>OY282558.1:100774808-103230322 GCA_958295665.1 Tipula vernalis | reverse complement strand
CCCAGTGGACATTTTTTGCATTAAAGTCTCCTCCAAGTACAAATCGGTGTTGGGTGCGTCTCAATAGGGTAGGGGTTGACCGTCTATAGCCATGTATCTCGTGGTCTATATTCCAACGCTGCAACTATGTAGAAACCACCAAATGTGTCTAGTATACCTCCACGTGGTAACACCCGGGCAACGATGTGAAGCATCGGCGAAATACTAGAGGCGAGTGCAATACACTATAAATGAGCAATGAGCAGAACAAATAAGGAAACTAATACCCCAGGTGGTACACCTGTTGCTCATGTAAATCCACCCTCTTCGGAGGTCGGTCTCATGGATTCTGGGGGAGACCAGCCATTGCTATATTACAATTATTTTAACCAATCCCAAGACATGTTGGTGAATAAACAAGCTCATTTGAGTGAAATAGAAAAGGATAATTCACATCCCTTCCAGAGGAGTAACAAAGTCGCGTATTCTCCGAAAAGAGGCGGTAGTCCCTCCATTGAGGCCAGCAGCCACAACACTCGTTCTACAAACGAAGAAAAGCTTCACAATGAATTGTGTAAAGCTAATAATGCATTAGTTGAAGCCAACAATTTAAATAAGCAACTGAATGTTACAATTGCATGGATGCAGGAGCGTATGAAGACGCTTGAAAACGAAGTTCAAGCTCTTAAGCCAAAGGAGGACATCGGTTCTACTCCTAACCAGAATACAACTCCACAAGAGTATCATACGGATGAAGAAGAACTAGCTCGAGAAACTGAGTGGATTAAAGTTAAATGTGGGAGAAAAAAAAGGAGACGGAATAATACGCCCTCCCCACCTCAATTAAAGGATAATGTTCCAAATATTATCCAGAAACAACCAAAAAAAATACCTCCACCACCACCAATAGTAATAGATGAAGTCAAAGACTACGATGTACTCTATGAAAAAATAAAAACAATAACTGCTACAGATAAGTTTAATGCAAAGGTGATGAATGGAAACACCATCAAAATAAACTTAGAAGATGCAGAAACATACAGAAAAATGACAAAAATGTTAAATGAAGAAAAACGTGCTTGGCACACGTTTGAAGATAAACAAACCAGACCAATTAGGGTCATGGCTAAAAACTTACACTCTACGTGTAAACCAGATAAAATAATTGATGACCTGAAAGCAAAAGGATTTAAGGCAACTGAAGCATCGATTAAACTAAAACGGAGAGGCAAAGTATCTCTCAACATGTTTATGTTGACCTTCGATACTGATGAAGATATCGAAAAAATTTATCAAATTAAGTACATCTTGGGGTGCAAAGTGGTTATTCAGCCTCTAAGAAGGTCTAAGCTTATACCACAATGTAAACAATGTCAAGCCTATGGACATACACAAAAATATTGCAACAGGGAACCTAGGTGTGTCAAATGTTTAGGTAAACATCATACCAAAGATTGTGTAAAAGCCCAAAATGTTCAACCTAAATGCGTTCACTGTGGAGAAAACCATCCGGCTAACTACAGAGGATGCAGCGTTGCTATTGAACTGCAAAATATCAAAAATAAGAACGTGATTGCTAAAAATCCAAGTTCATTCAGGAAACAAGCGGTTAAGATGAACCGACCCGAAGTAAATCGTAGAGTGTCGGGAACTACCCAAGCACAATTTGGTAAAATGACTTATGCTCAAGTAATGATGAGCAACGGAAATCCAGGAAAAACTGCTCAAAATGATGATATAAGTCAAACACTTAAATTAATTTTAAGCAGACTAAATACATTTGATGAGCGATTACAGAAACTAGAGTACAGCACTAAGGGAGCCATCCCTAAACAGAAAAATGGCCAAAGATCTTAGAATCTTATGTTGGAATGCCAATGGACTGATGCAACATCAACAAGAACTGCAAGTGGTCCTGGACACAGAAAAAATCGATGTATGTCTCATCACGGAAACACACTTCACTAGACAATCAAACATTAAATTTAAAAATTATCAAATATATCACACTATTCACCCTGGAAACACTGCTAAAGGAGGTAGTGCTGTTATAATTAGAAATAGTATTCATCACTATGAGGAGTTAAAATATGAAACGGAAGAAATACAAGCAACTGCTGTTATTGTCAAATCCAAAAGTAGTTCTATTTGTATTGCTAGTATTTACTGCCCACCGAAGCACTCAATGAAAGAAAAAGATTATCTCGACGTTTAGGATGGCTACATTATTCGTACTCTCTTGCTCGGTAGTGCGACCTCGAATCACCCAACCATGGGGATAGCTTTAGTTGTTCACTTCCAACTATAGTAAAAAACATTTCGACGCCCAGCAAGACATTGATGTGGCAGTTTTGGTTGAATTTCGGATCGGTAAGATTAAGTGACTGCAATTTGACCAATTCAATACAGCCAATTTTTGACACTGGTGTAGTGTAGTGATTTTAGACACGACATAAGCTTGAAGTTGTAGTACCGGTTTCGCCTGATATGTTGGCGCGACCTCTAATTGTGCAATTCCCTTTATTCGTCCCAAATTCGACTGGCCTAAACCACTCACCATAACACGGCTGCTCGCTATCTTAAGGCCCAATTTTTGTGCACACGCGCCAGTAATAAACGAAGCCTGCGACACCGAATCTAATAACGCACTACATAACATAAATTCACCACACAGAAAGAAATGAACTTACTTAGAATAGAAAATCCCATTTTTTAATTCAAGAAATTTATAAAATTTAAAAATAAATTAGTTTTTGCTCAATATAAACTAAAAATATTTGATTTAACTATATTTATCTTAAAATAACAATCTAAAATAATTATAGAATCAAGAATTTAATATTTAAATTAAGAAATGTAATAATTGATTATCATTAAAAAAAACCTGACTTAATACAAGAAAGCGGTTTAATCAAGTTTACAATTTAAATTAAGAAATGTAATAATTGATTATCATTAAATTAAAATTACTTAATACAAGAAAGCGACTTAATTGGCAGTACAGTATTAAACAAAATAGTGGTTAAAATTAGCATTCGTTTTGTACTAGTATTTCTATGCAGAAAGATTTTGCTTAAATCAGATCACTATTTTTAATATGGTTTTAAAAATATAACTTGTATTTTTTTTAGCCTTTTTTTTAAATAATGAAGCAAAACTTAAATTCAACATAATTATTCAGTTACATGCAAAATTTTTGCATATTCATGCATACAGAAAAAAATAGATTTCGTTATCTATTCTATAAAACAAATCCCATATTTACTAGTTTATACCCTTTGATTTTCAGCTAATCAAGCCCCTTTATTAAATGGAGTGTTGGGTCGAATAGGGTATTACATTTTGGTGTTTCATTCAATAGAAAATATCAATTCTTAAATCTACAATTATTTTCCTAAATGTATCATTTGTTTTTAAATGATTATTGTTTATGCGGAGAAAGTGGCTCCTGCTTAAGCGAAGTACAACCTCGATTAAATTTAATACGTTTTCATCTAAAATCAAATTTTAATTTTACTTGAATTATGAAAAACTTTTCTTTTTATAAGAATTTTCTATTAAATTTACATCGGAATACTTGCTTTATTTGAGAAAAGGTAAGATTAATTCGATATCATTCTTGCTTGAATGTAGATTATTACTAAATTCATTATATTATAAATGTAATAAATAAAAATGCAAGGTTGAGCTTATCAGTAATTGTCATAAGTTTAATCAGATATTTGATAGTTCATTAGAAAAATTTCCATTAAAAGAAAATGTTTATTTTTTAAAATGAAAATTTTTCTAGTAAAATTATAAAATTGGTTTTGTAAAAAAATCCTTATATTTATGCTCAAACTATCGTTTATATTCAAGGCACGCCGCAGCCGCTTGCTGTGATATGTATGTCCTTAAGTTGCTTCACATAAGCATTGCTTAGTTAAATTAAAAGAAAACATAGTAAAATATAAAAACATATTTTAATAAACGAGAAGGGCCTAGTAAATTCTAGCAAAACTTTCTTAACTAATAACATATTTTACATATAGTTGCTAATATTTAGCAAGCTCTATTTAAAATTATTTTTTAATTTAGCAATATTTCTGAGTTACAGCGACCATTTTTGCAATAAACACACACGCGCTTAATTCTATAACGTAATGCTTTTAATAAGCAAGCCTTGCTAAACTTACGCATGTGCATCAATATTTTAAAACGGTTTTAAAATCGAAAATATTTATGATTTCAGACCTTCTTGTTCTGTTGAGTTGAGAACGTCCTAAGTGCTAGTTTTATTTTTGTGTTTTAATACATTTTTAAAGTTTCTTATTGTGGAAAAAGTGAGAATATATATATGTAAGTATTAATTGTTTAATAAATTGTGTGTCTAAAATCTCTTTAGAATTCTCGGCGTTTCTGTTTTTTTATCCAACCGGATTATTTTTAATGTAAATCTGCAACATCAATTATGTTGTAGAAAAACGCCGTGTGCATCCACCATCTTTGTGTACTTCTTTTTGTTGAGTAGTGCGTAATTTTTTTGTTGTGTGTAAGATGAAATAGTGGGGGTTTCCGAAATGCGATTTTAAATGCACATTTTGTAGAATACGAATTTTTTTGATAAATTACGTTTCATTAAAATCATAAAAATTTTTAAATTCAGACCATTCAAACAATACGTATTAAAAATGCAAGCAAGAACTACGTGGCATGCAGTTTTTCAAATGTCACTTCGCTAAATGTGCATTTTGCATTTCGGAAGCATCCAGTGTCTATTTAATTTATAGTTTTATTTGTTAAAATTGTAATGATTCAAATATAAATATTTAATTATTTCAATACGTAGTTTGAAATGTGATGTTTTATATTTGATTAATTTGGAACAGCTTCATCATTTTGAATAACATAAATTTGTACTTAAAATTGCAAAAATTTGGTAATAAACTAGTGACACTAAAATCATAACTATTTTTAATATATTAACATTTAGCCTGTATTAAAACACTGAAAAACACTGCAAAAGGGCGCCTCAAAGAATTCAAAGATTCATCAAATCCGTTAAAGGCAAACCAGATAATTAATAGGTGATCTCTTTTGAAATCAGCGAATGGCAGTAGATTAGTAAGTCATTTAAAACTAAAACGAAATTTATTTATTACAATTATTATATATTTCCAGATCGATATTGATTTCCAAATTTTTATCCGGGCTCAAATTTTTTCCTATTTAAAAAATGGGAACATTTTAGTAAAAAAGCTCCCATTACTCTTACCTAAGAAAATTAAATTTAAGGGAGTGTTTGAAGAGCTGAAGTCTCTCCCTTTCAGTCTCCGTTGGACACAGTTGAAATCAAATGGAACAACACTGCAAAAGGGCGCCTTAAATAATTTAAAGATTCATCAAAAAATACCTTAAAAGCAAACGAGATGATTAACAGATGACATCTTTTGAAATGTATTTATTACTTAAACACAATTATTATAAATTTTCAGATCGATATTGGTTTTCAAATTTTGTAACCGGACTCAAAATTTTTACTTTTTCAAAAATGGAAAAATTTAAGTGAAAAATTCCCCTAATCTTATTTAAAAAAGTAAAATAAGGGAGTGTTTGAAGTAGTTTACTTAAATAACTTAATATTTTATATTATATTTCTCTATACTTCCTAAGTCAAACTATATTTTGAGCTCCTAATTAATCTAATTAATTAACATTAATTCTCTCCCTATTTCCAGACTACAAAAATATCAAACTTACAACATTTATCCACTACATTTGAAAGCCTGGTAGAAGAATAACCAGCAAGAAAACATCATTTTTTAACTTTTTTAACATAATACGCCACCTTACAGCTTTTATTCAGGATTATTGCTAACGGTAATCCGTTATATATATATATATATATATATATATATATATATATATATATATATACGAGTATATATATATATATCTATATATATCTATATATATATATATATCTATATATATCTATATATATATATATATATATATATATATATATATATATATATATATATATATATATATATATATATATATATATATATATATATATATATATATATATATATATATATATATATATATATATATATATATATATATATATTTATATATATATATATATATATATATATATATATATATATATATATATATATATATATATACATTGAGTTCCTGTTATCTAATTAACATATTTTCTCTCTCTAGTTGTAGACTACTTCAAAATTAAAGCCTGTTATAAAAATAACTAACAAATTCCATATTTGGAAACCGTAGTACACAATTCAGCAATATTGTAATCATGTTGAATTGTTTCATGTTTTCAGTCATTTCAAACAACCAATATTTATGTATGACATTTAAAATATACGCATTTTATAAAGATGTCAATCTAGTTGTCCATCAGTGTTTAAAAATATATCATCTTTCAAGCGACATTTAATCAAGAACCACGAGAATGAAAATAATACCTTTCCGACAAATTTGACAATACCATTGATGTCTGAATCCAAAAATAATTGTGAGCTTACTGAGGTGCACAACCTTAATAATTCCAAAAAGGTTTTACAAGAAAATAATATTAACATAGAGCAATTTAAAAAAAAGTAAAAGACTCAGTGTTGGCTTTTGTTACAAAAATGTCTAGTAATAGTAATTTTACAAATACGCAACTTGAAACTATACTAAACCATCTGACAAAAGACGTCTTTAAAGTGATATTTACTGGATGGCACAAAGTGTAAACAACCAGCGCTCATTTAAAAAAAAACTTTATTATAATTGAGGCTTTATTACTATAATATAATATTACTATAACTATTATTATAATTAGATTAATTTTATATTTATATTATTATAACATTATATTACCAAATATTTTATTATTATTAATATTATAATTATGTCTATTATTTTATATAAATTGAATTTGAATTAAAAACGAAATATACTATATTGTTTTAAAAATTATATTATGTATTTTTATTACTACATAATTCTCATACTACAAAATACTCATTTCCCAAAAATAAATATTTTATTAGTACATATTTGACATATCAAGCTGCAGTTAAAATAAATTTTGGTAAGATTTAAAGCGTCTTAGTTCACATCCCAATTTCTATGCAATAATTAAAAATTTGTATCAAAAGCTAATTATGATATTTCTTAATTCAATTATAATTGAATTAAGAAAAAGTTTGCTTTTGACAATAATTTGCTATTAAATTTAAATCGGAATATTTGCTTTATTTGAGAAAGTGTAAGATTAATTTAATACACCTTCATCTAAAATCTAATTTTAATTTTACTTGAATTAAGAAATAATTTGCTTTTGATAAGGATTCCTGTTAAATTTAAATCAGAATACTTGTTTTATTTGAGAAAGGACAAGATTAATTTAATATCATTTTTGCTTGAATATAGATAACCCATATTCTATATTCAAGCAAGAATGATATCGAATTAATCTTGCCATTTATCAAATAAAGCAAGTATTCCGATGTAAATTTAATAGAAAATTCTTATAAAAAGCAAATTATTTCTTAATTCAAGTAAAATTAAAATTTTATTTTATATGAGGATGTATTAAATTTAATCGAAATTGTACTTCGCTTAAGCAAGAGCCACATTCTTGGCATAAACAATAACCATTTAAAAATAAATGATAAATTTAGCAAAATAATTGTAGATTTAAGAATTGATATCTTCCATTGAATTTAACATGAGTTTCTTAAAAGAAGAAAAACGAAAATGTATTATATTATTCGACCCATTTTTCCATTTAATCAAGGGGCTTGATTAGCTGAAAATCAAGGGGTAAAAATTATTAAATATAGCAAGTTTTGTTTAATAATAGCAATCTTTTTTTTCTGTGCATTATTACCTCTTATCCGCACAGTTGCTTTTGGTAGAATTGCCCGCATCTCGTACCGAATGTGGGTTTGGTAACATTGAGCTTGTGGATCAGATGATTTTGATTTTGGGTTAAGCTCGCTTTCCATCTCGTGCGTCATGTGCTATGTTACTGTGTTGGATTTAGATACCTTATACTACTCGTGTATCAAGCTTCGTGTATCAAGCTATGATGTCTTCGGTGATATTCCTTGCATCTAGTTTTAGCACGATAATTGTATTCGCTGTCAATACTCCTTTCCTTTCTGTTGTTGACATTTTTGAAAACTAGCCACATTTGTACAGCAAATGAGAATCGTCCTTGCATACTGGCCAACTCCATGCAGCTTTGCTTGGCTCTTTGGTTTCAGTCACTGAAGCTCTTGTGTAACCAATTTTGGCCATCGAATAAGATGATATCGATTCCAATGCATGACATCTTTTATTGAAAAATTCAAAAAAGACTTTTGTAATGGGGTATTCGGATGCTGTAGACTCTTGTGCCCACAACATATCAGTTTCTTGGTAAAATTTTTTTATCAGGATGTATATCAGACAACTGTCTCGTGTCCCTGCTTTCGGATCTAGCGCTTTTAAGCCTCGGAGAACCTCATCCGACGTATCGCGTGTTTCGTATGCTTGTGCTGCTCACTTGATTCACTGACGGTTGATCACTAAACGTTCAGATGAAGACATTCACAATATACTTTTTGAGATCGTACCGTTTAACCAGCATTGAGAACCCTTCGTAATAATTGGCTTCTGTAACCGCAAAGTAATGGATTAATTGGGCTGCTTCCTCTCTCAATAAGCTCTTTAAATATTGAAACTTTTGCACCGCTGGATATTCTTTGCTAAAGCTCAGACATTCCGTATATTCACTAGAGAATGCATGGTCTCTATCCGAACCTTTAGTGCAACAAAGTTTTCCATTCGGTTTAAGCCACGGTTGCCGCACGCCCTCTCGCGCCCTCAAGCGCGAATAAATCGGCCATTTTATAATTCACTAAATTTTCACTTGACAAGATTAATTCCACGAAAACACGTTATAATAATATTTATTTGAACCTTTGAGACGATTTACCTGCTTTGTGGTTAAAGTGCAGCTTGACAGACTTGCATGATTTAAGTAGATATTGTAATCACCACGTCGGTTGACTACGACTGCTGTTGACTACTACGATATTTAAAAACTGGCCTGATTCTTTTATGTCGAAATGTTCTAGTTTTTCAAAAGGTATTATTCCTTGTTTATATACAAAATTCACCACGACAGCCAAATACCAAAATGGTAGCTGACGTTTTTGAAAGATTTCAGTGGATTTACTGTGAGATTTCGCTCGCAGCAAAACAAAAGAAAGTTAGAGTGTTTAGGAATAATTATTTATCATAGAATTCGCACGGATCCACAGTGTTTACTTGAGGATTTTAATTAATTTTGGTCCAACTATAAATTTTAAGCGTGTTGGTGGAAGATGCTTAGTAAAATTCAGTTTCTGTTTTATTTTGTTCAAACCAACCTAAATATATTTTTATTACTAATTTCTAATAATGATTTCTAAATTTTGACTATTTGTATCAAAAATTGTTAAACTATCAGTTGACATTCAGTTTCGAAAATATATTTCAACTTTCAGAAATCAATTTACGAAAATCGAAAAATTTAATTCAAAATTTATATTAGATAGTACCCAATTTCCAGATTCTACCAAACCATTTTCGTTTCGTAATACATAGTAAGCTGCCAAGTTCGAAAATGAAGATTGTTATGACATCATCAACATCATCATTTTCGATTGTATGGGTTCCTATCTCACAATGGCAACTTTGATTTGATCTTTCAAGTCTTAGATAGTCTCTGGATGGTTAGCGTAACACTTATCCTGAACGGGTCCCCATAAATAAAAAGTCCAATGGAGTCAAATCGCAGCTGCTTGGTGGCCAATTGATATCTCCGTTACGGCTGATTATTCGATCGTTAAATGTTCAATGCTTGAGCACGATGGCGAGTTAATGTTGTTGGCTGCTCAGACACATTCTGAGCAATAGCTGCAATGTTCTCGGCTGTACGCACTGAAAATGCACGCGTGCACGTGCTGGTTTATCCAATAACAATTTAGTTTCACGAACTCGAAAGTTAACTTCGTCAACATTATTTAGTACAATATATCAACGCAATAGTTAATTGGAAGAAATTTCATTCCATCCAGCCTTTTTCGATAAGAATAGGTTTAATACCATATTAAGGTTAGCCTCTGGAAATACATCAGTTGCTGCTATATTCAAGCCGATACATAAAAGCATGCACATTTGTATAGTCTCACTCCCATCGAAAGACAAATTCCACCTCCGACAAAATTTGTACAAGTTATCTTGTCGGAATTGTTGAAGTGGCTCTCGAAAGTTGTCGGAGTATCCACTTTGTTCGTTGTAAATTTTGGGAAATTTATATTATGCCAGTTCCTATTTTATATTCCGGTGGTTCTACACGCTTAAGAGTTTCAGCCAACAAATCCTGGTTTTGGAAATTGAGCGTAAATATATCGGTTTTGAGTACTTAACCCTACCAGAAAAGTGTTAGTACACAAATTAACAGAAAAGTGGCATTTAATAGTTATATTTGATATTTGATAGTTTCAATTTAATTGGTAAAAAGCTACTACTTTAAGGTATTGTAGTTTGACCAAAAATCGTTACAAACCAGAACCGATATGATAGATCACTAAATCAATTAACACGAATCTTAGAGATTTTCGCATATTGTGACTACAGGATGCATAGAAGATCAATAAGGCTTTCTTATTATTTCAATAGGGTTGGTTTCTGGCGAGAAATTTTTGAATTTATCCTACACTAAGCCAATTAACACGAATCAAAGAGATGTTTTCATTCTCTAATTAAAAATGATAAATAGAGGATAGCCCTAGTATGTTTAATATTTAAAAAAAACAGAGTCTCATTTATCTTCACTACATCCTACATAGGCGCAATGAGGGAGAACATATCTGAGTTTCGTGTTAATTGGCTTAATGCCAGAGGGCAGAGGCCAATCCTGTTTTTGTTAATATACCAAACATATTAAATAAGCCTGATTTATCTTCTATGCATCAATTGTGGTCCAAATAAAAGATCTCTAGCTGTAAAAGTTAGCTGCATGGAGTTCATCTCAGAATTCCGATATGCAAGATTATAATATTTATCAAACTTTAATTTGTGGTGAAATTTTTCACTAGAAGTTTTTTTAATGTACGATTGAATGGTAACTGCAACGTGGTTCTGTCTATATAGTATCATCGCGTAAAAAACGACCATTCACTTTTGAGTGAGACAACCAAAAAATTCCGATTTGAAACACATCGCTGAATATTTTCAATGCACGACTAGCGTAGGTACTTTGAATGTCGTATGTGATGTTGTGTTGTGTATCATTTTGGTACAACAAAACAGCTTACATATTTTTTTAAAATATATTTTTATATTTGTTTTGTTGTAATTTAATTAAAACCAATTTAATTTGTTGAAATCCAATTTAAAAATATGAAAATAAAAATTTTACAGTCGGAACTTTTATTTTTGTTGTTTTTTCCCATTTTTTCCTTTTTTTTTGCATGATGATGTTTTGGAATCTAAATAGTCGTGGATACAAACACTTTTTTGTGGATAACTATAAAACTATTAAATAAGATTTTGGTTTTATAAATATTCAGTGCGATGCTCTTTAGATTTAGACTGTCATAACGTGGTAATACCGTGATGGAATAAATTTGGAATAAGCTTATTTAATTAAGCTTTTTATTTGTAATGGTCTGTAGAATAGCCAACCAATAGATACTCTATTTTTGTTCGGTGGAAGGGGAATCTATACATTTAATCGACAAGAATAATTCCCAAACCCAAATCGCCTAAAAATGAGAAATAGTCCAATAATTTATTATTAATTTTATATTGAGAGATTCAGTTTCAAAACATAAAATAAATAAATTCCTTAATAAGGGCCTTATTCTTTAAAAAAAATAAAGACATATCACCACTAGGCTTTAAGTCGGAGGATGGTCATTTAAATATTTACCCACGTGTGTGAATTTTGGAAAGCAAACGATAAAAGAAACTGTGACGAATTGAGGTTAGCAATTTCGTACCTATGTATATGAATGGTATCTTCATTGTTTTTTTTTCAGAGACGCATAATGTTCAGAAAATATTTTGGGCTAATATCCAATCATAAAAGGGTCTAAAAGCTAATCCATTTTGTATATTTTGCTGGTATAAAATTTGCAAAGTTTACATTTTACTTACTATAATTAAACATCTTTTCTATCTTTCTGGCAATGCGTGGATGCTACGACAAAAAAACTGTTCCTCTTTTGAGGCAAACCTAGCGAGTAAGCCGCATGTGAAAGTATTAAGTCCTTCCAACAAATGAAGCAAAATCACTCTGTATTTCCTTTTATATTATATTCTGGTTGTTTTTCACGCATAGCTCGATTCAAATTGATCATTTGTTGTTGATAGCGTTTAGTCTTTAGGGTATCACCAGGTTTTCTAGCAGCTCAAAATAAATCACACTCTTCTGATCCCACCTAATACAGATCATTATCTTCCGTCCGAAGCGATTTTGGCTTGCAGTCGATGTCGATGGTGGTCCTGGATCAACCCAAGACATTTTGCGCTTTGGATTCTCAAAATAGATCCACTTTTCCATCGCCAGTCACAATTCGATGGAGAAATGATTTTTTTTTGTATCTGGCGAGCAACATTTCGCAAGTGCGGTTTTTCGATTTCCCTATTGTCTTTAATTCAGTTTTTACGGAACCCATATTTCCCAGCTTTTGGATCTTTACCAGGGCTTTTATAGGTATGTGAGTGATTTTTGCGCTTGAGCGTCATCCTCATCCAAAAATGCTTGCAATTCACTGTCTTCAAACTTTTTTGGTGGTCTTCCACGTTCTTCGTTTCTTACGTCAAAATCACCACTTTTGATTTTATTAAACCACCCATAGCATTGTGATTTAACAAGAGCATGCTCATCGTAAGCTTCGACAAACATTCGATGTGATTCTGCAGGAGTTTTCTTCAAATTATAACCAAAAAATCAATGATGTCCGCAAATCATAATATGTAGGCATAAAACTCGACAATTTACACGAAAAAAACATGCGTTATTGTACGAAACTTGTATGATTATAAATTGGATGTTGTTGACAGATGTCAAAATAAACTAATGGCGGCGATGACGTAGTTGGTCAAAAGGTACATTGACAGGTGGCGCTATTTATTGGTAAATTCCAGATTAATATGTACACACCTGGTACAGTTGGAGTAAAGGATGAAGAGCGATTTTATTTGAGACAACATCGTTCAGCTTTCTTTCAAAAGTGCAGCTGCAGCAAGAGGCTTAATTGAATCTGATGACTTGCTTTAATCTTCTCGACCTCTCTTGTTACGGTAAAATCACGTCGTTGATTTCTCACTTGACTACTTGAAAAATGATCCAGAAAATGTCGCGATCAACAAAGCACTTCATGACATCACCTCAATTCTTAAGCAACATGGATTATCATGTGGAACTCTTGGTTTGCCAATACCAACAGGGTACGGTCATGTCGACGTTGCTCAAACCGTTGACATTTTGGTACAGTGATTTTGACGCATTTAATCGAATCATCTGAGCAATTCATGATCCAAATTTAAGAACTCGATTTTTTTATCTCGACGGTCCAGTTGGGTCTGGAAAAACTTATCTCTACGAAACAATTTTAGCACTCAAGGATAAAAGGACAAACATCGCAGATGCTAGAGTTTCCGCAATTCGTTTTTTTTTCATTATTGAAGACCATCATCTTCAGTTAACAGCTGCCAATGGTTCTTCAATTAAAACAAACGGATCAAGACTTCTACCATAGCATTTGGGACTTTGTTGAGAATTTCGACACCCGTTCATTGTGGCAGCAGTCCACAAGCCTATGATAGGCGCTGATCTTGGTAAAATTTGGTTTAACGGGCGATTTAAATAACAAACGCTATAGCTACTAAAGGAGCATTAATTCCATTATTTCAGCATCGCCTCGGATTTTTAGTATCGAAGATTTATGTGGAACATTACTCAAGGAATTTCCGGAACTTACTCAAGCTCCTAGATATGATTTACCCGTGAAGCACAATGTGGTTCATAGAATCGTAACAGAAGGACAATTTCCGTTCTGCAAACCACGTTGTCTTCTGCAAACCACGTTGTTTCAAGAAGGAGCAAAATAATTGGAGACCATGTGCTGATTATAGACGGTTGAACGCCGTAACTATCCCCAGCACAAGAAGATCAATAAAAAACTGCGAAAATCACACCGTTTGGAACGCTTCCAACAAAAGTTTTAAACTTCCCTTTCCTCCTGAGTTCGGTGTTCCCAAAGTGAATTTCTTAAGTCATGAAATCACAAATAACGGAATTCAACCATCTAGCGATAGAATTACAGCAATCAATTATTTTCCACAACCCACTACAGTCCGCCATATTCAACGTATTGTCAGTGTAATTAATTATTTATTATCATAGATTCTTACCAAATTTGGCAGATCAGTTATCGCCTAATTATGCAATATTTATTCAGAATGTCAAATAGCTCTGGAGAACATTAAAAGCTCTCTCGCTAACTGCACATAAAACAGCATATGCATCAGGATCGACGCTTCGAATATAGCGTCTTGAGGTATTAGAACAGCTAAATGAAAATAATTGGGAACCATTAGCGTTTTTCTGGAAAAAGTTTACAGCTCCGGAACTAAAATATTTCACCTTTTACCGAGAGCTGTTAGCAATTTTCCTAATATTTTCTTGAAGTAACCTTTGGTAATGGTAATAAATTCCAGGATAGAACGAAGAACGAGACAGATTCAACACTTGGAATATGTCGTTCAATTCACCAAGGACATACGTCACCTGGTAGGTTCAGAGAACGAAAACGTAGCGGCCGATACTCTCTCATTACCCTGCGAAATGTCTGTTTTGACTTATGTCAGTTTCAAGCAGAGGAGCTAGACCCTTAATTAAAAGATCACAAGCACAGCGAAACCATTAAGCAAAAGGATAGAACTAGAACAAACTCCACCTGAAGCTGATTCGGGATCAGCCACTTCTCATCTCATCCCGGAATAAGAGCATGAAGGGAAAAAATTGCAGCGAAATATTTCTGGCCATAAATGAATGAGAACAGCTCACATATGGAAAAAACTTGCATTTACTGTCAAAAAGCCAAAATAACAAGACACACCCGGTCCGAATTCCAAAGATTCAAACTACCATCAGGTCGTTTTGAAAAAATTCACATCGATTTGGTTGGTCCTTTGGCACCATCAAATGGAAATGTGAACCTACTGACCATTATCGATCTTCAGCATGCCACCGCTCAAACATTCGTAAAAGCATTATTGACTAACTTCATTGCTTGACTTGATATTCCAATTGAATTCACTTGTGAACAAGGTCCTTAATTCGAATCTTCTTTATTCCAAGTAGTGACAAAAATGCTAGGTATCCATAAAATAAGAACGATTCGACATCATCCGCAATCAAATGGGTTAATTGAACCATTATCTGTAAAACCATTAAGATTTTATAGGCATATTCGACCAACTTTTTGAAAATTGTGAAATGACCTAACGTCTTCAAAATTGAGCTAAACCATGGCCAATTTCCAATGTAATGTGTTCAAAACTAACGCTAAATTATGATAATTTCCTATAATTTTGGCTATTTACCATATTATTGCGCTTTCTCCATAATGTTCAAAAATTGGTTAAACATGTCAAACTCATTTTATCTTAATAAAATAAATCTTTTCTGAAACTGAATCTGTCTACTTTATAAAAATATAGCCCTCAAACTAGGTAGCATATCTAAGATTATCGGAAATTGCCATAGGGTAGCATTAGTTTTAAACATTTTAACTAATTTACACAATATTCAAAAATTTGCCAAACATGCCCAATCCTTTTTAGCCTGATAAAGAAATCATTTCGCAAATCTTGACCTGTCCACTTTATGGAAATGGTTCTGGTGGCTATTTTCACTTTTTCAGTACACTTACATTTTATGTTTATTTATATACCCACACTTTGTGTACTTCCCACCAACACTAGTTGTTTGCAACGAGAGTTGCGTTTTCCTAAGGTTGGGATTCCCTTGAATGACATTTGAAGAAAATTATCGATACTTAAGCTTGCCGCGAGGAGTGAATCGATTCTTAAACTTGGCGCAAGGAGTCAAAGGAATAGGAATAGGATTGAAAATTATACCCAATAAAATGACCGTATAATAAAAAGGCGTAAAGTAAAAACAGGGTATTTTTTACCGATTTACCGGTAAAGGTCGATATACCAATGATTTTAAAATTATATACATATATGGTTATGCGATACGGCGAATTAATACGATACTTGGCTATTTCTTAACCGTTACAATTAAATTGGATTCGTATCGTGGAAATGACATTCTAAAATTACTTTTAGGTGAAGTTCTGGAATAAGGCAGATTATGATAAAACTCGTCTATTTCTTAACGGGTTTTGATGAATTTGAACACGTGCAAAGGAAAGGGATTTAGTTGGTTTTAATGGACAAAATGTCTTGAAGAGAAGCCACAGTACTACGTAAAGTAAAACTTCATAATTGTAATTAGTGTATATTTAAAAATCAGCAGCACATAAAGGATTGGGCATGTTTGACAAATTTTTCGAAATTGTGAACATGACTTAACGCGTTCTATACTAATGCTACATTATGACCATTTCCCCAGCAATTTCAGAAATTTTTGAATTATGCCCAACCCTTTTTACATTAACATCAAAATATTTTTCGAAAAGCTTGACCTATACGCTTTAAGAAATTATAGGCCTGGTAACATCTTTGCGATTATCGGAAATTTCCTAAGTCAGCATTTTGATATCGAAATAGGAAATTGTTTGACCTTACGCTTGGCACTATTCGATTTTCGCCTCTAACACTTCCAGGCGGGCTCGTCCTGCCTCTTGGACAATACCGGAGTTGGCCGCAAAAATGGTTAGTTCCTATGCGCAGGCCGTCGCTGGAACCATAGCGACAAAATTTTGGATTCATGACGATAAACCAGATGTCATCTTGGATGAGGAAAAGCTGGTAGTTTTCGGATGGAGATGATCCGGCGAATTCTTAGTGCTGCGAAATCTTCTGATTTTAAACCGCTCATACTTGTGTATTCATTTGCAAAAGCTGTAATGAGGAAACCTGTAACAGGTTTTGCGATGAGGTTAGCAACATTAAGGATCGATTGGTGACCCTCCGAAGCCCATTTTATTATACACCTGGGTCTCTGGTCCTCCAGCGGATCAAAGTGTTCTGGTGATAAATATTGGCGTGAAAAATCCAAATATCTCGATCAAGGGTTGGAAAGTCGTCCGGTACAAATGAGGGGCCAATCGCCAAACGATTATTCTCAGGGTTGACTTTAAGACCTACGTGTATATTATTGGTTCCAGCCTTTGTTTATTCTATATGTTCTTGAGAGGATCTTGTTTAAGGTTATCTCTGGACCAAAAGCTCTTTGTTTTTCTATTCGGTTCCTGGTATGTTAATATGAATTCGATGCTTAAAATTAAACAAATTTACTTGCACCACAGCTAGTCAGCTTCATTTGAATTAAGGAAGTTGCCTGCTGAATCGCATACAAATTTATGTTTTATTCAGGAACCTTATCTTCTCGATGGTTCTGTTTGTAGACTTAACATTACTAATGGTAGAATTTTTCTAAGAATTATTTCTGTAAAACAAGAGCTTGCATTTATATTTCTGGTAATATCAGTGCATCTCTCTATCGAATCTGGATTAGGAGGAACTTACTAGTGGAACTCTTAAAGTGGAGTAAGGATAAACACATTCCCCTTTTAATTGATTTTGATGCTAACCATCATACTCTTTGGGGTTGGGGTTCCGCTCTGCTAAATTATTTAAGCTCACCTGAGCTAGAAATACTAAAAAAAGGCTGTGTGCAAACTTTTGTCAATTATATGCGGCGGGCAGTAATTGATATAAGTCAATGTTCTTTGTCTATTGTTGACTTAATTTTAAATTGGAAGGTAACAAATGATATAGACCTAATGCTAGAATTAATAGAGCATTGGGTAAAAATGATACCTGTAAACTTGATGCTCTTCTTCTATCGAAATGATCAAAAATTTGGTTGGTCCAAAACCACTTTTCTCGACATTTTGAAAGTCCCTGAGTCTAAAAAAGCAAACAAGAAAAAATGTCCGTCCGTCTGTCTGGATGTCTGTCGGTCTGTAATGGACCATGGTATCTCGAGAACGGCTTGCTCGATTTAGAACTTTTTTGCTAATCTGTTTCTATGGTCAAGGCCGAGATTTGAAAAGGTTTGTGAACCTATGCGCCATGAGGGTCGGATACCTGCCCTACGAATTGAACCAGAATACCTGGTTATCGAAATATTTACTAATTTTTTATATATGCTGGTTTGAATATTGATTTGGGTATTGAGTTTGGGGTTGAGTTGATGGTTAAGTCAGGGGTCAATTTGCGGGTTGTGTTAAAGTTAAGTTGGAGTTGAGTTGGGCTCGATAAGATATAGTTGGTTGTTGACCAATTTTTTATATATGCTGGTTTGAGAAGTTAGTTTGGCGTAAAGTTTACGGTTTAGTTGAGGGTTAAGTTGGGTTCCATTTGGGAGTTCAATTAAGGTTGAGTTGGAGTTTAGTTGGGGTTGGATTAGGGTTTAGTGAGCAGTTGAGCAATCTATATATATAGTGAAACCTTCCTACAACGAAAATCGACGGGACCAAAAACGTTGTACGTTAAACTGACGATTTGTAATTTTTTTTTATAAAAATTTTATTGGGCTTCTATACCTTATCCGATTTTGGTGAAATCCAGCATTTCTAATGGAAATGGGATATTCAAATGATTTTTAGACAAAGTTCTGGAATATGGCGAAGTAGGGTGGAATTTGGCTATTCCTTAATTGAATATGATAAAATTTGACATGTGCTTTGTAAATGATTTTTGGATGTTGTTCTGGTCTGGAATATGGCCAAGTAAGATGGAACTTGGCTATTTCTTAACCGATTATGATGAAGTTTGATACGTGCGATGGAAATTTGGTTCTAAACTGAATTTTAGATCCAAAAATCAATTTAGAATTCCATTTCCAACGCCTATGTTATAGGCGTGTTCCCTCATTTATTAATTTTTTTTGGCCATATTCTAGAATTTTATCCAAAAATCATGGATATCAAATTTCAATAAAACCGGATAAGAAATTTCCAAGTTCCACCCAAATTGGCCATACATATTGGTATTTACTAAAGGTTCAATTTAAATTCTACTCGTAAAGCCTGTATCATCGCAGAAATATCTGTCCGTGTCCGCTCTAATAAAGTGTCAGCTTGAATTGTCTTAAAAGACTGAACTTGACTTAAAAGTTTGTCCGTTGAAGTGACGATTCCGCTAAATTGAGTGTATGTTGAAATGAGGTTCAACTGTATTTAAAAGTGAGTGTTTATATATATGTACAGTATATATGAGTGATAGTTAAACAAATGCACACGCATTTAACGATTTGAACCAAATTTTACACAAATATTGTTTAAAACTTAAGAAAGGTCAATGTTAATATCTCAAACATTGATCTCCTGCTTGAGAGATGATAATCAGGTCTAAAGTTACTACGAATTTTTAAAAATTCAAAAATTGAGTCGATTTTTGATGACGATATGATGGTATGAAGGTAAGATGCTATGATGGGTTAAGAATTGGGTGATGACGATGGTGATGATGATGGTAGTATGATGATGGTATGATGGCATGATGGTATGATGGTATGATGGTATGATGGTATGATGGTATGATGGTATGATGGTATGATGGTGTTTGTGAGAGTTTTTTGATACACAATACACATTACACATTGGCTTTCACAACACATATTTTTCACCAAACGTCTCGCCAATTATCGTCAAATCCAATACCTAAAAGAAACAGAAGAGAACAACACAAAGAATCATCACTTAAATAATAAATTTACACTGTACTTATCTGAGCCAACAGCTGATCAGCATACTCGGGTCATTGTATTGCCATCACCGTAGAGGAAGATATTAGTTTCCGTCTTCCATGTCACAGCTGTACATCTAAACTGTATATCCTTGTTAATTATCTAAAATTGTAATTATATAAATCCCTATTTAATATTTATTTAATTAATTCAATTTGCATTATATAAAAACTTACCATTTTGACAACCAAATTTATTTATTTTGATGTATTTGACATTTATAAAATCATAAAACTTACTTCATACTAAGATACAGAGACATCTACGTTTCAATAGAGTAAATAACAAACATAAACATAGTAGTACTAAAACATAGAAAAAGTATTAATCTAAGTTACATAGGGTAGATGTCACTGTAATATAATTATTAAAAAATTGTACAATTTTTGTGAACGCAAAAAATTAAATGACTTCAAAAAAATACTTTCAAGTGTCAACAACAAGTGTGAAAATAAAGCGAATTAATTGGAGAAAAAGTGATTTTTATAATTTTACCTGCATTTTTCCTGGACATCCGAACATACCTACTTCAATAATTGACCCCAGCTCTCTACACGGACACGGCAATCTATTGAATAACAATTTGGACCTCAGCATTCACTTCGGACTTTGGAAAATTGCTACTGTAACTTTACAACCCACGCTTTATACAACGGACACGAGAAAATATTCCGCTTGCAGCCAATCGAAGCGACAACAAGTCATCAGATTTATCGAATACGAACGGCGGACGAATTACCCCAGGCTATCCCGCAGACATAATCACAAACAGATGGTATGATGGTATGATGGTATGATGGTATGATGGTATGATGGTATGATGGTATGATGGTATGATGGTATGATGTTATGGTGTTTTTTTTTTTTTTTTTTGGGAAGAGTAAAATGAGGAAAATCTTCAACAAGACGAAGCTTTGATGGTGGCAAACATCTCAGCAACAGTGATGGATTTATACCATCTAAAAGCCTCACACCCGTTTATCCATCCTCCATGAGGAACTATCGTTAGACATTACTTCGCATGGAGGTGACTAAACATTCGACTCTATTCTCCATAGCGTCTCAACCATAGATTGACATTGCCACCGCTATCTAACTACGATTTGTTGTTCGTTGTTCTGCTCTTGCACGCTCTAGGCGTCTCAGCTTCTTCAGTACCACCGCCGAAGTGTGGCTTACAGCATTCCATGTTTCTTCAGAAACAAGCATTAGTTCGGATATGTTTTCCGGTGTTAAGCGCTGCCCAAGGATATCCGACAGTTCACTCCGGGTTGTCTCAAACCGCGAACATTGATAAAAAAAACTGTTCCACATCATCTTGTGATCCTTTGCAAACCGGACCCTCTGGAGTGTCGGTATGCTTAAATCTGTACATTTATGCCCCAAAACAACCATGCCCACTTAACAACTGTATCAGGTAGTAGTTAAGTTCGCCATGCTGCCTATTTATCCACTTTTCGATGGATGGTATGAGACGGTAAGTCCACCGACCCTTTTCCAATCTATCCCACCGTCTTTGCCATTCTGTCAGAATTGTAATGCGTTCTGATGCTCTGCTCCCTGGTTGTTCACGATGTAGGTACCATTTCTTCCTCTCCTTTGCAAGTAGATCAATTGGGATCATCCCCGCAATAACAAGTGTCGCGTCATCGGATACTGTGCGGAAACCTCATATTACCCTTAAGGCCCTTTTGTCTATATGTCCCCAAGTCCATCGCATCACTCCAAACAGGTGATCCATAGTGGATGATGGAGGTTACAACATTTGCCTGCAGCATCCTACGACACTGTCCTAACCCGCCAGTGTTGGGCATAATGCGGGAGAAGGCTGCAGCTACGTTGGCAGCTTGTCTCCTCACTATCGTTAGGTACTCCTTAAAGTTTAAGCGCGCATCAATTTCGACACCTAGATATCGTAATGAAGGCTGCGAGGGTATTAAGATTCCGCCAACATCAATATTTACAATTTCTCTTACCTTCCTACTGGTAATTAAGACTGCTTCGGTTTTATGGTCAGCTAGTTGGAGTCCGAATGATATCAACCACCTTTTGATAATTATAATGGTCAACCTGCATATCTCCATTAGTTCCTCTATAGTCTTTGCTACCACGACAACAGAAACGTCGTCCGCGTAACCCACAATTTCTGCCACATCAGGTACGCTGAGCTTCAGAACGCCATCGTACTTAATGTTCCAATGTAAGGGACCCCGTACTGATCCTTGAGGTACTCCACCCGTAACGTTGTATTCCATGACACCGTCATCTGTATCATATATCAGCATTCTATTGCGGAAAAAGTCTTTAATGATCCTCCTTATGTACACTGGTACTTGCAATACATGTAGAGCATTCAGAATATGGCTCCATTTGGCCGTGTTGAATGCATTCTTGACGTCCAGGGTGACCACGGCGTCGCATTTTTAGAGCCGCCCTTCCATCTTCTGCCGTCTGTGGCTTCCTTGGGGATTTCAACGACGTGTCGAATAACGTCGGTTGTCAATCGAGCCTTTCGAAAACCATGGTATGATGGTATGATGGTATGCAGGTATTATGGTATGATGGTATGACGGTATGATGGTATGATGGTATGATGGTATGATGGTATGATGGTATGATGGTATGATGGTATGATGGTATGATGGTATGATGGTATGATGGTATGATGGTATGATGGTATGATTGTATGATGATATGATGGTATGATGGTATGATGGTATGATGATGATTGTATGATGGTATAATGATATGTAGGTATGATGGTATGAGTTGAGCAAAGTGTTCAGATTTGGTTCGTGCTAAGTTGTGTTTAAGTTGAGTTACGGTTTAGTTGGCCTGCATTGGGGTTAAGTTAGTTGTTCGATTGGGGAATTAATTAAGAGTTGATTTGGTGTTAGGTTAAGGATTAATTTGAAAGTTGATTGGGGGGTTGAGTTGATGGTTGATTTGAGGGTTTGCGATTGAGATGGAGGTTGATTTATATATTGAGTTGAAGGCTAAGCTGAAGATTGACTTAAGGAATTCATTACGGGATTAATGTGGGAGTTGAATTAATCAAGACCGAAGACAATTCAATAGTAAAGAGTATCTTGTAGGTACTTTCCTTGGCATTGAGGGAGCCTTTTATACTACATCTCTACCAAATTCAGTATTGATCCCACCGTAATAAATGGGTTAATTCTTAAAGGTTCTACTCAGGGAGGTGTGCTCTCATCCTTGTTATGGCTTTTGGTGAGCCTTTGGGGAAGCTTGGGGTTTAACTCCCAACATGCTGTGTTTCATCTATAAATCATTGGTTCTTTCGATGTTATGGTATCTCTCCTTGGTATGTTGACCGGTGGTTAACATAAAGGTTTCAATTATTAAACTCAATGGTCTACAAATTTTTGCTTGTATCGCCATTACTGAAGCTATGGTCTCAAATCAATCATCAGTTGCATTCTTTCATTCAAAAGCATATTTTGCTGCGTTTTGGCTAAGGTGCATAGCGATGTGGAACATTCTTTGATCAGTCTTGGCATAGAACAATTCTTAATAATTATAAATCGTTACTATCAGAGATTGATATGGTTAATGATAAGCTGTTGTCTGCTCGGTTTCAGTTTTAAAATGTCATTTTCCGGAGTCGACACGTAACAATATTATTTCAGGCGAAGAATAGTAGCCTTAGATTTTCTTGTCTTCGGTCGAAATTTTTTTTTCCTCTAAATTTTAATTTAATTTCTTTTTTAAGTTTGAATTTAATTTAATTCGGTGTATAAATTATTGTCTTTGGTAATAAATAAAAAATAATACCACACCCATGAATATGGAGAAAATATTGAGAAGTCGACTACTAGGAATGCTCCCTGTGGACCGTCATATCAAATCTGGAGCTATCACAAGAAATGGCAGCTTGCTTGGTGGAAGAGGTGGGCCGCGGTCGGATTAGCCCAAAACGTAATCTGGATATAATGGGAAATTTTGCAAAAGTTAATCGCGAAATACCAAGATGCAAATAAAGATGAGACGCCATCACTGATATGAAGATGTGCTGCAATTCTGAAACAATTAGTTGCCAAAGCCAAGTTTTTTTTTTTTAAATAATTTATTACTTTATTTCACCTCATGCTGCACAATCTGTTGTGAATGAGCTACTGCTCAAAACAGGATGTGTTAGCTTCGGGTACAAAATGTATGTCAATAAAGCAAATAAAGCAAACAAATAAATAAATGCATGTCAAAGCTTTATTGAACCTCACACTTTATCCTTGGTAACTAACTAGTGATTTTAGTTAAAAACAGTCACTGATAAGCTCCTTGAATATATAGAATATTATAAATTAAAAATCACGACAATATTTGTCTACCTAATTAAATGCAAACTAATAACCAAATTTACCTTATGCGCGAGTACTTAAACATAATTTTTGTGGATTTAGGCTGGCTTATAATCATACCAAATTACCATTCAAATATGACAACCATTATAATTATGTAAATTAAAATTTAAAATTGAAGACAAACATACGGTATTGGTATGATAACACAAAAATTCATTGCTAATTTTCCAATTTTCAGCTTATTAAAACTTCTTTTTAACAGCTTTACAATAAAAAATTTCTGTCTTCCAATTTTATCCACAAAAGAAATTAAATATTTTAGAAAATCAGCAAAAAAACACGTTTACCTTTCATATTCTTGCTGTAATGCTGTATAAGGATGGTGGTGTGGTAAACAATTAAATTACCCCGGTGTTTTTTTTTCTTTTTTTTTTGCATCATCTTTCAATTTTCACCGCTACACCTGGTTATTTGCATTTTCATTTTTGTTCTTTTTGTTTTTTTTATTAATATTATTATTTAAACCAATTATGGTGAACCCTAATCATTTTAATGAATTCATTGAAATGTATAACCCTTTTTGTTTCGTCGTATATTAATATACGAGTAATATGTACATAGTACGTAGGGTCAATTTTTGTTTAAGCTTATTTTGTAGTCAGTCAACAATATTCTGTTTTCGGTCGAAGGTATTAAACTTAGGATTACGATTTGGAAAAGCAAAAAACAACAATTGAAAAACCGCAATTCATTTTGAGTTTTCATTAATCCTAAAATTGTTTTATTTAAGTGGCTAGATAAACAAAATTATCCTTGTTATTGTCGCCGCAGCATTTTTCGCTTTTAAAATGTGTAAAATTGGTTTTGACAAAGCGTAATTGGATTTGGTGTCGGCTACCGTGCAGACTTTGTGATAAATGTCAACTATCGTTTTGAAGTAGACTATGTAGAAAATGGCATAAATTAAGAGTTCACGGTACCCATTGTTTAAGGTGAACTCACAGGGTAAATATAAAATAGTCGTACCAAAAATGTGATTTGTAGGTTATGTTGACAAAGCACTTCACTTTGCACTACTTTAAAATGTTGCAATCGAGTGTGGAACGCATTGCACAATTATCAGTTAAAAATAAATTATTTTTCAACAAATTGAATATATTTCTATAAAATTAAAGGTTATCAATCCAATCAAACTAATTTACATAATTCAAAAAAGATATAAAGAATTTTTAATTTTGGAACTCAATGTCGAGGTGCCTGTTATGAAAAGTATTTAAATGTTGAGAGAATGGAGTAATAGAATTATTCAATAAAATATCGTCTAGTCATTGATTAAGCGTAGACAATTAGTGGCGAACAAATTGCTAATATGTTAAAATTTAAACCTCAAAATTCATCTCCTGAACTAAATCGGACTGGATGGGCTAAACTGCTGCACTTATGAATAACCAAAATACTATACAAACGAGTATTCCAAAAAACATTTAGGAGGATATATTGTCAACACAAATGAATGCTTTTCAAATGAGTCGGTAATGTAGAGTTTGTAAATATTGATCGCATGGTACTAGTAGATCTAAAAAGACAAGAATGCAGATTGTATTGTTAACTGAAAATTAAGGAAAATATTGGAAAAATCGAAGAATCCAAAAATTATTTAATTTAAAAGCCTTGTACAAAATTAAAGTCTAGAGTGTTATCTATGCAGATGGATTGTTTGATCTGATTTGTCAAAAACTATTCAATTCAAGTTTAATTCTGGGATATCTGAGAAATCCATCTGCAGGCACAATACTCTATAAAAGCTGAGTTTTTAAAATCGAATTTTCCCAGATTTTCGACATCAATTTTAAACGTTTTTTCGATTCTTCAGATTTTCTGATATTTACCATGCGATAGTGGTATTAAGTTAATAATGCAATCTGCATTATCGACCTTTTACTTTCGGGGAAACTTCAACTGGGTATAAATAAATTAGGGAAAAAATGTAATTAGCCGATCCTTGCCTGTACCAAGACCCATATTGCCGATGGTAATGGTAAAGTAGGAGAAGACCTAGCCTCAAGAAACATTTTCTTGTTACAGGTCCTCAAACATTGACCATAGCATAATAAATAGAGAACAAATAAACATACTGGGAGAATGGCGCGTCCAAGAAGGTTCATATCTGGTGACCATCGAGCCATTATGTTGGATGTACATTACACAAACGAAAATGTTATCCATCATAGTACCATACTATCAACAATTTTCCGCAATGAAGTGTTATTTGAAAAACACCTAATCAGTGAACTTGGCTTAGTGTCGAATTACTTCCTATCGAGTCATAGGACCACATTGATAAACGTGTATAGCTGATCACAGACTGACTAGATAATATCAGCAATAGTTCAATATTGAAAAGAAGGGCCGAAAGGAAGCCAATCAGTTGCATATAGAACATCATAACAATGTAAAAAAATTCGAGAAATAAAAGTAAGTGTTCAAGCTGTCCATCTTTAAAGCTTCATGAACCATTTTCTTATTTGAAGTAAGTACTCGGCCTTACGAGTAACAATAAGCGCGTTTTTTTATTCGCTCCGGATAGCTGCTATCGAGAGCCATCATATGAAAAGTGGCTCCGGATAGCGCTCCGTATAAATAGGTAGAGCCAAATATTTTTTATATCAAGTTTTCGCTAAACAATTGAATTAAAAATGATAGTTTGATGTTAAATAAGTTTAATTTACCAATAAATAGCGCGTCAAATTTAAATTTAGGCGTATAAAAATAACGGCTCTCGATAGCAGCTATCCGGAGCGAATAAAAAAACGCTCTTAATATGTACGCTGAAATAATAAGAACGGGACGGTCAATGATAGGTGCAAGCTTATTGATGGTAAATAAGCCTGAAGCATTTAACAACAGAAATCCGATGTCTACAAAGTCACATCGGCCCGTTATGCTTCTTTCTGTGTTGGGAAAATTTTTGGAAAATAACTTACCCATCTCATTAATCCGCGAATCGAACAAAGGAACTATTTTTGTATGCACGTATCCTCCTCCAAAACTAGATTAGTCAACAAAGTGCAAAATATTGGTTGAGTAAGTTTCTTGACATTTCCGAAGCGTTCGACAACCTCGCTTGGACTACTGCTCTGGCGAGCCTCGGTATAGAATCTCCCGAGGATTCTAATAATAAATAACTTAATAAAGTTTTGTTTTTACTATCCTACCTTGACATGTAAAGACGTTCTTTGTTTCATTGTTTTGTTGCACTCCGTAATCATTGCTTTCATTGTTAACGTGTTTTTTTGTTGTTTGTGTAATGTGAAATGTTAGGAACTGTTTCGACCTTTGGTATAATCTCTGCTGAAATTTTAGCTAGATGCTGTGTGTTACTATGAAATATTGTAGCGTCATCGGTTTTTAATATTAAAGATCTCGATTAGTTTGTGTTTTGTCTATTACTGTGCCTTGAATTCATTCTCTGTGACCCACTTGTATTCTTGTCGTTGACATTCAAATCTGGAGCTTTTTTTTCTCCCTTTGTCCGCTTACAACTTTTGACTTTCCTTTAACTGTTTTAAATTACTATTTGTTATAACTTTGTTTTTTAAGTAACTTTGCTATCTATACTGCTTTTCTTTTGAATAAATTCTTATTCATCCGCGAAAGTTTTAATCTCTCGCATGATGAAAACTGGTTTTAATAGTCTTCAATTAATCAAAGCCTGTATGATCCAAGTAGCTATCCACTAACACTATATAATCCTGAAATTCAAATTTGAAAAGTTCCGTTGCTGCCCTTTGCCATGGATATTCCGGAATCTGTTTGTTTATAATTGGTTCTTTGACGTTTTTTTTTGTTGTGTCAATTACATGTTTAGATAACTTCTTCCAATAAAATAATTGTGTTATCTGTTTGACTGTACTTCCATTCCTAAATGGCTGATATGTGCAGTCTTTAATATTTTTTCGATTTGTTTATCAGAGACTAATACCTTGTCTCCTTTGATGATTATTCCTACATATAATGCTAACTTATTCTTGAAATTAGTGAAGTGCTTGATCTCATACGGGATGTTGTTAGTTCTGTTGAGCTTATGTTAGAGCCTTTGATACGCATGCAACTGGGTGATCTTCTTACATAAGCACCGCGTCTACTGCCCTCTGACTTGCATCGACCGATAATTACTTCGGTCTAGAAAGACAAAATTATTGAAATCCTGTCAAAAATGAGCAAAAATTTGGTTGGGCCAAAACCACTCTTCTCGACGTTTTAGAACCCCTTAGTCTGAAAAAATAACTGACGAACTTGTCTCCGAGACACTACGTCCAGTTGAGAAACCTTTATTTGTACGGTTTAAGAGAAACCAAAATTTAGAAATTACAAATTAAGAAAAACCGTTAATTGTCTAATGCTGCCATCTTTATTCATTAGGCTGTATCAGTCTAAATGTTGATTACTCGTTGTACTTTTTTTTATATTCATTGTGTATCCAATACTAAATTCTCAATTCGTTATGTCACAATGAAATACCACTTAATAAAAATAAAAAAATTGGGTCTATCCGGCTCCGCGGACCACACTTTTCCCCACAAAGCGTCGGTTAAAGATCACCAAACCAACCATTTATATTATACAAACAATTTCTGTTATTTTGGGCAGGTATTTTCTTAAATTTTGAGACCTCTCCGCCAATATCACTATTGGTCACGACAATATAAATCTTCCACCCTCATGCCGCCAAATTACAGACTCACAAATAATCTTACAAAGGAACATTTTACTGTCAATTTTAAAAAATTATAAAAACTATTCTAGGTTGTCGTTCTCTGTGGGACATTAACGAAACAATTTTTTAATATGCAATCAAGCCCTTTTTCGAAATAAGTAATTTCATCCCCTAAAAAAATAGAGATGTAACTCTTTTAATCTAACTGACTATCGATTACTTGTACTTTTTATGAGGAACAATTACTAATTTGGAAAAAAACGTTTTTAAGGTTAAATTAAGAGGTGATTTTAACCCCTAAAAAGGGCTTGGTGTCCGATAAAAAATGGTTACGTTAATGTCTCACAGAGTACTACAACTTAGAATACTTTTTATAATTTTTTGAATTTGACAGTTCAAAGGTTCCGTTGTTAGATTATTTAGAACTGACACGTATTTTCATCTTCGACCTTTAACAATTAGATCCAGTTGTTAAAAGTCATTAAGAATTTAAATTACTTCATTTAGAGCACCCACAATGTTAAAAATGGATTTTATGAATATTTGTGCCGGTTCACAATATTTTGTGAGCAACGTCAGAATTGACCGACATGATTCTTCACTCACTGTGTGTCACTGTGGACCATTCGAGCGAGAATACAAAATAGCAAAACACAAATATTACAATATTAGAATTAACGTTAATTATCTTTTGTCACCGAATCCCACCTCCTCGTCACACACCATTTCATGTTATATATCTCCCAGCGATCCGTCCTGGATTTTTTGGGCCGATGCAGCCGAACTATTTTATTGGAATTCTAATCTTTATTTTCTCAAATTTTTATCACCACAATTTGCTCAACGATCTTGCCAAGTGAGCTAAGCAGACTTATGGGCCTTCTGTCCATCAGGAGTGAATTGCTTTCCTGGTTTTGGAAAGATGACTATTTTTGACATTTTCGCGTTAATTATCTTTACCAGCAGTTTGACACATGAATGTGGGAGAATTTTAATCGTTTTGCTGGCAATGTCATCCACCAATACAAAATAACAAACAAAACACAAACCTGGTGGTTTCCTGTTTTTTTAGTTTAGCGATAATCCTTCTGACCTCTTCTCAGTTCTCTCGGCATATTTTGTTTTGAAGTAATTTTCTACGACCTGTCTAATTTTTTGACTTGGATCAGTGGGTTTCTTATATACATGTCAGAAATATTCCGCAAACTTGCGCGGTTTGTGGCCGAGGTTAATGATTGGCCCGTCTGTATGAGACATGATTTTCTCTTTCGACCAGCCCTTTTTCCTTTTTATTTCCTTACATAAATTTGCTTTATCCGGACTAAGATCACTTTTTCGTAAATACCGACTGTAGATGTTTTGAAATTTTTGCGTCAATGTTCCTTGTTAATCGGTTAATTAATGTGCTCGTGAACAATTGTGACATTTTCCTAAAACAAATTTCGGAGTTTGTTGCTACTCTTAATTAAGGAGATAATATCCTCTTGTTAGATAGATAGATTTATTCTTGGCCATTGTAATGGCTTCTGAGAGTATCAATACACTTTCGTCTATATCCACATTGGAGTCAATAGGAACTTCTGTTCTATTTTTAATTTTTTTTGTGTACAACATGACTATACATCAGCCAGCCTGCATTTCTTTAGGCCAGCACTTGTTTTGGGTCAACCCACACATTGAAGTTATACCTGCCACAGATATTAAATACCATTGGACGATGATCCGAGCAGAAATCATCCAACACCACAACATCACCATCTATCTTCCTGGTGAACACTAAGTCTATTGTTGCATTACCTTTTGTATGATCATTAGGTGCAAACAACTGCAGACTGTTTCTATCGATGTAGGTCAGTTTTCGTTGTCTTAAAGAAATATATTGAGATAATGGGGAAGGTTTGATTCTCTCTTCCGATTACTAAAGAAGTTGTGATAAAATGTTCCCTAACATACGTATTTGGTTGTGAATGGCTAATTTTATTTGAAATAGCTATGGCTGTACCTCATGTTCCATTCAGTATGACCAGTGAGTGCCTATTTGATAGTTTTGACTCGCTCAGACATACTATATCTGATTTGACGCTTCTCAAAAGCAGTGAAAGTTCGGGTCTTCGTGCTAGACTTACTAAGCTGTTGCAATTTATCGATAGGATTTTCATTTTAAAAATTGGAATATGAAGTTAAGATACATGCTTTTCTGCATTTCCCTGTCTGGGACTTTTTTTTTTTAGATTGAGCATGAACTGTGAAATATTTTTTGTTAGTGTGTAAAGGTCAACACTAAAAAAGTCTACTGATTTGTTTAGGAATTGATTTAACCCGCTACTATTTATCGCTGTAGCTTCCCCCACTGTGCAATGGTCTGTGTCTACCTTATCCTGACCGCTTTTAGATTCTCGACTGCCCGACGCTGCCTCAGCAAAACTAACACTTTTACTGACATAGCTTGATTTAAAGAGATTTAGACGACTTTTTTTAAATTCATAGTTAATTTTGGACCGTTTGGTGCAGCTGTTGAAGTTCGCAGTGTGTTCCCCTCCTCAGTTCACACATTGGAGCGGTAAGTTTTTATCCTGATTTCTAGCGCAATTGTATCCGAGGTAGCAGTTCCTTGTGGCATGGCCAAAGCCCTGGCAATTTCTGCATTGGAATCCGTTTCTATTCTTCTTCACTTCCCATCTTATTCGGTAATAGCAATAACTCCTAATTGCCAGCACATTCTCTATTTTGAATTCTGGTAGTAGGCTTATAGTGAAGCATGAAGCTGAAGTTTTGGTATTATTCTCTGTATTTGTTTTATACATGGAATATATTCCTTTAGTAGTGAATCCATTTTTCTCTATAGGTCTGTCTTGATTTCTTCAATGGGTGTTTCGTAGTTGACGCCTCTCATGATTAGCATTTGTTCTTTCTCATCTTTTGGTGTGTATGTAAAAAACTCTTGGTTTTCTTTTTTGAGCATCTCCTCTATTTCGCAAAATTTTACTTTCTTCCTGACTGTGATTACAACATTTTTTGAGGTGACCTTTAGCATGGCCTCGGGATATTTTGCAGTAATTCCCTTCTTTAGCTCGGATAACTTCCCCTTTGGAAATTCTTTTAAAATCATGGGCGGTAGCTTGTTTGATTTTGATGATATGGTACTATTATTATGCTAGCGGAGTTAACCTCCCGCCGGTATTAAATTTTTGGAGCTCGGGGAAATCGTCACTGTTTATTTCGCAGTCCGAAGAATAGTCGTTGTTTCCTTGAATCATCTTTTACTTCACGTTGAATGTCGGTCTCGGTGCCCTCTTCCATCAGTCTAGCTTCTTTAGCAGGATTGGTATTGCTTGAATTATCCGGTATTGTGCAATGCACGCTTGCATTAGTTTGCTTCACATAGCCCTAGAACTGTCGACTGAATTTACTTAAGGCCAAGTTGATTTTATTGTTTAAGTAGCTGATGAGTTTTTCGTATAAAGATGATGTTCTTGACGCCTTTTTTTCCGCATCGTGTCACTTTTTCCTGACTTCGTGTTCTCCGCCCTAATTTTAATATTACTCACTTTTACGCTACAATATTTCGGTATTTTTATACTTTTCCTTTAGGTAATGCAGTTTTCGGCTTTTCGAAAATTTGGATAGCTATGTTTTTGCCTTTATGCGGGTTTTTTTATTCTTTCTATGTAAATATAACCGTTCTTCGAGCGTCGGGTATTTTTTTTTTCTTGTGTTTTTAAATTTTAAAATTATATTTTTCATTTAATTTTCAGCAGCAAAAAAAACATACGCCCCATAATTATTTCCTATTAAGGTTTATATACGACCTTATACCAAGAGAATTTATTGTTGCTCAGAAATAATACCTTTAAACGCGATTTTAATAAAGCAATTCACAAAAAATGTATTGTTCAATATATCGTTGAAATTTAATCATTAAAATGCCACAAGATGAAAGAATGTTAGGTGCTTCGTTTGATACAGCGTTGGTACTTGTAGTTTTTCGTGCCTCACACAATTCTTCCGGCATTGGAAATTGCTCACGAATCCAGAGATCTGATTTAATAAACTTATCAGGCATCATTCCTTGAGATAGTATAGATCAGCTGGATTCCAATCGGTCGGTACGTGTAGCCAACTTTCCGATGATGACATTTCTTGTATTGTAGACACTCGATTTGATACGAAGGTTTTCCATCTGGATGGGTAAAATTTTATAAAATGGAGTGATATTGGAGAATCTGAGCAATAGAATACTTTGTCAACATTAAAATTTAAGATCTCGCGTATTTTGTGAATTAGTTTAGCGAGCAAAAGGGCTGCACAAAGTTCTAAGCGTTGAATCGTTGTCTTCTGTAGCGGTGCAACTCGAGATTTTGAGCATAGCAGCTTAACGAAGGCATGACTATTTAGATCCAAATTGCGAACGTACAATACAGCACCATACACACGTTCGCTAGTATTGGCAAATCCGTGTATTTGGGTGCTGATTGGATTATTCGTGGAAAACAAATGGCGATGAATTGCAAATTTATTTAGGTCGATGAGACTATGTCGTGGAAGCGATTGGTCCCAAACCAGCTTCAACTACCATAAAGATTGCATTAATAATTTCCCCAACACCACAACCGGTGCCAAAAACCCGAGCGGATCATATATTCTAGCAATTTGTGAAAAAATAGGAGACGGTAGAATCTTGGTTATAATTGACAAAAAATTTAAATTCATCTGATGTTGGATGCCAAAAAATGGCAAGGGTTTTGACTAGCTCATTTCATTAATTCTCAGATATTTTTCGGTGTGGTCTTCTGGCACATCTTATATAATTTCATTAGTATTAGCACACCATTTTCTTAAATCCATTCCTGCAGTTCGAAGTATATTTGAAACTTGATGTTTCAAGTTCTATTGCGCCTGCAATTGAATTTGTACCAGTCAATAAATCGTCGACGTAGACATCCTTTTCAATGCTATCGGCAGCGATGGGAGACATATCTTTGTTATCGAGAGCTAACTGCTTTAGACATCTTGTGGCAAGGTACGGTGCGGATAAGGTGCCATATGTGACTGTTGTTAATTTAAATATCTGGAGTGGTTCAGACTGAATTTGCTGATATATTTTGGCAATGTCAGCGCTGAAAGCATACGCGTGTGATCGAAACCAAATTAGGACCGAGAACAGATCACTTTGTACTACTGGACCCACCATCATTACTGTATTGAGTGATTTTCCGTTCGAAATTTTGGCCGAACCATGAAAGACTACCCGTAATTTTGTTGAAGGGCTTTCGGGTTTCACAACACAGTGATGCGGGAAATAATAATTTGGCAAAGCTATCTCCTTTGGGTCGGCTAATTTCATAAGACCCAACACTTTATATTCATCAATGAGCTTTGAATAGCTGGCTAGCAAATTTGGTGATTTGTGTAGACGCCTCTCCAAATTTTGACATCTGCGGGTGGCCAAAAATTTGGAGTCGCCCAGTGATGTCGGATCCCAAGAAAATGCCAGTTTCACTACAACTCTTCCTTCTTTGTTGCGCTTGGTAAATTGTTCAAAATGTTTCTCACATTCAGCTTCCTCAAAAGACATCTGTTTAACGGAATGAGGTAGATTTTCAATAGTCCAGAATTTCTCAATTTGATCGTTCAGTGTGGCAGAATCTTTGATAGCCACGTGACAAGAAACTGAATACATAAACTGACAGAAACTGTCCATCCCAATACGGTGTTTTGTAATATAGGCAGATGATCAGCTAACTTAATTTGTCCCTCAGAGAGCAATTGTTGAGAAATGTCTGCACCCAACAATAAATCAACGTTTTGAAACTCAAAAAATTCCGGATCTGCTTTTGGAATATTTGCTGGAATTGTCCACGACTTGAGTTATCAATTGGAATGGTTGGTTGATAGCTGGTGATTTTAGGAACTATTTGCACATCCAACATGGTACAATAATTTGTATTGTTGGATTGCAAAGTGATTGTTGTGCTGCTCGAAGCTCCGACGACATTAGACCCGATTCCATGAAATTTAATGCTGCTACTGTGATGAAGAATCTTCAGTACAGACGCAAATGACTTGGTGATAAGATTTAGCTGTGATCCGGAGTCTAACAGTGCTCTTCCAATAACAGGATGTCCCATTTGGTCAAGGACTTTGACCAATGCTGTTCCCAAATAGACAAACGAGGATACTATTTTGGGTTTGTGTTTGGCAGCAATAAGCGATAATGATACGGTGAGAGTATTAGATTGGATGTTGGGGTTGGCGTTCGCGACATCTGATGCAGCTTCTCTTATATTTGACGATGAAGATGGTGCAGCAGCAGAATTGTGTAAAAGCGAATGATGATACGAGTCGCAGTGTCGGCAGCGGAACTTCACTGGACACGCAGAAGCAATTTGATTAGGGTGAAGGCAGTTGTAACACAATTTCGACTCTGTTACGAACTTGTGACGTTGATCAAACGGCAATTTTAAAAATTTGTGACAACGAACTATCGTGTGACCGTTTGCATTGCAGTAGACACAATGGTATTTTGAACAATTGGTGACGGCAAGTGAGGTGGCGGCTGAACGCATTGCGGATTTGGAATGATGTTTTGTTAGAGTAGGCGAATGTATTTTCGACGTTTGACTTTCTAATCGGTGAACTCTTGAACTGAGAAACTGGCATAGATCATCTTTCGTATGAAGGTGAGTCGACGGTGCAGCCTCATTCCATCTGTTTTTGGGTATCAGGATCCAGTTTTGAAACCATTAGGTATACTGTCAAATCATTCCATTGTTTAACCGGTCGCTTCAGTGCTTCTAGAGAACAGAGATGCGATTGATAGTGATCAAGAAGCCTCATAATCTCCTTAGGGTCCATCGCTTTGATTTCAAATAACCGTTTCATTAAAATTTTACGAGCTAGCGCGTAATTTTCATCGGTAAGTTCCACCGCAGCTATGGCACTAGCAGCGACGCCTTCAAGTGTTAATTTTAAATATTGAAATTTGGTTCGGCAACTCAGGGACGGGTTGTCGTGTAACAGGCTATTAAATGTTCCAATGAACGTGCTCCACTCTAAATAATTCCCTCTAAACATTGGGAGTACAACTGTAGGCAGTTTGGCATTTATCGTGGGACACGGGATTGGATTTATTTGGTTACCATGCTTGTCGTTACCGATGAGTGATTTGTATTGCGCTTCCTTTAATTCATCTAACTTTTCCTCTAGTTCGGATACAACACTAATGTACGACTCTTCGATTTCAGTGTGAACACGTTCTGTTAACAGCTCAGTGTCGATGAGCTCAAACGGTGGCAGCATGCGTTGGTAAACGAGCCAACTATCAACCAACTTCGTTAGTCGGTGCTGCACGTGTCTCGCCTTTGCATTCGGAAGATCGTTTTCAATATACTATTTATTTATTTATTTATTTATTTATTTACAAATTAATTTATATTGTTTTTGGCACACTCCATTTTGAGCAAGAGCTCATTCATAATGGAGTGTACCAAAAGAATTAAAGAATAACAAATAATTTAAGAACGTGGATTCTTCCTCGAAGGGAAAGTTTTCCTTTCTTCAAACGCTCCAATTTCTCACGGAAATTATCGATAAATTGTTTGGAGTGACGTGGGTCCAAAGCAGGCGGCATTTTAAATTTAATAAAAACTGTACTCACAGTTTTATCCGTCGATTGATGCGTCAACAAATGGTATATGATATTATGTTATGATGGAATAATGGTATCATGTAATAATAGTATGATGGAATGATGCATGCAACCGTCTTTCTTGGCGGTTAAGTTAATGTTGAGTTAGTGGTCGGTTAGACGTTCAATTAGGATTGAGTTTAGTTCATAGACACAAGCGGTTTTCAGACCGTGTTAATTTAGGGATTGAGTTTGTTATTGAGGTGATTGTTGAATTGGGATTTGAATTGGAATTTAGTTCCGGTTTACTGAGAATTCAGTTACGGATTTATTTTGGGGGAGTTGTGGGCTGAGCTGGAAATTAGCGTGAGTCGAGTTAACATACACATGTATTGCATTTTTTTCGAAGCAGGGATTGAGGGAGATTTATTGAGCTGTATTTGATGGTTGAATTGAGATTTGAGCCTTAAGTTATTTATTTATTTATTTATTTGTTTATACATTAATTAATTTTGCCACACTGTATTTTGAGCATGAGCTCATTCACAATACAGTGTGCAACATATGGTCAAATATGTACGCACAACTGCGGTTCTTCACCATACAAAGGTTCCATCATCCTGACTATTGTTTAATTCGGCTACTCAATTTCAGTGATGATAATACGGGCTCCCAAGGTTTGGTCATTTTGTAGTTGTAAATATTTTTATTAAAATACAAAATACTTTAAAAAATAATTTTAAGGGAAAAATAATAAACAGGTCTAATTGACACGAAAGTCAAAGCCTACCCCACAAGTTAGCTCGAATTGTTCCGAGTTGAGCTGAGGATTGACTTGAGCGATAAGTTAAGGGTTGCGTTGAGAGTTAGGTTATCGAGTAGAGTATTGAGTAGGGGTTGAGTGATGGCGTGCCGCAGTTGGCAATTTATTTGGTGGTTGAGTCTAGGGTTAGTTTGGAGATTAGATTGTTGAGATCACGTACTCAGCTATAGTTTTCGAACCGTGAACGTTAAGTTTTGTTTGAGCTGATGGTTAAATTGAGGTTGATTTGAAGGTTGAGTTAGGGTTGAGTTATGATTAAGTTTAGGGTTGGGTTGAGTTGAGGTCGAGTTAGGGTTGAATATGGTTTTAGTTTAAGTTTTATTGGATTTGAGTCAGTGGTTCCATTTTATAGTTTAATTTGGGGTCGAGTTTAGGTTGTAATGGGAGGTTAGATTGAATTGATTTTAGTTGGGATTGTACACGCATATAAATTTGGTATCGAGTTAAATTTGAGATTGAGTTGGCCGTTAAGTGTGGAGTTGAATGGAGGGTTGAGTTAAGATTTAGTTAGCTTACCTTGGGGTTAGATAAGAGGTTAGATTGGGGAATTATTTTGGGGTTGATTTGAAGTTAAGTTTAAAGTTGGTTTGTAAGTCGATTTGAGGTTGATTTGGTGATTGTGTTAAAAGTTGGGTTTAATTAAGTAAATTGCCAGGAATTTGGAAAGCCAGAGTAAATCGCAGACAATCTCAACATATTTGCATTTTTAGAATTTTAATATTTCGTCTTTAGAAAACATAATATTATACCAAAAATCCTAAATTCGTTTCCAAACTTCAGATACTAAACTGTTTGCTAACTATTCATTTGTATTGCGAGAATTTGATCGTTAAACTATTAGCTGGCCGAAGTATTCAAATTACAAACTAAATTGTATGTCTAGACACGCCTGTATTGTGTGTACATCAGGTAATCGCGTATACAGATCATGTTTTCCAGTCAATTTTCCAAACTGTGTATTTTATACATGAAGCGATGACAGAAATGGATTTATTATTATATAAATTTTTATTATTGTGATATGCTTTTCATTTATTATTTCTACTATCATTTTCGAACAAAAAGAAAAGAAAAAAAAAATTTGTTGTCTTGTGAAATGTTCTGAAATAATTTAATAATCTTTTTATTCGTCTTCTGTACTCTCTTGTGTTATGTTGTTGTTCTTCTTATCTTATATTATTTGTGTAAATTTAAATTTAAATAGATAAATTATAATAAGAAATTTTAACATAAACATTTTTTTGTATTCCATTATTATTTAAAAAAAAAACAAAAACAAATAAAAAGTTATAATTTAACCCTCATCAAGACACAAAGTTAACATAATAACTTTTTCTTGCTTTAACGATTTTTTTTTTTTTTTTTTTTTTTTGAAAGATGAATTTTACAAGATTTCGGTACATAATGAACAAGATTTTTTATTTTTTTATTTGTAATTTTAAATGTTTGCCATTGTAAAGAGTTTAGTAAATTAGACGATGAATTAAGAGATGCAAAATTTCAATGAGTTCAGATGAAAAGCACATATTTTTGTTTACACGAGCAACACAATTAAAATCGTTAATGGTAATATACGATTGGGATTTTAAGTTTTTTTGTTAAATAACAAAATTAACCATCCCTTTATAAAATTAAATAAAGACAATAAAATTAAATATTTAAATTGTACTTAAAAACCAAAGAGGGTTGTTCATTTAAATCCATTACGCACTAATTAAGACAACTTGGATGTATATAGTCTGAAATAATAAAATGAAGCAACAAAAAAGCACAAACAACAACTAAAATAAAATAAAAATAAAAAAACGAGCAAGCCCATTTCCCACCGTGAATTATTGTCTAAACACCAACAATACAAATAAGGGTACAGCAGCAGCATCAAAATAAATATAAAATCATTTTTTTTTGTACTTCTTGCATGTACTCTCGCTCTCCGATACAAACATTTTCTATTTTGTGTGCTTTTTCCTATTATAATTCACTTAAAAAAAAATTTATATAAAAAGTAAAAAAAAAGCTCAGATATTTTGTAACATGGAGGGAACACCCAAAGAATTAAAATTTCTAACTTTTTATTTTATGTTTGATTATTCAGAGCACGATAACTAATTCTTTAAAATGTTAACCAGTCTGTGATGAGATTAAAGTACTTTCTTATATACCAAACGAAAAAAGAAACGAGAAAAGATAATCAATCACTACTGGAAACAAAACGGCAAAGATTTTTTGTTGTTGTCGTTGTTGTGTGTATGAAAATGGGTCTGAATTTTCCTTTTTTTTTATTTTTTTGTATGTCAGTAGTTTGGTTTTTGAGTATAACAAGGAACAACGGCCAAAATTACTTTTTCAATTCATCTTAAGCTTAATTTATTGTTTATGGAAAAATAAAATTTATTTGAATAGAAGACAATAGAAAAACTTTTGAAGCATTTCTTAGCATTTTGGAAGTGATATGTTTAGGGAAAGATGTCCGAAGTAAAGCTAGAGGTTTAGAAACAATTTAGTAAGAAGAGGGTCATACGAAAAGTATCGTTTCCACAATTGCAAGGAATGCTGGACCAACTTTCAATCCAAACAGTTGCTTTTCTTTTTCTCTGTAATGTGAAATCGTGATGTTCTTATTTCCGCCTCAAGTAAAAAAGGTTGGGCCAAATCAGCAGATAGCGATGTCCGCAAACGATTTGTCACCGAACGTCACGAGCTCCATTTTTATTAATAAAAATGTGCAGCATAATCAGAAGCGATCAGATTTTTTAAATGAAACACCATATAAAGAAAATATAAGTACATCGTTGCCAAATATGGACGATAAAAAACAGTGAAAGTGTGTCGACAACAGATTACAATAAAATAAACAGTGATGTAGGTCAGTGTTTAGTGTAAACGGGAATAGACCGGTATATGACTGTCCGATCAAAACGAAGGAGAATCCCTAGGTCAGCGGACATTGCAAGCGAGAATAAGAAGACCCGCCCAGATACATAAGAAACAACAGAGCGTTAATTAAAAATGTTGACCAAGATGGTAAACACTACAACACGTAAAAAGAGCCAAAAAGGTTTGGTTTTTATGTTAAAAGGAATAGAGAGATACGTTGATGCAAACAAAATACGAGCTGCTCTCGCTGAGAAAGGCTTCCAATGCTACTAAACCTATTATCATTGTTCCATCTGGAATTAGAACCAGACAATAAAAAGGTCAAAGGCAAACATGCAATATTTGACCGATAATATCCACTGCACAGAAGGGTTTCCGTCGAGGAACCCAAGAAAAGAAATGGGCTAGTACAGTGTGTCAAGTGTCAAGAATATGAACACACTAGAGAAAAGGAATTGTAGACACAAATGATCAAAATGGAAACCAATACGCAATTTTTAACTGTAGCGTGCACAAAGGGATGCACCAAATGTTCTTAAAAGTACCGCTCCTAGCGTGCAAACAAGTCAAAAGAGGAAACATCTCAACAGCTTTAAACAAATTGACTAATATGACGCAAAGCTTCATGGCGAAGATGGAGAAAACCATGAATTTAATGATGCAGAATATGAGCACGCTGATGCAGATAGTAATAAAAAGTCAAAAATGGCCATCACCAAACCATATGGAATGCAAACGGACTAGCACAACTTAAAACGCACCTTCCTAAGTGCCTCAACAGAGGTGGGACCACAGAATTATTTAAAATTCATTTATTTTCTGTTAGAGTAGTTCGTGACCTACTCAAAATAAGTTTTCGTTAGGTTGGTCGGTGTTTAGCAACTCCAGGAAAATTTCGGGAAACTCGATATACGATAATTTTCTATAAAATATTCAAAAATCGTCAATCCTAAGTACCTGGGACCATAGAATTTTTCAAAATTACTTATTTTATGTTACATACGTCATGGAATGTTCGAAAAGAAGACACAGACACGCAAACAACGTAAGGAACGGAAGAACAGAATGAAGAAAGTGCGAGGCACAAAGAAAGCTAAAGTTGGAACAGCCACCAAGAAATAATCTTAAAAGTATGGAAAATTTAATTTTTAGTTTCTTAAATTTAAGTTATTTTCCTAAATAGCAGATTGCTTTAATAGTTAATTTTCTTACGGAATGCGAATTTTGAAAATTCTAAATTTTTTTCAAGAGTTTTAAAACGCTTTTGTCGGTTTTTCTTGGACGTTAGTGTATTAGTCACCTACGAGTACATATGTTCCCTGTTCATAAAAATATTACTTACATGGAAATTTGGTTTATTATATCAACTCAATAAAAAATGCGCGGTTTTTATGAAAAAATATGATTTTGAATTATTAGGTGTGCAAGTAGAAACTCGGCTCTGAAATTGGTTGCAATAAAACTATGCTTGAACACCTTCAAATCGTCCCACATTTTGGATATATGTAGCTTAGTCGTTGCTACTTTTATGACATTAGTTTGAGTCATTTACAAGCTGTCGTTCCGTGAGCATCAATTTTAAGAGATGGATGTCGATAAGCAACATTTACGTCATTACATTCTATTCTGTTTTCAACTATGGAATTGATTTATTCGACTTTAGTTGAACATTCTGTGAGTCATTTCACAGTAAAAAAGTGGTTCGCAAGATTTCGTGATGGCAATTTTATTCTTGAGGACGATCCACGTCCAGCTGGAGTTAAACAATTTGAAGACGAAGAACTTACAGTTTTACTAGATGAAAATCCTTATCAAACTTAAAAAGAGCTTGCAGAACAGTTAGGAGTTACTCACCAAGCAATATCAGTTCGATTCTCCATGGCCTAACCGATGAGAACAAAAATTGCAGAGTTGACATTTGTTTGAATTTGCTTTCACGGTACGAAAGAAAGAATTTTTTGCACAAAATCATTACGGGTGATGAAAAGTTGATTTTGTACGATAATCCTAAACGCAGAAAAGCATGGGTAGATCCAGGCCAGTTGCAAAATTGAATATTCATGCCAAGAAAGTCCTACTTTGTGTCTGGTTGGATTGGAAAGGAGTCATTTACTATGAGCTTCTGAAACCTGATCAAACTGTGACCACTAAACGTTACCAGGTCCAATTGATCAAATTAAGTGATTCTCTGGAGGAAAAACGATCATTCAAAGGCCAAGGAATGCGATCTGTCCACACACAGCAAAAGCAACCCGAGAAGTGATCTTCAATCACTCTCCTGACTTGTCTCCTTCTGACTATTTTGTTTAAATCGATGCAGTCTTATTTGACTGACCGCGGTTCTCGAAAATTGAAGATGTCCGAAAACGGCTCGAATGAATATTTTGCCTCCAAACAACCAAGTTTCTGAGAGGGTTAAGGAACGCACAAAGGGGTCCTGGAGACTCTTCTGTGGTAAAATGAAAGAGATATCTGAGATTTCCCGCCTTAGGAAGATTCTTTCTACCAACTAAACCAGTTCTAGTTATTTATTTAGGCCAGATGGGTCATGGACAGCTTCTAGTATGGAATCTCTGGAGCTTCTAATAAATACGCACTTTCCGGGAAGCCTCGATGACTCGACGGAGCCGGGGACTCATCGAGAAATACCTCTAATAGAAATGGAGGGCATCGTGGATAGGGAACGGGTCGCGTAGGCATTGAACGGGTTTAAGCCTTATAAATCGTCTGGGCCAGATAGGATTATACCAGCGGAGACCCAGAGGAACTTGGCAGTCATCGTTCCCTGACTAGAGACGATCTTCAGAGGATGTCTGAAATTTGTCTATATAACTAGGAAATGGACGGAGGTCAAGGTGGTCTTCATTCCGAAAGCGGGGAAAAGCTCGCATGCTTATCCGAAGGACCTGAGGCCTATAACTCTATCATCCTTTCTGCTGAAAATATTGGAAAGGATGGTGGATGTATTTATACGATCAAAAATTGAACCCAGCAGTTGGACAATGTGACAGAATGCGTACTGTAAAGCAAGGTCAGTGGACACAGCCTTGCACGAGTTCTGTATGGTCTCATTCCTCGATATTGAAGGTACCTTTAATAACGTGACGACGAAGGCGATCATGGAGGGATTGCCAGTTTTGAAGGTGGATTACTCTATAAGTAGGTTCATTATTCATGTGCTGTTAAGTAGGGTTATTAGCTCAGAACTAAGGAAGTCCCCAATTAGAAGGCGGGTGGTTAGAGGAACCCCGCAGGGAAGTGTAATGTCCCCTTCTCTCTGGAATATAGTGATTAACGAAATGCTGTTGGAACCGGAGAGAGAGGGGGTATTGGTTGTAGAGTACGCAGATGATGTAGCGATAACGGTATCAGGTAAATATTTGGACACGATTAGAGATGTTATGCAAAATGCACTATTGATCGTTACCAAATGGGCCAGCAAATGTGGATTAGGGATCAACCCGTCCAAGACAGAGCTGGTACTTTTTACCAGGAAGTATAAAATTCCATTAGTTTGCCCGCCTACGATAAACGGCACTAGACTGACTTTTTCTGATAGAGCGAGATTCTTGGGCATTATCTTGGACAGTAAACTTAGCTGGATGCCTAACACGTTAGAGAGAGTAAATAAGGCCACTGTAGCCATTTACTCGTGCAGGAACGCCATAGGTAAGAGATGGGGTTTGAAACCGGAGCTGGTACACTGGCTGTACACTGACGTAGTGAGACCTGTACTTATGTACGGAGTGAGCGTGTGGTGGCCAGCTCTGGACAAAGTAACATACGGGAGTAGTATGGAAAGGGTGCAAAGAACGGCCTGCATGCTTATAAGCGGGGCGACTTACGGCTGTCTCTCAGTGGAAGTGTCTGCACGTGGGGCACTCGACGATAGTTGGATCACTAAGGGATGAACTAGTGAATCTAGATTATGTTATACCAACCTTGTGCTTCGATAAAGGGTTTCGGACCGTCTGTGCTTCAAGGGAATCGGTCAGGCGGCGGTTAGGTCTAGTATTTAAGTATCCAGATAATCTGGGTCCCTGGTTGACAAAAGAGAGATGGACTAACACTCTCACGTGCAGGGTATCAAAACAGGTTTGGCCAAAACTGGACTTGTGGCGCTCCAAGGCACTGATATCCCTGGGAAGACGAGAGTTAGGATTGGGGTCTTAGGGATACTGACAGGAAACTGCCTTTTTGGGGAACACGCGAGAAGGCTGTGTCTACAGACAAATGACTTTTGTAGAAGTTGCATGGACCAGGAGGAGGAAGCGACTTTAGATCACTTCCTATGCTCGTGTCCGGCACTATTATACAGAAGATATAAATACTTGGGTGTGTACGGTATGGACAGCCTTTCGGAACTCGCGAACTGTGGAGTGCGAGATATTTTACGCTCCATAAGTAGCACTGGATGGTTTCAGGGGTAAAGGGGAGATATAAGATCCTGTGCTATCACAATGGGCCACTATTGGCCTAAGTGTGCGATAGCAGCCACTCTAACCTAACCTAACCTAACCTAACCAAGTTTCTATCGCGAGGGCATCCATCAACTACCTAATAGATGTCAAAGTTCCATAGATAGCAATGGTGAATATTTCGATAACTAACCTTTGTAAATAACAAGTATATTTTCAATAAAGTTGAATTTGACCAAAAAAGCCGAGTTTCTACTTGCACAATTTATAAAACGTATTAATGTTTTATAAGTAATATTTTTTACGTAATAACGAATAAAAAAATATAAATTTCTGTTTAATATGAATTTTATGTATTATTTACACTAACCCTGTCGTATCTGGGAATTGGCAATACTTCACAATTCTACATTCACTTTAACTGATAGCGATATAGTTCCGCTAGCCTTCCTTTAAAAATACATTTTCTAATATGTATTGGCTGATGGGAAGAAAATCTCAGTTGTCAATGTTGTCATTAGTCAATAAAGTTTTACTGTAGAAAGCGATAATCAAACCCATACGGACATTTGGTATTCAGTTATGGGGATCCGACAGCGCTTCAAACAGAGAACTCCTGCAACAAACCCACGCGAAAATACTTCGCAGTATTACCAATGCCCACAGACAATTCCAAATATTACTCAAAACTAGAAGCACATCCCAACGAATTGGCCAGCGACATACTAAAACAATTCGATTTCAGCGACTGAGAAGAACAGATGCACTCGGCTCACATTGAAATACTGTTTCTGAAAAACAAATAAAATAAAATCGCCATAAAGAAAATGTCGTAGGATATACGGCTTCATCAACCGTAGCCCGGTCTCTTGAGTGAAGAATTTTGTCGGTCGTAGGCTATAGCATTCTTACCAAGAAAATTATTCTTTTGCTGCCAGATTCAATATGAGAATAGCAACAGACAGTTTTGTCTAAACTACCCCAAGATTTTTAACAGTGTCAAGAAAGTCAATGCAAATTTCGTTGACCAATATTTTTGGCCATTAGATGAAATCAAAATACATTACGTTTTAGCTTCAATCACAAATTAAAGCTATATCAAGATTTAGTTTATTGATGCTATCGCAAATACTCTGCTATCAGTGTAACACGTTCCAGAAGTAATTAAACCAATAGTTACTGTCTGCGAATGGCCAGACAGATATGAACGAACTAATTTGCATGCATTAGTTGCAAATATGAAGGTCTTTCTGAGTTTACCAATAAGAATCTGGTGATCGATATGATCGAATGCTTTGCTGAAATCTATTGTAGCAAAACAATTCCGTACATAATTTACTTACATCGGTAGCCCTACGAACTTTAAATAAACCCGGCAGTATACTAATCGGTCGAAAATCAGATAAATTGCTACAGAAGAACCCAGTGTTTGTTGACTTTCAAACAAACTTGTATGCCCAACTTTTTAGACAATACATGTGGAGATCACTGGGCATATATAAAAATTAGTCGTGGTTTGTTCGGATGCTTAAAACTTGAAAACGACTGGATCAAATCAGATACTTAAAAAAAAAAGTCGAAAAATTCTCAACAGGTGGCACTGTAGGCGCACATTTCGTTTTTCAGTGCAATTCAATTACAGTGCAACATGTTGTTCAACGCTGTAGGCGGTCACTCCGTTTGACAGCTCAGCATATTGTTTGTTGACTTTCCGATATTTTTATTATTTTTCATTGATCTTTCAAGTGAAATATTTCACATTTACATTGTATCGTTGATTAGTGAAAACTTTATGTGCGATTTATATAAAGTGATGATCATTTAAAATTCGATATTTGTTACGGTGCCAAGAAGAGGTCATGGTAACATTGGTCGGCGTTCTCAGAATGCAACACGACACCGAAATGTCGCAGCACGTCGAACGGAAGAGGAATGTGCTATTGAAAGGAAATCAGCTCGAATCAGAATGATTGAAAATCGTGCGCGACAGTCAGAAGAGATCAATGAAGCATAAAATGAGCAACAACGGAAGAAGAGATGTTCGTGCTCGGCAAAGTGATGAAGTAAGATCACAGCGTGCGACTATTGAACGACAACGTCGTCAACAACAAATTATTCCGGTGAACATTGAACTTGCAGCCTTTCGATATGAGTAAAACATTCAATATAGTGCGGCCGCCTCAGTTCAATTCAGTCAGATGTCTGCCGATTTTCAGCATTACAATGCAGTTAGATTTGAGAAAGAATCACCTGGATTGTGTTGCGCGAGCGGCAAGGTGAAAATGCCAGAGTTGCTTCCACCACCAGAGTTATTGCGCAGGTTGCTTTACGGTGAATCTACTAATTCGAACCATTTCTTGCAACGCATCAAGATGTACAACGAATGTTTTCAAATGACGTCGTTTGGTGGTGATTGTAAATAAACGAAATTACAATCCAAAATTCAAGGTAGCTAATTTCACCAAAATCAGCAATGAATGCTAATACACCACACGATACATCACAATATAACACAAACTAACACTTATGTTGCCAACAAAAAACAAAAAATAAAGAATTTGCCTCCAACTCTACAGATTCATGGCCAAATTTTTCATGTACGTTAAGGTTGAGACAGAACAGCTCAATTACATTCGATTCAATCAGGCTAAGTTGCGATCTGAAGAATATAATCACTTGCGAGATGCGGTCAATATAGCAACTCAGATATTACAGATGTTGGTCGACTCACAATTTTGTCATCGACATACATTGGCAGTCCGAGACCATGCTCGACTACTCCCAGGACGAGATGACTTACGTGCGCAATTATGGACGGCCAGATTTATTTGTGACGTTTGCTTGCAATCCAAAAAGGCCAAAGATTACGCAGTTATTGCATCCTCAAGTCAATCACAAAGCGATTGTCACGACGTTACAGCACGTTTATTCAAACAAAAACTCAGATGTTTAATGGACTTCATTGCGAAACAACGTGTATACGGTACTGTTCGATGCTGGATGTATTCAATTGAGTGGCAGAAAAAAAGGTTTGCCGCACGTACGCATTATTCTTTCGATGGTGGACAAAATTACACCAGAGCAAATTAATGACATCATTTCCGCCGAAATTCCTGATCCTGAGATAGATCCAGAGTTGAACCGATTAAGTATGTTTGTAAATATGTCACTAAAGGAAGCGATATGGCGCAAGTTTCAAATGAGCCGATATGTGAACTGCAAGGAAGCACTCTGGGGAAAATTTTCATTTGCGATTCATGAACGTCATCCGACTGTTGTGGAGATTGGCAAAAGAGTGTATTTCAATGCAGAGAATGCAGCACAGCGAATGAAAAGACCACCAGCAACAACATTAACGAGTTTCTTTTCAACTTGCGCCAGTGATCCGTTTGCGAGAATATTGCTTTATTCGGATATATCTTGATATTACACATGGAATGCATCGTCGAAGAAATGGTTACGCAGAAAGCAAGGCCAACCAGTAGATGATCCAGGTATGTTTTCAACTGATGCATTGGGACGAATTTACACAATCCATCCAAAGAACGACGATTGCTTCTACCTTCGGTTGTTTTTGTTTAATGTGCGCGGTTCAACTTTATTTGAGTCATTGCGGACTGTGAATGGTACGGTGTGTGCAACATTTCGGGAAGCATATCAACAGTTACAATTGCTTAGATAGAGATAGACGATGCAATAGCTTCTTCGCCTGCCAATCAAGTTCATACACTTTTCGCTATGCTCATTTCGAAATGTCAGCCTTTAAACCCACGTCAATTATGAGATACGTACAAAGATGAAATCACAAAAGACATTTTGCATTGCTTTCGAGTCGCAACAGGGAATTTCGAATTGCAAATGAACGTGAAAAGAGTGATACGCCCGGCTGAACATGGAAAACGTTCCTAATATCATTGATGTTAGCAGCAATACGTGCTCAAAGTTGCATTGCGTTAGCTCTTGCATCTACCGGAATTGCTGCAGCACTGTTGGAAGGTGGAAGAACAGCACATTCAGCACTGCAGCTTCCGTTAAACCTGCAAATCAACGAAAATCCTGTTTGCAGCATTTCAAAGCAATCAGCCATGGCAGATGTGTTGAAAAATTGTAAATTGATCATATGAGATGAGTGCACGATGGCGCACAAACGATCATTAGAAGCACTCGATCGAAAATTGAAAAATTTGCGCAACAATAATCGTCGCTTTGGTGGCGTGATGCAACTGTTGGCTTGCGACTTCCGATAAACACTTCCCGTGATTCCAAAATCAACAGTGGCGGACGAATTAAATGCATATCTCAATATTCGAGTATTCCTGCAAAAGGGTAGAACCGCAGAAGTTTTCTCCAAAGAACTGCTGAAAATCGGAAATGGACAAATTCCGGTAGATACTCCCAGCGGTTTAATATCGATTCCATCTGAAATTATAGCCAATTCACTTCAACAAAAGATGAACTCATCACTAATGTATATCCGAACATTGGTCAAAATTATCGTAACTGCGATTGGTTGAGCTCACGCGCAATTTTAGCAGCGAAAAATATTGATGTCAATGATTTGAATTGGACGATTCAAAATCAAATTCCGGGAGTATTGCGTTCATACAAATCGATCGATCGCGTTGAAAACGAAAACGAAGTCGTCAATTATCCAGTGGAATTCCTAAACTCTTATGCGGCATAAATCTGGAAATGTCATGCTTCTCACACGGCCAGCTATATGTGGCGTGTTCCCGAGTTGGGAAACCATCCTCACTCTTCATTTACGCTCCGAAGCAGAAAACAAAAAATGTTTTGAATCATGCAGCCTTAAATTGAATGCAATCATTGTTCTATTCTTTTTTTTAGATTTCAATAAAACCGCCAAATATTGAACGGAACGAAGTCCGTCGGCTCAGCTCTCCGGATAAATATAGGAATTCAATTGAATTCGAAAAGTATTTCATTCAATCTATAATTGAAATTATATTATTGCGTCGTCTGTTCTGATCGATAATTTCCCAGTTGTCCGATTGTGTGCTCGAAAAGCGCTAATTTAGCGATCAAATTGAGCGCTCGAAAAGACTTCATTTTGAGCATCAGGGGGCCTATTATGAAATTTTTCGATTTCGAATTTTTACGATATCGAAAATATCCGCCCTATTATGAGACAAAAAAGGAAATTCACAGCGGATTTTTTCGAAAGCACATGGCAAAATTCGACTGCTATTTAGTTGGCGGATTTTGTAAAATTTATGGTATTTTGTGTTTTCGTGGAAAATACATTTTTTGTAAATGATATATTTAATAATAGGGTAAATCCGCTGCGTATCGAATTTTTTCGATATCGTAAAAATTCGAAATCGAAAAATTTCGTAATAGGCCCCCAGTTTACACCATATTTCGTGTAAAAATATACGAACGTAGTCCGATTATTATAATAGTGTAAAGTAGTATTGGTAAAATAATATATTTTAGATATTGCTTGGTAGATGGTGCTGACATATTCGCAAAAATGTGTCGATAACGTAGTGTTCCATTTTTATTACTGCCACCAGATGGCATTCGAATTATTATTATTTTGAAATAAAACAAATTGAATTAGAATTTTGAATTCATTTATTGTTTTTACAAAACATTTCATAATTAAAAATTAAAAAAAAAAAATTCGAAAAAATTTAGGTAGTAGTTATACAAATTTTTATACAATTTCATAATCATTTATAATTAATAATGCGTTTTTTTATTATGCACCCGGTTATGTGCCTTTCGAAATTCACACCTCAATTTCATTTGGAAACTTTCGATGCTGTCAACGGGGGACTTCCACGCATCTAAAATATTAGAGAAAAATATGCTTTAATTATTTTGCAATTAACATTATATAAATAGTTGTTACCAAACATAATTCCATTTGTTCGTTTAAATTTCATAAATGGAATTTTTTTGTGAGTGCCCGAAAAATTAAAACTGATCGACAGTTGATCAGATAATATGTTTTGGAATGCCACTGTAAGTCCTTTTCCTAAGCTAACCAAATTAGTAAGGTGATTCATCTGGAAATTACAATACATGAATAAATTAATCTCAGTTTCAGGCATACAAGCAATAATTAAGTCTTACTATAGTATCGGAAAGCACTGTAAACACATCTCGCTTCCAAATCCTCAAGTTCTTTACTGGTTTGGATTGGGAACATAATTTTTACTTCATGAACAACCTCTGTGCTCCTGCCAGAATTTTGGTTGGTCAATCGTTGTGACAAGTCTTTGACTAGGTATGTCAATTCGTCTAGCTTTCTATTGGTTTATTTCAGTTCCTCACTGCAACAGCAAGGTTTTGGTGGTGAGTTGGAGGTATTTACCATAGGTACTGTGTTTAATGTCCCAGGTGTGGTAATTGTTGGTATCATTGTTGAGGATGATGTGACTGGTATTTTTTCTGTACCTGATGTTGTCGTTGTAGCTATGATGATTTTTTTTTTAGTTTTGAAGGTTCGATTTCTTTATTAAAATCGATTAAATTTAATGGGGGTGGTTCTATGTGTTTTTGTGTCATGGCGTACGATTTGTTGTAATATTTTCTTTTGCATTTTTCTATAACAACAAGATTACTAAGAAAAAAAAAAAAAGAATAAATCGGTTACAAATAGAAATTTTATTACCTGGACGCAGGTAAATATTGCTGTTTGTCCTTTCCGTTGAGAGTTGTATTAAGGTGTTCGGCGATTTTGATGATGTGGCAGCTATTGTATATGGTGATGACGAATGGTTCTGGGTCTCTCTCAAATAACCGTTGAATTCGATCGGTGGCATTTGGTCTGTAGTATACAAAATTATTTTATAAGATAAATGTGTTATAATAATAAAATTGAATAATACCTGACATGGTTAAGATTGGTAATAGTTTGTTGTGGTACTCTGCTTCAAACGTTGATGTCATATACTGTTGAAAATCTACTTCTTGGCTATCCATGCTCATGCTTAGTAATTAAAAAATATATTAGTAAATTTTACTTGCAATTAATTACCACTTTGATGTAACAGCGGTGTTAAAACATAATTATTTTTATAAAACAGCTTCATATATTTAAATTTAATTGCTGTAACAGGAAAAATCTCATTAGCATCTGATATGTTGTTACACCGGATTATGCCAAGCGTGACCTGTGAATTTAGAGGCCTTATGTCGTCTGCCAATGACCATTGTAACTCTTTCTTGATTTATAAATTCTGAAATCAGAAATGGGATATTGTCCGAAATACAACAGCATTTGTCAGCTTCTGTATTTTTTAATAAGAAATTGAGAAATACCTGTACTATATGTAACTCTTCTATTTATGTACATACTTTCCGGTTTGGTTAGATTTTGGACAACCGTGATAACTATAATGCCCCGATATGCCCATAACAAACGATTTAGCAGGGGCATCGCAAATAAAACATCTAATCTTAAATCTTTTTCGCAATTTATCTTTTGTCACATGAATTCCTGCACTAATCAATATTCTAACCTCATTTACAAAATCTAGCAAAAAATCATCAATATTTTAAGGCTTTTCAGTCCCTAAATAGACACCAATAATAAAAGGGGAAATATTTTTTTTATCCACAAAAGCGCCAAGAATGTGCCATAGCTGACGGTTGGAAGACTTATACAAGGGTAACCGATTTCAATATCTAACTCAATTTCTTCGACATGGTATAAAAAATCATAATTAAGTTTTAATAAGTTTCGTTCATACCAAAATGATAGTATTCCCCCTGAGTTTACTTGGCGAGTTAGTATTTTTTTACTAGGGGTCCTAAGAAGCATTTTAGCTGTTTTTGGAACATTAACTTTATGCCTATTCAAAATATCTAACAATTTATTTAACTTAACTCTACCTAACCCAAATTCGACTGCCCATTCCGCTAAGTCTATCGTAATTTTATTAGGAACTGTAGATGTATGTATGCCTTTTCACACAAAATTGATGCAGATGGATGTATGCCTTTTCACACAAAAATCTTCGACTGATCAATCAAAGTACAACTGGGTTTCGATCAGAAAAACAAATTTTGGGTGGAATCGTGAATGCTCGAAATTAATTCAATCAACAAATCTATTTTTGGCAAAATGAAGTTTGCCGTGGCAGCTAGTTATAACATACTTTCAATAAAAATGAATTTTCTGTGAAATATTGAGAAATTACCGGGCAATTGAAGTGCAAGCAGGAGCGAGAAGTACCGGTCCCGAAACCTATATTGTTAGAGGTATCGCTTAAAATTTCTCAAATACGACACAACATATTTTTAGAATTTAAAAATAGTATTTTGTGTGTTTAAATAACCATAAATATACGTTCCATATGGAATAACTTTACTTTAAATATCCCTAAACGACAATTTTAATTTATTAAACATGTTGTTGTTGTCACCTCCGTTGTTGTTATTGTCAGTCGTAATTGGTAACATTTCGCAACACAAAAAAAAATTGTAGATGGGTGTTTTTTTTATAAATTCCATAAAATTAACTGTGTAGCTTTAAAGAATATATTTTTGGCGTATTATACGTCTAATACAACAACAACAAAAACTAAGATTTTATTTTATCGGAACTTGTCTTTAGGGCACAATTAGCCATGGTGACAGACAAAAACAGTACGGGAAGCTTAAAATACAACATTTTGTTTTTGTTGTTGTAAAACAAGAAATCGACAAAAATATTTGTATCCTGTCAATGTCACATTTATCGCATTTTTGATTGTATTTTTTTGTATGTTTATAATGTTTGCTACATGCTTAATTAATTGTTTTGCTTCGAATTTCATAAGATGTGAAAATTACGATTTGTATACATGTGACCAATACTTTATGTATTAAATTTTTGTATCTATCTCTAAATAGATTAACAAAATAACTCGGTTCGATGCAATATACACGACATATACACAAAACAAACAACAAAAAGATGAATTAAAATCTACTATTTTACTGTATACCCAAATAATATATAAATCCTTTAATGTTTTTAACAATAAAATAAATATATAAACACTAAACATACATGGTATGTTGTATCCATACATAGAATATAAATTCTGTAATACATTCTAGTTTTGTGCTTTTTTTATATTTTGGTTACCTGAGATTTTCTCTATTTTTATTTTTATTTTTTATTTTTTGATATAAAACATGAATCCAGGATAATACTGTTGTTACATAAAAAAAAAAAAAAAAATGTAGAACAAACTAGAACAGAGACACAATCTGAACCAAAAAAAAAAAAAAAAAATCGGAAATAAAATCCTATTTAACCGAAAGTTATATGAACAAACGAACAGGACATGCTTTAAACGATTTAAATCCCTGTCGCAAATACATACATTATCTTTTATGCATGCATTAAATATGTACATACACGTATATTTTATATGTGTGTGTGTGTGTGTACGTTGCTAAAAAGGATATACCTACATAGTCTATGAGAAAAATGGTGACAAAATTGTTTACACTTTGATTTTGTAACGTATACGTATGGGAGATTTACTTCTAGGTTGTGTGCGGATGATGACAACTTTTTTAAGGTATAGTACTTGTACACACACAACAAGAAGTCAAAGTTTGTGTTTTTATTTTATTACCTATATACCTATGGGTGTTCGGAACGAACTTGTTTATTCTATTTGTATTTAACTATGTTTCTTTCGGATACAGGATAATGCATTCTAGGTATTAATACTACTTTTAACACTTTTTTTAATTTCAATAACTTTAATACGAAGAATTGAAGAAAAGTTAGTTCCTTAACCACTACATAACCACAAAGTAAAACGTCGATAATTTATTTCACAAATCTCAATCTTCAAAACAAAAAGTCTACAGAGCATTACAAGTTCTGATGAAACGTTTTAGTAAGTTTCGAGAAATAAGTTTTCACACAGATATCAAAACAAATTTCCATAAATCCTAGAAATGGCATAAATCAGGTAGAAGTTACCTGCGATATAAATCTAAGATGTTTACAAGATGTCAAGCTTGGAATATATTCTGTATATAGTAGAACTTGGCATCATTTTATAAAGCAGCTTCAATTTCCTTAAACAAATTTATTTCATTAATGGATTCTGTTGACACGTTTAACAAAAATAGTAATAACTGTTTGTGAAACCAATGACGAAGTTGAATATTGAATTCCGATAGTAGATGGATTATTAGAAATTTCACCACAACAAAACGAGAAGAAAAACAGGATTTCGTTTTTTTGTAATAATTTCCAGATTTTTGCTTTATTTTACATTGGGTTGCCAAATTATGTGTATATGTTGACTCTTGGCGACTGATTGATTTAAGGGAGTTAGTTAGTAAAGAGAAAAATTGACACCTAAATATAGCCAACAGAGAGCTCTTATGGCTAGAAATGCTGAACTAGCTAAACCAAACGTAACCGTGGTGAGTATATAAAATTTCAACTTTTCGTTGTCTCGTTCGCGCCATAGAACCCTTTGGTAATTTTGATCTACATCTGTGACCCTCACTTGTCTGTACATTTTTTCGAAGTCTCCAGCCTAGCGATCTTATGATAACGAAATATCGTTAAAGTTGACCACAGAGTTGGTTGAATTGTGGGTCCAACTAGCATGTTATCGTTCAAAGATAATCCGTTACTTGTTCTGCAAGATCCATCAAATACTACGCGGATCTTCCTTGTTTTACTGGATTATTTTACTACGCAATGATGTGGTAGATAGTAACTTGCATTGTCATCGATATTTCGCGCATATGTCCCAACTCTATGTACTCACGCATCACTTTGACGTATTCGGATTTCAGATTCTCGTTGGCATTTAATTTGCGCTCTAGGTTCTGGAATCGTTTTGTGGCAACATGAACTGAATTTCCTAGTTTGGGTGTAGAATCTTTAAATGGGATTTTTACAATGTACCTACCTTCTTTGTTGCGCTTATAGTCTGAAATAAACCAAGCGCATTTCTGTGTACTGGGGTCAAAATGACCCCAAGTTACTTCCATGCACTATTTTCTATATAAATCAAAATATTATTTACTTTTTATATCTATGAATGTATTGTATATGTCTGTGATGTGTTGTGCAATTTTTCTGCTAATTAGAAAGTGAGACTGAGAGAGAAACTGCTTTGTTATTCACTTTTTGTATGTGTATTATACATAAAAACGCTAAAAAATCTGAGTTTTAGAAAATTTGGTCAAAACTGGGTGAAAAACCTTAAATTATGGCCAAAAACTGTCGAAAAATGTCAGCAACTGTCAAAAACTGTCGGAAAGTGTCAAAAGCTGTGCGTGTGATATTGGAAAAAAGAGGAAATAAAATATTCTTATTGTTTCGTGAGTACAATATTGAAATATACCGGTTAATTTAGAAACTGTTCTAACTGGTTGAAACAGTTCTGAACGTTAATGAAGCAAGATTGTACATTTTTCAGTTTTTTTCGCTGTCAAAAAGAACTCTCAAAAAATGTCGAAAACAAAGGTTTTAAAAGACTGTCAAGAACTCGTTTCAAAACGTAACATAAAGTGTGCCACAAACACTAGTTTTTGACACTACCCGTCTCTGGCATATATGTATATATCTACCTATTCCTAATATTTTTTCTCATTTTACTTTTGTATTATTTTACCGTTACCGATATTTCGAATGATCGTTGAACGATATTTCTGGTTCAGTTTTTGTTTGTAATACAAGGTGCTTAGTAGTAAAAATAGCTTATTATGGTTGTAGATATTGTTATTATGGTGCGAAAAAGACAGAGCAGCCAAGAGCCCTACTTCTACTCCTAAGGTATCAGATGAAGCGGAAATAGCAAACGACACTATTGATGTGGAGTTTCCGATGGCGATCAGCGTGAACAAGTTGTTGAACCGATATGTTGAACCGATAAATTTTGATAACGATTAACATTTTCAACTTGTCGCTGACGATCGAGGAAATGAATAAGAAAATGCTGCAAATGCGACTGTTGAGGATAAAGAAACAAACACTGGTATGTGGTACTATGTATATACCCAAAATAAAAAACTATCGGAAAGTGGAGCTTAAAACATCCGATTGTAACCAAAACACGCAACTTTCTCCTACTGCGAGAAAGAGAAGGTTTGACGGTTCAAACAGCAATAAATCAAACCAACCAGTTATTATAACTGTCTAAGACAGGAGCGGCTAAAAATCGATAGATTGGCAGCATTTCAATATACATATATGGAATATGTCTCTGGCAAACATTCGAGGACCTCATAAACCATCATGAAATTTAATCATTGATCAACAATTGGCACTAGGTCGAGGGAGATATTCTTTCCGACAGTATTACCTTCGAAGCCAGAGAAGTTTAGAATTAAAATATTCTGGCTATGCGACGCAAAGAATTCTTACCCATTGAACGCAGAAGTATTATATTGGTAGGCAACCAAGGGAGCATAGTTCGGTTATAAATTCAAAATCAAATTCATTTCAATATTGTGTTTTGTTATCAACCTAACGCTTATGAGTTTTATTCCTAAACCAAATAAAAACGTTTGCTATTATCAACTTAACACAACTATAACGGAGTAGACCGTGAGTCTAATATAACTAATTAAATTTTGGATTATAGCGCAACAAAATAAGGGCTGGAGACACCTTCTTTAAATTAGTGAGAACCTGTACATGCAAACGGAAAACTCAACGATGGCCGATGGTGTTATTTTTTAACCTTACTGACCTTTCTGATGTTGCAGCCTTTACGCTTTGTATAAAAGCGCCAACCGCCTCTTTGTATGAAACTCGGAAAGCATCCGAAAGAAAATCATTTCTAAAAGAATTGGCTTTGCAATTGGTGCAGGCCAACGTATTGGAGCTGCACTCAAATACTCGAAAGTTAAATAAAAATAAGGACAGCAATCGACTTAATACGTTATAAAGCATTACCAATTAGGCGGGAATCAACAGGCGAAGAAGTGACGGTTAAGACTGTTAGCAAACAACGAAGATCTTACTTGAGCCATCAATCATCTGATATGAAAACCAGAACAAGATGTCATTTTTGTAATGATCCATTTTGTCCAAACCACACCAAAATCATATGTATAGATTGCATAAAAAAACGGGAAATGGTTTCGGATGAAGAGGAAGTGGCATCAGATTATGCATCTGATTAAAACATAAATTTGACTAATTAAAATGTGATTTTCAGCGAATTGAACTGTTAATTTTTTTTTTTATGATATTTGTAGAAAATAAAGAATTTTTATTTACTTTCCCTATGAAATACATGAAGATATCTATGGGGTCAGATTGACCCCTATACACAGACAACGTGATAGTAAGCTGTATACACAGAGTGATGGTTAAGAATATTTTTTTTGTAAATATAGACCAATGTAAAGTGAACTAGATCAATAATTAATCAACTTATACCTGTAAATCCGTTTTCTCTTACCTTTGTTTCACGATATATTAAGTTAGTTATTGAATGCTTTTATGTATGAATGAATTCAGCAAGTTATAGGTGATCAAGTAGGATGGGCTAACACTTGATAAAACAGGGGCATATTAAATAGCCATGCCTGATATTGTCAACGGGAGGGAGAAAAGCATGTGGTTCAACATCTAGGCCACAATAAAAGGAAATATTGCGTAATTTTTTTGTTTTTCCATTTTGGGTTTCCTTACATTTACATTTCTTTATTTACTCTATTGCTTGCTAAATTCCATTAACTTGTTTGGATGGCCAAATTTATGTAATTTATTTAGTTAATTTGGTTAAATTATTTAGTTTATTTAATTTATTGAAATGCAGTCTTAAGTGAACCTGTGATAGTGTATAACACATATAGTTTTAATATCGTTCCGTATTTGTGTTTCCTTTAATTGGCACTATGGGTGAAGCAGCACATCTTGATCTCTACGGTAAGTGACAAGAACCTGCCCACCTTTTGTAACTAGCCGCCAAACGTGCTGCGGTCACTAATATATAGGACCATAGAGATATTCTGATAACGGAGCGAAAATTCAACTTTGAATTGTCCCGTTACAATGCTATACCGTCTTTCCAGCGGCTATGATTTTACAGTCAAAATAGCGTATATGGCTAATAGAACGCCTTATTAATTTAGTTCAAACTGATCAAATCAGTGATGCTGCTTTGCTTTGTGCGACGGGTTTGCCGTGACTATTCACAAAAGTCTAAATTTGGAATCTTGAACAAGATTACCGTGTATGAGTGTAAGGTGTACTGTATTTTAAAGCGTACAGGGGGTCAATTCTCGTTCTATGAAAAAACCTAATGAAAAAAATGTTTCCATTTTGTTTCCATCAAGTTTTTTTCATTTAAAACATTTCACAAAACGACAATAAGCGATTCTTGATGTCCAAATGAAAAAGAATCGTGAAAAAAACGCTGAATAAGTTGTTTTCATAGTAAGCTACACTGTAAACAAACATTTTATCGAGTTTCATATAGATTTCCGCTAGATGATACAGCAATTGGCTGAAATATTAGCTAAATTAATGATAAAGTAGATTTACTTAATCAGTTTTTGTCATTGACTGTCAAAATATAAAATAAATTATAAAATTGACCAAATTATTTTTAAAACTTAACTAAATTATTATTTGGAGGCTTTTCTTAAATAAACCGGGTTTTTATAGAATTATATTACCATATTTATGATGACCGCCAAAATGGTCGGTGAGAAAGTTTTATTCATATGAAAAAGATTTTGACGTCATTTTTTCCTTCTCAAGGAACATGATTCGGAAATGTGTATTTCTCACTGAAAATACTTTTCATTATACTTTTCACGGAACGAGAATTGACCGCCAGGGCAGCTTTAGATGATTAACAACGACATGGCTATACTGAAATATTGTCATTTGTATTTCTCGTTATCAACAGATTAATTATAAATTTCAATTTTTAATTAAACACTTAATCTCGGTAAGGTTCCTCCAAACCCAAAATAGAATAACTTATTGACTTTTTAAACCAAAAATGTAACGCGATTTAAATACTGAGCGAACGACCATTTATCTGCATTGGTTTCTCAGGCCCATCCAAGAGGCTTGAAATGGTTCAATAGATACTTATACATAAAGGTTTTCATGTAATACTTTTGCGAGTTGAGTATAACTCGCCCGTTGTTTTTTTTTTTTGTTTTTTTTTTGCTGTTTAACGCATAAAATTGCTTTAAATTTATCTGCTTCAACCCCTAAATATTTCTTTTTCATTTCTGAAATAAAATTTTGGATCAAGGTTTTGTTTTTCTTTTTTTTAAATTTTTCCTTAACGTTTGTATTTGACTGCAGTTAATTAAGTGACATTTAATTTTTATTTATTTTTATTATTATATTACAAACATATATGCATATAGCAACATCAGTGGCCGATGGAAGCGCTTTCACCGTCAACAATACTGCAGGTAAAGTTTTTGTATTTCTTTATTTTTTTTTTTGGGAACTAGTGGATTAATTTTCCCAATGGCGATTTTTTTTTCAAAATTAAATATTTTTTGATTTCTTATAAACAATTTTTTTTTCTGATTTTACTTTTATTTATTTTCTTGTGTGTTCAGGGTGTTGTGGACATTTTTTTTTTATTATTAGAAAATAAACAGATTTTGTTAAATCTAATGAATTTAAATTGTTCTTTCAATTAAAATAATTAATTTGTGAACATATTATTTTGGGCCATGGATGCTGAGTTGAGTGAGGTCATAAGTGAGTTTTAGGGAGTCTTCCCCTATGCCATAGCACAGCTGTGGACATTTTAACCCATGACCAAATAGGCTACCTCGATCGACTGAGCCGGGAGTGTTATGGAATTTTAATAGTTATCACATCACAGCTAGCTACATTTTTTTTTATATCAACAATTAGCCATTTGCTTTTTATTTTTATTGTTTTTTTTTTTTAAATTAAGGCTTAATGTTACACCTCGCCTAAACAAAACAGCAAACATACAAGGCACACCATAACGTCCGCTGAAATAGAAAAATTGCCAACAGAGAAAGGCCGTTTAAAACGTATATGGCAAACTAATCGATCGCCTGATGCAAAATACAACTTTAACTAGGCCAAAAATAAACTGAAAAGCCTACTCCAAAAAAACAAAAAGCAAAATGCAACACTCTGACACAAACAGACGTAGCAATCGTACCTAAGAGGAAATTCAAGATAGAGAGGCCACTAGTAAAGTTTATTATTGCTCACCAAACTGAATTAAACGAAGCCCCTGGGTATGATCAAGTTACAGTTGAAATGCTTAAAAATTGCCTGAGTGGGCTTTTAGTCGACTAGCTCAAATGTTCAATTTAACCTGTGAATTAGGATGCGTTCCTGAGTGCTGGAAACTGTCAAGTATATATACTGCCAATCATCTCGAAAGTCTTCGAAAATGCCATTATCGAAAAAATTAAACCGAAACTCCGAAATATCATCCCTAATCATCAATTTGGTTTGGCAAGTGCACCGAATAGCTACAGACATAAGATTAGCACACGAGGAAAATAAATACTGCTTTGCAGTTTTCTTGGATGTTGCTCAAGCATTCGATACAGTTTGGCACGAGGGTTTGCTTTATAAAATTAATAATTAATTTCCAGAAATTTACCAACTTATGAAGTCATATTTGTCAAATCGCAGATATTATGTCAAACACAATGCCTCTAAATTGCTCTATCAGAATATCATAGTAAAATATTTGGCGATAGAAGAAGTTTTGAGATGTCGATTTTCTTAGACATGGATAAGATTAAATTTTTAAATTGTCAAACATTGTCGAATAATAGATAACGCTTTGATCCGTTATTAAGTTTAAAGGGAGCGGCTTTGTAAAATCCCAAATAGTTTAAATCTTCATAAATTTTGTGTATTTGGATTTTTTTTGTAATTTTTTTTCTACATCTAATCTTTCTACATCTATTAAATGCGCTCGAATGTATGCTTTTTTAACACATCCATACGCAATCTTGTTGTTGTTGTAAAATCTAATATTAATTTAGGATAAATTAATATAAGAATTGATTGATGTGTGATATAATGCGAATTGATTGCTTCGATTACATCCTCTGAATAGAAAACAATTATTAGATCTGATCGAAACTGAAATTGTAAACCCTGGCTAATTTTACCCTTCGTAAAAAAATTAATTTATCAAATTTTTTTCAATTATGTTTTTTTTAATTTATTTACATATTTAATTTGACAGTTTTTCAGATGTCTAAGACAAAAAGCGACAGAATTTTCAAGAAATGCATATTAAGTATCCAGAAGTTATTTGAAATTCGTTCAAATTACCTGTGGAACTTACATTATTTTGAAAATTGTTATTACTCTTTAGAGAGCCATAATTATGGTAACCCATTTGTTCTTCTGTGTATTTGAGTGTCTTCAATATATAAAACAAAATTATAAACCTTTTCTTATTTTGGTGTCAACAAATTTTTAGTATAATACCTCCTCCCCACGCCTCATCATCCCTCTCGCCAGAAATTGGGTTTATAAAACCAAAAAATCACTACCTTCTTTTAAGCTCATATTATAAATGCCGTAAGTATTATGTATCAACATAAAGTAATATTCCCACTAGCATAAACATATAGTAAACCAAATACAGATACCTAAACCGATTGAATTTTTTTTTTGTTAATCATCCTCCCACTCTCCCGCATCTGTAATTATCCTATCTCTTATATGAATATGTATACATATTCCGAAATCAATTTAAAAACGTGGGAAGCAAATGAAAAACCCCAAATTAAACAAAACAAAAAAAAAAAAGCGAAAACCCATAAAGAAGAGGAAAATTTAATATCTTTTCATCCACGCCCAATTTTTATTTTTTTTCATTTTTAGTTGTTGTTGTTCTTGTAATTAGAATTCATGAATATTTATAAATCAAATAAATACAAAAAAAAAGAAAAAGGAAAATGCTTCTTTTTCATGAGAAAATGTGAATGGTTATAGTTGTACTTTATGGAAATGAAAAACAACAGGAACAAGTAGCAGGAAAAGACAAAAACAACAACAACACGAAAGAAAATTATTTATTTTCTTAATATGAAATACGTTACGTACTCATCGGGTGTGTACATACATACATATATATATATATATATATATATATATATATATATATATATATATATATATATATATATATATATATATATATATATATATATATATATATATATATATATATATATATATATATATATATATAGTATAGTGGAAAATTCGTAACTTCTGTTTTATGTTCCGCCTGTATACCTTACTTGTAAATGTATGCGTACATAATATTGACAGCTTATTACGGTTGTTGTGTGTTTAGCATATTTGGGCCGAATAATTTACTTTTCGTACTTAACTGACCATAAAAATACTGAATAAAATTAGGTTTTACATATCCATACATATGTAATGTAGGTAGATATGTAGTTAGTTAGTTAGTTAGTAGAAGACTTAATAATATTTTTTGGTGTTATTCCGCATGTGAATTAGCAGATTGCGTAAATATCGCATAAGAAGTAATCAAAATGGAAAAGTACGAAATGAAGGTACAATTTAAATACAAATTAAATAAATGGCGAAACATAATTTTTATTTATATTCAAATTAAATTAAATATTATGTAAATTTAATTTATTAACAAAATGTAACATACTATACATATGTATGTATATGATTCAGATTTGAAATGTTCATAAATTGCACGTACATATATTTAAAAAAAAAATGTAATTTTCTTTCATTTTCTATTTCTATACAGGGATATGTGTGTGTTCTTTTTTAAATGGATTTAAGGGAAAACTCAATTTCGTGATACCAGGGATTATTTTTTTTTGTGCTCCGTATTTTTGTGTGCTAAAAATGTATAGGAACATGAAATTGTTGTGTGCGGGAAATAAAAAATGAATACAGATGAGCTTTTGTGTTTTATATGACGACGACAACGATTTTTTTTTCTACTCAATCACGTTATTGGATTAACTGATTTTTGTTGTTTTTGATTTTATTTTATTTATTTATTTTTTTGAGCGAGATCCTCTTTTCTGAGATTATTTTGTTGCAAATTTGTGTAATTTCAACATGTACATACAGATTGGTTTTGCGGTTAGTTGTATACCTTAAAATATGCTTTAGAGAATTTATTGGCGATTAGATGTAGAGAAATATTTAGCTTATGGCATAATCATTCAGATAAACAGGAAATATTCAGTTGTTTCGTTTTATTAGAAATACAAGCAGTGTTTATTTGTTGTGACTAGACGGTGATGATTTTATGGTCCTTGTGGGGAATTTGAAAAGCCGAAATTAAATTAACTGGGTTGTTAAGTTGTTATGTTTGTTACGTAATTTAGTTATCCATATGTAAAACAGTTCTAAGATCTCCTTTGCTTCAACTCTCATTTACCTATGTTCTTATATACTTACGTTTACATACAAACTTCTTTGTTTCAACGATTTTAATTTCGTATTTTTCCGGTTTTCTTTCTTAATCATTATGTACTGTATGAAACGAAGAGTAGTTGGGTAAATAGGGTGGAGTAGTCGACATCAGGATACTGCGTCGGTTAAAATTGAAATAAATAAACGCATTTTTTTGTTTTTAAAATTAAAAAAGCATTTATTAAATAATACAGTCCACTCATAAGAAAGGGAAACCAAAAATATTCATGAACCAAGCGATCATGGGCAATAAAAATTAGACAAATGGTTGTCAATCATAATTTATAATATTACTTTACTTTATTTACTATTTTAAAAGGTTGCAAGGAGATTTGGTTATGTATAATGGAACAGCTTATAAATGCAGGACTATATTTCCATAAAGTGTACGGGTCAAGCTTTCTGAACCAGTTTTTGTTTAAGCATTAGAATAAAAGATGGAGAGGTTACTCTGAGTGTATGCTCGTAAATGTTGGTACAACATCACGTATTTAAATAAAACCAACTTGAATAGTTAAATTATTTAACTAATTTTGAATAAAGTTATAATTTATGAATTTATTGATTTTTGTACTACCTGACTGAACTTCTGATATGCGAATGGAATACAAAGTTTTTTTTTTTTAGAACAAAAAGCAATTAAATGTACTTTTTCATTCTTCTAAATTGGTATACGACCTTTATTTTTACTAACTTCAAATAATATCTAGGTCCTAAATGTTTACACTATTTGTCTACTATAATTACTTACAATATATAAATGATTCATATAGCCAAGGTTTTTGAGCCATGATATTTTTGACAACACATTTATACAATAACAAATATGGTGTGAATCTATTCTTTAGGTAAGTTAACAAAATACAAATTCATAATTTTTCTTATTTTAGCTGCTTCAATGTGATTGATGTAAAATGAGTATTTATCTGAAATGTTAGAATATAAAACCGAATTATTTAAAGTGTTACTACAGATAATTTAATCGTTGTTTAGTTTAACTTTCTCTGAACTTAAAGGCTCAAAAAGCTCTAAAAATATCCAATAACTAAAATAAGACTTAATTATAACACCACATAATAACGTAAAAATTAAGCATAACTTCCAAAATCGCAGAATATTTACAATTTTAGTAGATTTAAAGATTTTGACAACAACAAAATATCACATTGGCTTCATGGAAAATTTGATGTAAAATGAGTATTTATCTGAAATGCTAGAATATGAAACCGAATTATTTAAAGTGTTACTACAGATAATTTAATCGTTGTTTAGTTTAACTTTCTCTGAGCTTAAAAGCTTAAAAAGCATTGAAAAATATTCGATAACTAAAAAAAGACTTAATTATAACACCACATTATAACATAAAAATTAAGCATAACTTCCAAAATCGCAGAATATTTACAATTTTAGTAGATTTAAAGATTTTGACACATTCGATTGTCAACCTTTGTGGCGTACAGAACGAATAACAAAAATAAAAATAATGGTTCGAAAGGGGCTTTTAGCCAATTAATGAAAGTAGAAAATGCATGTGCAAGAGTGGTATTGGGGGCGATTAACTCAACCCCAATACACACTCTGTGGTCTGAAATGGGTGATTCACCTCTTGATTACAAGAGAGAGTGGATCACAGTGAGAGAGTCAGTGAGAATGATAACTAAGAAAAATGAGTTTTGGAACGAGATGATAGTAAGATTACAAAGTAGGGCGGTGTATCAACCGACATATAGAACTAGTATTGCACTTGAAAACTTGAACATGTTTCTGAGTATAGGCAATGCTGGTCCGCAACCCGTTCCTAATAATCTTACTGTATGTTTGACTATGGAGGAATATAATAAGGGAATGAATGAAGTTATCGCCAAAATTATGTTTGGGAAAATCAGTCAGCGGTATATGCAAGATGATATCGTTTATACAGATGCTAGTGTGAATGAGAATGGAGTGGGTGTTGGTGTCTTTTTGCCTGGTAAGAATGTTGAAAGGTATTTTAAAGTGGACAAAAGCATCTGTAAAATGAACGCTGAACTGATTGGAGTATTTGAAGGAATTAAACTGGCTGTGAATGAAGGGGAAAGGAAAATAGTAATATTTTCCGATTCCCAGAGTGGTTTATGTTTGCTGAAATGTGGAGGTGGAAGGGAAGGCAATGTGTATGTTGATTTAATTTTTGAATGCGTTCGAGACTGTCAACGTGATGTGACTATACAATGGATCCCATCACATAGACAGATCGAAGGGAATGAAAGAGCCGATATGTTAGCTAAAAAGGGTACATTGAATGACATGGTTCAGGAGTAAGAAAGGAAGGATGCAAGAGATGTACTTCGAATGTTTCAAATGAATCTGTGGAGAAAATGGGAGAGTGAATTTAACGAGAAAAGTCTTACGAAAGGAATGAAGTACAGCGTGCTCCGTGGTACTCCTTTGAGAATTCCGTTCTTTAAGGAGCTCAAAGGAGATACGCGAATGTTGCGAACGGTTGAGAGAATCAGGCTGAACCATGGAAACTGGAAGGAATGCTTGTGGAAACGTCATTTGAGTGAGGACAAAGATTGTGAGTAGTGTGGAAGTGTGGAGGATGTTGAACATCTCATATTGGCTTGTCCCAGATATAGCCAATATAGATCTAAGTTCAACATCCTTCGGAATGCAAGAAATCTAAGTGATTTAATGAATGAGGGTGATTTTTTGGCTTACAAGGAAATGTATGAATTTATTAGGATGAGTGGAATAGCAATATGATACAAATAAGCAGTAGCCGACAGAATATGTGTAGGGAGTAATCCGGAACCATTTTAAAGATTAAACATTTTTTGGCTAAAATATGGATTATCAATTAAAACAATGTAAATAAAAATTGTAATACAAATTTGAATTTATGGCAATATGGCTCTAATTTTGTAGGAGCCAAGGCCTAATAAAAAAAAAAATAAAATAAAAAATAAAAATTAGTGAGTTTGAAATATTGAAAAATATTGTGATATTAGTGCTGTCCAAATTTAAAAAGCGCAATTCTGCGCAGTGGTTAAATTTAATACCTGTTTATAACAAGGTTGTGGAATAAAATGGATAGTTTAAGGCAAAACACTGTAAAAGTACAGTTCCAAAAGACAGATGCTAAGCCAACAGATCAAGAAATGATGCAATTTGTCTTGAACAATGGGCTAACGGCTAAAGATATACATACGCTGTACCAGGATTTGTACGAGCGGTGTATTTATATACAATTTAACAATGAACAGAGGTACCTTGAATTTTTACGAGAAACACATGTTTTGACGTTCAATTATATTAATGGAACATCAACCGAGGTAACGGTAAAAGGATCAAGTGGAATAATGCGGTACGTGCGGGTATTTAACTTGCCACCTGAAATCACGAACAAAACACTGAGTGAGGCCTTGCACCGTTTTGGAATACACTCAACAAGACGTGAAAAGTTTGGAGTAAACTCACTGCTACCAGTTTTTTCGGGAGTAAGAGGAGTATATATAGAGATCGAGAAAGAAATACCACAATTTATATATATACAAAACGTTAAAGCAAGAATTTTTTACGACGGCATGAAAGAGAGATGTTACAAATGTGGAGAAGATTCACATAAAAAACAAGATTGTCCACTTTTAAGTAATACACATATTTTAATTGGTATGAACAAATTGTTATTTGTGTGAACGTGAAACATGAGTGAAAGAATTATTGTTGGCCAGATAAACATACAAAGTTTTTACGCGAAAAAAAGTATGTTGAAAAATTATCTGGCCAATAATAAAGTGAATGTGATGCTTATAAGCGAAACGTGGGAAAGAATGAACAAGACGTTGAATGTGAGAGGGTACCGATTTCTTTCTAAACCAAGAAGCGATGGTTACGGTGGAGTGGCAATAATGTACGACAGAAATCTGACGCTTCAAGAGATACAGTTACCCGCTTTTGAGGTGATTGAAGCAATAGCCGCCTCAACAACGAATTTGGAAAGAAATCTGTTACTAGTGAGCGTGTATGTAACCCAGGTGCGTGATGAAGATGAAAGGAAAAAAGCCTTGAGTGACTTTAAAAAATTGTTTGAGTGGGTGAAAGATAAAAGTGACCTGATTGTATGTGGAGATATGAATGCGCATGCGAGAATGTGGGGTTGTTTAGACAATTGCGCAAGAGGAAAACAGTTGGCCGACCTGATTCAAGACTCCGATATGGTGCTCTTGAATGATGGAAGGCCAACTAGAATGGCGAATGTGGGAGGCACGGCCAGCGCAATAGATTTGTCTATGACAACTATTGAACTGGCCTGCCGGGTCACTTGGAATGTTAAAGAAGAGAATTTGGGTGGTGATCATTTCATGATCAAAATGATCATGAATGATAATCGAGTGTTTAGGAAAAAATGTGAATTAATGAATAACAGGAAATGGGTGAATCAAATTAATGAGATTCTCAGAGAAAATGAAATTGTGTACAAAAATTGTGGATATGAAAGAGATTAATGTGAATGGTTGGTGGAACAATGAAGTTCAATACTGGTATGAAAGGAAGCGAATAGCCTTGCGTGAATTTAATTGGAATAAGAGTAGTGAGAATAAGATTATGTATGGTAAAATGAATGGAAAATTGAAAAAGGCTATTCGCAGAGCAAAAAGGAAAAGTTGGCGGGAATATGTGTCCCAAATGACACATAGAACCACAACTAAGGATGTATGGAGTTTGTTTAATAGGGTGAATGGTAAACCTTTTAAGGTGAGCAATGTGGTATGTGAGAACAGAGAAAAAAGTGAAGAATTTATAAGAATGATATTGAATGTAAGCAATGATTTGAATGTAATAAATGAAGTTGATAGAATGAGTAGAAATGAAAGAATATTTTGTATGTATGAATGGGGAGAGTTCCTGATAGTGTTAGATAGATCAAAATCTACCACTCCAGGGACGAACCGAGTAAGTTATAAGATGATTCGGTTGTTGAGTGACTCAGCAAAGCATAATTTGCTTGAGATACTCAACAAAGTGTGGATGGGTTCAAAAATACCGGACAAATGGAAAGAGCTGGTGGTTCCTATCCCTAAACGGGATAGAGATCCAGATGTGGCAACAAATTATCGAGGCATATGTATGTTAAATGTTTTTATAAAAATCTTAAATGGAATGATGAAAGAGCGTATGAAAGATTTTGTGAATGAGAATAATTTGTTGCCATCGACTACATTTGGATTTCGAAAGAACCACTCTGCAATTGAGTGTGTGGAAAAGTTTGTTTGGGAAGTAAGAAAGGATAATTTGAAAGGTGTTGCGGTATTTTTGGACATCGAAAGAGCTTATGATTATGTGGTTCCGTGGAAATTACAACAAATTCTCTCGAATTTTGGATTTTCACGGAAAGTATGTATGTGGATAAGAGATTTTATGACTGAGAGAAAATTGGTTCTGAATGGAAGTGGTTTTAGGTTGGAGGGAGTTGCAAATGTTGGACTTCCGCAAGGAAGTAAAATATCTCCAGCTCTGTTCAACCTATATACCAGCGAGATACACCACATCAATACAGACAATCAAATCGTTCTGCAATTTGCAGACGATTTTGTAGTAATTGGAAAAGGGAGAAGTATTGATGTGGCGGCTCAAAGAGCGCAAAAAGGGGTAGATGATTTAATTCAAAAACTTAAAATGTTGAATCTGAGAGTGAATCCTAATAAGTGTGCTTATATGAGTTTCAGAACAAACGTTGCAAATGTTAATATAAGTGTTGATAGTCAAAGTATTGAACAAGTAAATGCGTACAGGTATTTGGGTATTTGGATTGATAGACGTATGAATTTTGGGAAGCACATGAAAATTTTGGCAGATAACTGCAAGGAACGTTTAAATGTGGTTAAACGGGTGAGCAAACCTAAATGGGGCGCTCATCCGAGTGTGACTGACATGTTAAGGAAGGCCCTTATATCCTCCAAAATTGGATATGGTATTAGTGTGAATGGGAATGGTTCGAAAGGGGCTTTTAGACAATTAATGAAAGTAGAGAATGCATGTGCAAGAGTGGTATTGGGGGCGATTAACTCAACCCCAATACACACTCTGTGGTCTGAAATGGGTGATTCACCTCTTGATTACAAGAGAGAGTGGATCACAGTGAGAGAGTCGGTGAGAATGATAACTAAGAAAAATGAGTTTTGGAACGAGATGATAGTAAGATTACAAAATAGGGCGGTGTACAAACCGACATATAGAACTAGTATTGCACTTGAAAACTTGAACATGTTTCTGAGTATAGGCAATGCTGGTCCGCAACCCGTTCCTAATAATCTTACTGTATGTTTGAATATGGAGGAATTTAATAAGGGAATGAATGAAGTTATCGCTAAAATTATGTTTGGGAAAATCAGTCAGCGGTATGTGCAAGATGATATAGTTTATACAGATGCTAGTGTGAATGAGAATGGAGTGGGTGTTGGTGTATTTATGCCTGGTAAGAATGTGGAAAAGTATTTTAAAGTGGACAAAAGGATCTGTATAATGAACGCTGAACTGATTGGAGTATTTGAAGGAATTAAACTGGCTGTGAATGAAGGGCAAAGGAAAATAGTAATATTTTCCGATTCCCAGAGTGGTTTATGTTTGCTGAAATGTGGAGGTGGAAGGGAAGGCAATGTGTATGTTGATTTAATTTTTGAATGTGTTCGAGACTGTCAACGTTATGTGACCATACAATGGATCCCATCACATAGACAGATCGAAGGGAATGAAAGAGCCGATATGTTAGCTAAAAAGGGTACATTGAATGACACGGTTCAGGAGTACGGAAGAAAGGATGCAAGAGATGTACTTCGAATGTTTCAAATGAATCTGTGGAGAAAATGGGAGAGTGAATTTAACGAGAAAAGTCTAACGAAAGGAATGAAGTACAGAGTGCTCCGTGGTACTATAATGTTTAATGTTGATTAAAGTAAGAATAAAAACTAAAACTTTTGTTAATTAATTATCTTTTAACTTTTATTCAACAAAATTAATTATTATTACTAAATTGTGTTGGTTGCTGCTCTGCTGCTGCTGCTGCGAAATCCCAAATTGAATAGATCGAATATGTGGTTTATTCTCTTCCTCGTGTGCTTTTGATAACCGCCGAACCTAAATTCGGTAACCAGTTTTTGTTTGTTCGGGCCATCGTGCTATTGATGATGTTAAAGTTATGACGCAGGCTGTTGAAAAAAACATTATACCTATTGTCTTTGTATGATTTTATCGATTTTGTCTTGTTAAAATCGATGCGATTTTAATGCAATTCCAAATGAGGTGATTTGGAGGTCATGCTAACAAAATGATTGTGTATCACAAAAATATAATTTTTCAATTATATTTTGTATACGGAATTTGTATATACAAGTTATGTTGTATGATTGTGTATGCAATTTACTTTGTATAGTTTGTATACAAAAGTAGAATCGTTATGTAATGAGGAAAAGAATGAAGTCACAATTAAATGCGAATTGTTCGTTACAAATTTTGGAACGTATTTTGTAAAATTCTTTATCTGGAGAATTGTCCATAGATAAAAATTAGAGCTTGCAGAGGTGTTTATTTTATTGTGCGGTGTTTCTTGTAATGGAAGAAACTACCCGCTACAGTACTCCTTTGAGAATTCCGTTTTTTAAGGAGCTCAAAGGAGATACGCGAATGTTGCGAACGGTTGAGAGAATCAGGCTGAACCATGGAAACTGGAAGGAATGCTTGTGGAAACGTCATTTGAGTGAGGACAAAGATTGTGAGTTGTGTGGAAGTGTGGAGGATGTTGAACATCTCATATTGGCTTGTCCCAGATATAGCCAATATAGATCAAAGTTCAACATCCTTCGGAATGCAAGAAATCTAAGTGATTTAATGAATGAGGGTGATTTTTTGGCTTACAAGGAAATGTATGAATTTATTAGGATGAGTGGAATAACAATTTAATACGAGATAATTAATAGCCGACGGAATATGTGCAGGAAGTAAAATTCTGTTTAAAATTCTATTTGTAAAATTAAGTTATGAAGAAAAATATGTAACAAGGAATTTATAAATTTGGATTTTTTGGCAATATGGCTCTATTTCATATAGGAGCCAAGCCTAATAAAAAAAAAAAAAAAAAAAAAAAAAAAAAAGAACTGAGAAGAAGTGATTGACCCTATCTTGAGAAATTATTTAATAGCAACAGGAACGATTTCTTCTTTTTCTAATTAATTAGACCACCGCCTTTTCTTAAAAATTTCCAAGAAATGTACCGTTCTGCAAATTTGCAAAATAAGCTTAACCTGAGCCATCTAATGCAAAATTGGAACTAATAAATTGAAATCTTTTGGGCCCCAAAACCGTGGGCTCCGCGCGGTTGCGGATGCTCCGGTTACCTAGTTACGCCACTGATTTGAGTTAAATTTGGATAGTATAGATTATTGACAAATTTAATGATCTAAATCACTAAACTTTCAGCAACGCCGAAAAATTACCAAACCAAATTGTACGAGGTCATGATTTGGATGGGAATCTCCAATATTACTTATGTAAAATTGCATTAAACAAATTTTTGTTGTTACAAAGTTTCATATCTACCACAAGAGCTTAAAGTCTTTATCACATCCCTGTAATAATAATAAACTTTTTTTTCCATAAATTTGTCAAAAAAAAATTATGACACTTTACATTTCCAAATATAAATCTCCACGGTCCTAACCCAGTGATCTAATTTTAATCTCAAATAACTCATCATATACGAAGATGTATCTCTTGCTTTATTACAATGTGGAAAAACGAAAAAAAAAACACTTAATGTCTCAAGATAGTATATCAAAAGTATAAATAACTTAAAATAATTCTTAAACTTTTCTCGAACCAAAAGTGCATATGTACATACATAAATACAGAATGAAAATAGCTCCAGAGTATGACAACAAATAATATTTGCTTCAAAACAAATTACATATTGTTAATGTCAGTGTGGCGGTGGGGGGGATAACCAAAACAATAAAACAGCTCGACGACCAGAAGCATTTAAACAAATCAACATGACATATCTACTTTTTACTATTATTGCAACTAGTGTATAACCCGTATCGTTCACAGATATGTGGCTGCATTATTTTATAGCAATTTCGTTTTTTTATTTCTATTTCTGCCTCCAGTAGCAAGCAAGCATTAGTGTTGCAAAAAAAAAACTTTATCTTATCCTCTCTTGTACACGTAAGTACACCAGCACTTAAAAAAAACACAAACTAGTGTTTTACTTTTAAGTGTAAAAAACTAAAATTCAATTTTTTCATTTTTTGGAAAATTAAATTTTATTCTATTCATTTATGGATTAGGAATGGATTAATGTAAATGGTTAACTGCACATTTAAGTAGTATATCTCTTGAAATATTTATGTCTCGTATATGGGGGAAAATTTGTTATACATATATGTAGAGTAAATAGATTAAAATTTTCCTAGGTTTATGTATGTTTTGGTATGTACGTGTGTGTGTGTGTATATATGCTTGTCTACTTTATCTCTGTAATATGTTATGTTTTTTTATTTGTATGGGTTTGTGTAGCTTGTGTGCAACAAAACTATAAATTATTTTCTCTTTTCATCTAAGTTTTGGTTTTGTTTATGGTTTTTCGTTTTGCTACTACACATACTAGTGGTAGTGTTTTATGGTGAGAAATTTTACTATTTTTGATATAATTTCTATCATGTCCTTGCTACTCTACATATATTTTCTTTCAACTTTTTTTTTTTTTTTTTTTGTTTTTTGGGGTGGTGGTATATAATGCATTAAAAAGATACCATTAAAATGAAGAAATCCATTTAAATTGTCAGTACGTTCTACTTAGGTAACATAGTAGAAAATTTTAATGAAAAATAAATCATTCTGTATGTACATATTTATAAGAGAAGGAACAAAAAAAAAATGTTCTTAAGTAACTACAACATCTTTAATTTATTTTCTTCATTCACCTTCTTTAGGGACATTCATTTATGTTAGAATTTAGAAGAAGTTTTTATATTTTAATGCATGCTACATGTAAAAATGTTACATTTATCTTAGAATAAAATTATGTAGTGAACTTAAAAATTGTTCGAGTTAAATAGTTGCGCTGCATATACACAAGGTGGGAAAGATTAAAATTTTAACAGTGGGGTGTTCATGGAAAGTTCAGAATTTTAATTGTTTTGATGTCTAAACTTCTAGATTCTAAAAGCTTTCAAAACACTGTTTAATCTTGTTTTTAAACATTTTTAAACTAATGGTTCGCAATACATTCATATATGAGCTAAGAAGTATTGCGTCAAGGACAAAGGTGGTAACATAAAAATATTTTAATTCATTTTATAAATAACTCGAAGAAGTCTATTAGTATTTACGAACAATTTTGTAACAGCCATTTCAGGGCAAGATTACTACTAGACGGGGTGATATTGATCGCTGTGCTAAAAAATTGTATAATATAAAATAAAATAAAAATCTCATAATTATGAAAACCCCCGGTACAATTTTGTAGTTCTTATATGAATTGCATCTTTGTACGAAATGTACGAAACTTAGGGTGCACGAAAATATCATGATTAGGCAACGGAAATATTAGATCTAGCGGTAAAAAAAGTACTAGCTAAACAAATCTCAATTCGGCAAGTGTTGATTTCGGCACACTGCATAACAAAAAAAAAAAACACACCCTGTCAATTGGAGGTCAAACGGCCCTACGAAAAGAAGAAGAGATTGGTATAGAAAAAAATGTGTAGCGTGCGCAGAATGGTGATTTCCCTTAAATATTCTCGATTTAAGGATGTTCACAAAAATATATTTGGATTCCGCTGGACGCAATATTATCAAATTTACATTATCAAAATGATTTTATTGGAAAAAACAAAACGATCCGTACAGCGTGAAATTTGATTACACTGGAATGTAGAGAATGCATCTCTAAACTATTCGCAGAAGGTCACTATTAGCACCAGTACCAATTAAAATTTTAATAGCACAACTCCACTTGCGACATTCTCGTCACAACCAAACCCCTAAATTTACATCATTGGAAAATATTTATCGTTAAATTGATAATCCTTTATAAATTACCTAGAATAACAGGCGGTACACATATTTCACCAATGAGTAAGTTGTCACATTAAATAACTGGTTGAGCTGATTCCTTAATAGGCCCGATATAGTCCAGTCATTCTACGAGAAAGTACAATAACGATTCTATTACTTAACCTACAAAATTGAACAAAGTCGATAAAACGTTTTTCTGCAATTTAAGAAAACACGGAGCATCCGACAAAAAAAGATTAATTCGAAAGTTGCAGATAATGAAAAAATCTGTGCGACCAAAAGAATAAATATTCGGTATTTACTTTCCGAGAAAAAACCGAAACATACAGATCGCTTTTTTTTGTTTTTGCTGTCGTTTTTACAATTTTGCATTAAATTATTCCTTGTTCGGTGAAAATGTTGCCTCTGTCGAGTAGAAGAAGAGCATTTTTGAAAAATTACGATGGAGATTGATTTGAAAACTAAACTGTGGCTCAAATTCTTCGTAAGGGATAGTACTATCACATACTTTAAAAAATATATATTTTCAGTCACATTCTAACCTCAAAAAAAGCGAATGAATATCGTAACATTTTTTTAGGTTATGTAATAATTTTAACATGATCGAAATAATTGTCACTTCCATATTTTGTAATAAGTTTTATTGGTGTGTAGACTCGTAGCCCGATTGGAATTTTGCACAATTCTAAATCAAGGGCACAAAATCAAGGGCACAATTATGTTCTAGTAATTCCCAAAGAATTTGTCCCAAATTATTGGCTCGTATTCAATATTTCTTAGCGTGGTCGTCGTATGACGAGTGTTGCAAATGGCCGTATCCAAAAGTGAAACAAGGGATCCAAAATTCCGGTGTGGTTTCGCCGTGTCCAAGTGAAAGAAATAGTGTTTAATAATTCTCGAAGCAAAGTTTGAAAGTCCAGGAGAGTGTAACGTTCAGCCTTAATAATAATAAAAATGAAGTGAATGTGGCTGATTGTGTACATAAAATAAATGGTAGCTGTGATAAATAAATAAAAATTCACCATAGCACTCCTGACTCAGCTGGTAGAGGTATTTTTTCTTAGTTAAGCTCTTAAGCCACTATATTTACATTACTTCAAAACTAGCAGTTTCCTTTAATCCCACACTTATCAAACACGTGACACAAAATATAGTTATTATTATTTATGGAAACTTGCACCAGTCACATTTGAAGTCTTCAATAATTTCACGTCACCTTTCTTTATTTTTATTTTTTTAATTGTACTTTGTCTTTTCCTTATTTTTTTGTTGGTTATAATTCAATCTTTAAAAAAAACAATCTATCCTGCATAACAATCCTCGATCAACTCTCCCAAAAAATTTTTTTTTTCCACCAAAAACATTTACAACCGAAACTTCAACGGAACCATAAAAAGTAAAAATCCCGGTTTTCCAAAAAAAAATTAATTGTGTATGTATGCATGTGTATTGGCGTTTTTGATTGTAAACCTATATAACCAAATTGCATGGCAAGTACAAAAACTCCATGATTAATGATGAATGAAACATTAATTGATCACAAATTTAAGAAAATTTGAAATACAGTCCCAACCTCACAATCAGTAACATGTTGTGAATCATTGTGAATCATTCACCACATACATTCCATTCTTAACATTCCAATATTGTAAACCATTCTTAATAATTGAAAACTATAGGCGTTAGCTCGTATCGAAATATTTATGGTATAACGAGCATACTTTTAGGCGTTAGAAACATTGTATACACAAAATAATCAGGTGGTCGAACTTGAAATTACGATAACATATAGTAATAAGAGTAAATAAGAAACATAACAAAAACAACAATTATATTTGAAAACAAGAAAACAATTGTAACACATAAAATTGTCTGGTAGCAATAAAAAGAATGTAACGATAATCTTATCGATGAATACACAAAAAAATCAATTCAACACTACATTGTATCAAACGACCCAAATAATTAAATAATTATTTTATGAAAAATGCAATTTGCCCGAATTTAATAAATATTTAAGGGTAAACGACTTTAGTAGGTTACAACAAAAATTGTATGTGTCAATGTTATTGTTAGTGTAAAACATTACACACTTTTTTAGTATATAAGAACAGCATATTTTAACAAAATAAGGAATTGTATCTAAAAACTTCACCAAGTAAACACTTATTAAGAAAAAGAAAGAATAATAAATAGGTAAATAAAATATAATATCCGTTTATTCGTCAATTCGATCCAGAGAGCATACCACAAGATCCAGAAAAATTGTAAGTATTCCAGCCACTAACCTTCACGCCCAGGCCTTGATACAAAGCTGACAAAAGAACATATAAGTGCTACGCACAAGTTTCGTTTGTTAGTTATTGTCCAAGGTATCCGATTAGCTCTATTAACACCGTGCCTAAAACGGCACTTCTCAATTCATAACGAAAAGTTGCATAATTCCGGTAATAGCCCCCACCAGTGGTAAGCTCGGAATTATTGAACCAATTTCGTTTCTCTACAAAAAAAATATATAAACAGCTAGTGGAAATAGATATTAGGACAATAACATTTAAGCGAGTTAGAATTAGATTTAAGAAAATATAAATATATATATTATATATATATATATATATAACAAACATTACTGCAAAGGGACCGAAGTAAATGTTACAAGAGAAGCAGGGGTAATTATACAAATTTATTTTCCGGTTTTAATCACTTTTTAATTTTTACTTTTATTTTTACATTTTTTAGATGTTTTCGCGTTTACAGTTTTTGTCAGAAGAGCAATATAATTTTTTCTTATTTATAATAATTTTATGACTTTTACCAGTACGGAGACCTCTAACGTTTGAACATTCAACTGACTCAATATGTCATTGATCTACTACTAGCTGGATGTCTCTGCACTTCACTATGGAGTGTTTTCTTATTTTTTAGAAATGTCAAATTCTTCAAAACATAAACAAAACATTTTGTAGAAAATGAAATTCGCAATAGTACGTACGATTTTATATAATATAAATTGATATTTAATTAATTACAATAAATTTAACCTATTATTTTTCTTTCAGATCAACAAGAAATTTGCTGTTCAATATATTGAGTTTGAAAGGTAAGTTATGTAAAGCAAATTTTTAATTAATTAGGAACAGCAAATCTCAACGTAATTCTATTTTCAGATGTACAATATTGTTACGTTTTTGCATTGTCAATTACGGTTCGTATCACTGGATTATGAATAATACAAAATCAATTTAATTTATCTCCAACGAATTTATTTATTTCACACAAAAATTATTACAACACAGTTTATTAATACAAATTCACAAAATCACTTTATATAAATTATTCTCAAATTTTTACTGTACACTTATAATTTTATTTTTATCTCATTAAGTTCCTCTTTCATTCGGTCTACGTAATCCTGTCCACATAAAGCCGATGATAGTACAGTCCCAAACTTTAGATCTCCAGGTAACCGTACATTATCTCCAAATAACGTTTTAGCTTGTGTCATTCCGGTTGTGTCATGTATTGCTGATCGATAGGCCATTAGAAACATCGGTATATGTCGATCCCAGTTGTGTTGGTTTTTCTCAACGAACTTTGCTAGATATTCCTCCAATGTACCATTGAATCTTTCCATCATACCATCAGACTGTGGATGCAAAGGCGTTGTTCTCATTTTATTTTTACTGAGCATCTGGCATATCTCTTGAAATACCACCGATTCAAAATTCCTGCCTTGATTGGTATGAATCTCTATTGGCACTCCAAATCTGCTAATCCAATTGTTTACCACGGCGGGTGAAATTAACATAATTTCCCAATAATACTTACATTACAGTCAGAGATTTCGATTTCCCTAGAAACCAAGAATTTTGTTTCCCGACTAATTTCATATCTCGAGAATTCGAGTTTTTGAAATTTTTCCTCGATAATCTCAGGAATTTTATATTTTTTATATTAGTACAAATTTACTACAAAAATACTTCCAAGCATTGATTTATTTTATGTCCACATTTCTTTCATGTTGAGTGTATGGGCCGAAGAGAAAACAGAGCATTTTGATTTTCATTTGCTCTTGAAAAACTCACAACATTTCGGGATCCATAAAAGGTATAAAATTATGGTGTACTACTGTTTTGTAGTCAGTGATGCACTGTACTGTTAAAAATATCTGCCGATGAAGTATTTTTTCCTGAGTTAGTAAGGCAGATAGGCCATTTAATTTTTGTTGTCATTACTGGGGATTTCGAAGGATTAAGATAGAATTAAGAGTTATCCATTTTTAGACCGCTAGGAAAATAAATGGAACCATATAACTGCAAATTGCATAATGAATTGCGCAGAGTTGGTTGAACAGGTCTATTAGACGTCTGCTGTTTGAATATAGTGAGTATAAAGATAAATCGAATTATTTCCAAACAAAATTTAAAACGAATGATAAATTTTGCAATACAACGCCTGCACAAATCATTGGCGATTTGGAAAAAGTCCTCTGGAACGACAAATCGAAATTTAGTTTTTTGAGACGCCCAAAAAATAAAGTTACAGATAAACCATTAAAGCCATAAAGCACGGACGTGGGAACATTATGGCTTGCAAGCATTTTCCTAATATTTAGAATTGATAAACGAATGGACTAACACATGTACGGAGATATCATGATGTTTCTTCTATGTCTAATTGATGTTTCAGATATTTCCATGATATGAAAAAATCTAGAAAAGCATTTTGAAAATTCACCCGAAAAAGTCATCGGTAAATTTCAAGTTAAATATGTCATTTTAATTGAAAATTCAATGTGCTGTATAGTAAAGTTTCTAACTAAACGCTATCCCACTAACAGAGCACGAAAATTGCGGCCCTCTAAAATTCATGAGCTCTAGGAACGTGCCTAGTTTGCCAAGGCGTTAATCCGCCCCTTTGCAGTAAGTGGTGCGGTAGGTGTACTAGGGGATCTGCTGGTTAGAATTTTTACTACATCAATAAATGTCTTGCCTTCCCATAGTTAAAAATGGGTTTAAAAAATTTCAAAAAAATTCTTTTGCTCAAGATTATAGGGACACTGGAAATTTGCCTTTGAAATTAGGGTCACAATAATCTTGACCATAGGAATTATTTTAATGTTTGAAATACGAGAGAAAAATCGTATAATGAAAAATCCTGAGATGTTTTTTTCGCTCGTGTAAAAAGTCTGGGATGGATTTTAATACTTGTATACTTTGAAGAGGAGGTAATTTAAGAAATCTGCATTTCGTTAAACGCTTACTCTATCTATCTCCGTAAACATATGGTCAGTTCACTTGTTCATGCCTACAATTCTATTTGTTTTCTAATGCAATTTTTGATTGAATCCACGGAAAAAACAGAGGTCATCTATTTTTAAGTCCCTTTGAAAACTTGTGAAGAGCTTTTCACTCGCCACAAAAAATATCAGCGATTACATTATACCTTCTTGATTATTTCATCAAACACCATGTTAAAAACTTTCTATATCCATTATTATCCGCTCTAATAAAAAAAAAGAAAAACTCCCAACAACAAAACGACACCAACAAACGTAAATTTCCTTTTGATTAATTACATTTAGAAAAATCCGTAAAGCACAACAATAAAATAAAATTGTAAAAGAAAATTTATTTTTTCAATTGATTATCATGATTTAATTACGCTACACTGGGAAATAAATAAATTTAAAATAAAATTTAATTTATTCGTCGGTATACACAATAAATTGAAATACAAAAACTAGAAAAAGGAAAACAGAAATTTTTTATTTCTTAAATTAACTATGGAGTGTAATTATATAGCTATATATAAAAAAACGTGTTAGTCTTTGAATTTTTATTATGTCCATAAATTAAGAACGAAAAACACAATACACTCTGGGTATACATAGGTACTTTAAAGGTAAAATGGTAGCAACACAACAAAGTTTTTTGTTTTTTGTATTATAATACAAGGAAAAAAAATCCTATTCAATTCACCATCAATTATCAAACAAAGTGTGTAATTAAGAAATCATGGCCGAGGAGGCAGAGAGTCTAAACGAAATATTATGATTAATTTTTATTTTCTTACAGCAGCATCCCATATATTTACGTCGCGGAGGAGCATTTTAAAATTCACAGCACGTACATTTTCACTGTTCGTGTATTATTATAATAGTGTAGTGTATAATATATTAGTGTAGTAGTATACGTGAAATTTAAAACGAATTATATATAAAACGAAGAAAAATTGGGAAAAAAGCTGAAATACAGCTTTCCACTGTACGCTACCCGTTATCGGGTTCGTAACGAACGAACAAAAATCTTAGGAGAAAAATCTAAAATGAAAAAAATAATTTATTTATTTTGATTTTATTTGTAAAAATAAAAGTACGAATAGAACAAGAAAAAAAGTAGAGCTTTTTTGTTGTTTTAAAGTTTAAAAAGATTAGAATAAACAATTGAAATGTTGTGTATATATTTTGCCGTATACAAAATAGGTGTTGTTATGGGCTTTAAATTGAAAATTTAAATAGATTTGTGATGGGATTATCAATTGGATAATTTTCTTGTTTTCTTAAAGCTTAAAGCTTTTTCTTATCGCTTTTATATAACAATATTAATAAATGAGTAAATAAATTATTTATTATTTGTATTTGTTCTGAAGACGAAAGTCAGGTTATTTAGGGTTGTTGCTTCTGTAATCAGAGTAGTCAAGCAAAAATCATTAATTACAAAACTTTACATTAAAACATTTTTATATTGTTTAGAAACAAATCTTCGATGTAAAAATCGGTACGATTGAAAAATATATTTAAAATTAAATTTCTGGTTCTTGCAACTTTTTTAAAATAGATGAATAATGTGAATAACTCATTTTTTGAAGCTAAATTAGCCAACTTTAAACCAAAAATGACACTGAAGCTTTTTGTTTCGATGCAAATTTGTGAAACCTCTAATTTATTCTCTGAGACTATAAGAACAGCCCTAATATTTCAAATCAAATACCTTTTACCAGCTTTAAAAATGAATTAGTAGAGATCAGTGATCGGATTGTAATGGCAGGCAATTAAAGAAGTACGGACGAATGACTTAGAAATATCGCCTAAAAGTTTCGGTATTAAAAGTTGGTATTTTAAAGAACAATTTGTTTTTATTACGAAAATTATACGCACAAAGAAACCTCACTACCCCCTGACAACTACGATAATAAAACAAAAGAGGAAAAATTTTATTTGCTATAAACTGGCCAACAGGAATCAGTAGGGCTCATAAAAAACATGGAACGAATAATATGAGTTAATTAACGTACAATTAAAAGCACCACCCCAACAGGGAATTCTATAACTCAAACGAGAGCCAATACAAGCATGATAAAAACCCAATAAAACAGATTGCACGCAAAACAGAACCCAATTGACTTTTCAATTGCTGAATATTCAACTTCCAATTGAGGCCAACATCCAGATTTAGACCGAGGTATCTGAAGAACTTAACAATTTCAATTCTAAAACAATCATTATTACAATTCAGGAATTCAATATAATTCAACAAAGGTGTCGTGGACTGCATAGGTGAATAAAACACTTTTGCAAACTCCGTAAGGTATTTATCCGTTCTTTTATTTTACTTATTAATTTTATTTATGAAATGATGAAAATTTATTTCTGATCGTTTAATTTTTATAACATAATTTTATTTGGTATAGAATTTCACACAAGCGATCACTACTCTCTCGTAAATTGCAAGCAACTACTGGTACAAAAAAATTACATCCAAAAAACTAAACTTTACCTAAAGTATCTATCTCTTTTCGTAAACCATAACAAAAATCTTATTATATATTTGAGGCCATGGTGGCAATTTCTCATTGGCTTAAATAAACATCGAAAATATGTTTATGGTAAGTTGAGCCGCGGTTAATTTAAGCTTAATTGGTAAATGCCATAATGTTTTCATTTGGTCTAGACCTATTTTAAATATTTTTCGTTATCGACTACGATAGATAGATGGAAGCACTTATAATTATTTTTTATAATAAATCTATTACATTCTTGATTTAGAAAATACACAAACGTCAAAAAATTATATAAACAAAGTGAGTGAGCTGAGTTGGAAAATACAAGATAAGTAAAATTTAAATACATAATACATAGTTGTTTGGTTTTCTAATTAAAGTTTGTTTTAAGTTGATCCTTGAAGGCTGCATGATGATGATTGGTTGTGAACATACCGCCGACGTTGAACCGTTTGGTTCAATATACTGGTAAAAGTACGAGTTTTGTTATTGGTCACTTGAACATACCGGATTGTGTTCGAATGGTAACAACTCGTACAACTCCATCTCTGCCTGGATGTAGTTCCATAATTAAAGTTAAAAGTTTTATTTCAAAAACAAATGATTCACTTTGTACCGACTTAATGATAAGGTTTGACGCGGTTTTAAAATCAGTTGACGATATTGACGATAAAAGATCAGCCTTTGCTTCATGATTTTTGCACATTTTTATGTTATTAATGAATTGTAACAGGCGGGCGACGATTCGAATTAATTTTGAAAACCGCGAAAATCTATTAGTAAGCTCCGCAAAAAAGTCGTTTCTGATATCTACAATGTATTCATTTACGTTAGACCGTTTCGTTTTAGTTCGTGATTATCAGGAGTATATTGTAGCTTTTTCTGATCTGGCCAATTTTCTTCACATTGAACAAGCCAAGGAGGTCCCTTCCACCAAAGATCGAAATCAACTAAATCAGGATTTTCCTTGCTTTGTACATGTTGCCAGTTTGATCTCGTTGTGGTTTCCAAAATTTCAGCTGTCCGGGTTGCTACGTATGTCTTCCAATAACGAGGATAGGATGAAAGCCACCATAATACGTTGGCGGAATCGGTTCATAAATATATATCGGCCTTTAGACATTGGAGTGATTCTAAAACTGTCGTCATTAATCTCGCCAGAAGAAGAGCACCAAACTGTTCTAAGCGTGGGATTGATACGGGTTTGATGGGTGCCACCTTTGTCTTTGATGTGACAATGTTGGTTACAAGGTTCCCATTTTCATTTCTATACCTAGTGTAGATAACAGCTGAATATAATGTTTCCGATGCATCGGAAAAATCATGAAATTGAAAATTTAACGTTTTGGTTTGCAGATCGAAATACCTCTAAAACCGATAGAATCTGGCTTATTGAGAAGCAATGAAAACCGCTCCAGCTTCAAGCTTATCATTATTAAATGAAGATAAACATCATTAAGAAATTCAACCAAGGCAGACTCAGTACTTCTATCAGATCTAAAGCTGTACTGATTGTCACTTAAAAAATTATGTATCTATCTATTTTTAAGATAATAGGTTGAAGAGCAATAGGACGAAAGTTCTCTGTGTGCAGTGGAATAACAATTGAAGTTTTCAAAATATCCGGGTCAAGACCAACAGATAAACTGTCATTTACAAGAACAGAAAGAACCAGAGAAACAAATTCGCCAAAAGACTTCAACATATCACAACTAAAACGCAATAAATCAGTACATTTTCGAGATTTTAGACTCTTTTTAATGGTTAAAATTTCATCACTGTCAATTGGCGCAATAAAAACAAATCACCAAAATCATAATTACCACTCAAATAACAAGCATACGGTAATGAAAAATTCAACTTCAACTCATTAACAATTCTTGAAAAATAATTAGAAAATTCGTTGGAAATTAAAACAGACTCAGAAACAATAATACCATCATCATTTAAGATTCTATCACTAGAAACTTGTCGATTATTTGATAAAATATAATTCACCATTGACCAAACACGTTTACTATCCCCAGCACAATCATCAATCTTGCGGTTATTAACTAAGTTTCTCAACTAACGTTATCCGACATCTACAAAAAATATTCTTTGAGTCTAATGTTATTAGGATGTTTGCTACGTTCTATACTAATTCTCCTCTTTTTACTTTCTTTTACTCTAGTAAAATAAAGTATAGTAATCATGAAAATTTGAGATTTTTAGAGATTTATCTGTTTTGAGGTCCCCTGAGTCCGAAAAAGTGAGTTTCGAAATGGTGTCTGTCTGTCTGTCTGTCAGTCTGTCAGTCTGTCAGTCTGTCAGTCTGTCAGTCTGTCAGTCTGTCAGTCTGTCAGTCTGTCAGTCTGTCAGTCTGTCAGTCTGTCAGTCTGTCAGTCTGTCAGTCTGTCAGTCTGTCAGTCTGTCAGTCTGTCAGTCTGTCAGTCTGTCAGTCTGTCAGTCTGTCAGTCTGTCAGTCTGTCAGTCTGTCAGTCTGTCAGTCTGTCCGTCTGTCCGTCTGTCAGTCTGTCCGTCTGTCAGTCTGTCAGTCTGTCAGTCTGTCAGTCTGTCTATGTCCTCTCCACAGCCCAGATGGTTTAACCAATCGAACTGAAACTTCAGATTTAAGCTTTTTTGATAAATTGGGAGGTCCCAGTGAATTTTATTCCAAATCGGTTAACCGGAAGTGGCCACTCCCTTGGTCCAGAAAATTTATTTTGCAAATATCTTAAAAAGTATAAGATTTACAAAAAACTACTTAATACAAAATGTTTCTAAAAATTAAAAACAAATAAAAATAAAAAATAAAAAATTAAAAAAAAAAAAAATTAAAAAACAAAAAATTTAAAAATTTAAAAATTAAAAAAAAAAATTAAAAAAAAAATTTATAAAAAAAAATAAAATTTCTCAAAATTCTCTGTTCGTAAAAGAAAGTCGTGTGTTGGCCACACCTCAATTTTTTTCATTAAATTAAGCAAGAAATCCAAGGTTTAGGCTTTGTATTGAATTTTCGAACGACAGAAATATAACAAGACGATGTAATATTGTTAAAGCAACTTACGAAATGGTTAAGGCTAGCGGACGGATCACTAGCTAGAGAGTTTAAAAAATTTTACGATAAAACTAACGAATATAATTTAGTAAGATCAAAAGATATGTATGGGACGTTATTATGAGAAGAAAATTTAATACTGGATTACAAAACTATTTCTAATACAATTAAACAATGATCAGTAATCGGACAATGGAAGAACGGATACTTTTAACAACTCCATATCGTTATTATGAATTCAAGCAAAACAGTGACACAGATATAATAAACACTAGAGTTAAAAACACGTGTATAGGAGAATCAACCAGAGACTGCAAACCAAAAGTGAACTTCATAAACAAATAATCGTCACTGCTATTAGGCAAATTTAAAATGTTAATACTCACCTAAAACAAATAAAAAAAGTTTTAGTTTTAATTACACTTAAGAAGGACGAAAGCTCCGAAATAAAATTGGCTATAGAAACAGATTGAAGGCTATAAACACCAACAATAATGAAAGTATCGTTATTAATTTGTACAGTTAACTTAAGGATATCAGCATACACTAAATTGATTGACTCAAAGGAACAGTTAAGATAATAATTATAAAAAATACCAACCGCACCCGACCGATAATTATTATTGCAACAAGTAACAAAATTATAATTAGGAATGTGAAAAAAATCCATTTCATAGTCATAAATCCATATTTCAGATAAAATAATTACAACCGGTAAAGTACCAAAAGAATTTAAATGCGACACAAATTTGGCAAAATTTTCGCGTAAACTTCGGATGTTCTAGTGAAAAATTAAAAACTTTGAGCAGCTAGCTGCTGCAGTATTAAAATGGTCAGAAGAACTAAAACTATAAGAATTATTATCTAGATAATCATGACTACTAAAAGCAACACTGCGACCCTGAATAGCTATATTTTGTTTAGAAATTATAATAAAGAAAACAAACAAACAAAAAAAAAAAAATTAAATTACCGAAAAACTTCAAGGTCGCATAAAGCATTGATTTTATGTAGATCATTATTATTGGTTTTCACATAAACTGTTCCGTTACTGAACCAAACACTGTTGAATTTTTTCAGATGTTTTAATCTCCACGCCTCAGAAAAAAATTTTCATTTGGAAAAACACATTGTCCACAAAAATTTGTACACCTCTTTTTTGTCTGCATGATGACGTCCTTGGACGATTTCCGCAAAAATTTTACTCGAAGAACGGTCTCATTGTTATTTTTACCTTTTGCAGATGTTATTGGTGTTACACAATCAAGATCGCTTTCCAATAATGACACACCCAAGCTGGTTTTAAGCATACTTAAAACGGAGGTTGAGGCTATGTCCCCTTTATTATGCGGAAGGCCATCAACATTGACGCAATTGTCATAAAGCGATTGTTTCACAGCAGCCAGTCAGATTTTCAAATTCATATTTTCCTTGCGAAGAAATTTGTTCTCTTCGGTCAATTGATCGATTTTCTTAGAAAGTAATTCATGGTACTCTGAAATATTAAGATTACCTTTATTAAATTTCACTTTAATTTCATTTTTCAAGGCAATTAGCTCATTGAAAATATCGTATATGAGCACTCAGGTGTGTCATGTGAAGAAACACGTTGCAACGGCAAAATATTTGATATAGATGAATGCGTTAGCGGGCTGCAATCAGATAATGAACTAGCTGACACAGAATTAGCATTAACAACATTATTTAACGGAAAAGTGTGCTCAACACCGTCAAGATTCACACTAACGAACTGAATACATCCAGAACATTTCCAGTTAATCTTTTCCTTAGCAATACGTTTACCGTCATCCGCATGGAGGTCAGTGCACTTAACATAAAATTTGTACCACAAATTCCACAATAAACATATTTCCCATTTTTAATAAACTTAAGTTTGCAAACTGTACACGACATTATGATTTACGGATTAACAATAATTATGGCACAGTACTTATCAAAAAACGAATAACTGTTACATATAAAATAACAGAAATTCCGATTATTCATGTGTGGAAACTGATAGTAGAAACACAAACTAAACACAATAAAACTGTAAACAGCAATTGCAAATTAAATGCAGTAACGTATACAGATAAACGATAAAAATATTTATTGTAAAATTATGTTTCAATTAAAATGTCTTAGGTATTAATTATAAATTTAATATTATTTTATTTAAAAAATCGTTGTTGACCCCACGACAGACAACGATCGAATGACATACACAGGATATTTTAGCACGTATTTTCAATTTATTTAAGTCATTTTACATTAAGAAATATATTCAATTGTTTTAAGTATTGATTTCAATCAGTTAAGTGAAGGAAAATTTTATTAAAATTCGGCCTTTTGCCGAAATCGGCCTTTCCACACTTTCGGCCATTCGGCCTTTAGACATTCGGCCTTTCAACACTTTCGGCCTTTCGACCCAATCGGCCATGAGACATTCGGCCTTTCGACACATTTGCCAATACGACATTCGGCCTTCCGACCCATTCGACCTTTCGACATTCGGCCTTTCGACATTCGACCTTTCGATAATCGAACTTTCAACAACGAACGGAAATTCTACTAAAATGTTAAATGAGTCATTTTTTGCTGCTGGAATCGGTTTGTGGAAACTCTTTACCAACTAATGCAAAGACATTTGAATTAATTGGGAACTTTCGACGGAAATGTGCAAAGCATTATGGGATAAAATAATTTATTACTTTATCTATTTAACATTATGTTAATTTTCTAAATTACGTTTAAGTTTAAATTGAGTTAAATTTTAGTTTCTTCGGATTAGATTATTTTGTCTAGATTTGTACTTAAAATCGAATTTACGCAAATATATTAAATTAGCGATAAAATTATTGCAATCTTCTTAAGGTACTTGACTTGTTTTGCCCAGTTTACTTGCTGGCCATTTACAGTTATCTTAGCTTGAGGTAAATTAGAAGGATTCCTATTACTTTCTTTTACTCCAGTAAAATAAAGTACAGTAATTATGAAAATTTTGGACCTTGAGATTTTTAGAGATTTATCTGTTTTGAGGTCCCCTGAGTCCGAAAAAGTGGGTTTCGAAATGGTGTCTGTCTGTCTGTCTGTCAGTCTGTCAGTCTGTCAGTCTGTCCGTCTGTCAGTCTGTCAGTCTATCAGTCTGTCAGTCTGTCAGTCTGTCAGTCTGTCAGTCTGTCAGTCTGTCAGTCTGTCAGTCTGTCAGTCTGTCAGTCTGTCAGTCTGTCAGTCTGTCAGTCTGTCAGTCTGCCAGTCTGTCAGTCTGTCAGTCTGTCAGTCTGTCAGTCTGTCAGTCTGTCAGTCTGTCAGTCTGTCAGTCTGTCAGTCTGTCAGTCTGTCAGTCTGTCAGTCTGTCAGTCTGTCAGTCTGTCAGTCTGTCAGTCTGTCAGTCTGTCAGTCTGTCAGTCTGTCAGTCTGTCAGTCTGTCAGTCTGTCTGTGTCCTCTCTACAGCCCAGATGGTTTAACCAATCGAACTGAAACTTCAGATTTAAGCTTTTTTGATAAATTGGGAGGTCCCAGTGAAAATTACTCCAAATCGGCTAACCGGAAGTGGCCACTCCCTTGGTCCAGAAAATTTATTTTGCAAATATCTTAAAAATTATAAGATTTACAAAAAACTACTGAAAATAAAATGTTTCCAAAAATTAAAAACAAATAAAAACAAAAAAAAAAAAATTAAAAAAAAAAATTAAAAATTTAAAAATTAAAAAAAAAAAAAATTTAAAAAAAAAAATTTAAAAATTATAAAAAACAATAAAATTTCTCAAAATTCTCTGTTCGTAAAAGAAAGTCTTGTGTTGGCCACACCTCCATTTTTTTTAAAGTAATCATTGTCACAGTTTAATGTGTTCAAGTGTAGTATATTTTTAACGAGGCGTTAGTAGAAATCACGATAAGTGTAAAATCTGGTTTCAACTAGGGCTTTTGAAGAATGACACATTTCTATTGAGTTTCACATTCGTTACAACTTTCGTAAGTAAATTTCCTAAAGGCTGCTGCAATTTCTATGTCAAATTTCGAGTTCTGTATCCATCTTTAGCATGAAATATATTCATTACTTACTAGCCGCATGTAATTGTAAGATTCGTTGTAATTCGAAAGGCCCTTCGGTCCTGATAATTTAGGTGCATATCTTGGCCGTAGATAAAATTTTTAAAATTATCGTATTCGATCAAAATAAAAGGAATGTGGCATTGATGGGATTGATGAAAAAGAAACAGCTGACGTAGATCATGATTGAAGCAAAAACGGTGTTTATAGGCAAAGAAAGTGTCTTGAATTAGCGTTATTGCATCATAAGGAATCATCAATGAGGCAACTCGGAAGTCTGAAATCATAAATTAATAATACTGAAGTGTTTGCCCGTCACTTGATGTAAACAAATATTTGGATTTTGAAGCTTACCGTAGTAATTAACATGTTTTCATTAGATGAACTGAAGTACTAAAAGTATTTGATATTCAATTCGAATTGATGTTTATTTCGCATTTTGCTCTCAAAATACTGTCTGATCAAATTCGACCCGGACTGATACGAAGAACAACATTTTTATGTATTTTAATACAAATCTTTACTATCGGCTTCAAAATAGGCTCGTTTTGAGCCAATACAAGCATGTCAACGGTTGATCCATTTTTCCATACACATCTTATAGGCCTCGGCCGGGATGGCCTTTAGTTCCTTCAGCGAATTTCTGTTTATGGATTCAATCGACTAGTGGCGCGTTTCCCGGAGTGGATATTTGAATTTCGGAAATAGGAAAAAGTCACAGGGAGCCAAATTTGGCGAGTACGGTGGCTGAGCGATGACTTTTGATCTGATCAAATTTGACACGGACTGGTCCATTCAAACCGCGCGCGTAAACCGAATCGATAAATTTTTTTTTCTTGTTTGGTACAACCTTCTTTAACATTCGTGTGACATTTGACCAGTCCATTAGTGTAAGTTTGGCAGCCATTTGTTTCACTTTTTCGATGTTATCGTCCATCCACCTCTGGACAACTCGCTTGAGGCAAGTTTTCTACGGCCTCACGACCCTCACTGAATGCTTTATGCCACTCAAATACTTCCGTTCTCGATAGATTAGACTCCCCAAAACACTTCTGCAACATTTTTAAAGATTCCGTAGCGGTAATTCCATTGGAAACACAAAATTTCAAGCAAGATTAGGTTAGGTTAGGTTTGGGTACCGGTCCACTAGGACCAGCCATAGGCACAAAAATGGTCCGGACCCATACCACGAATAATTGTTTCCTCCAACTCATTGGAACGATTTTGAGCTGTTAATTAAGCGCTGGATACTCCTGACGTTCATCCTACAGAGGTGCGTCAGGTCCTTGAAGAGAGGTGCCCCTAGAAATTTCAAGCAAACTCGTTCAATTTTTTTTCCATAGCTGAAATCGCCAGACAAACTTTTTGCGTCGTAAACAAATGGCTGCCAAACTCACACTAATGGGCGTATTCTGCTCAAACGTCACAAGAATGTCAAAGAAAGTTTGTACCAAACCAGAAAAAAAAAAAAAATTACCGATCCGGTTTACGCGCGCGGGTTAAATGGATCAGTCTGGGTCAACTTTGATCAGATGGTATTGATTCACTTAACTGGATAAATAATTATTTTTACTTTCTTTTACTCTAGTAAAATAAAGTATAGTAATCATGAAAATTTTGGACCTTGATATTTTTAGAGATTTATTTGTTTTGAGGTCCCCTGAGTCCGAAAAAGTGGGTTTCGAAATAGTGTATGTCTGTCTGTCAGTCTGTCTGTGTCCTCTCTACAGCCCAGATGGTTTAACCAATCGAACTGAAACGTCAGATTTAAGTTTTTTTGATAAATTAGAAGGTCCCAGTTAATTTTACTCCAAATCGGCTAACCGGAAGTGGCCACTCCCTTGGTCCAGAAAATTTATTTTGCAAATATCTTAAAAAGTATAAGGTTTACAAAAAACTACTTCATACGAAATGTTTCCAAAAATTAAAAACAAATAAAAAAAAAATTAAAAAAAAAAAAATTTAAAAATTTAAAAATTAAAAAAAAAAATTAAGAAAAAAATAAAATTTCTCAAAATTCTCTGTTCGTAAAAGAAAGTCCTGTGTTGGCCACACCTCCTGTTTTTTAATGAAATGCAGTGAGCTTTTAACTTGAGGTATTCGTTAACGTGTTTTTGCAAGTATAACAATAAGCACATTTGTTCCCAATTTTTACCAATTGGAAATTTAAATCATCGAAATTAGAATTTTTCGTAGGACCCCGTGGTCCCCTGAGTTCGAAAAAGTGGGTTTCGAAATGGTGTCTGTCTGTCAGTCTGTCAGTCTGTCAATCTGTCTGTCAGTCTGTGTCCTCTCTACAGCCCAAATGGTTTAACCAATCGAACTAAAACTTCAGATTTTAGCTTTTTTGATAAATTGGGAGGTCCCAGTTAATTTTACTCCAAATCGGCTAACCGGAAGTGGTCACTTCTTTGGTCCAGAAAATTTATTTTGCAAATATCTTAAAAATCATAAGGTTTACAAAAAACTACTTAAAATAAAATGTTTCCAAAAGTTAAAATCAAATAAAAAAAAAAAAATTAAAAAAAAAAATTTTAAAAATTTTAAAATTTAAAAAAAAAAATTTTAAAAAATTAAAAATTATGAAAAACAATAAAATTTCTCAAAATTCTCTGTTCGTAAAAGAAAGTCGTGTGTTGGCCACACCTCCATTTTTTTTTTTTTACTTTAAGTAGATAGCCTGCGAGTTTTCAGCATTTAAACACAGTCCCGATATTTGAAAGTATGAAATTAATACAGCAATGTAGTTACTTAACCTATGAATTATGTCTTGGGAGAATGTATCAGACGTGATCTGCAAACAAAGCAATCTCACATCAATCCAGGCTTAGAGTTTAGGATCTGAACACAAAATTTCCTATTTCTGAAAAACGACTTCAGTAATTTAATGATAGCGAAATTATATTTGTGCAGTTTATGAAAAAGCCTGTTTATCCATACTGAATCAAAAGATTTTTCTAGGTCAAGAAGAATCACCCCTGTAGATTTGTTAACATTTCTTTGATTTGTAACATAATTAATAATAAGATGAACTTGGTGAATTGAAGAATGTTTGTGTCGAAAACCGAATTGTTGAGGAATCAAAATGTTGTTTGTTTCGAGGTGATCACTGAGTCTGTTTTTCATTACACATTCGAAAACTTTGCTTTTAACTTTGGAAACCTTTCACTGAGGAGGAAAATAATTTAGCCTGAAGCAGTTACAAAATAACTTAGATAGAAATCGAAACTCAGATTCGGGAAAATATTTTAACATAAAATTTAAAATTGTGTGTAACACTGGTGATTTGAACGGACGACTGTAAATATGGGGACTATGTTTAAATGCTGAAAAGACGCAGCCTATCTACTTTTCGAAAAATAGGGATCCTTCTAAAATTACCTCAAGCTAACATAACTATAAATGGCCAGCAAGTAAACTGGGAAAAACAAGTCAAGTACCTTGGCATAACCTCATCGACGGCAACAATGAAATTAGTCGGGTTATGCTCATAATAATCATCAATGTTTTGAAGACTTCTTTTAATACAATCGATTTCAATCACATTAGGAGACAGTTCATAATGTTTTTGGAATATCTACAGTGTAAGGTGCAGATATGGTTACTATTTAAAAAATCATATAAAATACGTCCCCACTTGTTTCTTCTGCCACAGTTCGAAAATGAATGTTTACAGTTAAAATCCCCCCACCTCTAGGATGAAAGCTAAATTAATTGTCGGCGAAGATCATGTCAAAAATTTGCATGGCTAGAGTATGGGGAGTAGCAGCAAGTAACAATTAATACACCGGTTGGTAAATATAACAGTGAAGAAATATTTTCAATGTTTTGTAGGACTAGGTAAAGAAGATCTGAATGCTGAATGATATTTTTCATAGCTATAGCAAATCCACCATCGGCTTGGTTAGTTCGATCATTCCGATATACCTGATAGTTTGGTAAGTGAATAGGTAGATTTATGATGCATTTCTGTAATTAGCAAAACGTCACTATTACATTTGTTAAGAAAGTAAATCTTTTTATTCACGCTACTATCGTTCCAAGTACAGATCATTAGATTATTATGTACAGACATATTTTATGGCTGTAACTAGAATAGATATCATCTTAATAGACGATGTGTTGTTCTGGAGAATATCAGCAAAGGATGGACGTCCAGTTTGCTCTTCCGGTGTTGTTGTTATACAAACAACAGTTTATACATTGTATCAGACGTTCGGGTCTCTTATGAGGTATACCCCAAGTACATGCGACATTAACAATACTGCGAAATGTTTTGAGATGGTTGAAAGTAACTGAATTCGGAAAAGAAGCAAAATAATAATTTTAGGTAACACTTTTGTAATTCTTGATGGATTGAATCCAGCTTATTTAATGTACTTTTCAACTTCATCGATTTGTAATGAATGTATGCCAAAGAGAACGTATCTAGAAGTCATGTTTTCATTTAGCGTATATGAGAAAAATTCTGCTTTTACTTTTTTTAATTCATCAGTAAATTGTTTGTAAGATACAAAATCATAAACCGACACTTTAAGCCCAATGGATGTCAATTTCATATGAAATTTTACGATTTTTAATGATTTAATTGTTTGTCTAATAGTATTAGTAATCCTCGAACTCACCTGATTTTAACAGCTCAAATATCGGTTTTAGTGCATTGCCTTCACGCTGTACAGTTCTGATTCTTGTAATAAGATTGCTTTGAATAGTCAGTACTACAGGATTTCGATTAAAAGCGTCGACTTGCCGCATTCAATTTCCAGGACGATGTTCTGATTTGAAATTGAACTTTTGTAATTAAAGTGCCCACCAGGCAACCATCCAGCAACCATCTAAAAACATTTCGCAGTATTGTTAATGTCGCATGTACTTGGGGTATACCTCATAAGAGACCCGAACGTCTGATACAATGTATAAACTGTTGTTTATATGGACACACCATGAGCAACTGCCATAAGAAATTGAAGTGTAAATATTGCAGCCTTTCCCAATGCACAATTAAAGATACGGAAACTGAATTTCTTTATTCAAACTGTAATTGAAACCACTCTGCCAGTTCGGTGGTTTGTCCAAAATGATCCGAGTTTCTTCGTCATCGTCGTCAAATCCAAATCATAAAAAGTAATTTTCTTAATCTGTAAACAACAGCCGTAACGTTGAACCAACAACAACACCGGAAGAGCAAACTGGAAGTAAGCTTCCGCTTCTCCATAGTTGCATTAAATGCTGCACAATCGGCTGCGATAGTAAAATGCAAACCCTAAAGATATATTCGAATTTTTTCAGCGCCTTAATAATTGTCAGAACTTTCAGTTCATAACTACTATAGTTCTCCTCTGTATTTGTCGTTTTCTTACTACAGTAGAAGACTGGATGGATTCTGTGGTCTGTCTTCGTCTGACTTTTAAAGCAAAATTGTTCCGATACAATCTTGCAAGCGTCCGTGTGTAGCTCACTTAGGGTCGCCACTATGTAAATACGTAAAACAGGCTCTTCAAATAATTTTTCCTTCAATTTTCCGAATGCCTGTTCTTCTTCTTTCTTCGTTTTTGTCAAGAAACTCTGAAAAATTTTCACATTAGCTGGTCTCGGAAATTTACTAATCGCCTCCATTTTTCTTGTTAATGGTTTAATTGTGTCATTTCCTACCTCAAATCACAAATATAAGACAGTTTTGCAAAGAAATTGACTTATGCTCCATTCAATTTGAACTCCGTAATCTTCACCCACTGTTAGAACTATCCCCTAAACTTCCCGCATGCACCACTAAACTATTCATCTAGACGCAAACTATTTTCTTTGCACTAAGCGGGGCAAAAATATTGTTGATATACCGCTAGAATGTGGCTGGAGATTACATAATCCTAATGGAATCATCAGGAATTCGAACAATCTAACAGGCGTGATGAATGCGGTATATTTAATTCTTCTTGAAGCTCTTGGTTGTTTGATAAGTCTACCTTGAAATTCTAATTTGAATATTAATTGTGTTATGAAGTAGTCTATTGGAGTTTGTGTTATGGGAATTGTGCAAGTTTCGTTTTACAGACGGGATAATGCGTCTACATTGTTGTTCTTGGTCCCTTTCCTATAATTTATTTTGAAATCGAATTATGATACCTTCAGTCGCCATCGTACTAGCTTGGATGAGGGGTATTTTAAAGACTATTCTAGTGGTTGAATATTGTCTGAAATGGTTAGTGGCACATACGTTGCAAATAGTTCTTTGTTAGTGACATCATACTTTGTTTGTACTTCGTTTAGTGTATGGCTTGCATATGTTATCGGCTTATCCGTCTTGTCATGAGACAGAATTGCTCCTATTGCGTAGTCCGATGCCTCCTTTGTTAACCTAGACGTTTTACTAAAGTGCGTATATTCCAATATGGGTTTTGTTGTTAGAAGAGCCTTGCATTCTTCGACGGTTTACGACGGCGGAGATGGACGTGTTTTAGTCTGTCTCTGTAAGTGAAATTTATTTTATTTCATTTAAATTAGTTAAAATTAATTAAATTAGTGTTACTATGTGTTGTGTTGTTAGGCAGTGAAATAGTGTATTGAAACAATAGTTTTGATGTGATGTGGTGTGTTGTAATATGTAGTGCAGAAGTGTTGTTTTTTATGTACATATATGTAAGTGTAGTGCAATTAATAGTTTTAAGGTGAAGTGATTATCGAGGAAAACGTGATCAAACGTGCACAAAAATAAATTAACGGTACTCTCTAGTACCGTTAGACAGGTATTTTCGCATCACACGTATTGAAATACATGTGTGATGACGAATTGTGTACAGTTTTTCTTTATATTTATTAAATGATATGGCTTGGGTAAGGAATTTTTTGTGCATTAGGGTATATTAGTATTAGTGTCTACGGTAAATACTAGTTGAAAATTGGTATTAAAAAAAAAAAAAAACAGAAAAATGTTGTAGATTTGTTTTGTATTTTGTGCGTTGTTTCATGTTGTATTTTTGTTTGATTTTGGTTGAAACAAGTTTGTAAAGCATGTCGTATTGTGAGTGCGTGCCACCGTATTTTAATTAATGGGGAAGTGAACCGTATTTGGTTTAAAATATAATGATGATACACCATACACGAGTGTGAAGTTTTCCAGGGGTGACCATCACTTTTTTCGCTTCGATGCGTTTTCGGCAGAGTAGCGGTATCTTACATCTAAATTGTTTTAAAATTTTATATTTTAACAATGGAATACAGTTATTCTGTCGGGGTTGCATCGGTGAGAGAGGGGTGATGGTTGTAACATGTCACCCCAGACATTCCAGAGGTGTATCAATGTATTAGTATGTATTACACTGTCAAAACAAATTCTTATAGGAAAATTGAGTATTATTTAGTGAAACAATTGAGTAGGATTTTGAAAATGATTTTAGAAAATCAAGCTTTAGCTAAATTACAACAAAACAAAAAATATTACAAATTCTTGTTCGTTCGATATTAAAGTAATTTTGATTGACTTATTTTTTAAGTGTTCATTAAAAACGGAATATGGCGTTCTAAAGTTAAGGTATGATTTCAAAGAAAATACTTTTGTAGAACTTTTATTAAACGTACGATTCGTATCGATTAGGAATTTTTTAAACTAAATAATTTAGGGGCCTATTCCAACTTTTATTACATTTTTGTACTTTTAAACTTTTATTAAACTTTTATTAAGGTTTTATTAAATTTTTATTAGACTTTTGAACTTTTTAATTTTTAAACTTTTAACTTTTAAAACTTTTAAACTTTTGTTAAACTTTTATTAGACTTTTGTTAAGGTTTTATTGAACTTTTATTAAATTTTTATAAAGCTTTTATTGAACTTTTAAATTTTTTAACTTTTAGATTTTTGAATTTTTAGACTTTTAATCTTTTAAACTTTTAATCTTTTGGACTTTTAAACTTTTAAACTTTTAAACTTTAGGACTTTTAAACTTTTAAACTTCTTTTAAACTTTTAAACTTTTAAACTTTTGAACTTTTAAACTTTTGAACTTTTGAACTTTTAAACTTTTGAACTTTTGAACTTTTAAACTTTTAGACTTTTAAACTTTTGAACTTTAAGACTTTTAAACTTTTGAACTTTGAAATTTTTAAACTTTTGGACTTTTGAACTTTTAAACTTTGAAATTTTTGAACTTTTAAACTTTTAAACTTTTGAACTTTTGAACTTTGAAATTTTTAAACTTTTAATCTTTTATACTTTTATATTTTTATACTTTTATACTTTTATACTTTTATACTTTTATACTTTTATACTTTTATACTTTTATACTTTTATACTTTTATACTTTTATACTTTTATACTTTTATACTTTTATACTTTTATACTTTTATACTTTTATACTTTTATACTTTTATACTTTTATACTTTTATACTTTTATACTTTTATACTTTTATACTTTTATACTTTTATACTTTTATACTTTTATACTTTTATACTTTTATACTTTTATACTTTTATACTTTTATACTTTTATACTTTTATACTTTTATACTTTTATACTTTTATACTTTTATACTTTTATACTTTTATACTTTTATACTTTTATACTTTTATACTTTTATACTTTTATACTTTTACACTTTTATACTTTTATACTTTTATACTTTTATACTTTTATACTTTTATACTTTTATACTTTTATACTTTTATACTTTTATACTTTTATACTTTTATACTTTTATACTTTTATACTTTTATACTTTTATACTTTTATACTTTTATACTTTTATACTTTTATACTTTTATACTTTTATACTTTTATACTTTTATACTTTTATACTTTTATACTTTTATACTTTTATGTTTTTATACTTTTATATTTTTACACTTTTATACTTTTATACTTTTATACTTTTATACTTTTATTCTTTTATACTTTTATATTTTTACACTTTTATATACTTTTATACTTTTAAACTTTTAATTTTTTGGAATTTTAAACTTTTAAACTTTTTAACTGTTAATTAAGTTTTGTTAAACTTTTATTAAACTTTTATTAAATTTTTTAAACTTTTATTAGACTTTTACTAAACTTTTAATAGACTTTTGATGGGCATTTGTAAGATTTTTGTTAAGCTTGTATTGAACTTTTAAATTTGTATACCTATAAATTTTTAAATTGTTGAATTTTTAAACTTTTTAATTTTTAAACTTTTAAACTTTTATGAAGCTTTTGATAACTTTTTTTAAACTTCTATAAGGCTTTAAATAAACACACTACACTGATTGAATGAACAGCATCGCACGTTATCTAGGATGGGGGAGAATTCCTTTTGTATGATATTGTGTACTACATTGCATTGCAAGAATTTTGAGGTATTGATGAAAACGTTTCAGCACATTTTGGTTGTTGAATTTAATTATATCAAAGTGTCATAGTTTGTTCAAGTACTTTGTCTGATGGTGTGGTTGTGATGGGTTACACTAAATTATATATAATTGTTAGATCATCTCCAAGCTGCAGAAATAATGGTGAATTCTCGCTCAACCCCCGCAAACGCCAAGCATACAGCAGCTGTGTGGCGTGCAGGTTGATTAGCTTGTGATATCTATTTTAATATTTATTTTATTACTATAACTAAATTGTATAAGTTGATTGCTATTAATTAAGTAGTAAAGCAATTTAGTTTTCAGAGTAACCTGGGAAACTCTATTTGAGTCTTATTAGTAAATATCATATATAGGTACAAGTAGTATTTAACTAAACGATTAATATTCTAAACCTTTCCGTAGTATATAATAATTAATTTAAACATCATTAACTGAGTAAATAAATAAGTAATTTAAGCATTACTAATATCCTTTTGCAAGATTTTTAGGAAATTGCCGATTAGTTGAATTTTTAATAGTATGGTAAAATATATAACATATATATTTTTTCAGCTTCTATTTGTGAATCATCTAGTTGCAGTAAGTAAACCATTAATTAACTATTTACAGGAGAACGGGGGCTAATGAAACGAGTGCTGTGAATCTGAATTGTAACTTGGCAATTTATAATTTTTTAACATTCCCGTAGAATTTTATAGTTGATGTTGAATTATTCATATGGTTTAATATTATGGTTGAGGTTGGTATTGGTATTGAAGTGGGTGTTGGTATTGGTGTTCGTACTGGTGTTAATGTTCATACTTATTGGTATAATTGTTAATGATAGTTTTGGTATTAGTATTCATATTGGTTAGTTAAAATGGTTTTAGTTTAGAACACTCCTGAGAAACTCGACCAAGATGACAATGGCTGTGATGACAGCACGATGGCTAGAAGGTAGTTGGTTGAATGATTGTCAAACTATTAATGGTTATTTATTTGTGGTACATAGGGATTGATCTAGAATTTATTTCAGAGAATAAAATTTACACCCAATTAATTTTAAAATAGTTATTATAAAGAATTAATGCATATTTTAAATTTAGGAATGTCTTGAAGAACCTGAAACAACCTTATATGAGTTGGAGCAGTAGATGAACTGTAAATTGTGTTGTCTTGTGCTAAATAAATTACTAAAAATATATAAATAACAAATTTATGAACTATCAACTACTTAGGTGTCTGGAACCGGGTTGAGTCTTTGTTGCTAACATTCCATTCCCATCCCTCGATTTTGTTATATGTAAAAAGGTGTACGACAGCGGCCTGGCCAGGGGCGGATATCACAACTATTAGACTTATGTGGTTATCGATGTGGCGCCTTCCTTTACAGGGTGAAATATTGCTATGTTGGCTTCATGAAAAGCTGAGTATGATGGTACATATTTCCTTGGTAAGGGAGAGTTTATGGTGTCGTGTTGCAAAATGGGTATAGTGGTGTGGCATTCGCATTTATAATACGGGAGACTTGCTTAATGCTTGATCGTACATCGAAATCAATCAATCAATCAATCAAGAAGAGCCTTGCATTCTTCGACACATTTTAGGTACTCACCATCTTTGGGGTTTATTTTTGCTCATTTCTGTAATAATTTTGAATCCCAAATTCTTAATGAATTTCTTTCGGGGTTTTGGTTATGGTTACTTTTGTGATTATGTCAATCTTGTCTGGGCCTGGTTGGATCCCTTCAGTAATGACGATATGTCCGAGGAACTTTATTTATTTTGAAGATTGCATCTATGTGTTGTCCATATAATAGAGGGATATGTTTTCTATATATCTGTTTAATGTTAGGTTCATTAATTTCAGAAATGTAGATGGCGCATTTTTCAGGCCAAATGGCATTCTTTTGAACTCGTAGTGATTTCCGAGTATGGAGAATGCTGTTTTTGGAATATTAACCGGGTTCATTTTAACCTGGTGTAATCCGGATTTCTACTTGCAATCATTGAGTTGGTCGAGTAGTTCCGCAATATTTGGGACAGGAAGTACTGGTTTAATTTGTATTATTTTTTGAGATTTGATAAGATCGGGGTTAAGATATGATTCATCGGCATCTTTATCGATGAGGAGATGAATATTTAGGTTTTTAATGTGTATCGTAATGTATGGTAGTTCTTGTTTCCCGTGTGTGTTTATTCGCTGGTTTCCGAGGCAATTTCTTGAACAAAAATCTTCTGTATCTTCCAAGTTTTCTTCGTCGTCTTCTTCGCTTTCTACTTCCGTTTCCTCGATTTCCGTTATATATTTACGTTCGTTTCCTGTTTTATTGCCGGGAAACGTGTCTTGTTGTTATTATACTCTTGCTTTAAGTACCCAGTTGAATTTTGAGTAATTGCCTTATGGTCCAGGTTTAGGTTGATTTAGTATGATTTGCTTGTTATCCAGTGGCTTGAAAGTTACTGTTGGTTTTTGCTCAGTATTTCGGAAAGTTGAAAATCTCCGTATAGGTGGCTGATATTTAACATAGTACATGTTTTAACAAAAAATTAATAAAGTAAAATTAGTGTACACAGAAATAGAGCTGTGTGAATGTCGTGAAGAAGAAAAAATTGTAAGAGAATTTATCTGTATAAGTATGATTCGCTAGTACATAACGCACAGCACATTATGTATGTATAGAATGTAAATTGTCGTATAATCAGTCCAGTCGCCGCGGCCTGATGAGAAGATTGATTTTTTCATAATCATAAGCTCATCAGTTCGTAACTGGATTGAATTCTCTTACAATCTTCTGAACGTATTAAAATCATATAAATTAAAAAATGTAAATAGGTTATTTTGACCGGTCGGTGGTTCTACTGTTAAAGAATAATTAAGATCCTTTTGAAACATTTTGTTAAACTAAATTAATTTCTTTTCGTTTTATTTAAAAAAAATATGTATCACAAATTCACAGCTGTTGCTTTTTGGTAATAACAATTTTTGACGTTTACATCAAATAGAGGAAAAAATTCGATTTCAAACTTTCGTTAATAAAAATAGAAAATTAGAATCCCACTGCTACACTGAATAGCAAAATAAAAGAATCTTCTATTTTTGATTACTTCTATTTGATTGAAGAAGATTTTTCAAGAAGAAAAGAAGATTTCATTGAATCGACGTCAATATATTTCATTAGCTTCTCCCTTAATTTTGTTTCAAATAGCTGTAATTTAGCTGTAATTTTTTTCGGGAACAGTAGTCGATGAAAATCTTTGGTTCCCAAAACTGTACTCCTTCCTGGCTCCCTTCCCGAGTATGATTTTACAAGTTAAGAAATTGAGTGATTTTAGGCTCTTTTCGATAAGTAACCGTTCTACTTAGGTTGCTATATTTTGAATGTTATGGGCTTCATTCTCTTCGTGTTTCGTTGAACTTTCATTTGGTGTCAGTTTCATAGCCTCATATTTAATATTGGCTAAATGCGAGACCAAAAAATGTAATCATCTTTTCTTAAAAAACAGCATATTTTAAGATTGTCGCCAAATTTATGGATTTTAACTAAAATACTTCTACATAGGCTCATTTTTTCATCTTTCCTTGATCTTTCCAAATTTTTTAGCCACTTTTAATTTAGTCAAAAACTTCTAAAGTTACATGCATTTCAATGTACCCAATTTTTCGGAAAACGTCATATTTACTAAAATGTTTGTTTGCTGTTGCAAACTTCCAGTTTGTTGGTAAAAATGTTCGTAGTTGAATTTTTTTGATTTACTGTATCAACAGAGTTATACTTAGTTTGTAAAGCATTTATATTATTTATTAGTGATGCACTATCTTCTTCCAAGAAAATGGCATACCTGCATCAAAAGCTATTACGATCGTTTCAGATATTTTGGATTGCGCTTGATCTGTAGCTTTCATATTTTTTTTTTAGGCTATCCTTTGCCTTATTTCCTTATTATGCCTTTTCAAAGGTTCGGATAATTGCTGAGATTATGATGGTTTTGCAGATTTAATTAATTTGGTATTAGAAGAAATATCTGATTCAACAAAAATTGATTTAACACTAGAAACACAGTTTTTGCAAAGTTTATTGCCTGGGATAAGCCTATTTCCGCTAGGCTTACAAAATTCGTCACTCATTTTATCTTCTATAACCCAAAGGTTCAAACATATGTTTTTTTATGCTCTTGGAATGGATCCACCACTTAGTTTGGCCTGTTGAATAATAATCCAAATAAACGCATTTATGAGGTTGACAAATAAAGCCGGCAGATATTTGTATAATCATATTTACTCGATAGTTCAATAACAATAAATCCTCCTCCGTCAAATCTTTAAGGTTATGCAAATCTCTTTTTTTTTTTTTGAATAACTTGTCAAGTGGCAAGTTTTATTCAAAAGACAGCCAATTTCACATTGCTCCATTATATTATAAAAAATTGTTTTAATTCACGTCTTTATAATTGAGCATTTGAACTTCAATAAACAACCGTACGTTACTATTCATGATTTTTCTTATTTTTAACGGGTTAGGTGTATAAAAAAAATTATACTGCATATTTAATGGGGTGTAGTAAGGAGAAAACAAAGAATTTTCTTCCAAAAGTTGGTGCCGTTTGAAGTAAGGCGACAAAAGTTACAGATGGGTGAATATGACGTTTTCCGAAAAATTGGGTGTATTGAAATGCATGTAACCCTAGAAGTTTTTGACTAAATTAAAAGTGGCTAAAAAATTTGGAAAGATCATAGGAAGATGAAAAAAATGAGCCTATGTAGAAGTATTTTAGTTAAAATCCATAAATTTGGCGACAATCTTAGAACATGCTGTTTTTTAAGAAAAGATGATTAAACTTTTTGGCCCCGCATTTAGTCAATACTAAATATGAGGCTATGAAACTGACCAAATGAAAGTTCAATAAAAAACATAGAGAATGAGGCCCATAACATTCAAAACAAAGCAACCCAAGTAGAACGGTTATATCGAAAAGGGCCTAAAATCACTCAATTTTCTAACTTTAAAAAATCATAACTCAATAAGGGAGCCAGGAAGGGGTAAAATTTTAGGAACCAAAGTTTTTCATCAACTGCGGTTCCTGAAAAAGTTACAGCTAAATCGGTGAATGTCATGAAATGCATGCGGCCGGTTTTTTAAAAAAGTATTAGATACGCTCATGTATGTATATGTACATAATTTATTTATTTATTTCAATTTTTTATATCGTAAATGGGGCGGTGCTACCCCATTTACGTATCTTGCTTAGGCTTTAATATTTTTAACTGAAATTTTGTAAAACATTTTTATTAGTGGCTTTGTACTTGTATTTTGCTAACATAGCAGTTTTTTACCCATATTGTAGAATTTTTGAAGATAGGAACACTAACCGAAACGTCAAATATAATAAGAAGAAATTTTAAACAAACTATGCTTAAAACCAGATATAAATCTTTAGTATTACAAAAAAAAAAGCCTAAGATCATTCTGAAGCCAGAACACTGCATATACAGATTATAGTTTTATCATTATTGAAGCAAAAGAATTTGAGTTACTTTTTGAAATAACGATATGTCTCATCAAACGAGACACACGCCAGACATTAAAATAGTTATCAAATTTAATGAGTAATAATTAACACACATCAATCAGAAAAAATAGTTAAACCCAACAGTATACAATTAAAATTAAAACTGAAATTAGCTTCTATAATAATATCGAATACCATTAACCTTGTCATTAATGTGTTACGAATGTTACCATTTATCGTAAACACCTTACGCAGTTTTTCAGTCTTCTTACGAGACATTAACCCATTCTGATTGATTCACGTTGATTGAAAAGTACCCGTAAGACTTATGTAAGTGATAACTCTTTGAATTTCAGATAGCGCGCAGGATAAAAATTTATCATCGTTATCGCTAAATTTAAGAACTATAGATGGCGACATATCATTTTTGTTGTTGTTTTCATATTATTCCATAATATTTAAAATAACAAAAGACTTAAAGCTTTGTTTGGAGTTTAGACAAATACAAAAGCAACATAAAATAGTGAATACTTGTAAACACGCTCGCAATGGAAGCTTTATGTGTTTATTAAAATAAACAAAACAAAAAGGCTAGTTAATGATAACAATTGTTTTTTTTTTGTTTTATTTATTTGTTTATCATGAAAATACATAAAATAATTTATGGTTGTTTTCCATCATTTTCATTTCGTATTTATGTTTTGTATGAAGAATCTTGTTGTTCCATTCAATGTATACGTATATAACATTTAGTTTTGAACTTTTTTGATGTACATATATAATGTACATATTTTAGCAGTGTGCTATTTACGGTCAAAGCATAAGATTTTATTTTACGTATTTTTTGTGTTTGTAGTAGTAGAGGTAATACCATAATTTATACGACTTTCATTTAAATAAAAATGTTTTTTTTTTTAGAAAAAGTTGCAATTTAAATAAAAAATAATTAATTATATACAGCAGCAGAGTCACAGACTATAAAAACCCAATCAAATTGGATTTTCCAAATTAAAGCACCATAGCGTAGCATAAAAAAAAATGAATTTGGTCTAAATTTTTTTTTATGTTTCACTTGTCTTTTGTGATAACATTAAATCCATTTAATTTTTTTTTTTTTCGTTTCTTTCTTGTGTACTTATGTAATTTACATAGAGATCAAAACATAATTTAAATACTGTGTGTAACCATAGAGTAAACTGTAATAGCGGAACTAATTGGTAGACACTTCTTATAGAAAATAAACTTTATGTTCTGTAATTACTTATTTGTATGTTTGTGGAAGGTCAGAAATGTTGATTTTTATTTGTATAGCAACGAAAGTGTATTAAATTTAGACGCACAGTGCGGATTCTAAAATAATATTGGTGGTTTAATTTACCAAATTTGTCTTTTGACGGCGACATTCTTCTTCATTACAGGTGGCATCCAAGTATGTACTTATGTATATCAAAATTTAATCAAACATTTGTATTGTGCAGTTAAAATTCGATTGTCAATCAATTAGAAATCAAAAAAAAAATTTCATTACACATTTTTTATTTTTATATTTTTTTTTTTGTTGATCGATCCACTTGATTAAACAATGCGGTGACAATTTATATTTGTATTTTCACACAAAAATTTAATCCGTTCGTTTTCTTCAGGTATTTTAATATAAAGAAATTACAAAACATTTTTTTTTATTATTTACTTTCATTCTGAATTACACGATTGATTTTGGTATAAATAGTTTGATTGGTTTTGAGAAAATTATCAGTTACTTACCGAGTTTCATCCAAGAAGCTTGAGTACCAAAAGAACATTTTTGGTAAACTGTGTGGTACAGTAAATTTCATTTAAAGACACAGATTTTTTCCCCGTTATTGAATTAGAATCTTCTTTTTTAATTTAGTATATAAAGTAGTGAAAAAATGGTGTCGAAATTAACCGTGGCACTATGTGTCAGCATAGCGTTGTGTGCTATTGCCCTATCGTCGGCCAAACCCTCCGGAAAACATGAGGATTGGAAACATGGTGGTGGTAAAGATCATCATGCCGATCATCATTCGTCTAAAGGTGAAAAGGGTGAGAAAGGATATAAGGGTTCTCATGGATACGAAAAGGGTGAGAAGGGGCATCACGACAAGGAAGGTCACAAAGGTGAATACGATGAAGAGAAAGGGCACAAGAAGAAACATCACGAAGATGGTGATTACTTCCATGAAGCGAAAAAAGGCGAGAAAGGTGAAAAAGGACACAGCTACGCAGAAAAAGGTTCCTTCAATAAGGGACACGCAACCAAAGGCCACCACGAAATCCATAAGGTAGATGAATTCAAAAAGGACAAGAAATTCTTCGATGAAGATGGCGATGAGGGATACGATGAAAAACACGGTGATTTCCATGAAGACTTTGGACACAAAAAGGGAGGTTCACACAAAGGTGGCCATCACAAGGGTTCCAAACATAGTGATCACTACGGCAAAAAAGGATACAACAAGAAGGGATCCCATCACGATGATCACTCAGGCCACAAAGGCGAGAAAGGACATGAAGAAAGTTATGGCCACAAAGACGAACATGGAAAGAAAGGTGGCAGCGAACATCACAAAAAATGGGCACACCATAAAGGAAGCAAACATTAAATTAAATTTAATTTTTTGAAACAAAGAAAAACAAAACAACCTAGTAAAATTTAACAAATCAATTCCAAATTTTAAATAAATTTTCCAATTTTTTATATTGTTTTTGTAGCAAAAAATTTTTCCTGTTAAAGAAATAAATTTAATAAAATGTGATAAATAAATTGAATTAAAAAAAAATAAATCCAAAATAAAATTTTATTTCCACTCCGATTTATCTTATTTCGATTGTAATTGGCTACTCGAGCTCACAACCATTAAACGAGTACCTAACATTGTGGCGGAAAAGTATCGCATCAACTCTTATAGAAATGAAATTGGATTTCAAATTCACTTTCCCTGCCTGGCACTTGCTTGACTATTTTCATGCATTTAAATGTCACTTTGCTTGATTGCTTGATTATTGCCAGATTTTTGGAGTTTATCATGGAAATGAAATGCGTGGTGTTTGAGGCTTAATTGGTGATTCAGTGTTATGAAACAGTCAGGTTATTCGAGATTTTCGAGATTATTTGAGTATTTGAGATTGTACTAGGGTGTATTTGAAAGTTCGGTGTTATTCTTGAATTTTAGAGCTTTTTCGAAGAATAGGATGGTTCGGTATTTAAAAAAATTACCCGATAAAATTCAAGGGTTCTATTCTTATTGCATATCGTTTAGTTGAGCTAAGCCTTAACTTGTTCAGTAGAGTTAGTAACATTAAGTAGCTTGACAAATAATTCCATAGTTAGACAAATTTCTTTCCCATATTATTCATTAATATCCAGATTTTCCGGTATTATTCTAATTGTTCGAGATCAATTTATATTCACATAATACAGAGAGTTTTTGAATTTTTCCGAGGTAGTCGAAATTATTCCGCAGTTTATTCTTTTGTTGTTGAATTTTGTAGGGCAATGTTACACATATAAATATAAATGCTGATATTTAAAAGAGTTCTTGAGATTATGTCAAAATTTCGATATTTCTCTGATTACCTGTAGGTTATTCGAAATTATTTCAGAATGTCTAGGTTATTTACGTTGTACATGGCGGTGATTAGCACGTATAAGAAGATTCCCTTAGGGTTTACATACTTACGGAAAATTTGATATTTGAGAACTTTCAAAAATATTCAAGATACATTGAAAATTCGATCCTTTGTAATATAAAATTTCTGAGTAACATGATTTGAGTTGAAAAGCTTCGATAAGTGAAAGCTCTTAAAACTAAAAGTTCTTGTCATTTTTTGTAAATACATGATTTGTGCTCATATAAGGAAAGACAGAATTTGAGGAAAGGCACAAAAAATTATGGAAAAAGTATAAATAAATTATCAAGCTTAAAGTTCATTAAGAACAAATACTCCAAATTAATCCAAAATACCACCTTCCTTTAAAATATCAAATTTGAAAGTCAAGAGGTTTGGTTTGAAAAGCTCTTAAAACTAAAAGCTCTTAATAATTTACATTGAGCACAAATATTCTAAATCCTACTAAAAGTTCCGTCATCCCTTATAATATCAAATTTCGGAGCAAAATGGTTAGTTAAAAAAGCTTCAATAAGTGAAAGCTCTTAAAACTAAAGCTCTTGAAAATTTTTTCAAATACATAATTTATGCTCATAAAACATTTTCTTAAAAATTTAATTAAAACCCTGTAATTATTTAAAAGCTCAAAAAATGTTAAGTTAAAACCGTAAAAGTATGGATTAATTATCAAGCTTAAAGCTTATTGAAAACAAATATTAAAAATTTACTCCAAATTCCCACCTTCTTTTAAACTGTCAAATTTTAGAATAAAAAGTAAATGATTTGGGTTAAAAAGCTTCAGTACGTGAAAGCCCCTAAAACTAAAATTTTGACATTTTTTGCAAATACATACATACATAATTTATGTTCATAAAACAATTTAACGAAAACCTCAAATTATAAAAGGGCTCACAAACTTTAAGTTTAAACCCAAAAGTATAAATTAATTATTAATCTCAAAGCTCATTGGAAACAAATATTCCAAATTTATTGGAAAAAAAGGGGTTACAAAAGGTAGCGGAATTTGGCGATAAATTGTTTAATAGTTTGGATCAGTGAAAGCTCTTAAAACTAAAAGCTCTTGAAACTTTATGCATATATTTATTTTTTGCACATATAACATTGTAACAAAAACCAAAAATTATTATAAGACTCAGAAATATTAAGTTTAAACCCAAATACATAGAATAAATTAATTATTTATCTAAAAGCTCATTGAACACAAATGTTCTAAATTTATCTAAAATGCCACCTTCCTCTGTAATAACAAATTTTAGAGTTAATTGGTTTGGTTTGAAAACCTCTTAAAACTTAAAGCTTTTGATCATAGATGATTAACTTTGAGAACAAATATTATAAGTTTAGCCAAAATTCCATCACCCTTTGTGAATTCATATTTCTGAGAAAAATGGTTTGGTTAAAAAAGTTTAGATAACTGAAAAAGGACTGTATGAAAAAAGCTCAACGTTAAAAGTTAATTTAAAATTCAAACTTGTTTAAATTAACTATCAAACTTAAAACTAATCGACAATTTTTGCTAACACAAACTTTATGTTTATACAATTTTTCAACAAATCTTACGTTTTTTTTTATATTTGAGAACTTTCAAGAATAATCAAGTTACTATGAAAATTAGAAATTTTTGATATTTTTCGTGTCATCTACTCTCGAAATCAGATACTTTTAATTAATGCGAGACTAGACGAGAAGTTTTTCACTAAAAGCTTTACTTGTTCATAGGTAAAAGAAACATTTTTAGAGGCCCAAAAAATGTTGCGGCAGGGGCGCGAAATTTGTGGTTATGCCACTGCTATTTGTTATGGGTTTCGGATGCCGAAACCTGTGATAAATAATTTAGTACTAATTTTCAACATTTATTTGACACTCAATTCCTACGAGAACTTTTAACACGCTTTAAAGTCGCTTTAGCTTTTTATTTGAAAGATATTTATTTTTTTCATTTGTTGTTTTGAAGAAGTTGTATTTTCAACTGGGCTATGATTTTAATCCTCCCTATGTAATGTTCGTTTTGATTTAAATGGCATAATTATGCCAAATTTAGTATCGAACGATAGACCCAATGATGACGGAGGGTACAATTGTTGCAATTTACGATGATATACGTAAAATAAACATATGCAAAAAATAAGGTGAATAAGCCAGCTTATCTTTCGTCGACCAATTCCTGACAATTCAATAACATGAATCTAGATTCATTAAGGACATATATTCTGGGTATTATTTACGTAATTTCCTGTCCAAAAAATCTCCCCATTTTTACTGAATTTATTGTATTTAAAATTAATGAGGCGGGAAATTATGCCAAACAATTATTACACTATTTGGTCCGTTTGTCAAATAAATGTCAAACATTTCTACTAAAAAAATATTTATCCCAGGTTTCGGACACGGTCTTAGTAATAATTATATTTATAATTCTAGACAGGCAGATTTCAATCCAATTAACTACTTCCAAAGTTCTCTCCAGAGAAAGTACTAACAGTCCAGTTGTATCAGTAATTTTACTCTTCGCTAGATAAATTCGTTCCCAAAAAAAGTTGTTTACTCGGAAAGATCCCTGGTTTATGCAGGAGCTCAGGTCTCTAGAAATCTGCCGTAATCAAGCACACAAGAAATTTAAGCTATTTGGATTCTTTAGATTATTTTACCTTAAAAAGTATAATCTTAAGCAATACCTACACCAGTCAAAGCGTCAGGGCGTGTTTTTCAAATTATTCAAAACTTTTCCCAAAAGTCGTGAAGGAAGAGCCTTGCCCAATTTGAATACTTCCAAAAAAGGTATTTGGTTCTAATGTTCGTTTAAAAAATTGCGTATTCAATTTTATCAAGCATTACCAAGCTATTCCCGAAGTCCCGGTTATTTACGTTTTACATGACGGTGATTAGCACATATGTATATAGGATTTCGTTAGGTTTCACATACTTTCGGATAATTTAATATTTGAGAACTTTCACGAATATTCAAGATACTTTGAAAATTCGATCCTTTGTGATATTAAATAAGAGTGAAATGATATGAGTTGAAAAGCTTCGACAAGTGAAAGCTCTTAAAACTAAAAGTTTTTTAATATTTGTTGTAAATACATGATTTATGCTCATAAAACAATAGACAAAGATAAATTATCCAGCTTAATTCTCATTGAGAACAAATACTTTTAATTAATCTTAAAATACCACCTTCCTTTATAATATTAAATCTGAAAGTGAAGAGGTTTGGTTTGGAAAGCTCTTAAAATGAAAAGCTCTTAATAATTTGCATTGAGCACACATATGTTAAATCCTACTCAAAGTTCCGTCATCCTTTATAATATCAAATTTCAGAGCAAATGGTTAGTTTAAAAAGCTTCGAAAAGTGATAGCCCTTAAAACTAAAGCTCTTGACAATTTTTCAAATACATAATTTATGCTCATAAAACATTTTATTAAAAATTTTATTAAAACCCGCAAATTATCAAAAAGCTCATAAATGTTAAGTTCAAACCTAAAAAGTATGAATAAATTGTCAAGCTTTTAGCATAATGAAAACAAATATTCTAAATTTATTTCCAAATCTCGCACCTTCCGTTAAACTTTCAAATTTCAGAATAAAAAGGTAACGGAATTTTGGGATAAGTTGTTTAAAATTTTCGAACAGTGAAAGCCCTTAAAACTAAAAGCTCTTCGAACTTTTCGGAAATAATTATTTCTTGCACATAAAACATTGTAACAAAAACCAAAAATTAATTAAAGACTCCGAAATATTAATATCAAATCGAAATATACAGCATAAATTAATTATTAAGCTTAAAGCTCATTGAAAACAAATTTTCTAAATTTATTTGAAAATACCATTTTCCTTTATAATATCAAGTTTCGTAGTCAAATGGTTTGGCTTGAAAACCGCTTAAAACTAAAAGCTTTTGATCATTGATGATAAACTTTGAGAACAAATGTTTCAAATTTTAGCCAAAATTCCGTCAACCTTTGTGAGATCATTTTTCTGAGTAAAATGGTTTGTTAAAAAAGCTTTGATAACTGAAAGCTTAAAAGATTAAAAATTCTTTATTTCTTGCAAATACATAAAACTTTTTATCAATTATGAGAAAGGCACAACGTTAAAATTAAAGTTATAATCCAAACTTGATTAATTAATTATCAAACTTAAAACTAATTTACAAGTTTTGCAAATACATATTTTATGGATATACAGTTTTTTAACAAGTTGATATTTGAGAAATTCGAAAATTCGAAATTTTTGATGCTTTATCGATATATTTAGAAACCGTCAGAGCATTGAGTTACAAGATGTTTCGTGTCATCTACTCTTGAAATCAGATACTTTTAATTAATGTGAGGCTAGACGATAGGAAGAAATAAGTTTTTCACTAAAAGCTTTACTTATTCATAGGTACAAGAACCAATTTTAGGAGCCCCAAAAAATGTTGCTTGTTTTTAATGGCTGTAGTCGTGTAATGAGTGGTTGCATCGAGTGTCGTATAAGTTTTAGATTTTTTCAAACAATAGTGATGGTAAGGGCGCGGCGAGTTATTTTTATATGATAAAATTACCTACCCAAAGTATAAAGTGGGAGGTACTTTCCTATTTCAGCGTCAAGGAGTTTGCAGCAGAAATAATGGAGAACTGTGAAGAAGGTTTAGATGTTTATTAGGTTTGGCCACAGTTTTTACTAAAATGGTTCAAACATTGGCTAAAGTAGTACAAATTCTGAAACCATTTTTACACTGAAGTTTTCATTTTAATTCAATAAAATTTTTAGGGAAAATGGTCATTTCATTTCCAGAAAGATGAAACGTACTAAATTCGTAGTTCGAAAACACGCAATTTGACAAAAAAGGGCTTTATGTTTTATTTTTAATTCATAAAAATTCCAATTCCAAAAAATGCCATTTAACTATTTGGGTTTAGGAGTGGGAAGTGTATAAATACCTTAACATGAATTGACTTTCAGTCTGAAGCGAAACTTCATTGGAATTATATACTTGACGACAGGAGCCCAGCAAATTGTTTTAAGTTGGTCATTGCGCAGATTTGAAAGTTAACTAAATTCCCATTAAGAGTTCTAATAATAAATATTACATGGAGAGACATGGGGTCGGGGTTTTCCACGGTATAGAGGCAAATTAGTATGGATTTTGCAAGCAGTGATTTTTACTGAGTAAAAAAAGAAAGCAAAAGAGCTGGGCAAGGGTATCGAATTAAGGTGGTCTGAGTTAAAAAGAGGGCGATTTGCAGGGGAGAGTTAATCGCTAGAAGGGACATTTAGCGTAAACATAAAGGTAAACTGTGTTACAATAAATCACTGATCGGGAGTTTAGCATGTATTTGAAAACAAAGAAGTTCCATTAGAAATTGGGGGCATTATTAAAGGAAAGTAAGAGAACAGAGATTGTAAGCAGAATTATTAGATCATCCTACTACTCCAATATTTACAATATAATTAATAGAAATAGTAAACTTAATTTGTCTCAGAAACTTGAGTAGGGTGATTTTAGCGTGCAGCTTATTAAAAATAGCCAGACCAGCAAAGGTGGTGGGTAGTATATAGAGAAGTAATTGGTAACTAACGTGAAAGGAATTTCCAGAAACAGAAGCCAAAGGGAATTTATGAAGATCCAGCCAAACAAATTACAGTATAAACATATAAAGTATTGGCATACTTTAGGGTACCAAGGACAGATATTAAATTTAATTTATTTCAGAGACTGGAGAAGGGGATTGTCAGATTGCGGTTGGTAAAATATAAAGGGGTAATGGGTAACTAATTAAAATTGATGGTGGGTGCAGAAACAGAAGTCAACTGGAAATTTAGGAGATTCAGATTTAATAGCTCTTAGTTATGTAACTTGTTAAGCAGTACGGAAAAAGACAAAAATATTTAAAATTTTGTTTAGAAGTACCTCCGCGAAGCCAATACTAACCAAATTATTAACTTTTGGTTACCAAGTATTGGAAAGCAGGAACCAAAAACAAAAGGATTTATTAGCTGTGTTTTATATTTATTATATGTTTTGTGCTTTGCTAATCTACTAACAATTGACCGCCAACGTGTTTGTAACCTGGTCGATCTCAACCCTTATTTTTATCATCTTACCTAATCATTCCAAGTATATATAAAGAAGGGTGTACGGTGGGCCCGGCGTCAAAAATTCGCAGAATTAACAGCAGATCCTGCTAAATGCTTGGTCGTACATTCAAAATCAATCAATCAAAAATTTTATGTCTCGTGTACGATCAGCAAATTGTGGAGCCAAAAATCTGTAATTGTGCTCTCATTGCGGTTCTTGATACCTCCCCTAAGGAAAGGTTCCCTTAAATTCTAAATTCTAGGAACTTTCTTATTATTTTAGTGTTCGAGTTATTCTTTGGAGTATTTTCAAATTTTTTATTATGTTTTATGTGAAAACTGGACAAACATGAAAAATTGAATTGTTCAGCATGAAGGCTAAATGGACTAGCACAACCAGTAAACAATATTTAATCTCACCTACAAGAAAGATGTTAAATTCTGGTTAATAACGAAAAAAAGTTCAACTTTCACTCTTTAAATCCATTAGGAGCGCGCGCCTTAGAGATAACAACGCGAAGCGTATTTTATAGATAAAAATCAGCCAAGTAAATTTTTAATTAAAAAAAAAAATTACGAATGAAAATCCTTAAATATGAAGATTTCGAAAAGATAAGCAATGTATAAAGAAAATGTTCTATTCCCCATTTGTTAAAAAGATTTTGAAGCGCGAATATTTTTTTTTTTTTTTTTTTTTTTTAAATACAAACAGGTAGGTTGTTAACATAATACGCTCATATTAAATTCACTTATAAATTTTATTTTATTCAAAAATGAATAATCTCATGTATGGTATGTACATATATCCTTACTCACATACTGCGAAATAATATTGTGTGGCGCTTAACCACCTTTTTCTGCAAATTCGAAGAAATTGATAATATAAAAGCTTGTTTACACAATAGTGAACCGAAAGACGAGATTTATTTTGCTTATCATTTACTCATACCTTAATAATTATTTCATTTTTAATTAGTTTGGTTTTATATATCTGCATGCGCGTTGCTGATGTTATTAATTTCGTGGAAAACTGCATAATCATCATCAACTGGTTGTGGAATTATGCACTATTATTTTTTAGTGTTTAGTCTGTTCATGCTTTATTCACAAATCTATATGTATATAGTACACGGTATGCATCTAATTAAATTAATTAAAATTTTTAAAAATATTCATAATAATAATAATGATAATAAAAACCACGACGAAGCAGCAAAATGATGTTTTCTGTTTAAAATTAATTTAAGTCTTAAATGAAAATATATTGAAAAAGTTTTTCCAACTCTTATGTACTCTTGCACAGGTATAAGACGAATTTAATATACTTCTTTTATGTTGGTTTTGTTTTGTTATTTTTGTTTTGTTTTGTGGGACAATGACTTTTTTATTTTATTATATTGTTGTCGTGGGTAATGGAGTTATATTAAGAGACTAACTAACAGGCAATTAGTAAATTATTAAAATAGTTCAGTTGAATTGACAAATACTATTCACATATTGTACAATAAGCTAACGCTGAATCAGTATATCTCTAGGAAAACGAATACAATTCAATGTAGTGGTGGAGTTTATGTAGTCCTACTTATAATAAAAATTAGATTTCTTAATTAATTTAAATCTTAACAGCCAATTTCAAATAATGTAGTCTACTCGGGTTTGGTATTTTGTAACCAAAATACAAGAAGCAAGTATTTAATTTAACCACTGGCCACCATACCAACGAAGCATACCGGTAGAACCAACGATTTAATGTTGAAGGGCAACATTTTTAGAGTTAAACCAAAATTTTTCGGTATTTTCAATTTTATATTACAGTCAGCACAGTTCTGAGCTACAAAGCCTGCCTGCTACAGTTTCACAAGTAGACCGTCAGTAACAAAAGGCGATAACGGCCGCTGAGGGCAATTGAATAAATTTATATTACACAGAAAATCAAAATAACACAAATTTAGTGAATCCTTCTTCTGAGTGTAGAGAATTCGATGAATATTTTACTATAAGAGCACTAAATTGAAATATAAACCTGTTGAAATAATCACATTTAGGGGAATTAACTTGTTCTGGTTTCATTCAAACGTGAGTTGTTTAATAAAAAGCCAATTAGGCCAAATATCATGATTACTTTCTGTTTACCCGTATTTTTTGGTTAAGCCGTGACTCCATGAGTTCAAAAATATTAGATTTAAAAACTGAAAATGTAGAGTTTACTAATTCTTTTGAACTTTTCCCTCACAGGGAAAAATTTAAAATTTTGATTTACTTTTCAAAACTAAGATTTTCAATATTTAATACTATGGGCAGTTAAGTCCAATAGAATTGAATATTTTTTTTTTTTTTTGCAAAAATTTAGCTAAACTGTTAGCTTAGTAGATAGTCATCAGGACGTGCCTTCAATTTCAAAAATTCTCCAATTAAAACGTATGTGAAGTTTGTCCTAACTCTGTCCTAAAAGTCTCAATATAACGAATTTTAGAATTTGTGGCTAAAAATTTAGAAAAGTTTATACGATTGATAAAAGAAAATTTGGAAAATAAAGAAAAAACAAATTCAATGAAATGTAATTTATTCCTAGACTTATCCTAGACTTAATAAGGGAAAAAATTAGATAAAATTTGCAAGAAATTATAGTTAAATTTTATTTATGGTCATATCAACATACATAAAAAAGAGTTCTTAATTTTCCTGGGAAAACCCTAGGAAGCGCGCCCCAAAACGGCTTATATCATAAGACGCCCCTCAATCTTAGCTATCTAGGAAATATTACAGTTTTGGAAAAGTAGGAGAATAAGGGGTTAGGACAATCCTTCTTTCATATGACGTTCATAAACATTTCTGAATTTTCCTGGAAAAACCCTAGGAAGCGCGCCCCAAAATGGCTTATATCTCAAGACGCACATTGACCTTAGCTATCCAGCAAATATTACAGTTTTGGAAAAAGTAGGGGAATAGGGGGTTAGGACAAGCCTTCTTTCATATGACGTTCATAAAAATTTCTAAATTTTCCTGGGAAAACCTGAGGAAGCGCGCCCCAAAACGGCGTATATCACAAGACGCCCCTTGAAAGTAGGGGAATAGAGGGTTAGGGCAAGCCTTCTTTCATATAACGTTCATAAAAATTTCTGAATTTTCCTGGGAAAACCCTAGGAAGCGCGCCCCAAAACGGCTTATATCACAAGACGCCCCTAGACCTTAGCTATCCAGGAAATATTACAGGTTTGGGGGAAGTAGGGGATAGGGGGTTAGGACAAGCCTTATTTCATATGACGTTCATAAAAATTTCTGAATTTTCCTTGGGAAACCCTAGGAAGCTTGCCCCAAAACAGCTTATATCACGAGACGCCCCTTGAAAGTAGGGGAATAAAGGATTAGGGCAAGCCTTCTTTCATATGACGTTCATAAAAATTTCTAAATTTTCCTGGGAAAACCTGAGGAAACGCGCCCCAAAACGGCGTATATCACAAGACGCCCCTTGAAAGTAGGGGAATAGAAGGTTAGGGCAAGCCTTCTTTCATATAACGTTCATAAAAATTTCTGAATTTTCCTGGGAAAACCCTAGGAAGCGCGCCCCAAAACGGCTTATATCACAAGACGCCCCTAGACCTTAGCTATCCAGGAAATATTACAGGTTTGGGGGAAGTAGGGGATAGGGGGTTAGGACAAGCCTTATTTCATATGACGTTCATAACAATTTCTGAATTTTCCTGGGAAAACCCTAGGAAGCGTGCCCCAAAACAGCTTATATCACAAGACGCCCCTTAAAAGTAGGGGAATAAAGGATTAGGGCAAGCCTTCTTTCATATGACGTTCATAAAAATTTCTGAATTTTCCTGGGAAAAGCTTAGGAAGCGCGCCCCAAAATGGCTTATATCACAAGACGCCCCCCCCCCCTTAGGTAACCAGCAAATATTACAGTTTTGACGTTCAAAAAAAATTCTGAAAATTTGTAATCAGAACAAAATATACATTTATTATTAATAATTTCAATATTTTTTACGCATTAGCTGAAGTAGCATCTAATTGGCCTAAACAAGAAAAACAATTGCCTTGCATTGATTCTGAGTTTTCTGCAATAATGTTTTTGAGATAAAGGCGATAGTCAGCTATTGCAGAACTATTCACATCTGGATCATCTAAATTCAGTTCCTCGATTATTTTACCAGTAATTATATGGTCGGCAGCGTAAATAGCTAATGGGCCACAGTTGTATCCATCGTTTTGATGTGGCAAAGAACTTCTTGAAATAATTTCAAAATTTTTATGATGCTTTCCAAAGTACTTTGAAATTGCATTGGTGAAATGCTGCACTTTTTTACCAATTTTAAAGAGGCGTTTTCCAGGATTCAGTGGATCATATGTAATAATTTTAAATTCCTGGAAGTCTATTATTGCTAGATTCCAGTGATTTGCTTCGCATATTGGAATAGTGGCAAACATATGCTGATGACATAACTGAATTTCTGGCTGCTTATCTTCTTCAATCGCTTTATAGCTATTCGCTAGTATTTTATTTACTTGGCAAGGATCCAAGCAAAAGGAATTTGTTCCCTTAACGATGATGCTGATTGCAATATACACCACTACTGTTGTTAAAAAATTATGGTCATTCAATGAATTGTAATAACCGTTGTATAAAAAGCACCGCAAATTATTGAAGGTGTATTGAAATATAATTACGTTTAATTTCATTTCCGACATTTTATCGTAGTATCGGTACTTATTGGTGTCACATGTGTTGTCAAAATTAATTTTTGTAGGTGGATATAACCGCTGCAGTGCTAGGTTTTCCACATGTCTTGCAGTACCCTTCTTTTTGTTCTTGTACCAGGTTTCTTCCAAATCGGGATCATATGGATTTTCCTCATCAAAAAATCATAACGGTGTCGAAATTTTGTTTGTTGATTTCCGTAGCATAGCACTTTCAAGGTTTGGTCTCTTCCTCGCCTGTAGATGAAGAGCACATTCCACACATTTTAGTAGACGCAGTGATAGTTCCTGTAACCTATCCACAAATCTCCCTAGTTTTATATGAAGCTCTCCAATCAAATTATTTTTCAGTAGGTTAAACCACGTTTCAGCAACTGCATTAGTGACTCGCTTTTTCATATTAAATTTACGTAATAACAGTGTACTCCATAATGGTAGAAATTCCATATATTTCTTTACAAAAAAATCTATGAACTTTAGGCAATACCAATTATTTTTAATGCCTTCAGTGTCACATTTAGTTAATTCAGAAATAACTTTATTTAATATGTTATTATATCTGATGAAGTAGGGTGTGTTGTAAAAGTTTATAACATTAAAATTGAATACGCTGTCAATCGGCGCCCTTTGCAATTTTAGGAATTTTTGTGTCCACCATTTTGAACCTAAGAAGGGCCGGCCCTGTACGTATAAATCGTTCAGAGGATAAATATATATATATATATATATATATATATATATATATATATATATATATATATATATATATTATCTATATATATATATATATATATATATATATATATATATATATATATATATATATATATATATATATATATATATATATATATATATATATATATATATATATATAGATATATAAGTATATTCAGCGATAAATCCATCAGCGGTCACTCTAATTAGGGATTCAACACTAAAACGCTTAACCGACAAGAATATTATAGTACATGTAGATGCATGGACACTGCAACAGGCAGTTTAATTCGAAATTCAAAATGTTGCGAGACAAATAAATTTTCAAGAATTTATTACTATGCATGTGTTACTAGGATAATAGTATATTATTCTACGAGCATATAACGGGGGCTGTTATTCACGAGGATGAAGTTTACGAGACGAGCCGTTAGGCGAGTTTCGTAAATCATCTAAGTGAATAACAGCCATTATATGCGACTTGAATACGATACTTTGTCCACGACCAAGAGCCACGACTATTAAACAATTTTATTTTTTTTAGTTTTTCATTCAGCTTCAAAATAGTTGTATTATGTAAACAATATTGACGTTTCAATTTAATAATTTAGACGAGACTACTAGATGAAATTTCAAAATTGAATTTGAAATGAATGATATACTTGTTAGTAGTGAATAATGATTAATCACTGCTAGGAGTGAATAATGTATATCAATATAATTGAAGAAACACAAGTATAATGAGTGTATTAGGAGACAGTTGTGGACAAATAATAATATTACACCTATTGCGGAATTCATAACCTCGGAACATGACGTGGATTCCCTTCGAATGTTTTTAAAGATATGAACAAAACAATTCGTCGACAGGATCCCGAGATTACTATTCCAAAAATATTCATCACAGACTGGTCCTGGGTGTTTATTAATTCTAATTTATTTGAAATGAATATGATGGACATAAAATAGTATCTTCTAATAACATATGAAATTATAACATCATTTCAAAGAAAGCACGTCCTAACACCCTATTCCCCTACTTTTTCCAAGACTGTGATATTTGCTGGATAGCTAAGGTCAAGGGGTGTCTCGCGATATAAGCCGTTTTGGGGTGCGCTTCCTAGGGTTTTCCCAGGAAAATTCAGAATTGTTTATGAATATTATACGAAAGAAGGCTTGTCCTAACCCCTATTTCCCTACTTTTTCCAAAAATGTAATATTTCCTGAATAGGTAAGGTAAAATTGCAACTTATAATATAAGCCATTTTTAGTCGCTTGTGTTATATAATTTTTTTAAACTTGTTACATTGTATTAATAATTATTTATCTAGTTCTTCTTAAATTTACATTTAAAAGCTTATTATGTATTTTTATAAATTTATCAGAATAATATAAAACTTCGTTATAACGAGACTTTTAAACTAATACTTTTACACAGAATACGTTTTTATTTGTTTTTAGGACAAAGTTAGGACTAACTTCACATTTATATATAGGCGCGTGAAGTAAGTACTAACTTTGTCCTAACTTTTTGTTTTTTTTTAGGACAGAGTTAGGACAAACTTCACGTGAATCAATTAAATTATATCCTTAAAACTCTTGAAACTGGTGAAAAATAATAATCTACTTGTTAAATTTCTTCTAAATCATGAAATTTTTGAAAACCTCTGGGTATTCTTTAAACTTTTAAAAACCCAAAAAATTTCTTGTTAGTTTTAAAATTAGACAAAGTGCTATAAAGTTGTTAGTTTCATAAAAAATGTACAACTCTGAAATAATTAAAAGACTTGATACCTTAAAATTACCTATCTGTTAAACTGTTAAAATTTATTGCCACGTTCAAATTTTTAGAACTTTAAATTATTAAAACAAAAACTTAATTCCTTCAATTTCCTGGGATTTGCTTATAATTATAATCGTGATACCCCTTCAAAATTTTAAAAATTCATTAAATTATTGCAATTTCTTGAAAATTATTCAGATTCAGTGACTTTTCAATTATTTAAAAAATCTATGTATCTCTGCCGGGATCTGACCAACAGAAAGACAACAAAACATGTTCATCATTTATAATAGCGGCTAGATAAGCTAGTACAGTTTTTGGTACGAATTTCATTTCTAATTGTTTCGATGCTTTAAGGTGATTTTCAAAAAAATCGATTTTTCTATGAAATATAGGGAAATAATCAAGCAATCTAAATGGGCGTTGGCACAATAATTCGCGAAACCTATCTTTTGAGGTATCAAGAACCACCATCAGAGCATAATTTCAGATTTTGGATTTCTTTGACTTACAATTTGCTGATTTATAGTAAGGTGATTTTCAAAAATGTCGTATTTCTTAAAAATGTATGGACATTTCAAGCAGCCTAAATGCGTGTTGGCTCAACAATTACAGGTTCCGAAAACTATCTTTAGACATATCAAGAACAGCAATCGGAGCAGAATTGCAGGTGATTTTCATTAAAATCGCATTGTGTACGAAATCTGTGGAAATGCTCAAGCCATCTAAATGTGCTTTAGCTCAACAATTACAGATTCCGCAACCTATATTAAGAGATATCAGAAACCGCAATCGGAGCTTAATTGCAGATTTTGGATTTTTTTGGCTCACAATTTGTTGAATTATTGTAAGGAGATTTTCAAAAAATCGAATTTTGTATGAAATGTTTGGAAATAATCAAGCAACCTTAATGCTCGTCGGCACAACAATAATAGGTGCCGAAACCTAGGTTTAAAAGTATCAAGAGCTGCAATCGGAGCTCAATTGCAGATTTTGAATTTCTTTCATTTACAATTTGCTGATTTATAGTAAGGTGATTTTCAAAAATGTCGTATTTCTTAAAAATGTATGGAAATTTCCAGCAGCCTAAATGCGTGTTGGCTCAACAATTACAGGTTCCGAAAACTATCTTTAGACGTATCAAGGACAGCAACCGGAGCAGAATTGCAGGTAATTTTCATTAAAATCGAATTTTTATGAAATCTGTGGAAATGCTCAAGCAATCTAAATGTGCTTTAACTCAGCAATTACAGATTCCGCAACCTATATTTAGAGATATCAAGAATTGCAATCAGAGCTCAATTGCAGATTTTGGATTTTTTTAGCTCACAATTTGCTAAATTATTTGTAAGGAGATTTTCAAAAAATCGAATTTTCCATGAAATGTTTGGAAATAATCAAGCAACTTTAATGCGCGTCGGCACAACAATCATAGGTACCGAAACCTAGCTTAGTAATAACAATAATTTACGTTCCATTAACAATACTCTCTCAGATTACCAAAATAACGAGGGAAAAACTATTGCAAATGAGTTTTCCGAAATTCTTGTGGTCGTTCCACATCAAAAAGTAATTAATGATAACGTCACGTCTAAATTGGAACCGCAACCTTCAGATTTATATGAAATATCGGGACAGAAGTTTAGGTTAGGTTAGGTTGGAGTGGCTGCTTATGCACACTTAGACCGGTGACGGTCCATTGTGATACCACAGGATGTATCCCCTTTTACCCCTATTGGAATAACTTCGAGCTACTTATGTAGCGTAAGACGTCCCGCACTTTAATGTTTTCGAGATCCGAGAGGCAGTCCATCCTGAACTTACCTAAATGTTTGTGCATTCTGAGAGCCAATGCTGGACACGAGCAAAGGAAGTGGACCAACGTCTCTTCCTCCTCTTCGTCCAAGCAGCTTCTGCAGAAGTCATTAGCCTCCAGACCCAGCCTTCTTGCATGTTCTGCAAAAAGGCAGTGTCCCATGAGTATTCCTACGACCGTTCTTAATTCACGTCTGCGTAAGGATATTAATGCCCTAGTGCGCCCCAAGTCCAGCTTTGGCCAAACTTGTCTCGCAACTCTACAGGTTAGGGTGTTAGACCACCTTTCCCCCGCTGAGGATAGCGCCTGCTTCCCAAGTGCTTGTCTCAGCGCTGTGATAGGCCTCCCCAGACTTGCCCTTTCCGGTTGCAGCTGGAGAGTCGTACCATGCCTAGCAAGTTCATCTGCCCTGCAGTTCCCCATGACGCCCGAGTGACCCGGGACCCAGACTACCTGGATGTTGAAATGCTCACCCATATCATTTAGAGATGAGTGACAACTCAACGCCACCCGTGACGCCAAAGACACCGATTCTAACGACCGGATCGCCGCTTGACTGTCCACATATATTGTGATATCGTCTGAGGATAACACATTATGCTTCAACCACGTCATGACCTCCTCAATCGCTACGACTTCAGCTTGGTACACGCTGCAGTAATCAGGGAGACGAATAGAAATGTTTACATTTAATTTGTCACAGAATACTCCAGCTCCTACTTTGCCGTCTAGCTTGGAGCCATCTGTGAAGAATTGCAACGCTTCAGTTTCCGATGACGGTCTATCCCTCCAGGATTCCCTTGAAGGGAAGGAGGTCCGAAATTGCTTCTCGAAGCGTAGAGTAGGTTTAATGTAGTCAAGATTCGCCAGCTCATCCTTCAACGATCTGACGATAGTAGAGTGTCCTATACTAAGACACCTCCACTGAGAGACGGCTGCAAGTCGTACAGCCGTATTTGCCGCCATTTGTTTGCCAAAAATGTCGACCGGAAGAAGGTGGAACATAACCTCTAAGGCACTTCTCGGTGTCGACCTCAATGCCCCGCTAACAAGCATACAGGCCGTTCTTTGCACTCTCTCAATCTTACTTTTGTAAGTTACCTTATCCAGAGCTGGCCACCAAACACCCACCCCGTACATGAGTACAGGTCTCACTACGGCGGTGTAGAGCCAGTGTACCAGCTCCGGCTTCAGACCCCATCTATGACCAATGGCGTTCCTACAGGAGTACAAAGCAATAGTAGCTTTGTTTATTCTCTCCAACATGTTGGGCTTCCAACTAAGCTTACTGTCCAAGATAATGCCCAGATATCTAGCTCTATCAGTAAAAGCAAGTCTCGTGCCATTTAAGGTAGGAGGGACAACTACCGGGATTTTGTATTTCTTAGTAAAGAGTACCAGCTCTGTCTTGGACGGATTAATACCAAGTCCACATTTGCCAGCCCATTTCGTAACGATGGTAAGCGCATTCTGCATTACGTCTACAATCGTGCCCAGGAATTTCCCGGTAACAGCTAAAGCTACGTCATCTGCGTACGCAATAACTTCAATACCCTCTCTCTCCAATTCAAGTAGTAACCCGTTTACCACTATGTTCCAGAGAAGAGGGGACAGAACCCCCCCCCTGTAGAGTTCCCCTAGTTACTCGCCTCTTGAAGGTGGAGTCCCCCAAGTTCAAGCTAACAATCCTGCTTCCAAGCATATAATTGATTAACTCTATCAGAGGAACGTCCACCTCCAAAAATGACAATCCCTCCTTGATTGCCTCCGCTTTCACATTATTAAAGGCGCCTTCTATATCCAGGAAGGCCACCAAACAGAATTCCTTCGAATTAATCGATTTCTCAATCGTAGACACCAAGGCGTGCAAAGCAGTGTCCACAGATCTACCCTTTGTGTACGCGTGCTGAGACGATGCCCACTTCCTGGCACCTATTTTATCTCTGATGTATACATCCAGCAGCCTTTCCAATGTTTTCAAAAGAAAGGATGATAGAGTTATTTGTCTTAGGTCCTTAGGATAGACATGTGAGCTTTTCCCCGCTTTCAGTATGAACACCACATTGACCTCCGTCCAGTACCTAGGAATATAGCCCAGCTTCAAACACCCTTTGAATATAGCTTCCAGGTAGGGAAGAATAATTACTGAGTTGTTTTGAAGTTCCGCTGGTATAATTTGATCCGGACCAGCCGATTTAAATGGTTTAAAACCCCTCAGTGCCCATAGGATCCGTTTCTGGTTACGATACCCTCTGTGGTTACTGACAGTGATTCCTGATGATTGCTACGCACCAACAGGTCTTCAAAGCTCCCTGGGAAGTGTGTCTCGAAGAGAAGCTCCAGAGATTCTCCACTAGAAGCTATCCAAGATCCGTCCGGTTTTATCAAAAAACTAGGACTAGATGTACTTTTGAAAAGAATCTTCCTAAGGCGGGAGGTTTCGGATACCTCTTCCATATTATCACAGAAGATTCTCCAAGACCTCCTTTGTGCCTTTCTTAATTCTTTCTTATAAATTCCGAGTTTCTCCTTATAGGAGTCCCAATCCTGAGCCTCCCTTGTATTGTTGGCTCTATTAAAGGCTATCCTACAAGCCTTACGATAGGTTCCCAGTTCCCTGGACCACCATACCGGTTTTTGCCTACCCCTAGGCTTAGCCAGTGGGCAGGCAGCGCGAAAGGATCGGTTGCATGCGCTAGTAACGCTAGCCACCATGTCCTCCAGCTCCCCAACGGTCATCGGGGGCTCCATAGCCCTCGTCGGTAACATTTCCTCCAATAATTCCCCATATTTGCTCCAGTTGGTCCTTCTAGGGTTCCTGGAGGCTTCCCGGGTAGCAGGGTGAATATCGAGGCTATAGGTTAAATATCGATGATCAGAAAAGGAGTGTTCCTTCACCCTCCAATTTTTAACCATATGAGGAATATTATTTGAGGCAAGGGTCACGTCTAGAACCTCCTGCCTGTTACTAGTAATAAATGTGGGTTCCCGCCCAATATTACACACTGAAAGGTTAGTACTCATCAAATAATCAAAAAACGACTCACCTCTTTCATTAATGTCTGTGCTTCCCCAGATAGTGTGATGCGCATTAGCATCAACTCCCAGTACCACACCTACCTTTGATTGTTCCGCTTTACGGATCAGCTCCTCCAGGTTATTTTATATTTTTAATCTGATATTATTTAAATATTTTATGTTTGTATCTGATATTGTTTCTGTTGTATTTTTTCGTGATGGGATTTGTATTTTATCTGAAATCGATTAGCCTACAGTGTCAATAGTTTGGTTATTTATGGTAATGCTTTGTTATGTTTATAGGTGTTTGGGAATTCTTTGTTATATGTACCGGGTAATTATTATGTCCAGTTAATTGTACTTCGTGTGTGTATGACAAATTCCGGGTATGAGATACTTCAGTGGTTAGCTTGGCTTAATATAGATTTAATGTAGTTATATGGAGACGATGGTTTGGAGCTTGTATAGTCACTTGGCGCTTACCGCTGGTAGGTGCTATGACCCAAGTGATATATTTAAGCGTGAAGAGTTTAAATGTTAGTTGTGAGAAAGATGAGATCTTATAAGTGTGAAAGATTATTCAGCGGGTATAAATACTGCCATATTTCTTTCTTCCACAATTACTCAATCTCAACGGTACCCAGATGTTAGTATGTTGGTTATTTTATACTTACCAAATTGTATATATTCCTGAATTGAAAATCTCGAATTTTTGTCACTTAAGATACTTTCTTTATTTTGTTAATTTTACTTTACTTATGATTACACTCTCGATTACACTATGATCTTTACTTCTGATTACACTGTCGATTACCTTATGTCTTTACTTCTGATTACCTTATCCATTACACTATCTCTTTACCTTATAATCCTATTTACAATTTTATGTCTTTATATATTACAATTTAATCTTCCTGTTTACAATGTTTACAGAAGATACGGAAATCTTTTTTTTGTTGAAGCTGCGGAAATCTTTTTGTTGAAGATGCGGAAATCTTTATTTTTTGTTTAACACGCGGAACTTTACAAATTTTATATATATAAAATATTTACGGAAATATTTTCAATGTTAATATTTTTCAATGTCATACATTATTTATTTTAATTCCCCTAAATGGCATTTCAAAAAAGAAATTAAGTTTTTTCTTTTATTTGTATGTAATTTTTATTTAGACAACTTTCGGGCGCAAAGATTATTGGTGTCAAATTCTTTACTTTATTTTTCTGTGTTAAACGAAATGTGCCAATTTGTTATTATGCAAATTTGTTTGTTTTTCTTTCTGTGTTACCAAAGTGTGTTATTTTGTTATTGTAATTATGTAGTATCTTTGCTTACTTTTAGGTTTTTTAACCTATTCTCATTATTTTGTATTTATGTTCCATTTTATTTTTTTGTTTATTAAATTTTTTTTTGTAAATGTTTCCATTTTTTTTTTAAAACATGACATAGTTTCCGAACTTAATTTATGTTATTCATTTTAATTTATGTTATTCATTTTATGGCGTGCATGCATGTGCATGCTTTTTTTCAGATTTTCTTTTATTTCAGGTTGGATGGCACAACAAGATGCACGGGTATTGGAAATGGGATTCTAAATTGATTTTTAGGTGAAGTTCTGGGATATGTCGTATTAGGATGGAACTTATCTATTCTTTAACCGATTTCAGTGAAATTTGACATGTGCCTTGGAAATGGGACTCTAAAATGATTTTTAGATGAAGTTCTGGAAAATGTCGTATTAGGATGGAACTTGGCTATTTTTTAACTGATTGTGATACAATGTGACATGTGCGTTGGAATTAAGATTCTAAAATGATTTTTAGATGATGTTTTAAATTATAGCCAGGTTGGATGGCACAACACCTTCCCCCTCTAAGAGGAATTTTCATGTTGAAAATTTCTTATATATATATATATATATATATATATATATATATATGTTTTGCTATCTGTATGTTCTTATAACTAATTTTAGAATTTCTATTATGTTTCTTCTTATATCTACTAAATCTTATGTACCTATTTAATGCTTATAACTAAAATTTATTCTTTTTCTGTAACTTTTGAACGAGACTCACATAGCAGCTTCATTTCTCCTTTTGAACTTTTCCATGTTTTTGTGATTTCCTCAAAATTGTGTTTGTTATAACCTTATAACGTTCGAGTTGAATTTCAAGTCATCTTGGAATTTCTATTGGTTGACTTCAGCTTTACAACATTCTGGAACTTTTGATTTAGTTTTACAGCATCTCGAAGTTTTTTTGAATTTTCTGCATGTTGAATTTTCCATCTCGCTTCAGGAAATACGGTTTTTGATTTTACAGTATTTGGAATATCATGGTTAGGGAACTTCTGAACTTTATTCACGGTTTTTCGGCACTTCAGTGTTTGGATGATAGCTGCTTTTTGGATTAATATTGATTTCCTTATTGGCGGCTCTAATCACTGGTGTGAATGGAAATGTCTGCTTCATCAATATACTTCTTTCTTATAGTATTCTTTAGAATTTCTGTTTGTTTCTTTTGAGAGCTGGATGATGTTTATTGCTTTGTCTGGTCGCCTTCATTTGATTAGATCGAATCGTCCAATGTTTTTGATACTTCAGCCGGTTAACAAATGTTGAACTTTTATCGTGATATTGTAGTTTCTCATCACTTATAGAATCAACTTTCTGGGATAAATGTTAATGTTTTGTTTGTTGAATTCCAACTCTGTCTGTTGTTGTTCATCCCTCATGGCTAATCTAATTTTACTATCAATTGGATTAGTGTCTTTCATTGATATGTTCTTGGTAATTTGTAAAAATTTGACTCGAAATCTTGGGATGTTCTGTGGATTGTTGTGTTGGTTGTTGTAGTTACTGCTTCTTCAAGTTGCTTGTGTTTCATCTAGCTGTACTTTTGGTTACCTTATGTTTGACTATGTATTCTTAAAACTAGTTACAATATTTTGACAATTTGTGTTATATATTCGGGTTAAGTTGTATGGTAAATTAACTATTTCTAAACAATACTTTGATTCTTAATATTAATGTTCTTAACTATGGGGTTAGTAATTATATATTTTTGATAAGTTGTTCCTTACTTGGTGTTAGGTAAGTCCAAGCGAAGAAAAACTTACTTATTTCTATCGTTATCGATACTATATTGATAATCTTCTTCGACTAAGATTAATTTTACAATTTTTCCCTTTTTTGTCTTAAAATTTTGATTATAATCCAATTAGATTTTTGTAACTGGGTTTTATGTTGGGAAAATTTAGTGGAATATTTGAAGGATAGTTGGATTGAGATTTGATTTCTGGTTTTATAGTTAGGTGCAGTTTTTGATGCCTGAAATTCTGATTTCCTACAAATATTTTGTGCTTTTGTACTGGGAGTTAGGGTTTTGTTTGTTAATTTGTTTACCAATATGTAATTTGTTTATTAATATGAACTTTGTTTATTAATATGGAATTTGTTTATTAATGTGTAATTTGTTTATTAATATGAACTTTGTTTATTAATATGGAATTTGTTTATTAATGTGTAATTTGTTTATTAATATGGAATTTGTTTATTAATATGTAATTTGGATTCATATAAATGCTTTCGCGAATATGTATTTTGAACATAACTGTTTGTGTGCTAGATCACAGTGCTAGATTAAAGATAAATTAAAAAATTTTTTTCCAAAACTTTCTGAGATGTTTGGAGAAGCTAAGAATTTGTATGTGTTCAAGAATGAGGAGCCTATAGACAGCGATACGGCGGCCTGCATAGAGTTGGTGGAGACTCTTTCCAGATTCGTGGTGGAGAACATGGGTTACTGCACGAGTTCTTCTTCCGCTTCTGAATTAGAGCTAACCAGACTACTGAGTTACCTGCGCGAGAATCCAAGGTTTTTCTTGCCCTACCTGGGTTCTACGTTGGGGCAGATTCTTCGTGTATTGGGTGCTCCATAATAATAAAAATAATAAAAAAAAAATTTCACTAGTATTTATTAATTTTAATTTTTTACTAGCCTATTGTTGTGAACCATAATTTTCTTCCTCCCGACTTCTATGGTCGTGTTTGTTGGTGAGTTTATTTCTGTTACTAGGTATGGTCCAAGCCATATGGCCTCTTGTTTGTTTCGCCTAGCCTCATTTCTTAACCAGACATAGTCGTTTACCTGTAGATCTATGGTGTTTACCGTTCTGTCATATTGTAGCTTGGTTTTGTGTTTTTTCACTATCAGATTTCTTCTAGCCATTTCGTGTGCTACTTGCATTCTTGTTTTGAGTTCGCTGACATAATCGTCGAAATTGTAGGTCGGTTCTGGTTCTTTTCTAATTGCGCTGGGGATTAATGCTGGTCTTCCGTAGACAAGTTCATGTGGGGTGTAATTGGTTGAGCAGTGTGGTGTTGTGTTATACACAAATATGGCGTAATGACACATTTCATCCCAATTATTTCTACTTACATCCGTGAAGGATCGTAAATATTCTTTCAACGTGTTATGGGATCTTTCTAAAGCCCCATTTGTCTCCGGGTGATAAGCTGTCGTGGTTAAGTGTTTTAACTTAAGTAACTTACATATTTCTTTGAATGTGTTGCTCATGAAATTGCTGCCCTGATCAGTAAGTATTGTCTCTGGTATACCGTATTTGGTTATGTAGTATTCACATAATGCTTTCGCCACGGTATTAGCGGTTTGATCTGGGATGGGAATAGCTCCTGAAAATTTGGAAAGGTCATCTTGAAAGGTTAGAATATAGTTATTTCCTGTCTCAGTTGTAGGTAGTGGTCCTACAATGTCAAACGCAACTCTTTGGAATGGGTGATCTGATGTGCTTGTGATTTGAAGTGGTACTTTGGTTCTTCTGTGTGCTTTATTCCTCTTACATAAATGACATTTTTTTATGAACTGGTGTATATCTTTTAACATTCTGGGCCAATAATATAACATTCTTATGCGTTTGTAAGTGCGCCAAGTGCCTGCATGGCCTCCTAAAGGTAAGTTATGATATTCTTCTAAAATCTGGTTTCTTTTCCTAATGTCTACCACTACTTCAATTTTTGGTTGTGTTATTTTGGTTAATTTGTCTTGTTTTTCTAAGTTTAGGTCTATTGGTGTATTGTTTTCACTTGGTTTGCTTACTATTTGTGTTGGTTGGTGATCTAATTTAGGCTGATTTTTCTTCTTTTGCGCTCTTGTGCATACCGCTACTTGATTATGTCTTATCCTGCTTAGTGCATCTGCGTTCGCGTTCAATTTTCCAGCTTTGTGTATAATTTCAAAGTTATATTCAGACAGTTTGAGGTTCCATTTCAGAATTCTATTTGGTGTTTTGGTAAGATTACCAGCTAGTGGTTTATGATCTGTAAATATTGTGAACTTTCTACCGTATAGGTATGGTCTGAAATTATTTACAGCCCAATATATCGCGAGCATTTCCTTTTCAATCGTACTATAATTCCGTTCAGATTTCCCTAGAGATCTACTGGCATAAGCTATTGGAAATTCTCCCTGTGTGTAAAGTTGTGACAATACTGCGCCTAAGCTATAATCGCTTGCATCAGTTGTCAATATGAATGGTTTGTTCATATCTGGATATCTGAGAATTGGTGGGTTAGTTAGTCGTTCTTTTAAAGTACGTAGTGCTTGTTCGCACTGTTCCGAAAATACAAAAGGGGTGTTTTTCCTAGTTAATTTCGTAAGGGATTCTGCTATTTCAGAAAAGTTTGGTATAAATCGTCGATAGTAGTTCGCGAGGCCTAGGAATGATTGTGTTTCTCGCATGTTTTTTGGTTGAGGGAAGTTTTGTACAGCTTGTACAGTGTTTGGGTTTGGCTTGATACCTTCGGGTGTGATTAAATGCCCTAAAAATGTAATTTCTTTTCTCAGAAATTGACACTTAGTGCTTTGCAGTTTGAGGTTACTGTGTCGACATATGTCGAAAACTTCGATTAGTTTAGTGTTGTGATCATTCAGATTTTTGCCGTAAATTATTATGTCATCGAGGTATATGAAACCTTTTACACCTTGAAATCCGCGTAGAATATTGTTTATAGCTCTTTGGAATGTGGCCTGAGAATTTTTTAGACCGAACGGCATTCGAGTGAATTCAAAATGTCCGTAATCTGTACTGAACGCTGTTTTATGTGCGTCATTTGGGTTCATTTTGATTTGGTGGTAACCGCTAGCCATATCTAGCGTAGAAAAGTATTGGGCATGACCGAGCTGGTCCAAAATATCGTTGATATTTGGTAAGGGGAATGAATCACCTATTGTGATGTCATTCAATCTTCTGAAATCCACAACAACGCGCCACTTGGGTTTACCATCTGCTCCTGGTTTTTTAGGTACTACTATGAGTGGGCTGTTGAATGGGCTTGTACTCGGCTGTATTTTGCCTTCATCGAGCATCTCTTTTACTTGCTTGTTAATCTCGTCTCTGTGTACTTGTGGCAATCTATATCTTTGTACATGCACGGGTTTTGAATCCGTGTATAAATTGATATTGTGATATATGCCATCTATACTGGATAGCTTGTCACCTTCTAGAAAGAATATGTCTTCATATTGAAGGCATATTTCTAAAATGGACATGTTTTCTTCTACATTGTTTGTGGTATCTATATTTTCTGAGATTGTTTGCAAGAATTGTTCGTGGCGGTTCTTGGTATTATGGTCAGGTGTGGATTGATAAGGATTGTACATGAGTTGCTCTAACTGAGGCTCGAAATTTCCTAATTTGGTTTCTTGTGGAAGGGTATTGGCAATAATGATTTTTGCTCTGTTATTCTGTGGTTGGAGTAACATATTGGGTATAAAAACTCCTGGTTGTGGTTCGGATGCAGAACAGACATATAAGTCATTAGTGGGGGTTTTGATTTCGATTACCGTTTCACATCGTGCAGGTAATGTAATTTGTTTTTGTGCTTTGTTAGAGAAAGAGATAAGGTTGTCACCAATTTTGATTTGATTATTGTCGTACGATATTTCCACCTTGTTATCTACAAAGAAATCTCTGCCTATAATACCATCTTCTGAAATTTGGAACTCATTTGATACTGTATGAAATTTATGCTTGACTTTGAACTGGTTTTGGAATTCTAATGTTAACTGAATAGATCCTTCTGTTTTTATGCTACCTTTACCTATCCCTGTTAATGTTAACACATCAAATGTATTAACTTCTTCCCGCGGTATGAATTGGTTTTTGATGAGTGAAATGTCGGCACCTGAGTCTATCAATAGCTTTGTGAAGTTCGCGCCTATTTTTGGCGTTATGGTATCTCTTGTTTTACATTTTGACACAGTATTTATTGATTCTGTAGTTGCGCTACACTCTGGATATAGTAAATTTTGCAGTGTATTGTGGCCATTCTTTCCGTCATACTTGTGTTCTTCACTGTCCAGGAAATTCGCGATCTTTTGCATCTTGTGGTGCTTCTTAGTGTTAGTACCTCGTTTTTTGTATCCAACCTTGGTTTTCTTCCATTTGTCACCTATTTGTGAATACTGTGATCGTATTCTGCTGAAGTTTTCTTCACACCATCCTCGTGTCTTGGATAAATTGTTGGTTATGAGGGAAAGGAATATGTTGGTGTACATGATTATTAAGTGTATTAGGATGATGATGTTGTCTATGTGTTCTGTACTGGAATGTTGATTCTTAATAGCTAATGGTTGTTGAGAGTCTGGTCTCGTTTGATTTGATTTAGCGGCTGGGCTTGGTTGATTCTTAATAACTAATGGTTGTTGAGAGTCTGGTCTCGTTTGATTTGATTTAGCGGCTGGGCTTGGTTGATTCTTAATAACTAATGGTTGTTGAGAGTCTGGTCTCGTTTGATTTGATTTAGCGGCTGGGCTTGGTTGATTCTTAATAACTAATGGTTGTTGAGAGTCTGGTCTCGTTTGATTTGATTTAGCGGCTGGGCTTGATTGCTTTGATTTAGCGTCTGGGCTTGGTTGATTTTGAATGATTAATTGTTGTTGCTGAGTTGATTGTGTGTGTTCAAGGTACATTTCAGGAATGGTACCCATTTGAAGAGATAGTCCGTGTTCGCTTTGGTTCATTTGATTTATTATTCTTGGTTGTGCGCGATCCGATGACAGCGTCTCTCCTACTACTGGTCGGATCTGTTGGCGTTTCCCTGATGCATGTATTGTTCTGGTGTTGCTGGATTCTGTCTTGACTGAGGGTACATCATGTTGATACGCATGTTGTTGAATTTGTCTGTCAGCTCCCTGGTATCGGTTGATGGGTTGTTTTTGGTATTGGGTTGATATGGGTTCTTTGTGAAGAATTTGCTACGGCACTCGTCGAATGTATGGCCAGTGGTGGTCTTGCAATGCGAGCAAAATTTGGGTTGATATCGATTTACCTGGGTGTATTGTGCTGGTGGGTATTGATTTCTGTTTGGTTGTACATTCATCGTGGTTAATCTATTATATTGTTGATTTTGATGTGTTGATGTGGGATATTGTTTGTTGTACGTTTCTGGTCGAGCTTGGTTGTGGTACGTTACTGGTGGTTGATATCTCTGATCTTGATGTCTTTGTGTGTTGTAAGGTTGTGTCTGGGTAGTTATCCTTCTCATCCTTTCCTGATTTATTCTTGTGCGGCATATATCCCATGTGTGGTTTGGCCGTTGACAATAGTTGCATGTGACTTGATGGTGGTTACGTTGCTGCTGTCTTGCAGGTAGGAATTTTGGTAATGGGTTTTGTGTTAGGTTGTGGGATGTTGTTACTTCTGTGGTTGCAGTGAGCATTCTTTCGATGATTTCTGTTTCGTCTATGATTTCGTCTACGTTTTTTGCCATTGAGGTTGCTATTCTCTCCTTCAGTATTGTATTGTTTAATCCTCTTTTAAAAATTTGTACTGAATTTGTTTCGATGTGGTTGTTGTAAGCTTCGTCGATTTTTGTTAGCTTGTATTTGGTCTTGTACCCTATTCTGTATTGTTCCAATGCTTCTAGGAGCCGGTAACCATAATTCCTAATGGTTTCACCGTAGCTCTGTTGGATGGTTGTGTATCCTCTTTCCAGTTCATCTAACGAGTAAGTTCTCGAGTACATGTTATTAAGTAGCTCCCTCAATTTTGTGTAATCTTCGATGTTTCTGTGTGCTACCCTGGTAAATGCCTCGCCTGTTAATCTTAGCTTTATCAGCCTGCTAAATATTTTTTTTTCTTCTTCTGAGCCGAGAGTCTGGTAGATGCTGTCTGCTGTCGCTGTGAATCTAGTTAAATCATTTGTTCTTGTTCCTTGGTTTTCACCGCTAAATTCTGGTACTGAACTTGCTATGTTCTGTTGGATCTGTTGTTGGTTCATTATTGTCTGTGGTTGTTCTTTGTTGAGAGTAGCTTGTTTTTCTATTTGTTCTTGTTGGTTTGGCTGTTCTTTTTTTGTCGGTTTGAAAGGGAGGTTTGGCTGTTCTTTTTTTGTCGGTTTGAAAGGGGGTATTGGGGGTATTGGGAGGAATTCCTCTGCTTTAGGTTTAGATGCTTGGGTTGGTGTTGCTGGTGATTCCCCACTGGTTGTACTAATTATTTCTTCTGGTAATTTCTGTTTTGCCTCTTTTGTCTCGCTGCTGCTTCCTCTGCGTTGTTGATTGTTGGTGTATGCTACTGTTGGAGATTGGTTTGTTGGTGACCGTAGTGTTTTACCCGACTTCACGAACATTCACCTTTTCTTTTTACTTGTTACACTGCGGACTTACAACCCTGGGCAATTTGTACAATTTCGAAGAGATTTTGCGAAAAATACAACAACTTAATTCTATTCCAAGTTCGAACTCTACAGCGCCAATATTTTATATTTTTAATCTGATATTATTTAAATATTTTATGTTTGTATCTGATATTGTTTCTGTTGTATTTTTTCGTGATGGGATTTGTATTTTATCTGAAATCGATTAGCCTACAGTGTCAATAGTTTGGTTATTTATGGTAATGCTTTGTTATGTTTATAGGTGTTTGGGAATTCTTTGTTATATGTACCGGGTAATTATTATGTCCAGTTAATTGTACTTCGTGTGTGTATGACAAATTCCGGGTATGAGATACTTCAGTGGTTAGCTTGGCTTAATATAGATTTAATGTAGTTATATGGAGACGATGGTTTGGAGCTTGTATAGTCACTTGGCGCTTACCGCTGGTAGGTGCTATGACCCAAGTGATATATTTAAGCGTGAAGAGTTTAAATGTTAGTTGTGAGAAAGATGAGATCTTATAAGTGTGAAAGATTATTCAGCGGGTATAAATACTGCCATATTTCTTTCTTCCACAATTACTCAATCTCAACGGTACCCAGATGTTAGTATGTTGGTTATTTTATACTTACCAAATTGTATATATTCCTGAATTGAAAATCTCGAATTTTTGTCACTTAAGATACTTTCTTTATTTTGTTAATTTTACTTTACTTATGATTACACTCTCGATTACACTATGATCTTTACTTCTGATTACACTGTCGATTACCTTATGTCTTTACTTCTGATTACCTTATCCATTACACTATCTCTTTACCTTATAATCCTATTTACAATTTTATGTCTTTATATATTACAATTTAATCTTCCTGTTTACAATGTTTACAGAAGATACGGAAATCTTTTTTTTGTTGAAGCTGCGGAAATCTTTTTGTTGAAGATGCGGAAATCTTTATTTTTTGTTTAACACGCGGAACTTTACAAATTTTATATATATAAAATATTTACGGAAATATTTTCAATGTTAATATTTTTCAATGTCATACATTATTTATTTTAATTCCCCTAAATGGCATTTCAAAAAAGAAATTAAGTTTTTTCTTTTATTTGTATGTAATTTTTATTTAGACAACTTTCGGGCGCAAAGATTATTGGTGTCAAATTCTTTACTTTATTTTTCTGTGTTAAACGAAATGTGCCAATTTGTTATTATGCAAATTTGTTTGTTTTTCTTTCTGTGTTACCAAAGTGTGTTATTTTGTTATTGTAATTATGTAGTATCTTTGCTTACTTTTAGGTTTTTTAACCTATTCTCATTATTTTGTATTTATGTTCCATTTTATTTTTTTGTTTATTAAATTTTTTTTTGTAAATGTTTCCATTTTTTTTTTAAAACATGACATAGTTTCCGAACTTAATTTATGTTATTCATTTTAATTTATGTTATTCATTTTATGGCGTGCATGCATGTGCATGCTTTTTTTCAGATTTTCTTTTATTTCAGGTTGGATGGCACAACAAGATGCACGGGTATTGGAAATGGGATTCTAAATTGATTTTTAGGTGAAGTTCTGGGATATGTCGTATTAGGATGGAACTTATCTATTCTTTAACCGATTTCAGTGAAATTTGACATGTGCCTTGGAAATGGGACTCTAAAATGATTTTTAGATGAAGTTCTGGAAAATGTCGTATTAGGATGGAACTTGGCTATTTTTTAACTGATTGTGATACAATGTGACATGTGCGTTGGAATTAAGATTCTAAAATGATTTTTAGATGATGTTTTAAATTATAGCCAGGTTGGATGGCACAACAAGGTTATCCGGAGGAACCTCCATCTCCCGATCCATGTAGGCTGAAACTAGCCAAAATCTACAAGTGCCTATTTCCAGGCTAACTGCAGTAGTGTCACCATTGCTGTATTGAGAGAGAAGGAAAAGATTAATATTATTTTTCCCAAGAAAACAAGATCTGATCTTCCCAGACTTACTAGAGGATATAATTTTATACCCCTTGGTTCTGAGGCCACAGATCCTGTTGTTGTTAATCCAAGGTTCTTGGATTAATATCACATCCTCACCCGAACTAGTCAGCCTGAGGAGTAGAGCTGCCGAAGCAGCCTTAGAATGGTGAAGGTTTATTTGTGTTATCTTAACCATAACCATTTAACCTCTACCTATCTCTATGGTATATTCCTGCTACCGCAGGAATATTATTTCTCGGTATTTTGGGGTGCGCCGGATCCACCCGTCTCGCCACCCCTCATACTCTCTGTAGAGGACTTGTCAGTGCCGACCCGTCTGGCCGGGCTGCCGACAGCCTCCTCCATCGGTACACCAGCTCCTTCGCTTATGTGCCCCTCCTTATGCTTCGAGGGAGGCCTTGTCCGACCAAGGTCGCCGGCTTCACCCTCCCCCATACCCTCAGCTACTCCCCCCATGCTGCTGGTACCCCCTTCAGGCCTGGGCGGGTTGCCACAATCCTCCGGTTGGCCTCCCGTACGCGCTTCCGCCCCATCCTTTTTATAAACGTTGAGAGTAATTGACCCGAAACCGAAGTCAATTACTCCCTTCGTTTTGTGCAGGAGGGCAAGGGACTCCTTATTTATTACCATAATTGATAATTTCGAGCCCCCCTTCGCCTCCTCCTGCTTGACGATCTTCCAATTTCCGGTCGGAAGACTCGGGTTACTGGCCTGAATGATTTCCAAAGCCTCGTCAGGGCTAGCCGGTTCGGATGGCAGCCAGACACGTGCCCTCGGCCTGCTGGGAATTTCCTCCCGACTAATTGCCGCAAGCTTTGCGCCTGGCCACACCTCCCCTACTTTGGCTATAGCCTTTTTATATAGATCCACTGATCTAGAGTCCAAGCATGCAGTCATCTTCACACGTCCCGGATTTTCACCCAGGACCTTTAAAAAGACGAGGTTGAGTGCATTATACACCAACCTCAATTTTTCGGCCGTGATGCTCCCATCTTCTTGACTTTCGTCAATGACGGCTAGCATCAACACATGCTCCCTCAGGACATCGCTGAACAGCTTTGTTCCTGAGTTGGTGCTCGGCTTCCTTTCAGTCACCAACTTGGCCCGCTTGCTGTTGACTACTTCCACCTCGTCCTGGGACCGCTGTCTTTTCGACACATGGTCCCTTTCTGAGCCTCCGCAGCCCACAGTGCTCCTTGCCCAAGCTACTGATGTTCTTTGCTCTTTCGTAAGCTGCCCCTCGGGGGTCGCAGCCCACTTCTCGAGAATTCGGAATGCCGAGCGGCGATTCCTGTATCTTTTTTTCGCCGGAGGAATGTCTCTCGTCCCACTCCCCTGTGCTGCGCTGGTACCGCTAACTCCCGGGACTTTTGCCCTAGATCCAACCCCCTTTGCAACTTTAGAGGCCCCACCCGTCTGGTTCGAAGTACCCCCATTCACTGATACCGGCTTTTGAGGAGAGCCGGTGCCCTTTGTTTTTTCGGTGTTTGATCTTTCCATCTGATTCCCACGAGTATCGGAGAAATAGAGGTCCGCCTGCGCAGAGATCCGAATACGCAGGTAAGGCTAAATACAACTGGAGGTCGCCAGATATCCAGAGGACTCCGTTAGCGACTGGGCTTTGTTAAATGGGCCCCCAGCCTAGTTGATCATCAGCACGGGTCGCTTAACACCTTAATCCAGCCCATTCGGCTCGCTAGCACCGCGGCCTCCCAGCACCCCCTTCCCTCCGCTCCACATTCTCTCCCCCTTTCACCTATTCACATGGAGAGCCCAATCCAATGGGATCCATTCCATTCCCCGGGTCACCCGTTTATAGGGGTACCCCCACTCATCACCCGCGGAGACTCCGGAGGTGCAGAGAGGACACGACGCCCAGTCCGCCGTGGTTATTGGTCGATGGTTTTCTGGCGCCATCTGTTCGCCTTTCCATGCTGGGCATCAATGGCACTCAGAATTTAATGAACGGAGGTTAACCACTCCCCAGTTCCCTGAGACTCTCCCACCAGCTGGACTGCGGTTGGGGGCGGCTTATTTAATTCACCGCTAGCCTACCTATCGATAGGCCGTCCACTATCCACCACCTGTGACCCCCCCGATAGCTGCAGTACGCCACGGGATCGGGACAGAAAGTCAGCGAAAATTCTTTTAAGACTTTGAAATGGAAATTTCAACGAGAAATGTTAGTGGTCACAAAAGATAATTTGTTAACAAAAGAAAGTATCAGATTAGCTATATCTGATACTTTAATATATCATAAAAATCCGTGTGAAGTTCTTTTCAATAAAATATCGTAGCTTACGGGAAATGTAAATATGTAACACATTCTCAGAAGTATAAAATAATAATAACCCCAGAACATATGATGAAAGTATTTGCTACAGGCGAAAATTGTGGGTCCCATGAGGGCCATAAAGTTTACAAGCAAATAAAAGAGACGAATTTCATTACAAAAAAAACTTAGAATGTGATACTGCTCATAATGTTGGATTAGAAATGATGGCCAATGCTGAAACCCAGTTAATCAAATATGGTAACACCATTAAATTGACTAGTAATGATGTACTTAGAAAAAGACGTCTGAAGTATTGAAGCGCGATGACCTCGTTGAAGATTGCGATGTGTACGATATATTTCGCAGGTGGGATATCGAAAGATTAGACTCCGATAATAATTATATATATATATATATATATATTAAGTATCTTTGCCACTGACAATAACCCTATTACGAAAATCGCAGCTTGAAATAATTTTAAAATATGGTCCATTCATAATATATTTGGATGCCACTGGTAGTGTTATAAAAAAGCCAAAATGCCACCCGGAGCATGATTGTAACAAAATTTTATATTATGCATGTGTTGTAAAAGTAGGCAATACAATAGTTCGGGTTGCTGAGTTTATTTCATCTAAGCATAATGCTGGAACTATTGAGAAATTTTTGATTGATTTTAAATCGAAAATGTCACAAATTCCAAGGTTACGACTGCCCAAGGTATACGTGGTAGATTGGACCTGGGCTTATATTCAGTCTATCCTGCACATATTTAATAATATGACTGTAATCGATTATATGCAATACACATACGATTGCATCATTGAGAACAAGGTTCACAATAAAAACATTGTCGATGTGTTTATTTGTTGCAGTCACTTTACTAATATTATAGTTAATCAAATTAAAAAGAAACTGCCTAATGCAAGCAAAGAAACAAAAAATTTTATAATCGATATACATATTTTGTGCCATACTTAATTGTACAAAAGTTGACAATATTATCTCACTGTTTAAAATTGACCGCACAATTTGTATAAATGAGTTTAAAACTACTAAAGTTAAGGAAAGTTTCAGTGAATTTTCGTCGTTTTTACGATTTGTGTATGATCATGACAATGATATTCAAAATGATGACCATCTTGATGAGGAAGAAGATTTACGTAACGATTGTGACATAAACAAAACTCACTATGCGAGAAGTTTATTTTACGTTTTATTCATCAACATATATGAAGCGGAAATTAACAAAATTGAAAATAATGGAGAAGAATGTTTGGATAAAAATCGATTTTATTGCAAAGAATTTGTGTTATTTACTATAAATAGGTATTTCGCATATCTTCCATTATGGTGTATCTGCTTCTTGAGCTATCTAAATATTGAAGGACGACTTTCAAATTCCAACGTGGAATTGTGGTTCCGACACGTCAAGCATATCTATATAGAGAAGAAAATTTTGAGAGCTGGGAGATTCATTGCCTTAATGAAGAAAAAATAGAGTTACTCGTTAATGCAATAGATTTTTCTAATGCACTTAAACCAACTCCCACATTAAATAAAAGAAAAACTAGAACAATGAATGAATCAGACGAAGAGCCAGGTAATATTATTAATAGAGAACATTGCTATTCGATTCTTCAAAGCATTCGGGGCAGCGGGTTTTAGCAAGATATACAAATAAGAAAATGTCGTGAAGGATTTGGAAATCGAGGAAGTTGATGTTGATCATATTTTGCAAAATGGATATACATTTATATATCAAGGTTATCGAGTCTCCATTAATCATACGTGCAGTTTTAATGCACCAGCACATATTGTCAGAATATTGTCTATTGAAAATAAACACGTATTCGATTAGATTCAGAGCAATGCCACAGACTTTTCTAACTTCATTTACTATTTTGTAGTTAATGGAGCAATTCAATCCACCTTGAAAAGAAGAATTCATTTACTATTTAGATGTTTTAATGTAGAGGAAATTACTTCCAACATAGGTTTAGCTACAGATTGGAATATTTCCAAAATTATTGAATTTTTTATGAAGCGCTCAATTTCCATTGATTATGCGTGTCCAACCTGTTCTCAACCAAACACAAAAGATAATTTTTATTCGCCAATTGATTATAATAACTTCAATGAAAAAAGTTTGAGAAACATTAAAAATGCCTTAAAATTTTGTGGAGCTACGTGCACTAACTGTCATCAATGGTTTGAAAATCCCAGTAGCTTAAATATTACAAAACATACTGGTCTTGCAATTATTGATGTTCAACCAATTAATGCTACCAAATATTACAATATAAAAATTGAAGTTATTGAATCAGAGCTAAAGTTGGGGGAAAGTTATATTTGCTGCGAGGAATTATTCATTTCCAACGACCAGTAAAATTAACGAATCCCGGACACTATATTTCATTTATTAAAAGAAATAATGAAACCTGGGAAATATACGATGATCTTCTAATCATTATGTTACAAACAAATGCGAAGAACAGAATTAATCCAGTAACGCTGCGATCTACATTGAACAGCAGCATATTAACTAATTCACTAGAATCACAAAAAATTATTAAAATAAACACAAATTTCTAAAATGTATTAGCTTATAAGTCTATTATAAATGTGATTATTAGGGGGAAACAATCAAATATCCTATTTGAATTAATTCGTTACCGATAAACAAAAAATGTAGAATCATAAAATCAATTAAATTAAAACTTACATTCTACTGCAGGGGATAATTGAAACATAAATAAATCTATGTTCATTCCACCGCATACATATGTTGGCTGATTGCATATTCTGCTAAACTTAGACATCTCTAATAAGGCTTGTCATTGACCATCAAATCGCCACTACACAATTTTAGAGCAACATTGTTTTTTTCAACATAAATAAATCTATGTTCACTCCACCACATAAATTTTTTAGTTTTTTAATACAAGGAAGCATTACAGTTTCGATTTTCAAATTCGACTTGTTTAATAATTATTAAAATTTTATTTTTAAATTATGTTTAATATTTATTTTTATTACTTTACACTTTATTGGCTGTTGTGAGCTGTTGTGAATTTTATTGGTTCACAATTTGCAGAATTATTGTAAGAAGATTTGTTACGACAACGGTCCTGTACGTAACAACCAATCGCGCATTGGTCTGGTGCGTGGTAAACCGTTTGGCCAGATCTGCTGAATTTTGATTTTCGATTATTGATTTTTATTACTCCTGAATGACGATTAAAGATCAATAATTGGAATGATTGGCGTGATGACGATTTGTGGTGTGGATTTGGCGCGTATGATTTTGTGTGGTTGTCGTGTGACTGAGAGGCATGATTATTGAATGAAAAAAAAAATGGAAAATTCGAGATGCTGTGTGTGTATTTTGTTGTGTTTCTTGTAGGATACATGATTTGCATGGTTTAGTTGGTCAGTGTGGTGGTGGACGATGGCGTGATCAAAAAGCGACGAGCGAGTTTGTGGTTCGTGGTCCGATTTTTTTTTTTTTCTTTGGAGAGAATTTTAGAAAAATAAAAAATTATGAAAAAACAATTTTTGAAAGACGGTGAGAGGGCAGTCAAGTTATGATGGTTAAATCAAACAGTCAAGTCTGGAGTTTTTTTTTTAAAAAAAGTTAGTCAAGTGCAGAGTTTTTTTTTTTTTTTGCAAATTATTATTGTGAAAATTAAAAATTTATAAATTGGACAATTGCTAAAATATATCAGAGGAGATAATAGAGTCCTAAAGCCAATTGAAAGGGCTGTGTGGGCGATACATTTTTTTTTATAAGTTTGAATTAATTAAGAAAATTTTTTTTTTTTTTTGGTGCCGTGTCGGCCATATATATATTGTCATAAATAAATTTAAAAAAAAAAAAAAAAAAATAAGAAAAATTAAGGGTTTTTTTTGTGCATTCGAGTCCGAATATTGTGGTTTTTTTTTTTGATTTTAAAACAAAATAAAATAAAAAAAAAAAAAAAAAATTGTTTTAAACAAGAAACTTGTGTGCATATGTGAAGCAAGTAGTGAAAAAAAAAAACAGAAAAGAAAACAAACAAAAAGAAAAAGAAAAAAAAAATCCAATTTTCCTGTATAATTATATATGCACATACAGTCGATGTTAAATTGGAAAGTGTTGGTGTTAGTGTCCGTTGAAAGCAGTTTCCAGTGGCCGATCTAATAAAAAAATAATTCGAAAGCCGTTATGTGTCTATTGTAACGTGTAAGTTGCGGTTCGTGCACTAATCACATGGCACGTAAGTTGTTCCCATTGAGGTGTGACGGTTAAAGGAGTATTGTGGTAGCAGCGTTGTGCAGAGGCGAGGTGTCAACTACAGGTACTGTGGAAAAAAAAACCAACAACAAACAACGACGACAGTATTTGTTAAGATTCTTATTTTTCTATAACCTTGTTATTTTTTTTTTGTTTTCTTAATTTTCTTAATAACGTAATTTACAATATTTTTATTTTTATTTTTATTTTTTTTTTTTTTTTTTTTTTGTAACGTAACGTAAAACTTTAATTTTCTTTAATTTTGATTAAAATTTAATTTACCATTGTGAGCCGGTCTTGACTGGAACGCGAATTCCGTTGTTTGGGGGTCATTTTTTATAAATACTTTTTTTATTTTGATTTTTTCTCTATATAACGTTTTTTTTCAGCTCGCTCGTTGTTTTAATCACGATTTATTTACCTCCTTTTCAGTGTATGTATATACATTTTTTCTTGTATATTGTGTTTCTTTTGTGTGTTTCGCTATTCTTTCTTTGGCATGATATTTTTTTTCTGGTTTGAATGTTTGTGCGAATGATGAGTGACTAGGTGATAAGTAGGTGATCAAGATGAGGGGGAGGGGTCTTTCGTGTTGAGGTCGGTCAATTATAGTTTTTTGTCAGTTTTTACTCCTGTAAACAAGGCAACCGGAATGTTGCTCTCTTTGTTTATTTATCTTCGTACATAATGCGGTTATTCAAGCATACGGTCATGTCTGGAAATCCCCACGCCAACCCTGAGCTTAGCCAGCTATAAATACCGCACCAGACCACTGATCGTATGTCTGTTAACGACATCGCAAGGTGTCGTTACAGATTTTCAAAAAATCGAATTTTCTATGAAATGTTTGGAAATAATCAAGCAACCTTAATGCGCGTCGGCACAACAACTGTAGATCCCGAAACCTATCAGATTTTGGATTTCTTTGACTTACAATTTGCTGATTTATAGTAAGGTGATTTCAAAAATGTCGAATTTCTTAAAAATGTATGAAAATTTCAAGCAGTCTAAACGCTTGCTGCCTCAACAATTACAGTAAGGTGATTTTCAAAACAATTAATTTTCTATGAAATATATTTCCATTCAAATCATTTTATTTTGCTGTTAATCCAATTTATGCCACTTGTAGAAATAGGCAGACCGCCAAGCCAATTTTGTCTCACTCAGAAGCCATCTGACGACACTGTCGTCCGTAAATAATTTTAAGCAATGCCCATCGAAAGTAGTTTAAGAATCACTGGTCACTATACTGATTCATATTCAGTATGAGTATGTAATGATAAATTTCGATTACATATATTGTTGTGGATTAGATTTTATTCTCCAGAATGATATCCTCCACACAGAATATAAAACATAACCGTAAAATACCTTGTTAAGCAAAAATATTTTCAGCTAAATCGTACATAATGTAAAAACGATAAAATACCACACCTTATCTGGGTAAAGAAATCATCTACATACACATCTAATATATTTCATTAAGACCAAAATCAAAATGAAACTTAAACTTTCTATATGAAAACAATAAAAGTTTTTTTTTTTGTGTGTGTGCTTTTTTGTTCTAAACCTATTAACTTTTCTCGATTTTTTTCCGCCCGTAACAGAACCACACCAAAAACAAAAAAAAATGCTCAAAACAGAATCGATAAGGAAAAAAACAGAATTCTTTTACAGAATCATATCACGAAATTTTAAACCAGCACACAGCATAGAAGCATCATTAGGTAGTACTATACGTATAAAATGGAGGAGGAACACAACCAAAAAAAAAAAAAAAAAAAACTCAAAATGAGCTGAAAGGTAAATAAGGAATATGGTGCGGCATTTAGAATCCGTTGATTTTTCCCGTAAGTTTTACAATTACAAAACAACAACAACAAAAAATTAAATTAAATTTTATTTGTTTTCGATAAGTTTCTAGGTATGTATGTATGTCTATATACGTTCGATAAGTTTCATTTCAAAAAGCTTCGAACACACACACACACACACAAAAAAGTTTCTCAAAAGTTATTTAATTTCTTTTCTTTTGTTTCAATTTCTTCTCTCTATGTACAACTTTTTAGATATTCTGTGTGGTGTTCTTATACCAAAAAAAAAAAAAAAAAAACCAACGAAACGAGAGTAACAAAACAGTTTTACTGATATGCGATTTTGAAATAGATATATTAGAAAAGTTTATTAGGTTTAAATCCAGATAAGTAAACAATTTTCTATTAATACAATCGTTTTCCCTGAAATTGAATTGAACAAAAAAATAAAAAAAAATAAAAAAAATTTTGATAATTTAATTTTGCATTCAAAAAGTTTTTAAAAAGTTTTTATTTTTTTTTTTTCAACTTAAGTTAGATATTGCATCTACTATTTGTGCCGGATATTTAAATTTTGTTTGTCATATAGTGGAAAATTGATAGCACTTAGTTTTTAACTAAAGTTTCAAAATGTTTTTTGTTGGAAATCCAAAATCCTTAATCCTTGTTTTATCATTTGTATTTTGTATATGGCAATATTTAAATATTCATACACGATGTCTTTTATGCTTGTATAATATATCTTTGAGACAGATACGTAGAACAGAGGATGTGCTACAACAATTTCGATAAATTCATCATTTTTTTAAAATTACAACAACAAAAATTTGATCTTTTTGGGGAATTACCAAATGTATATTTTCTTATTGGATCTTATATGCTTGACAAATCTCTGCTACTGTGGATTAAATAAGAAATATTTTTATAGTTGGGGAGTTGGATTTTCTTTATGGATTGGAAAATTTAATTTACATTTTTTTTGTTTTTGTTATACGAGTATATGCTACTAAAGAAAATATGGAGAATGTAGGATTTTGATTTTTGGCAGACAAACTTTAAATTGAATTATTTATGATGAATTTAACATAATCTAGCTTTTAGACAACGAAGCTCGAATTGGAAACTTTCCTAATCACAACTAAGTATTGCGATACAAATTGGCAAAATTATTTTATAAGAGCGGAATGAGTTTTTTGGCCTAAGACTTATCGATATTTTCTATTGGGTAAGTGGATATAAAATGTCTGTTCATCTGGTTTTCATTAGGGTATAGATTTCAATATTGAAGTTTAGCAAAAGCATCAAAACCAAAAATTATTAGTCTTAATAAATAAACAGATTGAACACTCGTTTTATCGTTAAAAATGATTTTGACATTTGAGAATTGCAAGGTCCTAGGAAAATTTGGTTGAAATTTGGTTTGAGGTTAAATACTTTAATTCGCTATAGTTAGCGTATTTAAGATCAATAATTTCCTGTTTAAATATTTTAAATTTTTTATTTTTTTCATTTTGCTATATCTACCTAGTTTCGGGTTGTGTTAAATCGGGTTTCCACCCTGAAAGAAGTCGGCAATTACGGTGAAATATATTTACAACCAAAAAGGGGAAAAACCGAGCAACTAAGTGTGGAAAGATTGTGATTCAGTGCGCCGAACGCATAGCTGTTATTAACCAAAACGCGATCTACTGCACCGTTGTTATTAAAATTAAAATAACTTGAAGGACTAACACCGGTAGTGGTTATGAAACACCCTTATCTAAATAACTCAAAGGGTGTGGTTTTATGCCGAAATTTAGATTTCTTATTGGAAGAAGAGATTAAAAATTGGTTTTCATCCCAAGGGGGTGATTGATGTGAGGAAAATTAAAAAATAGGTTTGCAGCCAAATTCCGGAGACTATATACATCGAATATATTAAACTTTCTGAGCGACTAGCAGAAATTCATTAGTTTCCTTCCAATGCGTTGAGGTTTTAGAAGTCCCCCACGAGGATCCCTGCATAGAGGTAAAGTGCCTAAACTGCAAGGGCTCCATACCAGCATTAGTTGTCCGGCTTATATCATTACCACTACAACAAAATCAACAAATTTAATCATCAAAACAATTGCAACAACAAAGACATAAGACAGTCAAATATTCAACAAAAACAACATCGCAAATCACAACCATTAAGAAAATCGGAAGGATTCGACTTTCAACAAACACAAAAACATTTGTGTAAAAACCGTGTAACTCACTGTAATCTGTAACAAGCATTATTAATTTCTTAGCACAGCTGAATTAGAGTTACTGTGCCATGACAGCTACGAATAATGCCTGCACCGACTTGCTCCATTGGAACTGCAATGATTTTTTTGACGGAACTATGAGCTAAATTTGATTGTAGTAAAGTATAATCCGTGTGTTTTGACACTAAACGAAATCAAATTTAAATCGGCACATAAACCTAAGCAAGACATAGTTGTTATAACATTGTGATAAATACCCCAATTGACCCTTCTGATCCAGAAGCAGCTGGTTTACTAATTAGAAATTGTTTGCCATTTATTCCTCTCCCGATCACTACAAATTTGTAAAGTGCCAATTTATAAAATACCCGTTCATGACCATCAATCTTGAGTCACTTATACAGCTAGTTTCAATGTCTTGGTAGGAGATTTCAATGCTCATAGACCTCTTTGGGGATCACCTTCAGAAAATAGTAGAGGAAAAACTCTTCATGATTTCATTAGTCGTACCTCCCTAGTGTGCATAAACGACGGATCTCCAACCTGTGTCATATCGATTTGGTCCTATGTGCTCTTCCAAGATTACATATAAATGAAAATTCACAAGTTGGTAGACGACTTGTGCAGTAGTGGCTATTTTCCAGTTACATTGAGTGGGTATAATTTGAGAAGTCAGAGATGGAAGGTATCTCAAGCAGATAGATATTTGAATTCTAATCTAAACAATGTTAAAAATATTTCGCTAGACCAGACCATCGATGATGTTACAGAGCAATAGGAGAGTCTCTTGATAGAATTGATTACAGTTTCCAGTCAATGTAATTTTAATTGGTGATTTTTGGCAGTTGCCGCCTGTGACAGCCTCTCCAGTTCCACAGTTAGAGTAGAGCATTGCTGGACTTCGGTTCAGAGTCTTCGTATATATCAGAGCAATGTATTGACCGTTTGGAACTTATAAGATAACACACAAGGTTGAAAATTTTCGGTTTAAATCAAGTAAAGACCGGGTACATCAAGAGTATAACATCAGTGGTATTTAAACCACATTTCAACTCAAGATTCCAGTTGTTGATTAAGGCGTATATTACACCACCATTCACCGGGAGTACTACGAAATCCCGGTTTTAAAAATCTCGAATTCAAAATCCCGGTTTTTAAAATCCCGGTTTTCAAAATCCTGGGGGGAGAGATTCGGGATTTCATAGTACAGCCGTAAAATAAAAATAAAACTCGCGGTTTTCTGAAAACCGGATTTTAAAAGCCGGGATTATGAAAACCGGGACTTCGTTACACAGGCTGATCCCAGTCAGACCTCCAACATACGCATAGATTTATTAATCGAAGTTGAGCTTTTTTCTCCTTAATGCTTAGTGAACAAATAATGTTCGGTGATAGCCCAGAAGAGCAATTTGGGTTTGATATTAGCCGGAAATTACCTATTTGAAAAAGATTTGATCATTAAGCACCGAATTGAGCGAAGTAAACCAATTATTGCAAAAATTTGAAACGGCCGACAGTTTACCTGCCTTTATAAATACCGAATTAGAACCAAATGAAGAATTGTTTTGTTAAACCACCACAAGGAACCAATATGACCATTATACAGTGAAATTGTCATGCCAAATGAAATGGTGAGTCATATGCTATCGCTAAAACCCAATTATTATCAATGGAAAGAAACTTCAACCGTATGATAACAATTTTCATCAGTTATATAGAGAATTCATGTCGGAATATGACAGCAGCGGAAACTCTTAAACATCATTTTAGTATAGTACCACCAACAATTCAAAGATCGTTATATTTTCAATTTTTGCAGTTTAGACGTCATTCCGTGGTGTTCGCAGTTGACATCGATAAGATGAACCGACAGGTGTGGGTAGATCCAGAAGATAGAAAATTCGAACGAACTTTATGGCGCGAGCATCCGAATCAACCGATTTCTGCGTTTGAATTGAACATCATCATATTTAGCGACCAGCAGCCTGATTCTCTAAAAATAAGATAATGTGCAAATGGATAACACAACCGTTTACACATTATCACAGTACTTTCTGATTATCAAAAATTTGAAAATGATAAGTTGTGTCGAAAGTTTACCCCAATTTTATTATTTGGAAAAGTGTTTTGTGTGTGCGTTTTTGAGTGGTACAAAATACGAAAAAACCTAAAGTTATCGATGCTGTGGAACCGATGTGTGGCTCCTTTGATATGCTGAAGAATGAGATGAATATCAAGGCGCGAGAGACGAAATCGATCTCAAGCAGTTTAGGAGATGACATTACAAAGCAATATAAAGTAAGGAGAGCAAACAAGAAAATGCGAACTCGATATAATTCACAATTACCGCAAAATTTATTTGAATCATGATTTTAAATGGGAATATGGTGGTGTATGTAATTCATTCACAATAAAATAAATATTTAACTTGTTTTTTTACTAGGAAACGGTTGGCCTTTTATTAAGTTAGAGGCAGCAAAATCAATTGGCTTCTTTGAGGGTGCTTATACATAAAACCTGTGGACAGTAAAATGTTTGGTAATTTTTCAACAGAAAAACTACGGGGATATTCGTTTAGAAATGCTTGTAAAAAAGATATCTGATCTCTGTCTCGTTTTCTATAGAGAAATTACCAAATAATTTACTGTCGACAAGTTTCATCTCCAAATTTCCACATTTATTTATCAAATCATAACCAAATCATGAAACCGACTACACAAATACACAAATTTAACACTTGTGCTGAATTGCTCAGTGATAAAGTTTACGGCTGAATATAATATTTTTACAGAATGCGATTTTTGTCAAATAAGATAAAGTTAAGTGTAAGCTGTAGAAGTGAAAAAATTTACAATTTCCTATTTACACATTATTTTATTTTTTAGAGAATCAGGCTACATGGTGGTTAAATTAATAGCTGATGAAAATGAGTACAATTATCCTGAAGCACCCAATTTAATTCGTAATAACATATATGTATAAGGACGATCCGATGAGTGGTGCTAATTCAGTCAACGAACCAATTCGTCCTAAACGAGAGATAAGTCGATTATTTGAAAAATCTGGTCTAAAGTTGAGAAAATGGTTCTGCCGAAGTATTGGATAATTCAAAGCAGGATGAGCGCAAGGCTTCAACAAAAGGAGTTTGATAAACACTTTGATGCAACCAAGGGCTGCTATGGTGACCTATTGATGATGCACTAGCCTATTTGGTACATCTTGATCCACAACTAAGCATAACCAAGAGAAAGTTATTATCAGAAGTCGTTTGTTTACCCTTTGGGCCTCTTCTTATCTCCTTATGCTACAAGAACCTAAAATAGTTTACTAAAGCGTCTGGCCATTGAATCCCGGTTGTAATAACAAAATACCACTAACAACATTAAACAAATGGTTGGTCATTCGAATTGCCCCTCTCAACCCCCTCCCCCCAAATAAAATCTAAATGTATGGAAAATTATTGATATCGAGTTTAACAACTACTCAATAAATGGTGCGAACGTGTCAGTCGTATAATGCCAGGAAAGATCGACCGTTAAACTATTGTAAAAGTTAAAGTATAAAAACGTCTAATGATGTACACACTAAAGAGGTGCTATAATGCCTACAAGACGAAACATCAGTATGATGAGTAAAAAAAATTTGGTTTTTCCAAATTTTCTCTGCTCCATTCTAATAACTGTGGGCAACCAGGCAGCAGCGGAACACATACAGTTTACGTTTGTAAAATACATCAACAAGACCCTGACCAATATAAAAATTTCGCAATATTTCATCGACTATATTTCATCTATATTACGTGCCGATCCAACATTAACAAACCGATCGACGCGAATTGGAAAAGTATTCGAAACCACGACAGAAATGTCTGTATTATTTTTTTATTGCTACAACAATCTAGCTTCATAAAAAACAGAAAGCTAAGTTTAAAGCCTACAGATAAACTTATTGAAAATTATGCATTTGTACTGAAAAATACAGCACAACGTTTCCATTGGAACAATAAACAAGCGACTATTCATCCGTTTGTGATTTACAAAAAGTAGGAGACAAAAAGAGACTTTTCATTTGGATAATCTTGTAGGGTTGCTTACGATTAACTAACTTCAATAAACGAATTAGGCCTATTGGAGAGTATATTTCAGTTTTCCTGATATCTTTTTCGATAAGTCAATAAACATGATCATCCGTTATCGAGAATTTCATTAAAAAAAAATTCCATTTCCGGATTATCCTTTAAGAATTCCATAATAGAATAAGACATAGAGAATTCCGGTTCCTCAAGAATGCATGAATCGCTCCATAATATTATATTCGTCAACACAGTTTCACTAATCACACATTCCAATATTTTCTTCAACGCACTGGCAATATCATTTCCAGCTCTACCAGACAATGGTTCATCCCGTATTGCACAGTAAATTTGATTAGTTAATGAAAGTTTTGCTGTGAGATTATACACATGTTAGCTTACGCTTGTAGAAAAATGAACTTATTACAGCTCTAGGACACGTTACCACATTTTGTGGATTGAAGCTCAATACAGGAATAACACCACTTTCTTTTCGCATATTTTCCTTGTTTGAGATATGCATATCGTATTCATTTTTCTGGTCAGCAATCTCTCGTTCAGCAGTACATATATGCTTCTGTCTTGTGAAAGTCCGCATGGTAAACCATCTCTTGCAAAATATGTAACGTTTTCAAAAAAAAAAACTCCTTACACAGGTAAACTTTTATATTTTTGATTCTAAGGAAGTATTTAAAAGAAAAATTTCTTCTGGCTGAATCCGCTTCATTTTTTAGTGTTTTTCTGGCACACAAGGCTCTCTCGGTCTGTTGAAGCAAAAATTGTTTTTCTCGTTTTGTGCTAAAGTGTAAAATGATGCAAATATAACACTTCTTTCATTTTTTACTGACCATCGTATTTAAGTCAACACGTCTTAGAGTAACTAGGAACTTCTTTGACTTTTCTGGCTGATAACAATTTTCCTCCTCTACTAGTATACTCTTTCCCGCTTTAATACAAACATTTTCTTTCTATAGATTTCCATCTAGATGGATTTCTGGGTCGCTACCTCACGTTTTTCTTATTAACGATTACATTTTCACCGTCATTTTATAATGAATGTACGATTTCGTCCTGACCCGCAGTTCCTGATTCATTTTCGGTAATGCTATCCTCTGAACCTGAATTTGAATGCGTAGTGAAAAGGGGATCTTCAAACGAATCGGCAGAAAAATCTTGTTCTGATTGGTCTGATATGTGTTCAGTTCCAAACTGATCTTGAATATCGCATTAAGGCTATTTCGTAGCTATTTCGTGTTTCGGCCCGTCCGTATTATTTGATGCAGTTTGTTTAGTGGTAGATGGCTCATTGTCATGTGAATTTTTCCAGTTCATACAATTATAGGAGAGTTTTTAAGTATCGCAGAATGTTACCTGACTTACTACATTGAATTGAATAATTGCATGATGCAATAATATTCTTGGCTTGAATTTGTTGTTGGGCAAGTTTAAATATTAATTGTCCTCGACTTTCCTTTATCAAATCACTTGATTACATTGAAGATACGTTCACAACACTATGAGTACCTAGTACCTACGTACTATTCCCTTCAACATTCAAAACTAAACTAAGCCAAAAGATACAAATAGAGTTCGATATGTATGTTTCAATGTACAATGTGTAAAGAGAATAGAAAAATGTGCACAATTATTTCTGATGACGAGGTCCCATCCAAAAATGTTTCGTTTCTTTACAGTTAATTTGTGTTACAAGGTTCTAAGTACAAAATATAGAACCTTGTGCAATCTATGAGTGTAAAATTGTTGCTAGATAGAACTTTGTTATTTAAAAAAAAACGTTATAAATGCTCTCAAATCGCTCAATGACGTTGCGATTTGGTAGTCAAAACGATCATGAGTAAAACGTCATCAATACATAATTTTTCGAATTTTTGTTAGTTAGAACCTTGTAAGGTAGCGACATTATAAAAAAAAATTTTTTTTATGAATATATCTAACCAGAATGTAGATTTCGTAGTCGATTGTGAGCAGTATTGTGCGTCTACGCCTACTTTAAGATTGTCTACACGCAAATGTCGACAATAGTGTAGATAATAATTTTCGACATAGACAATGCAGATAATATGTAGACAATGTAGAAAATTCGTAGATGATTCGTAGACAATGAAAATATTCATTTTCTTGTTGTTTTTGTCTTTGATTTGAGTTTCTCACTTCTGCGACGAAAATATTTTGCTCATCTTTGAAGTTCCCAAATCAATCATAAAGCGAATATGCGAATTTTGAAAATCAAATTTTCCAAATATATTCGTCGATTTGTTGGTACACTCGTTTTTAAAAAACTGTTTCGTCTGTCCTACATATTTCCACAAGAGCGTTTCAACTTATACACCAAATTAAATTAAGAAAATTTGGGATTTCAGTGTTGTATACAAAAATTTGTCTAAACTTTTTAATGGTCTACCAAAAATTTGTTTATCATAAGGATTTTTACACATAAAATTGAAAAATATCTAAAATTTTGTAAATCGAGGTAGTTTCTGAACACTGTTGTACTTATCGGTTAATCTCTTTATGTAATAACGGTTCTTTATTAGTACAATTGTGTATAACTTCATGAATGAAAACATTCATTTCAGTTTTAATTTTTTTTAAGCTAACCAAAATATTGTATTGTTTTTATATGATGATGGAAGTAATGAACCAAACGTCAAACGTCCTTCCTGATTTCATAAAACCATCATACACCAAAAAACTAACTGGGGGTAAATTTATTAAAATCTTTAAGAAAAACATTAATTTCAGAATTTGGTACAGCCGTAAGAATATCGCCATACATCTAGACAAGAAAATATGTTAACCGAAGATGCTTCCAACCTTTTAGTCTCAACTGGTGATTCCATAGGTAAACTAAACATTTGCTGGAAGCATCTTCCATTAAAACTAATTTAAGTATGATCAAGGATAACAAATTAACTAATCTTTGATAAAAAAATTAAATCCAAATTGGTAATCCTTTTTAATTTTATATCATTCCGTAATTTGAAGTCATATTAGTATATAACGAAACTAATATGCAGCCCATATCTTTTGAAATTTAGCTATATTACCACTTGATTTTTCGGGTTATTTAATTATTTAAAAATTTAAAAAAAAATTAATGCAGAACGGACTATGATTATACAGCTGCACTTATACAAAACAAAAACATTCATTTTTGAACTGTTAAAAAATCAGGGGTTTTAAAAATTCACTGTTCCAAGTTCCGAAGTTCCATTCACTACATTTTGGAAAATGTACAAACTTCAATTAAATAAATAAAAATAAAGCAAATTTATATTCTGGGGCCTTGTTTTCTTCCAACGCACGCCCACCCAGTTGGAACATGATTCCAATTGATTAATTAATGATTTCGTGTGGCTCACTTTGGACAAGTTCAACCGCTATTCTCAGCTCATTAACCGCCCGGAATTATGAATTGAGGAATTTGTACTGGTTAAGATCAACAGTAATTCTACAAATAGTATTAATTAGCTGGAAAGGTATTAAATTTAAAAGTGTTGCGAGATGCGATAGTCACATAAAAACTGTTTAGCTTTGTGAACGTCCTTAGTCAAAAATTGATTTGGTGTGCTATTGTTAAATTTAAAATTTGTCTAAATGTTTCGAAGTCTGTATTGTCTCATCTAAATCAACTACAGTATACTTGAAAAAAAAAATTTCTCAAAATGTATTTCTTAATTTTAGGTTTTTGAAACGTGCTAAAGAATTCCTAAATCTGTTAGTTCTACGATCCTCTTTATTAACATTTCCTCACTCCAAAGACGTGGGCAAGGTTGTTTCTACTGCAGCAGGTAGGTTACGTTGGTGAAGAAATCTCTAGACAAGTCAATTTAGAAAATTTTCTCAATTAAATTTGTTTCATTGCTTCAAAAAGCTGAAGGTATCGAATATTAGAATGTTGAAAAAAAAAACAGAAAAACATTTTTAATTTTGATTTTAGTTTTATATATTGAGCCAAACAATATTTTTAAAAGTTTCTTTAGTTTCTAGAATTTCTTTAATTACTTTATCTCGGAAATTTTTATTTATAATTTTGAATACGTTATTTATTTGTCGATTAGCTTAAAAAAGAACAACATCAACAAAGTCCTAATTCATATTTTTTTTTACTCACTGCTACACATTCAAAACAGAAAAATCATAAAATTAAAACATGACTTCCGATCCCACATATGAAATCTGTACTGTTGCTATATATTTTCACGACTTATTAGGTAGTGTGGAAATTGCAATTTGGAGTCCACACTTTTTTCCAAAGTAAAATCATTTTTTTAACTTTAATTGCAATTTGATTAAGTCTTTAATTGGTGAAAATCATAAAATATTTTTATTACAATAACAAAAAGTCAATAAAAATATTTTAATCGACATTTAAAAAATTTAATTTATTATATTTGTTTAATGTCTAGATTTTGTTAATTTTCATAATTAACGCCTTATAACAATAAAAACATAATCACGGTTGAAACAATAAACGACATCTGATATAAACAAAACAAAAACAACTTTGCGCAAGATTTTTCAGTCGCGTTAATCAAACACAGTGTACGCTTTTTTTAATCCAATTAAACTCAAATTAATTGCATGCAATTGATTTTTATCAACGCGCGTAAAAATTTTAATTCAATAAATTTAAACTACAAAATTTACAAAACAAAAACATTATTGTTCAATATTTTTTTACACAAACAATTATTTTATTTTATTCTCGATATTTAATTGAAAATATAAAAATAAAGTTAAATTAAAAAATAAAAAAAATAAAAAATCGTAATATTTAAGTGAAAGCTTAATGTTTTTATATTACAGAATTTTATTTTTAATTTAATATTTTTTTTTTTTTTTATATATTATTTATAAATATAATTTCGTTGTTCAATTTAATCGCGTTACAAAAAAAAAAAAAAATTGCGATAAAAAATGTTTAATAATAATAAAATTGTAATAGTCACGTAGTCTAAAATAAAAATGTAAAAGGCATTAAACAAAATTTCCAGTTCAACCATTTTTTTTTGTTTTAATCGCCCTACTACATATCCAAGCATATTTAATATTATGCTGACCACACGAAAAAAAGCCACAAATATTCGAAGTAGCTTTACGGTTCATTTGAATGTGTATAGACTTTCTTGTGGTCGACACAGACAATACACCCACAAATAATGTAAAGCAATAAATACTAAGCTGTGCGGTAGATTTTGCCTTAATAACAAGAAATGTACGATTTTATTATTGGCTCAGCCAGATAAATATGAATCCGAATTTAATTGCCGCCAAACATACATATATGTAAATAAACATTTTGTTTTCTGTTCTACGGATTAGCTCAACCAACTTTCAAAAAGCTCATGACCGATTTTTTTTTTTTTTTTTTTGTAAACAACATGAAAAAAAATTTCCAAGAAATTTAAAAGTACATCGTCTGTGAAAGTTTTATAATTATTAGAGAAAAGATGTCATTGTAAGCTACCACCAAAAACATTAAACAAGAAGCAGAAGAAGAAGAAGGCTTGCAACTTTGGTCAAGTTTTTTACAGTAGTTTTTTTGTATATTATAAAATGTTCTTGTTTGCGGATAGTTTTGAACAATTTTTTTTTTTTTTTTTTGCATTTACTGTATCTAACATAAAAACGAAGTTGGTAGACATGTAATTATTTGTGAGTTACCAGCTATTGTGCCCCGTAACACCCTTTTAAAATTCCAAGACAAAATTAAATTGTTGTTAGCTATGTTAAATCATATACATATAGCTAAATGATGTATACACATAATAATTGACTCAGAAATTCGATTTAATCAATCAATAATAAATTCCATCTTCTTAAATGCCAAATTACATAAAAATCATATAATTTAATAGACGGGAATAATAATAAAGACGTTTCACACACACATTTCCTGATTTTTTTTTTTTTTTTACAACGAAATTTAATTTTTATCAAATCAGCATAAAATTTTTATCCTAAATGAATATTGATTGATTCATAAATAATTTGTTAGAGTAGATTTTTTTATTTTTTTTGCTTATGCCAGCTAATCATATATCACCACCCTATTTTTTCCGCGTGTTATTAGTATTCCGCCGCAAAAATAAAAAATTATTCAAATGTAAAAAATGAAAATTATTTTTATATTTTGAGTCAAAATCGAATTTTTTTTTTTGCATTTTGTTTTGGGTGAGCGAGAAGTTTGAAAAATAATAAACCCCACTTGGAAAATAAAACAGCAGTTTATAATTTCATTTTTCTAGATGGATGTACAAATTTACAAATTTTATGAATAAATTAATAAAATTTACTTAATGGTTACTAAATTTACAATCAATTTACAGAATAACAAAACAAAATTTGTGCGGTTTTTTTTTGTTAATTCATACAATTCATACAATGGGGATTAGGTATGCTTTGAATATATTTTTAGAATTAATGAATAAATTTCTTGGGGCTACCTATATAGTTCAAAATATGTATAATAAATTACAAAAATATGAAAACATTTTCAACTTTACACAACATTCTGATGTATCTACGTTCATTCATATAATGGTCTGTTTTGTTGGACTCAAAATCAATTAGAGGAGTAGATAGTTGAAATAAGCTAAACGCTATGGTGTTACATTAGGGACCTATGGTTAAGTTTAGCCTACACTAAATCTGGTGCAGATTGTGTTTAGCAAACTATTTATTTGAATTAGATAGATGATTAAGTCATTTTAATATTATAAATTTATGTGCATGAATTTACTTATCGATTGAAGAATTTATTTTGTCAAATATGTCAATCATTTTAGTACTTTTGTTTATTTAGTTTTGGAAGAAGCACCATACCATGGGATCTATTGACCGTCAGATCAAATATGGTCGTGGAATCATCATTATAATGATAACCGTAACTTTTACATCCTGGTGTACAAAAACTAGCGGCTACCATCAAATGGAGGTAAATAATTCAACTACCATTATTGAAAGTTATGTGATTTTCATAATACCTCACATATTTTGGTATTGGAAAAAGTTGGAGTATTGTGAGTATATTTTTTTTAAATCTAATTTATTAAACAAGACTGAGAACGACGTGAAACGGCTTAAGGGGACTATGAAAATATTTCAAAAATTTATTGATAAACTGCAAGACTTTGTTACCAATAACGTAAGTACTGCTAAGGCAAATCAAATTAGTATTCGCTACGATGAATTAGTATCGAATCGGGTTGGATTAATAAAAATCTAGTCAAATTTAGAGGCAATTGATGAAAATGAAATTTATCAGGCACGCGTTTTAGCGTCCATAAGGCTTATTTTTATTTGAGACCTGCCCTGGAGGAGAGGAAGCTAAACGAAGAAAACAAACTAAAATCTTTCCATACATTTATAGCTATTCGACGGTTTAACCTGTAGCGGCTCGCTCATATCGAAATACACTTATCAAATAAACTCATCAAATTCTTACATCTCTTCAAATTCCGGGTTTTTGGAGATTCAATTTTACGCTTTCATACGGTGGACATCTTTATAAATTTTTCACCATTAGGTGCGGGTCATTTATATTCTGTAAAAAAAAATATCCAATTTACAGTTGTTTTGCTTCTTAGTGATTGTATTATCTCCACATATAAACGAATCGAATTATTTCTCATTAATTCCGCTAGTTGCATATCTATATTTATGGATAGTTATACAAGTTTTATTATTTTTAGCTTCGGTTTTCGTGCGACTCAAACAAACCAGTGGGGCAACTTGATCGCAAACAGTTCCGTGTCGAAGAAAGGTTCATAACAACACCCTCTGAGCAGAACAGTACGCCGAGAACATTTTTATACTTTCGGGGTTACAAAAAGTGTAGAAATACCAGACGAAAAGGTAGAAAACAATCCCTCAGAGATAGACACAAACGATCAAACTACCTTGGAGGTATCGGAATAATCCAAGAAATTGGTTTCTCTTAGCAGACATCCAATTTAACCTATAAGCAGTAAAAACGGAAAAACAAAAATATATATACACATTAAATACATTGTCTCCAGAAATTTGTGAAACGATTTCTGACTTTCTCACTGCTCCACCAGAACCCACACAGTACACTGTCCTGTAAACGATTTTGTTGGATCGATTGGCGCCGTGGGTTGAAAGACAATTGGAAGCTCTCATAACAGATCAAGACATAGGGGATCGCCGACCAACAGATACGCTCAGGCATATTAGAACCCTCGTAGGTACTAACTTTTCAGATAAGCTGATCCGATCCATAAAGGGTTAGAAAGATGTCTGAAATAATCAAAAATTTCTTTGATCTATCAACCAGAGCAAAGCTCCACTGACACTTTGGTCAAAATAGCACACAAAATGTATGAAGTCATTCAGGTCGGCCAAGAAAATCCAAATTTGGCACTAGAAAAAAGTGCTCGATCCACGGTGCTAACAAACCAGGGCCGCGATGGAGTCCGTCGTTCCCTATCTACTAGCCGTACGGTCGAGGATCGAGAATGTCTTCATCTCGCCCTCGGTTACAATCATACAGCCCAAGCAACAAAAACATAAATCATCAAGGTAAATGTTGGTACCATGCGAAGTTCGGTACGGCTGCAAGAAAGTGTATCACTCCATGCTCATTCAGAATGTCACAACCATCGACGTCAGGTACCAACTCAATACTGGATGCGAATGCTACAAATAATTCAAAAAACCACTAAGCCACTGGGTCGACACTTGCACCTCAAATACGTTACAATCACCTTATACGTTTTAATCACCCTACACCTCACGTTTATTTATATTCGATCGAACGAATAAACTAACTTACTTAATCGATACTGGCGCTGACCTTTTAATCATTCCAGCACAATATTTCGGACTTTCATTTTCAATCACAAAACTAAACCCTGATCTAGTCCTGTCGGCCGCCAATGGCACCACAATCCACACCTACGGTAGAAAATTGCTTCACGCACGCTTTTATCTTAGCTGCTGTGAATTGTCCGATCACTGGCGCCGAATTCTTATGTAAATTCGGACTACTTGTTGATCTGAAAAACAAACGGCTGGTTGATTCAGCAACTAAGCTGTCAATCAATGCCACAAGCCACATTTCACAGTCAACAACGGTTACGGCGTTCTGCTCAAACAATTTCCTCCAGTCCGACACAACGTGGTCCACCACATTGTCGCGGCAGGCCATTGGCCTGTATCGCGACCACGCAGGCTAGATCCAGTCCGCCACAAAGCCGCCTTCACAGAATTCCAACATATGATGGAATTTGGGATTTGCCGGCCATCTGCATATCCTGTCTCTTGTCCTCTCCATATGGTAAAAAAGAAAGATCATGATTGGCAACCATGTGGGGATTATCGTCGATTAGACACACGGTCACAACACCTGATCGATATCCGATACCCCACATCCAAAATTTCTCCATGCACTTGCATGAATCCAAAATTTTTTCGAAAATAGATCTCGTCAGAGCCATTTGATTCCCGTAGCACCTGAAGATGTTCACAAAACGGCGATTAACACCCCATTTGGCCTCTTTGAATTCACCCGATCGCCATTCGGTCTACGTAACGCCGCTTAAACGTTCCAGCGTTTTATGAACGAAGTTATACGTGATTTAGACTTCGTTTTCGTCTACATTGACGATATTCTTGTGCCTTTATACTCGGAGGAAGAGCACAAACTTCACTTGGAACAACTATTTCATAGATTAACTCGGTTTGATGTTCATATTAAGAGTTCAAAATGCGTCTTTGGTGTATCCACTCTTGATTTGCTCAGCCACAAGATTACCGCTGATGATATTTTGCCGTCTGAAGAACGTATTAATGGTATGGTAAATTATTACCACCGATTCATACCAAAACTCGCTAAAACACTCGCACCAATTCACAGCCACTAGGCAGCTTTACTCAAAAATCCCAAGAGAGCCAAGAACTTCTCTTGGCCCGACGAATGTCAACACGTATTCACGTCGCTTAAGGCTGATTGGCCCAGATAACACTTCTGGCACACCCACTGAGCGACTCAAAGCTCAGCCTGTTGGTGCAGTACTGTAACAGTAAAATAACGAGTGTTGGGAGCCACTGGGATTCTTTTCAAAGAAACTCTCGGATGCTAAAAAGAAATATTCCGCATTCGATCGGGAATTACTCGCAATATATCTGGCAGTTAAACATTTCAGATATTTTGTTAAGGGTCGGGACTTCACCATTTACACCGACCATAAGCCTCTGACTAGAGCGATTCAGTTAAAAACTGAACGCAATCCAAGGTAATCTCGCCACTTGGAATACATCAGTCAACGGACATGAGAGCGTTGTCGCGGACACACTTTCCCGCACTACCGACAACGAAACGGCCGCTGACCTAGAACTTCAGAATTTATTTTCTGGTTCCGAATGTCACTCTGGTTCATCAATGTAACTAGAGCTTTTTAAATTGCCTAGCCTCGAAATCATCTGAGAAACATCTACCGGGTACAATCGCCCATACATCGCAGAATCACTTCGTCGAACCATCTTCGACACGCTGCATAACATTTCGCATCCTGGAGTAAGTGCCACTCGTAAATGGATTACTGTTTGCTATTTTTAACCTAACATAAACAAAGAGGTATTCAATTGGGCTCAGTCTTGTATATCCTGCAAACGTGCCAAGGTCCACCGGCATACTAAATCACCTCATGGAAAGTTCGAGATTACACCTGGTCGATTTGAGCATACCCACTTAGACATCGTAGGGCCACTTCCTCCCGTCTAATAGATATACATACTTGCTCACCTGTGTCGATCGCTTTACTCGCTAGCCCGAAGCATACTTCATGACTAATATGTCAGCTTCAACTATTGCCACAACATTTGTCAACAATTACGTATCACGATTCGGTGTGCCGAGCAACAGTTAAAGAAGATCTGAAGTGCTCACCAGCTGAGATGGTTTATGGTCAAACCCTCAAGCTACCCGGTGAACTCTTCATCGAAAATCCTCTTTCACCGTTCCCAACTACCGACACAGCCATCGACCAACTGCGACAAACCATGCAAAACCTTATACCCAAATCAACTCGTCAATCCAAAAAAGATGACGTTTTTGTTCCGAAATCGCTCGATAACTGCGATTTTGTTTTCATTAGAACAGAAAAGGTTTGCACGGGATTATCTCCTCCCTATGAAGGTCCGTATAAAGTCATACGTTGACTTAGGAAACATTTGATGGTATCGATTAATGGAAAAAAGTTCAACATTGCAAATACTCATTCAATCATTCCCTAGGGAGGGGAAAATCACTTTGCGGGGAGTCCTGTAGGGGCCCGCTCTTATCGAAATATACTTATCAAATACAAAACCAATTATATCAGCGTTCACTCATTCATGTTATACTCTCATAACATAACCGCAACCGCTTGACTATATGCAACTGATCGCTGCCCTAAAACAATTCACGTGAGAAAAACAAAAGCAAAACAATTCATTTTATTATTCATCCTCTTTAAATTTCGGGTTTTTAAACATTCTGTTTTACGCTTTCATACGGCGGACGTCTTTATAAAGTTTTCGGTCGTGTATGTCTAGTAGAACTACAAGATAAATGAATGAGTACCAAACAACCCTAAAACACTTAATAATATTGTTATGTTTTCCCCTTGCCAATCAAGGTTCGTATCACTAGATTGTAAATAAAACAAAACACTTCAGTTTAAAACCAAAAATTAATTCAACACAATTAAATATAATAAAAAAAATTATTAATTATTATATTATTCATTTATTTATTAATTTTATTTTTTATTTCTCAAAATCACTTAATGTAAATTTTCGCACAATTTTAGTGTTCACTTTTACTTTCTAATCGCACTCAAATTCACTTTTTAATTCATTTTTAATTTTTACACTATCGCTTCAACACTACACTTATTTTTAAACTATCTCGTTCGCCTTTTTATATACACAAACCAAACTTCTAGAAAGTACATGACTTTTCCAGTAAGAGTAGTGATTAATTTAACTTATTCTATTACACACTAGGTGTCACCGTAACACTACCCCTCACCTAAGCCTGTTCGTCCCGCACTATTCGGCACTTTTTATCCAATATCTTCTTAACCTGATGTTCATTGATTACCTCTACAATTATTTCTAACTTCGGTGGCGGCTCTTCGCGATGGTTGACTAGTTACTCGCTTACCTGTGGCATCCATACCGTTGAATTTAAGTGACAGCTTGATATTGTTGCTGTTTAATACTCCTCGCCAAAAATCCAGCACGAAGCCATTCACCCTCATTAAGTCCGTTCACAAAATGACTTCGTCCACAATATCTGCGACCAGAACTTCGTAGGGGAAAAGAGTTTCACCGATCCTTATGTTTATAATCTTTTTCCCTTTTATCGTTAATTATTTTCACCCATCAACCAGCTGCACAATCCCTCCACTCAAGCCTTCCCAGATAATCGTGTGAGTTGCTCCCGCATCTGGTGTAATGACACATTTTCTTCCATTAACACTGCCCTTGATTGTTACGCTGCTACCGCCTCGTACTACACTCGTAACATGGACGTATGTTATGGAGCAATCAGCAAGTACCTACTGGAAATTAATTTTCATGTAGCGCGCATGCTTGGATTTGAAAGACTGTGAATTGTCCTGAAAACTACTTGTCTTTGCGACACTCGAACACATCGTCGATGAAGCCCTGTTGATGTTTCACAACAAATCTACAAATCGGAGAGGATGGTGAGCTCTATCTTGAACTTAGAACCCACAGGACGAGATAAATTATTAAGAAGTTCATGAGCCTTAGCTAAAACGTTTAACGATAGCTTTGAAATTTCGACAGTTCAGTCAACGTGGTCACACAGTTGTGACAGAGTGTCAGCGACCATGTTGTGCTTGCCTGAGATATCGTCGGCTTAGTTCTTTTCTGTTCTAAGTGCATAAATGCGTATTTCGAGATAATGCAAATTTAAACTTTGAGTATTATTTTTATTTATTTATTAAACTTAACTTAGAAATTTTGGATTATTATTAAAAAAATTAGAATGTTTTAAAACATTTCTTATTTACGAAAATTCTGTAGACCCCTTAGATTTCTGACAAATTGGAAAATTGAAAATCGAGACATAATTCGTTTTTGTTCTATACCATATATGGTTGTTAACTACGTGTACTTTCTTTTTTGTGCAATAGGAGATTTCCATTGGTTCTTATGCATATGGAACAAAAAAGAATTGGTGGATTTCGGAAACCTGTGTGTGATATTGAACATTAATACTCTTTAATTTTAGATGAAATTTTATCGTATTTTTTATGCAAAAATTTTAATCAGAAGAACTTTTAATTTTCCTTAGTATGTATTTTTTGATGTCAAACAAAATATAATTTTAAGCGATAGTATCAAGCTTTAAAGCTTAAATTTATGAATTTTCGAGAAATGTATCAGATGTTTAGTATCACAGTATTTTTCTTTTTTTAAGTACTCATAGTAAGAATCTATAGTATTATATTTTCTTTAAAAAAAAACTATTAATTTTACTATTAAGAGGAAAATAAATCAGTTAAACAAAATTACAAAATTCATAGTATATTTCAAATACCGTAACAAAAATTAAATAATATTAAAATAAAAATAATTTCAAAATAATAAAAAGCGTATAAAAATTCATTTTGTTTACATAATATAAATCACATTTTTAGCCTTATTTTAAGACAGACTCATAATAATGTTGGTCAACTTCTGGCATGTACTTCATCATTGACCGAATATCACGTTTTTTTTCCAGTGGAAGTATTTTTTTAAAATTTGCCGTTGGAATGTTTGGCAGTTCATCTAGTTGTTCTTGATAACATTTTCTGCGAGGATTTTTGGATTTTAAAACTAGCTTGAAAACCGGGTTTTCTGTTAAATCGATTTTATATCCCACGCTTTTATAATCTCGTTGAGTGAATATAAGTTCTTTTACTTTTATAAACGGAATAACATGAAATTCAAAACATTCCGAAATTTTCGAAAAGTTAAGGAAATCTTTTGGCTGCATTTGAAGTATTTTTAATGTCACTTTCGGATATTTAAGTGATTTAAGATGTCTCATTAGTGACACTGGACTAAAAATTTCCTGAAAACGTAAGTGTTTTTCTATAGCTGAATGAACAGCATCTATTTCCTGGATGCAGGAGTGTCCAGGCTCTGAAAACTTTTGCGATACTTTTTGAATTGTTGGATGTTCTTTTAAAAAATGCATTAGAGCTAATGATGTTATTTTGTTGCGATTTTGCGGAACGCACGAGTCTGACCACAAAGTCACCTCAGTCACCTCAGGCAAATCGTTTCCTATTGATTCTAATATTTTCAGTAAGGCACTGGCAATATCGTTTCCCGATCGACCACTTTGTGATTCGGACCAAATTGCGCAATATGTACTTTGTGTACGATTGCAATGCCCAGTAAGATTGTAAGTAGCAAACTTACGTTTGTAGAAAAAGCTGGAAATATTGCTTTTTGGCAGATTAAAAACATTTTGAAGATCATAGCACACGATGGCTACGTTGGGATCATCATTTTCTCGATCTTGTTTCCGTTGAAATCTACATTTTTCTAGATTTTGGCGATGAACTTCATACTCCTTAGATTTTTTTGGTGATTTCTTGTTGGAATTGTATAATGAACATTTATCGCAAATGTCCTTTTTAGGAATGTGGAACGAGTAATTATAATTTGTGTTAAAAATTCGTCTGTAAACATTTGCTGTGGCTGGTCTCGTATTTTGTGTATCGGCACTTGTTGTTAACCATTCCAGGTACATTCTGTACATTTTTTGAATGGATAATGCTGAATCCAAATATTTTTTTTTAGTTTCACTTCGACAATAATGAGATTCTGAAACTGGGAAGCTTTCTATATGCTCTTTCACTTGATTAATAATTATAGATGGAGTCTCCTTTTTAACGTATTTCCCTTTTTTGATTAGCAGTGGGGATAAAGTGTCTTTATTTAGAAGATGTCGAAAAAAGTAATAAATTCGATGTTTGCTGATGTTGAGGGTTTTTAAAAAAAATTGTTGGCAAACTCTAATTTGTTTTTGATCCATTGGCAGAAAATATCTATAACTGAATATTTTTCTGGACGTTTCCTTGCTTTTCTTTTTAACATCTTTACGTTTTACATTTTTATTATAAAAGCTAAGTTTTTGTTGGTCATTCAACTCCCAGAAACTGGAATGTAATTCCGTTTGCTCTTGTTCAGTTATGTTTTCTCCACAACTAAATGTACAGGTTAATTCACATTTGCCTTGAACATGTTTTGCTTCTCGTAACCGTCCTTTCTGATCCAAATATGATTTGCCTTTTTGTCTCGCAATCTTGGAGATATTTTTCTTCCAAGATCCTGGATTAGAAAGCCTTTTTCTTTTTAGATTGTTTTCAATTTCATTGTTTGTAGTAAGAGCATGCTGGTTTTCCGGATTTTCGTCGATAGATGTTGTAGATTCAATAATATTATTAGTCAAAATATCCCTTTCATTTGGTTTTACATTTTGCTTTTGTTTACGAGGAACTTTTCGTTTTCTTATAGGTGTATCGTTGTCACTAGTATCTAGGTCTTGCTTTCCAGGCAGATAATTCGGATCAACATCAGAATCATCAAACTCTAACGAATCATTCATTGAGTTTAGTTTATTTATTTCTAATGATTCATTAAACATTTCTTCTGAAATTTCATTAAAAATCCTGCAAACAATATTTGTTTGATTAATTATTAAACAAAAAAGAAACTACCACTAACTCATAATTCATTTCGTGGCAGTTGCCGTGGAGGAGACGAGTTGTTTGACATTTTCCGATGTGGAATTATAGGCTAATTAAATAAAATATAAATTAATAATAAACTAAAAATTATAAAAATAAAAGATGCTTACGTTTATCCCGCAATAAGAATGATGAATGAAGCAAAATCAAAATTGTACCATCCTTATATACTTTTCAAAGTGAGAGAAAGATATAGAACAAAAAAGAACAAAAATATAATTTATTCTTTATTGTTCTATCTGTGTTATTAACACATAGTTGCCCAAAAAAGAATAAATTAATATTTTCTTTCTTTTATGTTCTATGTTTTTATAGAACATTAAAGAAATAAGCTATTATATATGATATTGAACAATAAGGAATTTTCAATAAAACGTATTTCACTAAATTGACCAAAAAAGAAGTAAAATTTATTTTCTGATATTTTTTTACAGGAATTAAGGGATATAGAACAAACAAACTCTCGTAATTATAGAACATAAAAGAAAGTACGTACACTTAACATTTTATGAAAATAGAACAAAATTGAACTCAATATCTCAAAAAGTAAAAGACATAGATCTACCGCGACTAGCTCAATCGAAAGAGCTACTTTCAAAACCTCAAAAATCGATAAAACCCAAAAATCAAAAAAATGTGAGATAGAACAAAAAAGAACTAAGCCGACGATATCTTGCACGACCGTCGTAAACTGAGCGATAAAGTCTAATTGTCGAATCTACCGTGTACTCTTCCATGGAGAGGTTTGTGATCCGTGTAGATGGTGAATTTCCTACTATTTATTTTCTGCTGTGGACGGTTTGCGGGAAAAGAAGCCTTAAGGTTGCCAACATTCTTCGTTCATTTGTTGCAAGACTGCTTCTACAGCAATGGTAGAAGTGTCCGTGGCAATACTAAATCTGGATGGACTAACATAGTTACATTAGCAAGTGCACTTTCAATCTGGACCAACAAATCATCACAGTCGTCAGGCCAAGATAAGTTTTTGGCGTTCTTTGGCAATCCAATTAGTGCTCAATCTTTGAAATCAAAGCCAATGAATTATTTCAAGCCACAATCACTGCCACATTTTAACTATCATTTTAAGCTAAAAATCTTTTCTCATGTGTTCACTGTAAAAAATATTGACACACTATTATGCGATGGAACCAATTCTTGACAATGTATTAGTTTATGATCGGATAAAAACCGTAAAAAAAATTCATTTTCAAGATGATTGTCAAAATTGTAAACTAAATTATTAATATCTAACTTCCAACTAATTACCAAAACAACAAATGGGTGAATCTTTGAATTCATTTTTGCAAAATGGGCCAGTTGTATAGAACAAATTAATATTCAAATATTCTCCTACGTTTCAGAACTCACAAGGTTGTTGTCAGTGCTGATATATTTAAAATGTACCGACAAATTTTGATACATACAGGTAAACAGAGATACCAATATATAAAACGTATAAATTGCAAACTGTAGCATACTGTAAGAAGTCAGCTACTTTTTTGGTCACTCGATGTTTGCTGCAGCTAGCTATAGAAAATGGATCTCAAGATTCTGTTGCGAAACAAGCCATTCTTCAAGACGTGTACATCGATGATTTGTTGACCGGTGCTAGCTCTATAAACGAAGCGGTTCAACTCAGACAAAATGTTTCATCAATTATACAAGGGGTTGCGATGTCTATAACAAGGAGAGAGTGCTGGACAATATGGATTCAAGTGTCCCTATTTGGTCTCTATTGGCATTCCGTAAAGGATTGTTTTCGAATCAAAGTTTCACCATCGATTCATTCAACCAGAGTGACGAAAAGGATAATCGTGTCTTAAATAGCCAAAATATATAACCCGATAGGGCTTGTTAATCCTATAATAGTGATTGAAAAATTCATAATCAAGATATTTAGAAGTTAAGGTATGACTGTAAAAATTATATTCAATACATATTGAATATAATTTTTTCAAATAGACGTTTGCTCAAATCCGTTTGCTAAGCTCAGAATCGCATGTAGCTCCTCTCAGAAACAAGCGAATTCGATTAGCAGCGAAACCGTCACTAAAGTATCATATGGATTCGAAAAATAATTTTGCAGACCTGATATTAAGAAGGGTTTAACCATGAGCATTAATGAATTTTTGACTTTGGTGGGAAGGCTTTGTGTTCTCAGTACAAAACGATGAACATTGACCTCAAGAAGGGACGACCAGTTTGCTGCATTATCGTATATACGTCAAAACACCCTGCATTATTATATCCGAAGCACTTCGTTACAACTGCTCTTGTTGCATTTATTCACAAACTGAGTCTACACGTTGATCCTAAAGCACTATTAGCAGTCGTTAGGGAAAACTATTGGTAAGTTCATGGAAGGAAGATCTGCAAGGCGATTTAGGGCATATTTGGTAAGGCATATTTGACTGGCTTTGCCTGTTTGGCAACTCGCTCAGTCCAGTTGCAACTTGTGTTAATCGGTGTTTTAAAACGATTTATTGCATCGAGAGGATTACAGAAATAAATTCTGTCAGATAATGAAACAATTTATTCGGTGCCAACAACCACTTGTATGAGCTTTACAATCTTCTTACTAGTTGTAAACTATCGCAAACAATTGAAGACGTTACCATCAGCGAAAAATTGGAATGGATTTTTACTCCGCTAGGTTCACACCACTTTGGCGGACGATATGAAGCAGCTGTTATATATTAAAAACATCATCTTCGCAGACTAACTTACCACAGGCGATTTACTTATCAAGAATTTTCCACGTTGTTCAAACAATTTGACGCTGTACTAAATTCTAGGCAATTGGAGCCCCTAGATTCTGACAATATAGAAATTCTAATTCCTGCTCATTTTTAACAGGACCGCTGAGATCAATACCTGAAACCAGCTAAGTATTCCATTAGTGAAGAAATGGGAAGTGGTGTCCAACTTACATAACAATTTCAATTTTTGCCGCCTTTAAAATGGATGATTGGTCGACTCATTAAAATCCGTCCAGCATAAATTTAAGTTTCCGCCATTTTGAGAAAAAATGATTTGCGTTAGTCAGTGAACAAATTAAGACTTATATCGCCATTTTGAAAATTGTGAAAGTGAATTTATTAGTCACATAGAAATAAGGCATTAAAACCAAAAGGAGCCATATTATTAAAGAAGACCTCAATTCTAACCACGAGGCTATTAGTGTGTGACAGTAGTGTAGTGTAAACTGGCAAATAGTTTTTCAGTGATTCAGTAGCAGATGTAATTAAAGTCCATTTTATCAACGTTGGTTTCGTCATTACATTTCAACGGTAATTTAATAATACAATGTCCGACTTGGTCCACAGTTATGTCAAGCTCATCAATATTGTGAAATTCATCAATACTGTTGTTGAGAAAACTGATGCCGAATTAACGAATTAATTAGAATTCGGTTGAGTCGTGTTGCCACGTTAATGAATAAGTGCACCAATACTGGAGGCACAATATTTGTCAAGCTGACGTTAAGTTACCGAAAATAAGCACTCGGTATTTTCCCGGTGATAATATGGAATGGCAGTCTCGACCACCATTCACGAATAAACAATATTGAAGAAAGTTACAATATTTAAAGGGATCATTGAGGGGTGAAGCAGCTACCTTGTCCGGCACATTATTATTACTAAGGCCAACTATTTATGTATGATCGAAAGAACTGATAATAAATTCATTTACTCGAAATTTCATACAACATCTCGCGTTTCATACTGCAACCGCTGGAAAAATGAAAAATTTAAAAGATTCAACAGATGAAGTGGTTTTAAAGTTCTTGGTCCAACAGCAGAATAAGGCTACCTTTGGCTAATTTACTAGTTGGTGACTAAATTTGATGATAAAAGTTAATGTATGTGGGCAGAAACTTCAGCGGAATCGGAGAATACCAGTTTAGGTGATTTTTTTAAATTTCTACAAATTAGAATTGACGATTTGGAGTCGTTACACCCCTCATTGAAATCCGAGAACTCTCAAGTTTTTGTAAAATGCCAAGCAGTAGCAAGTGAATCTGAGACAACTTCCAGTTGGACCTATTCAACCATGAAGGCAAATTGTGCACGGCTGCTAAAGATATAGTCGGTCCCACCAACTAATTACCGTGTTGGATTTTTTGGAAAACTTCAAATTTGTCGAGTCTGTTAGACGCTGGTTTCCAAGCTAGTTTTATTAATGGATCCTCCTTACAACGACTGAATTTAAAACTAGCTAACCTATACGTCTCGTAGAAAGTGGTCTAAGTCTTACCAAAGCTACACTCACAAGAGATAGAGCATCCATGGATCCCATCTTCATAATCAGCGGATTAGTTCTATCAAAGCTCACATCAGATTTACCATCGCAAACTATCATTGGTGTTTCGATAGATATTTGGAGTATAATGCAGTTAGCCGATTCAAACATTAATCATTCAATGAATGTTCTAACCGGAGCAGATCATTTCTTTCCTGTTTTGTTTGACGGAAGAAAATAATTCAACCGAGATGTCCCATTACTGCAAGAAACGACTATCCAATTATTTTCTACTGACTTTTAGCAGTGACATAGATTATCCAATGCAACATTTCTAGGCAAAAGAGCGTGCCACGAAACAGACAAAAATGTTTATTTAGGGGACCGAATGACTACTGTTGATACCGTGCAACAAGGATTACAATTAATAGAAGACATTAGTAACCTGTTACTTCAGTACGGCTTTCAATTACGAAAATGGTCTTCAAAGTGTCAACGAATCCTAAAATCAATTTCGGGTATGGCAGATGACGGGTTCTATATATATAGCTAATAGGGGTTAGTTGGGATCCAATAAATAATAATTTTATATTCAAGGCGTCAGTGCAAGCCAATACAAATATCAAGAAACTGGTCGTTCTCTCAGGGGCTAGCAAACTATTTGATCCACTTGGCTGTGAGACAATTTGGATCCTAAGTTTAAAACGGGATGATCTATTGCCAGAGGGGAAAATGCAGCAGTGACAAAGAATCCGGTCTAATCTTCAAAAACTCGTACATATCACAATACAAACATTCCTTTATTTTTCGTCTGATTACATTGTAGATAGATATTCGTGGATTTTGCGATGCCGGCTGAAATGCGTACACAGCTGTTATCTATTCCAAAGGCTCCACAACTGAAGGAGTATTCGTACATTTAGTACCAGCCAAGAGTTAAGGTGTATCAATTAAATAGGTGTCGTTCCCCAGACTGTAGTTATGCGGTGCCGTTCTTTTCTCTTAGGTGATTTAAACAGTCAAACGATTAATAATGTACCATTTGCATGGACAGACTCCAAAATTATACTCAATTGGCTGGCCGGAGAGAACCTCGCCGATGGACAATGTTTAAGGCCAACCGAACTTCGGCGGTCATGGATATCATCCCTGTGCCCCTGGATCATCGCATTCATTCTTCTGTTGATTAACAACGCAAAGGCAGAGCTCGTAAATACGAGCATCCAGCAAATGATGGGTGATTTATCTACCTCTCGTGTGGAATTCGTTCATCCATTTCATAAGACGGGCACCGACTTTGCTAGGCCACTGTCATTTCATTTAACCAAAGGAAGAGAAAATCGAACTTATAAGACTTTTTATTAGCGTATTTGTGTGCATGTGTATAAAAGCGGTTCATTTAGAAATGGTAAGGGACCTAAGTCTTGAATTTTTTATCGCAGCCCTAAAAAGATTCATAGTCATGGAAGGTGTAACATCTGAAATTCATTCAGATAACGGTACAAAATTTGTCGTGGCCAGTAATGCAATAGAACAAGATATAAGTAATATCATTAAAAAATCCGCTAATCTCTATTACTATCTTTCAAGTAGCAACATTTTCTGGTACTTCATTACTCCAGCTGCTCCTCATTTTAAAGGCATCGGGAAGCCACAGTAACATCAACGGTTCAAATTTCATTTGAAGAGGTACATCGGCAAAACAATTTTAACTATGGAACGATGAATACTTTGCTATTGCTAGCTGAGGTAGAAAGCTGAGCCCATTTCCTCCCTGCCCTGCCCCTCCAGCCCGACAAAAAATTCTGGAATTGAATGTTGTTGTGAAATTAGCTCTAGCATAACTCAATTTTTTCAAACAAAATTTCAAGCATAATTGAAATACCGCATAAGTCGAGTGATACTAGCACTTAGGACAACTTAGGATAAATTTTACGTACTTGTTCAAGTGATATTCTACAATTCTTTAATGTGTCCTGAGAATTTTACTGCAAATCCTCTGTGGTATTTTACCACTGTAATAATTAGGCACCGAGAAATCGACGTGGTACAAGTCCGGCTGCACAATATTTTTACGTATGCACCGGTTGTATTACAATATTCAGATAATTTTGTACACAATGTATTTATTTGAAATTCACCACCACTTGATATAATTGAGTACTTATTTTATGTGTGATTAATCCGCGAAAAATGCGCGTTTTTATGTTGTATATTTTTAATCAAAAAAAAAAAATGGCGATGATCACTTTCACTAAAAAGATTTTGTTTCTTCTTTATTTTAATTTGTTAAACGAATTTTTAAACGATGTGTGTTTTTCACCAGTTGCAAACGAGAGTGTATTTTTACTGCGCGAGATTTTGACAGCCGTATATTTTTTCAGGAATGAAGTGTGTTGCGTTGGTGGTTAAACAAGGTGCGTTCCTATGAATGCGTGGTAATAACAAGGTGCGTTCATGTAAATGTGTATGAATCTGAATGCGCGAATTGTGGCGATGAACGAGTGATGAATATTTTATGTGAATAATTGAATAATTGAATTGAATTGTGAGTGAGTCGCCACACCTCAATACTTTGCTTTTAATATTCATTATAAAATGTCTTAAATGGAGCTTAATATGTACATAGTTGATACCTTGATAAACTACTGACATTCAGCAATAGCATACATTCTGTTCGACTTCTACTAAACAAACAAATTACTAGAAGCCATTCAATTGAAATTTTCCTTTAAGCCATAAATTAATTTTAAATAATTTATCTTGATTACAATTGAATCAACAAATACATATCGATATATTGTAATACTCTATTGAAATTTTCCAATTAAAATAATCAGAAAATTTATGTTAATTTTACAAATCATGATTTGATGTTTTTTTTTTATTTTTCCATTACTATCTTGATTGTGATGTTATCAGAAAAACTATAAATTTTCGATTCGACTTGACACATAATCAATAACATTTTAAATTTATTTTCAATTATTTTTAGTATGTGTATAGGGATTTTTTTTCGGAATACATTAAGTTTTTGAGGTTATATTATTGTCTAACCATATAAGTGATTAATGATGATTAATTACGAGGTTTAAATAAATAAAACTCACTGTCCTTATACGGTATATAGAATTTAGAGGAATGCGATTGTTTCGCAATTAAAATAATTTAATTTGTAATAAAATTAAATTTTCTAACATAAAATCAAGAAAAGTCAATTAAAAAAAAAATCTATTCTTTGAACCATACACAATTAAAATAAACAGAAAACACAAAAACCAGCCCTGAACCAAAAATTTAGAACATAAAAATGTAATAATAATAAAATAAATTATAACCGAAACAAAAAACACTTGCTCTTTACAAAAACAAAAGCTTTTTTCCGAAAAAGGGATGTTGGGCGAAATGGAATTATATTTTCTTTTCTAGGATTTTACATTTGGTTCACTTGTAGCAAACAAAAAGCAAATTTCTTTTATATTCAGCCAGTCATTTGAATTCTGTATACCATATTCATCTGTATAGTGAAATATAGTAGTAAATTATAGTTTGTGTGCTTGTAGTACTGGCAAATGAATTAGACGTGTAACATTTTTATTTTGTTTAGAGGAGAAAACTTCAGTCAAATAGGAAATACGTATAACAATACGGTATACATAGCACACAATATATGTACAATAATGGAGAGATATATTTCCATTTGGCTGAAAACAATTTTTTGTGTTTTTTTTTTTTTTTTTTTTTTTTGAGATTTGGAAATAGCTCATCATTATTATACAAACAACAAACATACGTAAGTAAAGTAAATAGAATAAAAAATGTAATAAAATTAATGTTTGTTAAGCATTTAGATTTTTTTTTTTTTTTTGTTAGTAGGATTTCCCTCCAAAAATAACAAGCTCCATTCTATTTAATGGAATTCGTTTTATTTTTTTATTTTATTGGCGGTTGATAATAAACTTTCAAATTATACTTGCTATATAGAGCGAAAACATTTTCAGTAAATCATAATTATCATAAAAATTGGATTTTACGACAAAACATTTTATGTTCTTAAGCTTGTGTTTCTGTTATGTACATAGTTTTTAATTTTTTTTATTGCAAATTGTTTGTTCTGGCATCCGAGAATGATTTCTAAACGATTATTATAACTTGTGTATCATAACGGTGAGTTCTCGTTTGTTGAATGATCTAGAGTTGACTTTTTATTTAAAATTTATTTATTAAAAACAGACAATTTACAATCTTTAAAAATTTTAACTGTAAAAAATTTGAATTACTAATTCAAAAGGATATTAAAATTGTGTTGGCCTCTTCGGCTTCCTAAACAATTAAAAACCCTTATGAGTGGTGCATAATTATTGAGATTGTTACTACAAAACGGAATACGTAATAAACCCGGGCGATATTTTAAGGCTCGCTGAGAAGCATTAATACAAAACTTCTCAAGCAACTCATTGTAAACGATTTTACAGCACTAAACATATCGAACAAAAATGGCAGATGTAATATTGCGTATGCTTTCCAAAGTTTGTAAATTTAATAACGCGAGACATATCCTTCTGGAACCTGCATATTAACTTCTTCATTTATCTCTCCATAGAGAAATGCCGTTTTGATGTCGAAAGTCTTCACGCTATAATTTCTTTTAATAGCTATTGCAAAGATTATGCGAATTGAACAAGCATTCGCAACATTCCTGTTCACATCCCCTTACTACTAGTCTTGCTTTGTATCTCCCATCATCTTTGATATTGAATAACCATCTATTTGACAGTATCTTATGATCGCCTGCTTTCGACCTATCTATATATTCCCACGTTTCATTTTGTTTTAACGGAGCTTTCTCCTCTTCTATTGCAGCCTTCCATTTCTCACTTTCTTCTCCGGTTATTGCTGCTTCATACGTCAACAACACATAATCATTAAAACGATGTGGTAATTTTCTAGTCCTCTTTTCTGGATCATTGGTAACTTTCTCTTCAGGAATGGAGGGTGGTTCATCTTGTGGTATGTGTATGCTGTTGTCACTTTCTTCAGCGTATCTGCTAATTAACCCTTTCTATGATATTTTCTCTTCGTCTCTCTCAGTGCATACTACATCTCTTGACATTATTATTTGTTGTTTTACTGGATTCCATATCCTATAAATATGAATTTACTGCTTCGACTGTCTAGTTTCTTTAAATATCCTACGTTTTTTGCGTATGCGTAATTTCCAAAAAATTTCAGCTTTGATAAATCCGGTTTTCTTTTTGTCCATTTTTCCACTGGCGTGCAGTCCATTGATTCTGTCGGACATCGATTTGTTATATACGTGGAGGTTCGAATTGCCTCTCCCCACAAATTCTTATTCAATTTTGAATCAAATATGAGGGCTCTTGCTTTGTCCATCAACATTATATTAAGACGTTCCGCTTTTCCATTTAATTGAGGAGTATGACTTATAGTATAATCCAGTATTACACCTCGCCCTTTGCACCATGTTCTCAAACCGCCATGAATGTACTCCCCTCCATTATCAAATCTTATTTTAGATACTTTTATATTCATAAATACTTCCACTTCATGTAGGTATTCCTTCACGCGCTCGGAAACTTCACTTTTATTATTTATAAGATATACCATACTATATATAATGGGTGTAATCATCAAGAAATGTCAAAAAGTATGATTTGTTATCCTACGTTTTCGGTTCTATGGGACCACAAAGATCGGTATGAATTATTTGTAGCGGTCCCTCCGCTCTTAACCTTTCTGTTTTAAACGGGTGTCTTGTTTGCTTCGCTTCCATACACACTTCACACAATGAATCCAGCGAATCTAAATCTTTACTGTCGATATGAAAACCTTCCGTTAATTTTATAAGCAGCTTCATATTTTTATACTAAGGTGACCCAATTTACGATGCCATTCCATTGCTTTTGTTTTCTTTTCAGAGATCAACGCTGATTTTTGATTTGTGTTGAGATCAACTGTACATAAACCGTTGTGTTGTTTTGTTCCCTCGAGAATAAGTTCATCATCTTTGGTAATTACAACGGCATTTTTGGTAAACCGCACTTGTCCTCCATTTTCCGTTATCGCATTGACGGAAAGTAAATTTTTAGTTAAACTGGGATCATATAACACGTTATTCAACACAAGATTTTCAGTTCCGATAATTCCTTCTCCTAATGAATCTAGATATTCCCCTTTCTTTGCAACTGCTATACCCATTTCCTGCATTTTCATCGCCCGCATTAGAGCAACATTGTTTGTCATATGTGACGAACAGCCTGAGTCCACTATGAATTCATCTATACGTGGCGTTGAATTTTCTTGCATTAGAAGCATTACTTTATCGATCCTTTTTATTACGAAAATAACAATTTTTTTCATTATAGTTATTCTTGTTGCATAAACTGCAGCTGTAGTTTTGTTTTGGAGAATTTTTCATACACGATTTAGCGTAATGCCCATAGCCGTTACATTGAAAACACTTTACATTCGATTTATTTGCCTGTTACTTATATGTCCTTGATTATTGCACGTGTAACATTTTTTTTCTGATGAATTAAACGCCACTGCTCCTTCACATTCGATACCTTTATTTCTCGACTCTTCGGATAAAAGTCTAGTTGTCAGTTTACTGTTTTTTCTGCTAACGGTGTAGACTCCCATGCGGTACTAAAATATTGATATTTTTCAGGTAATATGGCGAGTATTTTTGACATTGCCATTGTTTCATCTATTGGCAGCTTTAAATTATAAGGTCTGTACGCCATATTTTCTAATTTACTGATATTCGCCGAAATATCACATTACTTGTCATATTTATAACTAAAAAATTGCTGTAGCAAATTGCATTTCTCCTGATCCGTATTCTTTTGAAATAATGATGATAATTTATTAAACATTCCATTTGAGTTCTTGCAATTGATTATATGCATTAACAGTTTTTTTTTCGATCGTCGTAACAATAATCTTTTGAGCACGTGCATCTTTTCTATTCCATGCATCTTTTTCCTCCGGTTTTTCACATTTTTCAAATTTCGAATCCCCACTAACCACATCATATATTCCATGGGCTTTCCATAAAATAGTCACTTGAAATTTCCAAATTTGGAAAGTTTCACTATCAACCAATTTCTCTATTTTAGTTTCTTCGATTATATCCGCCATCTTGTCCATATTGTTTTAAATTTTTCTTAATGTTCTTTTTAAACACCGCACTTATTTTAACTCAGTTTTAATTTTTTTTTAATATTATTACTGTCAGTAAAGCCCTGGTCGCAAAAATGCGACTTTAATTACTTCAACCAGAACCATCTTGATATGAATAGAGCCGGCATGTAAAAAATGAACTTAAAATAAAGGACATAGAAACACTAAAAAATAATTTATTTTCATAGAGTTTGTATGAAAAAACGCGATTTCGATTGACGAAAAAATATGAATTAAAAATTAAACCTAGATAAATAATTTTTTTTGAAATCACTAATAAACAACTCAATGACTAACTCATTTAAAGCACAGATTCTCAAGCTTCCCCATTTTCCAGATATAATCAAAAGAAAATAAGGGAATTAAATTAAAAAACGTTCTACAACAACAACAATATGTATAAAAAAGAGAATATTCTATTTAATGACGTCATCACTTATTCACAACTAAAATCAATGGTAAAAAAAAGACAATACGTTGAACAGCCAAAATTAAAGTAAATCAAAGAGAGTCAAAGAGAAAAAATTATAATAATATGCATTGAGCGAGAAGAAATCAAAAAATCAAATCAACCCAGATTGTTATGCAACACAAATAAACGACATAACCAACATTAATTGTAATATAAATGCCTTATTTATTTCTCAAGTATTAGAAATATTATTTAAATTAAGTCACAGCTGAAAATAAATACAACATGATTAATATTTGGGATCGATTTTTATTCCCAAAAATTAATGACCCATTCAAAATAAGTTTTTGTTTAGAATATTTGAATTGTCATAACATTGGAGAGGGGTGTATAAAATAAAATAGCTCTTACTTATTATTCCCATTCCTAGATGTCACTTAACACACAATTAAAAACAACAGGGATTCGGGCTGAGTAAACGATTTGAAAGATAACTTTTTACGTAAAATTACCATAATTTCTTTGATAGCAATGGTTTAATTTTAGTAAATTTATAAAAAAATTATATTAAATTAATTATTATTACAATTTAATTATTACTATAGAGGGAAGCCACCAGAAATATGTTTAACCAAATCAAAAATCAGACCGATTTTAGAATCCGACCGGTTCGATCACCTATTTGATTCTTTTTATAAGATTTTCATTGTATGCGACATCTATGGTTTAAACAAAACGTCGTTAATAAAGCATTGCCACATGATATGAATCTGTATTCGAACAGATTTTTGTCATGTGGCAATGCTTTTAGAAGGAGACTAAAAAGAGATGGTTATATTTGTTTATAAATTTTATGTTATGACGTATTTTACAACAACAACCTTCCATAAAAGTTTAGCAATAGTTTATATTCCAAGAGGATTTTCACAAAGAAATAAACTCTTTCATGATTCGATTTTTCAATCAAATAAAATTACATGTTTTATGAACATTTTCATATAAAAATAATGTAAAAGCTCATAGTTCTTGTAGACTAAAAATGTAAATGAAAACAATCGTTTCCCCATATAGTTTCATAGTAAAGAAAAAAATTTATGTACTTTATTTTAAGCTTAGTAAAAAATGCAATCAATGTGGAGGCTCTTATTTATAGAGTAGGCTCTGCTTCAACACACTAGTAAACTTTTTTTATTTTATTGTGTACTCCAATATACACGTCCTACGTAGTTCCCTGTTCTCTTCATTCTGATTTTGTTTATTTTATTTACTTCTACTACATTCCTCTCTCTATACATAATAATCTCGTTTATATGAGCAGTTGAATTCAATCATGAAAACATTTTGTTAATTACTTATTTTAACATAATGAAGTAAAAGCTGATGTTTTGATTTAAGCGTAGGCCCTAAAACTTTAACATAAAACTGGTTATGATATGAAATTTGTTGTTTTTTCAGTGAGTTTGCCGTATAATTAGTAAACGATTCTGGTAACAAAAACTCAACGGTTTCCTCTAAAATTAACATACATTTCAAAAGTTTATCGTTGTTTGGAATAAGGTCTCCAATAAGAAAAGGAAAATAATTTAGAAGGGTTAAACATTCGCTGCCAGAAAGGTGTAAATTCTTATTACGGAGATGATCAAGTTTTAAAACAGGAACCTCATTTCCTATTTCAATTTCGCTGTAATCAAAATATTGAGTTCTGGAATTGAATATTGCTGAAGAAAATTCAAGTTATCGGTAGGCTTAGGAATTTTAGGTTCTAAGGCTGTTAGTCAATGTGTTAAAAATATTTAGTTAAAAATTAGGTGAAAACAAATAATCGAGGTGAAATATTTTTAACTACCAAAACATATTTTGCTGTGTGAATTGGTTAAAATTTCTACAATCTTAAATTGTACAAAATGTACCTTATTAATGTGACAACAAAAAAAATGTTGATCAATTATTTTAATTAATAATAATTAATTTAATTTATGAAAGATTAAATAACATGTTTATACGACATATGTAGATTTTCTATAATAATGAAAGTTTTAAATTTTCGGAATACACTTCTAATACAGTCAGCTCAGCCCTAATTCATTTCTCATAATTTGTAAGCATATTCAATTTTAAACAAATCATACATGAATTCATTCTGTTTTTGAAATACATCTACTCATTCTACGACAATAGAGTTTCCGACATCCGCCCATAGTATAATTTCTACAATTACATTTGGCCCGCTTTCCCTGTCTGTCCAAATATGCATATCTTATAAAATGTTAAATGCATAGTTCAAATTAAATTGGCACGTTGATGGCATACATGGATTAAATAAAGATTTAAAATAACATTTAACACCGAATTAATGAAATATTAGGTTATGTTTTTTTAACAACATCTGTCAAAATTTATATACGGTCAGTATCGCGTTAAATTTTTATTGTGGTGAATAAAAAAATATTTTAAATTTACTGGCAAAATTTTAATTTTTAACAAGTTTTTAACACATTCACTAACAGCCTAAAAAATCAAAAATATGTTCCTAAAACATGTAATTAAAATTGCAAAATATGTGGGCATATTTTGAAAAGAAAACCAAAACTAGACGTTATCTTAAGAGGATTTCAATTCACTCATTAACAAAAAAAAAAATATTATTAAGTTTTTGGCTATGAAGTTGGATAAACTGGCTCTCCTGGACCACAAAGTTGCTGAAAAAGGAGTCCAAAAATGATTCCACATCCATAGACTTAAATATTTTAACTGGTAAGTTATACTTACTTGAAAAGAACACCGTAAAGGTACGATTAGACGATATCATTTAAGTGAAATCTCACTCAAAAAATTATACGTCTCACTCGATTATAACGTCTAAACTAACATCTCATTCATAAAATGAGACATCACTTTTACGTCATCTGATAATTTCAAAGTGATATATCACTTGCCAAGTGATAACGTGTAAACAGAATCAAAACGTATATTGCATCTCACTTTACTTTTTAAACTTGTTTAAATTTCATCTCATATAATGGTGCCTTGTTTGATTTTTTCTGTATATTACAGGTGCAGTTACTACAGTTGCATTGTGTAATTAATTTATGTACATATATTTAATATTCAAAATATTCAGTACGCTAAAAATTGTTAAAAGGTAATATTATTAGTTGTAGTTAATTTGAAATTAATATTTTTATTTAAAAAAATGGATAATACCAAACATTTGTGGTCAAGGGATGAAGTAATCCTACTTATCCATTTATATGAGCAGCACAACTGCTTATGGCAGATAGGAACCTCAGACTACAGCAATAAAATTAAAAGAAGCTCAGCGATAGAGTCAATTGCTTTAGACTTGAAACTGAGCATGCCAGAAGTAAAAGCAAAAATAAATCGTATACGTTCTCAGTTCTGGAACGAGAAAAATAAAATGAAGAAAAAAAAATCGGGTAACGGAACAAACGAAAATTATGTAACTAAATGAGAATTCTTCAACAGTTTGCAATTTCTGGATTCTCATGCTAGTGAAATGATGGAAACCATTGATACGCTACCTTATGTGAGTTGAAAAAATTTTTTATTACCAAATTTATTTCATTTATTTTCTATCGATATTACATTAAATTAATTATTTGTTATCAAATATTTTCCTTATATAACTAATTTATATAAATTTACCTTGCCACGGGACCTGACCTTCCTCAGAAAAATAATTTTTAAACTCGTTCCTTGTTTGTTTTGCAGCAACCGTAGAATTTTTTGTTTGATTGGGCTGCAGGTTTATAAAATGTTGACTTTCATTTCTCCAGTTTCCAGGAATAACTGTTCCATTTTCATTTTCACAATCAAACGTTCCAAAAGGCGCATAGATTTTTTTTGATTTACAAAGAATAAAATTATGTAGAACGCAAATGGCGCTCACCAGAACTTTAACTTTTTCCGGTTGTAGTTCTATGTTTTTTCTTAACACACGGAATCTAGCTGATGCAATTCCAAATGCATTTTTCGAAATTCGCCTAGCTCGAGACAACCTATAGTTAAAAATTCTCTCAGTAATGGTGAGATACTTAAATGGGTATGGCTTCAACAAATTTTCAGATAATGCAAATGCATCATCTGCAACTATCACAAATGGGACGGGTACGTTTCTATTTGGTAATGGTTTTGGTTTTGGCAACTGAATTTTTTTATTGTTAATTGCATTAAACAGATTGCATCCATTAAAAATGCCACCATCAGAATCCCGACCTGGTGCTCCAATATTTACATAAGTAAATTGATAGTTTGCATCAACTAAAGCCATTAATACGATACTATGGGCCGATTTGTAGTTAAAATACAAACTTCCACTGTTTTTAGGAGCTTTAATATTAATATGCTTTCCATCAAGCGCTCCGATACAATTCGGAAAATTCCATTTTTCATTAAAATTATTTGCAATTCTATTCCATTGGTCTTCTGTATGTGGTGTCTATATATGTATAAAAAAAAGAAGAATTATAGAAAGTGTTTGAAATTTAATATATTTAATATATGTATTAGAAAATAATTATTTTTGTAGGAACAATGTAATTCGTCGGAAGAAATTGGTTCATCTATCAAAAATGATGGAAATTGTATGCCTGCAGTAAAACCGCCTTCTAGTAAAAAGAGGAAAAATATTGACGATATAGATAGCCAACAGCAGGAGGCCATTAATACATGTGTGGAGGTACTATCTAAAAGAGACCCATATGACATTTTTGGCCAAAATGTGGTCAATGAACTTAGGCTACTACAAAAATTTCCAGATTTAGAGATGGACTTAAAAACAGGAATACAAGAATTAATTTTAAAGAGTAATTTAGAAATGGCACAGCGGATGAAGGCTTCGGTCTCTGTCAGAAACGAAGAAATTAATTTAAATATTGGAGTTGAAGAAAGTAGGAATCTTAGTTTTGATGAATTTTAAATAAAGGAATAACTATATGTATTGTAAGAAATTATTTATTTTTAAATATTATTACCTATTTGTAGAATTTGGTAGTTGTTGAATATTAATTTACTGCAAAATTAAATAAATTTGTTTTCTTACCTGTAAATATTCGTCTTTCATTGTAATATAGATTGCATTGCACACTTCAGGGATAAATCCAGATATAGTGCATTGCGGAATACGAAACATTTAAGTTAGAGATTTAAAGCTGTCACCTGTAAAGTTGAAGAATATGAGAATATATACACATATGCTATATATATATATATATATATATATATATATATATATATATATATATATATATATATATATATATATATATATATATATATATATACATATATATATATATATATATATATATATATATATATATATATATATATATATATATATATATATATATATATATAACATATGTTAATATTATATACCTGTAGCTAAGTACCGCAATGTCACAACAAGACGTTCTTTTGCAGTGATGGCAGAACGCATTACAGTATCTTTTTTTGAAATTAATGGCGCTATTCTATATAATATTTCATCAAAGTCTTCAGCACTCATTCTTATAAAATTTTTATAACTGTTTTTATCACATTCCTGCAATTCCTTTAAGAGGTTATCAACCGCCCCGTAATCTTTTCGTTTTTGAATCCAATCCTTTACCCAGATCCGTTTAGTAACTTTCTTTTGTCTTTTTTTACGTTTTTGTATAAGTAAAAGGGCGAGACAAGCTGCAGCTTGTGCTTGATCCATATCAATAATATAAATGTAATTAAATTGAGTTTTTTAATAGCGTAATTGATTTCTGCATCGACTACAACCAAATAATAAATTATTAACACAAAACTCGAATTTAATAAAAAAATTTCTTTATCACAAAAGTGTGTACGTCTAAACAGGTTTTTCACTTGAGCAAGTGATGCGAAATTTTACAAATGATATATCACTTTTATTTTTATATTTGACCTCACTTTTGTCCTGGTATAAACATGCATCTCATTTTAGTGAGATCTCACTTGAAATGATATCTCACTTAAATGATATCGTCTAATCGTACCTTAACGGTTGAGGCTAAAAGATTCACGCTATTAAAGCAAGTTTTAAACTAAGAAAAACTAAATTACGCTCATATTTTTGCTCAAATCAAATTGTAATTCAAACATAATTTTCAATTTAAGTTCCGATCAAGATTATATTGAATTAAAGTTTAGAATTCATATTCTTTTATAAATCGTGCTGATTCTAAATAATTTTATTGTTTTATTGCAATTATGTTTCGTATTGCAATTTTTACTAATTGCAATTAAAATTTAGTTTGGAATATCAAACTTACACTTTTCGAATCATTTTAAAATGATAGCTGAAATTGTCAATGTTGTATTTTAAATTTCACTCAAAATTCTAGTTTGGAACTTACACATATTCAAAATATCACAAAAGAAAGTTTTTAATAAAAATTTACTAAATTTTTCAAATTCACTCAAACTGTTATTAAATGTAGTCATTTAAACTCTATTTCTAATGTAAGTTCCTACTTAGGATTTTGTTCAACTACAGTTTAAAATTGATATCCTTCCATTATAAAACAAAATTCTGTCAGATGTGGATGCTGGATTCCTAATTTTCTAGATGAACTAAAAAATTTGTTGAAATCGTGTTTAGAATTTAGGCTCAGTCACATAAAAAGGCTTAAATATTTTGCTAAAATTGTTTTTGAAAATATGTTTCCCAAATGCAAAATAAAGAAGACAATTTATACTTAAAATTTCACTCAAATTCGTTATACCTAGTTTAGAATTCAAGCTAATTTTCTCTCTGTCAAATACATTTGACCAATTTAGACTAGATTTATGGTCAAAATTCCATATATCATTTTCTAAAACTTCGAAAACAGCTTGATTTTAAACTAACTTACTGGTCTGAATTCCACTTACATATTAAAAGGAAAATTACCATAATCAATTAGTAGAATATCTAAATATTTGTTAAAACTTTAAATTTCACTCAAATTTTTACAATCAACATTCATTCCATTACAGTTTGGAAGTTTAACTCAATTTCAGATTAAAATGTCCCTCACAGTTGATTCAAATCCAGATGGAATTGTAATCTAATTTTATTCTGGATGCATCCAAGGTTTGATTCGAATCCATAAAAACTATTTTCTTTTCCAGTCTAATTTTTTGATCCAATTCAAATTGATTTCAAAGTATGTATTTTGGTTTTTCATTGACATATCTGTTCTTTGTCCCACCTAATTTGCTCTCATTTTTTCGTTTTCTTATTGAAAATCCACTCAACAAATCTATTGTGCAATGTAAGCTTACAATATATGGTATTTCTCTTAAAATTTTTTGAAATCAAAATTCGAGTTGTAACTAAATTCCTATATATAATTTTACCAAAGATTTTATTTGATTTGGAATGCCAAAACCATTTTTTTTAAATTTAAATTCCTAATTCAAATTTCTCTATAAATTTCAGATACAAATTTCTAAACCAAATTCAAAGCAAAAATTTTGTTGATCGTTTGAGACCAAATCTCGTATTGCAACTCAATTCTTTTACCTAATTGCAATTAAAATTATGTTTGAATCTAGGTTAGAACACCAAATTTACACTCAAATTCTTGCTCAAAAGCAACATTTCTTAATTTCTATTTCAAATTTAACTCAAGATATTGAAAGATTAATTAAAATTGTATCTGTTTAATTTCAAATTGAAAATTTATGGATTTATAACTTTACTCAAGAATTTATTCAATTACATTTGGGAATTCAAATTTTCATTCAGATTTATGGTCGAAATTCTGATTTTATGTTTTAAACGTTTGTTGACAAAAAAAATGTTAGCTTTTCTCACATAAATGGCACTCAATATTTTACTAAAATTCTTATATGAATTCTGAGTTTTTTTCATTTCTAAATTAAATTTAAAATTTTGCCTAATTATTCTACTTAAAATTTCATTCACAATCATTACGTCCAATTTAGAATTGAGGCTAATTTTTGATACCTTTAGATGTCCCTCTAATTTTGGTCAAATCCATCGTGTTTTAATTGTAATTCTCTTTGTAAATTTAATTTTAATTTAATTTAAATTGTAATCAAATTTACATTCAACATTTCCCTTAAACATATAATAACATGAAACTTTTCGGATTAAAAATTGGTTTTCGTTCGAGCCCATTTTGAATATGAATAACATTAAAACTGTTGTTCAAGTGCCATAAATGGGGTAGAATTGCATCTGCTACGTTTTCAATAGTTTAACAAATTTTAACGCTTTATCGATTCATTTAAATTCCGATGAATTCTGTTCATACATTTCCATATTTTGCCTTAATCATATCACATACGTTAGCACATACGTTAACGAATAAAAACAACAATCACAAAATCTGCTTTTCTAGAAGAACTCTCGACCGTCAAATAATGTGCGGTAAACTATTGAGATATGTATTTTGCTTTTGAGGTTTATTTAAGATAAAACGCATAGGCCTATCAGAATATTATAGTGGGATGTTTGCCGAGATAGAAGAAAGTTTTGAGATCTCGATGAGAGTAAATTTTTAAATTGTCCAACATTGTCGATTAATAGGTTAGCGCTTTGATCCGTCATTAAGTTTGAGAGGATTAGCTTTGCGAAATCCCAAATAGTTTAAATCTTTAAAAAATTTTGTAATTTAGTATGCGCATCAAAATCGAGCACCAATATATCGGAAAACGAGAACTAGTCGCTGGTATAGGGCACCCAGCGGCTAAAGAAAATTATAATGACCCAGAGGAAATAACAATCCAAGCAACCAACGGTGCCTCCTTGACAACCGAGGGGCTTCTCAACCAGAAAAAGTGTACATTCGTCATTGATACCGTTGCTACGGTATAAGTTTAGTGAACAGCAATTTTCATAAACCATGGCCTACGATCATACGACCATGCAACTTACGAGTTAAGACAGTGACTGGAGATCCTTGCCCGGCCCGCGGTATTGTCGACCTAACTGTCAATCTGGGAGAGTTCGCACAGCCAGCAAGTATTGTTATTGCCGATATAAGTGACGATGTGATACTCGGCACCGACTTCCTGAAGAAATTCCAAGGCCAAATCAATCTGGTGGATGAATGGTTGCTCTTGAACAACAAGAAAATCGCAATGTCGGTCGCGTGTAACATACCTCCTAGATCAGAAATGTTTGTCTCTGTGAAACTAGCCACGATCAGCTTTAGTACCTACGTGATCGAACACCCAGAAACATCAAATCTGTCGGAGGGAATTATGATCGCATGAGGACTCATCGACGCAAGTAGCCCTATGTGGACGAAATGAAGGGGGCAGAAATCGTTCTTCCGGGAAAGTGGGACCCGGCTTCTCAAAACCAAATCGACGAAGTAATCCAATAATCTCTGCAAGGAATACCAAGAAAATCACACTATTCGGTCACACAACTTTTAAAGTTATGGAAATGTATTTGCTAGACTCCCCGGGGACTACGAGAAAACGATCTTTACTAAACATGTGATAGAAGTAGGAGAGGCCAGTCCAATAAAGCAACCACCGCGGAAGATACCTATCGCGAAACAGGGTGAAATGAGCAATCTATTGACTGGCATGAAAATCAAAGTTGCAATCGAGCCAACTGTCAGCCCTTGGTCTTCTCCCGTCGTGATTGTCCGGAAGAAAGATGGATCCCTAAGGTTTTGCGTCGATTACCGGCGATTAAATGATGTCACCCGGAAGGACTCGTTTCCTTTACCTCGAGTTGACGTTACTTTGGATTCAATGAAAGGCGTGTGCTGGTTTTCGACCCTCGATTTAGAATCCGGTTATTGGCAGGATGAGTTGGACGACCAAGACAGTCCCAAGACTGAGTTTTTGATCGGAGACGGCCTTTGGCAGTTTAGGGTAATGCCCTTTGGCCTGTTCAACGCTCTTGCCACATTCTCGAGATTAATTAATGCAGATGGTTTTCGCACGGGCCCCCATGGGAACGCGCCTGGTTTTTCTAGATGGCATGATCGTCTATGGAAAAGACATCGACGAACTAATAAAGATATTCGAACAGACCCCACCAAAATAGAGACGATCCGTAGCTGGCCGCGTCCAGAAGCAAAGTCACACATGCGTAGCTTTTTGGGCCTCTGTTCATACTGCCGCACATTCATAAGAAATTTCGCTTCCATCGCCAAGCCATTGTTCAAATTGACGGAAAAACAGTGAAAATTCGAATGGAATGACCATGCGAAATGGACTTTCGAAGAATTAAAGCGACTGATGAGCACCATACCGATATTGGCATATCCTCAACTTGATAAACCTTTCATTATCGGCGGCATTCCTTCGCAAGAAGTAGAGGGCAACAAGAAAATTATCGATAACTTTTCGCGGACGTTGAGGAAAGCGGAAAGAAATTACTGCACCACCCGACTGGAATTATTAGCTGTCGTAGATTCTCTCCAACACTTCCATTTCTATGCGTATGGCCAACATTTTACCGTGCGTACAGATCATACGTCGTTAACCTGGCTGCTGAATTTTAAAAGGCCTGAAGGCCAAGTTGTTTGAAATTTTACAGCAATACGATTTTGAGATTCAGTGTCGTCGTCGCCAGAAATATGGAAACGCCGGCGCTTTTTCACGACGTACCTGTGCGGCAGAGTGCCATGAATGTGTCCGAATCGAGAACCACTAAGCAGCATCCACCGTTCAAGTGACGAGACTAGATACGAGTGAAGCACGTTTCATAAAAGCCCAGCCGCAAGATGCCGTTCTGGGTCGAATCTATGACTGGAAGCAGCAAGGAACCGGCTGACATGGGGGGGAATTTCTACACTGCCTGCAATTACCAAAGGTTATTGGGCACAATGGGGCTCGATTATATTACACGATGGACTCCTTAAACGTAAGTTTGAATCAGCTGACGGAACTTCCATTATTTTTCAGACCTTACTATCGCCATCGAGTCTGGAAGAAATTTTATTGGCAAGGATGGCTCCGGGATATCGAACAATGGTGCTGGAAATGCGACGTATGTGCCGCACGGAAAGATCCGCATCGCCGAACTCGTGGGCGAATGAAGCGTTATGTAGTTGGCGCACCTTTCGAAAGAATCAGGATTTACATCAAGGGTCCCCTTCCAGTCACGGATAAAGGAAACCGCTACGCGTTTGTCGTTATGGACTATTTTTCGCAGTAGCCAGAAGTTATCGGGATACCAGACCAGACTGCTGAAACTGTAGCTGAGACATTGATCCAAGAGGTGGTCTCTCGATACAGTGTGCCTCTCGAAATCCATTCGGACCAAGGTAGAAATTTCGAAGCGGCTATGTTCACCTAGATAATGGGACTTCTCGGTGCTAAAAAGACGAGAACCTCACCACTGCACCCGCAATCTGATGGAATAATAGAACGGCATAACCGCACCTTGGGTGATTACTTAGCCAAATTCATTGGAGATAATCACCGCGAGTGGGACCGACTGCTCTCAATGTTCATATTAACATATCGCTCGTCGGTTCATGAGTCGACTAATGTATCCCCCGCCGAAATGCTATATGGAAGAAAGCTGCGCTTACCAGGTTGCATGTTGGTAGAGTCAAATCCTAATACATTGACGGCCGACGATTGTTCCGGAAATCTCCAAAAGCGGATGGATCGCATTAACGAGTTCGCTCGCGAAAATCTTAATCTCGCAACCAACAAGATGGTAAGACAATACGATTCCAAAGCAAACCCCATCCAGTTTGGCGTAGGAGATTTGGTGTGGTTATACAACCCCGTGCGACGAGTTGGCCTTTAGCTGCAATGCGATTGGGATGGACCGTAAGAAATCATTGGAAAACTGCACGACTTGATTGTCTGGGTAAAGAAACCCACTGGCAGAGCAAAGGTGGTGCATGTCGACAGATTGCGAAGGGACGTTCGCAAGCCGGAAGGGGGCAGTTTAACAAATTAAAGCGCCTTAATGACGACTACGTTTATTTAATTTTGTATAATTTTGTATAAATTCGCTAGAATATTGTGTTATTAAGGTGTATGTAAAATAAAATAAATTAACCACCAATCAGTTAGTAGGTTAGTACTGGAGTGGGAAACTGAAGCCAACGAGTCTCTATTTACACTCACGCAACGGATTAAATTCCCTCGATTTAGAGAGTGGAAGGTCAATTAGCTTGCCGTACCGTGACGTCACTCGAGTTGCCCCGCTCTTCTAAGCCATTGCTCTGTAGTCGGAGCCACCATCGCACCACTTCACTTACAGACTAAATCCTCGTAGAGGAAGGGTCAATAACCCTTCCTGTGGTGAAGTGTCGCTCGGTCACTCCGCGTGTAGCTGAACGAGCAGTCATCGGAGTTACAATATTATAAACACATGAACACAATACCTATATGAATATGTAAATTATTAGAATTAGATTACAAAATCACAATCTACATGTAACAAAAAAAAATTATTCGAAAGCATTCACGGTTTTTTCATGACCAGTTACATAATCACAACCAGTTAACATAAATAAAACTAACAGTTATTGAATGGGTTGTAATGAACTGACTGGTTATTATGGAGGACGACGAGCAGGATAAGTTCACAAAAACTAGCACAAGAATACGTTGACACAATCATAGGACGGAAATAAAAATTGGTTTTGTATGCAGAACATTTGAATAAAATTTGGGGTCAACCTGATAATGACTACATAAACAAATAATTTCATTAAGAAAGACATTACTTGAGGCTATCTCTGTCTATCGAGCGATTCAAATTGCGGAATATGTGATTTTTCCAAGTTTAAAAGTGACTGGGGTCGAATTGACTCCAATGGACTGAGAGAAGGTTAAGAAAAAATCGTATTTAGGAGGCTATATAGGCGTCTGGGCGTTTATAAATATGGCAGTTTTCGGGCCAGTTCTTGTTAGAGTTTGCCCATGGTTCGGTCAAAACTTTTAACCAGTTATTATCTTCAGTAAACGATGCATCGGTATCTATAAAATGCGAATTTGAAATTTGTTTCATTTTCTCGTTTTGTCTGTTAATTTTTTATGAGTAAACTTGAAACATTTAAAAGAGACTGTTGCACATGATGGTCAAACTTTCGGTTCGGGAAGAATTCTTTATTTGTATCTATTAGCTGACAGAAATTCTTTCTCATTCGCAATTTTTAACCGAAGGAGCTTACGCCTTTAATTATTTATCTTGTCTAACTGAAATAATAATTTAAACAAATTTAGGAAATAAATACACGGTGGAACACGTATTTCTTAAAATATACTATACAAAATTATTATTAGCAACATGTTTTCATCTAAACATATAAACGACACTAAGGGGTTTGGATAATAAAGATAATTCCAAAAATAACCTTCTGAAAACAAGATTTATAAAAGTTCAACAAGAAGATAACAATAGATTACAACCTTTTCCACAAAAAAAAAAGTCTCATCTCGCATAATATTTATGTATTTTTTGTCTAAATTTAACAAGAGCTTTCTCCATACAATATACAAACACACAATCTACCTATACCATATTTCCCCATTTGTGCACATCATATTTGAGTACACAGCCAAGAAACAAAAAACATTTACGACGTATTATGTAACAACTATATATGCGAAAGGTATACGGAATGGATAAATAAAGAAAAAAAAGCAAAGTCGAAATAATTATTTACCTCGTTAAAAATTTCCCTGTCTTAACATAAACATACATATACATAGCTAAAAAGCACACCGAACAAAATGTGATAAATCCATAAAACAAATTTTTCCACGAGCACAAATAATTTAAACGGATAATCCTTGTCTTATAATAATATAAATCGATTGTTAAAAAAAAAAAAATCTAATAATATTTTATCTAAATAAAATATAAATATTTTTTAGAACGTTTCAAATTCCATTTTCTATTCTATTTATTTTGATGAAATATTTAAAAAAAAAAACTTTTGGCATGTAAGTACAACATACAAACTGGTATACAGCAGAAAATTATTCCGTTTATGTATGTGCACACGTTAGAAAATAAATAGAAGAAAATTTGACATCGTACATCATAATACTTTCATGAAAAACGAAACAAAACAAAACAGCAACAAAAATCGGAAGGAAACAAGTTTTTCTTATGCTTTTCCTTTTTTTCTTTTGTTTTTCATTTTTCGTTAAGTTCCCTAAACATTATGTTTGTATATATGTCATATTTTCGTTTTCTATTTATTTTTCATTCATCTTCTTATTATTGTTGTATATGTACAAGTTTCTTCTCAGACTTATTTTTTTGTATTTTCAACGTCTTTTAAATCCTCCAATCACAATTTTCTTTCCTTTTTTTTTATTTTTTAACCCCAATTTTAACTCTCAGCTGTGTTGTTTATCTACGTGTTTTTTTCATATACATATATTTTGTTCTTGTGTGTGCGCTTTCTTATCTTATGTGCTTTATTTTTTTATTTTTATTTTTTTTTCTTAAGAGTATAAAGGGAGGTCATATGACATATTTTCTTCCTAAATTGGTTTTTGACATAAAATCATGATAAAAAAAAAAGACAACAAACACAAAATAAAAACAAATATTTTTTTTCTACTTTGCTTTGTTGGAAACAGAAAATTATGACATATTAGAAGATTACATTTTTTTTTTTTTTTTTTTTTTCGTCTTAAGTTCTTAAGAAATATGAACGATTTTCAAAAGTAGAGGAAGAGGAAGAGTGAAATATCAAAAATGGCAATTATTTAATTGCCATGGTTTTGAGAGGCATATAAATTAGGAAAGTACTTGATATTGTTGTCAAAATGTTTGACTATATATGTATAGGCTTATTGCATACTGTTAGAGTATTAGGCGTGTATAAGATACTTGAAGTGATTCTTATTTCTGCATTCATTTTGCTTATTAAAATTGTATTCTAATTAATAATGTAATTATATCATAATGAGTCGAAATTTAACTTGCGTCTTATGTATAATCTGTAGTGATACAAATTAGGGTGAAAAATTTAGGGTCGGGTGAATCAAATTTCCGAAATTTTGCTTTAAAAAAAAATAAAATGAAAAATGGAATTAAATTTATATAATAATGAACACATTTCCACAATTTCCCTTCTATTTTCCATACACACTACATATATATTTTGTTTGTAGGGGGAGTGGAAAATATTTGTATCAATACCGAAGAGTAACACACATAGCAATGATGATAATAAGAAGCAATTCTTATGGATGGCATGGTTAACTGAAAATAAATCATCAAATTAAATTACTCTCTTTTATCATAACGTCTCCACACATTTTCCTGTTTTATGTATCCAGGGTAAAAGGGTGGTAAAATTTTACCATTTTTATTCCACGCAGTTTTTTCCCATTTATTTTCTGTATTTTATACGTTTGGGGGGTAAATAAGACAAGAACTAAAGAGATATTGGGGTTTTCATTTTTGTTACCGCACCAGTAGTTACTAGTACCAGTAGTAGTGTTAAATAGAGTATAATAAATTTCAATACGGGCTGTTACACGATTTACTAGTTGGATTTTAGTATATAAATGCTGCAATATAAAGCGAGGTAATGTTTATATCACGATTTTTGATTTTCCGTTGTGCTGGTAATGCCTTAGAAGGGGAGGGGAGGGACGTGTTTTGAATAAAATATATTTTTCTTAGTTCACAATTGATTAATATTTGAACATTTTCTGATAATTTTCAAACGTGGGAAAATTGAAAAATTTGCTGAAGAATGTTAAATTTTTGGAAGATATTGTGGTAGGTGGATTACAAACATTGGTCCTTAGAAGCGAAGAAATAACCGGCCAAGCAATTAATTAAACTACTTCCCTCCAGTACTTATTTAATCCATCGAAAATAAAACAAAAATTTCAGCCACCGAGATTTCCAACCATAGTTAATTAATAATGCTACACCGGCCATAATGGATGAGATATTAAAAGGAAAATAGTAAAACCAAAGATGGACCGTCCCTTAAGACGAGGAAGTATCCAGAAGCTAAGATAGAACAATTAAAAGCTCTATATACAGAATTCACAAAAACCGATAAGAAAATTAACAACATTGATCCACCAATTAAAAAAGATCACGCATACTTCAAACTGAAATCCACAGTTCCACCAAGTTACGAAACACTGGTTGAAGACATGCGCCAGTGTTGAACCAATGAGCCACCACTGACATCAACACCATCGCGCAGCCAGAAATACATACCGCCAGGAGAAGATGAGGATAATAAAAATACCAAACAACCAACCAAAATATGAAAAGGTCAAAGCAGCAGCAGTACGCTCAACCAGGTGCTGCAATGAGGAGAAATAGCGAATACGAAAGATGTTTTTGAACAACAGCAAGGAAAGTAAACTCTGCAATTCGCCTTGCAGTACATGTAACGTGCTTTGAATCAAATAATTGATACGCACGAGGAACTTTGTATCGGAGCCCTAGACGATAACCAAGAGAGCTTAGAATACTTTCCCACACCACCGCGATGGGAAAAACATCATCTGCCAGTGGCATAACATCAGAAATAATACTGAAACCAATTGAAATACTCACATTTTACAGAGACTACATTAAATGGAGCAGTTTAACAAACAAATACCGCTGAATAAAGTATCACAAGTATCTACAACCAACCAAAACAAAGTAATTTTAGTCACTGTTAAACCGAAAGTTGCACCATTAATATTTTAACAATCCCTAGATTGGAATGGTGTGTGGCTCTATTCCTCTCCTAATTAACCGGGAAACCAAACAAGCTTTGTAGAACCGATTATAAAAGCTTTTTCATTGAAGGAATCAAATGATAACCTTAACATGGATTAAAGGGAAAGCCAGTAGATTAAAAACATTTATTGCAAACAGGATTATTAAAATCCAATCCATATTATCGTTAAATCCGAATCGATAGGTTTGAAACTTTGAACCCTACCACTTTGGTGAATTTGCTGCGTGATTTCCGGTGCAAAGACATCATTTCAGGTTGGCTTCTGGTAGATTACAATTTGACGGTTTATGAAAATGTTAAAATTAGGAAATATTTAAAAACAACAAATACGACCAAAATAAAAGACTCATCAAATCAACGTCCTTCAAACTTTTCTAACGCCGAAAGAATTTCGGCTCTGTCGCCGCCACGATAAACCCAAATGCACCAGATGTGGAATTCAACTTTCAACCATCAACCTAAATTTACCTATATGAACAGAACAAATTTGAAATCTAACAAAACTGAAAACTGACTAATATTTAGTTAAATACAAAAATGAGTGGTTCATCGCAAAATCATAACAATGCAATAAATATTTGTATATGGAATGTTCTTAGTAATTATAATAATAAAACTGAACAACCATTTACTTTTATGAACCACCATAACGTACATCTGGTTCTGATTAGAGGAACTTGGTTGAAATTCGGAGCATCCCTCTTTAACCCTGAATATAAAATTTATGATTTAAACAGCAAATCTGATCGTGCAAAGGAAGGAATAACAATGTTAGTAAAGAGGAATATTAAAGTCTGTTTACTACCTTCTTTTCACCTTCAAATTACTGAGGCAATTCGAAATGACATTTTCACAAACCGTGATAAGATCAATGATAGATAGATTATCTAACTTCATTTAGTTCAAAATTTATTATTGCAGACGATTTAAATGGTAAACCTTCTCATTGGAACTGTTTTAAAAATAACAGAGCTGGTTTCGTTCTCTATAATTTAATAATAGTTAGTAAATTTACAGAAAAATTTCCAATTTTTCCAATTCACTACAATCACAACTCGAAATACGGTTCCACCCTCCGAATTTACCAACATGTTACAACAGCATTCAACCGAAAGCATTCTGCTGGCCTTAAGATTTTTAATATGGAATAGGCGTTTGATCGAGTTTGGCACAAATGTCTAATTTACAAGCTAATTCAAATTAAACTCCCGATTTAACTTCCGATAGAGAATTTTTTGTTTTTATATCTGGGTATCGATTTTGGTCGCAAAATGAGGATTGAGGATTGAAAATTTTGTATATGTACACGGCGTATAATATACATTTTGCTATCCTGTGCCGTCAAATATTTTTACTGTATTAGTGTGTTTTCTCATGATGGTAAGTATTAAAAATAAGCTAAGCGGGTGAAATCGGTTCAACTTTTTTGTTGCTTCCGCTCGCCTTGAGTTATTTTTCCCTACCTTTTAACATGAGGAATTCATGTTTTTCTATCTATTGTTGTTGTAAACGAGACATTCATTTTACTTCGTTACCAAAAATCCAAAACAATATACGCAATCAATTGCTCGTGGTGATCTTCAATATAAAAAACAAAAAGCAGCATAAATAAATGGTTTTTAATTTTTACATTCTTCGTCGACCACATTCATAATATTTTTAACTTTTTTTTTTTTTTTTTTTTGAGTTATGTGAGAACAAACATTTGAAAAATAAAAAAAAACAATTCAGTGTTATCTCATGCGCACGAAAGGAATGTTGTACATATTTTTATTTCCAGTAATTTTCTGCAAAATTTAAAACTAATAAAATTGTTAATTAAATAATGATTTAAAGATAAATAAATATTAACTAAAAATGGAAAATAAGTCAGATAAATATTGATAAACTATAATTTTATTAATAATTTAAAATGATGAAAAATCACACGACGTACATCCACCCTTTCGCACATCTCTATGGCTTAGTGTTAATTAAAGCACAGGAAACGGAGTTTGTACGTCGTGTAATTTTTCTAACTTAAAATTATTAATAAAATTATAGTTTATAAATATTTTTCTGACTTATTTGCCTTTTTTAATTAATATTTACCTATTTATCTTTAAATCATTATTCAAGTAACAATTTTATTAGTTTTAAATTTTGCAAAAAATTACTGGAAATAAAAATATGTACAACCTTTCGTACGCATGAGATAACACTGAATTTTTTTTTTTATATTTCAAATGTTTATTCTCTGTTTTTCTCTATTCTTTGTACACCAATACAATTTACCAATACTTTTGCCTTCCGGTAATACTCAACTCAATCCTCAAATTGCGACCAAAATCGCTGTCCTGGTGATAATTCCGCCAAGCAAGAAATTCATTCGGGAGTTCTTCATGGTGGAGTATTGTTTACAGCTGATATTACATCTACATTCACTAATGTTGAATTTGCTCAATACGCCAATAAAACCGTCATTTATATATTATCCATAGAACCAACTACTATTTACTGCAATCTAATGTAAATTCACTCTCAGATTACTGCACTAAATGGAACATCAAACTATACCCCTAACACAAAACTCAAAGATTGCTTTTCTTTACTCGACGAAGAGCGGTAAGAAACTTACCAATTAATCCTAATTTACTAAGTGATAGTTGAACGTTCTCAAAAATTAATTTCTACCCTTTACCCACTTCTGTGTCGCAACTCCAAACTCAGTGGGAAAAAATATTATGGATTTATAAAATGATAATCAAGGGCCAAAATTAGTTTTTGTAGCCAAATCAATACCAATTTATATCTCGTTTAGATCTTAAATTCACTAGGTCACTCCTGTTTTCAGACAACAGTATTATTAGAAATCTTGTCACTTAACATTTTTTTTTTAGTATTAGCTTTTTAGTTTTAGGGTTTAGTAATCATTAGTTTTATGGCATTATAATTAGGTTTTTTTCTTGTTTTTTTCAACTACTGTCAAGGGCACGCAGAGTAGCGCAGGACATGTGATGTATTCCGAAACTTCTTCCAAAAACCTTTTCCCACCGTACATAGGAAATTTCATCAAAATCGATTAAGAAATACCCATGTTCCATCCTAACTGGCCATATTCCAGAACATCACATAAAAATCCTTTCAGAATCCCGTTTCCACCGTACATGCAAAATTTCAACAAAATCGATTTGGAAATGAACAAGGAACCGAATTCCTTCCTAATTGGCCATATTCCAAAACTTTATTTAAAAATCATGCATGCTAAATTTCTACAAAATCTATCAGGAAATAACCGAGTATTCCCAATTGATTTCTTCCAAAAATTACTTTGGAATGAGCCATATTTCAGAAATTCATTCTATCTCTTTTTATCTAAAAGCGATATACAAATTATCTTAAGTTTCCCGTGAAAATTCCTTTATTTTATAAGATTATGTTTTTCAATGCTCGAGGAGGACTTGAAAATTCATAAGTTAATGATAATTCAAGACATCCTATCAGTTTTCAACGTTCCCATATCATCTAAAAATTGATAGCAAGTAGCAAACAATAAAAAGCTCGACAGAAAGCTAACCAACAATTTTCCCAAACGGCAAAAAACAAACTTTTTAAAATGTTTCTTTAATCGCAAAGTTTGAAACAATAAAATTATAAATTTCTTGTTATTGTTGTAATGAAAATGCCAAAAATATTGGAAAATCAAAAGAGCCTTAATTTTATGCCAAAGTTTATGTACACAACATTTTTTTTTTTTGCATATTCCGCGAGCACGCTGATAAATTAATGACAAAAATATTATGTTAATGTTAAACAACAATCTTGTAGTTTAAATCTGATTTTCCCAATCATTTTCCATTTTCATTTTTTTGTTGTTGTTGTTGTTTTGATCGAAAATGTAATTTTTTTTTTTTTTGTTTTTTACATTTCGTTTTGTTTTCCATCTCGTCGTTTATAACAACATTCATTATGATGATTAATTGTTGTGTAAATGTATGTTGAAGTCTATTAGATTTTTGTATTACGTGAGTATTTTTCCGGGAGTCTAAAGTGTTTTACTTGTTTGTTTTGCGAATTGTTTTTTGTTTTTTTTTTAACTTTGAAGTAAATTGATGAAAGTTATAATGAAAAATTTTGTTAAGATTTTTCCGGTACAAAACCTTTCTGTCAAAAAATACATAATTTTATTTTGTAAGTGTGAGTAGTATAACATGCGTACGTGTTTCACCTTTGTCATTTATCAAAAAACGTTTTTCGTTTTATCCCTTTTAGTTATTACGTTCCCCTCCCCTTTCCCTCCACACATATTTCGTTCGTGTGTCAGACAGAATATGTGTGTGGATTGAGTGTGAAAATGGATTAAAATAACAAATGAGTTGGTTTATGAGATTTTCAAAAAAAAAAAGAAAAAACGAAAATTATAACAAACGGAAAATTATGCGTGACATATTGTTTTCACATTATTCGCCATACGTTCATGTTACATTTTTGTATTTAAAGTTTTTGATGTTTTTATAGGGATGTGTAGATTATAAATAGACAGCTAGTTATAGGCCACCCAAAAATTTCTATTTAGGAATTATTTTACTGAAATAGGACTAAAACATATTAGATCGTTTGACCAGGGGACATAAATGGCGTAGATCTTCCGTCGAATCGATAAGGCGGTTTACGGTTTAATATACAAAAGTGATATAAAATATTTTTTGACGTTTTGTAAATATTTAATTTTAACATTCAGCATATTTTATTATTATTAATTATCCGTCCAGTCAATATTCAGGCATTTAATGAATTTGATAATAGTACTGACCGGTACAAGATTCATACTATCTGGGCTCATTGTTCTCCCTCCTAGATGTTGCAGTCTTTGCTGGAAGATGGCTGGGCATTGGCATAGAACATGTTCCGCTGATTCCGCTTCCAGATTGCAGAAGCGGCATCCATCTGCCGTACTTAGGCCCATCTTCTTAAGGTGATAACTTAAGGGGCCATGACCTGTGAGGAAGCAAGTAAGCAGCCTCAACTCAGGTTACCTTAGTTCAAGACACTCCTTAACCCTGACAGAAGAAGGTGATATACATTTGTTCGCCTGTCGCAAACCTGGAATTCTGCGCCAATAGGAGGACTTTTGAACTCAGCTTTCTTCCCAGCGTTTTACCGCTGCTCTAAGTTGTCCCTTAGGGACGCCGCACAAGGGTTCTGGTCCAAAAAATGGAGAGGCAGAACCCTCACGGGCGAGGCCATCAGCTGCCTCGTTTCCTTCGATTCCAGTATGACCTGGCACCTACATAAGTGTTACCTTATTTGAGCCTGCCAGATGTTTACTAACCTTCAGGCAATCCCATACCAGCCTTGACTCAACGGTACAAGACCTAAGAGCCTTTAAGGCCGATTAGCTGTCTGATACAATATAAATGTTTGCATCGTTTAGGCCTTTTGCTATGCCAATTCTAGCGCATATACTTCTGCTTGAAAAACGGTAGCATTGGTATCCAAGGACTTCGAAAGGGTAGTGCCACTCCCGTGTATTCCTATCCCCGCCTGTATGATGGTTCACCTGCACTCCACACACCTTGGTCAAATAACCTAACACAAAATGATTTGTGGAAGTCCAGGTTAACTGACATACAGTCGGAAGGCATTCCTATCGTAGAGTCTGTCTGAAATTCCTTAAGGATTTCCAGATGACCCACCATATTGCCTGGATGGATATTTCCTTTCGCCTGCATTTTCAGGGCCATAATTGCAGCATCCTTTTTAACATGCAGGTGTAACGGAACGATCCCTGGAAATGACTTTCTGGAGATGAGCTGCAGAGGGCAATTTATTGATTCACTCACAGAAATTCCTCCAGGTAGCCCTTTTGGATCTTTTTAATTCGAGACTATATTCCGTCAAGGCCATCTTATACTCGCCCCATTCACCGGTGCGTTTAGCCTTGTTGAATAATCTTCTCGAATTTTTCCTCAGTTTACCCAACGTCCCGTTCCACCAAGGGACCATCTTTGTAGACTCTATTCGCTTAACCGGGCAGCTGCTCTCGTAAGCCAAGTGTAAAGAATTATGCAGCTGGTTTGAACAGAACTCCAAACCCTCTGCAGACTCTATGTTCCCCACAACCGGGGGCATTTCTGATTCGAGTGAGACTCTATAAGAGTCCCAGTCGGTCAGTTTTGGAATTCTGATTTCCTGCCGCTGCATGGTCTCGGCCGCCAAATCGAATCTGAGGTGCAAGTGATCCGATAATGAGGCCTCTTCAGACACATGCCAATTTTTGCCCAAGTCAATGAAATGCGGACTAGGAAGTGTAAAATCTAGGACCTCTTGCCTAATCGCATTTATAAAAGTTCCTTCCCCTATTGATAATGTTTACATTATTTGAGATCAAAAATTCTAAAAGGTACTCACCCCTGTTATTGAAGTCCGTGCTACCCCACACCGTGTGGTACACGTTTGCATCGCACCCTATCAGGTAGGCCACCCCATTGCGTTTGCTATGAGCCGCCTAACTTCAAGTGGAGGTATCAACTCTGAGTCTCCAGGAAAGTAGGCGGAGGCCATTATAGCCACCTGTTTGCCTCTTTCACCAGAACCCCTACCATTACTGCAACCAGGAATAAAATTGTTTTTATTTATAATGAGCCAATTCTTTATATTCAAACAAATTATTTTTTTGGTATAGGGCTCTTTATTTTTGCAGATAGGTGAGTGCGAACATTCAAAGAGGATAGACGTGTTTTTTCTATCCTCTTCAAAAATTTAATTTAATTTTATTTTTGTCTTTATTTTTGTTTTATTTATGTAGTGTAGTGTTATGTATATACTTTATATACATATGTATATACATTTTAATGCTAATTGAATTCAATTTTAGTCTAATAATAATTAAAGTGTAATAATAATTGAAGTGAATTTTTGGAAAATGCAATCCACCGGGCTGCATTTATCAGGCAATGTTTTATATTTATAGATAAAGAAATCAAAATTATTGATTTCTTGTTTAAGTGCATGATTTTAACTTTAGTGAGATTGTACAAGAAATTCAATTTCAATTTTAATTACTAAAATCTAATTATCGAATAGAATTAAAATAAATGTTAACTTAAATAGACATACGTCGTAGTTAATTTCATATTTGAGTTTATTTTTACGCATACTTATATGCGTCCTTGTGTATATAGTTTATATACAATCGACAAAAATATATACTTGAACAAAACCAGCAAAAATGTTTATACAAGCCAAACAGTACAAACACTTGAGATATAAAAAAGTACGTTAAGGTGTAAATTAGTGATACGTATAAAATAAATCAGAAAGTATATATACACAAAACAAATAAGTATAGGTGATAGATTCATCGAAACTAATGTATTTTACGATATATAAATACCAATACATAAATAAATTTAGTGTACATTTTTTTTGATAGGATCTGTGTAAGGAGCGAACGAGACGGCTTGTGTAGACATTTTTGTTGGTATTGACTTGAAACATGATATATAACAAAGCCAACAACAGGTTTTGTGCATCCGTCTCGTTCGCTCTTTGTATAGATTCTCTCAAGAAATGTACTATGTTTATATTGTTGTTGGTTTTTGTCTTGTAATATGCGAACAACAATAGAATAAAGAAATTTTTTGTTGGTTTTGGTATAGTCGTCACAAATATTTTCCTGTTTAGTAGTATTTGGATATTAGGAATAATATTAGAAAAACACTGAAATCATGATAAGTATCCTCAAAATCTTCTATAATAAAAGTCATGAAAATTTCATACATATGAAATAAAAAAAATCAGGTTCTATGTGTATTGATGACAGATGTTTATTTTGGCATCACTAAATTTATATGTGTTAGTTAACTAAGTATAAAGGTGTTGGTGTAGAAACAAGATAAAAAAATTCAAATTTACGTTGAATTGTTAGTGTAACTAATACAGCCAAATCTAATGGAATCAATAAATGTATTTGTCTGTAAAAGAGAGTTTCATGACTTTTATTATAGAAGATTTTGGTATCCTGCTAAATACGCACATGAAAAATGGTAGAAATATTTACCTTCAATGTGTGTTGGTGGTTTAGTATATAAGATTATATTATTTGTACGGGGCCAGCACTGATGTAATACTATGGGCCTGATTCAGTGATGAAGCACACAGAATGTAAGAGACATTTAATCGCTTGTGGTTGAAAGTGTTGGTGCTAAAATAGAATAAAAATACTCTCATCTAACCAATCCCATATTCCCAATTAGTTTTTTTATTATTAACATACCAAATTTTCCTTCCACAACTCGTTTGTTTTGTTTTATCTACAATTTGTATGTTTTTCTAACTCATTTATATAATCTGTCGATCACCGATACTTTCATGTATTAGCGCAAAATAAATTTATAATATTGCTGATAATCGGACTTGTAGTGCATTGGTGTTGGTTTATTTTTTCGCTCTGTGAGTTTTAGTATTCATGGAACAAATATGGTGGGCTTAATAAAACATGAATATACAGGTTCAATGAAGTTTAAGTGTATTCGACTCAAATAGGATTCTTATACTTCGTATAATCGAATGGGTTTGAGTCGAATTGGATCCGTCGTATACAATTCATTGAAAATAGTTTATTTATTTATGATTAATAATTTTTTTTTTTTACATGGTATTACAAACTGCATCAAATTGATTTTAATTTAATTTAATGTAATATTATAAAATTATAAATTAACTAAATATATAAATAAAATGCTAATTTGGAAATGATGATTTGAGTTGAGTTAAGATTTGATTTTCAACACATAATGACGCATTCATTTATCTGTGCATATTTTAGTGGCAGGGTAATATGTACGAGAAATGAGATAAAATTTTATGGATATATTTAGATTTATTTAAGAGTATATTTAGGTATGATTTATTTTTTACAGGGTATTATAAACTACATTAAATTATATTTAATTGATTTTATTAATATTATAAGTTTATAAATTAACTAAGTTAGATAATTAAATACTAATTTTGAAATATTAATTTTAAGTTGAGTTGTGATTTGGTTTGCAACACATAATGACATATTTATTTATGCATGCCAAATTTGGATTAAACAAATGTGAACAACGTGGAACTAGATAAAGGCAAATTGTGATGCTAAATGTTTTGAACTTAATTGATTAGTTAAATTAATGGATTTATTTGAGTTTAGGTTGCAGTTTTCACATACAAACGTCAATTTTACTGATATGGTACACAGATAAAATTTATAAGAGAATAATGTTTAAGGCTTCCACTGTTTTATTATTTTACTTGTCTATAATTCCACTGTTTTATTATTTTACTTACTTTGCATGCTTGATTTTGCAGGGTAATATGTCTATAAACGGAGTTGAAGTTTTGTGGAGTAGATAAGTAATAAATTTCGTATATATTGATTTTTGTTTATCTTAATTATGTCAACAAGATTATGTAGCTGTTATTAATTATAGTTAATTATATATAATTGTTAGATCGTCTTCGTGCTACAGAAATACTGGTGAATTCTCGCTCAGCATCCAGAAACTCCAAGTTTCCAGCTGTTATGTAGCGTAGAAATTCTATTGTCTGGTGATAACTATTTTATTTTATATATCACTAGCTAATTTATTTAAGTTAAATTCGATTAATTATGTAGTAGGGATATGGTATAACGGTGATAATTTAATTTAGGTTCTGGAGATACCTGGGAAATTATATTTGAGCTTTATTCGTAAGTGCCCTGTATACATGTAGAGCTTAACTAAATTATTGGTATTCTAGACATTTTGCGGCGTAACATAATCAATTTTTTAAATGATATTATATAATTTTATAAATAATTAACTTCAACCTTATTATTAATTTCCTTTTTTTCTATATCTGTAGGAAATTGCTGATTAGTTTAAGTTTAATTTTATGGTTAAATATATATTTTTAACTTTTATTTTTAAGATGTAGGATAAAGACGATGAGAACCATTGGTTTACCGTTGTGCTGTTTTCTGTTTGGAATTATTAGTTTTATTATATTACTGTATTAATATTATTAATACTTTTAAAAAATTATTTATTTGTTATATGGGAATTAATTTATAATTTATTTCAGAGAATTTTTGTGTTGTCTTGTGCTGATAATTTTTATCAATTTTTATAAATTTTACTGAATAATCATACTAACTGTCGGCTATACCTGGATGTTTATTACCGGGCTGTTTCTATCACTACTAGTTATCCTATCCTATCCTTAGATGTTGCTGTGTGTGAAAGGAACATGGTGTTACCCGGCCAGGGTTGGACATGGAGCTGTCACATTTATTTAGTGTCGGAGGTGGTTGTGCTTTCTTTGTTGTAATGGTGCTTCGATGTCATCAATGGAAAGCATTCACCTGTGTCATAAAGTTGCTGTGACAAATCAATTCCTCTAGAATTTTTAGCCTTGAATTGGGAAGGCTCCATATTTGTTTTCATAAAATGTTGATTTTTTTTTTTTTGTAATGTGTAATATATTCTGTTTTATCCATTAATATATTTTAATTAATTTAGTTTTAAAATACTTAAAGGGATTTCTTTAATTTTTTTTTTTTTTTAAATTAATTTACTAATAAATAATCCAATTTTCAGAATAAACATAGTTCTAGAATTAATCATTATTATAGGGATCAAAATTAATCCCGAATTTCAAATTTAAATTATAGTTTGAATCAACCCTCCAGGATTAACAAGTAGTGAATAAGCTGTAGTTTAGAAATTGTGTTGTCCTGTGCTAACTATTTTTAGTATATAATTACTAATAATTTACTCTTATCCTTCGGCTGGGGATGGATCCTGTTATAATAATTATTCATTTAAGTAATAAAATTTGTTATTATGATGTTTATTAATTAAATTTAGTTTTCAGAGTTGTCTGGGAATTTGTATTTAATTTTATTTGTTGATTCTTAATATACTTATAGTACCTAATTGAATTATTGAATTATTAATAAATCTAGGTATTATGGTGTTGTAATATTATCATTTAAATCATTTTATATAAATTTTATAAAATAATTGAATTCATAATTATATATTTTCTTTTCTGGATCGGTAAGAAATTGATGATTAGTTTTAAGTAAAATTTTATGTTTAAACGGTTTAATGTTTATGTTAATTCTTGTTGCAGTAAGTAATAATTTTTAATTGGATATAAAAGGACCATTAATAAGGAAATAAGCGCTGTTATTTTAAATTTTTATTAATTATTTTATCAGGTAATTTAATAAAAGACGGACAAGGGTGAAATTACAACATTAATAATTTTTTAAGCCCTGTTTTAGATTTAGGATTTAGGGAGTCCTGAGTATTTGGCCCTGGATTCCAGAGAAATGATCATCTAATAATGTAGTTAGATTGTGCTGTCTTGTACTAACCTATTTATTATATATTGTACTAATAATTTACTAACTATCACTCGCATTGGTGCCTGTAACCGGGTCGAGCCTGTCCCAACTAATAATCTTATCCAAGCCTTCGGTTTTGTTATATGTGAACGGGTGTACGGTATGGGCCCGAGAGTCCGGGAGGACCTGCTATTATGCTTGGTCGTACACTCTTAATCAATCATAAAAGTTTAATTTCAACTTTATTTTATTTAATTTTATCTTTATTTTTGTTATAATGATGTTTTTTATAATACAGTAGAATCTGTTTATATTTGCTATTTGTTTATCTGTTTATTTTTGCTTAGTAATTTTAGATTTTCTTAAATATTTTATCAGGTAAATTATTGAAAGGCGAACAGAGGGAAATTACAACATTAATAATTTTTAATTTAGGTTTAGGGAGACCTGAGTATCCGGCCCTGGAGTCCAGAGAAATGATCATCTAAAAATGAAGTTAGATTGTGTTGTCTTTTGTGCCGTTAATTTACTAACTATCGATCGCATTGGTGTCTGTAACCGGGTCGAGTCTGTCCCTACTAATAATCCTATCCAATCCTTCGGTTTTGTTGTGTGTAAACGGGTGTACGGTGTGTGCCCGGGAGTCCGGGAGACTTGCTATAATGCTTGGCCGTACACTCACAATCAATCAATCAATCAATCAATCAATAGGGCTCTTTATTTTTGCAGATTTAAGCTTGAGTTTTCAATCCCAATTCGAGATTATTATCAAAAGCATAATGAAAATTATTTTCGATAAAATCGGTTTTTAGTTACAAATGTTTGATTGTTGTATGTCGATTTTTTATATAAAAAGGAACTCATTTTGAGGCCCCCTTGTGTGGCCTTCCCCCGTGGAATCCCTGATGCCTTCCTCTCTCTTTCGCGCCTTCTCCTCACCTGTATCCTAGAGAGGGCCGCCACCCCAGTGGTCTTGGCTACAGGTGCCGCCACCGTAGCCTCGACAGGCTTGACCACTTGGGTCCCGCCCACAGAAGCCGGTTGGTGCCACCCTGACCATCCTTGGGATGAAGTTGAACAGTCCCAAACCATAGTTGACTTTAAAGCCAGCTTGAGCTTCTCAAATGAAGAGTGGCCCGTAGAGAAGGTGCATAAAGCCCTTCGCCTCTCTCCTGATCACTCTTCACTTGATCGCATGCATGCCCTCGTTTTGGCTTTTGATTAAACCAAAAAATTTCTCCGTGGGCAATTCAGCATTATTTGGTAAGGTGCCGAACGCAATCCTGGTTTGAGGCAGATTTCCCGCCGCGGTCACGATCAGCTGTGCACCCTCCCATGGTTTAATAGTCCCTATGGCCTCCATGAGCCACTGGACAGTGGCCCGGTCACCGGCGGCTACTAACAGCCAACCAGGCCGAAGCTGACTGCCAAGGAACTTAAGTTTAAGCTCCTTGGCCTCTTGCTCTAACACCTTATCTAGGATGCCCTCCTCGACAGCCTTAAGCTGCTCTCCAGTGAGGACAACCTCAGGAAAACCAGAGGTTAAGATCCCAACGATCTCCGACTCCGCGGTCTGCCTGAAAATAACTCCAGATAGGTTGAGTACACTCACCCGAGCGGATACTTTTCGACGTTAAGGACTCAGTGGAACACAAATCTCCTTCTGTGGCCGCATCGCCAGAAGCCTTGTCTCGCTTCCCGGCGTTTTGCCCTCCGCAAGAAGCCTCCTATACCGCTTTTTCGCGGCTCCAAACATTTTCACGCGAGGAGCCGCGATAGGTTTGACAATGGTGTTGACCTTACCTTTCGGGCCCCCCCCCTCCCTTCCGACGTCCATGCTCTCTCCTTCTGTCACAGAGAAGATACCTCCACTTACGGGGGCCGAGTCCTCATCTACTAAGGTGTCCATGTCGGAGTTGAGAACTAATTTCTCAAGCCCGAACGGAGCACCCCATCCGATGGACCACTCATCGAGAGCCCCACAGCGGAAAGAGGGCCAAGGTCCTCGAAAGCCACTGCGGAACTATCGCTGGTACGTAACGCTTTAGGAGCGTTACCGTCCCTATTTTCAAAACTTTTGTTAGACATTTTATTCCCACGAGTTGCGAGTGGGACACCCAGCTTTACCACAGGAAGGCTAAATAAAACTGGAAGGCGTCTGGTATCCAGAGTCCGCATACTTTGGACTGATTAACCTATCAGCCATTCATCCATCGGCATATGCTGTTCCACCTTAGATTAGGGTTTCTGATCAAGGATTCCTTCTTTAGCGCCGTACTTTAGCCTTAGCCAAATGGTAAAAAGTACTAAACGGCCTCAGTTACCGGTGATTGCCATGATGAGGCAGTACGTACACTTGCGAATTGTGACCAAGTTACTCCTTACACAATTTTACCTATCACGCTAGCTGCCTAAAACATGACCAGAACAGCTCGCATGATGCGCACACCCTACGAAAGGTTACAGACCTGGTAGATAACTCTACTCAACTTTGGTCCCCCTCCCCCCTCCAGTAGACGCCAAACCACCTCAATGGATCTAACAATGCCGTCAACAAAATCAAAAAAAATGTCTACCTTGGAATTTTAGAATCTAATTACGATGTAATCATTCTGACCGAAACATGGCTTTCAGTTGATTTTAATGATGCGAAGTTTTTCCCTTCGGACTTTTGCATTTTCCTTCACTAACAGTATAACTTTAGAACAAAACTTAAAGGTTTGCTTATTGCTGTACAGAAAAATTATGCTTGTGAAGTTTTATTTTCCGACACAATCATCGGGTGCACTGCTGTTAAACTCAAACTATACACATTTTAAATCATAATTACAACCAATCTCGTCATTTTGTCAAGATTTTATTGACAAAATCTCATTTAATTTATTACCTTTTATATGTGATAGCACTGACTTTGTTATTTTCGGCGATTTCAACTTTCCAGATCTAATTTGGATGATGGAGGACAATATATTCATCCCTGCTAATACTAACGATTCATCAGTCTTAATTTGTGTTTTTATGGAAACAGATTTGGTTTTCTACACTAATAATAGATATATTAAACTAGAATCTTGCGACGACTTGGCCGGATCTTCGAGTGTTTATCATACTCCGGCACAATTCAGTTTTTCTACAAAATTTCTAATAATTCGGACTTTACTAAAAATTTTACCGTATTTGATTATTCGCACGCCGATTACAGCTCATTAAATCATTTTTGACCTGAAGTGGATTGGGCTAATATTGGGCATGATTATATCCAGTTTAAGTCTTTGCGCACACAGTTTTGCTATCTCAACCGATTTCTGTGTAACAATTTTATAATTGATATTGAAGACGATTTGCGATGTAACCCGAAGAATTTCTGGAGATTTGTTAAATTTAAGAACCATAATAACGACTTAACCTAATTTTTAGAATTCCATGGTCAAAAATCAGATAATACAAAGACAATCTGCAATTTCTGCTGAATACTTTAGCAGTTTCTTTGTTAAGGAAAGCACACACACTCGTATTTTATCTAACTCCAATAATTTCAAAATTGGCTTTTTCTGAACAGTATGCAGTCGGTTTTACAGCTCCTTCATTTATTTAATTTAAGCCTCAGCCAAGGCAAATTCCTGGATCTTTGGAAAATATCAAGTACCACACCGATCCACAAAAACGGCCCCCACAGTGACGTAACTAATTATCGTGGAATTGCAATTCGATCTTGCATTCCTAAACTATTCGAGTCGATGGTTAACAATTTTATCTACTTTCACTCCAATCAATGTATTAGCAGACGTCAGCATGCATTTTTTTCGGGCCGTTCAACGGTCACTATTTTAGCAATCTTTCAAAATAATTTAATTAACTCTGTTGCTTCGAAAGTCCACGTCGATGTGGTTTATACCAACTTAATCACAGAATTTTATTGAATAAGCTCAGTGAACTTAATTGCAACATTATTCCCTTAAATTGGCTTATGTCTTATTTACCGGATCGCAAAATGTATGTCAAGATTGACGATACGATCTCAGAATGTTTTATTCCGATACCTGGGTTGCCTCCATGTTGTCATTTGGGTCCACTATCGGAATTAACGCGGGTACTGATTTGGGCGTTACCTTTAGCTTGGATTAGCGTTTAGTTCTCATGTCGATGCGGTTGTTAACAAAGCCTTTTCGATGTTGCAATTTTTTTTTTTTATATTTAAGGCTTAACTCCATTCAGCTAGGAGCCATCTTGCCAACAAAATAATTTTTACAAAATTCCAGTTATAATAATACTATATCGTAATAATAATTAATATTAATAATAATAATAATAATACTAATGATAACTCTTAATAATAATACTAACTTTAGCGATTTACCTCTTTATCCCAATAACTCATTCATACATCCACTCGAGTAATTGTTATAAATTCATATATTTTCTTGTACACACATCCCCCTGCTTTCATACAATCAGTCAAACTGGTGGCATTGCTGAGGATACTGAAATTTTCACTACTCCTGCTGTATTTGGTACAGTGCAGCAGAATGTGTTCAATATCCTCGGTTACACCACACGTTTCACATTCATTACTTTCAACCAAATGACGTTTAAACAAACACTCTTTCCAGTTACCATGATTCAATCTGGCTCTTTCAATCGTCCTTATCATTCTGGTACTCCCTCGAAGCTCCTTATAAAAAGGAGCTTCGAGGGGAGGTCTACACAATTCACGGTACTTCTTTCCTTTTATTCTACTCAAATTCTCATATTCATTCATCCATTCATTCCACACATTCACCTGAAACATTCGAAGTACATATCTTGCATCCATCCTGTCATGCCTTTTAATATTATCTCATTCAAGTACCCCTTTTGCAAGCATATCGGCCCTTTCATTCCCCTCGATATTTTTATAGGCTGGAACCCATTGAATGGTTACCTCCACATTAAAATATCGAAGCCATTCAAAAATTTTGTCCACGTACACGTTTGCCGTCTCTGCCACCACCATTATTTAATATCAATATACCACTCTGGGAGTCGGTCAATACAATTATTTTCCTCCTCCCTTCCTTCGTAACCAACCTAATACCTTTATACATTGCTATTATTTCAGCATTCATTATACATATGCCTTCATCGATTCGAAACGATTGTTCCACATTCATTCTTGGCACATATATTCCAACACCTGCTCTATTATCACATACGCTAGCATCTGTATAAACGATTTCCTGTTCTCCGTACTAGCTTTTCACTCTCTCAAATATCCTTTTAGTCATAGTTTCATTCATTCCGTTGGTGTATTCCTCCAATTCCATACACAGAGTCAGATTATGAGGTAAGGGGTTCGGACCATTTATTTTATTTATTTGATTTACATATAAATTTATTTAACTGTTGGCACTCTCCATTTTGAGCATAAGCTCATTCACAACAGAGCGTGCCAAAAGTGATGAATGGTTTAATTATACAACTGCATTTTAGGTCAGCCAGCCATTCATTTCGGGCCAAGAATGGCATAACTTCACTTGGATTTTTACTCACAACGGGTCGATCATCAGTGGCAGGACGATCACGATTCGTAATATTTTGATTTGGATAATCCGTGATTGAAGCACCATAGTTTTGGATGTTTTGTGCAGAATTTCATCGTTTTACATTAAAATTTCAAAATAAAAAATTAAAAATATTTTTTCAGAGAAACATCCAATTGATTCAACCATTGTTCCGATGCTCGAAAACGCATCGATGTTTTCCGATATTACACTGAGTCTATATGTTGATTTATATACCCTACCTCTTTGCAATCCTCTCTTCATTTCTTTCAACAAATCATTCTTTCTAATCATCATTCGTACAGTTTCTTTCATTGTGATCCACTGTCTCTTAAAATTGAGAGGTAGCTCACCCATCTCAGAATATATGGTGTGTATTGGGGTTGAGTTAATCGCACCCAATACCACCCTCGCACATGCATTCTCAACTCTCATCAATTGGCCAAAGGCCCCTTTCGCTCCATCGCCATACACACTAATGCCATACGCTATTTTGGAGGATACCAACGCCTTTCGCAACATATTATTCACTCCAGGGTGAGCGCCCCATTTCGGTTTACTCACCCTTTTGATCACATTTAAACGTTCCTTACAATTATCAGCCAAGTACTTCATATGCCTACTAAAATTCAACCGTCGATTAAACCATACTCCCAAATACCTATACACATTAACTTGCTCAATACGTCGTTCATTTATTCTTATATCAATCTCTCCTTTATTCATTCTGAAACCCATTATGGCACATTTCACCGGATTCATCTTAAGATTCAAACTGGTCAGATATTCAATAATTTCATTTACTCCTATTTGTGCATTCTGCGCTGCTCGATCAATGCGACGACCCCTGCCAATTACAACAAAATCACCCGCAAATTGTAAGACAACTTTGTCTGTCGCATTGATCCGGTGAACAGCAACGGTATACAGGTTAAAGAAAGTAGGAGATATTTTGCTCCCTTGGGGTAGTCCAAGTTTTACTACACCCTCCAACCTGTAATTTTGTCCTTTTAAGATAGCCTTCCTTTCACACATGAAATCTTTCACCCAATCACAAACTTTCATTGGAAATTTCAAATTGCTCAGAATTTGATGTAATTTCCACGGAACCACATAACCATATGCTCTTTCAACATCCAAAAATACCGCAACTACCTTTTTATTCTCCTTTCTCACTTCCCACACAATCTTCTCAATACATTCAATAGCAGAGTGGCCCTTACGGAAACCGTAGGTTGTTTTTGGCAACGAATTATTCTCATTCATAAAAATTTCAATCCGCTCTTTCAACATTCCATTCAACAACTTAATAAATACATTTAACATACATATACCTCGATAATTTGTTGCCATATTCCGATCTCTATCCCTTTTAGGTATAGGCACCAATCTGCATTCCTTCCATTCGTTTGGTATTCTGGACCCCATCCATACCTTGATGAGTACTTTTAGCAGACTCCTTTTGGATTCTATATTCAACATCTGAATCATTCCATAACTTACTCGACTCATTCCTGGGGTGGTTTATTTGGAACCTTCCAGCACTCTCAGGAACTCATCCCATTCAAACATTTCATCACACCCTGCTATCACTCGCAACATATCCATTTTCAAGAAGGTTATCTTCTACATTTAAAAACATATACAAAAAATCACTCCCTTTCGCGCGACAATCATTCACCATATTATGGGTTTCTCCACATTTGCCTTTTACTCGGTTAAATTTATCCCATACATTCTTTGTTGTGGTTCAATGTGTCATTTCTGATACATATTCCCTCCAACTTATCCTTTTAGCCTTGCTAATAGCTTTTTTCAATCGTCCATTCATTCTGCCATACATAATTCTATTCTCTGCATTCATATTCCTGTTAAACTCACGCAAAGCTATTCGTTTTTTTTCCAATGTTCAATCTCCTTATTCGACCATCCATTTATGCGTATCTCTTTCATATCGACAGTTCTCACACACCTTTCATTCACTCTTTGTATTTCAGTATTAAGTTGGCTTTCATTCAGTTCAATTTCTCCGAGAATCTCATTCATTTCTCTCCCATTTACCTTGATTCATAATCTCACGCTTTCTTTTAAACACTCGATTGCCACCCATGATCAAATGAATCATGAAGTGATCCGAACCCAAATTTTCTTTCTCCACATTTCATGTGACTCGGTAAGCCAACGCGGCAGATACTAAATATAGATCCAATGCGTTGGCTGTAACTCTCAAGTTCGCTAATCTAGTTGGCCTTCCATCATTAAGCATTACCAGGTCGGAATTCAAAATACAGTTGGCCAACAGATTCCCTCTCACACAGTTTCCCATACACCCCCACATTCGCTCGTGTGCATTCCAATCTCCACATACAATTAATTGACTTTTTCCATTTACCCAGTCAAATAACTTGACAATGTCGGTAGACGCCCGGCCTCTGTCATCAGGATCCAAAGCTTGAGGTATATACACACTCACAAGTACTAGATTTCTGGCCAAATTGGCTGTTTTACCAGCTACTGCTTCCAAAAAAGTGAAATCTGGCAAAGTTATTTGTCGGAGTATGATATTATTGCGAAATGCTATCGATACCCCACCATAACCGTCCGTTCTAGCTTTGGACAGAAATCCATACCCTTTCAAATTAAACGTCTTGCCCATAAATATATCTACATTTACTCGGCTCAAATAATTCACAAGCCTATCCTTTTTTGCGTATAGGCTTTGTGCATTTATTTGGCCTATAACAATCTGCTCATTCGGTACATTCATTCTACTATTTAACGATCTACTCATACTTACATTCAATTTTGGGGTAAATCGGTCTCTACTATATATTGCTGTATCTTTTTTACTCATTATTTAATTGTTCGTGCTCCAATATAGCTAATTCCGCCTGATTTAAAAGTGGTCGCTTCTTTTGTTGAGAATCGCCGCTGGTTGCATCGACCTCCATTGATGGTGTAACTGTATTTGATTGTTGTGTTAAATGTTGTTTGTTGTTTTAAATATACTGGTTGTAAATTTTGAATTTGTGGTAAGTTTTTAATATGTTGTAGTTGTTGTTGTGTTACCAACAGCATCTGTTTATGTTGTGTTTGTGTTTGTTGTGGCTTGGCTTGTTGTACTCTCATTTGGAGTTGTGGTTGTAGTTCCTGTTCTGTTGTTTGTTTGGTTTCGGTGTTTAGTACTGCATGTTGTTCCTTTGGTAGTTGTGTCCTAGTATTACCTTTTAAGACATCAGCGAAGGATGTTATCTTGGTTGAGGCTGGTGTTGTATTTGCATACAGTCTGTAGTATTTAGTTTTGGCCTCGTGGAATGTTAAACGATCAACTGTTTTTATTTTTACAATTTCCGCTTCTCTTTGGTAGACTGCGGGCAGCTTTTGCTGTTACTGAGGTGTCCTTGCCCGCAATTTGTACATTTTATTGTTGTGCATTCCTCTTGGTGAGGCCGTGGATCGCAGCATTTTATACATGTTGAAAATTTGTTTTGGCATCGTTTTTTGGTGTGTCCAAATTTGAGGCATGTCGTGCATTTCATTGGGTTTGGAATGTACAATCTGACATTTAATATCAGAAATCCCGCTTTGATATGTTCCGGGAGCGCCGGCGTGTTGAATGTTACAATTATTGAGGGTGTGTCTCGTAACTCATTATTTACCCATCTTTTCATTTTCCTAACTTCCACTACACCTTGTTCCTTTAGTCCTTCGGCAATGTCCTGTTCACTTACATCTTCGAAGTCTCTTGAGAAAAGTATTCCCCTCGAGCTGTTCAATGTTGGATGCTCAATTACTTTTATTTCAACTAAACTTCCCAATTTGGTCGCCTTGAGCAATGCGTTTGCAGTTGTCCCGTTTTTGACCAACAATAACAGTTCGCCGGCTCTAGTCCGTTGCGTTTTTACAATGTCTGTTGCTGTTATCATGTCTAAGGCTTTTTGGATGTAAAACGGCGATAGCTTGGATAGATTTTGTTTTTCATCCGCATGCTTCACAATTAAAATTTTTTCGTTTGAGTTGACTTCGCTTTCTCCAGCTTGGAAACCTACTCGTCTGACACGATAATCTTTGGCCCTTTTTCGTTTAGTCATTAGGTTGAGTATTGTTTCCAATTTTCATTAGTGGCGAAAACGGATTCTGAGATGCCGCCATCGTTATCGCAGTCTCCTCCAGGGCCGTAGCCCTCACCGTATTATAGATAAATCTACTACTTTTTGATTTTTTTTTTTTCAACAAAAAATGTTCAAAATGCCTTGTGTACATATCACTTTATACTGTCCCACACTTGGTATATAAATTGTTTATCACACTTATAGTCACTAACTAATTATATTTCCACTAAAAAATGAAAAAATGGTAAAAACTCAAAAAAAAAAAAAATTTAAATTTGACAGCTCAATAACACGACTTTTGTCTACGACGTATGAAGTTGAACTGGATGTTGCAATTTATTAAACGGAATTCGAACGATTTTTACGACACATTAATTTTCAAGTCACTGTACACGTCATTTGTTCGTTCACAGCGTGACTAAGCGACTGTCATATTATGGTTCCTGTTCTACGAGTCTCATTCAAACAGAATTGAAAGTGTTTAAAAATAGTTTTTGTTGTATGTCCTCAGAAAATTACCATCTTTCGAGCGTAACAATTATTTCAGACTATCAACATATGTAGACCGATGTCGTTTCCTGGACCTCCAATCGTTTTAGTGTTAGGCGTACATCCGCAAGTGCCACATTTGCGCGTATCATCATTTGTGGTAAAATAGACTGTACTGACATTCTTTCACGTTTTAATGTTTATGCTCTTCAACGCAACTTACGCTTAACTCTGAGGTTAAATGATTGTTTAAAACAACTTTAATCCAAACTTCTTTGTACAAAGACCGCTAATTAAAATCTAGTGTGTAATAGAAAACGATGCTGTTTAATCGCATAAATCAAAATACCATAATAACATTTAACGGTTGGCCTATTATTTTATAAATAAATCTTAAATACAAATAAATTAAAATATTAGCTAAAAAAAGGCGATTTATTGCTAATGAATTTCTCCGTAAATGCCTTATGAATTACAAAAGCAAATTTAATTATTTAAAAAAATATGAAAACAATTTTTTTTTTTAATTATTATTTAAAATACAAAAATTATAATAAAAATACATAAATATTTATAAATATATGAATAACAAATAGCACAAAAACAACAACAATTCATAATTAAAAATTTAAATATTTTTTCTACGTTCCTATACAGTTAACGAGTGGGGAAAAATACGGGAAGCTTTTGTGCGCTTTTTTTATGCTTCATTCATTTCAATTCTACTGTCTGTGTCGGGCCACCATCCATACCCCCTGAAAATAATTCCTTATACATCGTGTATCTTACGTACAAAATTTATTATTCATTATACAATTTTATCCAAGAATAGAAACTAAAAAAATAAAAAGAACAAAACTTTTAACCATGAAATAACCTGAAGTGTACAAGAATTTGATTAAAGCCTCGCAATATAATTTTTGAATGCTAACACCAAAACCCAATTACCAACAAATCAACCACTCTATGCAACCTGATATAATACAGATTAGGGATCACGGTCAAATCCTTATTTTTATAATTAATTTTTATATAATTCTGGTTTCATTTTCGTTCGTTCTATGGTGAAAACGTAACTTAACGTAAAGAAAATTAACGTGGTTCTTGTGTTTGATAAAAATTAAAAAAAAAAAAAAAAAAAAGCAAAAAATATTTTTTTGGTTGGGTTCTTTGGGGTTAAACATTGAATTTGGAATTAGAATAACAAGAAAATTTAAATGAAGGTTAATTAAGGTTAACACAAAAAGATATCATATTCTTATTATCTTATCATTTTTTTTTTTTTTTATAATTAACTTACATAATCTATTTTTGTTATTTGGTATGGTTTTTTGGAGATGAAGAAGATTTTTCTCGCGATTCTGGTGTTGTACGCGTATACAATTTCCCGTATAAATAGTGAATGCTTTTATGATAATATAAGATGAAAAAAGGTTATGTTGAGACAACAGGTTTAAACGTAATTTACCCCTTATTTACTTGTTGGTGTCAGTACTTTGGGTAAGGTTATGTTTTCGACTTGCTCAGGTTTGGAAACCGATGATTAAAAATTAACAAGCTTAACATATTTCTGATTATTGATCAAGATTATAAAGAAAGATTATTTTTTTTGATTTGATTTGATTTGATTTGGGTTGTACGACCAAGCCTTTAGCAAGATCTCCCGGATGACGCCGAGCCCACCGTACACCCTTTTTACATTGACTTGGAAGAATTGGATAGGATTATTAGTATAGGATTGAGTTCGACCCGGTTACAGACACCTTGACGGTCAACAGTTAGTAGTATAACAATTGTTAATAATAATAATAATTTGTTATCAACTAGCATGTTATGAATAGTCCACCCTTCCCATATAAGAACACAACCAACTACAAATTTGTTCCCATCCGAAAACGCCCACAACCACCATCTCTCCCACCTTGACGTTACAACCGCATACCCTTCGTCAATTATAAATTATAACAAATAAACTATACATATATGTATTCAATTATTTATTTACTATGTCAATCCATTTATATCTATTTATTTTACCTCTACTTAACCTAAATAAATTTAACTACATTTGTTTAACAGTTGATTAATTAATTAATTACCCATTAGTTCCTTGCTTGACATCGTTCTGATGTACGTAAGCGATGAATATTTGATAAAAGTTGTAATATCCAACTTACATTACTTTAGCTATCTCTTCTTCCGAAATTTCATCTTCAAGAAGCTCACTTGAATCTGATTCTTCGCATTGGTAAATCCCTTCAGCTGCTTTCCGTAAATCAACTCGAGAGGATAAGAGAGGTTCCCATTCATTATGCGATCTGTTGAGATAATTTAAATCCTGGTGTAACGAATCATGCCAGGTAAAACATGGTCGTCCTAGTTTCCTAGGACCAGCACTGTACGTGAAGGCAGCCTTGAGTATATGGATAGACGGACGGCGGAACACATGTCCCCAATAATTGATCCGCTGGAACTTAAAGCGCTTTGTTATTGTTTTACCGTTCAAAATTTCTTTAATTTTCCTTGTTCCGAGGGTGGATTTATCTTTACTAAATTCCAGTAATCTTCTCAAGAAAAAGAGCTCATATTTCCTTAATCTCTTCCGATTTGCAAGTGTAAGGGCGGTGGTTTTCAATCCATAGATCATCATGGGAACTATGACAGTATTATACATCGTGATGACTATCTTAGAAGATACTTTATTTCTTTTAATGAAAGATTGCATTAGTTTTGTGACCCCGAGCGCTTGGCGACACCGGTTCCGGATAGTGAGGGGCCTACTAAGCCTAGTTGTAAAGTAGGTGCCCAAGTATCGTAATGTTTTCACTGAGGTGAAAGTAATTCCACCCATTCTGACATTGGATGGGATGGGTATTAAGGAGTCTGGGTTTCTAATAAGTACAGTGCATTTATTTGGATTCACTGTTGGTCCGGCAATCTTTAATCCAGCGATCAACTCAATCAGAATGGGTCCTAAGCATGCAGGGTCCCGAGTGACAATTAAAATGTCATCAGCATATGGTAGAATTAAAGTAAGGTGCATCGGCAACAGTTACCAATACTTCATTCAAAATGAAATTAAAAAGTCTTGGTTATAGAGGACAACCCTGTTTTACCCCTTTGTTCTTTTTAACTCTAGCTGTACAGGTGTTAAACCACTTGATGGAGATTTTCTCCCAGAAACAAGCCTTTATGATGCGTTTTACCAGATAATGAGGCACATATTGTTGAAGACGTTCGATTACGACCTTTAGATTGACTGTGTCAAATGCTTTTGCTAAGTCAATAGAAAAGGTAAAAGTTTCATTTCCGGAGCGCCATTCTTCATCCAGTACTCGACGAACGATTAACATGTGATCATCAGTTGAGCGATTGGCCAAAAACGCAGCTTGGTATGAAGGCGGTAATTCGAGATGATCATCCAACTTTTCAAGAAGAAGCTTGGCATAGATCTTGTATCCTACATAGCATAGGGTTATGCGTCGGAAATCACTGGTTTGACGAGGGTTCTTGTTCTTAGGAATTGGAACCTGAATGGTCTCCAGCCACTCGGTTGGTGGGTCATTGTTTATCCATGCAGTTTCTATGACTTTATGAAGCGCTTCAACAATATTGTTGGGTGCATATTTAAATAATTCAATAGGAATTTGATCCGGGCCCGGGGCAGTGCCTGGGCGTTAATTTCATCCGCCCAGGCACTGACTGACTGAATGTCTTCCTTATTTGGAGGAGGACCTAGAGGAAAGTAGTCCTATTCCTCTATAAGGCTCGGCCAGGTTCCTTCAATGGTAGAAAGTTCATTTACCTAGGAGGAAATTGGTATGTAATTTCCGCGAAAGGAAGAGCACTCTCGTTTGAAAATCTTAAAAAATGAATAAGTTCTACGAAGACGTTCTGGAGGAGAATAGTAAATCAAACGACTAAAAAATTGTTTGCATTCAGAAGATTTGTGCCTGGAATAGGCATCAGACAAACGTTTCCTGGCACTTTGTAGACGCAATCGAGAGCTCATCTCGTGTGGATGAGCATGTTTGTGAAATTGGGCCTGTTTAAAGAGCGCCAATGCTTTCCTACGCTTAGGTGTCAGGGGCGTCTTGGTGGTGAGTAACTGTTGGGAGCTTTTCTTGATGCAAGTAGTTATCAAATGCCATAGATTACAAACATTTATATCTGAAACTGCTTGTGCAAATGATTTTGCTAAAACAGACTGATATTGTTTGTGTATCTTTACTACTTGCAGTAACGAGAGATTCAAAGATTTGAATGAATAGATCATCGGTGGCCCTGCAGAGATCAGAACTGGCTTAACATTAGTAGGACAGGCAAGCGTCCGCACTTTTCGCATGGTGCACACAATCCATATTAAACGATGATCGCTTAGTGACGGGTAAAAACTGGCGCCTTTCAACGACTTAACATAAACAACCCGATTGCTTTTACGGGTTAAAATATAGTCCAACTGGGAATACAATCGACCATCAGTCCAGGTCATAAGTTTGTGATTAAAAAGTTGAGTTGACCGAGTAAGTAGTTCTAGAGAAACTCCATTCTCATTCTTCGACTGCAAATCATCTTCTTTTAGATGAGCATTAAAATCTCCAAATAAGACGATATCGATCTGTTGCGGGCAACGATCAATTATCGAAAGTAACTTTGAGAATATCTTTGTGGAAAAACGACGATTATATTGGGAAGTGTGAGGTGGAACATAAACGGATATGGCAATGATCCTCCTATTCTCAATTCTGCCGTTCAGAGTAATTATGGCACCAAAATATTTTCGAATTCCCATGGTCCGAATGAAGGTATGCCTTTTTATCAAAATTCCCACTCCACGTCTTTTTGTCTTGGGATCGTTTGTAAGGTGCCAAATGTAATTTTTTGAAGAACAGGTTCCAGAGGGCATATTTGTTTCTGAGACATTACATTTATGGACATTATTTTCTAATAAATTCTGTCAATGGCGTCACGTTTCTGGGAGTTATTAAGGCCTCGAACGTTCCAAGTTCCAAGGAGGAATGAGTTGACGGGAAGGTCCAGGATTGGTGACTCAATTAACTGTGATTCCTCAATTAGTGTATAAGGATTGTCAGTGGTGGAAATTTTCCGGTGGATATTCTCTGCTATGTTAGGCAAATCGGAATATTGTGCCGTGTTAGCAAGCAATGGGGTATATCCCTGTTGGAACATTAAGCTGTCATAATGTGACCCCGTATATAGCAAATTAATTTCAGTGTTATACGTTCCAATGGTCGGTGTAAAAGTGATTTGATGTTTGACATAATAAATATTTATTTTTAGTTTTTTCAAATTAGACACGGCCGAAAGTCATTCGGCGCCACCCCAAAATCCAGTCTGCTGAAGGTCGGATAGATATCTAAATATTAATTGATTTCCAGTGTGATTCAAAATTTCCCTGGGATTATAGATCTGATGACATGCATCCAATATTGTGTGAGAATAATCATCAAGATTACCGCGTATAAAGCTAACAATTTCAGCTCGGAGATCACTTGCTGAACAGGTTGAAGAATGAGAATCTTGTAGTTGCAGCTGATGAATGATTGCATTGAAAATGCCATTTCCATCACTTGGTATTTTGTGTACTTCCATGCCTAACATTAAATACTGAGTGTGCAATGTATAATACAATATTGCCAATATACCGATTTATTTAACTTAACTTACCTTCAAATTTTCTAGTTATTAATATAATTTAATTTATGAATTATTTTAATTTTAATTTTAATTTTAATTCTATTTCATCACAACTCACTACATTTCATATAACCCTACATTTCAAATAAATTCTACACTATATATTTCAAAATAAATTCTTTTAACACATAGACAACTAGTTTAATAATTAGTTAGCCTTTTTTTAATTTATGTACTTAATTATTCCTTTATTAAATTCAATACCCTTTGTTATATCCACTCTGTTATCTTTTAATCACTAAACACCGTAACTCTATAGTTTTGCTCTAATAATTAATAAATTATCTAATTTTTGTTTTATCTTTTATATTTGTTATATTTGCTTTCATCACACATCACCAATAGTTTCATTACATCAAGGCTTCTTTTAACATAAAGAGACAGACTTCTTAATACTTAGTTAGACGTTTTTTTTTTTTTTTTTTTTTTATAAATTATTCATTTCCAAATCAATGAGTTTTATTATATTCCAATTACTCGTCATATACTCTTTATATACATGTACACCAATAATAATGAGAATATAGGTTGTATTACATATACATATGCAAGAGAGTTTGAAAATATTCACAATATTAATAACAAAACAAACAATTACAAACAAAATAAAATATAAATATATCAACAGCGCACACACCTATACTCATTCCCTTCCATTACAACATTGCACCAAAGCTTACCTAAATATACAAGCCGTCAGGCTCAGACCAATTTTAAAAGAAGCTTAATTTAAGGGGGATACATTTTACGATTTCCCATAAGAGCCCATGTAAAATTGAACATTTTTGATTCAAATTTTATGAATGAAAAATACTCGTAATAGAAAATATTTTTAGGTTTATATTTAAATCAAACCTTTGAGTATAACATATTTTAGAACCAATAACTTAAATTTAGTAATTTGATTAATATAATTAAAATAAAATTGTACAAATTTACTTTTTCTTTGTATGTATATGTAAAAAATTTGGAAAAATACAGTATAAACTTATAAAAACGAAATCAATGACGTAAGATCTTGTTTTGTAAACACTAAATTTTTTTTTTTTGATGTTATGAAGTTGCCTACACAACGTTTTTTTAAATTAAATATTTTTAACAGTGCAATAATTCTGTTAAATGGGAAACTAAGTATTTACAAGTAATTTAAACTAACGTATGTAGTTAATTTATTTAATGTTTTATTTTATTTGGTAAAGTATTTTATGCTTTTCAAATATACAGGTCGATTATAGAATCCACGTGGACGCGGAAAAAATAAATTCATTACTAAAACTTTTTACATTTATTTTAATGTTCATATTTTGTATTTTGCTCAAATCAAGCATTCTAGCGCTGAATCCATTTCGTGTTCGACAAAATTCGTCCGATAATTGAGTCTCATATAAAGCGCGAGCTCTTGAATTTCCCCTTTGGTCATCATGTAATTTATGGAATTATACCCGGATATTTTTGTGGCATTCCCGGATTTATTTAATAGTGTCCCACATAATCACAAATAATCCCCTTCCTTACATGATAAAGAAATTATCTATTATGTATGGCTTTGGTACAACAAACAAAAGAAAAAAGACGCAATTAAGCAATTGTAGTGATATAATGAATTTATTAATCTCGTTAGTCGCATTTCTTTTACTCTAGCTCAAATTTAAATAAAATAATTAAATAATATATATTTATATATTTATTAAATAATTTAATAATGTTGACACGAACATAAAACGAAGAACTACAGTAACTGCAGCCAAGAAACAACTGTCTTGATTCCGTCCAGGATACTTAAAGATTTCAAAAATAGGTGTCACAAATTTTTGGAATATAGTATCGTCCGAATATAGAAGAACTTTTTGAATAAATAATTTATTGCTTCGGCAATCCGGTCATCAGCTTCGGCACCCTGACTTACTTCCTCCTAAAATTTAGTTTAAAAAAAAAAATGTTTAGCTATGAACATTTTACCGGCACAGCCAAGAAATTACAACAATATACCTCATTTGGTTGCCTTTCATGATTCGATAATCGCTTTAATGCGTTATGCTCGCTGATGCGTTTTTTGTCTTTCGATGCCTGTCTAACATTTGTTTTTCGCGACCCCTATGCAACTCATGTCGGTATTTTGTATTGCTGTACACATCCATATTCAAAAATATCATTTCCTTCATGGCCACATATCCAATCAAGTAAATAGTCCGTGTCATCAACCAAGCGGGGAGCTTCAAAATCTCGCCGCCAACATTATGATTCTTCTCGTCCTCGGTCAACTATTCAATCGATTTTTTCTCGATCTTTTGTAAAATTTCAGATAATATTTCCTCTTTCACTTTATCTGGTGATTGTGATACTTGATAAATAAAATCAAATACGGATGCGGTAATAGGATTAAAATTTTTAAAATTTTCCGCTCCAAAATACAGTCATACATAAGTTTCTTTACTTTAACAGTTTGAACGAGTTGGTCGTTTGGACTGAATCGCCTAAAATTGGAATCATCTTTGTCGTGTACTAAATTTAGTAAAAACGTTAGTACGGGTGAATAAACTCCAGGATCTTTCATTCTTTCAAGACCATAATCCTGAAGAATTGGTACATTCGCCTGAGCGACTGAATTTGATGCGCTGAAATTAAAGATGAATTCAGTTTTTCAAAAACTAGTCTTAATTAAATTTATATTTACCATGATGCTAATACGAGTATTTGTAAAGCTTTTCTTGCTTCATCTTCCATTGTATCTTCAAACATCATATTTTCAATTACCTCACTTTCGATCCAATGCCTTATTAAAATTTCAAAAGCCTTGTAAAACCTTTTGTTAAAAAATTAAATAAATTTGTCAAGTTGTCAACTACCTCAAGAGCATGAGATCTGCCATCCTTATCGGTCGAGAAAAATATTCTAAAGTATTCATTTGTGACAGAATCGCGTTTTTCTTTATCACTCGACCACACTAAATTCAATGATTTAATCATTCCGACCTCAGTGCCCTCGATGCCAAACCAATATCCGGTTGTGAAAAATGAAATGGCTTCAATCACATCACTATTTGTTTTTGACAATAAAAATTCCTCTAATTTTGATAATGTACTATTGAGGTAGAAAATGGGTTTCGCCCAAGAATGTTTTAATCAAGATAATGGCATTCTTGCGCACCAAGGTACTTTTATCGTCTAACCGATCGATAGCATTCACTAATATTTTATGTTGATATAACAACGGCACAGCATAAGCCTCTTTCAGCTGATAAAATATATTCAATGCCTTTGATCGTACATGTGAATTAACATCCATAATGTGATCGAAAAGTTTTTCGAGAAAATCATCTCGCACCAGCTTCTTTTACTTTGCGGAACTATTTGCGGTTTTGCTAGAAACGATAAATTTATACTAATCAGCTAATAAATAATAAAATAATAAATAAAAATTAATAAATTAATTTAAATAATTTAAAAAAAAAACTTAAACTTACTACTTTTCTCTATTGACAAGTATGAAGTATGACATTTGTTTAGAATATGTCAAAAAATTAGCTTTTCCATTTTGTACACTGTCAAGTGAGAAACTAGTGACATCTGTAGTTTACCACAAAAAATACATTGCTTCCATGTGTGCTTTTCCTTTTAATAATAAATTATTGTTATTATACAAATAAATAAATAAATACAATATTTTATTAAAATCACAAAAAAAATTTTTCTTAATAAATTAATTTTTAATTGACGGTACCTTTTACTTGAATTGATTTTCGTATTTTTAATTGAGCTGATGAATTCTTTTTGTTAAACTTATTTCCACCGTTAGAGATAGGAATATCATTATTCAAATTTCATTCAAATCATTATTGCAATTTTTGAATGTTGAAAACAAACGCATCGTCCGAATTTTTCGACTTCAAATCAATAATATCCGGATGAAATAGATTCGCATGCTCGTTAATCTTTTTATTTACTAAATTATACTCCTAACTTGCTAAAACATTATTTTGATTTGTTTTTCTGAAATATGAATTTATTTCAATTTCTTATTACCGCCATCTGATTTCAAACACGAAAACTACACGGCCATTTTGTTTTTTTTAAACTTTTTTAATTAGTCGAGTTTATAAGTAGGTGTCACTATGGCTTATTACAAAAAAAAACATGAACGAAAGGTATGACGTCATGAGGTGGTAAAGATGTGTTTGTAAATAAAGGGGTTTTACTAAAACATTAATTAAATACATATCTATAAACAAGATTTTATTAATTGATTTTCAAATCGTATATTTACCAATCATTCTTCTTGATAACGTAGAAATCAAAATTCATTTTTGTAAGATTTTTCATTTAAAAAAAACGATATTAAAAAAACATAACTTTTCATATGATTTGTATGAAAAATTCATTTTTTTTTGTCTTTCTATCCCCCTTATATTAAGTTCGAATTTTAACCTGACGGCTTGTATATTTAGGTAAGCTTTGATTGCACCAACCGTAAACTTGTCCCCTTCCAGTTTTATCTTATTCGCGTCAACATTTACCATTGAACATACACATGCATTTCCTGTATACTGCATTTATGCTCTATGAGATACATACAATTTAATTGACGACACACACTATCATTACTGAATAAACACCAAAACTTATCCATGATTGCTATCTATTTAATAATTTTCCCTCCTCACACACACATATACACACCGCTTACCTGGCTAACGGATACGTATAGTACCGTTATATATATTTTAAACCAAAATTATCCTGTATTTTTGTTTAAATAATTACGGCGTTTATTTGCACATAAAGAACACGTTTTCACAAGAGTTAAAATAAAATAATCCCAATAATAAGGCTAAATTCACTAATAAACTACTTTACACTATTTCACTAGCACCACACTAAACTAATCACCGCACATGTTTTAACGGTCCCATGCACACGGAAACACTCCGAGGAAATTTAGAGTTTTAGAAATTTATCACTAAAATAAATTCAAACCAACAAATCCATATTATTTAATTTAATTAAATTAATTTAAATACATTAAACAACATTTCAATCTATTTAATTCTAAATTTATTTTATTTTATTTTATTTTATTTGACAGAGGAAACAAGAACACGTCTTCCTCCTTCGACTGTCATTCGACCATCCTCAATCAGTCGACGATCCACCATTATAAAGAAAGATTATGTTGCAAAAAAAAAAAATTAAAGCTCTCAATTCTATTTATTTATTTATTATAATGGAATGTGATAGCTGGAATACGTAAAATGAGCTGTTTTTTATCGAGCTGGTCATGTACAATATATAATAACTGGAAGCTATGCGAACAATTAAAAATACTTCCCTTTGTTTTGTATGTTGGCTTAGTTTATGATGACGATTTATTTATGGATTCAACTGCAAAATTTATAAGTTAGGCGAAATTACTTCATTTTTAATTATGAATTAATTCCGCGACATTAAATTTTTTACAACAAAATTAAAAAAAATCCGCGCGGAATTAATTCTTTTTTAGTTAAATTAAATCTGCCGAAAAATTAAAAACAATGAGAAACCTGTGATTTGTTTAATTTGTTTTTACTAGTGTGACAATAATAATGTGTTCATTTCAAGTTTATTACACTTAGGTGGTATTTGTATTTGAACCTTCTAATTTTTAAGGTGGAATAAATTCATATTTATCGGCGGAGTTAAATTCATTTGGAAAATGAATTAATTTCAAAGATAATTTTATTTACCGAGGTGTAATTTATGAAAAATGATATCAAATAAAGTCAGTGGAATTGGTACATAAAAGTGAAAAGGGTACAATTCAAAGACTTTATTTGATTAATTAGTCTTTAGTAAAAATATTGTACAAAACAATTATTAATAAAATTAATTATATTATATAATTCCTAATAAATATAAAATTACTAAATCTATATTTCATAAAAATATAATAATAAATAAACTTAATAATATTGTATAATAAATTATTCTATTAAATAAAAATAACTACAACAAAATTTGGTTGCAGCGGAAGGATGATAACGTCGGTTGTATAATAGTACTCAAAATCATCCGATATCATCTTGAAAAGTACCCGTTGTAGCATGTTTAATAGAATAATCATGCTAAAATTTGAAAATTAATACAAAAATTCTAACATAAAATTTGAAAATTTAATCTTAATACTTATAATTCTTTAATAATATTGTACGTAGTGATACGGCGCAGTCAAACCGAAAGAAAAAAAAACAAAAATAACAATAAAAATCGTGAAATGATACGATTTATAAAATTAACGTTTTTAAAAAGACGCCAAAACCACGTTTTGAAAATATTTTGAGCGTCCTTGTGAACTAAACCGTATATCTTATTCAAATAAAAAAAATAAAAAAAATTTTTAAAGTGAAAAAAACTATGAATGTTAATAATGTATGCTGAAGAGTTATTTAAATATGTTCAATAAAACTAAATCTTCTAAAATTCGTTCTAATGTAAAAAACAAAATCGTAATACATGTGTTTAAAAAAAAACTGTTTATTGAAAGACCAAAATTTCTTGTCTTAAGTGCTGTTAATAAACCGTAATCATCAAATAGCGAGATCAATTTGAAATCAAAATCAACTTTAATTCATTTATGAAATACGAAACAATAAAATTTGCAAAGATTTGCCGTAATCGTTTTGTATCTTCATCAAAAAATTATTGTAATTGTTCATTCATCATTTTTCATCTCAACAAAAATTTGGAAAATTGCAGTAATCGTTATTATCATAAAACAATTTACAATTATTCATTCATCAAAACCATCATAAATATATTGGTTATTATTATTACATTCAACAATGAATTCAAATCAACTATAAACTCATCAATTAGTACATGCCGAAGTTGGAATCATCTAACAGTGAATTACAACAATAAGATCAACATATCATTGAAATGGAATTACTAAATATTATCACAAACAACTAATACAAAAGTAAGCTTTTTTTGCGAATTTACAAATCATAAATTTTCAATAAATTTCAAATTCTAAATTAATTTTAATTTTATCTAAAGATTAAGTAAGTTATACTAAAATTTCGTATTAAAAATACATTTTGCGTTTGTTATTTAATAATTTAAGTTATTTATCATTTAAGTCATTATTATTACATTATATTTTCTTTTTAATCATTTAAAAATAATAATATGGTAGTTTTATACTCGAATATCCAAATTTTTACCAATCATATTCAACTTGATTAAAATAAATGAATAATTATAAAACTTTACGAAATAGAACGGTTAACATTTCGGAAGAAGAAACTAAAAGAAATTCTAAATCGAACGTAAATAATAAAATTGTATCTAGTGCTAATAATACAATAAAAGCTCTTCTACATGGACTTATTACGATTTAAAATTTCCTTTAATAATCTATAAAAATTTATTTCCAAGCGATTTCGAAAGTCCGCTAGCACTTTGTAATCCAACCATGACGTTTAATTTCGACAGAGCGATCAAATTAATACAGGAATCTGATGGAACTCCCGACAAACTACCTAAATTTTTGCAGTGTTGTAATTTAGTTTATCTCTATATACCGGGTGTTTCTTTTAAACTGAGACGATCAAATATCTCGAAAAATAGCCACTCTACGGAAAAAATGTCCATAATCAAAATTTAATCATACCGCGGGGGAAATACATTAGTGCAAAAAAATAGTCCCCCACCCACCGCTTTGTAGGTGGGGCGGGGTAACTTTTAAACTAAGATAGGAAGCCATATTTTTTATTGCAGATACGGATTCTACGACTAATGATTTGAATGAAATATTTTGTTCGGTTCATGATAGATGGCGTTGTAATCAACGAAATTCAATTTTTTCAATTTCTTCTTCTTAGAACACACGCATTCGATTCTGCAATACGTTTGAAATAAAAAACATCACGTTTTCATTGGAAATACTCGAAATTCGTCATCAAAACAATTTATTCAGTTTTGTAAATCACATTTAACGTTTCTGTTATTTCTTATCTTCATGTTTTTCGTAATTGCAAAATAAACGATAAAATACTTTAGTATGGACCGTTTAACTGGGCCAGAGAAAATTGAAATGGTTCTGGTTTATGGAGAAGCTGGCAGAAATCTTGAAAATGCTGTTGCTATTTACGCTCAACGTTTTCCGGATAGGATTCGTTCACGTGCTTCATTTGGCCGTACTATCAAACAATTTATTACTGATGGAAATGTTCAACCGAAAATGAGGACCCGTAGAGCAACAGTCGAAATAAAAATGACGTGTGTGTTTGTAACACTAAAACTCAAGAACCACTGCACCGATTTTAATAAAAATTTGTATGTGTGTTCTATGGGTCGTGAGGAGTGTTTTCGTATAGTTTACTTTTTGTCCGATAAATAGCGCAAGATTTTTTTTTTTTTTTTTTTCAAGTATAAAAAATTATTTTCACTACATTTTAATAAGTATCGTTGGGTATATCTTTAAAAAAAAAAAAAACTATTCTACAAACGAATGCACATTACGGTGTGTTGCGAAATAATAATAATACAAAAAATAAAACAATATTTCAGTCATATTTCAGTCAACGCGTGTTTAGAATCATCTCATTTGTTCAAAAACTATAACTTACTGTAAACATGCGGGCACAATTACAAAACGATGCATCATTCTATTTATTTGCCAACCAATTATTGGATATTGGAAACGGAAAAATTGCTATAGATAATACAACAGGATTAATAACATTGCCTCTCGATTTCTGTGTTACAAATGAATCAAAAGAAGATTTAATTTTAACTGTTTATCCCAATATTGCACTTAATTAAACAAATCATTGCGTTAGTGACTTTAATATTGACATTTAAAGTAAGATTTGTGGCCAAACCAAAACATACAAATCCATTGATTGCGTTATGGATCCAGATGAAGTTGTGAACTGGGTTCAATTTCTAAATTCACTTGATTTGCCTGGAAATCCACGGCACATTCTACAATTAAAAATTGGTATGCCAATAATTCTTTTACGCAAATTAAATCCACCACGGGTAGGCCGCGCTTAAAGACATTTGGAGTTTTATTCTAATCAATATTTTTACATAATACGGATATTTTAAATCAAAAAAATTTACAAAGTATTAAAAAGAATTTAAAGGTAATAAATAAAAAATGTATGATACGAGGTTAAGTTAAATAGACATTTTTATTTATTTGTTATGCAGATTTTATATGTGAAAATTAAAATGCCACGTAAAGTTTCAAATATTGGTCGCAACACATGTCGAAACAATCAAATAAGAACACGACGTTCAAATGAAACACCAGCTGAACATAGAGAACGGATTGGAAGGGTTAGATTGCAAATATCACAGTTACGTGCAAATGAATCAGCTGAACAATACGAATTAAGAAATGAATCAAATCGAATTGGAAATAGACAAGCAAGAAGAAGCACATCAAATACAAATAGGATAATATTTAATAAGCTTGCTTTTCGTTATGATCATACAATTGATTATAGCTTAAATCCAATTATTACTATAAGCGGTATGAATAACATTTGTGTGCATTGCAAAGCTTTAAAATTCAAAAATGAAGCTCATGGCTTGTGTTGTGCAAATGGTAAGGTAAATTTGCCAGTTTTAATTCATCCACCAGAGCCATTGCTAACATTAATTTCGGGAACAACACGACAGTCGAAGCATTTTTTATCAAACATTCGAAAATACAATAACTCTTTTCAAATGACTTCTTTTGGTGCTACAAATATTATTACTGATAATTTCATGCTAACATTCAAAGTTCAAGGCCAAATTTATCACTCAGCAGGTTCTTTATTACCACTTCCAGATGATACACATAAATTTATACAAATTTATTTTATTGGAAATTCTGATGATGAATTAAATGTACGTTGTGAAATCAATTCATGTACAAGAAGAGTAATTATAGAATCATTACAAAATTTATTTCATGAACATAATGAACTAATTAAATTATTTAAAACGTCACTTGAAAAAATGCCATCGGATAATCATAGAATAGTAATTAGAGCCGATAAAACTCCTATTGGAGAACACTCTAGAAGATTTAATGCACCAACAATCAATGAAGTTGCGATAGTTATTGCTGGAGACCAATTTGAATCACGTGACATTATATTACATCGCAGAAATGATAGACTTCAACGTGTTTGTGAAACACATAGGTCTTATGATGCATTACAATATCCAATTATATTTTGGCAAGGACAAGATGGATATCATATTCAAATTAAAATGATAAATCCAGTAAATGGTAAACAAATATTTATAAAACTTTCTATTAAACAAAATAAATATTATATTAATAATTAATATAGGTGAAGAATTAAATAAAAAAGTAAGTTCTATGAATTATTATTCATATAGACTTATGGTACGCGAAAATGAACAAAATCATATATTAAAATATCGCCAATTATTTCATCAATATATTGTTGATATGTACGCGACAATAGAAACAGAACGTTTATTATATATTCGATTAAATCAAAAAAAATTACGTTCAGAAGAATACATACATCTTCGTGATGCAATAAATAATGATGGAAATGTCAACAATATTGGAAGAATGACAAATTTTACCAGCAACGTTCACTGGAAGTCCAAGACATATGCATGAATATGCACAAGATGCAATGTCATATGTTAGAAAGTACGGACGCCCAGATTTATTTATAACCTTCACATGTAATCCCAAATGGGATGAAATAAAACAAAATTTATTTCAAGGTCAAACATATACAGATCGTCATGATATTATAGCACGTGTCTTTAAACAGAAACTTAAGTCATTACTGGATTTAATAACGAAACATGAAATTTTTGGCGAAACACGTTGCTGGATGTATTCCATCGAATGGCAGAAAATAGGATTGCCACATGCCCACATTTTAATTTGGTTAGTAGCACAAATAACACCAAACGAAGTTGATAATATAATTTCTGCAGAAATTCCAGATTTAACAACTGATCCAGAATTATTTGAAATTATTAAACAAAATATGATTCATGGTCCATGTGGTGCATATAACATCAATTCACCTTGCATGATTAACGGTTAGTGCTCAAAACGATACCCAAGAGCATTAATATCAGAATCAATTACAGGCATTGATGGTTATCCATTATATCGTCGGCGCTCAATTGAGGATAATGGTCAATCTTTCATTATAAAAATTAAAAATGAAGAAATTGAAATAGATAATAGATGGGTTGTACCGTATTCACCACTATTATCTAAAGCATATAAAGCACATATCAACGTTGAATATTGCAATTCCGTGAAATCAATAAAATATATTTGCAAATATGTAAACAAAGGGAGTGATATGGCAGTTTTCGGTGTAACATCTAATACTAACACAAATATTGATGAAATTACACAATATCAAATGGGACGTTATATAAGTAGCAATGAAGCTATCTGGCGAATTTCATCATTTCCAATACATGAACGATATCCAACCGTTGTTCATTTAGCGATTCATCTTGAAAATGGACAAAGAGTTTACTTTACTACACAAAATGCACTACAAAGAGCAGAACAACCACCACTAACAACATTAACTGCATTTTTTTCATTATGTCAAACTGATTCATTCGCAAAAACATTATTATATTCAGATTTTCCAACATATTACACTTGGAACATATCTAAAAAAATATTTGAACGTCGTAAACAAGGAACTCGAGTTGAAGGCCAAATAAATATATTTTCTACCCATGCCTTAGGAAGATTATATGCTGTACACCCAAACAATGCAGAATGCTACTATTTACCTTTATTATTAGTTAATGTTCATGGACCAACATCATTCGAAAATTTAAGAACAGTAAATAATAATATATGTGTAACATATCGAGAAGCATGTCAACTATTAAATTTGCTTGAAAACGATGAAAATTCGGATAATACAATTGCCGATGCATCGATTTCTTCTGCACCACATCAAATACGTATACTATTTTCCATAATAATAACAACATGTTTTCCATCAAGTCCATTACAATTATGGGAAAAATATAAAGATTGTATGACGGAAGACATTTTACATCGTATACGTTCAAATACACTAAATTATGATTTACAATTCACAATAGATATATATAATCGAACATTAATTTTAATTGAAGATATTTGTTTATCAATTGCAAACAAAACATTATCACAATTAGGATTGACAGCGCCCAATCGTTTAGTAAATGATATCACCAATATTGAAATCCAACGCGAACAAAACTTTGATATACATTTATTAAATGAATGTTTACAAGAAAATTTACAAAAAACGAATCAACAACAAAACCATGTTTATGATACAATTCTGTCAGCTATAAATAATCAAAGAGGTGGATTATACTTTTTAGATGCTCCAGGAGGAACCGGAAAAATATTTTTGATATCATTAATTTTGGCAAATATAAGATCTCAAAAAAACATACCATTAGCAATTGCTTCTTCAGGTATAGCAGCAACATTATTAGATGGCGGTAGGACTGCTCATGCAGCATTAAAACTTCCATTAAATATGCAAATAATTGAAACACCAACATGTAACATATCAAAAACATTAGGAATGGCAAAAGTATTGCAACAATGCAAAATAATAATCTGGGACGAATGCACAATGGCACATAAAAAATCATTAGAAGCATTAGATAAAACATTAAAAGATTTACGCAATAATCAACAGTTATTCGGTGGTACAACAGTATTATTATCAGGCGATTATAGACAGACACTACCTGTTATACCACGATCAACTCCAGCTGATGAATTAAATGCGTGTTTAAAATCATCTAATTTATGGAGAAACGTTCAAAAATTAAATTTAACAAGAAATATGCGTGTTCATTTGCAAAACGATGAATCCGCTGTAACATTTTCCAAACAATTATTGGACATTGGAAATGGAAAAATTCCAATTGATATTACAACTGGTTTAATTACATTTCCACATAATTTTTGTATTTTAAAAGAATCAAAAGAAGAATTAATTGAAAGCGTATATACAAATATTGTACAACAATACAAAAATCATAATTGGTTAAGTGAACGAGCAATATTGGCAGCAAAAAACAAAGACGTTAATGATATAAATATTGCCATTCAAAATAAAATTGTAGGTGAAACATTTGCATATAAATCAATAGATTGTGTTATAGATCAAGGCGAAGTGGTAAATTATCGTACAGAATTTTTAAATTCATTAGATTTGCCTGGAATAGCACCACATATTCTTCAATTAAAAATTGGTGTACCAATCATTTTATTACGTAATATTAATCAACCAAAACTTTGTAATGGTCCTCGACTTGCTGTTAAAAAATTAATGACAAATGTCATTGAAGCAACCATATTAACTGGCAAATACAAAGGTCCCACGCATTCCAATAATTCCATCAGATGTGCCATTTAATTTTAAAAGAATACAATTTCCAATACGTCTAGCTTTTGCTATGACTATAAACAAATCACAAGGTCAGTCATTTCAAGTTTGTGGTCTAAATTTGGAATATCCATGCTTCTCACACGGTCAGTTATATGTTGGATGCTCACGTGTAGGAAAATTTCATCATTATATGTGTACGCACCTGAAGGTACAACTAAAAATGTTGTATACCAAAAAGCATTGGAATAAATCAATAAATCAAACAATTTTTATCTAATTAAAATATTTTTAATTTAATTTTTCATTATAATTTTAATTTAATAAAATACAAAAATTAAAAACAAAATATAATCTTTAATTTAAAATGCCAAAAAAAAAAATAATGTTTTATTCCAGATTGTTACGATGATACCTAGCATAGAATAGAATGAGTTAATTGATAACGCAAAGTTGTACAGTACTAAAATGGAATTTTCCATGATAAAACTGTTCTTAATGAATAAAATTCTGTGAAGAATAGAAATGAATTAAAAAGTGATTTAAAAAGTGTTTTAGTGCGATATAAAAATTATAAGTTAGTAATCAGTAAAATTGTCCGATAATAACAAAAAACTGATTTTGTGAATTATCGTTAATAAATTATGATGAAATAATTTTTATGCTCAAAAAATAAAATTCGTTATAAATTGAAGTGTTGTGTTTTATTCAAAATCCAGTGGTACGAACCTTGATTGACAAGACAAAAACGTAACAATATGTTCATCAAAAAATAAAAAAAAACTTACACGTCCAGCAAAGCGGGCAGGGTACAGCTAGTAAAGATATAAAAACAGCGGAAGAATAAATTTATAGATAATGCTTATAATCAAACAGTTTTAACTTGTTCGTACAAAAATTGGCCAGAGCTACACAAAGACTTGAACGAAACATTTTCAAATGTTAGAGCATTGGAAAATATTCAAGTGGATTTGGTGCAAGCTTCTCAGCGATTTAACGAAAGTGTAAACGATTTTGGCATTCGAATCGAGAACGAACCTTCTTGCGGATATTTAAATAAATCGTGCGCTTCTGCTATTTCCGATCTTGGCATTCTTGATAAAAATATTAAAACTTTAAATTCTAGAACAGCCGTACATGCTTTTGAAGATGGTCTCAGAGACTCACTTAAGATTTTAATTAAAGCTTGTAGATTTACAAATTTGAAGGATGCTATTTCTAAAGGCATCGAGGAGGAAAATTTAATTCAATCTAAAAATCCTAAACCTATTAAATTTCAAACTTCTACTGCTCAACAACCTGTTAGGTTCCCGATTTGTTTCAAAATTGGACATACCGCATCTAAATGCTTTAACCGTAATTCTAATATTCAACAATTTATTCCATCTTGGAATAAAACCTCGAATTTTAATTCAAGTTACAAGTAACAATCGACAAATCCCTACCCGATCTTTTGCGCAAGCTCAAAACCAAACCAGTATTAATCGAAGCATCAACCAAATCTCTTATCCATGTGCTTATTGTAAAAAGTATGGACATCACATAGGCGTTTGTCGATCTCGTGAAAAATCCAACGAAATGAGACAACAACGAACGCCAAGGATGTAGCGGTGAAAGTTCAAAACATTTAAACCTGCATCCAGTTAAAACTATTCATGATTATAACAACAATAACATAAAGCCCGTATCAGACCCTTTCCATACCAATAATTCATTTTGTTTTTCAATAAATTTCCATAACGATGATCTAAAATTTGTAAAATTTGATTTAGAAATTTTACATGTACTTCAATTTTTTTTAGTCGATACCGGGGCTGATATTAGTATCATCAAGAGAGAATTAATTAAACCTGACAACTTATGTTATCCCAACTTAAAATTAAAAATAAAAAGCATTACTGCGTAATCGATTGATACTCTAGCAGTTTGTACTTCCAAAATAAACATTTCAAATAACAACACGATTTTACATGATTTCCACATAGTACCATCTGAATTTCCTATAAATTGTGCAGGAATCATTGGAAATGATTTTCTACGGCAAAATATGTAAGTGTATAATATTGACTATTCCCGTAATATAATTCAATTACTTAATATTTCAGATGGCAATGAATACATCAATTTAAATCTTTCTTCTAACAATCCTAACAATCCTTCAATCGTTATAGATTTAAATCAAAGATTGATAATGTATACTTATCTCCTTCTCAGATGATAAAGCCAGGCGTGTACATGGCTAATGCTATTATTCAAATAATTAACTCGTTCGCATCAGTTAGTGTGATAAACACAAATGATTACCCCGTAGAACTAGACGACTTATACATAGAACCCGAAAGCTTAGATAATTATCAAATTCTTCACTTAAACCATTGGTCAGAGACCTTACAAGACAGATTACATAATTTAGAAAGTCAGATATGTAGATACAAACCAAATGAACACAGACGAAAAATCCTCAATAATTAATTTATGTCGACAGTTTAATGATATTGTTACGTTTTTGCCTTGTGAATCAAGGTTCGTAACACTGGATTGTGAATAATACAAACTCAATTCAATTTATCACCAATGAATTTATTTATTTCACAAAATTTATTACAACACAGTTTATCAATAAAAATTCACAAAATCACTTTATATAAATTATTCTCAAATTTTACTGATCACTTTTAATTACTTTTTAATCTTCACACTGTTGCTTTCCAAATACTACTAATCCAATTCGACTTCGTTCGCCTTTTTATATACACAAACCAAACTTCTAGAAAGCTCATGACTTTTCCAGTTAGAATAGCGTATTACGTAACAATTTTTATCATGGAAAATTCCATTTTAGTACAGTTAAACATTGAGCTATTAATTTAACTTCTTCTATTACACACTAAGTGTCACCGTCACACTACCCCCCACCTAAGCCTGTTCGTCCCAAACAGGACCCAAATCACCTCCTCTGTATAGGGCCAGCCTCTCCAAATGCACCACCTTTGGTTTACCTCGATGTCCCTTCCGTATCCGATAAACCACGTCGTTCATCCTTGTGATGACAGTGTAAGGTCCTTGCCATGCTGGTTGCAGCTTCGGTGATAATCCCTTTTTCCATTGCGGGTTGTGAAGCCATACTGATTGTGCTTCGTGGAAGCCCTGGTTATTTGCTCGTATGTCATATCGAGCCTTCATCCGGTTACTTGACATCTGTATTTTTCCCCGTACAAATTGATGAATCTTATTAAGTCCCTCTTTCATCCTGTCTACGTAATCCTGTCCACATAAAGCCGCTGATGGTGCAGCCCCCAAACTTTAGATCTCCAGGTAATCGTAGGTTATCCCCAAATAACGTTTTAGCGGGTGTTATTCCGGTTGTGTCATGTATTGCTGATCGATAGGCCATCAGAAACATCGGTATATGCCGATCCCAGTTGCGTTGGTTTTCTCAACGACCTTTCCTAGATATTCCTCCAATATACCATTGAATATTTCCACCATACCATCGGACTGTGGATGCAAAGGCGTTGTTCTCGTTTTATTTATACCGAGCATCTGACATATTTCTTGAAGTATCACAGATTCAAAATTCCTGCCTTGATCGGTATAAATCTCCATCATTATTTATTTATTTATTTACTTATTTACAACAAATTTATAAAGATAAACCAACCCCACTTACACAATATACTTTGAGCTAAAGCTCATTCATAGCAGATTATGCAAGATGAGGTGGGAATTAACATAAACATCAAATCTTTGTAACCGAAGTTGTCTATTTCTTAAAGTGGTATATTTGCCGCTTGGATTATTAGATTTTGAATTTTTCAAGTAACGGATGAATGTATGACATCATTTACACAAAAAGCTTCGTTCCGCGAATTTTGAATCGCTTTAAACGATACGACAGGACACCCGACCCACTGTTGGACACATGTTCGCATTTTATGCAAAATTCTTGATGCAATGGAATTTTTTCGTACAGCGCGCACAGTACATGAATCACCCGATCATTCCGCTTAAATTAATTTTGACATTATAACAATTATAACATACGATTACATAATAATAAAATTAAAAAAATTTAAAAAATAAATATTTTAGGAAAAAAAATAAATGCGACTATATGACTTGAAAGTCAAAGCCATTCTTCCCTTCCATCGGCACTCCAAATCTGCTAATCCAATTGTTGACCACGGCATCAGCTATTGTTGTCGTCTCCTGATTGGGAATGGGGTACACCTCCGGCCATTTGCTTAAATAATCCATTATTACTAGCACATATTTGTTGCCGCTCTCGGTGGTGGGAAATGGCCCCGCTCCGACGTTATATTGATTCATGCGGGTCCCTTCACCGCCGCAAATTGGTCACATTTTTGGCACCATTCTATCACAGACTGCCTACATCCTGCCCAGTAGAATCGTTGACGTATCTTTGCTAGTGTTTTATTAATTCTTAGGTGGCCCCCACTTGCTCCTCCATGATACTCATTCAGGATTTCCGCAATCCGGCACTTTGGTATCACCAGCAACAATTGCTTTACTTTGCCATCCGTGCTATTCCACAATCATTTTAAACAGCTATTCTCAAGACGGAGGCTATCCCATTGAGCCCAATAAGCCTTGACGATGGGAGTTTTGTCCGCGATCTCGCTCTAAGTTGGCCGATGTTCCTTTTCCTTACATGCCATTATAACTGATAAATCCGTATCATCCAATTGCTCCTTCCTTATCATTTCGTCGGTCCACTCCTCATAAGGCAACACTTGCGTAAGCCTAACGTCGATGATGCCTTCCTTTGCTTCAACATGGCCACAATGTTTACATTCTACTGGACACAGCCGTCTTGATAATGCGTCGGCATTTCCATGTGCACTTCCCTTCTGATGTTCGATTTGGAAATCGTAGCTTTGAAGACGTTCGATCCAGAGTGCTACCTGTCCCTATGGATTCTTGAATTGCAGCAGCCACCGTAAAGCGCCGTGATCTGACCGTAAATGTAATTTTTGGCCATAAAAATAGTTATGGAAATGCTTAACACATTCCACTATAGCCAACAATTCTTTCCGTGTCACGCAGTAATTACGCTCCGGTTTTGATAATGTTTTGGACTAGTACGCAATAACTCGTTCTTGGCCATTAATTTCCCGTTATAACACACCTCCTATACCGTCATGACTTGCATCAGTGTCCAACATAAATTTCACGTTGGGTATAGGGTACCCGAGGATTGGCGCAACACATAACCGTCTCCTCAGTTTCACGAATGCTTCCTCCTGGTCATCGTTCCATTCGAATGGCTTGTTCTTCCTGGTCAACTCGTGTAAACTCTTGGCAATGTTGGCGAATCCTGGCACGAAGCGTCTATAGTAGGTGCACAATCCCAGAAAGCTTCGTAATTCGTGAAAGTTTTTAGGTCTTGGCTAGTTCTTTACGGCAGCGATCTTTTCTTCGTCGGTGTGAATTCCATTAGTTGTTACAAGATGACCCAAATATTTGACTCCAGTTCTGAACAGTTTACACTTCTTTGGGCTTAACTTTAATCCGGCGGCCTGTATCCGATCTAAAACTTCCGTCAAGTTCCTTAGATGCTCGTCAAAATCCTTACCCATGACGATGAAGTCGTTCAGATATATTAGGCACGTCTTCCAATGTAATCCCCTTAAGACGCGCTCCATTAATCGTTCAAAAGGCGCAGGGGCATTACATAATCCGAACGGCATAACATTAAATTGCCAAAGCCCGTTACCCACACCGAACGCTGTTTTCTCGCAATCTTCCTCATGGACTTCCACCTGCCAATAGCCGCTTTGTAGATCTAATGTAGAAAATATTCGAGCACCCGATAACGTGTCTAACGTGTCATCGATTATTGGCAGTGGGTAGCTATCTTTTTTCGTCACAGCATTGAGTTGTTGGTAATCAACGCAGAATCTCATGCTACCGTCCTTCTTCTCGACCAATACTACCGGTGAGCTCCATGGGCTGTTAGATGGTTCGATTACTCCTGCCGTCTGCATTTCTGTTTTAAGTCCTTCCGTTATTATCCGATGTACTGCAGAATATGGACGTTTACTGTTTGAGTAGTTGATGTGCAGAATCTTTCTGTGACTCAGTAAGATCTTCGGTCGATTTCTGCATGAGTTGTTCTATCATTTATTTCTGCTCTTGCATGTCGGCTTTTTCAATCGGACTTTTCTGTTCACACTTTATTATAATTGAAACCTCGTTATATTTGCCGATGACTGTCCCTTTCTTGATTGGTTTTCGTCTTATCCGAGAGATTTAGAGTCCTAATTGGTACTCTATAGTCGTTGTCTGGTTTAACTAGGGCTTTTCCGTTTATAATTTCCTTGGATCCGTTCTCCTCTTCGTTAACTTCCACAACCCACAACCTGGGTAACCCAGAAGCTCCCTCCAATTTTCCCCATAGGATCGTCTCCGAGTTCGGTGGCAGCTTCTCCCGATGATCAATAATAATTCGCCTTATAATTGCTCCGGCCCTGCTAGATTGAAGTGGCAACTCGATGTTATCGTAACTTAAAACTTCTCGTCCAACATCCACCATGAAGCCATTTGCCCTCATGAAGTCCATCCCCATTATGACTTCTTCCACAATATCTGCAATCAGCACTTCGTGTTGGAAAAGATTTCTTTCGATTTTTATTTTCACGATCTTTTTGCCTTTTATTATTGAACTATCTCCAGTTGCTGTTTGTAACTTCAATCCATTAGCTGGTTGTACACTTCCATCGATCAGATCTTTCCGGACAATCGTGCGATTTGCTCCCGTATCCAGGGTGATGATGCAATCTGTGCCATCAATATCGCCTTTGATTGTTAAGCTGTCACCGCCTCTTGCTACTTTCGAAACGCGGATGGAGGTTATGGGGCAATCGGTTGTGGGAATTAGCTTCTGCCCCTTTAAGCTGACTTTTTCAAGTTTAACGGACTCTGTCGTCATTTTGCCTTTTTGACTGAGATGGTGATGGTGATCTTCCCATTTTTCTTTTTAATTCCCAGCAGTCCCGTGAGATATGACCGATTTTATCACATGCCCAACATTTGATTTTGCCGCTTCCGTTTCGGTATCTTGGTGTTGACCGTTCTGTGTTTATGCTGGTGTCGATTTTTACTCGGCGTATTTTCATTGAGGGTTTGGTGATGGCTTGTGCAGTTTCATTTGTTAACGCACAAGCGATGGTTTCCGCAAAGGTTGCTTTAGGTGACAACATCACCGCCATGTGTGTCTCTGGATCTCGAATGCCGTCAATGAATGCGTCAATTTTAAGCCTTTCCATATAATCGGCCGATGTACTGGTATGTGCTAGATGTACTAGACGCTCGATTGCTGATGAAAATTCCTGTAGCGATTTTCCTCTCTTTGATAGCGGCTTTTCAATTCCATACGATAGATTTCCTGCTTGTGGTACCACTGCCGTACTTCCAATCCAGCGCCTTGATAATTTCGAGATAACTGTTGCGATCCTTTTCTGGAATGGTTTGTAAGGCCTCCGCTGCTTCACCTTTTAGGGCCACTATTAGCGCGGCGACGAGATGTTCATCATTCCAACGGTTTTGATGGCCTGCCGTTTCAAACTGAAATTTGAAAATGCCAAAGATGTTGTTCCGTCGAATGTTGGTGGCTTTAAATTGATTGATTTTTTAGACTCATCTGTCCCGTCATCTGGTTCATAGCAACAATTAACTGCGACAAATCGAAACTTCCAGATGGTGGTTGAGTTGTTTCGGCTGACGGTTTTTATTTCCTTCTTTCTGCTCTACGGTTACCGCATCCGTTACTTACTCTCCAAAATCATGTTGATCTGCGTCTAACCTTTCTTTCTCCATGGCGTCACGTAGTCGCACTTATAAAGCTTCTTTACTACCATCAGTAGCCAAACCATGTATCTCAAGTTCCTTGTTTAATTCTTAAACTTTTAATTCGTTGAGAATCATTTTCTATATCTTATTATTCACAATCCCACACCTGTCACCAATTGTAACCTTTTTGCCTTGTCAATCAAGGTTCGTATCACTGGATTGTGAATAATACAAACTCAATTCAATTTATCACCAACAAATTTATTTATTTCACAAAATTTATTACAACACAGTTTATCAATAAAAATTCACAAAATCACTTTATATAAATTATTCTTAAATTTTACTGATCACTTTTACTTTCTATTTTACACTAAAACACTTTTTAAATCACTTTATAATTCTTTTTAATCTTTATACTATCGCTTACCAAATATTACTAAATCCAATTCGACTTCGTTCGCCTTTTTATATACACAAACCAAACTTCTAGAAAGTTCATGACTTTTCCAGTTAGAATAGCGTATTACGTAACAATTTTTATCATGGAAAATTCCATTTTAGTACAGTTAAACATTGAGCTATTAATTTAACTTCTTCTATTACACACTAGGTGTCACCGTCACAGTAACAATATTGTAACCGTGACACCTAGGGTGTAATAGAATAAGTTAAATTAATAGCTCAATGTTTTACTGTACTAAAATGGAATTTTCTGTGATAAGACTGTTCTAAATGTTTCTACACTATTTTTACTGGAAAAGTCATGAGCTTTCTAGAAGATTGGATTGTGTGAAAATTAAAAAGAAATTAAAAGTGATTTAAAATGTGTTTAGTGCGAAATAAAAATTATAAGTGAACAGCAAAATTGTGTAGAAATTAAATAAAGTGATTTTGTGAATTATCGTTAGTAAATTGTGTTGTAATAATTCTTGTGTGAAATAAGTAAATTCGTTGGTGATAAATTGAATTAATTTTGTTTTATTCACAATTCAGTGATACGAACCTTGATTGACAAGGCAAAAACTTAAGAATATACTCATTATTTGTTTGTTTCTTCAATTATAATAATATCCATTATTCACTGCTAGTCCCTTCTTCCATTATTCACTACTACCAAATAAAAATTACATTTTTGGAAATTTTATCAAGAAGGCACTTGCCATTTTCATCATAATTAAACTGAGACGTCAAAATGTCGACGGAAATTATTTTTTTTTCGTGGACAAAGTATCGTATTCTACTCGCATATAATGGCTGTTATTCACTCAGATGATGTACGACACTCGCCTATCGGTTCGTGTCGGTAAACTTCATCTTCGTGAATAATATACTGTTTTAAAATAGTTGATTTTCATAATTTACCCGAAAACAAGTCAATTGTTATAAAATTATTTAGTCGTGGTCTATCATGAAAGCTCTTTTTATATATTTTTTTTTTTTTTTTTTTGTGGAAAATGTTAAATTTTTCACTTGTTGTAGTATTGATTAGCACCGTAGACAAGCACAAAACTGATTCGAATTTTAAATGGTTTATAAAGCGGTTTATTTTGGTTGTATGGGCTTAAATTCTACACTGCCGCCATCAACAACCAATTAACTGGTACACCAATTACGAATATATCAAATTAAATTTACAATTATCAAATTTAAAAACTAAAAAAAAAGCTCACCGCAGTATACATTTTTTATGAAACAACTAAAAACCGATTCCATTAAAATAAAGATTTTTTGTTCACATTTTAATTATGTCATCATACTAACCACATTGCATTAATGATTTTTTTACCCATGAGTATCATTAATCGATTTTATATTTCCAAATTATCACATTTTTTTGTATTTTTAATATTTATACTGTTAGATTGATAAGCAATCATTAATTTGTGGTTTTTCGTTTATTTTATATCACATACAAAAAATCTTTTTGTACATTGTGTATGTTGTCTTGTGGATTGGTCGATTAGCTTATATAATTTAATATATAATTACGAAAAAATAACTTAAAAGCTATGTACATTAGAGAGGGCTACATCATATATAATTTCAACGGCGAAAAAAATCCTTAATGCCTTTTTAAAATACAATAAATCTTAAAATAAAATATTATTTTACCTTGTACTTGAACAAAGAATAGCCTAAAAAAAAATGATATGTATGTATATAAAAAAAGCTCCATTGAAGTATGCTAATAAACATAATAAATGACTTTATAAAAAGGCAAAATATCAAGACGTACAAAAAAATAGAAAGCTCAGCACAACCAGAACGTCAAGTGATGTATTTGGCATTATATTTAAATTATATATCGAAAAAGCATAAAAAGCAAATTTTTCATCACTTTTCCTTGTCCCCTCTCTTTCTCTTTCCCATTCTACTCTGGCATAAGGTTCATATTTTTCATGTAGATGAACCAAATAACCAAAAAATTAACCTTTAATCGAATTCCAATCAATTTATCAAATGAAATGAATAAAAATGTACTCGGAGAAAATGTAAATGTTTTTATTAAGTTTTGTACAAAAAAAAAATGAAATAAAAAGCTTTTCGGAAGCGATTTCCTTTTTATTAGTTTTGTTGTTGTTGTTGTTGTTGTTGTACTTGGGAGCTACTTTCCTCAATTAAACCATACCACTTATGAGAAAATACTACCTTTTCTTTTTTTTTTTTGCTGGTTACTGTTGTTGTTAAGTAGTTTTTTTTTACATAAAGCATTTTCTATGTTGATCGGTTATTTCGTTCGGTTTTTTTTTTTGCCAGCATTTTAAAATTTATATCACCAATAATAGAAAAATGGCATTAGAAAATAGAAAAACTTGAAAGGTTAGGTGTTTATGTATTCGTGAGTGTGTATCTAAGTGGAGATTTTATTTAAGGAAATAATAATAATAATTTAAGGGAAAGAAAATTGATTTGACAAGGGGTCATAAATAATTTAATAAGTGGCTATTTTGAAAGCAATTTTTTGTCAGGAAAATTGTTTTCTGCCATTGAAAAATATAAATTATATTTTCATGAGTATTATATACTGTTTTTGATTTTATAACATGTTAATAATACTAAATTGGATATGTGAATCAATATGATGGTAATGATGATGATGATGATGATGATGATGAAGTGGAATGAGGTTAGAGGTGTGTAATCGATTTAAAAAGCTTTTTATATATTTTAATATTCAAAAGAATGTTAAGGACATGTTTTTTGTTGTGGTTTTTTATTTTTCGGTCAAGTTTTGTTGTTCAAAGCTTTTGGTTTTCAACAATCATGGAATGAATTCAGTTTTCTTAATCGATCAATTTTCAGTGACACCTAAGCATAAGGACTATCGTAGGTAATATGGTTTACATGTTAATAAACTCTTAGGAAATGTAAACAAAAGTTATTAAAGTGAAGAATCAAGTACGTTAACTTAAACAACGATGCCTAAAAATAATAAGCCATAGTCTAAAAAACGAAGCTTTTATAAAGGATTTAGATAAGAGATAAAACCAAATTTTTTCAACATATATGAACGTCGTTTACGAAAATCGTTTTCACGTTCTTGTAAGAATTGATTTATTTAAATCAAAATTTATAAAATGGAAATAAACCGAAACATCAATTTTTGGTTTCAAACAAGTTTTGAAGCGTAATCGGAACTTTGGTTTCAAAACGAAATGGTTTTAAAATTTGGTAAAATTGTATCATAGAAACTGCTCAAAACATCTTTATTCATTTATATCAACAGCTAAATACCATTTTTGGCAATAAAATGGACATCAAATAACTATAATTTACATTTAATTTGCTTTTTAAATAAACATTTGGATAAGTTTAAATCGAACTCATTAAAATTAGAAACTGCACCTGAACCAAACTGAAATTCCTTTTATTCCGCCACATTGGAAGTTTAGGATCAAACGGCCACTTCATTTTGTGCAGCAAGTATAGAACTAATAGTTTTTGTATTCATTCAATTCGATGCATACTTTAGTTTATACGGTACAATAGAACAGTACAAACTCTTAACGGAAATTGGATTACGAATATCCTTGGTGGGGCGACGAACGAAGCCAAGAAAACTAATAGACTTAGCTAAAACTCATAACCTTACATTTTTATATTGTAGATTTAAGTATAATATATTCGTAATAGTCTATTTATCTAGATCACTCTGTATTTCCATACGTTGTTGCATTCACAGCCACAATATTCGAACAAAGATGCGATTTCATCGATGAATATGATAAACAGCACAGGTCCAAGGTGAGCACCTTGAGGAACACCTGAATGAACTCTAATGGTGTTAGATGTAATACCATTTATTCTCACCATTTGCTTTCTTTCACACAGGTACGAGCCTAACCAATCCAAAAATAATTTGCATACTCCAAATCTGTCTAATTTTCCAAGAAGAATGTCAAACTGCGGTGTATCAAATGTCTTCGAAAAATCAGTAAAACTGACATCTAGCTGGCTTCTAGACCGAAACGCTTCAAATACTTTCGATGTCAAGCTTAACAGATTTGTAGTGGTAGAACGTTGTCGGATGAACATAACGTTTACCAGATTTGAAGATTGGGATAATGATTGACTTCTTCCATCTCGCAGGAAAAATGCCATTCTTCAGAAAAGCATTGAATAAACGCCAATTCTATTAGATTATGATGATACTGTCCCGAGTGAGATGTAGAGGCGCGATTAACCCCTCGTCATGGTGTTTCTTAAAGACAGCTTGGAAAAAATCCGCATATACTTCACATATATCGTTTACATTGTTAGCAGTAGCGTCATTCAGAGATATATCGTCTGAGGATAGCCGGAACACATTTCCGTTGTCCAAAATAACTTAGGATCAAGATTTGAGATATAGATTCAGTAACCAAGCCGATGCTGATTATCGAAATCTCGAAATAACTACCGGAGTATATAATCACCCTTTTAACTTAGCAAGCTTGTGAAATTTATTCTTTCTATTTAAACTGCGGTGGATGGTTATAAAAGCTATTGCGCTTACCCAAATAAATGATGTATATGCGAAATTAACTTAACTAATTTATAAAATTTCTTTATTTAATTAATTTATGAATTGTTGAGAATTGAATACACGTTTTTTTATTTATTTATCACCATCATTGTTGGTAAAATATTGGTTGACCGCGAAGATCACATAGATATGGTTAGCGCAATATCCGAGACGAGACTGAAAAAATTAAATTTTATTTTGTTTTTGTGTTGTCTCTTCATATGGAACAGACAGGAGTTTTATGGTCACATGCGTGTGTTTCCACATGGTACAACGTTAAGCGGCGTGAAGACGTTGTACTGGTTGTTGGTTGAACTCAGAGGCCAACGCATGTAGGTGATGCATTGTGGCGCAGCATGCATGAGTGACCCGCTACAAAACCTTAAATAGAACACAGTAAAATTCATCAACTAAAGCATCAACATCGCTCCATTTATGACTAAAAATTTCATCCTAGTCCAGATTTTCAAAAAACATATGCAATTCAGATATATCCGTTTTTTTAAAGTTATAATTCATTGTAGGTTATTTATGATTATTGAATTTACAAAATAGCTCCAAACAGCCAAAATCAATTTCCAATCCATAATGGTGTAATCTCTCAGAAACAAATGGGGCCATTGACTTCATTCACATAAATACTAAATTAACCCGGCCATTTAAATTAGTTACTTTACAAATTTGATGCAAATCAAGCGATGACATAAACTCAATAAAAATGTGTTCATCACCATTAAAAATATTGGTTGCGTCATATTATGCCAGGTATATTGAAATCTCATAAAACACAAACTATGCAATTCATATTACAATCCGCAACAAAATGGTGAAAGTTATCACAGTGTAAATTATAAATCTCGTTAGCACTATGAGGTGGAATGTACGCCACGTGATTTAACAATCCATAACAACTGCAATGCAACGAGTTCAATGTTATAATTCGGCCATATTACCACACAGTTCAAAATTGAATTACGCACAGCCACCAGCATACCGCCACCACCAGAGTTAGGACAAATTTAAATTTCGATTCTTCGATGTATTGGCCAATTCAGAACATTAAATGTAAATATTTTAGAATGGAAATAAGGTACATCCATTACTTCTGTATCATGATCAATACATAATACCATTATTGCTTGCTTTGTGCACCAGTTTGAAGTTGTTGTTTTTTCTTCGAGTTTGAAGGGTTAATTTGTCTGGTTGAAACGGTCGAAAATGAAAAATAAAATTTTACTGCAGTTCCACGTAGGTGGGTGAATAATTTAATTTATCATATCTTTCGAAAAGCAAGGACGTAGACAGTGCCGGAAAAAACTGCATTCCGCCACAACAAAACTGAATAAAGATGCCTCGTATCATTTTACGAGATAATATTGTAACGGTGACACCTAGTGAGTAATAGAATAAGTTAAATTAATAGCTCAATGTTTAACTGTACTAAAATGGAATTTTCCATGATAAGATTGTTCTAAATGTGTCTACGCTGTTCTAACTGAAAAAGTCATGAGCTTTCTAGAAGTTTGGTTTGTGTATATAAAAAGTGTGAAGATTAAAAAGGAATTAAAAGTGATTTAAAATGTGTTTTAGTGTGAAATAAAAAATGGAGGTGTGGCCAACACACGACTTTCTTTTACGAACAGAGAATTTTGAGAGATTTTATTTTTTCTTAATTTTTTTTTTTAATTTTTAAATTTTTTTTTAAATTTTTTATTTTTTATTTTTATTTGTTTTTAATTTTTGGAAACATTTTGTTTTAAGCACTTTTTTGTAAACCTTATACTTTTTAAAATATTTGCAAAATAAATTTTCTGGACCAAGGGAGTGGCCACTTACGGTTAGCCGATTTGGAGTAAAATTTACTGGGGCCTCCCAATTTGTCAAAAAAGCTTAAATCTGAAATTTCAGTTCGATTGGTTAAACCATGACCGTAGAGAGGACACGGACAGACTGACAGACTGACAGACTGACAGACTGACAGACTGACAGACTGACAGACTGACAGACTGACAGACTGACAGACTGACAGACTGACAGACTGACAGACTGACAGACTGACAGACTGACAGACTGACAGACTGACAGACTGACAGACTGACAGACTGACAGACTGACAGACTGACAGACTGACAGACTGACAGACTGACAGACTGACAGACTGACAGACTGACAGACTTACAGACTGACAGACTGACAGACTGACAGACTGACAGACTGACAGACTGACAGACTGACAGACTGACAGACTGACAGACTGACAGACTGACAGACTGACAGACTGACAGACTGACAGACTGACATACTGACAGACTGACAGACTGACAGACTGACAGACTGGCAGACTGACAGACTGACAGACAGACTGACAGACTGACAGACTGACAGACTGACAGACTGACAGACTGACAGACTGACAGACTGACAGACTGACAGACTGACAGACTGACAGACTGACAGACTGACAGACTGACAGACTGACAGACTGACAGACTGACAGACTGACAGACTGACAGACTGACAGACTGACAGACTGGCAGACTGACAGACTGACAGACTGACAGACTGACAGACTGACAGGTTGACAGACAGACAAACAGACACTATTATGAAACCCACTTTTTCGGACTCAGGGGACCTCAAAACAAATAAATCTCTAAAAATCTCAAGGTCCAAAATTTTCATGATTACTATACTTTATTTTACTAGAGTAAAAGAAAGTAAAATTATAAGTGAACAGTAAAATTGTGTAAAAATTAAATAAAGTGATTTTGTGAATATTTATTAATAAACTGTGTTGCAATAATTCTTGTGTTAACTAAATAAATTCGTTGGTGATAAATTAAATCGATTTTGTATTATTCACAATCCAGTGATACGAACCTTAATTAACAAGGCAAAATTGTAACAATTAGTGACAGCGGTGGGATTGTGAATAATAAGATAAAGAAAATGATTCTCAACGAATTAAAAGTTCTAGAATTAAAGAGGGAACTTGAGAAACGGGGCTTGACCACTGATGGTAGTAAATCAGCTTTACAAGCGCGACTACGTGATGCCATGGATAAGGAAGGGTTAGACGCGGATCAACATGATTTTAGAGAGAAATTAACGGATGCGGCAAACGTAGAGCAAAAAGAAGGAGATAAACAACCGTTGGTTGAAAAGACACAAGAACATTCTGGAAGTTTCGATTTGTCGCAGTTAATGGCTGCTATGAAGCAGATGATGGAACAACAAAATCAGTCTAACCAAGAAATTAAACAGGAAATGAAATAACAAAATGTGCGATAGTTAGAGAATATCAACAACAAAATGTGCGATAGTTAGAGAAATTAACTTTTGCGTTACACATAGATAAAATAATATTAAAGGCCAATTCGATGTTAGGTTTTATTTTTAGAATGACAAAGGATTTTATGGATGCATTTTCGTGTGTTTGTCTATATACTTCTTTAGTAAGATCACACCTTGAATATGCTGTAGTGGTTTGGTATCCTCATCAGGATGTGTATATTGCAAGATTGGAATCTATTCAGAAACGTTTTACTATCTATATGGCCAGGAAGCTTGGTCATTTATCTGATCGTCATCTACCTATGTGGGAACAGGTGCGAAGTCTCCCATCGTATGTGATTCGGTGTGAGTGCCTTCACATTGATACGTTGGTTAAACGCCGAAAAATTGCATCTGCCTTGTTTGTTAGTGATTCTCTTAGTGGCCGCATTAAGTGTCCTGACCTCATTTCTGCTTGGAGCATTTATGTACCTACCAGAAGCTTGCGTCCAAGGGAATTTTTGTTTGTTGACTTTCATAGAGCGAATTATGGTTCCAATGAACCAACCAAGTCAATGGCTAGAATTTTTAATGAATTTTACCATTTATTTAATTTTGAGAGATCCAGAGTGTATTTTCGGAAGGCAATTAGTAATTGCAATTTTTAATCTCATTTTACGTTTTTAAAGTTTTCGTTTTTTCAGGTAATGTTCCGTATTGTTAGTATTCCTTTTATTTCTTTTTAATCTAAAATAATTCTTTTTTTTTACTATTCATTAAGTTTTTAACTGTAGAATAGATGTAAATAAATAAATAAATAAATATAAACCAGACAAAGCCGCTACCAAAAGGGAGGAGAATCGCTACAGGATTTTTCATCGGCAATCGAGCGACTAGTACATCTAGCACATAACAATACGTCGGCCGATTATATGGAAAGGCTAAAAATTGACGCATTCATTGATGGCATTCGAGATCCAGAGACACGAAGGGTGGTGATGTTATCATCTAAAGCAACGTTCATGGAAACCGTTGCGTTTACGTTGACGATCGAGGCTGTGCAGAATTTCACTAGACTGTCATTATTGACAGAACGGCAGCATCGAGCGGACAGTACCAAAATTTAAAAGCGGCAGGCTTAGGTGTTGGAAATGTGACAAGTTGGGTCACATATCACTGGACTGTCGGAATGTAATGGATATCAATGGACTGTCGGAATGTAAATCGGATGAACGGATGGCAACAGTCGGTAAAGTTAGAAGTCAGTTTGAAGAAACCGAAGCTGGGTTCGCCGTCTGGTTGTCCCATAACATTCATCCCTGTTAAGAATTTAGCACGAGGCGGAAGCAGCGTAACAATAAAGATCAATGTTGATGGAAGGAACTGTATCACTACGCTGGATACGGGAGCAACTCACACGATTATCCGGGAAGGTTTGATCGGAGGAGCTGTGCAGCTGGCTGATGGGTTAAAATTAAGAATGGCAAATGGAGCCAGTGCAATGATAAAAGGGAAATTGATCGTAAACATAAGGATCTTTAAAACTCTTTTCCCACACGAAGTTCTGGTCGCAGATATTATGGATGAGGTCATTTTGGGAACGGACTTCATGAGAGTGAACGGCTTCGTGTTGGATTTTGGACGATATTGAGTAGCGATAACACCGAGCTGCGACTTAAATTCGACGGTATGGTTGCAACAGTAAGGCAAGAAACAGTCAGCCGTCGCGAAGAGCGGCCATAGACTTCAAAAACAATTGTGGAGGAAAGCAATGAGCATCAGGTTAAACAGATATTGGGTGAGAAGTTCCGAGTTCTTTGTAGAGGAGTACGAGTGTCAGGCGACTTTATAAGGGCTCATTATGGAAAATAAGCCAACGGCGGAAAATTTGAGGAAAGGCGATTGAAATTGAATCGCGTTCCACAATGGACACACTACAGGACAAGACAAGGATAGGGAGGTAAACCAGGTCCGGGAGGTGATTTGGGTCCTGTTTGGGACGAACAGACTAAGGTGAGGGGTAGTGTGACAGTGACACCTAAAGTGTAATAGAATAAGTTAAATTAATAGCTCAATGTTTTACTGTACTAAAATGGAATTTTCTATGATAAAACTGTTCTAAATGTTTCTACACTATGAGCTTTCTATAAGTTTGCTTTGTGTATATAAAAAGGCGAACGAAATCTAATTGGATTATTAGAATTTGGAACGCGATAGTGTAAAGATTAAAAAGGAATTAAAAAGTGATTTAAAAAGTGTTTAAGTGCGAAATAATTTATAAGTGTACAGTCAAATTGTGTAAAAATTAAATAAAGTGATTTTGTGAATTACTGTTAAAAAATTCTGTTGTAATAATTCATGTGTTAAATAAATGAATACGTTGGTGATAAATTGAATTGATTTTTTTTTTTTTGCACAATCCAGTGATGCGAACCTTGATTGACAAGGCAAAAATGTAACAATATTGTTACATTTATTTCACATAAAAATTATTACAACACAATTTATTAATGATAATTCACAAAATCACTTTAAATAAATTATTCGTACAATTTTACTGATCACTTTTACTTTTTATTTTGCACTAAAACACTTTATAAATCAGTTTTTTATTCCTTTTTAATCTTCACACTATCGCGTTCCAAATTCCAATAATCCAATTCGATCTCGTTCGCCTTTTTATATACACAAACAAAACTTCCAGAAACTTCATGACCAGTAAGAATAGTGTAGAAACATTAAGAACAGTTTTATTATGAAAAATTCCATTTAAGTACAGTAAAACATTGAGCTATTAATTTCACTTATTCTATTACACCCTAGGTATCACCGTGACAATATTTTTGTAAAATATGACTCGGCATGTTCAAATGATCCAGAACAAAGGGTATTAATTAAGTCTCAACAGCATATTGTGACGGTCACACCTAGATTGTAATAGAATACCGACTTTGTAGAAAGGCCTTACTAATTCGACCCTTGGATTTGATAGCTGACCCATGACTTGTTCGAGAGTTTTTGCTTTGTATTTGACGCATGTGACGCAGTTATGAATCACCTCTCGATAAAGATTCTGCCTCCCAGTATCCAATATTTGTTTCTTAATGTCGCCATCGTTAAAGTTGGTCCAGCGTGTAGGTGCCTGAAATACTTCTTGTAATGTTCTCTTTCGATCGTTTCTGATAACTTGTCTTTTGCTGTGAGTATTATTGGGTGTTTTGTGTTGTATGAGATATCCGTATTTGTGATTCTTCCGCCGACACGCAGTATTCCCGATTCATCGATAAATGGCTTGAAGTATCTGATATGTAAACTTTCTTCTTAGATTTAATTAGCCGTATCTACTGCAAAGTACTTGGCTTTAATGTGACAAAAAATGATTTATTGGGATTTTTGTAATTCTTCAGCTTCTTCGTGCAGAGATCTTTCTCCTATTCGTTAGAGTTTTAAATTGATGTACCGATATATATAAGCAAGAATTCGTAATATGGCATTGCAACTGGATACATTTGTGATTAGGTTGTCGACTATGGTGGATTGGAATATTTGTACTTTCAACGACTGACTGAATAATTCCTCTGTGGTATTTGAATGATTTGTTTTGTTTCTTGGCCAATTTTCTTCATTCATAAGCCATTCTGGGCCGTTCCACCATAATTCAAAATTCTCTAATTTGTCAGGCTCGAGCCCCCTTGTAGCACTGTCTGCTGGATTATCCTGGGAATCTATATGTCTTCATTGTGACCTGTTAAAGTTTGTAAGAATATCACCGGTTCTGTTACCAACAAAAATATTCCATTTACTCGGGTGCGTGTTTAAACAGTCTCATTTTGGTCTTCAATGCTTGTTTAACATTTAAAAGAAGTTGCTTCGTGGAATAGATAGTTGTTTCACTGGTGCTACCTTGGTTTTCGCTAATAATAATTTGATGAAGGAATCTCCGTTTTGGTTCGTGATTTTGCCATGTACGACTGCTGGGTAGGCTTGTTTGGAGGCATCGGAAAATCCTTAAAGCACTTCTGAGTTGGTATGTAGATATCTTGATATTTGAATTCACTCAGTTTGGAATAGGTTACTTCTTAGTTTCAGCCAATCGTTTAGTAGGTTGAACGGTAGTTGATCGTCCCAGCTTAAATTTTCAATATAGAGTGATTGAAAGAAGAACTTTATTCTGATTGTAACGGGTGGCAGCCATCCTAGAGGATCGAATGTTCGACTGGCTTCGGTTAAAATACTTCGTTTGTGGTGGTGGATAATTCATTCAAATTCACCTTGAATTTGAAACAATCGTTTACAGGATCCCAATGCAGTCCTGAAACTTTGGTCGTATCGAATGAACATTCATCTGACTTAAATATTTTTGATTGGTCACTGGGTTCAATTTTATCTTTCATTTTAGAAGTTGAAATTCTGACTTGGAAAGTATCGATTGTATTTGGTGTTTGAGGTGAAAAGCTTCGTCTAGGGTATTGGTTCCGGTCATCAGATCGTCGACGTGATCGTCTTCGCTCAATGGAATGCATTCTTTGTACGGCCTTTGGGTCCCAATCGCCTAGTACCGATGATGATGTTTAAATGGTAAGCCTACTTTCATACTGCTAGAATTATCGACTGTTATAGTCTCCGTGAAATATTTTTCAGATAGTTTTTCCTCATCAGATAGTTGGGGTTGGTTCGTTGTTATATTCTATATTTCACAAAATCGATGCAATAGATTGTCAAGGTTATCCTCGCTGTGATCAACGGTGATAGTAATGGATTGTTTGGGTGGTAATTCAATTGCTCTGCCAGCGATTATCCATCCTAGTTTAGTATTATGTAATATTAGCTGGTTTCGAAAGATGATTTTTCCATCAGACATCATCTCAAAAAAATTGTCTGCTCCCATTATTATGCCAATCTCAAAGCCTTTGTAGAAATATGGATCAGATTCGGCAATTGAGAATGGTTTAGCAGTTAATTTGTGAAATACAAATGTTTCTAACCGGAACCTTGGTTTAACTTTGTTCCATGGTGTGATTATTAGTGCTACTACACCCCTCGTATAACCGTTCATGCTTGCTCCTATACCTGATATTGCCAGTTTAGCGTTGCTTCTTTTGAGTTGTAATTTTTGAGCACATGTTTTGGTAATAAAAGAGCCTTGTGATCCTGAGTCCATTAAAACTCGACATAATTGGTGTTGGTTATTTCCATCTATTACATTTACTAGTGCCGCGGTTGGTTGTTGTGGTATAGGTTTGACTGTTAGAGCTGGGTGGGTTATCTTCCTTCGTTTAAATGTTAGAAACAGCGGTTAATGTGTTTTTGTTTGATGAGTTTTCATGCACTAGGGTGTGATGTTTTCGGTTACACTGTCTGCATCGAAATTTGGATTTACACAGCGAAACATGGTGATTAAATTTGGTGCATTCAAATAATCTGTTGAACTTTTAGGGACACAAACAGCATTCTGGATTTTGTGGATAGCTGGGAGTAGATGACACGACGTGGTTTTTAACATTTGGTTTTGGCTGAATATGATGCGGCTGAAGGCATTTACCCGCATTTTTCATAGAATCATCATCTATTCTTTGTGCAATGAAATCGAAGAATAGTTTTATAGTAGGCATATTGTACGCAGCCGAAGTTTGACTCCATTGGTCATTAGTTTCGCTATCTAATTTACTGACTATGATATGGATTAACCAGTGGTCACCTTGTTTCGGCCTCTTCGCCTAAAGCTTTTAGTCCGCGTAAAATTTCATTAGAGGTGTCCAAGAGTTGCCTCACATTAGTACTATTTGGAATCGTGACATAAGGTTGAAACATAAAATTTTTGATGAATGCGTAAATGGTGTGCTTCTTCTTATCATAACGATCTCGCAGTTTTCGTAACGCTTCGATATACTTAGCGTCCCTGATACTAAAATGTTTAATTAGGTTTGCTGCTTCTCTTCTTAATGTTCCCTTGAGATACTGGGTTGTTCTGGATAGTTGAGCAGAACAGATCGTGAAACGATTGCTAATCGGTGTAATCGCCTCTAAATAGAAGGATCGACAATTAAGGGTGTTTCACATCCATATGCATTCAGGTGGCTGATGCATCAAGTATGGTATCGTTGAGAGATACAGATGGTTCAATCTTTCTTCTGAGTGCTAGACTTAAACCTAACACTGCTTTGTAGTAATGATCTTCAAACTCTAGATCTAATTCTTCTTCGTTTTTTAAGAAAACTATTTTGTCCTCTGTTTCGTTAAATTCCGATCGGTATCGTTCAGCGTTAGCTCACCTTTATGTCTTCTGCATTTGTGTCATCGCTTATGGTGTTGATAAAGTTGATTAATTTTGTGATGTTACCCTTTATATAAGCGCGCCATTTTTTCAAGGATATGATGTCGGTCATTTTATTTATGCACTATTAATATCACTTCACATAAAATGCACTTTTATTATTATACTTTCGTTTAAATGATTCCCGAGAATATTAAATAGGTGGTAAAGCGTTCCAAATAACGTGGTCCACTGAAAAAAATCCTACATCAATGTAGACAAAAATTGCATTAATAGTAAGAACAATTCGTTAAAACTGAGCCAATACGACCCTTCGTTAATAGTATGAAAATCAAACGTTATTATAGTGAAACACATACATTTTTTTATTTTAATCTCAACTACTTACGTTGTGGTATTTATGAATTGATTCATACAAGATACGAAAAATGTTATTATTTTAAAGAAGTTAAAAGCATTTTGGGATGAAAAAATTCTTATTATTAACTTAAGAAATTAAAGATACCATGAACTTTTTCATAATATTAATGAAATGTTAAATCACATCTAAAGAATAATCATCATAAAGAATGTAAATTTTTTGTCGATTGATGAATAAATTCATAAAATCTATACATGTAGAGAAATAAAAAAATTAAAATTTTGTAATTTTATTATTTATTTATTTTATTAGTCAACAGTTAGCTTATTACTCCAATTAAATTTTTTAATCAGTAATTATATTTATTTTTAAATTTTAGTTTATTTTTAGAAGATTAAATTAATAACATTTTAAAAACAAATTTGATAAGAGGTAATTTAATCCAAAATATTTGCAATGCGCCATGGTTCATTTATTGGTTTTCTGTAAATTAAATAAACTGGATTACAATCACATAGTACTTTTAATTGCATATTTTTTTACCTTTTAAATCATTCAATAAATTCGTATCATCCCACTACTGCAAAAACGATTTTAATCTATGACCTTCTTTTGATTTAAGGAGCGGCAAAATTTGGTATGGTTGGTGCCGTATACGGTGGATCGAATCTCGAATCATCAACCATGATCATATTTTAATCGATATAGGTACGACATTTTCTTGCCAGAAACTTTATATAATAACGCTGCAGTATAGTATAGTCCTGTAGATCACAAAATTTATTTATTTACATATCATTTACAAACTAAAAGAAATTAATTTTGTTCACAGTAAAGTGTTCTTATTCTAATTTCACCGAATGAAAATTGGCTATATTTTGATAAGAACACGTACAAAACGAAAACACTTGTACAACACTGCCATAAAATATCATATTTACCTGTTTTTCAGCAAACAAAAATCTGTTAGGTTAAAAATGTTTCAGTGTAAATTATCATATTTGTTCCTTTCAAGCACGCTGTTGGAATTCCTTATATTTTATTGACAATAGATGTCGCATAGCAGCTTATAAGTAAACAGCCGCTGTTAAAAAAAAGGAAATAAAGTTGATTGAGGTAAGACGAAACATAAAAAAAAAATCAAAACGACATGAGCATTCGTGTCCAGGGTCTCACTTGTAATGGTTGAAATAATAAAGTATGGTAAAAACGTAAATAGTGTTTTTTAATATTAAATTACGAAGAGTAATACAGTCCACAAAAACTGAAACACACGCTATTGTTAATAAAGAAGCGAGAGCTATTTGTTTGCTTTCGTTGTCCCGAATAAGAAGATTCAAATTTAATTTATTTACATAGATGCTACGAATAGATTCATCCAATAATTAAAAATACTAACAAATTCATATACATTACGTAATGATAAAACTTGATCTTTTCACCTAATTAGAAATGCAATGGAGCTATTATAAGAATTTGTTCGTGTTACAAATTTGTTCGTGTTACAAATCGTGAAATTTACAATTTAATTGTATTATTTATGAACATTTTTATCAAAATCTAATTGAAAAAAGGCGGTTCCTGAAACGTTATGTCTACTACAATTTGATTTTCGATTTTTTTTTAACTTGTAAAATGGAAAATCACTAATATCTAGTCTGTGTATATATAAGGCATATTTCGGTATGCATTTCACTTTTGAAGCACTTTCTGTTCCGGAGATTCAAATGACAAAAGAAAATTCTTATTCAATAGATGTCAAAAAAGTAGGATTTCTTCAAACATACGCAGTCACCCACACATACATTTAAAATTCGAATTATAATATTCATATATTGTAGTGCCGCATTCGTGCCGTTAAAATAACGAACAACAAGTAGTAACACAAATATTTTCGCACTCGTCTTATTCATAAATATTATGAATTGTTCATAAATGCAGTTTCTTAATAAAATCATGCAAGTTGCACTAATACGCAAACAACATGTGAATGTATTATATTTACAGCACAATAAACTAGAGCATTTTTCAGTTGATGAACTATGTATGATTCGTACTATTAACGCACAAATGTTTATGAATTTTTTTTAAATTTGGTTTGTTTCATAAATTTAGTAATTTTTACATTAATAGTACGAATCCTGGTTAAAGAACGCCATTCGTAAATAAAATACAATAAATTTTTTTCAGTGTTTTTGTGTTTTTTTTAACTTACTTCAACTTACAGGTAACTATCATTCTTACATTCAACCATAATTCAATTCTGTCATTTTCCCTTCCAACACCTAAATTCTGGGCCTGTATCTTCTGAGTATTATAAATGTGTAAAAGTACAAAAAATTTCGACAACCATTGTTGGTTATAAAAAATGTAGAATTTAAATTCGTATAAGTGCTCTGTTGCACGTCAATTTCATCTAAAAAAAATGCAAAAATTTCATAAAATATTTGGTTTATCGATACATTATTTTTGGTGTAAATGGTTTATTTTACCATTTCTAAATAAAAAAGCATTTTACACAAGGCTAACCACAGCAACGCGGTTGCACATACTTACTTTTCCATGCCAATTTCTTCATACTCGTATACACGATATGTACAAACATAGTCAGACCGAAGAATTAAACTTTTTTTAAATAAAAAAATAAAAATCATCATGAAATTTGAAGGCAAACTTTTACAAGTATAAATAAATTGAAGACGATGGAATATTATGAACCAAAATATGCGTAGCATAATATAAAAGTTAAAACAAAAATATATTCAGCATTAATAATCCAATTATAGAGCATAATTTGTTTATGCTGTCTGAAATATTCTGTACAAAAAATTGTAAATTAGATAAAAAAAAAACGGTGTCGCATATAAATATAGTATATAGTTATATTCAAAAGCAATTTTCTTACATTTTCCACAATATAAGACGTTTATAACATGTTCACACTTTAAAGCTAGCGACGCGATAACAACAAAAATGTAATATTAAGATATAAATTTTGCTCTCAGGATAAAATGTTACGTTGTTTTTTTTTATTTTTATTAACATTCACACAAAAGCTGTTATTTATACAATAAAAAAATCATTTTCCAACCCGGAATTAAACCGTTTTCATGAAGTACATACATACAAAAGCAAATATTTATCACAAATCCAATCTATTAACAATTTAATTTAATTTTTTTACTACAGTATTGTTTCTCAACCTAGAGGTACAAACAAACGTTAAAAAAAATTCTAATCACGATTTAGAAAAAAGTTCCCGCTTTGTACGGGAGGATATTGCAGAGCTTGGAAAAAATTGAGATTTTTATTTAACTCGTGCGACAATCGTAGTTTTTCCTCAACAATTTAAACTTTTTTTTTTTTTTTTTTTTTTATTAACTATCTACATGAACTGTTCCGGCTAATATTCAACTATAAATCGGAATAAATATTTTATTCAACGTGAGTAACTTCTATCTCGTATACTATTTACATTTATAACCAGTATATGAAAGCAAACAATTTTTATATTTTCGTGAAAATTTATGCTTTTATGTGTAGTTTTTATAATTTTTTGCTGTAGTTTAGTTTGTGCTTCGACTTTGTTTCATTAACTATTCATATTAAAATTGAATGTTTATGATACACAAAAGCATACAAAATATAAAATTATACATGAATTGTAAACCAAATTATAAAGAGATTCATGTTCAGCTTTAAAGGAATGGCAGCTTTTTTTTTGTTATTTGTTAAAATCAGACTTCGAACAAAATAAGACAAAAGCTATTTTGTGTAACATGCACAGAAGTAAACAAACGTTAAAAGGCATACGTTTCATAGAGTTAGAGTATAAAAAAATACTTTAAGCTCGGTGTTACTGGCGACGCAATTTAGTTAAAAATTGCCGTAAATCAACAACTTTAATGAATTGTTTTGAGCCAAATTAAAAGCTCCCCCTGTATCCTTTAGTTATGACCAATATAGTTAGACGAAATTCCGAGTATTGCACTATAAAACACCATTCGATATTATTTAACCAATTTTTATTTTATATTTATACAAGTTTTTTTTTTTTGTTTGTACCCCTTCTGCTTTTCAAATAAAATTGCAGTACACTATAAAAATATTCAATGTTTTGAATAAATATTACAACTTGTGTATGTACACGAACCAATTTAAATAAATAGAAAAAAAAAATAAAAATTTAATTGAGTTGTGATGTTATTTGTGAATATAATATTTCGTTCCACAATTGTTCATAAAAAACTTGAACACTTTTTGCATACGTGTGCTTCAGAGTTTTACGACTAAACAAAAATTAAAAACCAATAAAATTACCGCATGCATCGTAATACTTATTGTTATTTGATTGTGACTTGAAAACTTGTGTGCAATGAACTTTTTGAAAAATTAAATTATTATTTTAATTAAAAATTGTATGAATATAGGATGCAATGCAACATGAAACTGGCCTTTACATATAAAAGGCAAATCGCCCAAAAATCAAAAGTGGAAAATAGTCCTAAAATTTGATCAACATTTTTTGGGCCAATCTTCATTTTAGATTTGGGCGATTGTACTCGCTTTAAATATGGAGTAAATGGAGTACCTCGAAATCTAAACAATATCAATCCCAACAAAAATCCTCGAGAAACATAAAGTACAGTGCCAGAAGAATCCAATAAATCTTTGTTAAATACGATCAACTACATCCTTGCGCGGAGAGAACCAATGCTAAGCGGCTTTGAGGAGTTTTTTATTTCCGTGTGTGAATAAATATTAAAAAACACACATTTTTGAGAAACGTTCGAAATTTTAATAAATCATCAAAGCGGACGTTTGTGCTCTTTAACTTTTCAAAAAATTGTTATAATCGTTAAATTTAAAATGTATCCAAATTTTTTTTTTGTAGCTCTGGACAAGGTTGTTTCTTGAGCAGCAGTGTTATAGTGCTTTGGTGAAAAAATCATTGGGCTGGCAAATGAATTTTGAAAATTTTCTTTCTATATCTATGTTTCCAAAGTCTGTTCTTATTATTATTTTAACGGAAATACTTTTAAATTAAAATCGAACAGACTTACAACTTACAGTAAAATCATAAACGTAATAAATCACAACTTTGACTCATTTTGCTGCTGGGAATTTTCGGCGCGTTGTCTACATTGTCGACATTGTCTGCATAGTGCAAAAAAAGCCGATGAGGTTATATCCGGAACACGACTAGTGAATGCGATGGGGAATTCCTGTCTCGAGAGCTCTTGAAACTTTATAAGAATTTTTAAATATCGTTTCTCGATTAATTTTATTTCATTAATTTCGGGAATTATTTAAAATGGGTTACATTTCGAGACATTTTTCAAGCACATATTCACAATAGAACAGACATTGACGACATTATTAAATACACATATTTGCTAGAAAAATTACAAGACGAAGCCTTACATACAATAGGACAAATTACAATATCGTCAAAAGGTTATCAAAATGCGTGGAATAATTTATGTCAAAGGTACGACAATATAGCTATTATAGTAGACCAACACGTAGAAGCAGTTTTAAATTTGCCGTCCTGTTTCAAAGAGTCTTCACAAGAGTTATGGACTTTGTTAAATGAATGCAATGCACATACCTGTGCTCTAGAATCTTTGGGCCAGCTATTGAGTGGTCTATCAAAATTGGTGATCATTAGTTTAGTCAAAACAATGATGGATATAAATTCACTTAAAGAATGGGAAAGTACTCTTCAAATTAACGAACTTCCGACTTGGGACCATTTCATAACATTTTTAAAAAAACGATGTCACATATTACAAAACATTGAGTCCCTCAAAATTAAACGATCTACAGGCAATAGTTTCCAACTTCCTAATAATAATTCAAATCAAAATTTCAATAAACCAGTTTCATATAATCAATCCGGAAAATCAAATAAGAACCCTCATTTGTTTCCACAGATCAACCAACTGTCAGCAACATTTCAAGATGCTCATTTTGCAAAGAATTTCATAGTTTGTTCAACTGCCAAACTTTTCTTAAATTATCCAGAGTTGACCGTTATAACTTCATCATAAATGGACGAATGTGTAAAAATTGTCTTAAACCAAACCATATTAATTCAAAATGTACCTCGCTAGGACGTTGTAAATATTGTAACGGAAAACACAATTCTTTGATACCTAGATTTAATCCTAATGTAAATCCACTTAATAAAAATCAACATCCTAACATCAAGCCCTCATTTGTCTCACAAAACACGAAACGATCGTCTACTGGGAATACTGTTAAAGTTAGCCGAAAGTTGCCAGCCGAAAGTTAAAAGTCGATAATGCAGATTGGGTTAGTCTAGCAGAAAGTAAAAAAAAAAAATGGCAATGCAGATTGTCTAATCCCAGCCGAAAGTAAATAGGATACATAGATTTAAATAAAAAAAAATTTAAATAAAATTACGTGTAAAACTTTCCTTCGTAGAAAATATCGGAAAATCAGAAGAATATACAAAATTGGAATAAAATCAGCCTCTAGAGTATATATCTGAAGCTATATCGTTTTTATGTAATTTGTCAATAGCTATCGAATATAAAAATTCTGTTCAAGTTTCCCGTGGGAAATCTCGGATAATTCGATTTTCCAACAATTATTAGAAAATTTGTATAAAATCAGCCTCTAGAGTGTTATGTCTGGAGATGGATTGCATTGATGTGACTTGTCAATAGCTATCGTAGGAAATAAATTCAGTACAAGTTTCCCGTGGGAAATCTCGGAAAATTCAAAAAAGTTTCCAGCCGAAAGTAAGAAATGGATGAATAAAATCAGCCTCTAGAGTGTTATGTCTTGAGATGGATTGCATTGATTTGATTTGTAAATAGCTATCGTAGGAAAAAATTCAGTTCAATTTTCCCGTGGGAAATCTCGGAAAATTCGATTTTCCAAAAATTATTAGAAAATTTGTATAAAATCATCCTCTAGGGTGGTATGTCTGGAGATTGTTGCATTGATGTGACCTGTCAATAGCTATCGCAGGAAAAAAATTCAGTTCAAGTTTCCCGTTGGAAATCTAGAATCTCGGAAAATTCAAAAAAGTTTCCAGCCGAAAGTAAGAAATGGATGAATAAAATCAGCCTCTAGAGTTTTATGTCTGGAGATGGATTCAATTGATGTGATTACTCAATAGCTATCGCAGGAAAAAAAAAGTCAGTTCAAGTTCCCCGTGGGAAATCTCGGAAAATTCGATTTTCCAAAAATTGTTACAAAAAAAAAATTACAAACAACTGAAACTTAAATGAAATCCAACAAGTAACATGAAATAATTCTTACACAATTACTTTATCAGATTAATGTTCGTATTCAAAAAATTTCGTTAATTTTAATGAATTTTTTTCTCGCGATAGCTATTGACAAGTCACATCAATGTAATCCATTTCCAGACATAACACTTTAGAAGCTTATTTTATTCATCAATATTCCGATCATACACCTGTTATCATGACACTCAGCACAATGATAATTAATAAAGATAACCTGCCTAAATTAACAAATAATAGAACTAATTGGGACCTATTCCAAGATCTAATTGAAATGCAAATAAATCTACGAGTGCCGATTAAAACACCGGTACAGTTGGAAGACGAACTTGAGGTATTTAACAGTACTATTCAACAAGCAGCATGGGAAAGTTCTCCTGCTAGTCACACCGAATCCCGTAGGAATCAAAATTATCCTATTGAGGTCAGGGAGTTAGTTAGAGAGAAACGGAAGGCAAGAAAAACCTGGCAAAGGACACGCGCCCCGGAAAACAAAAAAATCCTCAATTTTCTATGCAATAAACTAAAACAACTTATAAAAGAAATTAAGAATGAAACTATTAACAAGTACTTAAATGGTCTCACCGAACATAAAGATACTGATTACTCTCTTTGGAAAGCAACAAAGGGATTAAAAAGAACCAAAACGCATGTGCCGCCTATTAAAAATGGGGAAGGAACCTGGGCCAAAAGCGACAAGCAAAAAGCTATTTTACTTACAGCTCACTTGGAAGACACCTTTCAACCGTTACCTAGGCAAACAGCAGATGAAAACATAATAACAGTTAGCAAAATTGATGAATATAATATTCGATGTGTAACATTACAGGAATTAAAAAATGAGATCAAGTGTAATTTGAACGCAAAAAAAGCTCCAGGATATGATTTAATTACTGGACAAGTCGTAAAAGCCATTCCCGAGAAGGGACTACGAAAATTGGTTCAAATTATCAATGCTGTCTTCAGACTAAAATATGTCCCACGGCAATGGAAGGTTGCTGAAGTAATAATAATCCCCAAACCAGGCAAACCAGCGAACGATAAAAAGTCGTACAGACCGGTTTCACTAATTCCTGTAATTTCAAAATTATTGGAAAAATTACTGCTCAAGAGACTCAAGCCAATAATAGAAGAGAGAAATTTGATTCCACCACACCAATTTGGATTTAGAGAAAATCACTCTACGATAGAACAAGTTCACAGAATAACGGATATAATCGAAAACTCACTTGAGAATAAGAAGATATGCTCCAGCATCTTCTTAGATGTAGCACAAGCTTTCGACAAAGTTTGGCACAAAGGACTTGAATTTAAATTGCATCGAGATCTTCCTAAGCAATTCTATCAAATTCTTAAATCTTATATCGCAGACCGACATTTCCGTGTAAAATATAACCGAGAGTACTCTGAACTAAAGAGAATATCAGAAGGCATACCACAGAGTAGCGTACTGGGTCCTATATTGTACATCCTGTACACCAGAGATATGCCAAATACAGAACGTGCCACCATAGCAACATTTGCAGACGATACAGCTATTCTGGCGACTGGAAAGTGTATATCAGAAGCAACGACCAAACTTCAAAAAGCAACCGACACAGTGAGTAGCTGGACAAAGAAATGGCGCATTAGCCTAAACGAAGTAAAATCGGTTCACGTAAACTTCACTAACCAGAAAGTTAACTGGATTCCAGTGAAACTTAATTCAAGGCCGGTTCCAAATGCAAATACAACCAAATACCTCGGCATGACTCTCGATTGCAAGCTTAGATGGAAAGAGCATGTTAAAAAGAAAAAAGAAGAATTGAACATTAAATATAGGAAAATGTATTGGCTAATAGGTAGAAACTCTGAGCTTACAATACATAACAAATTGCTATTATATCAGCAAATACTTAAACCAGTATGGACCTACGGTATTCAACTTTGGGGTTGTACCAAGAAGACAAATGTACAAATGATTCAATGTTTTCAAAACAAAGTGCTGCGTGGCATTGTAAACGCACCATGGTACATTAGAAATGATAACCTCCATAGGGACTTAAACATGGAATATGTAAGTGAAGAAATACAAAATCATGAGAAGAAACACATTCAGCGGATATCTCGGCACCAAAATGCAGACATACGAAATTTGTTGGATACCACCAATGCAGTAAGAAAACTTCAAAGGCAGAAACCTTTGGAATTAGGCAGTTGTATTTCATTAGGATAGAGAAAAATAATTACTATGTAAATTCAAACGGGAGTAACCATTGGGCTACTGCCCATCAAATGTGAATTTTCATTTAAGAAAGATAAATTACTAAATGATTTGTAAATCAGTTGTAATATTAAATAAAGGAAAAAAAAAAAAAATTCTTACTTTCGGCTGGAAACTTTTTTGAATTTTCCGAGATTTCCCACGGGAAACTTGTACTGAATTTTTTTCCCGCGATAGCTATTGAGTAATTACATCAATTGAATCCATCTCCAGACATAACACTCTAGAGGCTGATTTATTTTCGGCTGGAATGTCAATAACATAATCTGCATTATCGACTTTTCACTTTCGGCTGGAAGCTTTCGGCTAACTTTAACAGGTCTACTGGGATTGACACACAACTAATACTCAAAATTCTAATTTCAGAAATAATCAAATTACTCCAATTAGCGTAACTGATTATCAAGTACCTTGATCATCTCAAACCAATTTGTCAACACAAGTTTCAGAAACGCCCTATAGTGTTATTAACAAAGTATTGCTTTCTACAGCTCTTATACTGATAGAAGATCATAGTGGCAAATATGATTTATGTCGAGCATTGCTTGACTCTGCAAGTCAGTCAAATTTTATAACTGTAGAATTTGCAATGAAATTAGATCTCTCATTTCAAAACATAAATTTACCTATTTCTAGTTTAAATAACAATCAGACAAATATTAAATTCAAATCTTCCGCTTGTATCAAATCCAGAATTTCAAATTTCAAAAATAGTCTCGATTTCTTAATCGTGCCAACAATTACAACTAGTCTACCATTTTCACATTTCGATATTTCTAAGTGGAATATTCCCACTACCGTAGAGTTAGCTGATCCAAATTTTAATATAAGCAGCAAAGTTGACGTTTTATTAGGCGCAGAAATTTTCTTTAAGATTCTCAATAGCAACAAATTTAAATTACAAAATAATTCACCTTTTATGCAAGACACTCTATTTGGTTATATACTCAGTGGAAAATATGTAGAATCGTTACACAATTTTTGTTCATTATCCGAAGAAAATCCAACACATTCATTAAATAATTTACTTCAGAAATTTTGGAAAATTGAAAGTTATCCTGTTAGAACATTTTTATCTGTTGAAGAAAAAGAATGTGAAGCACATTTTATAAAGACACATACCCATGATGTTATTGGGAGATATATTGTCCGATTACCTTTCAAGCAGAAAAACGATTTTTAAATTTGGAGCGCCGTTTGAATAATGATTTACAATTAAAAACACAATATACAGATCTGTTCTGTTTTTTTTATGGCATCATGTTCCCTCAGGTCTAACAAATAAGATAAAAAAATTTTTGAAATCATTCACCGGCCAGTTTACATTTTCGCGCCAAAATTCGAAAATTGGAACCAAAAAAACGGTTTTTGGTCTGAAAAAGTGAAATATGTTATTTTGTATGCCCTTGCGGAGGATTTCAGCATACAAAGATCGAAAGAGGAAAGTCTCAGGAAGAGAATGCAGAAAAGTACAGGTCAAAAGGTTGCTAATTTGTGAATTATTTCTCTCTTTGTCGACAGATGTCTTCTAAACACATACGTGGGGATATAATGAATTATTTCAAACAAATCAAAACTCATGAAAGTCGAGAAGAACAAAAACCTTTATTTCAGTAACATTAATTCAAATTTGATTCAATTAATTATATGTGGTAACTATTATATTCAATTACAGCTCTCATTAATTTATCATTATAATCTGGGTGGTTTTCAGAAATTTGATATTTGTTCCACATTGTCTTGAAATCAGAATGCACTGTCTCCAAGGCCTGTTCACCGTATAACCCCAACCCTCTTCTATAGCCTTCACAAAAATCTTCTATATTATAAAATACTGCATGTACTTTTGGTGTGACTGATAGCCCTAGGGCCAAATAGCTAGTCTTGAATTGAGCAATAGATTCTTTGTAACAATCATTTAATTCGATTCCAAAACAATTGTGAACTACACAATCAAAATCCTTCAGTGTTTCCACATATTTCAAACAAGTAATGGAGCAAAACGATCGGAGATTATCCACCTTTTTCAATAATATTCTACATGAATCGCCATTAAAGTTGGTACCTCCTTGAGTAAATTATCGTTGAACAATGCATATAGGTTGATCCATTCTGTTGTTTCAGTAACAAATTCATCTTGTATATGGCTGACTATTTTATTAACCACACCAAGCATTAGATGTAGTTCTGGAGGAGGAATAATGTCAAGAATCTTTTTATCGTCATCAGCTGAAAAAACTGGAGGATTGATACAGCTTTTGAAATTTTTCGCATTTTTCATTATCGCTCCGCCAGCGTTTCTCCAAGCTTCAAAATATGAGCTGGGTAGTAGCGAACAAATTTCAATAGTTGGTCTTCGTGTTTGACTTATAGTTGCTTATAGCATCCATTTTTCCCAATGATTGGGATCCTAAAATCCCATCAAAGAATTTGTGAAAATTTAATTCATAATAGGTTTGGTCTGGTAGGTTATATCCTAGAAAGTTTATTTTACCTTTCTTCTTGAATTGGTGGACTCCTAGAATATTGTTGACCATTGTTTGGTTTAATTGTGTGAGATTGTTTTGGCTAATGCCTGGTTTGATAATATTTTTGTTAGCTCCAGTATCTATTAACAATGATATCGTCTGATGTGACTCGTTACAATAACACTGCAGGAAAGGAAGGAAATTTAACCTTCCGTATCCGAACTCAGGTCTTCTTGAAAATTTCCTGGGTTCGCTTGATCGCTCTCTTCTGAATATTTGTCGTTTAAATCACCCTTGTCTTACTCAGTTCTATCTAAAACTTCGTGATTATTTATCACTCTTCTATTAAAAGAATTTCTTGATCTAAACGAAGGATCCACCTCCATTGGTGTTGGTGCTTCCTTTACCGAATAACTTGGTTTGTTGAAATTGTGATTTATAAGATTGAATTCTTTAGATCTTTGTGGTCTTTGTGGTATGCTGTTAAATTTATATTACGTATTTTGTACGATATTTACTGTTTTTCGAGCATTGTTTGATATTTGCCCATTTGAGCTAAATTTACACAAAAATGCATAAGCTTCTTCCACATCTCCTGGTCTAGCTGCTTGCGCATACCCGAAGTATGGGTTTCGGAGGCCTGCTATGAAGGCGGCTAATGCGTCTTCTTCTGCACTAAATGCGCTTATTGCTGACCATCATCGGTTGTAAACGGCATTTTGCCTTGCTTGCAATTTGATATTCCGTACAATTTCCTTAGTTATCTTAAAGTAAGCATGTACAGTCATATTATTGCTCTGTTTTGTATCCCAGACCTGCGCTTTATAACACGATAGTTCCTATTTGTCGCCTAGCGCTTCTGTAAGTGTTTCCTTGATTCGAAAAAATGAAATTGAATTATTTAATAATTATTCATTATTTATTTGTTTATTTTATTTTTATTATTTTATAATCGATTTATTAAATTTAATTTAGTAACGAAACGTTGAACTATTAGCATGTAATATGTTCTGATTAATTTAAACAATTTTGCAGAGCTACTTAAGCAGAATAAAGTAATAAACAATTAAATATTTAATTTTGATTCTAGTCTTTCTGAAGTTAACAGCTAGTTAAGCTAAAGAATTGGAAATTAAATTTTATAGGTTTTCAGATTTTTGGTTTTTGATTTTAGAATTTTAGTTTAAAAAAATATATTAAGTGTTTAAAATTCATAATTTAGAATTAAAATTTTTAGGCATCTTGAATTTCAGGTTATTTAGTTAGTGATTAATTTGATGTCCTTCAATTTAGATGATGAATTCAATTTATTTTATTTAACGGCATTAAGGGCTGATTTTAAATAAAGAATTAATGGTGAAGTAAATTAGGTTTTGGGTTTAACTGAATGTAATGGAATTAAATTTGGTGAAATTAATTTTTCGATGTAATCGAATCCTTAATGTCAAAGTATTAGTGCTTCTGTTGGTATTAGTATTGATGTGGATATTGGTATTGGTGTTTTGGTATAAACTCGACCAAAAATAAGCTACATTTAATATTTCTTACAGAATTTTGGATATACAGACACGAAATTGAAAACTATGGTATGTTAACATATTTATTTCTTGCTAACTGCAATGATGGTTATTGGTCTGGTGGTGAACTGGTGACTTTCTATTCTCTAAATACAGCTGACTTCATGTTGGTTTCAATTGATTTTCATAAAATGAAGTTTAAATTTCTGTGCATTATTGCTAACATTATAACCTATATAGTAGAGATTAATGAATTATTGTACACCATAAATGATCCTAACCTTTTTGTGTTGGGAGACATTAATTTCGACAAATTGGAAGATGCGATTTACACAAACGAGTATTTGCTTTTAATGGCATCACATGGGATAGAGTCCTTAATAAATTCACCAACTCGTGTCACTGAATATAGGCATACATGTATCGATCAAGTTTTTGGGAGATTAATCGTCTCAGCAATTGACTTTCATGTTTGGGCAGAAAGTTTGAATATCTCTGATCATCAATCAATATTTTTAAACTTAACGCTACCAGAACTGGAAATTTGCAGGCAAAATAAAGCTGAAACCAAAATATGTTTAGATACAAATATACTACAAACTTCATTATCTCAAGAGCATTGGGGAAATATTGATAGTTACGATTTGATTCATTTTTACAAATGCTTAAGGAACACATTTTAAATAACTCCTCTCTTAAAAAAATCAACAAGACAAATTTAATGCTAAAGCCATGGATGAATGAAAGTCTATACTTAAGCTAATTCAAAAGATAATTACTATTTATAAAAAACTGAGAAAATATCCGAATAACCATAGACTAAAAGAATTTTTCGGTTTATTAACAAAACAGCTAAAAGTCGAAATTTATAAATCTAAGGTCTCTTATTATAATAATAAATTTTGTTCAACAAAAGGTGACAATAAAACGCAGTGGAAAATCGATAACGATATTTTAAATATAAAGATATCAGAAAAGCTTATTATTAATATTGAGGATGGGAATTCAGGAACTTTATTGACAGATCATTTTCAAGTGGCAAATTCCTTAAATGAATATTTTGTAAATGTTGTGAAAAAATTAACGCAAACAATCCCAGAACCCAATATTTTGTTTAACGACTTATATGGTGGAGGTGGTTTAATCAGAAATTTTTTTCTTTTTTCCAATCACAGTAGAAGAATTATTGGCTATCACAGTTACATTAAAAAATAAAACATCGGCTGGAATAGATAATATTAACATAATAACGATTAAAAAAGTTATTGTTGAAATTATTAATTGGAGTCTATGTACCTGTAACTTCCACAAGCTCTAAAGATAGCTGTTGTCCCTTTCTTTAAAAAATTAAACGAACATATCAATTCTTCCATGTTTTGCCAAAATTTTCGAAAATCTAGTCAAAATTGTTACTTGTAACAAAAGCACGGAGGACGTCTTTCAATAAAATTCATTCTAACCTTAAACCTTCTAACAATAAAAAGACAGCCACAGTATTCAAAGATATAGCCAAAGCTTTCGATTGCGTTGATCGTTCAATACTATTGCTAAAATTGGAACAAATTGGCATTAGAGGTGCCTCGTTAAACTGGTTTAACTCTTATTTGAAAGAAAGAAAACAAAGTGTAAATATTAATAATGTCAACAACAATCAATTAATCATAAATGCGGCAGTCCCACAAGGGTCAGTTTTAAGCCCTACTTTGTTTTTAATTTACATAAATTCATTGTTTTCGCTAAACTTAAATGGATTTCCTCTAGCTTTTGCCGACGACATGGCACTAGTTTATTTTTGTGACTGAGTTCCAAAACGAAGTATATGATATTTACAGTAGGTACATTACATATACCAGAATTAAATATCAACTATCCAGGTTCGCAGAATAGTAACGTCGAACCTCAAACAATTGAAAAAGTAACCGAATTCAAATACCTGGGAATTGTTCTGGACACACATTTCAACTGGAAACCCCATATTAATCAGTTGTGCAAAAGCATGATCGTTTCCATTCAGAAAATTTACTTACTAAGACCTTTAGTTCCTTTCGATGTACTTAAAATTTACTATTTTGCAATGGTCGAATCTAAAATTAAATATTGCATTGTATCATGGGGCGGAATGTACTTTGAAAATCTCAAACACTTTTTATTTGCCAAAAAAAATGCAGTAAGTCACGATTGTCACCGTCACTTCCTCTTTTCCGGATCTCAAATATTCTACCGGTACGGTCTATTTTTATCTATAAGGTACTAAGCATCTTCTTCTGGCGTTGTGGTAATTTAAATGTCAAACTACTGAGTTATAAACTCCGAAAAAATTGTCTTGCCGTCCCAAAACCATTTAAAGAACATTTCAGAGGATCATATACTTATATTGCACCAAAAATTCTCAATGGCATGCCTGAGCAAATTTCTTTAATAACTATAAAGAATTTTTAAGAGCTACTAAGTTTTGGTTGCTAGGTCTTGAGTATCAAAATGCTGAAGCACTCATTAGGGGAATATGATTAGTGGGGTTTTTCCGCACGTTTGTGTAGCCATTGTGTCTTTGCATTCAATATATATAGTTTTTATTTTTTTTGTTTATTACTTACTATTATTTTAATCTGAGTTTATTTTATATTTAAGTATTCCTTATTGTTAGTTATGTAAACGACTGTAAAGGTACCTGCTATATAATAATTTCTGCAATCGTTTAACCTTTCCAGGTCAGAAAGTTGTATGGAAGTCTGGATTTATGCAGTGTGATATGGGAAATTTCATTCGTCTAATATGCCTTGACATCAATATTCTCAAATCATTTGTTCACGTTTGATTAAAATCCTGACTCTCATGCATCTTTTTTGTCTGTCAACGTTAAATGCTGACAGCAGAAATTATCTGTCAGTTTTATTAGCCTAGCTAGGATCTAGGAACATGTCTTACATTGTCCTCGTTTTTAGATAATATTTATTCAAATTCCTAAATTTATTAGCAGCAATGCAAAAAATTCTGAAGGGAACAGAAAAATAATAATTTCATTCAAATTTAATTCGAACTCCAGCCCAAATGACTGGCCCAAAAAATTATTTAGGACGAGATTTAAAATATTTAAGGTTTGAAACTCTTTATATAGAATCGGCTTAACACCTCCGAAAAGTTCACTAAAATACATCGACAAATGAGTGTACTCCATTTGGTGCAGGAGGCGAAGAAAATTGTCTGGGTTGGCTGGCTGTGCATGGCAAACCAAAATTAGCAAATCTAATTTTTGATTTATGGTATCGATCATAATACCATTAGTACGAATAGTGTTTCAAAATATTTCTTGCCTGATGACAGAAACTTTTTTCAGGCCATTAAATAATACGTTTTATAATAGGATTATAGAATTCACGAAATATTGCAGGTAATAAATTTCACTAAAATCCGTCAACAAAAAAAATTTGGCGAATATTATTTGGATTAAAAGTTTCAAAAAATATTCTGAATTTGAGCCATTCCTTAATTAACAAATCCGATCCCAGATGATATGGCCAAAGGAATTTTTCAAAGTCGAATTTAATAAATTTTATATTATGATCTGCTTAAAAATCAACTTAACATTCCAAATCCCAGATATAAATTCTATTAAAATCCATTCAGAAACGTTCCACCTAGTTCCATTTGAAGCTGAAGACGTAATACACGGACTGGATTGGTTGTCTAATTAAAAATACGAAAAATTGGTTAAACAATATTTCTAATAAATGGCATCAACCAAAGTATCATTATAGGTGTTCCACAATATTTCTTCAATTTAACTCTTATTTTATTTAACATATCCGAGCCCAAATGAGGTGACCCAAGAAATTTTCAGAATCGGCTTGACATTGGCTTGGCATTGACAAACGTGCTCCTTTTTGTGCTGGAACCTGGAAATGTTGTAAAGGTCTGGTGAAGATTTGACAGTTTAATTTCAGTTTCTGCGTTTTGAGGATAAAGAACTATCGAAGTGAATTTTATTGTATTGTCAGAGGTCACATAAGAAGTTGTATACAATAAAATATTTACGAAATTCGTCATACTAAATTTTCACATCAGATTTATCTTCCTATTTTTGGAAACCAGTGAAAATTTAATTTAGCTTGAACAGCGTACTAGGCTTAAGGTGTAACTATTTTACTTTGTATGTACTCCCTTCCGACAAGAAATACTCCCCTAAAACTTTGAAACGTACTTCATTTAAAGTTTTCAGAGCGACAGCACTGCTCACCATTCTGCTTTAATTTGCACAGGGAATAATTTATTCATCTTATTGGATTATATAAAAATTTTTTTTTTTACTCGTAAAAAATGTAAAAAACAAAAAAGCACTGGCTGAGATATTACCACGATGGCCGGGTGGTAGTTGGTTTAATTATTGTCAAACTATTAATGTTAATTTATTTGTGGTAAATAAAGATTAATCTATAATTTATTTCAGACAATTAAATTTATACTTAATTACATGCATACACCTATTTTAAATTTAGCAAATTCTTAAAGAACCTGAAAGAACTTTACAGTATTGTCTTGTGCTAAATAATTTACTAAAAATATATTACTAACAACAAATTATTTTTTTGGTATAGGGCTCTTTATTTTTGCAGATTTAAGCTTGAGCTTTCAACTTAAAATAATTCTAGAAAGTTCAAGCTTAAATCTGCAAAAATAAAGAGCGCTATACCAAAAAAATAATAATTTGAATAATTTGTTTAAATATAAAGAATTGGCTCATTATAAATAAAAATAATTTATTACTAACAAATTTACTAACTATCAACTACTTAAGTGTCTGGAACCGGATTGATTCTTTATTGCTAACATACCTTTCCTTTCCTTCGGTTTTGTTATGTGTAAATGGGGTACGGAGGACCCGGCGTCATCGGAAAGTCTTGTTTGGGCTTGTTCGTGCACCCTGATCAATCAATCAATCAATTTATAATTTTTGGTTCTACTGGTGGTCTCTCATATCCCATATTTATTTTGAAAAAGTTTCACCTAAAATATTTTTTGATAATCTATCAATTTAAGCCAGGTTGGTCAACGTTGAAATCAACTAGGTCTTTCCTCTTGGACTGCTCGTATAAGTTTACTGTAGAAATTTTCGACACGGATGGACGGACGAGAAACCGGAATCATATCAAAACACGTATCCACCAAACACGTGGTTACTGGAAGCCAAAATTACTTGTTATGCATAAATGACATAAAGATGATAAATACATTTATCCGCTTTATTGAATTTTCTTTTGATATTTTTAATCGGCAAAAGGGCCAAAAAAAGATCATTGAAAACATTTTATGTTTTTATAGCATGATATTCTATAAAAAAAAAATGATTTCATCCAGCCATTTAAATGAAAAATTATAAATTTTCAAGCTGCACACCTACTCTTGAATTTTATCAGATTCTTTTATTTAATTATAGAAATTCTGTACAATCAAGAGAAAAACCATTGCCTGGAGCACAAACTTTTTTTTTTGTAAGATTTAATTTATTTTTGTGTATGTTTTTATCATTTTAAATTTAATTTAATTGACAGGCTTTTATTTATAGAATAAAACAGATTTGCTTAATATAAATAAACTGCCTATTTGTTTATTTCGAGAAAGTTAGCAGCATTAATTATAATTGCTTGTGGCTACAGGAACAAGGTAGATATTTTTATAGAATATGGTGATATGTAAAAAAGAGTTAGTGGAATTGTTTAAGTGGGATGCCGATCAATACTTAGAAATAAAAAATATGAAATTGCGTTGTTGAAAGATTTGTGAAGACACCTCCCCTCCCAACCCTAACCTATATAAAAATATATTGTTAAACAACTTTACAAGACCAATATGAACCAGAAAAATATTGAATTTCCTTTAATTAGTATAACTTTCCGACCACCATAACAATAAAATTACGACACAATAATTATTTCACTGTAATTCACCGCTTTTGGATTGTTTTTATTGTGTTTGGGGTATTTTTATATTTTTAATCAATACAACAGAAAAAGCTCACACAAATTAAAACTTTTTTTTATTTTGGTTCCGGGTTTATTTCCCTACTTCTTCTTGGTTTTACAGTTATGTATATGCTTATACACATTTTTTTTTTTTTTTTTTTGTAAATTACATTAAAATAAAACACAATAAAAATAATAACGAAAAAGTCCAGCTTTTTTACTCTATATAAAATATTTTTATTTTTATTAACTGAATAAGTTTAAAAACTATAACAAAACAAAAGAAAAACACAAGACGAAAATGTATATTTTCGTTTTTATATATTTTATATAATTTTTAGTTAAAAAGTTTTTCCTTAAAAAGAAAAAAAAAAAATTCTTTTAATACAAAATTTTCTTATTTGCTTGCGTTATTTTTCTTTTAATTTTCTTTTTACTTTTTTTGCTTTTTTTTTAATTATCAGAAATAACAAAATTATTTTTATTTTGTTTTAAAATGGAAAATTTACGTAACATTTAAATCTTTATTTTTATTATTTCGAAATGTTTTCATGAAAACGAGTTAATTTTAGTAACAACACAAATGTAATAATGATAACAGGGTTAAAATAAATAAAGAAATAAACTAAGGAGAGAAATATTTATTTATTCCTTTTATTTTTAAGAAAATTACATTTTCTTTTTTTTTTGTTTTATGTTGTAAAATGTTTATTATTTGTAAAATAAAATTTGTTTTTAATTACTTAACCCATTTTAACTTTTTTTTTTGTAACTTTGTGCAGTACACTCTAAATTTGGAAATGATTTTTATTTGCTTTTGAAAACGTAATTATAGATGGATTACGTGTGTCATTTAGGTGATAGTCAAATGATTTTATTTACTGGCATGAACTTAAAATATTTACAGAGTTAGGTTAAATATACTCGTAGATGCTTTCGAAATGGTATGTTCGGATATTTACGAAAAATGAATTCGAACTACACTGTTTGTGTAATTATGCGATTAGTAGCATTTAGTCATCATGTTTACTCGTATCAACCATTAGTTAGCCAGGAATCAAATTAAAGATTGAAATACAATGCGAAGTTGTAACGTTTTTTACGGCTCGTTGGATGGCATAAGTGTGGTAATATGTGTTTTATGAGTAAGCACCGAAGAAGAAGAATTAACGCACCACTGTACATATTTTTATTTTTATCGAAAATTTGTATACCCGAAACTAGATTGTTTTGTGTACGGTTCTTCCACCATCTAACAAAGTGGCTGCAATTCCAGAGGAGGCAATGGCCAATGCAATAAAGTTGTCCTTTCGTATGGAAGCTAAAATTAACGATATTAAAAAGGTTTTGCCCGTACCTCCGGGAGCATCCAGAAAATATAATCCACCATTGTCTGCATTAAATGATTGCATAATAGTATTGTAAACGTATTTTTGCTGTTGATTCATGGCTGGTATGTTATGCTGAATAAAATTATTTAATGCATCAGTGTTATAGTTCTTTTCTAGTTGTATTTCGCTGTCAAATATGTCAGTAAATGCTCGATGTTTTGATGGCATTCCTAATTGACTCAACACTTTATTTACAATCACTAAACAAATATCCTCTAACGCAAATCAGGATTTGTATTTGCGTTGCGAGCTTTAGGTAATATGTCTTCTGTCACAGCATCTTTATACTTTGTCCAAAATGCTAAGGGATTTGAAGGAAAGCATGTTGAAAGTATTATTGAGAATAATGTTCGAATTTGATTGGCGGAAGCGGTAAATATTGCATCTGCTAATGAATTATCCCAATGTTCATCGTTCTCAAGTAAATCTAAACGTTGGCATGCTTAGCGATATGATTCGCACAATACATTATTTACGGTTCTCAAATGCTGGAACGATGTTGGACCACGAACCAGCATTCCGCATTATTTGAATGCACTGTGTATGTGTATATTCTGCCTAATGCATCGCTTGAAAAAATATTTAGATGTCCAAGTATTAGCTACTTGTCCCATTTTGCGACGTTCAAATTGGTTTCGGATTTCGGGAAGTATTCCAAGTGTAGTAACGTGGAACTTCGGAATACTGTAATGTTTTAGTAAATTCATCTTTCCGACACAAAGAAAAAAAAAAGCGGTTATTGTTGTCTCTGGTGGCTGTGCTGCTCCTTCGGTAACATTTTGTGTTGTAAAATATAATCGTTGTCCATTTCCCAAATGAACGGCCAGATGCACTACTGTGGGATATCTATAAAATACGCATATAATCGACATAAACTAACTGAGTTGAGAAAACTAAAGGAACTTGTCAAAGAAACAAGAAATTGGAAAATTCAACCAACTTCAACAAATAGTGTACGAGCTTTTGCTATTTCTGGAAATTTAACGACTAAAATAAGAAATCGTTTGAATACGGATACGTTAAATGCTTTGGTTTTTTAAAATTCTACTGAAATAAATATTAAATTTGAATTGTGGTATAAAATTATTATTTGGTTTTAGTAAGTTCTCTTTTTGAGACTTCACTTTTTTGAATAAAACATTTGCAAATTTTTGAATATTTCAAATAACCGATTATAACCGATTAGTTAGGAAAAAGTAATCGACTAACCGATTATTCTAAAATCGATTAATTTGAAATCTCTAGTGTACGGGTATGGATAAAGAAGCAGTTGGAAAAACAAATGTTTCCTTCGGAAAAGCAAAAGCTTTTGAGAATAACTCCCCCCAAAATAACACCACCTCGGAAAAAATATTAAAAAAAAGAAACAAACAAAAATAGAAGGTTTTACGTGTTTTTATTGGTTACGGCGTTATTCTGGGGAGCGGGGAACGGGGATACCTAGTGAGAAAATTGTAGTGAGTGGAAAAAAAAAACAAAACCAAACTCTAAACTGGAAGAACAGGAAAACCACCGTGGAGCCTATTTGGGTCCATGTGACCACTATTTCTGGAGTAGATTATAGGCCCAACCAGCAAAATAGCCCGGAGGTAATCATTATATACCCTGGGCCAACGGCCCATTAGCTGAAGGTGAAGTAACAAATTTTTAAATTAATATTTGTTTGTTACATAAAAATATCAGGTGGAGTAGCTCGCCTCTCGCTAATTGTAAAGTTACGCTCTAATCGTTTTGTATGTTCCCCTTTCATGCTTTTTTCATGGTGAAATCCATTTTTTGCTTGTGGTTTAGTATCTCTCGGTGATACCGTCAGGCGTTTGGTATTTTATTGGTTTAAATTTCAATATATTTATATATGTATAAAAAAAAAAATCAGCGGTTTCAGGAGTACTTGCCTGAAACACAACTAACTTGTCCTTCAGGATCCTGATATCATTTTGTTAGTAAATTTTTTGGCAATGGAGACTAACGTGTTAGCGTCCCACATCATGCAGAGAAGCTGGCGGTATGTATTGTGCGTCAGTAAAGGAAGCTACGCTTGAGGGATGGGTATTCTCTCGGGTGAATCCATTGTATCATATTCTGAACGGCTTCGGGAGGAGGGTTGCAGGTGTCTCCTGGTGATTTACCCCGGAGTCACTCGAACAAGAGTTTTATCTCCCAAGCAGATGTCTTCCGATGGGATAAGGATGTGTTCGGCGACCCGTCTGTAGGCCCCTGTCGCCCATAAGGTTGTCAGTCTTCCATAATCTTTCATTTGTGTCCATTTGTGGCCAATTTCCTGTTAATTATGTAGGCCCCCTAAGTCAAAATTGTGCGGTACATTAAAGCATTGGTCAAGTCTGATCACATTCTCCTACATTCCTATCTGACTTGTGCTTTAAAATATAAAAACTTGTAGTGATTCACTCATGCAATTAATTATTCCAATTCGTTTATCCCTACAATTATTCGAAATGCAACTCATTTCGACTACAAAATATAATTGTATTTGAATAGCCTTTTTCAGCTTAGTAGTGACAATTAAGTGTATTTTGATTTACTCTAGGGTTCGAATCTGTGCTTAAATATATTCCACATATAATATATTTGTACCTAGAGTTCACTACTTTGTACTAAGCAAATATCTTGGACACCTTAGTACAACACTCAAAACAATTTCACCACCTTCTTTTGTAGTTATTCTTAACTAATCATCAAATAATGTTTTAGCTGAATTTTACTTTAATTTCAGTGCGCTGTTTACGTACTTAAAATTCATCAAAAATCTTTTGGTTCATCGTCTCAAACGATACAAAAAATACTTTTTCCTCAAAATCCGACTGACACACAAATCAGATAAATATAACAAGAAAAGCTAAATAAAATATCGGGTTCTATAAAATCAAATTAATTAATTAATTTTCTCCAAATTATAATAAAAGTTGTGGTGGATTTTATTTATTAAATATTGTAGTGCTAATTAAAATTATAAATATAAAACCGGCGCATACATTAGAATTGTGCAGCCGTCAGTGTAACTTGTGAATTTTCATTACCATTGTGCCCCAAACCAACAAACTTGTGAGCTATAGCACAGTTAATTTTCAATAAAATTGAATTTTCTAAGAAATATATAGAAATAATCGAGCAATCAAAATGAAAATTGTCACAGCAATTACAGGTCCCGAAACCTATTGATAGAGGTATCAACCATCGTAATCGGAGCATTTTAGATTTTTGCCGCCCAAAAACTTGTGGGCTAAATTCGGCTTTTCCATATTCGGCCATTCGACTCTTTCGTCCTTTCGACACATTCGGCCTTTCGACATATTCGGTATTTTGCCATTTCGGTATTCGGCCTTTTGGCCCTAATCCGAAATGTTTGGTAAACATTTTTTGGTTTAAGTTATATTGAAGGAATTAATGAATAAGTGAATTTGATTCACTATGTAAGTGAAAACTGCCAAACATTGATATCCACAGGACCAGGAAATATTCAATTGGTGAGAACGACGCTTCATTGCAATTTCGGTTCTTCTCTTACACTTTATTCTACCGCCTCTATGTTGTCCTTCTGGTGGCATTTTTCTTACCAAGAATTAAACTTCCAAAATTTACAACGATTTATATATTAGTCATTGGGTGAAGTGAATAAAACAAGTAAATGATTTTTCAAAAAATTTCTTGTTAGCAGGTGAGTTTAAGCGAATGTTTTACCTGGAAAACAAGCAAGACATTGAAATATTGTGTTGTCCAACAAATAAATCTAGAAAACACTCACTTGCTAACAACTAAAATTCTTGAAAAAAAAAAAAAAATAAGTAAAAGCTTTTACTTTTTCTTATTCACTAATACCATCGATTTTGATGCCGAACCAGCTTTTCCTGTTATTCTAAACAGAGCAATTATACATCAGAGTCCAATTGTTACACCCAAATATGGCAGCACGCCGTTTGAACACTCTGTACAACAGTCAGTTTGATGCTGTTTGCAAGGAACTCCATACCATTTTTTCCGTTGAGTACGCATTACTGCTTAAATACATCGCGTGCAATTATTCTTCTTGCACCATTGGCGCGAAAAAACTTAAAGTATCTTCGACTGTATTTAGGCCATGATAAAAAGAACTTGGTTCTTTTGTTGCTCCGTTTTGTTAAGGTTGGTTAGAAACTTGCTCTAATTCAGTCATATCGAATTACTGATAATGAACGCACAATTTATTCTGTCAATTTCTGAAAATACTCGTGTCTACCTTGTAGTGTGCGTACTAATTTCGATAATCTACTAAATAAAATTAAATCTGTCTCTATAGTGGGCAGATCTAACGATGAACTCCTTCTTGATGTATGCAGTTCACGAAATGTTGAAAGTTGAACTGTGGCGAAACTACGGCACCTCTTGGCGGTTTAAACACCGTTAGCCAGATAGATCAAATCACTTGATAAGTTTAATTGTGAGCTGGTTTTTATTCACTACTTTACGCTTGCACTTTTTACACTTTCACTTTTTCACAAATCACCGCACGACTCTTATTTTGTTCTTACAAATTCAAATCTTAACTAAAAACTAACTCTTAGCTTAATTTTTTAAAAACGCTGTTGTTGTTTATGCTTTTCGTCACAAAAATGTACGAGAACGTTCGATTCTACCCACGTGGCATATACACATAGACACTAACAAACAACAGCGTACTATCCGAAATAACTGGTCTCGTTTTATTCTACGGGTTGGTTTTATATGTTTCCACACCGCTTATCTAATCAAATTGAAAATTTGCACAGGGTTTTATACCAAAATGGGCAGGTTTTCGTGGTATTTTCGAAGAAGTCAGCCCCTGAATCTATGTGCAACCTAAAGAGTGGCATCAGTTTAACGCTAGAGGTTATAAAGGTACACCTTCTTCGAGTTTCCTTCAATGGCTTATTTTCTGCAGTTCCTGTGTCAGTAATAGGAAGAAATCTTTTCTTTGTAATTGGTCGTTTGAATTTAGCGCCGCTGCTGTTTCTGATCGACTCTGGTTAAATTATCATTACCGGGATGTAATTCGATAATACCTTGTAGGTGGCATATTTCTGTCTTTCATTTAAATGACATCATTTATATTGGACTCAGGCTGTTTATATAGTCGGTTGACCACCGCCTCCAGAAGTATTGAACAATTTTTTGAACTAACATCCAACGCTGAATGGAAGTTATGTTTTCCTTCAGTAAGTTTGCTTCTCGAGCAGCAATTAACGTGTCTCCTATATTAAAAAGTGGTCGGGCGTGAGTATTATATCATTTGGATCTGGTTATATTGATGTTAAGGCCTTGAGTTCAGACATTTGTCGATTTAAGAGGTTACCGTGGCTACAAAGCTCCTCGTAAGTTAATGTGTTTTCCCCAATTATTCACTTTAGGTGGTACTTCATGGATTATACTTTTGCTTCCCAAAGCCCTCCGAAATGAGCGCCGACGAAGTTTGTTTCATTATTAGAGAAGATGTGCTGACACAAGCCTCTACGAACAATAAACCTTTTGAATGCTGCTAAAAAAGCGATTGAAGTCTTGAATGTTATATCAAAGTAGACCCACCTGCGTATAATTATCTCTTCTAAAGAGAGTAGAGACGGAAGTAGTCCAGCTACCAAGAGTGTTTACATCATAGTTTAGCTACTATAGTAACTGGCGCAAGCCATCCTAGGGCATCGAAAAGTTCTTGTTTTTTTTAAATTGGAGATGAAATGCAAAATCTGAAGCTGTCTGTCACTGGAAATCAGTGGTCCAAGAGTTTTGGCTGTGTCATCAAGTTTAAATTCAATGTATTCAATAAATCGTATCATGGTATGGTGGTTAGCAGCTACTTAGGTTGAATCCGCCAGATTTAGTAATGCTATGAGCTGTTTTTAAGCAAAATCTAGTGTGTTCTACATAGAACTCATTCAGTGCAGCTTCTGATGCACCTGGATAGGTGAAAGCTGAATCCATTGCTAATTGTTGCAATGTTCGTACGATCTGGTATATTGATGCTACTGTTCTGTAAGTCACGTTGGTAAGTTTGTACTCCTTTATTTGTTGTTCGGATGGTTTTCTCCCAAGATGATCGTGGTCATCTTCATGGACTGCGAGATTTGGTGAAACATTTTTCTATGCCGGCTGTATACACGTATTTTAGATCACTCTTAGTATCGTCGTTGAACTTGCTTCTTCGAAAACAGAATGGTGTGGTAAATAATAATCAGCTTCCCCACTTATTGCCTCTGTTTCCTTCATGTGACCTAGGAGTTCATATTCATCAATAAACTATTGATATTGTAACGCCAGTTCTGTATTTTTGGCAAGACGTTTTGTGACTTGCAGTAGTCGAGCAATAGCTATTTTCTTTGAACAACCTAAAGGTTTAGGTAAAGGTTTATACGCCAATTTCTCGATGTTGAAGGGGTTGTAGATTTCCTCCCATTCAGTTCCTTCTTTTGTAAATTTCTTTTTATTATCCACTTCTTCAAGCCCCCCGAATATGTTTAGCTACAGCAGTAGACCTCTCCCGTCGCACAGTGGGATCAATTGTCGGAAAGCTGACCAAAATTCGTAAAATCAAGTAATTGACCTGAATTTCCCTACTCAAGGGTTTTTGAAGTCGCTGATCACGAATCTCTTATTGACAACCTATATGCGTAAAATGCCGTGTTACAGATAAGATGCATGTCATTTTTATGGTTTTACGTGGGCAATTATCTTACCGGTGATGATGCATCCTAATTTGGTTGGTTGCGCAACTGGCTCATTTGGTGCACCTTTCAGCAGATTCGCAATTATTATTTGACCTTAGTAATTAGCACCTAAAAGTACAACGATTGGACCAGGTTCATGAAAGGTTGGATCTGTCCTGATAAAGTTTTTAGTGTGGCTCCAGTTACTTGGTTCAACCACTACATCGGATTAGCTTCCGTTATGTTCTTGAAGACCATACATAACCTTGACTTTTACCATGAAGTTTGATGTCAAGGTTTTCATCAAACTTCATCGTCTAATGGTGAATTCTAAAGTAGGCTTCTCTGTTCCGGCTTCTGTTAGTCGCATACCGGCTTGAATCAGAGTCTTTGTTAACCTGAGTTTATTTGCCACTTCTTTGGTAATGAAAGTGGCTTGGGAGCCTGGATCAATCAGAATCCGGACTAAGTCTTGTCCAATGTCGTTAGTTATCTTGACCACAGTGGTTTCCAGTACGATAAAATTTTGAATGACGTGGAGTAGACTATGATGAGCTTCATGACATTTTTCATATTTCTTGCTGCATTATGGCCCGTGGAACTCTCGGAGACATTTTCTGCGTAAAGCATTCATCTTTACAGTTGCAATTCTCTCCAAAACTGATAAAGCTTAGAATTTTTTGCAACTGGTAATTGATCTCCACTAGATTGAGCACAGCTTGGAGATGGATTAGTCATTACAACATTTGTGGTCTACATCACATTCTATGTGCGTGTCTCCGGGCTCTAGAAACTTGCGATCGATTAGGCTTATATTTTCACTGCGTATTACTGAAATGTGAAACATTATAGCCACAAAAGCATTTTTTTGTATTAACTAGCGTATTTGCCGGTAAATATTTAAGGTATTGAAAAATGCACGATGCTATTTCATTTGCTCCTCGACGAGCTATTGTTTTATTCCAAAGGAAACAATATGAGACATTCGATCCACAGTTGTGGACAGTTAAATTGAAAGTCCAGGGCTGTCTTTTGTACAAAAAAACAGATGGTTGCAGAAAAGGCGTTGGGAAACACTACTGGAATGTCGCAACAATCATCCTAGGATTTGTTTCTGCCGATATTTTATCATTTGCTTTTGACTTTTACGCAAAATCAGCATTCTCATGATGACTTTTTTGATTTAAAAGTATATCCGATTTATATTCGTTTTCACTTGCAAAGGTTAACTTTGTTGGAAAGGTGTCACGTTTGTCGTAAGCATTTACTTTCGGTCTTGCCAACCAAACGCAATACTAACTGCTGTCAATCCGCTTTCTAGAATCAAATTCTTGGATTCAAGTATTTTGAAAATGATATCTACTCCGAGTAGTAGATCTACCGAACCTCGCTTATTAAATTTTGGGTCGGCTAATTCCAATCCACCTGAAATTTGAATATCTTTCTCGCACAAGTGATACTTTAGGAATTATGAATACTTGTGTAGTAAAAGATTTCGTTCCGTCAATTGCAGCTATTATCAGTTCCGTAGTACTTTTCGTTGGTCCCATTCCAGTCTCTCCTAATCCTTTCTCTAAAATTCTTTCATTTTTGCGCGCAACATTTAATTCCTTAATACATGCCTCCGATCTAAATGATGCTTGAGATGTTGAATCGAATAGCGCCCGGTAGATATGAAATTTACCAGCATAGACTCTGATTTTGACCAATGCTGTTGGTAGTACGGTGTGAGAAGTTGCAGGGATTGTCATGTAGGTTTCGCTTTCCTTCGTCCGATATTGGCATCTGGCTCTGGATCTGCAATCTTGAACTCGGTGCCCTCCATTTAAGCACTTGAAACACCTGTTGCTTGTTTGTAATGCTTCTGACCTTTGTGCTGATAACATATTTTTGTAAGTCTGGCATTCATATATCCGGTATTCGCCTAATTTGCATATTGCACACTTGCTAATTGTTGCTGGAGATGCAGCTACTGTGAATGTTCGTGAAACAGATGTGGGACTAGAAGTAGTTTTCGTTGAATAGCCCTTTGATGACTCCACGACAAGAAACGTTAGAAACTCTACAAATGGAGGGAAGTCCCTTTAGGCTACCTCTTGCGACCAAAGCGACCTTGTCTTATTATGCAGTCTACTGAGAGCGATATACATCAGCAAAGGATCTCTTCTCTCTAACGCCTTGAGCCCTCTAATCCTTTCATCAAACACATGTTAATTCAAACACAACAGTTAATTTCCTGATGTTGACAGGATTTAGTTGTGGTATATTTGGTTGATCCATGAAACCCTTAATGAAAGCGTTAACTGTATATCGCTTCCGGTCGTACTTTTGCACCAGCTTCTGCAATGCTTCATTGTAATTCGCATCAGATACCGCGAGATGACGAATAAGTCATGCTGGTTCTCCCATTAGTAAAACCTCGCAGGTACTGAAACTACTGTGCTGCAGCAAAATTTCCTCGTTCATGGATTGTTGAGCTGTACACATCAAAAAACGATTGCCATTGCATAAAATCACCATCAAAGGTTGGGATGTTTAGCTTTGGTAAATGAGCTACGGTATAGTTATTCAACGCCAAATGAATTTCAGCGCCAATTTTTTAAAAGCAGATTTTTTATTAACTAAATACGCCTTTTTTTAAATTAGAATTTTTATGAACTAAAATATAACATAAAAAAACGCTTTTTTTGTAAAATTGTTCGTTTTCCAAGCTACAAAAATTGGCACCAAATATGAATAAAATCGAGTCATCTTATAAACATTTTTTGTAACTATTGTATGAAAATTAGTACCAAAATAATAATGCAACATTTTTTTTTTATTTTTAGGGAAAATTAAGAAGTTTCCATTTTCCAGATATTTATTTTGTTTAATTTTTCTTTTATTTTCCAGAAAAATTAATGAAATGACCATTTTCAAAAATAAGCGCTTACACTGTATCACTGGATTAAAAAATAAAATGGGCATTTTCCAAACTAAGCGCTTAAACTGGAAATATCTCACTAGATATCAAAAAATAAGCGCTTACACTTTATATATCACTGGATATCAAAAAAAAAATATGAAACTCACGCATTTTCCAAAATAGCGCTTAAACTGGTTCTCACTGGATATAAATAAAAAATTAGCGCTTGCACTTTATATATCACTGGATTTCCAAAAATTAGTGCTAATATTATATAATAGATGGCACTATTAGCAAACATTCAAAAATTTACTAAACCAAACAAACAAACCACATTTGCTGCGTTACATTTGACGTGGCAAAGTACAAATAAGTACTTGGTAGTAGATGGTAAATGGAACGCAGAAAATTAGTTGGGAAAATAAAATTTAATTTAAAAACATTTACGTGCAACATGAAAAGTTGGAAAATTAATTATTAATTTGAAAACTGATCAGCCATTTCTTACCGATTAGTTGTACTAAATATTCGTGTAAATAAATTCGTGTAAATAAAAAAAAATCAAATTTCTGCTTAAAAAATCGGAAGTTTGAAGAATCGAACTCCAAACACACAGCACTCCTTCATCTTACCACCCAACCACTCATCTATATATAAAATTCTACTCATTTTTTCGTTTCTGATAAAATCGCACTTGGTGAAAATTCGCATAAAAATTTTTGTTATTTTACCAGGCGACCAGAATTTAAAAAACAACATAATTATCAGCAACGTGACATAATTTTGTATCATAAGCGTGCCACTTCAAGTTATGTGACACTTGAACATACAAAATAAGGTCATATTGCTGACAATTCTGCCTTCTTGTGATTTCTGTTCGCCTGTTAAAATGACAAATTTTTTTTGCGATTTCTGAAGAAAAAAATTTTTTTTTTTTTTTAATTTCTGCTCACCTGATAAATAAAAATTAACTTTTTTTAATTAAAAAGGCAATCATAACTCTGGCAATCTCACCCGATCCTCGCTGCTGAAGGATTTCTTTTTTGTAATAAAAAGCTCCAAATTTTCTATTTGGGTGGTTGCTAGAGTTGTGTATGGAGATTGATTGCCTTTTTAATTAAAAACAGTTAATTTTTATTTACCAGGTGAGCACAAATTTAAAAAAAAAAATTTTTTTTTTCATCAAAAATAGCAAAAAAATTTTGTCATTTTAACAGGCGAACAGAAATTACAAGAAGGTAGAATTATCAGCTATATGACTTTATTTTGTATGTTCAAGTGTCACATAACTTGAAGTGGCACGCTTTGATACAAAATAATGTCACGTTGCTGACAATTATGTTCTTTTTTAAATTCTGTTCGCCTGGTAAAATAACAAAAAATTGTATGCGATTTTTCGTCAGTATTTAAACGAAAAACTGAGTAGAAATTATATAGAGATGAGTAGTTGGTGGGTAAGGATAAAGGAGTGGTGTGCGAAAGGTTTGGAATTCGATTCTTCAAACTTCCGACTTTATTTCTTTTTTCAGCAAAAATTTGATTTTTTTTTTAATTCCACGAATTTTACCAAATTTTTTTTTTGTAGCGATCTCGATCCCGATTAATCTTCTCAGATTATCCCCAATTCAAAATTTTTCATCTAAAAACAAATTTTTTCATTGACTTTGTTCAGATTCGAACTACAGACCTTCTTCGCTCCACTCCATCACCTTACTACCTCGGCTATCTCATCATATACAAGTTAATATACATTTGTTTGTTTTATGCAATCAAAACAAATATGTCTATAATATGTCGATATGGTGACATCTCTGTTAGGGCATATGTACTACATTTACTACACAGTGTTTCTGCTAAGTGCTGAAATATTTGGTTTTGCTTAAAAGAAGGCGTGTGTTTTATTTTGTAAAAATGTCTAAGGCTCGATTTTTTAAATAATTAATTAATTACGTAACATTATTTTAAACATTATTGTTTGTTGTTAAACATTATTACTGCATTAAAATAATATGGATTAGTTGTACGCCATAAATTCGAAAAGCAAACTACTCAAAAAATTTAGCAAGAGTAGCTGCGTGCAGTCAGAAGTACTTGTGTGTACTTTGTCACGTTAAAAGGAACGCAGGCAGCAATTAGATAAACTTATCAAAGAGTAGAACCATTTTAGTACAAGTTGTGTCCAAACTTAGCAACTACTCAAACCGCATAGTTTTCCATTATTTCCGCTGTATTCAATTCGGCGCCACCGTCGTTTCGTTGACGTCGAAAAACGTTACTTGTTCCGGTAAATGCACTTCAATAGGCTGCTGTTGCGATATATTCTTGCTGGTGTCTATTTTAGGTTCGGTTAGGCTCCGTTTGCGTACAACAGCGTACAACGTATAATTATATTCGAAGTCCCTGAAAGCTGACCCCGCATTATAGTTTAGGTCGAACATTTCCCTCTCGATATTTTGGAACTCGATAAGTAACCGCTGCACTCTTTCGTGCTTTACCCGGAGCTCTTCTAGACTTGCTTGTTCCACGTTGCCCTTCACATACGTGACAAACTTCGTTATTGATCCCTTACAACAGCTCTTTACTTTCTTAAACTCTCCATCTTTACACTTAGTAATATTACACAATCGCAACTAGTCTTTTTTTTTTTTTTAATTTCACCTTTGACTTTCAGCACTATGAATATTATAAAGTACTATCACTAAGCACGCCCGTTCACCAACGAATCGATAACTAGTTCTAGTTAAACTTAGGTTAATAAAGCTTGAAAATTTCCGTTAGACGATTAACTCCAATTCTCTGACATACTGCAAATTCCGTATTGATTTTAGTGTTCCTTTGTCAGAATTAGCAGTATTTAAGTCCCTGTTTCGCCAATGACACTCGTTAAATTATTTAAAAAATATCAGTAAAACGACTAAACTGTAAATTAATCCACGACTAGATAATTTCTAATTTCGAATTTAGACACTTTACCAAACCAATTAATACTAATACCTAATACGTTAAACTGTTGAGACTGTTGCTTAAGTCATTTTTACACATTTTATTATTATTATTCAAGTTTAGCTGTTTTACCAAAATCTGACTGACAATTTATGGGTTTAGCCGTTATGTTTATCGAGCATAAAAATGTGAAAAAATATCAAAGAGAAATGTTGATTAACTGTACAAAGAGAGGATTTAATGTTCATTATGATTCCGTTAAGTTTTAATATTCGGCTAAAATTGAATGTTGGTCATTTTAACTTGTGTGAATAGAATTTTGGAAAGGCTTAGCACTACAGTGTACTTAAACTAAATATTTTACTAGTAATAGCTGTTGGCAAACCACATCAAAGCATTTTAAATCAATTTTAAATAATTTTTTGTTTGGAATTCATCAGATTTTACCATACTTTGCACGAGTAAGTGTAACAAAGTTTTTCCTTTCGACAAAAGTTAATACTATGTCATTAAAAGGGTTAAAATACACATCATTTCAACTTAAATTGTTTCTACGCCCACAATCAATTCAATTTCAATCAAAATAAATCAAATAAATTCTGTAAAATAAAATCCTGTATCTATTACAAAAATTATTTAATTAAAAATGAACAAATTACGCAAATCTGGTTGCAACACAAAAAAATTTCCAAATCTACTCGAAAATGAAAATGTTACACAAAAAAAAAAGAAAATAAATAAAAAATAATTATAATCATTTTCCAAAATACGTATTAAAACACAAAAATAAATAAAAGTTTATATATTTTGTTTACAATTTCCTGACATTCTCAATAAAGCTTTTCTATTTTTTGTTTTATCCAGATATACATATGTACATACGTATATCCTTTATACATAGAGAGAACGTAATATATTATCATGACACATTCCGGATATCTGTTTACAAATTTTACACTTGATTATAATTCAAAGATATTATTGTTTTGCACAAAAAGGAAAAACAAAAGAAAACTGTATATTCATTTATATTATGTTATGTAAAATAGAAATAATTTTCTTTAACATTATTTATTCGATATGTCATACCACCCACTTGCTTAACACTTTCATTTCGAAAATATTTAGCTTTTCTTAAAGAAAAAGATTTTTTTTGTTGGTTTAAAAAATTTTCTGACAATGATAGGTAATCGATTCTGTTTTAGTATTAGGATCTGCCCGATAGATGGCACAGCTTTTATACATATATACATATATTATAATCAAAAGTAAATAAACACGGTCATGATATACATATGTACATACAAAAATTGGATAAAATATATAATAAGAATTTGCTTTTAAAATCAATTTTCTTGTTAAAAAATAAATTGGATTTTTTCGTTGTTGTATAACATTTTCCAAATTTATACGATAAACAAATACAAGATACAAAATGGAATTTTAATAATACAATTATTTTGAATAGGCATCTTATTTACGAACAGAAAATGAATAAAATATTAGTTGTGTATGTAATGCTATTGAAAATATCGAGCACGCTGTAGTGTAGCGGCGTAATGACATGTTGTACCTGCGCGAGCTTTATAGTAGTCGATTTACTGATTCAGTTTTAGGTCCGCCAACTGTTGGCAACATGTTGAGTAATATAAACATGTTGTTTTCTGAATGCAACCAATTTAACGAAAATTTCATGGCAATGTGTTAGATCGAATGTTATTTTTTCGAAAGGCCGAACCCCGAATGGCCGATTTGTGAAAAGGTCGAATGTATTAACATATTTACATCATATGAAACATATTTTTACTTTCTCGCTAAATTAACAGAAGCGGCTCAAAATAGTTTTAACATGATAATTTTTAGTGAAGGACTAGTTAACACACTGAGCTGAAACGATATATTCGATTCTTCATATAAATTGAATACCCATTCATCCGAAATTTCTGTATGTATTGATTGATATTATTGAACAAATTCTTTAAGCTATGAATTTGGAATAGGGTCGAAATGTGGAATGTCACAAGGCCGAATATCGAGAGATCGAATGTCGTAAGTAGATCAATAAATCACCCAAAAATGTTTAACCGCCTATCAATAAAATATTGCATAGTTGAAAGATAATGCGTAATTATTTTCCTCGGTCGTACAATTTTAATAATCGTACTGGAAAGTATTAACCATATTTTATTACTAATGCAGTATCAGTTTTTGGAAAATCCCTAAGCTTTATATTTAACAAAATAAAATATATCTAGGCATATATTTATTTAAAAAGTATTCATCAAAATAAATTAACCTTTATCTCCTACAAAAGAATTTGTACCGATCGACATTATTTCTAGTAAAAGAAAAGAAATTGTTTGGCAAAATATTGGTGTCACCAGATATACTTTGCACCATTGGGATTGTGCAATTTTGTGCCTGTAATTAGAAAATTTGTGTATAGCATACTTTAGGAAACAGGATAGGATTTCTTATGCGATTATCACACCAGTGGCCCTATTCGGGTAGTTCCCAGGGAATAGAAATTTTAAATTTTATTGCAGTATTATTCCGGGGGGTAAGGGGCGCCGGTTTAGATGGTCTTATTATACTAGCCCAAATGCCAACCTCACCTGCACGTGGTACTTCCTGCTAATTAACTAACGAGGCTCTGGCGACCGAGATACGGCGGAATAACCGACTACCGAGAACATAGCAAATGATGTTCTCTCCAATGACCCACTACCAACTTGTACTGGTTAGGTTGGTAGTTGATACATAACCAGTTTTAAAGCAATGAATACAACGCAAAAAGGAAACAATACCCCAGGTGGTAAACCAACTACCCAGTTGGCTAATCCACCCTCTTACGAGGCTGGCTCAATGGATTCTGGGGTGAGCCAATCATTGCTAAACCCATTCGAAAGAAGTTCAATGTTGTTAAGATCACCAAACAATCATACTAACTCTGCAAATCAGCGGAAAGACGAAAACGCTGAACTCTGTCGAAAACTCAGTGAAGTAGATGTACTTTTAACCCAACTAAGAAGCGAAATTGAAAAACTTAAAAAAGAAAATGAAGAATTAAAGAAGCCCAAACCAATGGGGATTTCTAAAAACCCGCTAACTTGTTATAATGAAACAAGTACTCACACCAGTTATAACAATGAGTTCCATACTGATGAAGAGGATCTCATGAGAGAAACAGATTGGGTACTGAAAAGGAAGAAAAGACCTACCAAAAAACGAAAAGCGGAATTCTCGCCTGAAGTTGGAGATCATTCGCAAGCTAATGTATTAGTAACTGGTGATACTAATACCAAACGAGCTCACCAGCAACAGCAACAAAATCGGCAACAAAAGGTTGTACCGAAAGAAAATGCGCCTCCGCCAATCAATGTAATCGGCATAACAGAATTTGCTAGCATACAATCTATAATGAAATCAGTGACAGCTAAGGAATATAGAGTAGTGTCACTAAACAATAACGTGTGGAAAATCAATACACCGGATTCCGATACATATAGAGCTCTAGCAACAAAGCTCAATGCGGAAGGTAAAGAATGGTTCACATACGAAGATAAAAACGAACGCGCAATTAAGGTTATGGCCAGAGGCCTTCATCCAACGTGTACGAAGGAGGACATAATTGAGGACCTAGAGGCAAGAGATCTGCAAATAGAAGATGCAGTAAACATCCTAAAACGAGAGAGAGGTGAGAACAATCAAGTCAAAAAAAGGGGGCTTCCACTCTTCATGCTTACGTTTAACAAAAAGGAGAAAGTTGAAAACATCTACAACATCAAAGCAATTCTCAATATGAGGGTTAAAATAGAACCGCTTAAGAAAAACACGAGGCTAATACCTCAATGCAAAAAATGCCAAGGTTTCAATCACACGCAAAAATATTGCAGACGGGAGCCAAGATGCGTAAAATGTGCTGGAAAACACAACGCGAAAGAGTGTACAGAAAGTAGAAACACCCCTGCAAAATGTATAAACTGTAAAGGGCATCATCCTGCAAATTATAGAGGCTGTGAAGTAGCCAAAGAACTTCAAAGACTAAGAAACAAAACGCATCAGTTTCCTCAAAACCCTAGGGTTACCAGAGAAGAGAAACCAACTAAAACCCAAGCGGAGCCAAAACCACCAGGTATTGGTACAGAGCGAAAAAGTTATTCACAAATTGTACAGCAATCATCTAATGCTACGAATGATAACCCCCTTGAAAGGATTTGTCGAAGCATAGAAGCCATAAATATAAGGCTAGCAAAGCTAGAACGTGGTCTAGGAGCTTTATATAAGCGTCTAGATATGCATCAAATCTTGAACGAGGCAACAGCTCTCATATACTAAAATGAGCAGATCATTAAGAATTGTCACCTGGAACGCGAACGGACTAGCGCAACATGTTCCAGAGCTAGAAATTTTTCTAAATTTAGAAAAAATAGATATTTGCCTTATATCGGAGAGCCATTTGACAAAAACATCATTTATTAAAATACGTGATTATGAATGTTACCATGCTGTTCACCCAGGAGGAAAACCCAGAGGAGGATCAACAGTAATAGTGAAAAAGAATCTCAAACACTATGAAGAACCTAGTATAGAAGAAGAAAGTATGCAAGTTAAAACCATAAAAGTTGAAACTAACAATAATAATGAATACAGTATTTCCTCTATCTACTGCCCTCCACGCTATAATCTAAACAAAGAAGATTATAATAGACTCTTTAGATCACTAGGATCCAATTTTATTATTGGTGGTGACTTTAATGCAAAAAACACCTATTGGGGATTAAGACTTACAACCCATAAAGGAAAAGAGCTATTCGAAGCCGGACGAATAAATAACTGCGAGTTCCACTCTGGAGGTAAACCAACATACTGGCCTGCTGATATAAATAAAATACCAGATCTCATTGATTTTTATGTAACGAAAGGGATCTTCGAGGATTACATGTGCATCGAAAACAGCGAAGGGATATATTCCGATCATACACCTGTTATTATGACACTCAGCACAATGATAATTAATAAGGATAACCTGCCTAAATTAACAAATAATAGAACTAATTGGGACCTATTCCAAGATCTAATTGAAATGCAAACAAATCTACGAGTGCCGATTAAAACACCGGTACAGTTGGAAGACGAACTAGAGGTATTTAACAATACTATTCAACAAGCAGCATGGGAAAGTTCTCCTGCTAGTCACACCGAATCCCGTAGGAATCAAAATTATCCTATTGAGGTCAGGGAGTTAGTTAGAGAGAAACGGAAGGCAAGAAAAACCTGGCAAAGGACACGCGCCCCGGAAAACAAAAAAATCCTTAATTTTCTATGCAATAAACTAAAACAACTTATAAAAAAAATTAAGAATGAAACTATTAGCAAGTACTTAAATGGTCTCACCGAACATAAAGATACTGATTACTCTCTTTGGAAAGCAACAAAGGGATAAAAAAGAACCAAAACGCATGTGCCGCCTATTAAAAATGGGGAAGGAACCTGGGTCAAAAGCGACAAGCAAAAAGCTATTTTATTTGCAGCTCACTTGGAAGACACCTTTCAACCGTTACCTAGGCAAACAGCAGATGAAAACATAATAACAATTAGCAAAATTGATGAATATAATATTCGATGTGTAACATTACAGGAATTAAAAAATGAGATCAAGTGTAATTTGAACGCAAAAAAAGCTCCAGGATATAATTTAATTACTGGACAAGTCGTAAAAGCCATTCCCGAGAAGGGACTACGAAAATTGGTTCAAATTATCAATGCTGTCTTCAGACTAAAATATGTCCCACGGCAATGAAAGGTTGCTGAAGTAATTATGATCCCCAAACGAGGCAAACCAGCGAAAGATAAAAAGTCGGACAGACCGATTTCACTACTTCCTGTAATTTCAAAATTATTTGAAAAATTACTGCTCAAGAGACTCAAGCCAATAATAGAAGAGAGAAATTTGATTCCACCACACCAATTTGGATTTAGAGAAAATCACTCTACGATAGAACAAGTTCACAGAATAACAAATATAATCGAAGACTCACTTGAGAAAAAGAAGATATGCTCCAGCATCTTCTTAGATGTAGCACAAGCTTTCGACAAAGTTTGGCACAGGACTTGAATTTAAATTGCATCGAGATCTACCAAAGCAATTCTATCAAATTCTTAAATCTTATATCGCAGACCGACATTTCCGTGTAAAATATAACCGAGAGTACTCTGAACTAAAGAGAATATAGCAGGCATCCACAGGGTAGCGTACTGGGTCCTATATTGTACATCATGTACACCAGAGATATGCCAAATACAGAAGGTGCCACCATAGCAACATTTGCAGACGATACAGCTATTCTGGCGACTGGAAAGTGTATATAAGAAGCAACGACCAAACTTCAAAAAGCAACCGACACAGTGAGTACCTGGACAAAGAAATGGCGCATTAGCCTAAACGAAGCAAAATCGGTTCACGTAAACTTCACAAACCAGAAAGTTAACTGGATTCCAGTGAAACTTAATTCAAGGCCGGTTCCAAATGCAAATACAGCCATTACCTCGGCATGACTCTCGATTGCAAGCTTAGATGGAAAGAGCATGTTAAAAAGAAAAAAGAAGAATTGAACATTAAATATAGGAAAATGTATTGGCTAATAGGTAGAAACTCTGAGCTTACAATACATAACAAATTGCTATTATATCAGCAAATACTTAAACCAGTATGGACCTACGGTATTCAACTTTGGGGTTGTACCAAGAAGACAAATGTACAAATGATTCAATGTTTTCAAAACAAAGTGCTGCGTGGCATTGTAAACGCACCATGGTTCATTAGAAATGATAACCTCCATAGGGACTTAAACATGGAATATGTAAGTGAAGAAATACAAAATCATGCGAAAAAACACATTCAGCGGATATCTCGGCACCAAAATGCAGACATACGAAGTTTGTTGGATACCACCAATGCAGTAAGAAGACTTCAAAGGCAGAAACCTTTGAAATTAGGCAGTTCTATTTCATTAGGATAGAGAAAAATAATTACTATGTAAATTCAAACGGGAGTAACCATTGGGCTACTGCCCGTCAAATGTGAATCTTCATTTAAGAAAGATAAATTACTAAATGATTTGTAAATCAGTTGTAATATTAAATAAAGGAAAAAAAAAAAAAAAAAAAAGTATTATTCCTTTTTCCACAAAGTGTATTTTGGTGTTCGGGAAAGATTTTTTATTGGGAATAAATTATTCCCATTTACAGCAGTTTTGACGTTTGTATATTTGTAGATGATATTAATAATTAATAATATCAATATTATGTGTAAGGGTTAAATTGCCTAATAATTTTAAAGATAGTATTGTATTATATATCTGAGAATAACTGCTGTAAAAAAAATTATTCTCCGTTCCCCGGGAATTACCAGAATAGGGCCACAGAAATCCCATATATTCCGTTTACCTAATAAAATATATTTTTCGGTGCATGAAGATTGTGCAAAATTGTTCGTTACTAAACTTACCTTGAAAATAGTTTATATTGGCCAGAATCGGCCATAGAACATCCACAATTTATCAAAATCTCAGTTTATCGTAGAGGTTGTACAGCCGATTTCCAGAAATCCCACATTTTATTAACAAGATTTTTGGCGATTCTGATCATCATATATGATGCGATTTTTTATTCTTCCTTATAGGGTACACTCCACTTTAGTTTAATTCGAATGTTAATAAAAGGTGAGCTTTCTGGAAATGGCCCACATAACCTATTCCAAAAAGAGCGATTTTGATCAATTGTGGATGTTCTATGGCCGAATCTGGCTAAAGTGTAATATGCGAAAACGTGAATCTTGGCCAGAATACTAACTACACTTTGTTTTATTTCGAATGTTAATAAAATGTGGGATTTCTGGAAATGGCCCTATAACCTCTTCGACAAACCGCGATTTTGATCAATTGTGGATGTTCTATGGCAGATTCTGACTAAAGTGTAATATGCACAAACGTGAATTTTGGCCAGAATATTAACTATGTAAATCGGCCATATAACATCTTCTATCAACCGAGAGTTTTTATATATTGTGGATGTTCGATGGCCGATTCTGGGCAATAAAAACTATTTTCAAGGTAAGTTTAGTAACGCACAATTTTGCACAATCATCATACACCGAATAATATGTTTTATTAGGTAAACGGATTATATGGGATTTCTAGTGTGATAATCACATAAGAAATCTCATCCTATTTCCTAAAGTACGCTATGCACAAATTTTCTAATAACAGGCACAAAATTGCACAATCCCAATGGTGCGAATTATATATAGAAAACTTGCGTTTTCTAAAATGGGATTTCTGCTATGATGTACATAAATATTGATTAAATTAAGAATGCTTTGTATTGTTTTCGTAAGTTTATTAACTTTTGTTGAAGTTGATAGTGCACTAATTGGGTTACATTCATGTGATTATCAAAAATAAAACTAATTGACTGTACTTTAAATTATAAATTTATTTTACTATAAGTTGATTAAAATTTATTTAGAATTTGTTGATTTAACATATCTTTTCTAATGTCGATCGTACAAAATTTGGAAACGGACTGCCGATTTAAACAAATGCATCGACCATTGTTCAGCGATTCTTTAACATTATACAATACACACACCTATACAATATAATTTATACAACAAAATACATTACAATAATTTAACTTAATTAAATATTACACGACAATATACAATATACATATACTATATATACATATAATATAATTAAATAGGTTAGAACTTCGCACAGGGTCTGCAGGCTCACAACACCTCTCCCCTTAAAGAGCGTACCGATAGTTCTAAAACAAAAAAGTAACTACCCTATCTTATATAATGCGAAACAATTTGCTATACAATAAGAAAATTTAAATTTAATAAATTTTTACATAACTTAGTATCATAAGTTAACTATTTTTCTACAAATTATGTAACTAAAGTAAATAAATTTGTATGATCAATAATCAACGAATAACAATAGTTGCTTTCCAATCGACCAACCGCAAGCACCCGTTAGCAAACCGCTAGTAGAAAGGTTTTTGTCTTCGCTCAATGAACTACTCGTAACTGCTCTTGTTATTTTTCACGAGCAGTTAGAAGCAGTTACGCATAATTTCGCCGCTAGACGGTTGAGTGTAGAACCGCTTGATAAACCGCTTGTTTATGTCAAAAATATTTATTTTTATTGTGTCAAAAATAAAAATGTTTCTATCGCATTTGTCAATACGTTAAAACGTCGTTGTTAAATAGTATGATTTAATTCGGTTAAAAGTACGAAGAATACATGTTCGCCTGTACCAACGAACTGTCCTGATTTGTAGAATTTTCAATTTACGTTTTAGACCTTGTTATAACCTTGACTTCAGAATTCAGTATGGCGACTCGACTGAGACCATCGGCGTTAGCATTGGACTTTCCTGATTTGTACTCAATTCTCGCATCATAATCATCCATCAGAAGTCTCCATCGCATGATTCGTCTGGTAGGATTTGTGTTTTTCCCTAGCCAAACTAATGGTTTATGGTCTGTTCGGATTATAAAACTTCCGCCGTATATGTAGGATCGAATTCTTTCCACAGCGTAAATAATCGCTCGCGAGCATCTCCTTCTCTATTGTTGAGTAGTTTCGCTCGGCTTTATTGAGAACGCGACTAGCGTATCCAATCGGCAAATCATTATTTATTTTCTTTTCCTTGTGATAATACTGCTCCTAAAGAAATGTCACTGGCATCTGTCGTAATAATAAATTCCTTGGAGAAGTCCGGATACTGCAAAATCGGAGGATTAAATAGATGTTCTTTTAAAATACGAAAAGACTCGTCACAAAATGCATCCCAAATAAACGAAATATTTTTTCTAGTTAATACAATTAAAGGTTCTGCGAGTTTAGAAAAATTATTTATAAACCTTCTATAATATCTGCACAAGCCAAGAAACGCCCTTACGTCTTTAACGGTTTTAGGAATAGGAAAATATTTGATTGCATTTAGTTTTTGACTCGTCAGGCTTTATGCCTTCTGGGGTAATAATATGTCCGAGATATACTATCTCGAGGCGTAAAAAGTTACATTTTTAAAGATTTAATTTGAGACTATATTGTCGAAATCTATTGAACAGATCAATTATTTTTTTATTATGATCATCTAGATCATATCCGTACACAACAACATCATCCATGTACACAAAACATCGTAACCCAGTAAGTCCTGACAGAACATTGTTCGTAAGTCGTTGAAATGTACATGGTGCACCTTTTAAACCAAACGGCATGCGATTAAAGTGAAAATGTCCTGCGTCTGTACTAAAGGCGGTTTTACATTTATCTGCTGGATTCATTGGCACTTGATGATATCCATCAGCAAGATCTAACGTCGAAAAATAATTAGCTTTCCCCAACTGGTCTAATATATCCACTATATTAGGCAGTGGGTACTCTAAACTAACTACTAACTATAAATTTCTTATGGCCATCCGCTGATGATTTCTTAAGAACCACAAGAAGAGGAGAATTCCATCCACTTTTACTGTGTTCAATTGTTCCTTCTTTCAGCATCTTATCGATTTGCTTGTTAATTTCTTCTTTTGCAGAAAATGGTAAGCGATAAGGCTTGATATTGATTACGTTTGAATTAGCTAATAAAGGAATTGAATGTTCGCAAGCGCTGGTGATTGATAAACTATAACCAGGAAGGTAGAAAATATCGTTAAATTCACGACATATTTTCAAGATTGAAGATTTTTCTTCAAAATTTAGATTTTCTACTTTGATTGACTTTTCGATAACGTTAAGGCGATTCATTGACATAAATTTCGGTTTTCGGATTAGATAATACATCAAACTTAGTAATATTTTCAGCTTCAAAATTAAAATTAGAAACTTTAATTGGATAATTATTTGCATTCATTAGACAAATTTGGCCTTTTCCAATAAACAATCCAGGCTGGATTTCTTTAGATTTAATTAATAATTCCGACCCTTCTGTAAAATTAACAATTTTACTCACAACTCTTTCAGTTCTAGCTGGAATTTCTATTCTATTATCATCGGACGACGATAAATTTACAGAAACTGGCAAATTTGATGGTTTGATTTCTAAAATTTGCTGATCATAATTAATTTTACATTTATATTGTTCGAAAAAATCTTTGCCTAAAATTCCTTGCCCTTCAATTGGAAAAGAATCGGCAACAATATGAAAATTATGAACCACGTTTTGATAGTTTGGTAGAAGAATGTTTGCTTTACATGTAGCCAATGTGTTAACATTCTCACTTGCTATTCCTTTGATCGAACATTTTAGCAAAGGATTATATTCAGTGTTATCGTCTATAAAACATTTTTTTATTACCGAAATGTCCCCCCCCCCCTGTATCTACCAGGAATTTGGCGCTTTTAGCTTTCAATATATCAAGACTTAAATTGACGTATTTATTAGAATTCGAATTTTTCTCATTGAAAGTATTTATTGAATATAGAGTGGCAAAATTTTGATCGATTAACTCTGAATGAGTATCACAATTTTCTGAAGATGACATTGTGACTTGTATTGTTGAACACGGTTCTTTTAAAGATCGCTCATTCGAAACAGCGTATTCGGTTTCGAATCGAGTGAGTTGGAGTTTTCCGAGTTTGAATTCTGTTCATTTGGTGATGAGTTATCCGAAGGTTTTCTTCGCGCTTCATTAAATATGCGTTTTCTTCAATCTCTAATATAATGGCCGAATTTTTTGCAGTAAGATTGTGAAGAATTTCGATTTTGTCGAAGATGGCAAACCCAACATTAAAATTGAGCGATTGTTTTTAACTATGTAAACTAATATTCAGGTAATAAATAAATATTACTTTCAGTGGGTGTTTCTATAACGCCGGTTGTGATTTAAATAACTATAAAACTATAAAGCGGTTACTTACTAAAAATAGTGCAATAAAACATCTGTTAAAGGGTTGCTCAGAATAACTGTCGTATTCATAATATTGAATTAGTATGACATGAATGTATCAATTATATTTGAATGAAATATTTTTTATTGCAGTAATTATCTTCAGAGTAACATATATTTTTAATACTTTTCAATTCTATGTCCTTTATTAGCAAAAATCTTTTTCAAATGTGGAACAAATCCACTACAGGCGGCACATACCACTTCATCGGATGTTTCGTTCAATATTATCACCAAATATTTCTTAAATTGCTCAATTTTCATGATTGGTAAATCTTTGAGTATCGGGAACTAGGAGGCAATTCCTTCGTTGTGACGAAATCAGGTAAATTTTGTTCCATCCAGTCTTGAACAATTGTTGGTTTATTGGCCGGCGCAGAGTCCTGTTGAAGCAGTAGAACTCATCTCCAAACAATGTCTTGGCGTAAGGTACTAAGTGGCTCTTATTGACGTTATTCTGGTAAACCTTATGCTTTATTTTTATTCCTTTGTCAATAGAAAACAGGAGCAGCTTACCTTGCTAGAAAGAGCCCCAACACCATAACTGAACTAACCTTTTGGAACGGCTGAACATTGCTTGTTGTCGCCGGTATATCACTAACCCATGCAGCGGAAGTACGGTCATTTTGAATGTACAATGAGGAAGCATGAACAGTTTCTCATCCGAGAATATGATCTCGCTGTGTTAAGCAATGACGTCGGCTTTTCTTATAAGCTGAGAGATCTAGATTGATTTTCATGTTATCTTGTATCGAGCTACGGTGTATATTTAACTCATAAGCCTAGTTATTCTGAGATTGGCAGGGATTCCTATCAATTCTCACTCGGACACGTTTTACATTTGCTGCAGTTACAACTGATGATTTTCGTCCCGATTTTGTTTTTATATGAACACTTTGGGTATCTTTGTATCGTTTAATGCAATGGCCAATAAAGCTTCGATTCACATTTTCACTTTTCAATGCACTCACAATATCAAAATTTTTAAAAATTTTCAAATAATGAAGTAGAATTAACTCACGATTTGCATCGATCTTGCTTGATGATATGTTTATGATTGGCGACTGTAATTAGTATGATACGTTTAGAGTGATGTCAAAGTTATGGAAAAACCCATTATCTTTAACAGGATTATCTATGTATTGTAGTATGAGAAATCAGGTAGAAGAAATGCGACAGTTATTCTGAGGAACCCTGTACATTTGTTCGGTAAAACCAAAAACAAACATTTAGCGTTTAAATGGGGATTTCCAATGCAAAAAATATTCGTTAGAAAATCAACTCTTAGAGAATTTGAATTCTTCAATTTAATTTTGTAAATATAGTATGTGTAGGTTACTTACAAACGATTTTAGACGGGTAATTCGTGGCGCAAAAGATTTGTTCATTTCCTCTCAATTATGCAGTTACGAGTTACAACAGAAGAAAATAGATAAAAATGGGCTTACTTACCTAGGTATTTTTATATTCAAAACTAGATTTAATTAAAAAATTTGATATTGAAGGTATTACCACAAAATAACCAGAAGCGACATAACGCAATTTTTATTTGAAGAAAGGTGGACTCATTTTTTCGATCTTGGTTTGGCGAAGGTAAGGTTTTCAGTGTTAGGCTGTCGTTCAGTGGCTGAAAATTTAAAATTAACATGTAAAATATAAGGTAAGAGCAAACATTTCTTTGTCCACTCAATGTCCCTCCTGGTCAATGTCCCTACCAATACAAATTTATTTCGACTGGGAGGATACACTTTATTTTATTAAGTGAAGAAAAATTGTGATAAGGGAATCAAAGTGAAGAGAATTAAGTGAAACTAAATTTTCTTAAGTAAAGAATGATTGTATTAAGTGAAGGAGAATTCTGTTAAGTCAAGAAAAATTCTGTTAAGTGAATGAATTTCAGAATAATCAATCAGTTCCACCTTAATTGGCTATACTATAGAACCTCATCAGAAAAATCATTTTAGATTCCAATCGTATAAATCGAATTTATTCATACTCGGTTTCGAAATAGCCAAGTTTTAAAAATGTACTGCTTTATACCTTATGCCGTAGTTATAGTTAGAAATATACCGTAGAATTTCATGGGCCAGTGTACCATATTAGTATAAGTAGTGTAACGTATGCCATATTGAAATATGCCTTACCGAAATATGCCATACTGAAAAATGCCAAACTGTCATATTCCGTAAAAAAATATGCCGTAATGGCTGGGACGCGATTCAAAAAATGTAGTACAAAAAACTATTTTATTTTATTTTTATTTATTTAATAATTTAATCACATAATTCAAAACAAGTTTTAAAGAAATTTTCGTATTAGTTATAACGTAAAAATTTTAAATCTTCTTTTAAATATTGATTTCAATCAATTATGTGAAGGAAAATTTCATGAAAATTCGGCCTTTCGACCCAATCGGCCTTTCTACACGTTCGGCCATTTAACGATTTTTCTATCAGTAAATTTTCAAAGCCAACATGTTGCGAGACCTGAAAGCGGCCAATACCACCTTGCAAATCGTTTTCCCTCGAAATATTGTTGGTATATTAAATTAAACGAACCAGGTAAAAAAACTAACTGGGTCCGATTGGACAAACGAAAACCTGAAATTAATCAACCAACACAGAACTAAGAACAAATTTTGGAAGATGTCAGGAAAACAATGCAAATATTGTGATTATTATTCGATAAATTTTCTACAAAAAAACAGTGATTTATTTATTTTTTATTGACAACTAGACAGCATACTGGATAAACCCAAAATACATGCTGCCAGATTTCAAATGGAACAAAAATACATCAATTTCTTTTATATTAAATTATTTCTTAAAGAACTAAGTAGTAAAGCCTGTGGAGTACTAATTTTACAAAAGTATCTTTAAGTAGAAGTACAAATGATGAAGAAGACAGGTTTACATCTTTTCCGCGACAGGGACATTTTGATTAGGTTGAAATCTGAAAAGTACATCATGTGGTTGCGGATCCCAGTCTATTAATAATTGAAGACAGACCTAGATTAGTTCTAGAAAGCGATGGTAGAAACAATTGCACGACACCAGTTCTGTAAGCCGGGGCAAAAAAATTAATTGTTGACTGTAAAGTTGTGTCGAGATGACTATTAACTATTTTTAAAAGTAAGAACTCATCTATTATGTCCCTTCTATTTTCTAGTGTGATCAAGTTAGGTTAGGTTAGGTTAGGGTAGCTGTCCTAAGGGACCAGCATAGAGACAAAAATGATCCGTAGCCATACCACATACAATTTTTGTGCTCTACACACCTGACGTCTATCCCATTGAGATCCGCCCGGTCATTGAGGTGAGGAGCTCCTAAAAATTGTCACATGCTTAACGCTAAACGGGGACAAGTGCAGACTAGATGGAGTACAGTTTCTTCCTCCTCTTCATCCTCACAGCTTCTACTAATCATTAGGGGAGAGTCCTAGTCTTCAATGAGACAGTGTCCTCCATTTCAACATTTACCTTACTTAGTAAAGTAAGGCAATTTGTACCCTGCAGAGCGAGTTCATCTGCCTTTTCATTTGCCGCAACACTGAAGTACCCTGCATCCACGTTAAGTCGATGTTGAACTCATCTGCCATCTCGTTAAGAGATGAGAGACAGCTCTGGGCTACCTTCGACGTAAGGAAATAAGCTCGTAGTGTTTTAATAGCGGCCTAACTCTCCGTAAAAATGCGAATAACCCTTACAGATACTACATTGTACCTCAATCAATCCACGGCCTTAATTATCGCAATTAATTCAACCTGAAAAATGCTGCAGTAGTCGGGGAGACGACATTTAGTTTCTCAGAGAAAACAACACAACCAACCCTATCATCTAATTTTGAACCATCTGTGAAGAAGTTCAAAACTTCAGGGATCAACATTTCTTCATACAGCCAGTCCTCTCTGTAGAAAATATCAGTACGAAACCGTTCCTCAAAAGATTGTAATGGAATCATGTAATCGGTGGTAACAGGCATATCTCTGTTCTCGTCCACATACAAATGGATTTAAGCTTTATGGCTGTGCTCGCGGCCTTTTGAGTGCCCACAACATCTAGGGGTAAGAGATGAAAAAGAACCTCCAATGGCTGAGTGGGTGTACTACTGAGTGCACCACTAATACACAAGATGGAAGTTCTCTGAATTTTCATCAGCAACTTTTGGTTAGCCATATTGTTTAAGGCTGCGACCACCAAACAAAAATCCCATATAAAAGTATGGGCCGTATCACTAAAGTATAGAGTCAGTATATGATGTGGGGTTCAAGATTCAATCGTTTTCCGATAGAGTTTTTACAGGAGTATAGCACTACAGCAGCTTTCTTTACCCTTTCTACAATATTAGGATTCCAATTAAGTTTGCTGTTCAAAACAATACCCAAGTATTTCGCTTTATCATTAAAGGTCAAGCTAAAACCATTGAAAGTAAGAAGATCAATCTGAGGAAGTTCGTATTTCCTAGAAAAGAAAACCACCATAGTTTTACGTGGATTGACATTTAGTCCACAACTGTTGGCCCAATTAGAAAGAAGACCAAGCGCGCTCTTAAGGTGCAAGGATACTTATCAAAGACACCAATAGCAACGTCACTCGCATAAGCAACTACCCTAAAACCCTGCCCCTCCAGGTAAACTAACACGTCATTTGTTCGCCCAGCTTAGCCTTCACATTCATCTCATCTATCCAGCCAACGAGCGATTCATCCACACCCAGAGTCGACCAAGCCCGAGTTATTGTCACTGCTTTAACGTTGCTAACGGCACCTTCTATTTACAGAAAGTTACCAAGGAATATTCTTTAAATTCTAAGGATTTCTCAATAGGACAAATCAGGGAGTGTAGAGCGGTTTCTACCGGTCTGCCTTTACAGTACGCATGTTGAGATTTCGCCAACTAGCCGGCTCAACAGAGTCTCTAATGTAAGCTTCTATATGTCTTTCTAGTATTTTTACTAAGGTCTTTGGCATAACAATGAGAGGTTTTTCCCGCCTTAGGTATAAATATTACGTTTACCTCAGGCCTATTCATAGGAATGAGGCAAAGTTCCAGGCTGTCTCTGAAGATAACTTCCAGCCAGGGTAGAGCCAAGTCAATGGCTTGCTGAACATCTGCAGGAATAATGCCATATGGTACGGCTGACTTATAAGGCTTAAAGCTGTTAATTGCCCACACTAACTTCCTCATGCCTATTATTCGACTTACGATGACTGAACCTGTAGAAGCACTCGGCATTTCAGGCGCCAGTCCGGAGCACTCCGGAAAGTGGGTTATTAGTAGTAACTCCATAGATTCAGCACTAGTTGTAGTCCAAGAACCATCCGGTCGTTGGAGATGACTCGGGATGATGTGACTTGAAGCCAGTATTTTGTAGTATTTCACAGTAGAAGCTCCAAACACTTATTTTAGCACTTTTTATTTCATATTTATATGTTCTGAAGACTTCTTTATAGCTGTCCCAATCTGCAGCAGTTGTCGTTTTCTTGACTTTTCCAAAAAGCGTTTTGCATTTTTGACGAGAGCTTTGGGGCAGTTTCGACCACCAAGGTGGCATTTGCTTACCCAAAGCTCTACTTAGAGGAGACGCTCCCAATATAGCTACATGAAAAGCATATGATAGGTTCTTCTGTAGATTCAGGGGGTTTAGGAACCGGTACTGGTATTGAATTACCTAGAATGGTTCTAAAGGTATCCCAGTCGGTTTTCCTCCTTTTTTCTAAACATAGTCCTATTTGTAGGTGTTTTCGTACCAAGCTTTCGGGTACCACGAACAATAAATCAACCCGGTACAAAAGAAGGTGCAATAACTTTAATAGAACCAATTCTATTAAATAATTCAATTTATTTTTATGTAATAAATTTATCCAAAATTCCCAATTTTAAATGTAAGGTTTTATTATTTTGTCAACTAGATGTTTACGCCTTGATGGTTGATAACTAATGTGAAGTTTCTGACAAATTGACAAAAAACCTTACAAAAGCTAAAAAGTGTAAATGATCCTCTACACTAAATGTGTGTAGCTGGAATTTAGATCAAGGCATCGTAGGGATGTCTAAGTAATACCGAGTGTGCCATTTCATTGTATTGACCTCTGTGCATGATTTCTAGCAGACAACATATTTATGCGACCCGTCCAACATAAATTTATTCAAGTTTCAAAAATGTCACGTGGTAAAATTCTGTAGTTGGGATTTCTATGGGCCATTGACAAGGCATCGTAGAGATGTCTAAGTAATACCGAGTGTGCCATTTCACTGTATTGACCTCTGTGCATGATTTCTAGCAGACAACATATTTATGCGACCCGTCCAACATAAATTTATTCAAGTTTCAAAAATGTCACGTGGTAAAATTCTGTAGTTGAGATTTCTATGGGCCATTGACAAGGCATCGCAGAGATGTCTAAGTAATACCGAGTGTGCCATTTCATGGTATTGACCTGTGTGCATGATTTCTAGCAGACAACATATTTATGCGACCCGTCCAACATAAATTTATTCAAGTTTCAAAAATGTCACGTGGTAAAATTCTGTAGTTGAGATTTCTATGGGCCATTGACAAGGCATCGTAGAGATGTCTAAGTAATACCGAGTGTGCCATTTCATGGTATTGACCTGTGTGCATGATTTATAGCAGACAACATATTTATGCGACCCGTCCAACATAAATTTATTCAAGTTTCAAAAATGTCACGTGGACTCACGTAAAATTCTGTAGTTGAGATTTCTATGGGCCATTGACAAGGCATCGTAGAGATGTCTAAGTAATACCGAGTGTGCCATTTCATGGTATTGACCTCTGTGCATGATTTCTAGCAGACAACATATTTATGCGACCCGTCCAACATAAATTTATTCAAGTTTCAAAAATGTCACGTGGTAAAATTCTATAGTTGAGATTTCTATGGGCCATTGACAAGGCATCGTAGAGATGTCTAAGTAATACCGAGTATGCCATTTTATTGTATAGACCTGTGTGCATGATTTCTAGCAGACAACATATTTATGCGACCCGTCCAACATAAATTTATTCAAGTTTCAAAAATGTCACGTGGTAAAATTCTGTAGTTGAGATTTCTATGGGCCATTGACAAGGCATCGTAGAGATGTCTAAGTAATACCGAGTATGCCATTTTATTGTATAGACCTGTGTGCATGATTTCTAGCAGACAACATATTTATGCGACCCGACCAACATAAATTTATTCAAGTTTCAAAAATATCACGTGGTAAAATTCTGTAGTTGAGATTTCTATGGGCCATTGACAAGGCATCGTAGAGATGTCTAAGTAATACCGAGTGTGCCATTTTATTGTATTGACCTGTGTGCATGATTTCTAGCAGACAACATATTTATGCGACCCGTCCAACATAAATTTATTCAAGTTTCAAAAATGACACGTGGTAAAATTATGTAGTTGAGATTTCTATGGACCATTGACAAGGCATCGTAGAGATGTCTAAGTAATACCGAGTGTGCCATTTCATGGTATTGACCTCTGTGCATGATTTCTAGCAGACTATATATTTATGCGACCCGTCCAACATAAATTTATTCAAGTTTCAAAAATGTCACAGGGTGAAATTCTGTAGTTGAGATTTCTATGGCCATTGACAAGGCATCGTAGAGATGTCTAAGTAATACCGAGTTGGCCATTTCATTGTATTGACCTTTGTGCATGGTTTCTAGCAGACAACATAATTATGCGACCCGTCCAACATAAATTTATCCAAGTTTCAAAAATGTCACGTGGTAAAATTCTGTAGTTGAGATTTCTATGGGCCATTGACAAGGCATCGTAGAGATGTCTAAGTAATACCGAGTGTGCCATTTCATTGTATTGACCTCTGTGCATGATTTCTAGCAGACAACATATTTATGCGACCCGTCCAACATAAATTTATTCAAGTTTCAAAAATGTCACGTGGTAAAATTCTGTAGTTGAGATTTCTATGGGCCATTGACAAGGCATCGTAGAGATGCCTAAGTAATACCGTGTGTGCCATTTCACTGTATTGACCTCTGTGCATGATTTCTAGCAGACAACATATTTATGCGACCCGTCCAACATAAATTTATTCAAGTTTCAAAAATGTCACGTGGTAAAATTCTGTAGTTGGGATTTCTATGGGCCATTGACAAGGCATCGTAGAGATGTCTAAGTAATACCGAGTGCGCCATTTTATTGTATTGACCTCTGTGCATGATTTCTAGCAGACAACATATTTATGCGACCCGTCCAACATTAATTTATCCAAGTTTCAAAAATGTCACGTGGTAAAATTCTGTAGTTGGGATTTCAATGGGCCATTGACAAGGCATCGTAGAGATGTCTAAGTAATACCGCGTGTGTTATTTTATTGTATTGACCTCTGTGCATGATTTCTAGTAGACAACATATTTATGCGACCCGTCCAACATAAATTTATTCAAGTTTCAAAAATGCCACGTGGTAAAATTCTGTAGTTGAGATTTCTATGGGCCATTGACAAGGCATCGTAGAGATGTCTAAGTAATACCGAGTATGCCATTTTATTGTATAGACCTGTGTGCATGATTTCTAGCAGACAACATATTTATGCGACCCGTCCAACATAAATTTATTCAAGTTTCAAAAATGTCACGTGGTAAAATTCTGTAGCTGGGATTTCTATGGGTCATTGTCAAGGCATCGTAGAGATGTCTAAGTAATACCGCGTGTGCCGCGGAAAGAAAGTTTTTAAGGGTTGGACGATTTATTGCCCTATTAAAAGACAAAACAGAGCGCTTATTAAACGCAATAAACGTCTTACAAGCGTTAAAACCAACTCCCAAATCAAGTAAAAGGATAGCAGCGAAAAACCAAGATTCTGAGGAAGAGCCAGATAATATAAATGACAAAGAAAATTGGAACAAACCAATTCGTCTATACGAATCCCCAAAACACATGGGAAAACGTGTTTTAGCGAGATACTTTGCTAAAGATGATGTCGAGATGGAATCCGAGGTTGAAGAAATTGTTACCGATAGTATATTGCCAAATGGATATTCATTTGAATATCAAAATTACCGAGTCTCCATTTCTCACACATGCGGTTTCGATGCCCTAGCGCATATAATTAGAATATTATCTATTAACAATAAACATATATTGGATAAAATTAAAACTACTGGCACTGATTTTGCTGATTTTATTTCGTACTTCACAATTAATGGAGCAATTCAGTCTAATTCAGAAGAAGGACGCATTTGCTATTGAAATGTTTTAACATTAACACAATCACTTCTAATATAGATACGAGAATGGATTGTAACATTTCAAAAATAATTAAATTTTTTATGAAACGTTCGATATCCCTTGATTTTACCTGTCCAAGTTGTTATCAATCGCACACAAAATATAATTTTTATGTGCCTTTAAATTACAAAAACTTCAATGAACGAAGTTTCAAAAATATTAGAAATGCCGTAAAATTTTATGGAGCTACTTGTACGAAATGCAAAACATGGTTCGAAAACCCAATAACTTTTAATATCAATTCACATAATGGCTTTGCAATTGTTGATGTGCAGCCAATTGATATTAGGAAATAATACAATGTAAAAATTGATGATATTGAATCGAAGTTGAAGTTGGGATCAAACCTGCATTTATTAAGAGGGATAATTCACTTTCAACGGCCAGAAAAACTGATGATCCCAGGACACTATATTTCATATATAAAAAGAATAAATGAGTCTTGGGAATATATGACGATCTTTTAAGCACAAAACTGAAAACGAAAGCAAAGTGCAGAATAAATCCAGTCTCTCTAATATATATAGAAACGCAGTAACAATAAAACAAACAGTTTCAAATACAAAACAATATAAATAAAGAAAAATATACATATTTTAATAACAGACACTCGGTATTACCTAGACATCTCTACGATGCCTTGTCAATGTCCCATAGGAATCTCAACTACAGAATTTTACTACGTGACATTTTTGAAACTTGAATAAATTTATGTTGGACGGGTCGCATAAATATGTTGTCAGCTAGAAATCATGCACAGAGGTCAATACCATGAAATGGCACACTCGGTATTACTTAGACATCTCTACGATGCCTTGTCAATGGCCCATAGAAATCTCAACTACATAATTTTTCCAAGTGACATTTTTGAAACTTGAATAAATTTATGTTGGACGGGTCGCATAAATATGTTGTCTGCTAGAAATCATGCACACAGGTCAATACAATAAAATGGCATACTCGGTATTACTTAGACATCTCTACGATGCCTTGTCAATGGCCCATAGAAATCTCAACTACAGAATTTTACCACGTGACATTTTTGAAACTTGAATAAATTTATGTTGGACGGGTCGCATAAATATGTTGTCTGCTATAAATCATGCACAGAGGTCAATACAATGAAATGGCACACTCGGCAATTCTTAGACATCTCTACGATGCCTTGTCAATGGCCCATAGAAATCTCAACTACAGAATTTTACCACGTGACATTTTTGAAACTTGAATAAATTTATGTTGGACGGGTCGCATAAATATGTTGTCTGCTAGAAATCATGCACAGAGGTCAATACAATGAAATGGCACACTCGGTATTACTTAGACATCTCTACGATGCCTTGTCAATGGCCATAGAAATCTCAACTACAGAATTTTACCACGTGACATTTTTGAAACTTGAATAAATTTATGTTGGACGGGTCGCATAAATATGTTGTCTGCTAGAAATCATGCAAACAGGTCAATACAATAAAATGGCATACTCGGTATTACTTAGACATCTCTACGATGCCTTGTCAATGGCCCATAGAAATCTCAACTACAGAATTTTACCACGTGACATTTTTGAAACTTGAATAAATTTATGTTGGACGGGTCGCATAAATATGTTGTCTGCTAGAAATCATGCACACAGGTCAATACAATGAAATGGCATACTCGGTATTATTTAGACATCTCTACGATGCCTTGTCAATGGCCCATAGAAATCTCAACTACAGAATTTTACCACGTGACATTTTTGAAACTTGAATAAATTTATGTTGGACGGGTCGCATAAATATGTTGTCTGCTAGAAATCATGCACAGAGGTCAATACAATAAAATGGCACACTCGGTATTACTTAGACATCTCTACGATGCCTTGTCAATGGCCCATAGAAATCTCAACTACAGAATTTTACCACGTGACATTTTTGAAACTTGAATAAATTTATGTTGGACGGGTCGCATAAATATGTTGTCTGCTAGAAATCATGCACAGAGGTCAATACAGTAAAATGGCACACTCGGTATTACTTAGACATCTCTACGATGCCTTGTCAATGGCCCATAGAAATCTCAACTACAGAATTTCACCACGTGACATTTTTGAAACTTTAATAAATTTATGTTGGACGGGTCGCATAAATATGTTGTCTGCGATAAATCATGCACAGAGGTCAATACCATGAAATGGCACACTCGGTATTACTTAGACATCTCTACGATGCCTTGTCAATGGCCCATAGAAATCCCAACTACAGAATTTTACCACGTGACATTTTTGAAACTTGGATAAATTTATGTTGGACGGGTCGCAAAATTATGTTGTCTGCTAGAAACCATGCACAGAGGTCAATACAATGAAATGGCACACTCGGTATTACTTAGACATCTCTACGATGCCTTGTCAATGGCCCATAGAAATCTCAACTATAGAATTTTACCACGTGACATTTTTGAAACTTGAATAAATTTATGTTGGACGGGTCACATAAATATGTTGTCTGCTAGAAATCATGCACAGAGGTCAATACAATAAAATGGCACACTCGGTATTACTTAGACATCTCTACGATACCTTGTCAATGGCCCATAGAAATCTCAACTACAGAATTTTACCACGTGATATTTTTGAAACTTGGATAAATTTATGTTGGACGAGTCGCATAATTATGTTGTCTGCTAGAAACCATGCACAAAGGTCAATACAATGAAATGGCACACTCGGTATTACTTAGACATCTCTACGATGCCTTGTCAATGGCCATAGAAATCTCAACTACAGAATTTCACCCCGTGACATTTTTGAAACTTGAATAAATTTATGTTGGACGGGTCGCATAAATATATTGTCTGCTAGAAATCATGCACAGAGGTCAATACAATGAAATGGCCTACTCGGTATTACTTAGACATCTCTACGATGCCTTGTCAATGGCCCATAGAAATCCCAACTACAGAATTTTACCACGTGACATTTTTGAAACTTGAATAAATTTATGTTGGACGGGTCGCATAAATATGTTGTCTGCTAGAAATCATGCACAGAGGTCAATACAATGAAATGGCACACTCGGTATTACTTAGACATCTCTACGATGCCTTGTCAATGGCCCATAGAAATCTCAACTACAGAATTTTACCACGTGACATTTTTGAAACTTGAATAAATTTATGTTGGACGGGTCACATAAATATGTTCCTAACGACCCAATTTTACCACATGTCATTTTTGTATCAAGACATCTCTACGATGTCTCGTCAGTCATTTCAAATATCCACATAGCAAAAGTGTAGCAGTCCCTTTACACTTTTTAGCTGTTGTAAGGTTTTTTGTCAATTTGTCAGAAACTTCACATTGCCTGGTTGATAAGTAAGAGAGTTTTTTTATTATTTCATTTTTTTCAAAAAAAATTAATTCTTAATGACTAAGCGCTTTTCTTATGATACCAAAAATTTAGTTTTATACTCAATGGCAGATGGCCAAGACTCTACACCAGCATTAGATATAATATATGGTATAATACATTTTTGATTTTTAACTTTTTATGCTTAAAGGCAGATGGCCGAAATTCTACACAACATTTGCAAAGTATAAATTTAGATAATTAAAATGTCATTAAATATAATGTAAACAAATAAAAGCAAGAGCTTTACAAATTCAATTAAATTAAAATCTAATTAATTCAAGTGCCTTATTTGATGCGAATAAATTAATGTGATCAAGATAAGTATATAATTCTAAATTGACAAGTTTATAAATTTAATTTTAATATAATTATTTGATTTCAGATTTTGATTGGGTTTGTTTACAATAGAAATAATCGATTTCAAATGGGAAATTACAAATACAACAAAGTATGATTGATATTTTATGTGTTGATACTAATAGATTTCCCTTTTTTTCTTTTCAGGGGAATTTCATCATACTGTTGCTTCAACAGTGGGTTCTGTAACTAGTTCATACTGATTATAGCAGTGGTCAGAAAAATAATGGTCATCAGACACTTTCCAATTCACCAAACTATCCTTAATAAAATCTGAGACAAGCGTGATATCTATCACCTCTTGTCGGTTTCTAGTTATAAAAGTGGGCTTACACCCAAAATTGCATATTTAAAGATTAGTACTAACAATAAAATCAAGAAATAGCTCACCTCTGAGGTGTGAGTTTACATCACTGCCTTTTTAAAGTTTTTACCTCATCTCAAAATAAATCCTAAAGATTTGAAAAACTTTCGGCTTGTAACATCAACGCGTAAGTCAATGAGTAGCTTTGAATCTAATGTCACTCCTAAATTCTTAATATTAAGTGTACCGGAAAGTTCTGTCCATTTTAGAGAGGTTGGAAAGTAAAGTTCCCCAATCCATACATGATAACTTTTCGCCCAATTTAACATAATCTAATATATGAAAATTAATATGCTAGTAGTCTTACAGCATGCAGATCCTTATTAATAGCAATGATGGCACCACCTCCCGTTGCATTTTTATTACATTTAAGGCCACGATCTTTCCTAAATCATTGAATCTTGAATGGGGCTTTGTCTGATTGAATTACTTTTATTCGATTCTCGTTTTTATTAACTTAACGAGTTTCAACAGCCCCCAAATCAACTTCACAACAGTGCTCACATTTCCAAATATACTTATCAACGTACAATTATTCCTTCAAGATAGCTGCTGATAAATTGGCACAAAAGATATGATAGTAACAGTTACATTATCATTTTTATTGTTGCGGGTGACCATTTCGTTACTCAACTTACAAGTAGACATTTTAAAGCAGCACACACAAGGATGAACACCAACAACTCAAGTCAGATTTTATATAATATTCACTTGTTCATATAACTGTTGTTGCACCAACAGTAAATTAAACATTACAAACTTCACGATTTAATAAGAATAGATTAAAATCTTAGCCACAATGTGTTACAAGCGGATTCACTAAGATTGTGTACAAAACCTGTGGTAAATATTTTTTAGTACTAATTTTTGACATTTCTTTGAAAAAACCACACACACCCAAAATTACCATAATCAAATCCATAATTTTTGATATATACAAAATAAATTCATTGTGTGATTGATGTATATTGCGTTCGTTTGTGGTGAATTAACTGAAGTGATTTGTCCGTTCGTTTGGTATACTTCACTTCAGTTGAAAATATTGAGTTACTGATTTATCTGAATAATAATTTTGCTTGGGTAGGTAATTCAGATAATTGTTTTATTGTTTTTTGACATTATTTTGTTTTACGCATCGAAGAAGCCAGGATGAGATATGTAATGTGACACACAAAAATAATTGATCCAAGAAAATGGTCGATTAACATTAAATTTGAATTATTTTATAACACAAGCCAATTACATTTTAACAATTTGACATTTATCTGAATTGTAGCAAACGATCGACCAATTCACTTCAGTAGCTTAATTATTTGAATATTAACTCAATTATCGGAATAGTAACTCAATATCAATTCAGTTAATTCACCACAAACGGACGTGCTTGTAGTTGCCTTAGAGTTTTATTTCAAAAAAAATGATTTTCCTCACTCCCTCTATTGAAGATGAATTTTTCAACTGGGAACGTGATTTTCATTCACTGCCCGTAATTTTTAATGTCGAATTAAATTGCATAATTATGTATTAATGAGTGTTATTGTGAGTGTCATGAACATCCGATGAGAATAGTTCCATTTTTGGTCGTGATATAGTTTAGGCCAATTTCCTATTACTGCGGAAGTGTTTATCTCATATCTGTTTGCTCCATTCGCTTATTTTTAGACACAGTCCAATTTTCAAAAATTTCTTTGTTTTCCGAGAACTTCGCTGGCAATGCCATTATGTATTAACTGTAATAATTCTTAAGAATTCAATAGCATGAATCTAAAATATAAGCGTTTGATATGCCATTATCTATAGCCACAATATAAAAACGAGCCATATTAGGCTTCCTTTTGTTCCTATCATTGTCCTTGTTGGAAAAAGAAGAAACAACATATTCTTATTATTTCATGAGCAAGCTATTGAGAAATACTTGTAAATTTTGTAACTGTTCAAACACTTCTGAACGTAAATAAAGCTAAAATTTTATCCTTTCAAAAAGTGTCGAAAACACTGGGTTTGAACAGAGATGGGGTGAAACGCAAAAAATCTGAATTTTCGTCAATTGTGCAAAAAATTGGTGAAACACCTTAAATTATTGGCAACAACTGTCGAAAAGTGTCAAAAACTGTCGAAAAATGTAAAAAACAGTCATAAAGTGCCAAAAACTTTCGGAAAGTTTCAAAAACTATGCATGGCAAAGTTTCTTATTGTTTCATGAGCAAGTTTTTGAAATATATCGGTAAATGTTGAAACTGTTCTAGCTGTTGAAATATAAATGAAGCTAAAATTTTATATTTTACAGTTTTTTCGGTGTCAAAAACTCATATAAAAAAGTGTGTAAAAACACAGGTTTGGAAAGAATGTCAAGAACTAGTGTCAAAAAGTGTTGAAAACTGTGTTATAAATACTAGTTTTCGACACTCCCCATCTCTGACTTAAAGCAGAGATCGGTAGTATCGAAAACCGGTATTTGTGCCACGGTTTTCGACACTTTCTAATACGAGTTCTTGACAGTTTTTCAAAAACTTTGTTTTCGACACTTTTAGCCTGAGTTTTTGACCTATTTTTGACAATATTGTCGAAAAGTCAGATTTTTGAGAGTTTTTTTTACCCATCACTTTAAATTTTAAAGTGAGACATCAAATGTATGAGGCGGGGAAATTTTAATAATAAAAAATTGTGAATTTAGGGGGATATTTTTCAAATAAATGTCAAAAATTAGAACTAAAAATATTTATCACAGGTTTCGGACACAGTCTTGAAAATTTACATAATTAATTTTCACAAACAAATCTAAAATTGTTCATTTTATAGGGATAAATGGAAATTCAATCTCAACATTAGAAATCCTATCTCTCAGAATATTAGCTAGATATAAAACTTACGGGAAAAATTATGTTGAACAACAAACCTACCTCATCCAGTAAGACTACGCTTGTAGTAGTGTCCAAACTACAAAAATGCAGTTTCTGTAGAAAGGTTGAAGGTTACAAACAGGTCATTCGCATACTAACTTATTCTGAGTCTCAAGCAACTTCCATTGCCGAGGAAGCTTCCAAGATCAAAATTAAAAAAGGCGAGCCATAACCAGAAATTACAGCATACAAAAAATGATGGACAAAAATTTTCATGCAAATATTATAAAACCTGGCGATCAAGGCACTTGTAACGGAGCAACTAAGGTTCGACGAAGACACAACTACTCAGATGGTTAATTTTCATTCCGTTAAGGATTTTTTGCTATAATTCTATGTTTCGGAGATTTCAACATGTTTGCCGGCTAGGTAAAGAAGGTGGGCGTAATTATTGTCTCCAACTATAGAAAACTTGAAGTGCTGGTAATATTTAAATCACAGTAAGGACGTGTGAAATATACAAATATGGAGGATGTTTATTTAACTCTATGAAACTCTATTTACTATAATCTTAGATGATATTAAGCTTTACTTTAATTAGGAATAAATTAACTGATGTAAAATTAATTTGTTCTATTGTGGCCATAGAGGGTGATATACCATGTGCTCACGTTTTATTTTTTTAATTAAACACACACTTTGCTGGTTCACTGTATAGTACCATATACTGCTTGTGCGAAAATGAAATGACCGATTAATTACATTTTGAAGTTTTATTTGCAATTTTATTTGCTTTTCTTCTTGTTTTGAAAGGGAAAAGTAACAATAACAAAGCGAAACGATAATTATCACCATCTATTGTCATTTATGGCAAACAGAAAGAAAAAAAAAATGAAATATTTATGAATCCGATTCTGCACTATAAATAAAACCTCGCACCAACTAAACAAACTGAGGAACATGAAAATTTAGCCATGAGTATTGTCACAGCCCAACAGGAACATCTCAAATGTTACACAATGAATTCAAGAACTTCCTATTAATGGATGTCAGATGGACATAAATTTGTAATCGTCGTGTAAATTTTCACATCATTTCCTTACTTCCTTGCTTCATGTAGCAAGAACCTTGATGTTCAAAAAAATCCTAAAAGACCACTCGTTAACGAATGTTTTGTAAGCAGCATGAATTAACTTATTGTTCTTACAAAGCATCTCCACATTGTATTCCAACGTCGAAGAAACCGCTCAAGAACACGGATTGGCGAAAAATGGTAGTCCTATCTTAAATCTAACACATCTGGGTTGTTTTCGTATACTAAATAAACATTAAAGCACAGACTTTAATCGCAGTGAAGTTTATTCCAAAATAACAAAATTAGCATACACTGGGGTATAAAAGTAATCCAATTTTCATTCAACTAATTTTCACTGGTGGATTGGCTGAAGTGAACAAAAAGGAAATGCATTAACCTGAATTTCACAAGCTTATTTTTACTTCTATGTTTTCAGGTATTTACTTGTTAGAAAAGACCACATTTGAAAGTAAAGATATTGCTTGGCTAGATTTCAACCGAAAAATCGATTTAATTCGTGCAAGATTTTTTTTTTAAATGTAAGTAAAAGCATTTACTTATTTTATACACTTCACCCAATACTTTGATTTCCTTGAAGCCTGATCGGAGTGAAGTTTACGCCAAAAAAAACAAAGTATAGGTATTCACTAAGGCCTAAAAATATTCCATTTTTCACTCAACAAATTTTCACTGGTGAACCAGAAAATGAAAACTTATCAATTTCAACTCAAACAAAATGGAAAGTAAAAAATAAATTGAAAAATATTTGGAAAAAATTTGAGTGGAATTTCGTGGAATTTTTTTGAGTGGAGAATTAGACACACCGTTCCACCAGCGAACACGATACCTAGGATTTCCACAATTTCGGAAAATTCGTTGAATGATAATAAAAACCGTTTCGACGATGTCGAAGCGACCCGTACAAACTAAAATACAATATTTAATATTAAATTCCACTCAAATTATTTTCCAAATAATTTTATATTTGATTTTTTTTCGTTTCCTTTTTGTCGAGACTGAAAAGTTTTTATTTTCTAGGACCAAAATTTGAAAATTTGTTGGGTTAAAATTAGAATACTTTTAGGTTACAGTATATATGTATATATTGTTATTTTGGCACAAATTTCACTCCAATCAAACTCTAAGCAAATCAAAGTATTGGGTGAAGTTTATAAAATAAGTAAATGCTTTTACTTAAATTTAAAAAATCTTGTCAGTTTACGAATTAAAACGATTTTTCGATATGAAGCGAGACAAGCAATATCTCGACTTTCAAATGTTGTGTTATCTAACAAGTAAATACTTCAAAACTTAAATTAGTTAAGAAGTAAAAATTTGAAAAATTCTAGTTAATGCATTTCCCTTTTTCACTTCACACAATGTTCGAACATAAACATTAGGTGTTAATCCCTAATTACAATCGTAGTTTTCCGGAAGTAAGCTCGCCATCTATATTAGGCACAAGTACCACAAGAACCAGGGTCACCAGGGTAAACAGTCACCTTCTCTATTGGAAATTGAAGATTTGAAGAAAATCATTTGCTCGGAAAATTCAGTTTAGATCCGGAATTAAATAATGTCCATTCAACAACAGGGCAATTAAATTTAAAAAAACTGTTCACGTTTCAGATCCTTTTTCACAACATGGATAAGTTCACATCGATAATTCATTGCAAAAACTCGATAACGTGCAGAATAAGTTGAAGACGTAGTAGGTGGTAAAACTTCTCTTTCGTTCCATAGTCAAATTTGCTGGAGTGTTACAATATTATTTAATTACTTCACTATAGCCCGTGGGCCAATGTATCGTTCGTAAAGATCACAAACAGTAATTTAAACCATTAAGAAATTCACAGAGGCACTACTGCTTTAAATATTGCAATACAGCAATTACGCTTAAGGCTGGATTCGAATGAACCTATAACATTTAGTGTGTTTGTACTACCGTAAGCGGTGAGTGTTACTGGCATAGTCGGGTGGCACAGTTTGTGCCTATATTTAGTTATTAGATGTCACAAAGCCATTTGTTCAGCTATGCTATGATGAATGTGCCGCAAATCTTTCTAAATTAATCTAAATAAAACCAAACATAAAAAATTCATAAATCCACACCCAGCACATAATACAACATATTATTACGTATGAATATATGTATGTATTCGTATGTATAAATTTTTTTTATTGGTTACGATAATAAAATTTTATAAATTTATTATATGTGGCTTTTGGTTTACTCTCCGCATTTAATCATTTACTTCTGTATGATGGTGTGCGGTGAAGATGATGAAACAAAGCACAAAAAGCGCAATCGTTAAAAAAAAAATTTGAGAGAAAGCAAACAAAGCTAGAAAAAGGAAATTTTTGTGATTGCAAACGTTACAAAAAAAAATCCAAATGAGACATAAATTTAATTATATTCAATTTTGATTATTGTTAACTAAATTATCTCTCGTCATGTGCTTTTTTTTTTGTGCTCCTACGTATGTTTGTGGTACTAGAATTCTATGGAGACTTTTGTATGAGCTTTTCATTTTTTTTTTTGTTTTTTTTGCTGTGAAAATTATAATTTTTCCCTATAAAGAATGTATGTATGTAGATGCTGAGTGAATATGGTAGATCGTTATGTTTTTATGTATAGAATTTGTTGAGAGATACAAATTTATTTTATATTTAACCAAAAACATATTTTTATGTTTATTCTTATTTTTCATATATAGACGGGAAAATCATTATTATTTTTATTTTTTTTTTAATATTATTTTAGTATATTGTCTCTTTTCTCTGTAAATATAAATATTAACCACGAAACACCAAACCTATCTATATGCTCGTACAAATATGTTCCATTCTGAAATTATACATAAACGGGCGTAAACATTCCCTTACTCAGATATGCTCTATATGGTCACTGGTCATGAGCTTTTATAACTATATTGGATGGGTATGTTTGAAATAGAAGAAAATAATTTGATTTCATTTGCTATACATTTGAAAAATGCTTGAGAGTTTTGTGATTTTTTGTCGGTTATATGATGTGGGATATTTCTGTATCTATGCGAAATGTGATTTTATGGCTTCATACATATGATGTTAATTAATTAATAATTAATTAAATTAAATTGTAAAAAAAAATTTAATTGTTATGTACAGAATTTTTGCTGATAAAATGCATCTAAGGCTGAATCATGCTGTCCAGATCTCAACATTATTCGAACAGGATGGTAATTTAGTCAAAGATTCAGAAACCTTACACTGAAGAAAAGAGGTCGCCATGGACTGTATGTTATACTAACTTGTTATTTTTTGTGAACACTTTATTTCCTTTGTTGTAAATTGTATTGTTACGTTCTTGCCTTGTCAATCAAGGTTCTTATCACTGGATGTTGAATAAAACAAAACACTTCAGCTAATACAAACGATTTTATTTATTTAACACCAAAAATTAATTCAACGGAATTTATTTAAAATACAATAATTTAGAAAATCACTTTTTATTATTTTCGGACTAATTTTACTGATCACTTTTACTTTTTATATTTCACTAATTCACTTTTCAAATTACTTTTAATTCACTTTTCAATCCCTATGCTTTCGCTTACCAAAAACTCGATCGCCTTTTTATATACACAAACCAAACTTGTAGAAAGTTCATGACTTTTCGCGTAAGAATAGTGTAGAAACATTTAGAACAGTTTTATCATGGAAAATTCCATATTAGTACAGTAAAACTTTGAGCTATTAATTTAAATTATTCTATTACATTCTAGGTGTCACCGTAACACTACCCCCAACTAAGCCTGTTCGACCACCATTTGCTCCTCCATGATACTCGTTCACGATTTCCGCAATCCGGCACTTTGGTATCACCAGCAACAATTACTTCACTTTGCCATCCGTTCTTTCCCACAATCGTTTTAACCACTAACTCTCAAGACGAAGGCTATCCCATTGAGCCCAATAAGCCTTGACAATGTGAGTTTTGTCCACAATCTCGCTCCAAATGAGCCGCTGTTCTTTGTCCTTCCATTCCATGATAACTATCAAATCCGAATCATCTAATTTCTCTTTCCTAATCATTCCGTCAGTCCACTCCTCGTCAGAAAGCACTTGTTTAACTTCGACGATGCCTTCTTTTGCTTCAACGTGACCACAATGATTGCATTCTACTGGACATGGTCGTCATACTACCGTTCCCTTCCGATGTTCACCGTAAAGCGTCGTGATCTATCCGTAAATGGAATTTTTGGCCATAAAGATACTAATGGAAATGCTTAACACATTCCACTATAGCCAACAATTCTTTCCGTGTCACGCAGTAATTACGCTCCGGTTTTGATATCGTTTTGGAGTAGTATTTAATAACTCGTTCTTGGCCATTAGTTTCCTTTGGTAGCACTCCTCCTATACCGTCACTACTTTCATCGGTGTGTAAAATAAATTTCACTTTAGGTATAGGGTATGCGAGGATTGGTGCGACGCATAACCGTCTCCTTAGTTCCACGAAAGCTTCTTTCTGGTCATTCTTCTATTCGAATGCCATGTTCTTCCTGGTTAACTCGTGTAAACTCTTGCGCTGCGATCTTCTCTTCGTCGGTGTGAATTCCATTGGTCGTTACCAGACGACCCAAATATTTTACTTCCGATCTGAATAGTTTACACTTCTTTGGGCTTTACTTTAATCCGGTAGCCTTAAAACCCAGAACAACGTGGAGCAATTTGGAAAAACTAGATATTTCATGTAAGTCGACTGAAGCAGTCATTGACTTTCTGCTGATGAAATTTTGGCAGGGATCAGTAAACTAAACGAAATTTTAGGTGCTTTGCCTTAGGGCTCTCATTCCACTGGATGACTCCCAGACTAATTTCCTATAGTTCTGCTCCCAGTCCCTTATACCATCCGCCAAATGGGTTTTGGAAAAAACAATACTAGGACTGGGACCCTGGAAATCTCGGCTTGCTCCCATTTTTGCACATCGGTCTGCTGCCTCATTTCCTCTAATGGTGGAGTGGCCAGGAGACCACAAAAGGGTGACTTTATTTACTTTACCCAGTTCTAATAAATTACAGTAGCAGCTCCAGATCAATTTCGAATTGAACACTGATGCTCCTAAGGCTAGCAGAGCTGCCTGGCTGTCCGAGATTATATAGATCTCGGTCTTGTTATCTTTCTTTTTGAAACATTGAAGCACACATACCTCAATAGCAAAGGTCTCTGCCTGAAAAACTGTGGGGGTGCTACCCAGTAGTAAGCATAGCTCTAGGTCGGGCCCGACTCTCCCTGCACCGATAACCCCGTCTGTATTCGACCCATCCGTTTACCATACAGAAGCATGGCGGGAGAGGGAGGAGATAATATTCTCTACCAGTGCCCTATCCGACAAACTAATAGTAAAATTTCTCCGACAGTCGATTGTCCTTACCATCAAATCCGATAGTTGGATCAATTTCTCCTTAAAGTTTAATTTATGTAGGATGCTGTTGTGTCCTGGCCTTACAGTTTTAATTTTGGCTATTATTTTTAGACTCAGACCTCTTGAACCGGCTACTTTTTTAATGTGTAGGTGCAGTGGTGAGAGCCCCAGTATTCTCTCAAGGGCAGCTGTTGGACAAGTCCTCATTGCTCTAGTTGCACCCACACAGATTAACCTCTGAATTTTATCCTGTATTCTTCGTGCACCAGTCTGCTCCGTCTTTGGCCACCACACAAACGCCGCGTAAGAGACCATAGGTCTAATGACGGCCCGGTAGAGCCAAACCAACATTTGTCGGCTCAGTCCCCACGTTTTGCCAAACATTCTATGGCAAGTGAATTAGGTCTTATTCGCCTTGTTTGTGATATGATTTAAGTGGGGATTCCATGTCAATTTCTGATCAAGTACGACACCCAGATATTTAACCTCCGTTGACAGTTGGAGAGTTACCCCCCTCGGGGCTATCGGCGGGAGGCCAAAAGAGAGTGTAGTTGACCTTGTTGGGATTTACCGTAAGGCCCACCTCCGTGCACCAATCATTTACTATCTCTAGGGCTTGTTGCATCCTTTCCCCTACTGTATTTGCGAACCTGCCCCTAACCATCAAGACTAGGTCACACGCATAGGTAATGTTCGAGAAGTCTAAATTTCTCAGTCTGGTAAGTAATTGATCCATCACGATCAGCCACAATAAGGGAGAGAGTACAACTCCCTGGGTGCAACCCCTTGTGGCCGCTATGGTGATGGTTTTGTCTCCAAAAGAGGCCGTAATCCTCCTATTTTCCAACATGTTTATAATCCACCTTACGGTGGAGGGGTCTATACCCCTTGCTAGTGATTGCTCCTAAATTACCTCAAAACAAGTGTTATCAAAAGCTCCCTGGATATCAATGAAGGAGCAGCATAGTAATATAACTCTTTATTCCGAAGCGTATCTTCGATTTCCGATGTCAGCTCGAACATATTCCAAGCTATAACTGGCTCTGAAGAGTGTAGTAAGATAAGGCAGCAAAGTCTGCAGTCCTTGCTGTAGAAAGGCGGGGTATATGCAGTCTCACCTCCCGGTGATTTGAAAGGGCCAAAAGATTTGACTGCCCAGCCTATCCGTTCCGGCGTAAAAAACTGCCTCGAGAACTAGTGAGCCCCCTTTGGGACCAGATACGGATGTACGCTACTTGCGTTGGATTCTTCCTGATCACTCAGTATTACACAATTTGGGAAGTGACCTCTCACTAGATATTCCAGAGTCTCCTCCCTGGTTGTGGTTGTCTCTCCACTTGGTTTCTTAACAGATCCCAAGGGATTCCTGTGCTCAAAGGAGAGTGCCTTCTGAAGTCGACACGCCATAGGTAGTTTGTCTATTTTCTTACAGAAGTCTCTCCAGCTCAGTCTTTTGCTCTGCCTAAGAGCTATGTTGTATTGGGTAAGGGAATTCCGATAAGTAGTCCAATCGTTCGTCCTCTTAGCCATATTAAAAAGTTTACGGATATTCCGTCTCATGTTTTCCATGTTCTGGTTCCACCAAGGAACATCCCTTGTGCCTTTAATACGCACTAGGGATGAGCTTGTGTGGTAGGCATTATTTATTGCCTTTGTAACGTCATATGCAACTCTGTAGAGGTCATCGACAGAGTTTATCGTGGCCTGTAGACCAGCTAAGTTATCCGAAAGTCTGTCGTTATAGACTGGCCAGTTGGTGCGTTTTGGTATCCTTACCATCAACTCTTGTCCCATATTGATATCAAACCTGATGTACATATGATCTGAGAGGGACGCTTCCTTGGACACATGCCAGTCGAGAATTGCACTGGAGGTACCCATGTCAGACAGGGTAAGATCCAGTACCTCTCTCCTAACCGCATTCACAAAGGTCACTCCCTTTATTGTTAACTGCTAAGTTGTTACTAAGACAGAATTCAAAAAGTTGCTCACCTCTTAAAGCCAAGAAATGACATAAAGTGAAATTATTTCTTTAAAAAAATCATTCCCTCTAAATGCATCTTCTAATTTACATTCCTTTTTTTCATTTATCGATTCACATGGACTGCTGAGAGTGGGAGGAAGACTAGGCCATGCAGGCCTCGACAATGATGTAAAACATACTGCGATCCAGCCACATATTAATTGAGAAAATGGTACGATAGAAACATATTCAAAATCTGCATGCTGGACCAAAATTACAACTCACCACTTTAAAACAGCGAATCATGATTCCAAGAGCGTCAGTAACATCTGGAGCCCTATTTTACAACCACACACAACGTGAATTGTTTAATAAGGTATTATAAGGTTAGGTTGTCGAAACCGAATTAGTTATACCTGTAAATTTAATATTAGACCTAAAAATTGTAGTATGTCCTATTATCGACATCTAAATGAATTTTTTTTAAATTATTGATTAAAATCGAGCTTTAATCCTAAGGGGAAACCAATGTTGTGTGATGCCGACACAGTGACTACAGCTACAAACAGCAGGATTTTAGAATGGTTGGCAAAAATATCAAACGATATTAGTACAGGAACTTCTCAATTTTCCACACCATCCAACCTACCTCAAAACTCATATCCGTCAAACGGCTCAAAGTTGGAAGAAGTTTTGAAATCGACAGTCAGGGGTGGACAAGTTTTACATTACTACGCAACCTACGATCGCCTTAATATCAAACAACAAAAACAATTAGTTCATTGCATAGTTGATTCTTGGCTAATGAACCATTCAAAAATTACTTATACCGATATGAAACGATGGGCCGAGCGTATAGAACAGTTGTTCCCAAAGGAAAAATCGGTATGATTTTTAAACTATTCAATCACAAAATGAGAAATAAATTGTATAATTTATATTGCAGACCATATATTTCATGCCTCGAAAACCCGGTCAAAGAAATCTTTCAGGAAAATTAGTCTCGCGGTGGAGCAATATGGCACATAATAAACCTGCTTCTAGAGAAATTATTTCTTCGGATAACAACCCAGAAATTATGGATATAGACATTTCTGACCAAGGTAAGTTTTTATTGGTTTAAAATATTTATGTTATTATAACAAAAAAACAAAATTTAAAAATATTTATAAATTATTTTCAGAACTTACAGAATTGAAATGTTGGTTACAGAACCACATTAGCCCATGGGATCAAGTGGTTAACAATTGGAGACGTACATCAAAGTATCGGATTAATCAGTTCCAAAATGAATTTACTTTATTAAATAGTTTATTATTAGAATGGCCATTGTATAAAAATCCTGACGGCGATCAATTAATTGACATTGATTTCGATACACTGCCTCCAGGGAAGCAGTTTAATTTATTAAACGACTTCGAAGATTTCATATCAAAAATAATGGTTTGCTTCGATGAAGAAATTAAAGATAAAAAGGCTGACCTACAAAAAAGTAAACAACATTAAGCTACTTTACAATAACACCCACTATAATATTGGTTCTATTATTATTCGACAGATTCAAAAGATTGTATTGTAGTATTGCTGTTACATGCGATTCTTCAGTCGCCCAGAATCAGTCGGAATTGTAAACCAACCATCTTAGACGGGCAACAAGATTTTATGATTCATATAAGTAATCTGAGTGAATTGCAGTTAACCATGGAAAATTTGGCAAAAAATGCCGAAGAAAATAATTGCGTACAACCAAAATTAATAGCAATCGGGCCGCAATTGGAAAAACTGGACCATTCTTATGTGTATTGCGAGGGGATACAGTACAAATCTACGACGTTCGTTAAAGGAATAGACACCGTAATTAAATTTTGCTATGTCTTTAAAACTCGTTATTCAAAAAGAGGTAAATTAGTGTGGCTCTTCCTTGAAGAATATTTCTTTCAATTAAAATCGGAAGAATACCCTTCAGTTACAAATTTAGTTAATAGAATAACTCGAGCAAAAAACTAATAACTTTTCAGTGCTTCTTATACAAAAATAACTTTATTAATTCAAATTTATTTATAAAACACCTAAAAACATTTCATAGAACACCAAATATATATAAATTCGTATGTCGTCAAGTTGATTGTTCTCAAAATTTTCAAAATATTCATGCATTTCAGAAGCACTTAAAAAACACGAAAATGTTCACAAGCCCAATCTTTTAAATACCCATTTTAATTCGCCATCAACCAAGGAATTATTTATTAATAGTACAACGGATCGCGTGACTGAAGATCAGTCAAGTTCAAGTCTATGTACATATATATTTTCCTGAAAATACTGAATTAACTCCTGATATTGATCAATTGACCACAAAACATAGTCAACCCGACAATTTTAAAGTTTCTGTTTCACAATTTCTTTTAAAACTACATAAGAAATCAGAATTGTCACGTAAAACTATAATTTTTATACAAAATTTAATTACAGAGTTTATAATGAAACCTATTTATGATAAATTATCTGAAGATATTACTTTGAATACTGATGTCGCTCAAGCATTGATTAATCCCTTTGGGCAATTAAATACGGAATTTAAATTGTTAGCTTTTCTTGAAAAGGCTGGAATATATATAGTCCTCCGATACCATTTGTTATTAATTACAGCCTTGCAGAAGTAATTGCTCAATTCACCACAACACTACTACCATGTAAATCGGAAGGATGCCTACTAGATATAAAATTTCAACTAAAAAAATGTTTTGAAACACCTGGTTTGCTGAAAAAAAAAACCATTGAAAATTATAACAAACTATTATTAAAAAATAATTTAGAAAATCTGGTAAATGGGTCAATTTGGCAAGAATTTCACAATCATAACGATAGAATAAGGTTTCCTATGTTTATTTACATGGACGAATTTGAAATAAATGATCCATTGGGTCCCAAATCAGGGCGTCATAAAATATGTGGAATATATTATAGTTTCCCCATGATCCCAAATTTTCAAATAAGTAGATTGAATAATATCTGTGGTGAAAAGGTAAAGTATCTTATCTCGATTTTATACAATTTTCAGGAGAGCAAAAAAACGGTTAAAATAAATCTGTGAAAAAATATATGACTATATAAGCTAGTTTTTCCAGGGTTTTCGTAAGATGATGCAATGCATTTTTTTTTTAAGTATTAGTTACTTTAAATTTTATTAGAGTAATTAAGAAAATTAAGAAAAATGCAAACAGGTTATTTTACCTTTACAATTTTGTTAAAATAACTTATCTTATTTCACTTAAGCTATTTTACCAAATTTTTATGCATTTTCCAATAAATCTTAATAGGACATATGTTATTGAATAAGCATATAATTTCAACAAAAATAAAATGGAAAAATCCCTTGTTTGTAGATAAGTTGTTTTAAATATATTTTTTTTTTGAAACACTGAAAATTATGTAGAAACAAGGTATTTTACTAAAATTTTTTTGTTGACCTATATGTAACTAAAATGTTTTGCTTCCGAATTTTTTGATAACTTTATTTTAATTTTTAAATAAGATGTTTTTCCTTTTGATTTTATAGTTTTTTTTTTCAAATAAGTTATTTGGACATAGTAATAACTCGAATTTTGTAATAGCTACAGGCAAACCGAGTAGCTGTAAAAATAGCTAATTTTTAATAGAATATGATTTTGTTAAAATCTCAATAATGTCTTATCTCGAGATAAGATACTTTACCTTTTCACCACAGATATATTTGTTGCAGATTTGGTTGGCTTTGACTTTCACGTCGCATCGGTTGGAAATATTTTACCTTTAAAATGTATTTCTCTAATTTTTTTTCCTAAATTATTATTTACGAGCAAATTATGGAAATTATCCGGCCCAGCTATTATGCGGAAATTAGATTCTCAGCAACGATCACAACTTAATTGGATGTCCAAACATGAAAATGATAAATTTCAATTTAGAACATTAAGCGGATGCAGCCAAGTTTATTGGGCAGGGTCGCAATATTGAAACTGTTGCTGCATGCTTTTAGCAAAGATCCAGGCGAAGTTGCAGGACTGGCGTTGACCCTGGCTAGAATCGTGTCTTTTTTATTTTTTTAGTCATCCATGTCTTTTGGGATGCTCTCTTATGAATAAGCTCATGCTCAATAGAGAGTGTACCAAAAGCTAAATAATTGTAAATTATTAAGTCAACAACAATAAATAAATAAAAAAATAAATTAACACTTTGTTGGGGTACGTGAAATCGTTTTTATCTAATTATTGGTGCAGGATATGTAAACGAAACAAAAATGAGATGCATAAAGATTGTGTAGAACGGATCGAGTTTTTACGCAATGTAACAAATTATAATGCAGATAGTTTAATAAAGGACTATAAAATCACGGGGATTAAGGAAATATCCATTTTTAATACACTTAATAATTTTCATGTAACCAAAAATATTGGATGTGACATAATGCATGATATTTATCTGGGTGTCTGTAAATACGATTTGTCTGTCATTTTAGATTATTTCATTTACAAGAAAAAACTTTTCTCTTTAGAACAATTCAATTACATAAAACAAACATTTGATGATGGCTATTCAGAAATAGGGAATATAAGTCCACCAATTGAAAAGACACATATCCAAAGTTCACTCTTTAAACTTAATGCGCGACAAATGAGAACACTTATTCATTTTATGCCTGTATTGATAGGTGGCCTTGTACGTTATGATGACCAAGTTTACAAATTTTTAATAACTTTAGTTAAGTTAATCGACATTTTACTTTTACCTAGGTTTGATGAGCAAAAATTAAATTTACTTCAACGTATAATTCAAAGTCATAATGAACAGTATCAGGAGCTTTTCAATTTACATTTAAATCCTAAATTTCTTAATATGGTGCATTATCCGACCATCATAAGAAATTTAGGACCTATAAAGTTTTTATCATGTTTCCGATTTGAGGCAGAACATAAATTACATAAAACCTATGCCCATAACATCACCTCAAGGTTGAATATACCATTATCACTATCGCAATAAAAGCTTCTCTAAGATTTTCGTGTAATATAATCGAAAAAGATTTCTTCCAGGAAGAATACGTGTTTAATTCAGATTTGAAATCATTTACATTAAATCAAATGCCTTACTTCTCTAAACTCAATTCTATTTCGGGGAATAACATTTAGAGTTGGAAATTTTCTGAGCGTCACTAAAGGCACTGATTTAAAAATATATCAATTAACAGAAATTACAATACATGAAAATAACCAACCTTTAGCGCTTTGTGTCGAATGGGAACAAAGTTATTTTTCGGAACATTTCCAATCGGTAATTATCACCACCCCAACTCAAGATCACACATTTTTTAACTTTTATAATTTCGATGGACCTCCAGTTCATTATAGTATATTAAGAGATTTATCCAAAGCAATTAGATTGAGAAAGTATTGGTAGGTAAACATAAAATAAAAAATAAAAATATAAGTACCTATACATTCATGTACGAGTACATAAAATAATTTATTATTCTGTAACTGAGGAATTTGGAATTAAAATTAAATGACGATTAAAAATTAATAATTATATACGAATTGTTTTTGTTTATTATTTGTAATACACTTTTGTAATTTTTGTGTAAGAGAGTGTATAATTGAAAATCTAAGTTGAAATATGTAATGTATAGTAATGAAATAAAAAACATTAAATTGCAATAAATATAAAATAGTATTTTATTTTAGATCAAAACGATGATTTTTATTTTTAACGTTTTAACGAGAGGTTTAGAGATTTAAACAAGAAGTAGTCCTTCTTAAAATTAATTGAAAGGTAATACTTATTGAAATAAATGGAAATCATTGTAAAGAAACAGTAAAAATAAGATTATATCTTATAATAATAAACTGAATTCATTTTCATTTAAGAAGAAATCTATTCCAATCGGCAGATTATTCAAGAAGTTGTTTTCTAGAAATAAGAGGAAATCCAATTAAAGTTATGAGTTCATCCCATAGTTTTCAGTAAAATGAAATTCTACCTTGTTTTAATATGACAAACCCTTTGGATGAAAACCATTAAGATATCTTCTTGGGTTTGTATGAATTTACGTGATCGATTTTTCTCTGTGTAGATTTGTTATCTGATATGAGTAATGACACCTTCCATCAGATATATTCTGCGACAACGGATCGATTCGATTGGAGCAAAGAAGCAACTCCGCGAGTTCTACGACCAATACCTCTTCCAAGCAAAGCAAGCAGATAAACGAAATTGGTGCACTGATCATTATACAGAATGGCAATTTATCCCTCCGGCAGAATCTACATTTGGCGGTTTGTGTCAATCAGCCGTGAAGTTCACAAAATACCACTTGCGTCGCGTGATTGGAGACTCCATACTTACGTACGAAGAGTTTCTGACGCTGATCGAGCAAATTGAGGCCCTCTTAAATTCCCGGCCTCTTGAAGATCTCGATGACAACGAATGCAATCATAATGATTTTGAATAATATACATACAATTAGGCAACAAAAAGGTTCAAAAATGTTTATTTAGGTCAATAAGGTTCCAAACCACTGAAAAGGTGAGAAAAAGTACTAACAAACCGATGCCATATGAAAAAAAATTTTATGAATCATATTTCTATGTAACGAAAACACGTAAACCTGGCTGAAGCACGAAAAGGTTTTAACCTAAAAACACAGCCCTATACTTATCACTAATTTAATACAAAATTCACAAAAAATTTGCCGTGTGCCCATCTAAAAAACAAAAAGCAATTAAATTACCAAATATATATAATAAAAGTTGTGGGAATTTAGAACATACATTTTCCCAATTTATTTTTCGCTCCAACCAATTTTAGTCTTATTTATTTACCAAATCCCAATTGACGCTGCACTGTTTATAATCTATTTTTGTAAGCGTTACGAAACCAAAACCTCATAATACTATCTTATGTATATTTTATTTAATAATTTTTTCGTGTATCATAAAATCATTCAAAGGAAAACAAATTTTTCCACTCTAAATCCTCAACAATTTTTCGTTTTTTATTTTTTATCATCATCCACATTCATATCAAAGGCAATAACTTTAACATCCCTACGTGTATTGAATGGAAAAGTAACAAACATATTTAATTGAAATGTAAAATAAAAAATGGTCGAAACGCGACACTGATTTAATTATAAATAAACCTCATCAATGTTTAAAATTCACCAAAAATTTGATGAAGAACAAAAATTAATTTTTCATGTCATAATTTAATTAATAATTTATTTAAAAATAAAAATTTGAATATTTATGAAAATCCTTTTTTTTGTTTTTTGTGATTTTTGCGTTTAATGAAACATTTTTGAATTTTTATCAATTCAATGTTACGACGTGTATCTGGAGAAACATTTTACTTTGTTTAATCGAAACAATTCAGGGAAAATTCAGCTTTTTTGTTTGTTATTTTATTAAGCATAAACATTTTTTTCTAAAGTGAATTTGCTGATTCTGGCAAATTTTTATTTTAAAGGAAAATAACTTTTAAATTTTTTTTTGCTGTGCTTTCACGTTTTTTTCTCTAATATTAACATTAAAATTATATAAGTACAATGGACTAGTCCGTGATTATTTCGAAATTTTCATGGGCAAAATTTGACCCAGACTGAGAGGGAAATATTTAAGCTGCTCCTATATTATTTCCATAAAGTGACAGGTGCTCTGCATCAGAGTGCTAGACCAATAATAACACCCGTAATATTTTCATCGACAGAGTTATCTCTTATGGAAGTCATTCATATTATCACTTTCCAAAAAAAAAAATTACAAATAGATTTCTCTTGTAGCAAATTCTTTAAGTTGTGATAGTCTGGGTGCCCGTCAGCATATGGTACCGTTGATAAATACACCTCTAGAAATTCTTGTGTGGCTTAATTATGCTTAGAAGATAAAATTGAAATGGTTCTGGTTTATGGAGAAGCTGACAAGAGTCTTGATAATACTGTCACTTTCTATGCTCAGAGCTTTCCAGATAGGAGTCGGTGAGGTGCTTCATTTTACCGAACTTTCAAACAATTTATTACTGATGGAAAGGTCAAACGAAAAAAAGGATCCGTGGTGCTCAAAGAAAATAATGAAATTACCGTATTGACTGTAGTGGCTCTTAATTTTCATATAAGTACACGAGAAATAGCTCGTAATTTCGGATTGTCCCAGACCAGTATTTCGAAAAATTTAAAACCTCACAAGAATCATCCGCAACACGTGTCCTTACACAAAAATCATCATGGCGTTGAATTCCAAAATTGGGAAACTTTTTGCCATTGGGCACGTGAACAAATACAACAAAACCCCATTTTTTTCCGTTACGTATCGTTATCCACCGAGTCGTCTTTTACAAACCGGTTAATCGACACAATATGCATTACTGAAGTGTAACTGATCCACACTGGCTTCGGCAAGTTAGATATAAGCATCCTAGGACTGTCAATGTGTGGTCTGGAATAATTGGCAACAAACTAATTGGCCCTCACATTATTGAAGGCAACTTGAATGGTCAAATGTACGTTTTGTAAAATGTATTGCCAACATTACTTGAAGATTTGAGCTTAGAAGTGCGACAGAACATGTGGCTTCAAAAGTGCACACAGTGCACTATTCGGTGGTAGCACGTGAATTATTTGATTGTAATTTCAATGGTCAATGGAGCTGAAAATGATGCTGCTGTTTTGCGCCTGTTCATTCTCCCCGCGTTGAACTCTCGTCGAGATCAATTTCAAGTGGAAGTGAGCATATTATAGTGATGGCTTGTTGAAAGAGTTCCAGGGTTTTTTTACCATCCTTAACCAGCACACTTTGACCAATTTGTATGTTTGGTTGTTGAGTAGTACATTCCTGTCGATGCTGGAGTTCTTGTAGGTAATCTTTGAACCATCTGGCCCAAAAATTTTGACTCAGTTGTTCAATAAGGCACCATCGTTTGTTGTATCCAATGGATTCATCGGTGATATTAGGTTCGGGTATGGCAGTTAATGGTCGGCCGATCAAAAAATGTTCAGGAGTAAGAATTGCTGAGTGGTGTTATTGGCCGGGAATTCAAAATGGCTTCCACTTGTTTGCACAGCGTGTTTAATTCTTCATATGTGGAGACTTCGTTGCTCATGACACGACGCAGATGAAATTTCGCCGATTTTACGGCCGCTTCATAAAGGCCACCAAAATGAGGAGATCGTGCTTGTGCGAAAGTCCATTGAATTTTATCTCATAAACATCATTGCAAATTCTTGGCACTGTAAATTTATAAAGTATATTTTGAAATCTGATGAGACTGTCGAGTAGTTGAGACTCTAAAAAAACCTATTGAGGCTGAGAAGGCTGGTACGGCTATTACTTTACGAAAGATGCCCCAAAAAGTAATTAGAAAACCGGGTAGAGAAATCGAATGCTGCCCACCAAATCAATTCGGTTGCAGGAGGATATATCAAGTCTAAAACGTCCTAATAGCTCATAGGAACAAGTGACGAAATCATATCACATTTGGTGTAGATTTGGTCGGCACAAACATTAACACAATGTTTAGTGTTATATATGTTTCCCTTGAGGCATACCTAAATAATCCAGCAAATCTAAACGGATCTATTGAAATGACTGAGCGCGAAATACCGGTGCAATTTCGACCATTACTGAGGTTATACCCCCGATAAAGAATCCTGGCTCACCCGACACTAAGGGAATACCATACCGTATAATAGTACTTTCCATTTCACAAGTTCGGCAAACCAAAATTTCCCTCAGGGCGACCAAGTAGGCCAATCTAGTGTTTCGGGTTGCAACAACTCGCACGAGATGGCATCATATATGGAGGGCACCTATCCGAAATCACGATGGAGATCTTCTTTTTCCAGTTGGAAACGGTGGCGGCTTTTTTGAATTTATCCGCAGACAGTCATTAGAGTCATTAATGATCGAGATCTCCACAGTATTGAAAGACGTAGCTTTCCAGTAGTACTAGACGTTTCGTTGGCTTAACCCCAGGTTCATGTGGGCTGAGCTTGAGGAAGATTTTACAGAAATATTCACGATTTGGAGGACCAATTATGAGATATGAAGGGCGATCGAAGCACGAGAACATCAACCGAATTGAAACCAGCGCTGAAATTCAATTTCATCGATCGGCGGTACTTCATCCTTTTTGAATTAATTAGAAGTTGTACCGCATAGAAGAACACTTTTAAACGCTTTCAAATTTCACAAGATGGTTTGCTGGCCAGTAGGCATATTATAAATGAGATACACTTGGTAGGTCCTACGAAGAGTTCGTTTAATTCGAGGGATGAATGGAACGATTCTGTATCCGCATTTCAACGTCCGCCTAGTCTTGTTACAAAATTGTCCTTTCAATCTGCATCGTTGCAAAATGTTAGACCTAATTTAGGCAACTCAGGAAATGATCCGATTTGTTTTAATCACTCAGTTATAGGACACCTTTATGGATTGCCGTATTCCGCCAACCGGGTTATTTTGCTACCGATGTGAATTAAAAGGTATCATTACTCCGAGGTGTTCACGCTGTTTAGGGAATGAACCGAGAGATCAATGGAGAACTGGGAGTTAGGGGCTTCTGAACAATATCGATCCGTAGTTAGCTCGCTGAAACCTGCCTTTAACAAGATTACCCAGCTCCCCCCGCTAATTCGAATCCAATAACTTCTAGTACCCGTAGTGTATCATTTGATGATAACCTACGATCCTAGAGCCGATCAATTAAGACTGAGTTGAATCCTTAGCTTTGTCGGATTTAAATATAAACGTCTATTTGTTGAGTGTTTCGTCTTCTCTGAAGCCATCTCCGATGGATGTCTTACCGGAAAGTACTCCAAAGCTATGTTCATATAAAACAAACAAACGATAGACCAACTAGATCGAAAAATTATTAGGAAAATCGGAGAGCAAGAAAGTGCAGAATCGTCCCTTCTACAATTTGTTCAGAAACCGGAGATAAGAGACCGTACGCTATAGTTATTGTTAAGTGTAATCCTACACAAGAAATTCTTATTGGAGGCAACGCCAAAATCAACAAAACCAATCCGTCGCGTTCTGCGAATGTGCGGATGGTACCGTCGTTTTATCAATAATTTTGCTTCTTTAGGTGCTCCGTTGACCGATATCACCGGAAGTCTGTTACAGAAGAATCCTTTCAGGCGCTTAAGCAAGCTTTATCATCGGCTCCAGTCTTGACTAATTCGGACTATGCGCGACCCAAACAGTGAAATACTAGTACATTCGGCGTAGCTAGTGTACTCTTCCAAGGTTCAAGGTCTCTTCGGGAGACTCGCTCGATGGAGCCTAAAATTACAGGACCATGATTTCCAAATCAGCTATACCGAAAAGCGTCCTTAACATTATTTCTCCATGTTTTATGGAGGGGCTTTTGCGACGAGCTCTCCTCTACGGTTGGTGGTTGCGTCATTCCATATTTGGTGAAAACCAGCTATTCTGTCGAGTCCTCTACAGCTGTTGACCTCCAGATCAATGATTGTTATGTAGTATTCAGTATCAGTAAGGCACGCAGCAGTTTTGTTTTACATATCAGCCTGTTTCGAAGAAGAATATGTGAAGCAATTCGATCGAGTTAGATAATTTCATAATCCGTGGAGATGAACTTTTATTTTCACATTTTATTTTAAATAAATTGATTTCAATTACTTTTTTTGACAACAGCAACAAAAATTAATTTGTTGTCCAATTATTTGAATAAAGGACACTGCTATTCGGATCATAACACCCTTATAACACAATGCTTGATAAAACAATGTGAGTAATGATGTTTGATGTTCTCTAAATAATCAATTACCTGAAAGAATTCATTTTTTACTTCAGTGTTCATCGAAAGCAAATTTTAAATTTTTCGGTATCACGCTACCTCAAAAAAAAATGTTCATAGGCAAAATGATAAGCGATTTAGAGTTTTTTGTAAGCCACCTCGATAGGATATTTATTTGAATAAGTTCGGCTCCACAAATAAGTATTCATTTCGAAAACAGTCATAGCTGCTTCCATGCTGTTTGTTTCCCATTCGAGCCATTCAGCCTGTTCACACCTTGTATACAGCACATAGCAACACTGCAAAAGTCGCGGGTTTACACTTTGTTGCGTCAACTCTTGTTATTTAGCTATGTATAAGCATTGAGTAAACAGATAGAGAGTATGACACCGCCAATTTCAAAGCGCCATACCAGCTGAAGTGCCTAAAAATAGTACTAAAAATCTGAAGTGAATTGGGTCTTTGGTTAATGTGTTCAAAATAAATGTTTTCATTCATAAAGAATGTTTACCGTCCTTTTGTTTTGTTTTTTGTTTCGCATGACATAATACAAAACCCACCACAAATCCAATGCAACGAAAACATAAAACGTTCGACATTAGATTTGTTGTTGGTTCTGTATTAAAATTAGGTAAACAGGAGGCCTATTCTCGAATTCCACATCCATTTTCCACATGTGGACATCTGTCAAAGTTCACACAAAAACGTAATTCGTATATAAAACACATGCGGCATGGGCATTTTCCTATATGGGAATTTTTTCCACCTGCTTATACCCATTCGGAAATATTCCCTTAGTACCGAAAAAATTCAATTTTTATGAATTTTGACAGATGTCCACATGTGGAAAATGGATGTGGAATTCGAGAATAGGGCCCAGATGTATGTAAATATTTTTTGGTATTATGTCGGATATTTTGAAAGTGGTGTGTGTTCATATTTCGTTGAATCGAGATAATGAAAGAATTGACAATCAATAAAAGAAAATTAATTTGGGATTTTGAATTTTCTTGTCTTTGCATAAGAATGTATCGCAATTTGTAAATCATTATTTTTCGAAATGTCTTCGTAAATTTTTTCACACGTTTCGTGCTTTCCTCTAACTAATAACATTATTTTACGCGGTTTCTATTTGAATTTGGGTTTTTTCAGCTGCCCATAAATTATTAACTAAGGAAAATATAAGATGATGGTCAATCTAGCGTTTGCAATTTCAAGTATTGATTATTTCGAGTGCGACACTTACTTCCTCGTGTTAAAACAGAAAATTAGTTTAATTTTTGACATTTACGAAATGGGTTGCATTGAACAAAATTGGGAAATATTGAAAACTTACTTTCAAAGTGGTGAGTCTTCTACCCAAACTGTAAGAAATTTACGTGGAAAATTCAGTAGAAATGAAATGCCTACAAGGCAATTTGTTTATTAATTTGTGAAGCGAGTTCGTGAAACTTGATTGTTATTGGATAAACCAACAAGTGCACTTGCATTAACAGCGCGTACAGCCAAGACCATTGCAGCTGTTCCTCAGAATGTGTCTGAGCATCCATCAAGTTCAACTCGCCATCGTGCTCAATGGGGAGCGTTACCGAGCCATGATAAACGAGCTTTTGGTACCCAAAATTCAAAAGGAGGACACACATGACATTTGGTTTCAACAGGACGGCACCACTTGCCACACAGCAAACGAAACAATCGGTCTTTTGCACACTATCTTCGGAGATCAAATAATTAGCCGTAATGGAGTTTTCAATTGTGCGATTTAACATGCGTTTTTGACTGTTGCTTTAGATTTACAAATCACATGAAAGCAATCTATCTCAATATATAACACCAAACTGATTTTATACAAAGTTTCTAATGATTTTTGGAAAATTGAATTTTCCCAGATATCCCACGGGAAGCTTGAACTAAATTATTTCCTGCAATAGCTATTGACAAGTCACATCAATGTAATGCATCTCCAGACGTAACACTCTAGAGGCTGGTTTTATGCAAAGTTTCTAATGATTTTTGGAAAATCGAATTCTCCTAGGAAATTTGTATTGAACTTTTTTTCTTGCGATAGCTGTTGACATAACACTCCAGACGCTGATTTTCTACCAATTTTAAATATTTTTTTGGGTTTTGCGAGTCTTCCATAATATTCCACGAGGAGGCAGGATTTCGCACTTAAGAATATTGACAAAAATCTTCAATGCTATCCATGCATCCGAAGTAATTTTCGGCTAAACACTGTCGACTGTTTACTACTTAATTGTTTACTTTCGGCTGGCAATTTTCGGCTAACTTTAACAGTATTCAAATATGTAAAGGATGTTTAAATTTGAGCTATCTTTTCAAATATTCTGCCATTTATACTTTTGGTACTAGAGTACCATATGATATTTGACAAATGACAAGTACAAACATTCCTGTTAGTTAAAATGGGAATTGGGATTTTGGTGTGGTGGTGGTAATTGGCCCATATTTTTTCCAATAATTCAATTCAATTACTGTAAATGGAGCTCGATATCGAGGGATGATTAGAAACTTTTTGTGGAGTCAATTGGAAGATATTGATGTGCAGAATATGTAGTTTGAACAGGAAGGTGCAACATGCCACACAGGAACGGAATCAATCGATCTTTTGAAAGAGAAGTTGGTTATGCGGATAATCTTCAAACTGTTCAACACGTCAAGACAACATCATCGAGCAAATGTCACTAATTGAACCATCATTATGCGAACAAATTATTCAAAATTTTAGTAAAAGATTGACAGCCTGCCAAGCTAGCAGAAGAGGTAACTTGAACGACATTCTTTTTCATTACTAACCGGAACCAATGTATTTTAATTTCCTATTGGAAATAAATAATGATTTCACACAATTTATGTCTTTTATTTAAAATTTAAAAAGATACCTCTAATTTGAACCGATAAGACCGTTCAAACCGTTAATTTCTATGGTGTAAACCAGTGGCATCTTAATTTCAGTTGAGTGTTTAAGTGAATTTCGGAAAATTAAAATTGATGTGATAATTATATATAATTATATATAAACAAATTTAGTTAATATAAAATAATACTTGTTATAAAATGGTTTATTGTGATTATATAAATTGTAAGAACAAAAAAAGTTATGGTGTTCCTAGATTTGCTTTGCCCAACGATAATCGCCGCGATATTTGACTGTTAAACTCTAAAAATAGCTATTCACTGAAACTTATTTCAAACGATCCAATTTACATATGTGCTGATCATTTTGATCCAAAATATTTAAACTGTGGCTCGTTTAGATCATGCCTATCTATGAGTGCAATTCCGAATTTACATTTTGAAAGTGAAATTGATCATGAATATTCGATGGAAAACAAAGATAATGGACCTACTGTTTCCAAACAGATCAAATTTAATGTTCAAAATCAAAGCGCAATTTTTACCTAATAATGGTCTGTGATAAACCTTCAATAATTATGGCACCAATAACAACAAATATCAAGTCGGTAACATTCAACGATGAGTATGCCGAAACTAGCAGCGCTCCATTAAATATTTACTCAAATGTCTTTAAAGATTTTAAAGGTGCTGATAAAGATACCGAAATATGTCAAACACAATTTCCGTCGCTTGATTACCATCCAGGTTACAAAATTCAAACCAATTCTGATGATGATGATATTGATCAAAGTAGAATGCCTATCGATGAATTACTTAAGTCACCAAAGAAGAAAATATTTAAACCAAAAGCGGCCCGAAAATTGTTGCCTTCAAACGTTCTTGAAGAAATGTTAGAAAACAAAACCAAAAGTGTCGCGAACTGCTTCACACAAGAAATACTAAATGGAGCACAGATGAAAAGGACTTATTTTTAAGGTTTCATTATAAGTCCCCATCATTTTATAGGTATTTGCAAAAAGACGGTTTTGCAATGCCTTCTTTACGAACAATTATTCGTTGGTACGAAGTAATGAAGTTTGAAACGGGAATTTCGTATGATATTTTGTTAAAACATAAATTAAGTGAAATGCCCGAAATTAATAAAAAGTGCATTTTGGTGTTTGACGAGGTGAACATTAAAAATGAGCTTGAATATAATTCTAAGGAGGATAAAATATATGGATTTGAAGATTTAGGAGAGTTTGGACGATTTAAATCTTTTGAAAACCATGCTCTTCTTTTTATGCTTCGTGGTTTAAATAAATCATGGAAACAGGTCAGTCTGAAATTATTTTTTGTTTCGAAATCATTAATAAAAAAAAATCTCATGATTGCTTATTTTTGTTAGATTATTGGCTACTACTCTGGAAATGTCAGCGGTGTTACGCTGGCGGAAATTATTACTTCGACGACTAAAATATTAATTCAACAAGGTATTGAAGTTGTTGCGATTGTATGTGATCATTGGGTGCGTTCACTGCGTAACAAAATGTTACAAAAAGTTACATTTTTTGACAATTTGTCGTTCACTGAGCAACAGCGTGTGACAGTATATTATGACAACTTGGTGTTCACTGCATGTGTTGTCGTCGACATAAATCGACATTTTTTGATTGTAGTAGCGAGTGTTGTTAGTTAATGTTCAAAAGCGATTGTTCCTAGTGTTCAGTCGTATAAAAATAAAAAATATTTTTTTTATTTTTATCACTCATTATACAGGTTATTATCTAACAAAAGACAAAATATAATAGAAACAAAATAACCAAATGTAGTTTACTCTACTCCAAAAATTCACGATTGACAGAAAATAACAACATGTCGTTCACTGGGTTTTAAAGTTACATCGACTGACACCGATGTTTATTTGATATTTCTAACATCACACCACACCGACAACCATTTTTGCAGTGAACGCAACCAATGCGCTGCAAACAGAACTGCATACAATAGATAGGGAGTTACAACAAAGCAACCTTCTTTTAAAATTATTGAGCGTACACTTTTTTGTTTTTACCATGTGGTACATTTATTCAAGAGTGTACGAAATAATTTGTTAGTGTCTAACATTTTTATTGATGATGAAGTCGTTTCCTGGTCAATACTACAGAAATTATTTTATGCCGAAAATCGAGTGATTCGTTCGATGCATAAGTTGGCGGAAGCTCATATGAAACCTGACACTTCAAAATATGAGGGTCAAACTGGCAACTCAAGTATTTAGCCACCATGTTTCAACGACAATTTTTGCAGCTGCGTCAACGAAGAGGAAAAATTGGTTGCTTTGAGTACTGCTAATTTTATTTTCAAAATAAACAAACATTCACTGATTCACGATTTTTTGAATACTTGTTTGTACTATTCACATTTGATAATGTGAATAGTACAAACAAGTATTCAAAAAATCCAGACAAATGTGCTTTGTCGGTTCACCAAACGGATGTAGAAACGAACCTAACGGAATCATTAGAATGGATAGGCAAATGGAAGAGATAAAAAAGAGGTCACGTATATCGCTTCAATGGTTTATGCCAAACGATTAACGGGACCCTTCAATTATGGGATGCCATAAAAGGAGAAATGCAACAATATCTCATTACATCTCATCTAAATTCGAACTATTTAGAAAACAATTTCTGTTGTAAGAAGTAATCGAGGATCTTACGAGAAAATCCTTCTGTATTTCGGCTTCATAAAAACTTGAAGCAAATGTGTTTTTACAACATAATGGCTGCGGATACTATATCCTATGAAATTTCGGATTGTTCAGTTATTTTGAATATGGGAGACGTGGAAAGTAAGTTATACTCGCAGTGCACTCTCTTTTACATATAATCAATCAATTATTAACAATTACAGATTTCTTGAATCCAGATGGCACTGATTTCAGTTTTAATGACGAATACAATCCACATGAAGCAATTCCGAACGAACTCATGCCAAGTTTAACATGTAAGAATTAATTAAATGCTATTAAAACAAATACATTACTAAATTAACTATGCATTCTTCTCTTTTTATATATTAAGGTAATGACAATATAGAAGAGGACTCCAATAGGGACTGCGATGTGGAGGATGTTGAAGATCCAAATAAATGCGAGTTTGATGATTCTGATGCAGAAGCCGAAGATACTGTTGTTGACGAACATGGAATGGATCCAACTGTAAACGATATGGTAACAACTTATTTTACAAGATACGTTGCACATGCCGTATCAAAAAACACAACTGTAGTGATTGCAAATCTTTTATGTGCAAGGAAAATTTGGATAATAATTACGTCAAATCAGAAGGCTAATAAAATATCGCCAGTACGCAAATACTGTAAACGGGGGTTTATTAGTTCCAACAATGGCATTTGTTGTTATAGTCCAAAACATCAACAACTGTACAAAAACGAATTTATCCTTTTTCCACTGTGTTTTGAATGAATTGAACATAAAAGAATACGGTATTTAGTGTATAACAATAAGCAAAATAGAAAATAAATAAACAACAGTGCTTAAACACACGCCCATTTTTTTGTAAAAAAAGTAGTAAAGTAACAAACAAAAATCGCGCTTGTAGCGACATACAAACCTAGTAGCGGCGAAATTGCCCGGTATCATTTCTATATGTAAATATTTTTTGGTATAAGTAACATTTTATTATAAGCGTACTAGATGAATAAAATTTTAACGATTTTGATTGGTTTTGTTTATTTGTGTTAGTGAGTTGCCATTCGTTCCCCACATAAAATTATTGTTGAAATGATGCAACACCAATATTACCCCTCCATCAAAGTTTATAGGCAAAGAGGAATGAAAAGAGGAAATGTTACGATGCGCTGTATACAAGGTGTGAACAGGCTATTTTTATTATTATTGGAGGGCCATGCGACCAATCAGCCACCTCGCACTGCGACCTAAAAGATCTATTGTGCTGGACCCTGCTTAATTATCCGTCCAGTCAATATTCAGATTATTATTGAACCTGACAATACCGCCTCCCGGTACGTGATACATACTATCTGGGCTTATTGCTCTCTCTCCTAGAGGGGTTTCCGATAGAAAGACGGTAGCATTGGAGCCCAGGGACTTCGAGAGGGCTGCCCCATATTCCGTTTGATTTGCAGGGTGCTTGGTATCCAGAGTCCGCATATTTTGGACTGATTAACCTATCAGCCATCCATCGGCATATGCTGTTCCACCTTAGATTAGGGTTTTTGGTCAAAGTTTTCTCCTTTAGCGCCGTACTTTAGCCTGTGCCAAATGGCCAAAAATGTACCAAATGACCTTAGTGACAAGTGGTTGCCACGAGGAGGCAGCACGTACACTTGCGAATTGTGAACATGTTACCCCTTAAACAATTGTACCCATCACGCAGCTGCCTAATGACATGACCAGAACAGCTCACGTGATGCGCACCCTATTGGAAGGTTACGGAGCTGGTAGATTAATTTACTCAACCTTGGTCTCCCCCTCCAATAGACGCCAAACCACCGTGAACAGGCTAAATAGAGTAGTCATTTTGTGCTGCTAATATTTACAAGGTTAGAGCAAGATCTCTGCAATTTTGATATTATACAGTAGTGTCGATGCTGTTGTGAAATTTAAGACATCCCAGCTGTTCACGTGGTATTTTGTGGTATTTTGCCGCTGGCTTAATTAAGTTATTACACCGCGTCCAAAGCCTCTGACAGGGGAATTCCGGTATAAATTTGGAGGTTAAATGGTCCGTGCTACTTCGGATCAAGTATTACGTTACAATCGATATACGCTGATTTTCCGTTAGCTAGCCTTGAATCACCGACGTTTATTATACAATGTGGGTTAAAACCAAAGGCAATTTTTTTTTTAACACCAAAGGCAAAAGCATGTATTAACGATTAGTCGAAGTACCAAAGCATTGAAAGGAATTAAAGGAGTGACATTATAATAGAATTTTACACAAACCATGACAAAATCATGAGCGAATCTTAAATCAATAAAAATTATTTTGCTCAGAGATTTAAAAAAGTAGAAACATATTTCAATTAATGTGGTACACAGTGGTGTACTCGTATTTTGGATTTTGGTTTTTTACGTATACAGTGAATACTTAAAAATAATACTACGATAATTCTGGTTGGTTTTCTATGCTCAAAATGGAGACTGCATACTTGGAATATTAAAGTTTCTTGTATAATTCTCGACCTACCCAAACTCTCTAGCTAAATCTTAAATCGAAGGAATTTTTGAATTCAACATGATAAAATATCCACCCATTTCAAGTATTATAAATCTAGTTTTTAAAATGTTATGTTGTTCGAAAGGATTTGGCCCTCTTCCTCATTTTATGAATGCTGTCTTACGACTAAAACACTTCCAAACATAGTTTGTATAAAATATTTTGACATAATTGTTACAAAACCCGACACTATAACATATACTTGTTTTGAAAATCTTACTGTCTAATTATCATTAATTTTCAGTCACTCTTTATACAATACACATGTATAAATTATGTTTTGTGCTGCAATTGTTGGTTCAACCCAATTCTCCTCATTTTTCGTTGTGTTAATTTAACAAACAAAAAAAACTACATAAAATGAGTCACAACAAGTACTTTTCCTTATCAAACAGAAAACATAAAAAAAAACAGAGATGTAAATTTTTAATTTTCAATTTTTTGTTTTGTATGTACGTATGTATGTTTTGTGTAATGTATAATTTTCCTTCTGTTTGTTAAAACACGAACAAAACAATAAGAACAAATAACAAAAAAAAGGTAAGAGAATGATATACAATGCACACATTTCTGTACACACAATACAATTCAGCAATAAAAAGAAAGGAAAAAAATATTTAAAATAAAATAAACAAATGATGATGAAAATGAGGAAAAACTAAAGTTTAAATAAAAATTATTATCTTGAGACAATTACACAAAAATATAATAATTTATATAAAATTAAAAATAAATGAAAATTATTTTTCGTTTTATTTATTCTGGTTGTTATATTATTATTTCAGTCGAAATAATATTAATAATAGAGCTAAGAAATACAAAAACAAAAGAAAAATAATTAAAGGAAAATAATTTATTTTTTTATTTATTTTTGTTGTTGTGCACAACATCACAACATAATATTGTTTGCTCCTCTGCTACAAGAAAACTAACTGTCTATAAACGTTAACGTTCTTATATGTAAGTCCTAGCAGCTGTATATTATGTATTTAGAGATGAAAACCAAAAATAATGTGAATTAATTTAATTGCAAATTTATTTAATATTATTTCCGTAATTTCTTTTGTTTTGTTTTTCCATGACTCAGATATAATATTGTTGACATGGGTTTTCTTAGAATTTTTTTTTTTTTACTTACCTATGTTAGCAATGGTCTTTCTTAGAAGTATAACAAATTGGTTTGGGACAAGTTGTCTTCTCTTAAATTCCTAGGATGCGTGAATTATCGATAAATACATACGCAACCTGAAAGGAACGGCAACCTATTGAAAAATAAAAGGACGGTGTTCTGAGACATCAAAATAAAATAAAATTTTTATTGATTGATTGGGTATTTTATACTAAGCACACTTTTTGGTTTTTTTATTGCATTTATTAGAAATTTTAAAACCAAATTTAATAAATTCATTTATCCGAGTTTTTCAAATTGTTTGCTACGTTATCTAGTGAGTTCGTGAATATACAATGCAGACATAGTCTAATAATGATTTTACAATATGATGATTACGCATTTATACTTACTAAACTACACTTAAGTAAACTTAACTACAGTAAAATTACTATGTAAGGCATTTTATTAGCTCATTAAACAGGACCTCAAAAAAAAAATTAGTGGAAGGTTCCTGAAATCAGACCAAGTAGATTATATGTTTTTTGGGTCGCTGAAACCGAATCCGAAACCTGTTTTGCCCGATCACGTCAGCGTTTTTTTCTAACCTCAAAAAACAGCTTGAAACTGTTGTGTATTGTTTTACGAAATAAAAGTATTTTTGCTAATTTTAGTGTGTTCTTTATTTTTACTTGCTGTGGCTACGTTCAGAGACCAACTGACATTTTTCGTACATTTTACATTGACTTTCTTTTGTGTCTACTTGTAACTATTTTCTACTACAATTTTATTTAAGCACTTTTCAAATACAACACCTTTCCCTCAAATTATTCATAAAATTAAACTTATTATTAATTCACATCGGGTGTTGGGGGTGCGCTTCAATAGGGTAGGAGTTGACCGTTTATAGCCACGACTTTCGTGAACTATATTCCAGCTCTGCAACTATGTAGAGGCCACCAAATGTGTCTAGTATACCTCCTCGTGGTGACACCCGGGCAACGATTTTAAAATCGGCTAAATACTAGAGGCGAGTGGATTACACTATAAATATACAATATGCAATGAATAAAACAGAAGGAAAAAATACCCCAGGTGGTAAATCAATAGAAATATTGGGCAATCCACTCTCTGATGAGACTGGCCCTAAGGATTCTGGGGAGGGCCGATCCTTGCATACACAAAAAAAACAAAAATATGGAAATAGTAAACAGCCCGTTCCACAAGGGAGGAAACGTTGCTAGATCTCCTGAGAAAACTTTTAATTTCTCATCTGAAAATTTTAACATGGAACGATTCCAAAATAATAAGGGCGCAACAGTAGCACCCCAACAAGCAAGTATAACAACCTCATATAACTATGGTGAAACATCTATTCTTGAAAGTGGTACTTCAGAAAAAGAGCTAACGTTATACAAACAATGGCAAAAAGTAACTGATGAGAAAAATCAGCAAAGCATTATTATTCTCAATTTACAACAACAAATTGACGAACTAAAAAAAGAAATGATGCAATTAAAGCAGAACAAAACTCAAGCTAAGCCATCAATGAAGCAGAACCAGAATACCGAACTTAACGCCAACAATGTTAAATGTCCAACCGAATCATCAATAATACAGAAACAAAACACCAATCCTAATGTTAATAAAAACGTTGAATATCAAACCGATGAGGAAGACTTAGCTAAAGAAACAGAATGGATTCGTGCTAAGTCTAGAAAAAGTAAAAAGAGAAGGTTAAATAATACACTGTCACCACCACAAAAACCACAAACTCTGGATCAAAACACTCAGCCTCAAAAGGTTGAGACAAATATCAAAACAGATAAAAAAACACCTCCCCCACCACCGATCATAGTAGATGATGTTAAAAATTATCACGTTTTCTATGATATAATTAAGGCGAGTGTTTCAGAAGAATCATTCATCACTAAATTGATGAATCAAAATAAAATAAGCATCAACGTAAATAGCGTCGATGCATATAGAAACGTAGTGAAAACTTTGACCGAAGGCTCATTTATCTTTCACACGTATGAAAATAAACAAGAAAGGCCAATCAGAGTTATGGCAAGGAACTTACATCATACATGTAGCCCAGAACGAATTAAAGAAGAATTATCATCGAAACAATTTAAAATAATCAGCGTAATGAATAAAGTTAGCTGGAGAAATAAAAAGAAGCTAGACATGTTTGTACTAACATTCAGTTGTGACGAAAATATAACTAAAATATATAAGATCACTAGTTTATTGGGTTGCAAAGTGGAAATTCAACCACTTACAAAGTCTAAACTAATTCCGCAATGCCAAAAGTGTCAGGCATATGGACATACGCAAAGATATTGTGGCAAACTTCCAAGGTGTGTTAAATGTGCCGGACACCACCTAACTGGAAAATGCGACAATCCACAAGCTCAACTTAAATGTGTACACTGTGGACAAGGTCATCCTGCTAACTATCGAGGATGTATTGTTGCAAAGGAAATTCAGAAAATGAAAAACCAAAGGATGAATAAAACTCAAATGTATGGCCAGTCAAATCGATATGAGAGGCATGCAAAACAAGACAATGGGCAACCATTTGGCCGCCAACTAAGAACTGAAGGTGTTACATATGCTGAAGTAACAAGTGGCGTAGTCAATAAACCCCAGCAAAAATCTAAAGATGTAGACATCAGTCAAACATTACAAGATATTCTCATGAAATTAACAAAATTTGATGAGAGGCTACAAAAATTGGAAGATAGAGCATTGGGAGCTAGACCCAAAGCAACACAAAAATGAACAACACAATGAAAATCATGTCATGGAATGCTAATGGTTTGCTCCGGCATCAGCAAGAACTACAAGCAGTCCTCGACATTGAGAATATAGATGTGTGTCTTATTTCGGAAACACATTTTACTAAGCAATCCTACATAACATTTAAAGGCTATTGCATATATCACACTATTCATCCAGATAATTCAGCCAGAGGAGGAAGTGCAGTCATCATTAAAAAAAATATTCAACATTTTGAAGAAGCAAAGTACGGAAAAGAAGAAATTCAGGCCACAGTGGTTTATATAAAAACGGAAAACTTTCCTATTGTTGTGGCAGGATTATACTGTCCACCAAGACATTCAATTAAAAGCAAACAATACTCAGAGTTCTTTAAGCGTCTGGGAAAAAGGTTCATAATAGGTGGTGACTTCAATGCGAACAATACTCACTGGGGTTCTAGATTAACTACCACTAAAGGAAAAGAATTATTGATTGCCATCAAAGAAAATGGATGTGAATCCATTTCAACAGGTAAACCAACATATTGGCCAACTGACCCAGGGAAAATACCTGACCTGATCGATTTTTTTATAACCAAAAATATTTCTAATAATTTTATGAAAGTTGAAGAAAGCCAAGATATGAGCTCAGATCATTCTCCAATAGTCCTAACTCTAAGCGAGTATATCATCCAAAAAGGGAATAATCCAGTATTAACCAACAAATATACGAACTGGGAAAGTTTCAAAGTACACCTGGAACAAAGAATACTTTTAAAAGTTCCTTTAAAAACTATGGATCAACTGGACATAGAAGTAGAAAAGTTCATTACAGATATTCAACAATCAGCATGGGAAAGTACTCCAGAAATCAAATCAAGGCTAAAAGAAAATAACTATCCAATAGAAATTAGAAATCTCCTTAGGGATAAACGCAAATCCAGAAAAAAATGGCACCAAACTAGAGCTCCACAGGACAAAAAAAAACTTAATAATCTTACTCAACAATTAACAAGAGAAATTCAGAAATTAAAAAATGAGTCAGTTAATTTCTACTTAAGTAAGTTAACGAATGATAGTAATACGGATTATTCGCTTTGGAAAGCAACTAAAACTCTGAAAAGGCCAATAATGCCGATCCATCCTATCAGGAAAATGGATGGAACATGGGCAAGGGAAAACAAAGAAAAAGCTGAAGGTTTTGCCAATCATCTTGAAAATATATTTCAACCTCATGAATGTCAATTACGAGAAATATTGGATGAAAACATAACACAAATTCTCGAAGATGTCACCCCTACATCGACTACTGAAGTAGCAAATGAAATTAAAAACAATCTAAACTTAAAGAAAGCACCAGGGTTTGACCTGATTACCGGAGAAATAATAAAGCAGCTACCGGGAAAAGCTACGGTAAAGTTAACTAATATCATAAACGCCGCAGTTAGGTTAAAATATGTACCCAAACTTTGGAAAGTGGCTGAGGTCATCATGATTCCCAAACCAGGAAAACCGCCACATCTAATAACATCATATAGGCCTATATCGTTGTTGCCGATAATGTCCAAACTCTTTGAAAAGCTACTATTAAAAAGGCTTAAACTAATAACTGAAAAAAATAATCTAATTCCGAATCACCAATTTGGTTTTCGCAGTGAGCACTCAACTATCGATCAAGTGCATAGAATAACCAATATTATTGAGAAGACTTTAGAAGAGAAAAAAGTTTGTTCAGCAGTATTCCTTGATGTAGCGCAGGCCTTTGATAAAGTTTGGCACAAAGGATTAATCTACAAACTCAAATTAATCCTACCGAAACAGTACAGCATAATACTGGAATCATATATAACGGAAAGATATTTCAGGCTTAAGCAAGAAGATGAATATTCAGAGCTTAAGGGAATAAAAGCAGGAGTTCCACAAGGAAGTGTACTTGGGCCACTTCTGTATTTACTATACACCCGAGATGTCCCAATCCCACAAAACAACATGATAGCCACTTTCGCTGATGACACAGCTATCATGGCAGTAGGTGACAACAACTCAGATACAGCAGAGCAATTACAAAACGCCATAGAGCAAGTACACAATTGGACAAAAAAATGGCGCATAAAACTAAATGAAACTAAATCTGTACATGTTGACTTTACGAACAAGAGATTAGTTCATAAACCAGTATATTTAAATAATCAAGAAATACCACACGCAAACACTGCCAAATATCTTGGTATGACATTAGACGCTAAACTTCGCTGGAAAGCTCATGTAAAAAAGAAAAGAGGCGAGTTGGAATTAAAATACAAAAAAATGTATTGGTTACTGGGAAGAAACTCTCATTTATCAATCCCTAATAAACTTCTGCTTTATAAGCAAATATTGAAGCCTGTTTGGACTTATGGTATACAGCTGTGGGGATGTACCAAGCAGAGCAACATGGACATTATCCAACGATTCCAAAACAAAGTGCCAAGAAGCATCGTCAACGCACCATGGTTTGTCAGAAATAGCGACATCCACAAAGATCTGGGCATAGAACTCATCAAAACCGAAATTATGAAATTTGCTAGAAGTCATGAACAACGGTTACTTCACCATGTCAACATAGAGGCCAACCAGCTACTGGATAATACGGATTTAGTTAAAAGGCTCAAAAGAGTAAAGCCTTTTGAGTTAGTGTAAATCAGTTAAAATAAATCTTTATCTAGCGCACGACAAAAGCGCGATCAAATCATAAATATCAAAACTAAGGAGTACATCGATGGATGAACCCTTAAATTTTAGTAAAATGTAGTAATTTAAGTTAGAATAAAATTGCTTATTAGTCTTAGACTAGATTGTAATTAAAAAAGAAATAATAAAACAGAATTATTTTCAACAAAAAAAAAAAAAAAAAAAAAAAAAAAATTAATTCACATCAAATCATTATTTAAAATTATAATCATGTAACTTAAAAGTACAATAAATAAATTCAATTCAATTGTCTACTAATTTAAATAGTTAATATTTAAACCTAATGCCCCTCCTTTTTTTTTTTTTTTTAATAACATTGGTAATCTTTAAATTTCTCTGGAGGTAAGACCTATTTCGATTTGAACGCCTTAACATTATGTTTTCGTTTGTTTCGTTATTTAAATTTTGTTCCATATTTCGAGAATCTGTTATACTCGTAGGTTTGTTTATATTTTCAGTTACATTTTCAGACTTTACATAAATTATTCATCAAATTGTGTGTTATTTCTTGACCTTCTTAAATGAAATGAATTTCTTCTTAACATTTTACCGTCTTCAGTTTTAATCAGCTAGGACCTAGGAGCCAGAAGTTTCTCTATAATTTTGCCTCTAAGCCAAATTTTACCCCTTTGATATAAAATAATGTCATTGACATCAAAAGGTATTCTAACTTTTGTATGTTTATTATAATACTGTTAAGATTTTTTATTTATGTCTTCGAGTTTGTTTTTAATATTCTTCTGGCTTCCAGGTACTAGAAGACTTTCCTTAATTGGCAATTTGGTTCTGGTTCTCCTCCCCACAAGCAATTGCACAGGTGAAACATTAACGTAACTTAACGGAGTATTTCTATAATTTAGCAAAGCTGCACTTGCTTTCTTTAATATATTTTTCGCGGTTTGGACAGCTGTTTCGGCGAGACCATTGGAACGCGGATACCCTGGTGACGACGTTATTATTTGAAAATTCCACTCTATAGCAAATTGTTTCATTTGAAAACTTCCGAACGGTTGATTATCAGCAATCATAATGATAGTAATTGCTAATGTAGCGAAAACTAGTTTTAATTTTAAAATTACCTCTAATGCAGTTTTTTTTTTTGATTTCTATTATCTCTAGCCAGTTACTATATTAATCGACTAAAATCAGATAATAATTTACCCCTATTTCACAAATGTCCATTGCTATTTTTTCAAACGGTCGATCAGGTATTTCGTGACTATTTGACTCTTCTTTTATGTTACTACTCCTAAAACTTTCACATACTTGACAGCTAGCCACTAAGTTTTCAATTTCGTTGCCTAAACCCAGCCAGTATAAAATTGACCTGGCTCGCTGTTTGCCTCTGACTATACCGAAATGCCCCTCATGTATTTTATCTAACATCTCTTTTTTTAAACTGTGCGGTACTATTACCCTGTCACCGAAAAACAACAAGTTATTATCAAAATATATATCATTCCGAATTTTGTAATAAAACTGTTCACCATTTTTAAGATGTTGTTTTACTGGCCATCCCTTAAAGCAAAATTATTTGATTTGACATAAAACTGGATCCATTTCAGTTTCTTTGATAAATTTTAATTCCCGATCTTACGTTAAATTTATGGTGTGAATGACTTAGGTTAGATCCTCTTCATAATTTTTATAAACCGCTTATGTTCTCGACAGCAGATCAGCAATAAACATGAACCTTCCCAGTACATATTTAAGAGTAATAATTTCATCCTCATTCTTTGAATTCGGGAACTTTGTGAACTCGATAAATTTATTTTTAAATACTCCTAGTAACGGTTGGTGATCTGTATGAATTTCAAATGATCTACCATAAATGTAATTATGAAATATTTTGCACGCTTACACTACTGCCAGTAACTCCTTATCTATTTGGTAATACTGTGTTTCTGTATCTGACAAACTTCGTGACCCGTAACATATTGGCTTACCATCCTGCATTATACATGACCCTATTCCGTTTTGTGAAGCATTAGTTTGTATGACTATCGCTTTTTTTTCATCATATACATATACCCAACGCTGGAGACCTAACTATTAAATTCTTGATATTATCTAAAGTTTTTGAATGTAAATCTAACCAGCCAAATTCCCTATTCTTTTTTATTAATTCTCGTAATGGACTCGACACCTCTGCTAGATTAGGTACGAACGAACGCATATAATTTATTACCCCCAGGATATCTTGCAATTCTTTTTTATTTTGAGGATATTTTATTGCTTCTATCGCTTTTATTCTATTGGGATCTCCCTTTATCCCATTCTTTCAGAAAATATGGCCTAAATAAGACACACTGTCAACTTTTTAATTTAATATTATATATCCTAGAAGTTTCTATAACCGTTTCCATTATTCGATCATGTTCAGCTTCGCTACTTGCTGCTATTAATAAATCGTCTATATAAATTGTTACGCCTTGAATATTCCCAAAAATGTCTACATTAATTTTATGAAATAACTGTGGAGCTGCTGCTAACCCAAATGGTAGTCTCTCGAACTTATAAACTCCAAATATGGTATTGAAACTGCATAATTTACTTGATACGTTATCTAGTTGGACATGCCAAAACCCATTTTTCACATCCAACACACTAAATATTTTCTTGTTCGTTAAATTAGTTGATATCTCCTCAAGCGTTGGAATATGAAAATATTCCTCTAAAACGGCTTCATTTAATTCCTTCGGATCTAATCATAAACGCAACGATTTATCAGCTTTTTCGACAATGACCAAATTACTGATTCACTCGACGGGCTCATTTACTTTCGAAATAATACGATCGAATTCTAATTTATTTAAAGTTTGCCTTAAGGTTTCTTTTAAAACGACTGGTACCCTACGAGCTGGTTTTATTATGGGATTTGCATTTAACTTTAATTTTAATGTATATTTTCTAGCAATACACCCATTTCCTGTAAAAACATCTATATTATGCTTCACAAGTTGACATTCTGACCTAACTGAATATATTCTATTCAACACTTTTAATAATTCTATTGTTTTCAAACCTAATATTGGTTGCGACCCTTTATCGTCTACTACAAAAAATTCCTGTATATCGTCGTGGTGACAGCAAACTGTTGTATATCATTTTATTGAAACTTTACAGTATGAACAAAATACTAAATATGTGCAAAAATATTATTAAAATTTCTAACATTTTAATTAAAACCATTATTATAAATAGACTCAATTTATACCAAATAAATCAACAAGAGCCGTGCACGATGCTTAATCAGAAAATTTGACATACAACCTATGACTACTTAAGTACTTACTATTTACTATGACATAGGTCGAAATGCAATTAAGCACACAAATAGGAAAACGCTAATTAATTTTAATTCATTTATTTTTTTTTTTTTTTCAATTGAATTAATTTATTTTATTCATTTTAAATGTAACGCATTTATTTGTATGTTAACAAATCATAAAAACAATGATAATCCTTTGGAATTAGGTTTTTAAGTTCTTGTAAATACCCAAATTTTGTAGCCTCAATAGCACAAGGCCCCGAGTAAAGGCTGAGATGGCGTAAGCCCAAGGCATCTATTCGTTTAGGACGCGCGGGCAAAGGCATCCAGTCTTCTTCAAAATCAAATTTGTAATTAATTACGCCTTCTGGAGTAACTCTCGTCTCTTACCTAGCTTTTTCTCAATCGTGGCATGAATTGAATCTACTTCCATTTGCGTATGACACACCGCTAAGTATTTCTGTTCAATTAAAAGGTTATTTCTAATACTTAGTTCTAGAAGAGCATTAGACAATTTAACGTTTCTATTCTGATAGCCACATCCATCGCTCCAAATTATCAGATGATTAGGGTTTTTGCTTTCTATTTCCTTTTGCAAGTAATTTGTGGTGATCGACGCAAACATGTCACTTTTAAGTCCTCCACTTGCTTCGTGCCATACATAGCACACGACATCTTTACTGCACAAATTGTAGTATGTAAAATTGTGTACCTTCAATTTTGTTTTGTAGCAATTTGCAGCGGCATTTAGCCGAGGAGACAGTAGAACAGCTTGCAAATCGACCGTGTATGTTTGCATACTTGGGCAATCTGTAGCAGGGTTTTGTCCTTTTCTTTTTCTGACCGTGCTTTATTTTTCTTCGCAATGTGTTTTTGGAAAGTTTCTTCATCAAGGTTACCGTTTTTATGCATAGTGCATTCATTGCACTGGTCTTTTTTAGGAGAGTAAATATCTATATTTAACTTTTTCACCACATTAAGGAAAGTTTTCCATGATTCTAATGTCTGTTTTTGCTTTATTATTTATACCTTCGTGCACATTCCAGTAAAATTTAAATCCAATTTTCTTCCTCGAGCTTTGGGAATCCGAATCATTTCTCCTATGTTGTGGACGCTCTTGAAACACACATCCTGCGACATAAACTTTTTTGGCTTCCCACGACGCTAATTTCCAAAAAGCTGCAAAAATTGATTTGCGATCCTCCTCGCTTATCGTAGAGCATTCAAAATTTTGTTTTGGACCACCTTTTGATGTGCGTCTTACATGCCCGTTTCATCTTGTTCGAAGAGATTTCTCCTCCTTTCGTTCTGTTTGTTCATATTTTCCAAAAACGTTTTTCTTAAAACCGGTGTATCTTTTTCCCTTAAGTCGCAATTGCGCATTCTTTTGTCGCTTCCATTGAGTTTGGTCAGCTTGGCCTTTACGCTTTTTTGCAACAGTTCGATCCTCTCCATTTGATGAAACAACTTCCTCTGCTTCTGTTGCTATTTCGACTTCCGTTTCTATCTCAGCTTCTATTGATAAGTCCTCGTCCTTTGTGGTTTCTTGAAGCTCTGATCGTTCATATAATTCGTCTGATTCCCGAACTGAAATCAGCTTCCGCTTGATCCTGATTATCAAGTGACGTAATACAATTTTGAACAATTGGCACAAAGTCAATCATTTTGCCTTCTGCAGTTTCGGTACGTCGGATAGGCAAGCATTGCGTAGGAATGGCCCGTGGTTGCTCTTCATGTTTAAGCTGTGATTGCGGAGTAACGCTTTCTACGGGTGTTTTCTCTTTTTCCACATTAGCGCGAGCTAGCTGCATTAAGAGATAGCCTCTACTTCCCTCAAACATTTTCAGTCTACCATTAATCTCTAGTTCTTACCTGTGAACGAGGAAATTATCTTTATATGGATTACTAATGCAATAAGTCGCATGTCGATAAAAATGATTAATAGGTGAATATTGCAAAAGATCTTATGTCAAGAATCACTGTAATTTAGTAGCGTAATTTCTTAAAAAGACGCGTGAAAAAAGTTCACTTTATTTTTGATATCATAATAATGTAGTAGACATAATTTAAACACTCTAAAAAAAAAAAAAATAAGAAATTATATAAAAAAGTTAGGTTAGGTTAGGGGACCGATTGTCGAAAAATGTTAGGCATAATCTTTTAATGAAGCAAAATAATTTATTTACGGTTTAAATTTATAGATACTAATGTAATTAATACTTACGTTAAATTTTATAATAAATTTGCACAGATTTTCTTAGAATTACACCAAATTGCACTATATTTCACGCGAATGCGCCGACACGTTCTTTCGCAGTTTGACATAAGACTTATTGCGGTAATCAAAATAATCATTCGTTTATTCGTCAAATTGCAACTGCGCACTATTGCCTTTTTCTGATTTGCTGAACGATATGAGATCAATTGTAGCTTGTAGTAAGTGATATTTTGGTTACAATGATACAATAAAAAGGAAATTGATATTTCGTGACATAAGACTTTTTGCAGCCACCACGACGATATATTCTTTGCCTTTGAAAAAAATCTTTAAACTTATCCTTCCCAATGGTCTAACCGAAGTAAGCTTCCAATACTATTGTAGTTCCAATTAATTTGCTCTTTGTCATCAAGCTTTCACAAATTGATCGTGTAATTACATTAATGTCCGCACCCGTGTCTATTTTAAATTTTACTAATTTATTTTCTATCAAAACCTCTTCATACCACATGTCTCTATTTTTCTGTTATACTAAGAGTGAATCCACAACAAAATTGCAATTTAATTCTCCTTTAACATTATTTTGATTAGAATTATTCACCAACTGTATTTCCCTATTCTCTATAGATTGAACATGTGCCTTTTTACGATAACATGCCTGAGCGAAATGACCTTTTTTATGACAATTCTTACATATCTTATCATACGCTGGACATTCCCCCCAAACCATGCTTCGTCTTACATTTCTTATCATTAATATTTTTATAATTTGTACCTGTTTTATTTTTGGTTATGTTGTTAACCTGTACGTTGTTATTTCCTTGCACCTCCTTCACATGAGCTTGACTAATTTCATGAGTCCGACATATAGTATCTCCACCGCCTTTTCGTACGTTAAATTCTCGTTGGTTAATAGCCGCTCTTGCAGTCCGACATGACACACTCCTACCACAATTTTATCTCTTATGTGCGAATCATCCTTGAATTCGCACATTTTATGCGTTCCCCTTCTTTTTGTACTCTTTTATAAAAAACGTACCTTTGATAAACCACATTTTTTTTTTTACCTAAAGGTCAAGAGTACTAGTACAGATAGATGACCCCATTGTCCTTGACAATTTTTGTTTAAAAAAATTTTTTTTTTGTGGCTTTAGCGTAATTTAGGAGATATTTGGATCCGTCGATTAAAATGGCTCACTCAGTATATTAGCTGGTCCCGATTACGATTTCATGTCAATTTATTCTGAAAAATAAATTCGGAATTTTCGGTATTAACGTCGATTTATACCATCGTTTCCTTTCAGCTCATACCAACGTCGCACCGTGCGGCCAAATGGAAAAGAAAAAGTTTCTAGATGGGTTTTATTTTCCATTGGGTTGTCTAAAGTACATGTCTAACATTCAGTAATCACTCATAGAAGAATAGATTTCCTTCTACCTGCTCTAGAATATTAGTCACAATGCTACGTTTGTCCGAGTAGAAATTTTGTTGTTCAGCCGTGGTCGATTGTAAAAGTTATCAGAGGTTCTAGGTGAAAGTATTATCTTTCAAATAAATAAAAAATTGGCTGCTTTAAACTGCTTCTTCGGATTTTATTAAAGTTTTTGGAAAATAGGTTGGGGAAAAAGTATTGAGAGACTTTTTGTCATTTTTTGATTAAATTTTTAAGTTTCATAATTTCATCGGTATAGAACTTCAGTCGTTTATCGGCGAAAAACTTGACCAAGTGATTTTCACAGTCCTTTTTTGTAGCCAACTTTAGACCATCAAGGGAGCTTTGCAGAGATCGAAACAAATGGTAGTGGGTGGATGCTTCAAAACTTTCCAGCGAAGCTTTCTCAAATTTTGCCGGCTCATCAAATATGTGTGTGATCTGGCGTTCTCATGATGGAAGACAACAAGCTTTCTATTGATCAATTCCCGGTTTTTTTCCTAATGAATCCTAATAAACTGTGACAAAGAATGCATTTACTTACGTACGCAATTTTGGACGTCCTAATCTGTTTATAAGTTTTACGTGCAATCCTTGTTGGAAAGAGATTATCACGGAATTGTTACCTGGCCAAATGGTGACCGATAGGCACGACCTCATTACTCGCAATTTCAAAATTAAAGCCCAAAAATTGGTGGCTATAATCACAAAAGGCAACATTTTTGGTGAAACCAAGATACCGGACGTTTGTATCGATAAAGAGTTAGTCGACACTATTGTTAGAAGCATGATCCACGGCCCCTGCGGTCCCTACAATACATCATCGCCATGTATGTATATGAAAGATGAAAATTGCACAAAAAATGTCCACGGGCAATGCTAAACGAAATACAACACAACGACAAGGGATATCCTCAGTGTCGACGCAGAGCACCAGGGGACAGTGGGAGAACAACTACCATAAACGTAACAGGTGAACGACGGCAAGTGGTCGTAGATAACAGTTGGGTTGTACCTTAATATATAAACGTTGAAGCGTGTTATTATTACACGAAAGGAATCCAGCTGTAATTCATCTGGCCGTCCATTTAGAAAATGGTTTCCACGTTACTACACGTCGAATGTGACAAGAAAAGAGCGGAAACGACGTGTACAAGGAAGATCAGTTGAAAATTGGCCAAACGTCAAAGCAGGAGACGCACTTGGACGTATGTACACTGTGCACGTAAGAAATGTTGATTGTTTTTCTTTGCGATTACTGATTAAGAAAGTGTGTGAACCGACAAGTTCTTGAAACCTCAAAACTGTGAATGGACAGGAAGAAGTAACCTACAGAGAGGCGTATGAAGTATTGGGCTTACCGGAAGACGACAACCACTGGGATTCTATGATGGAAGAAGCTGCTGAACTCAATAAAACTATGGAGAAAATATAAAGATACTCTGTCAGAGGATCTATTCCATATTCTTCAAGGGTTACATCCGGATTTGACGTATAACGACGAAATTTATAATAAGGCTTTGATTATTATTGAAGAAAAAGTGATTTCTATCGCCACCAAAAAATTAAGCGAATACGGAATGACCGCGCCACTTCGAACGAGGGAAACATCTGACGAAGTTACCAGAGAACTCGATTATGACACCACAGTGCTTCAGGGCCAAGTGACCGCAATGAAAACGCGACTTCTTTCAGAGTAACGGCAAGTGTGAGAGAAGGTGCACTGTTTTTGGGGAAATGGGAACACTTTTTTACTCAATTTGCGGATGGCTCCAGTTCGTAAGGCCAAAAACATAGCCGTTGCCGTAGCATCTACCAGCATTGCTGCCACGCTACTTAACGGTGGACGGACTGCGCACTCGGTCCTAAAACTAATGTTTGTAGGCGACTTCCGGCAAATATTACCAGTCATTCCTAGAGGAACCACCGCGGACGAAATGAACGCTTGCTTGAATGCATCTGTACTCTGGCACAGTATATAGAAACTAGACTTAACCACCGACATCATTACAACTCTACAACTACACGGAATCGACAGAATATGCGGCCAAATGACTAAAAATAGGTCAAGGGGAACTCGATACAGAATCTGAAGGTAAAATCCATTTCACGAATGACTTTTGTAATGTTGTTAATTCAGAGGAGAAACTCATTACAAAAATTGGTTATGTGAAAGAGTAATATTGGCATCCAAAAATGAAACGGTTGCTGAAATAAACAAAAAAATCTTGAGTCTAATACCGGAAGAAGGAACAAAAATATGCTTCCGTGGATACAGTAATGAATGCTGACAATAGCACCACATATCCAGTAGAATTTCTCAATTCAATGAAAGTATTTGGCGTAATCCTCACACATAATTCATTTAAAGGTGGGTATGCCGGTTTTGTTGATGCACAATATTGATGCGCCAAGGCTGTGTAATGGTACAAAATTACATATAACTCAACTTAGCAGGAATGTCGTAAGAGCCACTATTATGACCGGGACAGCTAAAGAAGAGAGGGTTCTCATTCAACTTACCATTTTAGTTCAAACGTTTCAGTTCCCCTTGAAAATAGCGTATGCGATGACAGTAAACAAATCTCAGGGACAAACAAGAAGGTGGCTGGTTTGCATCTTGGATCGCCTTGCTTTTCTCATGGGTCTGCTTACGGGTCTCTTCGGCGCATAACCTCCACGTATTGGCGCGTAAAAATTATATTAAAACCTATCCAGAAAGTGTGTTTGGTGTTTACTTTTTGCTGTTTACTTTAGTCAGTGTTTATTACGGGGTATTTTGACTAGAGGTAATAAAATCTTTCTTTTAATATTTAAATATACGATGCAGGACTGGGAATATTATTAAGAAAGATGGTTATCCACTCCAATATACGAGCCCTGATTCAAAATCAAAGCTTACATAAATTATTTTCAACAGATTCCGAGCAATTGGCTTATAGAAATTTTTTAATGTAATCAAAGATTACCAGTGAGTGACATCGCCTTTATTTTTAATAACCGCTTCAGTTCTGCTCGGCATTGTATACACAAGTTTTTGGCACTCTTCTGGTGTAAAATTATTCCAAATGCCCTGCTATCTTTGCCGTAGTTCACCAATAATTCTGGCAGGTCTGAAAAGCAATTGTTTTTTTTTGTTAATCTGGACTACTAGAAGACCAATCGAGTAGTGGAATGTTATTTTCTGTTAACCAGGCCTTAACTTGCTGGCACGGACTTGCTGGAAAATTATGTCGGCACTTGATGTTTGGTGTGCAGCAATGGATGGTAAAAGGTGGTCTTGAAAAATACCAATATATTTTCCGCATTCACCATACCATCAACGAAGGAAGTGGAGACTGCCGACTCCTGCAACTGACATGCATCCCCATACCATTAAATATACCGGATGTTTAACTTTCTTAATAAGACAATAATCATAAGGTCTCGGACTATCTCCAGGTATGACCTCGAAACGAGACTCATCGCTCCACAAAATTGAGTTTCATTGTCTAGGGACCCAGGATTTATGAGCTTTTGCCCATTTACGTCAATTTTTTTCTCTTTAATGGTACATTTTCGGTAAGATTTAATGATGACACCAACTTAAACAAATACCAATATCATGGCTTGCTTCGTAAATCGTTAATATTCGAAAGAAACATGCCCAACAAAGAGTAGTTGAAACTGAGCCAATTGTTGTGAATCGCTTGCATATTTTTTAAACGGTTGATTAATTTTAATTAATCATTTACCATTATTGAATTTTGAATGTATTAAACGCCAACTAATGAAGAATTGTTGTAGAAAAGAAATTTTTGAAATATATTTGTTTGTTTCCGTTTAATGCGATCATTTTTGACGGCTAAATTTAGATATTTGGCTTGAGCCAAATTCTTTGAAGCAGGGCTCGTATGTATATAGAATTACAATCTTACTCCAAGAAACGACTGCGTTAACAAGAATTGCTGGAACACCTTATACTACAAATTCATAGACACTATCACACATTGAGAGCCCCTAATTTATGGAAACCAACTGTTATGTGGCACAAGAGTTGTTCACAAATCTTCAAATTTTTCCTTCCAATAAAAAGCCTAAAATATTCTGAAACAACAAGCAATGAATAAATAGATTAATATAAGTTTACCGGGAAGTTAGAGGAAATTTATAAAATTTCTTCGCCCTTGGCTGTGATACCACCAATATGACCTACTATTTACCCGGGAAATCCCGAGTACTCCGCAGTCTTTAATATGTAGAAGAAAACTAAAAGAAACAGGGCGGCTGACTACAGCTTATTTTTGAAATTAATCAATAATTTTAAAGCTTACAAAGTTTTCTAATTCTTTTAAGAGAAAAAGAGCTTTTACATATTAAAAATAAACCACAAGAGATTCAACCTTTCATTCAAATCACTTAAAAATGGGAAAAGAACCACGAATAAAAATAAAAATATTAATACACAATTCGTATAATAAGAATTTAATTTACCAAATAAAAATAAAAATTAATGGAAAGCACACGTAGCAAAACACAAAAGAAATATTTATAAGAAAACCAAATTTGCCGAAAGAAGGAAAAACCGCTTGATTATCTCTCCAAAAAAAAGTTAAAAGTATAACAAAAAAAAAACGAAAATAAGGATTCTTCATTATTAAGAACGTAAATTAATCAAGGTTGAAACAATACACAATTCTAAAGGCTATTGTAATTATTTCCAGACTTAGAAAAATCTCAAGTACCCTAATATGCTCCTAATATCCATAAACATAAAAACAAAAACCGACATTTTTTGTGTTGTGCTGTTGTTGATGGTGGTGGTACTACTGCCGCTGCTGCTGCTGCTGCCTTGATATACGTTCATGGTTTTTTGTTCTATCCATATTTGATCCTTGGAATGTCCTATAGTTAGAAACGAAATATACCAAAACAATACACAACAACGGCAAACAATACAAAAAAAAAAGGGAAAAATTTGAAATATGGAATAAAATAAAGGCATTCGGTGGTGTATTGTGTATGTATATTGTGTATATAGAAGAAATTTCCTTGAATGGCGAAAGATAATTAAATAACTGATTGTGGTGGAAATCGTTCTTAAATGTAAAAATAACCGAAGAAATTGAAAATAAAAAATGTAATAATAATGAACAATGAAGGATTGCGTATACATATGTAAGTATAAAGGGATAAAACTGAAGGAAACGTACCCTGGTGCGTGTGTGTGAGTGTGTGTGTGTAAATAACCAATAATAATAAAAACATGGTCTTTACCCGGCATCCAAAATGCGAGTACACCACCGAAATGGTTATACTCAAATGAATTTAATTTTCTTGAATTTTCCAATACAATGCGAACAAAAAAAAAAAATCCGGAACTCCTTTAATTTGTACACTTGCGTTCAAAATTTCTTAAAATATTGCGGAATTTGATTTTTGTTATTTTTTATTGTAATGAAATAATTATTTAGCGTAAATTAAATTTATTGCTTCATTATTAAAAATAAAAACTAACATTAAACTTTTCCGTTTTTTTTTTATTTGGTTTTGCTTCTCGTTTCAAGATTATAAAAGCCACACACAAATACAGTACAGTTACATACAAATCAAAATACGATAAAAGGGTAACAGAGTGTAAGCGAAATGTTTCCTTGGTAATTGTTTTTTCTCAGGTTTTTACTTTTCCGTTTTTTTGGGGAAATAAAAATATTTAACGTTTTTAATTTCCAAACGAAAAGGGGACCAACACGAAAAAAAAAATTTATTGAATTGTTTTTAACTTTCTTATGATTTTAGAAATTTAGAATCGTTGGTTTTTTTTTTTTGTGTCCTTCTTAAATATGAAACATTCTTTCATCAATTGCGGGTGATTTTACTGGAAAGGTCACTGAATTAATTAAATTTTCCTTTTATATTTGATTTCCAACGAAAAATAATTTGGTCCCCTATAGGTAGGTATAGGGATTATTAAAATAAATATTTTTTTATTTGATGTGCAATGTGGGTCGAATTATTTTTATTTGATTCGTGTTTTTATTCTTGTTTGTGGTATATAATTTAAAAACCGACCAATTTACGGTTGTTATTTTTAATTATGAGACCAATAAGAGAAAACTACAAAGGGAAAAGCCGAGGTTTGGATTGGCGAAGGTAAATCAATTTAAATGTTTTTCTCGTTAATTTCTGTGGATTACGGACAACCAATCATTCTCGTCAATTAAATTTCAATCAAATTTGTCAATTAAATTTTCAGAGATAGGTGCAGAAGTTATATAGTTCCATCCATTGTTGTTATGGTTATTGTGCTATATTTCTGGTGATTGTTTGGTCCTGGATTGGTGTCATAAGTGTATTAACACTTAATTGATGAAAATGAAGACGAGGAAGACCTTGAAATATCAAAACCAGCGAATTTTATGTTAGAATCCGTAAAAGGAGCAAAACGCTTCAAGCTCCAACTAGCAAAGGGTAAAATGTTAAAGCAAAATTTTAGCAGCATGCCGTAATACGAAGAAGCTAAGAAGTTTTGTAAGGTTTACTTCAAGAAGTACGTCTCGGCTAAATACAGGCGGAATACGACATGATTGTCGCTGAAATGGAGACAAAACAGTGGTTTTCCTTATACAGTATATTCATCTACGACAAAATATCACGCCAACAAAAAATGAACTACCTGTACCCAGTTTAAGCTGAGAAACAGGAACCAGCCTAAGAACAATACATAATAACGTCCTAGAATGTCTAAACGAACTTAAACATTTTAACAAGGAAATCAGATGATGAGACTTATCTCTTGTACGAATTAACAATCAAAATTCAAAAAGAGAGACTAACCGAAAGCTTCTTTAACTTGTTGGAAACAAGGTATCAATCTCTGGCTATAATCGCTAGAAAATGTCAACAAGAAAAAAAATCTACTACAAAACAACCCTAAGAGGATAACGCACTATGACATGGAACTCATCACAATTTACTCCACAACATTCGAAAGGAACTGATAAAGAAGCTCCAACCAAGACAGCCTTGCAGATAACCTACAAATTCTTACAGGGCATTGTCTTATTGAGAAACGCCACTGGCGGTTTGTGACCATAAATTCAGAGTGGAATCGAATCAACTGGAAATATCATCAATATCAATAATTAATCGATTTAAGTGACATAGTAGCATCATCATCAACATCTTTGGTACCTAAAATCGAGCCCCATCTTTATGCTGACTATATTGCCGAAATCACTAACCATAGAAAAAATCATGAAACAGTTCAACACTACTCAAAATATGGTGCGAGCAGCTAAACATATTCAACACAAAACTGGCCCACTGGTAATATTAGAACCAAGAGCTGAAAAACGCTTAAGTGAAAAGCTCAAGCGATCAGTGTTAGATTATTATAACGATGATGATAGTGTTAGTCGTATAATGCCTCGAAAGAACTTTTGCTTAACTATTGAGAAAAAATAAAGTACAAAATCGTCTAATGATGTGCACATTAAAAGGCTACCAAACGAAATATCAGGATGATGAGTAATAAATATGAGTTTCTAATAAAAATGAGTTTCTCAAATTTTCTCTATTCTGTCCTAAAAAATATGTCGTACCAAGCAGTGGAAGGTATACAGTTTACGTTGGTATAATACATGAAAACGTAAAATTAATTAGTTAAGGAGCCAAGATGGACACTGTTACCAATGGAATGATAGTAATAGTAATAGTAATATTTTATTAAAATGTTAAATAAGCCGAAGCTTTTGAATAACAATCATATTTACAAATATTATCGATGTTCAGTTATCAATTTAAACAGACCCTTTTTAAATAAGCCTAGAGAGCTGATGAATTTTAGCTCCAAAGGCAAGCTGTTCCAGGTGATAATTGCATTTATCAATGCTGAATTATTCCTAACATTAGTTCTGTTAACAGGCAAGTTAACATTCTTTGTGCGCAGTGACTGGGAAAAATTTAATTTTTCATGCAAATACAATGGCATGCCCGATTTAACTAGACGAAACATAAAAACGGCAGTCCTATAGCAGTAAAATTGAAACAAGTCGCATCCAAGAATTATATCTTTATACTCAGAGATATGATCAAACTTTCTAAGATCATAAATATATCGAGTACAATTATTAAATGTAACCTCAAGTATACGTCTTGAGGAACTATCACATTTGTTATAAATTACATCACAATAGCTGAAAATGGGTACAACCAAGCTTTTAATTAAATAAATTCTTAAGTTAACAGGGCAAAACTTTTTTATCAACCTAAGCGTGTACAAGCTATAATTAATACGCTGGCACAAGGAGCGCACATGGTCGTTCCAAGTAAGATTTGAGTTCAGTATAAGCCCTAAATTGTTTAATGTTGGAACAAATGAGATGATATCACTGTCCAAATAAAGCACCGGTCTAATATTAAGAGAAGTATTTCTAGAAAGAAACAATGCTTTACTTTTACCTGGATTAATTGAAAGTGAATTATTCTTGGCCCATAAAGAAATATTTCTAAGGTCAGAATTAAGTCGCAAAACAATTTCATTCAATTCTGATAAGTTACCACCAATATACAGTTGCAAATCGTCGGCATACAGATGAAACCGACAATTTAGGATTCGCCATGATAGATCATTTATATAAATAGAAAATAACAAAGGACCCAATATGGATCCCTGAGGCACTCCAGCAAGTATCCCCGCAATACAAGAATGATCATCACCACACCTCACAAACTGCTTACGATTACATAAATACGAATGCATCAACATAATAGCAGAATTGGAAAACTTATAATACAAATATAGCTTCTGTAAGAACTGGATATGATTAACACAATCAAATGCCTTAGAAAAATCCAAGAGCACCAAAATAGCCATCGAATTTCTACTGTCTAAGGTAGACGACAGGTCATCAACAATATGTACAAGGGCTGTAGTAGTGCTACAGCCGGATTTGTACCCGGATTGATATTTACAAAGAAAATCAAATTTATTAAGGTGCTCCTGGATCTGCAATTGCATAACTTTTTCCAAGACCTTAGATAGAGCAGATAAAATACTAATTGGACGTATATCACCAATACCAGAAATAACATCCTTTTTAGGTAGTGGTGTGATAGAAGCTATCTTCCATAAATCAGGAAACACAGACTTTGTCAAACATTGATTTATAATGAATGTTATAAGAGGCAGGAACAGATCAATATATAATTTTAGTACCTTGAAGTCTACCATATCATAAGCTTTCGAATCTGATTTAATTGCACAAATCGCATTCAACACTATAAGTTCATCAACGCAATCAAATACAAAGGCATCATTTTCAGAACTACAGAAATCAATATCAGGTAAAGGCAAAACCCCAGTAGAATCACAAATATTACAAATCCCAGACAAGATTTGTTCCGCAGAAAATTCAATGGCTGCATCACCTGTAGAGCTTGAAACACCTAGTTTTTTTAAATTATTCCACGTTGTCTTAGAGTTATGAGCATTCTCAAAATAAAATTTTTGTTTAGCTTGATTGATGCCTTTAACAGTTTTATTCCTAAAAAATTTAAAAGCTGTCAAATCAACATCCAACCCATACAATTTATGTTTTTTATGAGCCAAATCCCTACATTTCATTAAATTTAATATATATGAATTTAACCACGGTGCAGTAGGGCATTTATTAATGATACTTTTCCGGGGTACACAAGCTAAATCTAAATGTAAGAAATTTGAATTAAATATATCAAGGATGTCATTCACATCGGAATAGTTGTACATATTAAACCAATCTAACGAAAAGAAATTATTTACAAAATGCTCGTGATTGATAGCTTTATAATCAGGAACAACAGTATAAGAAATTTGATCCCTAGTACGAGAAAACTTATAAGATGCAAAAATCAAATCATGATCAGAAATAGCAGGAACAGCAGCCTGGCCAAATGAAATAATATTATGTCTATCAGGTACGTACAAAATTATCAGATCCAAAAGACTGTTGATCCTAGTGGGTCTATAAGGTAAATAACATAAATTATGCAAATTCAAACAAGCTTCTAGTTGATTATTAACCATCATATTGAAGTTAAAATCACCACAGCAGAAAATCTTTTCATAGCTTATTAGGTATTCAGCAAAAATTGTTTGTAAACTGTTAATATCATTACTACAAGCAGGAGGTGGGTTGTAAGTAACCAAAATTAAAATTTTACCAAAACTCCCAGTAAGTTCAGATGCTAGATATTCTACTTTACCCAAAGAACCAGAGAATATTTTTTTAACCTTAAAAGTGGCCCTAAAATAAAGACCAACTCCACCCCAATTATTATTTATTCGATCAGATCGTAGCAGTTTATAATTATTAATTTGAAGCGACTTGTTAGAAATCTTACTACTAAGCAAAGTCTCAGTCAAGGCAAGAATATCAAATTGATATGTTTGTAAAATAATAGTTATGTCATCAAAATGTTTTACCAAGCTGCGCACATTCAAATGACCAAACTTTAAACAAGAATTGTTATGTACCTGCAAATTATCACCTGGAACAGCTTGATTAGCTTCATCGATTGAGCCTGTATACATATTATAATTATGTAAAAAAATGTTGTCATCTAAACAAGTGGTGTGTCGATTACAGCTGGTATCCGAAATTTCACACGTGGAGTTAGAGATGCCCGAAAATTTTTTTTGTCAAATTTTCTAACCAAAATACCAATTGGCCAAGTAGCAGGATCCAGAGCCTTACCACGCAATTCTTCCTTAAACCCCAATTTGAAGCACACATATTCCAAATCATTCAGATTGTGATTCTTTGGGACTAATTTAGAAATTTTACAGTTATCTGTATCTAAACAAGTTTTTGCAATAGCCAGGATGTCGTCCTCAGGAGTATTAGAAGCAAATCTTGAAATATGTATCCAAAACATTGGAGTAACCGTTTGTATACCAAAATTATTCGGAACATTTTTAGTACCACAAATAGATTTAGTGACTACGCGCTGTGGAGTTTTAACTCCAACTTCACTAGCATTCATACATTTGCTTGGTTGATCCGGAGCACCACTGTGAGAATGTGCATTCGATGCTGCAACAGGCACAACTACAGGATTTTTTACCACTTCAGCAAATGTCGTACAAGAAGTGGAAGATACTGGATTTTGAACGTCGTCATTAGTTAAAGGCGATGTAACCACAGCTAAATCTTCATTCACACCTACAGAGGAATTTAAAGGCATAGATGTAATAACATTAGTTGATCTCAACTGAGGTAAACAATCCAAAATCATGCCGATCTTTTGTTTAAGCGAAAAAACTTCATCAAGCAACTTTTCAATGAAGGAATGCTGAGCATTATCATCACTCAAATTATGTTTAATTAATTTAAGAAATGCTTTATTTCTTAAAAGGTCACGGCAATCGCAGCAGAACCACATGATATTTGGGCATTTCAAAGTTAGATTATATGCAACACGATCAACCCCAGCGCATCCATAGTGGAAAGTGTTACTACAAAATCCAAAGCAGCTAATCATTTGATTATTAGTAAACGCCAAGCTGCATTTACCGCATTCCATATTATGATATTAACACAATAACAGAACAAGAGAAAGAAATAGAAATGGCAATGTCAAATTAATATATACACTATTGTCAAATTAATATTTACACTGTTTAAAAACTTATTCACCAAACACTAATATTTACACAACACATAGTACATAGTTAATAATATTAAATATTAAATTATAATATTTCTTTCACAAAATCGAATTCAAATTATTTTTTTAAATTTTCAAATCAGAGAAAAATAAACAAACGTCTTGGAAAACTCGATTGGAAATTCAGGACTGCATTTCATCTATATTAAGTGCCGATCCAACATAAACTTGTTTCATTCTGCAATGCGAAAACAGGCAAGGATTGGATAATTTTTGAGATTATTTAAGGAAAAACAAAACTATTGCCAAAACACTAGGATGTTGAGTCTTTGGTGAATCAAATGTAGCCTTCCACTGGAACTAAAAAATTGTATTCCCCAAGAAATGAAAATTTCTTATAATGTGTAGGTACAATATGTTGGACGATTTGGCCCTCTTTTGTTCATGCTGCAAAATATTATTCGATTGTTTTAGACTGTACGCCATATATGCTGGTCATATTGAGCAAATGACAATGATCGTACGCTTTTTGGATATGGGGAATTAAGAAATCGCGAAATTGTTTTTTGCGGTTTGTTTCTATTAACTCATCCGCAGGTGAATTTATGACGGAAACTTTATTAGAAGAACTAGAGTCTTATTCACTATAGATATTCAGCTGATGACTATGGAAGTAAACAAGAGAGGAAAGGATAAAGGTATTCAGAAACGGATATTAAATATTAATCCTAGAGCTCTTTCTGGTTGTAAATGATGCTGCAAAGTTTTGCATAGATGCAGTAAATTTGTTTGATTTGGTGCAATATGTTTATGTATTTTTTCATGTTCAACACGACGAATCGACGATCTGTAAAAGTTTGTTAAGGTCGGAAATATGAGATGGGAAATTAGAATTGATGCCCTGCCTTCTCCTCGTTTTGAGATCGGAAATATTTACGATGCGTTAATTGACATTTATGGCGATACATACACTGGAGCTGTAGGCATGGCAACAAGAGCATGATGTTACCAACAAAATGCTTCAAGATAAAAATTTAAATATTAATTCGGCAATACAACAGTTGAAGCATACTTAAACATTTTTATCAGATTTGAGAAGTGACGTTAATTTTTGTTGATTGCGTGGATCTAATGATTTTCCAACTGAATTTGAATCAGAACCTGTGCGCATAAGAAAAAAAAAATAATTTTTGTGTTTGAAGGCGTATGCTGACGAGCCTATTGATGATCCAAAAACAAAAATTTAAAGTGAAATTTTATTTTGCTGTAATTGATACGGCTATCATGTCCGTCGATGAAAGGTTTCAGCAGATTTTTCAACTAAGCAGTGTCAAGGCCATCTTTACCATGGGGCTATAAAGGCTGCAGCCCTAGGGCGCCGCATTAATAGGGCGCCACCAAATGTCCAAGACCTACATAGTCAATTTTAGAGAGTATATTTTTATTTGAATTTCATTTTTCCCTTCAAAGGAGGGTCAAAGGGAGTTGATGAAATTAAACATTTCAACAAAATAGTCAGCGATACTTTTATTTTTTCTAAAACCAAAATTGTAATAGTTAAGAATATTATGGGAGATTAGATGATCATTAATTCGTTTTAAAATGAGTTTATAAAAGGACGGTAGTTAATAATGTTTCTATCATCTCTCCTCCTTTTCAAAATGGCGAATGTGTATGACGTTTTCCATTTTGTAGGGTAAATATGATTTTGCCAGATGTTGTTGAAATAATTTGTAATAGTATTGATTAGGTTAGGATTAGAGGATACTAATTGTTTGATGATTTTATATGAGATTTTATCATATCCTGGAGCAGTATTATTGGAATTTTTAATAATATCAAGAATTTCAATGTTATTAAATTCCGCAGGATTAATATTAGGATTGAGGTTATTAGAGAGATTAGGAGGGGATTCAAAGGAGAACGGAAAATTGTAATTTAGAAAATTATTAGCTAGTGTGGAATCTTCTAGAATTCTGTAGTTGGATTGTTTTTTATTTTTAATTTTATTGATGTTGTTCCAGAGATCAGAATTATTAGTTTTATGATTGATGCTTATTAAAAAAATATTCCAAGATTTTTTCTTTTCTCTTCTGATTGTTAATTTAAGTTTTTGTATAGATTTTTTACTTCAATAGCGGTAAAAATGTTTTTGTTTAAATTATAAATTAGTTGTTTGTGTTTTTTGATGTTCCGTAGTCCTTGTATAAGATCGTTCCACCAAGGTTTAGGTTTAAAAGTATTTTTACTTGTGATAATAGAAGTGTTTTCAGAAATTAATTTTTCTAGGTGTTCTTCAACATTGCATTTTTCATCAATAGAATTTAGATCAAAATCTTTCAATACTTTTAACCAGTTTGTGATTTGTTTTTTTTTTTAATAATAATTTAGTTTAAAGTCAATAAGTATTGGGAGATGGTCACTTCCTAAATTAATGGGATCAATTCTCCATGATAGTTTTTCAATTAGATTGATTGAACACAAAGTAATGTCCAGTGCTGCAGAATTATTTCTGAAAAAATCTTGTCTTGTGCAAGATCCGTCATTTAGTAAAAAAACATTATTAGCAGTGATTATATCTGCAATCTTATCACCCACCCTGTCGTAAGTAGGGGTCAATGAACTATCCCAAAGACTATTATGAATGTTTATGTCTCCCGCTTTTAAACAGTTATCTATGATTTCCTGAGGTCTAATAATAGAATTATTGTAAAAAGATAAGATATTAAAATTAATGTTTTTAAATTTGAGGTTAATTTTGAAAGCTTGAAAACGGATGTAATGAAAATTTAAATCAATAATTCTCCAAGAAATTGTTTTATGTATTAAAAAACCTACACCGCCAAAACCATCCGGTCTGTCATCAGTAACAAGATTGTAATTGTTAAAAGCCAAATTGCTATTTGGATTTGTCCAGGTTTCAGATAGAATAACGATATCAATATGATTGGATTGTATATAATGGTATAATAGATCTTTATTACTATTTAAACTATGAATGTTAATTTGTAAAATTTTTAAAGGTCACATAATCGAAGGATAAAATGAAAACAAAAACTGGAAAATCACTCAATAAATTTGAGAGAGTTCAAATTAGCCGGATTTTTATTAAAGTCATCGGAATTATTTATAAGTGATTTGACGTCATTAAAAATAGAATCTCTTTCATTTAATTGATTTTTTAATTCGTTTACTAATTTCAGAGCTCATTAAGTTGTTATTGGTCCAGGCTTGATTTTCAACACAGATATCATTAGCGAAATCTATTTGTTTAGGGACTTTTTGTTGGCTACCATAAAGGTGGCTTTTGGATTCTCTGAAACTAGATTTATTTAAAATCATATGTTCCCTAATTTGTTTCTGCCTATATCTTTCATTGCATCTGAAAAAGTTAGTAACATGACCCATTCCACAAAATTTACAAGAATCTTTCTTGTCACAATCGTGTTCGTGTTCGCCCTCGATAGTTCTAGCACACGTTGGGCATCTATTAGTTTTTGATTTACATTTAGAAATTGTATGGTATGTCCGTAATTCAGACATTTTTTACAAAATAATGGATTAGGTATGAAATATTCTACCTTTTATAAGACACTGTCATATAAAATGACATTGAATGGAATAATTCCAGACTCGAAAGTAAGTTTAACCAATTCAAGATCCTCAGCTGTTTTTGTGACATTATTCCATTTAGTCATTCTTTCTATTTTTTTGAGATAGGGTATTTAGATCTAATATTTTCTTGAATTTCTTCATTAGAAAGCCCGATAAGAATGTTCCTGATTATGCCAATAGAAGATGTGAAATTTTTAGGAATGTATGTCGTATAATTATCAATTTTTTAAAGATATCTGATTTGACACAATTATTTGCGTCTTCAAAATTATTAAAGATAACCTTAGCAACATTTTTGCTAACGCTAGAGATATTTTTGACATTTTTGAAATTGTTTATTTTAAGTGCTTTACCTAAAAAAGCAATATTTAAATTCTCTTTACTGACAAATACAGTAAATGGGCCATTATCTGATCGGTTATATAAATTAATTTTTTCTGCAGTAACTGGCGGCATATTTGAGTTATTCGATGAATCAACAGATAAAGTTGAAGATGATGTGAGAGCTATTACTTTATTTTTCGAATCTGCGACAGTACATGATTTAAAACATGAAACATGAAATGGAAACAACTTGTTCGTTGAGCTCCAGTCTCTTTGTAGATATTTCGAAAATAGAACAAAATCAGAAGAAGTTGTAAACTGCGTCTGGTCGAAGAAACTATTGGAGTACTTGCCGAATATTTTCGTTGTTTTACGGATAACCAACTTCGACCGTATCGGTTGCTAGTCCAAAAAAAAAGTTTTTTAAAGCTAAAAATAATAAAAACGATCTAAGAACGACAATGTCCCAGGATCGACTCACTGGATTGGCAACTTTGTCAATTGAGGAAGAAATATCGAGCAGCCTCCTCGATATATCAAATTTAATAAAAGATTTCGCAAATTTGAAAGCCAGAAAAGTAAATGTTTAAAGATGTATATGTTATATGAATAAATCTTTACGCTTAGAAGAAAAAAAAAAGTTGAAAAATACGAAAGATTTGGAAAGAAAATTCTAACCTGTCGCTGTTTGCACACCAAGTTCCGAGCCGCTCGTTACAGCAGTAACTTCAGTGGTGTCTGGTTCTATTATTGTGTATTTTAATTGTGGGCGTACACTAGCATCTTTAAATAAGATGCAATAAAAACAGAAAATCGAATTCTTTAAAACGTGTATACGGTGAGCCATGGTTTTTTTGCGAACCATTCTGAACTAAATTTGCGATTTTGTTTTTTATCTGTAATAATTAAACTCAAATCGGCAGGCTGGTATTATCCCAGTCTTTAATTTCGATCTTTTTTTCTAATGAATTCAAACTAAATTAGATAGCTACTACATAAGCTATATTGGACGCATCGCAGAAGCCATGCAGCTGTAGATTCGTATGATTGTTTAGCCACCTCGAAATATTCATCCGAGAAATTGATTTAAGTTCATCTCGATATGTGAGCCATATTCTTTTAATATTTTCTGGTACTGGATCGTTCTAATGCACGTATAAAAACCAGAGGTTTCGTGGAATAATTTTCGCTGTAATAATGCACGGAGAAACCCAACCGAAAGGGTCAAAGTTTCGTTATGTCCCCATCATTGAACATGGAAATGTTATAGCCAAATTCATCGATCGTTGGATTCCACGAAATGCCAAGTGTTTGATGACCACTTTCGAAGCTCAAATCCACCAGATTTCAGGAGTTTAATCAATTCTGTTTTTAATTATAGCGCGACCTCCATCGAAATTACGTCATTAACATACAACTCATCGAAAGCTAATTGCATTAATGTTTTGTTAGTCAAGTACGGGGCCCTCGCGATGCCATAGGTTACCGTATGTAAGTAAAAATCGGTAATTGGTTCATCAGCTCAGGTTTAATCGTTGGTCCCAGCATTAATTTTAGATTCAATGAGACACCATTTGATGACTTTCGAGGCATCAAATACCGCCCGAAGCTTAGATGTGGTACTGCTCTTCTTGAACACAGATTGATGTGACATGTAGAACGATCGACTTAGGGCTAGAAGTGATATGGGCATCTACTGACTGAACCCTAATCGTTAGTTCGTCAATCTCCTCCTTAAAGATACATATCGATGCACGAGTAAAAATTCATGATGCTAGCAGGTGGATTATCACTCACTTGAAGAATTTTCCCAGATAATATCTAACCCAGTTATGCATTTTGTGCTGTAGACGAACCATTTTGACCTTTAATAAGTCCATCAAGTAACAGTCTCCAATTACGATTCTACTCCGATTTACCAAGATTTTCAGGCATTATCATAATTAGCATCGATGATTTGAATATTTCGAGGCAACTGCTGTTTCACCAGATAAATTCATTTTCAAGTAACGCAGATTTTCTACATTAGAAATCAATTTGTTTTTATGAATAAGCATTTTGAATAGGTCTCGAAGTGATATCCACGCTAACTAATCTCCAAAAAATACAGGTAAACTGATGTTGTGCTGGTTAATGTTGGCGTTGTGGTTGTACGAGTAGATGCTGCTGGTATATGTTATTTAAACATTTCAGAAATTTTACCTATTAAATTGATGAACTGTTCTTCGCCACCTGAATATGCATCTAAGATGATCTCCTCTAATTTACCAGCCCGATTTATTTCTGAATAAAGATTTTTGTACTCAACGCAATGTTCCTTAAGGACAGCCAAATGATGAGATGGATTTCAATAAGACGATTCAAATCTTTTTAATCGTTCAAGATATAACCTTATAAAAATATCAAGGCCGATCAAGGCCCTTGCACTGTTTTAAGCATTTGGATCGAAAACGTATTTAGATGCAACCATTGTACCGAATAAAATGTAGTCACTATTATATCGAAAATGCCATTTCGATATCAGTTATATATCAAACAAAATTGTCACGCTAATGTCACGCATTTTTAATTATGATCCATTTGCATCAAATTAGGTTACCTTATGGATCGTAACTTCTTTATTAATAGAATTGAAAAAGGTGCAATCTTGAGTGTACATTATTTTGGAAAGAAGAAATACTACAAAAATTACTGTAGATTATGTTAGGTAAGGGTGAATGTCCCCAGGACCACATTAAACCAACCCGAGCTTACAATGAAGCGTTGAATACACCTGAGGTCCATCACACTGAGATCTGTCAGGTCGCCGAGGAGAAGAGCTCCTAAAAATTTACATTTGCTTTGCACCAAACGGGGACTGGTACAGAGTAGGTGGAATACAGCTTCTTCCTCCTCCACATCCTCACGGCTTCTACAGTAATCATTCGAGGAGCCTCCTAGTCTCGTTGCAAGCTTACCTCTGAGATAGGGATGTCAAAGTGTTTAAAACAATGTTATATAACATTTTAGAAAAATTAATACAAAAATGTATATAACACTGTGTTAAGGCGCGTTTTCACTACATTTGTAACAAAGCCAAATGTTATACCACAAATGTAACCTAAACTTTGCTTATACAAACAATATACATGACAAACGTTAATTAGCTTAGCTTAATTTGTATAAAATGTTATATAGTATGTTATACTATATAGTTAAAGCGTGGAGTATAGTGGAAAAATGTTTCTATAACTTTTGTTGTACAACATTGCCATTTATTGTGGCGCTTTTCCATTGTGTAATAAAAATAGCCGGGAATACCAAGTAGTCTTTCCATGGTATTTCAAATGGGGTCCAACCTTAACTTCTACAATTTCAATTTTTTTTTTGTTTTGTAATCGTGTTCCTTATTGAAAATAAGAAGACAGTTTCTTTTTTTTTTGTCGTTTGGTTGTCCCGTTATTTGACTTTTTAGTTTTGACAGTTTTCAAATTCTAATTTTTGTCTCCTTCATAAATGGTTATATCTTTGGTTCTAAAAGGAGTATTTTCAAAAAAAAAAGTACCGTTATCTAAGGAGTTATGAACAGATAAATCTCTATTTATATTTTTGCCGCTAGAGGACATAGCTAGATTAGAGTTCAACCTTTCAAACAAGTGTTAAATAGTGTTTGGAGGGGTTAGTTTAGCCGCTAGATAATTCCAAAGTTGAAAAAATGTAATTTTGATTTTTTTTTTACATTACAATTTGTGTTAAATGAGTAGATAACGCCACCAGTGGAATTTTCAGTTCTGAATTTGACAGACTACATATCTCTAGTGGGATTACTGCAAACATAGGTTTTATTCTTCCGTTAGATGGCTTTAAAATTACCATAAATCGATTTTTATACTTGCGCTTGAATTCTAAAGTGAGAAATGCATTAATTTCAGTGAATGCATTAAAATCAGTGCAATTTTCGGCACTGACTTTAGTATACAATGGACTGATATTTTTTTCATTTTATGATACAAAAATGAGAATATAACACAATTATCAACAATAGTTGCAGCACTTTATCAACAGTTGTTTCAAAGCTTAAATAAATAGATTTTGATGAGGTGTACAACTATAACAGTGTAGCTACGCCCCTTACATTACTGGCCAGATTTTAATACTAAATTAAATGAGAAATTAATGAACCGGTCATTTGTTTTCGTGATTCATCTAATGTCTACCTAGGATGATTTATCGGGTACCTGTATGATCTGCGTTATAAAGTTTATTTTTAGTATCTGCACGTGTTTTATCATCTGAGTTGTAAAGTTTATTAACCTGTTTACTAATAAAAGTAAACTAAATAAATTTGACTGTATGCATATATTGCTGTTAGTTTTGTGTACTTAACTGCGAAATAACTGGTAAAAGAGTTTGCGAAAAGTGCAGCCGAAAACTTTATGATTTGAAAGAAATGCAAATTTTACCAAATCTACCGATTGATGCAACTACCGCAATCTACCGATTGATATCTCCCCAGGATAGTCAGAGAAGAAAAGAAAAGAGACTGTCAGAGATTGTTTACTTTAAAAAGCAGGTAAAAGTAACAACTGTGAAAATGTTCTGGGCATTCCAGTTCCCAAGATCTCCCATATTGAAGATATAAATTAGCCAGATCTTGACGATTATGAGGCCATTCCTCTAAGCAATATTCTTGTCATCTTTCTTACCAGAGAATTGGTCAACAGTCAGAATTATGAATCAATTCAAAGCAACACAATGGTACTAAAAGCAAAGAATTTGAGACCGGAGATTTCTGTCGAAACAATTAATTTAGTGGAGGAGCTCTACAGATGTACAGATACCAGCCGACAGCTTCCTGGTGCTAATGATTACGTTACAATTCGTTATGCAAATGGTGCTCGAATTCATAAGGAGAAACTACTGATTTTATACAGTTTATCTGAGGCATATGATACTTTTTTGGAAAAACATCCAGCTGAATCCATAGGATCTTCTAAATTTGCAGAACTTCGACCAAAAGAATGTATATTAGCAGGAAGACTAGGAACACAGAATGTATATGTTTGTATAATGTAACAATTTTTTATGTCCAGTGATATCAAAAATTATACAATTATAAAATTATGCAAAAATATAAACACAAATTTATCTGTTCATAACTCCTTAGACAACGATACTTTTCCAAAAATTATGGTAAAATGCAGGATAAATTAATACCTTTTCAAAATGGTATCGTTTTTGAAAATACTCCTCTTAGAACCGAAAATAAAACCATTTACGTATATTAATCAAACGACAAAAAAAAAAAGAAAAAGAAAGAAACGGTCTTCTTATTTTCAATAAGGAACACGATTAGAACAAAAAAATTGAAATCGGGGAGGTTAAGGTTGAAAACTTCAAAAAATTTTGTGAAATACCATGGAATAGACTAGGTTTAGGTGGCGGTCCGCTAGGACCAGGCATAGACACAAAAATGGTCCGTAGCCATACCATGAATTGTAGTTTATTCTCCAACTCATTTGAACCATTTTGAGCTGTTAACGAAGCGCTGGATATTCCTGACGTTCATCCTACTGGGGTCCATCAGGTCACCGAATAGGGGTGCTCCTAGAAACTTTAGTCTATTTCGTGCCAGACGAGGCTAGGTGCAAAGAAGATGAAATACTGATTTTCGTCCTTGCAAATACGACGGTAGTTATGTGAGAAGAAACTAAGTCTATTCGCATGCCTACCTATGAGACAGTGTCCCGTAATCACTCAAACAAGGGGCGCTATTTGGCCATCTATCGTTCGTCAACTTATCAGCTTCTTTCGGAAGCACCAATTTGCATACCGCAAGAGGCATTTCAGTATCCTTTCTGCTTTCTGAAAAATGGTCCGTTGTACTACGTCGAGTCAGTTCATCGGCTTTTATATTCCCTGTAATTATCAAATGTCCTGGCACCCTTATAATATAGATGTTGAACTGATTGATCTGTCATCTCGTTAATAGATGAGAGACAGTTCTGGACTACTTTTGACGTGAGGAGTTGTGATTGAAGTGCTTTAATAGCAAGCCGATATTACATTATACCTCAACTAGTCTACAACTTTCTTTATGGCAGTTACTTTAGCTTGAAAAATCCTACAGTAGTCGGGGAGATAGAATTAGAGATTTAACAAAAGTTCCTAGCAGAATACCCCGGCCCGACTTTCCCATCAGTGTTGAACCATCAGTGAAGAAGTTTATAATCCCTGGTTCCAAAACTGCATCATCCAGTCCTCCCTGGTTCGGATCCTAGTTTGGAACTTTGTGTCCAAAGATAGTGACGCATCCCCCTGTCAACTGTTTCCCGAAGATATCTAGATGAGTCAAAAATAGCAGAGTCTCGAGTTCCTGAGTGGATGTGCTCCTCAGTGCACCACTGATCCACAGAAAGATTGTTCTCTAAACTTTTGTCAACAGTTTTTGGTTGACAGTTTTGTTCAGAGCAGGCCACCAGACTGTTACCCTACACAAAAGTGTGGGTCTGACTATTGCGGTCATCCTCATCCTTTCCCAATGACATTTTGCAAGAGTATAGCGCTACCGTAGCTTTCTTTACCCTTTCAAGAATATTAGGTCTCCAATATAATTTTCTATCCAAAACGAGACTCAGAAACTTCGCTTGATCTGTAAAAGAAAAGCTGAACCCATTTAAAATGGGAGGATCGATATGAGGAAGTTTATATTTCCTAGACAAGAGAATCAATTCGGTTTTGTGTGGGTTCACATTCAACCCACAGCTATTGGCCCATAATGAAAGAATGCCCAGGACATTTTGCATAGGCTCACTAAGGGTACCAGGATATTTGCCACGGACACCAATAGCAATATCATCCGCATAGGCAACCACGTTGAAGCCACTATCCTCCAGTCTCAGCAACAGGATTCCTCCAGACTGGCATTTATGATCCTGCCTCTTAGCATTTGACCTTCCCAGTCCTTGAGTGATTCATCCACTCCTAGATTCGAAAGTGCCCGAATTATAGCCCTGGAGGCACGTTGCTAAAGGCTCTCTCAATATCCAAAATGATTACCATTGCGAAGTCTCTATACTCGAAAGATTTCTCAATGAAATTGGTATATAAGCAAATGAAGAGCATTCTCGACAGATCTCCCCTTGCAATAGGCACGTTGAGATTTAGACAGCTTTTCCGGCACAATTGTGCCTCTAATATGAGCTTCTATTTGTCTTTCCAGTGTTTTAAAAAGGAAGGAAGACAAGCTAATCGATCTAAGGTCTTTGGGATTGCAGCGTCAGCGTTTCCCGCCTTAGGTATAAATACAACCTTCACTTCCATCCATTTGTTAGGAATATGACATAGTTCTTGGCGGCCTTTGAAAATTACCTCTAACCAGGAAATGGTTAGATCCTTAGTTTGTTGAATATCCGCAGGGATAATACCATCCAGTCCATGCGAATTATACGGTTTAAAACTATTTATCGCCCACAGGATCTTTTTCTGCTAATAATTTTGCCTACAAGGCTACTACTAGCCCTATTATCTACTCTGCCGTGCTAAGCATACTTTCTATAACAACATTTGTAGAGTGTTTTACATTTTTAACGTGTATTTTGAATTTCCCCTGACCTCCTTTTTACGTGTGCATTAATCTATAATAAGAAGTCTTGAGCCCAAGTGCCTGGTCTTCAGTGACCCAAGGTTCCTGGATCAGGACGACATTTGTCCCTTCTTTTCCAATTTTTATGACGAGATCAGCTGATGCTGCCATAGAGTGGTGGAGGTTGACTTGAAGAAATGTCAACATTCCAACAGCTTGTTATCCAGAAGAGGCTCTCGCCCTAAAGGGGATCTCTTCCCTACCTATAATAGCAAGGCTGGGTCCGGGCCATACCTCGCCAAGTCCCTTCACTGCCTTAGTAAAATGATTCCTGTGCCAGCTACTGCTATCCTCTTGGGACTGGTCCATGACTGCTCCAACCATCTGATCCTTGAGTATATCATTAAAAGACCTCGTACTGGGAGCGAGATGTTGTATATTTTATCTAGAGCCCTCCAGGCCTTTCTCCTAGTGTTGTAGATTGGTCTTGAGGTAACAGCTTCCTTCGTGCTTTGATTCCGCTTTGTTAATTCAGGTTTGATGATCCGAGTGGCGGGACCAGCCTCACTTGACCTTATGTCCCGCGATTTGGTTGTAGACTTAGAGGCAGGCCTACAATCCCGATTCTCCTTGTCTACATTTCCCGGATTTATTAAAGAGCCGGAATCATTTTTTTGTTTTTTATTTTTGTGATCTATAATAGGTCGCACGAGTAGCGAAGAAAAGGGTGTACGTCTGTTCCGAGATCTGTAGTACACAGATAAGGCTACTTAATCCGGAGGGCGCCAGGTGATGGTCGATTATCGGGACGGTACGAGTAACACCTTAAGTGATTTGTTTAAGGTTGACTCCATTAGCGCCGTGTTTTAGCCTAGAAGCTAAAGAATCAGCAATCTAGTTGGAATAATACCAAGGAATAACCCATGTACATATTTGCTGAGGAAGTTATTAATTTATTTAGGAACTTTTTACGCTGGAGTCTATAATCGGCTTTATTGTCATTTTCGGTTTTTTAATTTTTAGTAGTACCCTGTTTTTTGATACTGTTGTATTGATAGGTTTAAGTCCTCTGTTTTGTAGTGGGATTTTCCGTAGAACCTGCCTTCCTCGTAAAAGGAAGTTATGTGTTGGCCACACCTAAATATTGTATCAATAAAACTAGCGATTTAGAGAATCACGATGAACTTTCTTCAGGTTATAAATTTCACTTAAAAACTCATTAAAAAACTAAATTATTAATGATTATTAAAACAATTTGAACCAGGTAAAAAGTAAATCATATATGTGCTTTATAAAAAAAAATTAACCGACAAGGATCATTTAAAATGATGCAGCTATTTGGGTAGAGTTTTTTCACCCGACCATAATATATAAAAGTACCTCTATCCATACAAATATCCTGCAATCGAAAATAATTTCAAGACGAAAATCATCCCAAGATAATATATTTAAACAAAATTAATATTGGTTTTTACTATCATCTCCATTTTCAAGATAAACCAAGAAGATTTGAAAATTGCATTAAATTATCATCATCAGCCAAGAAGAAGAGAGCATTTGCCAAATATAAATAAGATTTTTTCTTTTTTTTTTTTTAAATTTATATTTATTTCAAGAACTTAAAAGTAGGAAAAAAAAATCTAAAATAACAATACCCAGAGTAGTAAAAAGATATAAAAAGCTCTCGAAAAGCACAATATATAAGAAAACAAAAATTTTTTTTGAACGACTTTGAATTTTTTTTTTTTTTTTTTTTTAATTTTTGAAGCACAGATGGATGCAAAAAGTGATACTTCTTCCAAAATATCTATATTTAAGACAATATTTTACTTCTTCAATGGAAACAATTTATATTCTCGATTTAAAAATAGAAAGAATATAATATTAATATAAGAGTATATAGAAGTAAAACCACTCTTAACACTTTAAGTGTTGACAGTGGCAAAAAAATATAGTATATTTTGTGGTCCCTTTTTACTAATAAATATTTGTCACTAAAACTGAACGCTTTTTGAAAAAATTTATAGAATAAAAGCAATAACTATATAAAACTAGTATATATATACCAAACCACCAACCAACATACATAATATATAGAAAATGAAGCAAAATTATTTACTCTATCTCTAGTATCTAGTAGTGTAGTAGCTAAAGAAAAACATAAATGAAAAACCATCTTTATATTGCAAAACCGAACCAACACAACACACTGTATATAGTCTACAATTTTTAGTTTTGTTCTATGCATGTGTGTTGCTCTTGCTATGTTCCTTTTGGCAAAAAAAAAAAAAAAAAATGAAAATTCCAGATAAAATTCATTGTTGTCATTTTAACTGAATTAAATAAAATAAATAAAAGTTATTTTAAATTGTACACCTGGCTCTCTGGCAAAGTTTGGTTTTTCCTTTTTTTTTTTTTTTTATTTTGAATGCTTGTTTCTATTCTCCGTCCTCCAATCCTGTACTTTGATTCAATATAGATACAATATATAAACTAGAGTTCTTCGCTATCTTACAGCATTATATTTTATAAGCTTTATTTTTATCGAATACTACCTAGAAAATCACTGAAAAGAAACTCGTGTATGTGGAGTTGACTGGATATTTCAACATTATAAGTGATAGTTTATTGAATCATGCATTTAGGTATGGGTAAAATGTTACTATTGTGTAAGTAGAGGGACGAACAGCAGGACAATGATTCTAAATTTAATTTGATAAAATTTGTTCTGTTTTTTTTTGTATTTTAATTCACCGATCACTTAAGTTCATACTTAGAAACTTTCAAAATTTTCGGAATAGTTTTATATTAAATTAAGTCAACATCTGTTTAAATATAAATTCAAAAATTCTTAGGGTTCAGATCAAGGAACATATGTAAGAACACGAAAAAGAAATTAATTAATTCTTGTTTTGAAGATATCATTTGCGCTAAAGTGGAGAACCCTGATCAGTATTGAAGACTGTTTATTACTAGATAAAGAGTTTCAACATCGCCCGGAAACGCTCGGTCGAGTAATGAAAACCACTGCCAAAAAATAATTGAAATTTGAATGCAAAGACCAACATTTTTAAAAAAATTTTAAATTTATGTCGGATGAACTATACATAATATGTATAAGCAACAAAGGAATAAAAAATAATAATTTCTAGAAAACGGAAAACTACTAAGGCACTCTTAAAAATTTTAAAACAAATTAACTAAAACCCTGGACGCGTAAAGTTTGTCCTAATTCAGTCCTAAAATAACAAAAACAAAATTTAGGATAGGTGCGTCCCACGCCCTAGTAATTTTGTACGGATTAAATAAAAGACCTGCCTAGTCCAAATATTATACCCAAGTGGCTACAAATCTTCGTTGAAATCCTCTCTATCCAAACCAAAATATTTATCAATCTGGCCCAAAGGTCGTACCTAACTGGACCAGTTGGAATGGAATACACTGTACTAAATCAGTTAGCGTCTAGATTTTTGGAAGATGTTTCTAGGCTAGAAAGGATTCCAATTCCCCATAAATATATGTGTCCATTAAAGTACGAAATTTATTTTATAGAAGTTGGCTGATTTGCTGCAGAATAATTTTTTCACTTAAAAATAACATCAGCGAGATACTCTTACACATGCTGTTTAAAGGGCGCAAAAGGAATCACGGTCGTGATTAAAGGGATCGAATCAACTGTTCAGCTAGAGGGAATCACCGAAGAACTAACAAAAATGAACTAGAAGGTGAAAAACGTAATTAACATTAATAAATCGCGACAGAAAACCTCAACGAAAGTTTAAAGTTAAGCTGGAACCTGAAGTAACGAAAACTAAGGGTTAACACGCGAACTATCATATCAGGTATGGGCAGTTTGTGTAATAAGTTTTAAACTACATGACAGCAGCAAGTGTGAGCTGGATAAATGTAAACCAGAGCCTATAAAATGAAGTAATTGCGATAAAAATCGCATACCGCAAACTGCAAAGAGCGGAACAGTAAGCACTAAACCAAAACCATATTAGGCGTATTCGGTTGGACTAAAGAGTACAACTCTTCACTTCAGCTAATTGAGTTACTCTTCACTTAATTGAGCTACTGAAGAGAAGAGAATGTTCGATTGGTATTCTTCACTTCAGATAAATGTCAAAAAATGAATCATTTTTAAATTGGCTTGTGTTGAAGAAGTGTCACACAATTTTGAACCGAATAAAATATTTTAAATACATACTCGCATAATGGAAAATTCTGCTGAAAAAAGAAGATTATTAAGTGAAGTTTTAATGGTAATTTGTAAATTGTATATTATTATATTTTGTTCCTATTATAATAGAATTTGTCTAATTCAGGTTCTACAAGATACCAGTTACTGGAAACTTAGTGGAACTTCATCGTCCAGCTCTAGTGATAGTGAAGAAGAAATTACACCACTTCATAGGATGATAGATTATTATGAAAAAACCGTACAGGCATATACTGATGACGAATTTAAATCAAATTTTCGTTTAGAAAAATCTTCGTTTAATAATCTAATGGGTAAGACTTGTTTGTTAAGGCATTCCATAGAAACGTAACTTTGTATGTTTTTATTTTGTATATAGAGTTTTTGCTACTAATATTAATTCAAATTGGTACAACTTACACACAAAAAAAAGTCCTAATGACTATTTATTATTTGTCTAATCAGGATAGTTTTAGGCAGGTTGCAAATTTATTTAATGTGTCCGATAGTACAGCTCATACAATTATAAGTAATATTATCGATTTATTATATACTCATTCGCCGAAATTTATTAAATGGCTAACAGAAGAGGAAGCCAATGTCAACGAGCATGTTTTTTTTAATAAAGAGGGCTTACGGAACGTTTTGGGGTGCATTGATGGATCCCACATTACGATACCTAACGTCGGAAAGGATAACGACTATATTAATAGAAAACGATATTCCAGTATACTACTGCAAGGCGTTGTAAATTACAATATGGAATTTATTGATGTTTACTGTCGCGAGCCGGGGTCAATGCATGACTCAAGATTATTGAGAAAGTCTGGCTTATACCAGGCTGTTCGAGAAAATCCTTCCTGCATGTACGGATATTTTCTGCTCGGTAACTTGGCATATATGTGCCAGGATTGGCTAGTACCGCCTTTCAAAGACAATGGCGCTTTAACATCAGAACAACTTCGGTTTAATTATATCCATTCATCACTAAGAGTAAAAGTGGAAAACGCGTTTGCCATGCTTAAGGGAAGGTTTCGCAGATTACGAGAATTCCAGAATTAAGTCGATCATTTATAATAAAGGCCACAGTGAGCGCAATTGTCCTCCATAATTTATGTATGGCGACATACGACGAAATCGAATTTCCAAACGAGAACGAAAATCAGGCGCACCATATTGAAACTGCTGAAGATACCTCTACAGCAACAAATAGAAGGCTGCAAGCTTTTTTTCAACTTTTCTCAAACAGTAATTAACTCGATTAATACTATTTAAAATGAATGTTTATTGATCCAAATACATAAAATTTTTAAATAAAACTTGGTTTCAAATATATTTTAATAAAATTTTAAAAACTAGAAACCACCTTAAAACTAGTTAACACTAAACTAGTTAATACTTAAAATTATATTTTATTAACCAACTCCTTCATAATTTCAACTTTTTGTCTTTCAATACTAATAATTTCCTCCTCCCTCTTCGGGTGGGTTCCGAATTTTCCGCTAAATTTAAATCAGGAATCGTTTCGACTACAGGTGTGGAGAGACCGATGGACACACTTTTCCCACTGTCAGCGTTACTGTACTTTTGCCGTAATATTTCATCCATTGGGTTGAAAATTTCAAAACGAATTGGCCCACGTCCCGATTTATGTTTATTATCTTTTACCGCTTTGTACGTGCGTTGCAAATTGTTCCATTTATTTAAGCACTCCGTAGTTGATTTCTGAAAATACCAAAATTTATAATTATGCTATTTTATACTTAAAAATTAACATGCATTTTTACTCACCATCACATTAAGCGCCTGTAATTGAGTAGATATCATGGTCCAGGCATGCTTCCGCTGTTTCACATTATTGAAAGTTTCCTTAAATTCATCGTATGTCGCAATGAGCTGTAACGTTTCATTTTTGATCCAAGTGGAAGATTTTGCTGTAAAAATTATCTGCCTATGATCCAGAATAATCTAATATGCATTTCATATCTAAATATATATAAGATAAATAAAAGCAAATTTACCTGGGACATCTGCGTTTGATTGATCGGTTTCTCCTCCGACGTACTCAATTAAATTATCATAATCATCAAAATTATTATTATTATTATCCATTTTAGAAAAAATATTATAGATTTATTATTAATAATTATTTTTTGAGTTCGCAAATTCACAACCAAAAGAAGTCGCACAAATAACAACACGAAAATAAAAACAAACGAAAACAAAGAAATTCAAAAAAGAAAAACAAATAACTCATCTGAAGTAACAGACGAGTAAAATATCTCTTCAGTTAATTCAGTTGCTCAATTTTTAACTGAAGTGAAGAGTTGTCAATCGAACAGTCTCTTCACTTCTGTTACTTCAGATACAACTACTACCTCAGTTAATTCACACCAATCGAATACGCTTATTATAAAAAGTCAAACAAATGAGGGTCAAAGGTCTGCTACGATCAATCCCAAAACATCGAACGCAGAAGCTGTCAGAGGTAATTCTCTTAATCCATCCCCAAGTGACGGCCAGGGAATTTATAAAGTGATGAATACAAATGTATGCAAATAATGGAGACCAATATTTTATTTTATTCCAAAAATGGGTAGCAGACAGACAAAAGTTCAATTATGCGCTGCCACTAGATACACACTACAGCACAAAAAAAAAGATTTTTAGGTTTACCTCATGTATAAGCAGACACACACACCCACATAGGACATCAACTACAACCGCGATTAAGAATTTAACGATGCAATAGCGCTGAGGACAGCAGATCTAAATTGATTTAGAGAAAGCAAAAATAAAGGGTTCGCAAAGCCAAGATTAGTTCGTGAAAAGGATGGAAAAAATAACACTGCGCTTCTAACTTTGTGGGACGGTGCATAAAAATTCAGACAAGATAGTGAGGAAGCCTCACATAAGTTATTAGAAGCCTTCTAGTCTCAAGCGATTGTAGTTCAAATATTTATACCTGACTTCATAGTTGACACAACCACTGAAAGGCATACACTTATACATTAAAATGATGGTAAATTTAGGCTATACCCTCTCAATTTGAGCCTTATAAGATTCGTAGTAAGGGCTCCAAAATTGACTGCAATATTCCAAACAACTACGCACTAAGCTTTTAAATAACGTAATAAAAACAATGGGATCACGACATTCTTTACCAAGCCTAAAAATAAACCCAAGTAGTTTTTGTGCTTTTGCACAGACAGCTGCTATATGGAGATCAAATTTGTCTTTAGAATCAAATATAACACCCAACCATAACACCCATCATTAATGTTGTATGGAAAATTTATGTGCGCGTATATGAAATCGCAACAAATTTATTGATATTAAGCCCTAATTTATTTGCCTTAAGAAGAAGTCTAGAACACTCAGCAGCGTCATTGACAATGGTGAAAATTTTTAGATCATCACCGTAAAGTAAGTATCGTGTAGACAAAACTGTTGGCAAATTGTTGATAAAAATAAGAAATAAAAGGGGGCGAAGAATAGAACCCTGAGGCACCCCAGACCTAGTAACAATGGTCCGTGGCAAAAATCCATTGAATTTAACCTGTAGTTGACGTCCAGAGAGATATGATTGTAGCCAGTTAAGAATTTCCCCGGAGAGACCCATATCAGCACATTACCTAACTAAAATATGGTGGGATACTGTGCCAAACGCCTTTTCAAAATCAGTGTAAATGCAGTCTAATTGTCCGCCCTTATCAACGTTTGGTCGTACTAGAACGATTAGGAAAAAAACCATTTTGCGAATTGTTAATTAAATGCTTAACATCATTAAAGATGATGCAATATACAATTTTCTCAAAAATTTTGCTGAATCTATTTAATACATGTATATATAGATCGGTAAATTATTTCATTACTAGCATCAAGTTTCTTTTATATTGGTACTAAGTAAGCTTTCTTCCAATGAGAAGATACTACTTTTAAAACACCTTCTTCGTAAACTAACTTGATTATGGGCTCACTAAAAAAGTTGACGGTGAAATTAAACAAAAATATTTTTGCTTTGCGTGTTAAGTTTCTTTTTGCTGCCTTTGCCCATAACTCACATAATATTACTGAACAATTTATACAAGTTATGAAAATTTATTTTATATACCTTTACTAAGTAGAAACACTCATATACCAAATATACAAAATCTTAAAATGATGAAAGCCCAAAATTAATCTAATAATTTTACTGTCAAAAATATCACACCACAGAAAAATAATTTTTTGTTTTTTTTTTTTGGTGCTCGTGAAGTAGTTAGGGATGTTTGCCTGCAGAGCGCCGTGAACAGGAATATTTAGCAAAAATTCAAAATTCTTAAAGCTGGCATCACTAAATTTTAACGGTACTACAATCATTTTCAAAATGTTTAAAAAAATCGTTAAATGTCCAGTAGTGCCATCTTTAGAAGTTTGCCAACTTCGGTGGTTTTTGACCTTTAATTTGAATGGTTGTTGGAAATAAAGGTTCTGAAATGGCGCCAAAAACCAGTTGAGAGAAATTGAATTGAAATTTATTTTTATTAAATATATTTGAGTGGTATTGTGGTAATGTACGAGTGAACGAAATGTGAAATTAATGCATGAATAAATTGTAAGTTTTCATGCCTGAGCGATTCAAATCAATAAAAGAGTGAACCGCTACAGGACTCCCCTGCAAGTGATTTCCCCCTCGCTAAGGAAAAATTGTTTGTTTAGTATCAATACGGACGGTTTTGTGTGTTCGATGACTTGATATTTGATCAGCCGAAGAGAATTTCATATGCTGCCTTGAGCCGATCGATTGAAACGTTATGGTTTTTAAAATTAATCGATACGATGATATATTTTCTTAGTCGACGAATGACTTTATACGGATCTTCGTAGGGAGGAGATAATCGCGGACGAACCTTGTCTGTTCTGGCATCTTATTTAGATTGACGAGTTGACTATTGTAGAAGGTTTTGTGTGATTTGTCGCTGTTGGTCGATGATTGTGTCGGTAGTTAGCATAAGTAAAACAATTGGTATTTCCGAACTCCAATGAATTGTAATGCTTCTGACCATAAGTGTGGCTTTGAGTTGCCGATGGAAGCGTTCGACCATGTCATTTTCTTGCGTGTGGTAAACCGCTGTAAGTAAAAGATGAGTACCGAGGTGTTTTGTTAAATCTGTAAATAGTTTGGATTCAAATTGCGCTCATTTATTAGTTGTGATTTGAAGGGGAACGTCAGGTATATTGATAATGCAATATGCTTCGGGCCAGCGAGCGAAGCAATCGACACAGGTGAGGAAATATGAATCTCCTTTAGATGGAGGAAGTGCTCTAACGATGTATATGTAGATATGTTTGTCCATGTGGTGATTTTTGTGCCATTGGACTTTAGGACTGAGTCCAAAGGTTTACGTTTTGTTTGTACTGGGCCAAAAGTAGCTATCAGTAATCAATTTACGAATAGCACGGGCACCAGGGTTCGAAATGATGTGTAATGCTTCGAAGATTGTATGACGTAGTGATTTAGGAATTCTGGGATGTATGGGCGTTTGTACCCAGTAGATGTTTCGCAGACAATTTCGAGGGTAAGAATCTTAAAAAACTCTAGTTTCATTAACGAACTAGTCTGAAATTCAGAACCAGAAAATAAATTCTGAAGTACTAGGTCTGCTTTTTGTGAGTTTGCGATTTGTCGGTTGTGCGAGATAATGAGTCCGCAACAACGTTGCCGTGTCCGTGTACTTGCTGAATGTCCATGGTAAATGACTAATATAATCCAAGTGGCGAGATTGCCTTGGATTACATTCAGTTTTAGACCGAATTGCTCTAGTCAGAGGTTCGTGGTTGGTATAAATGGTGAAGGCCTGACCGTAGACAAAATACCTGAAGTTTTTGACTTGTGAGATACATTACGAGTAATTTCCGATCGAATGCAGAATATTTCTTTTCGGAATTTCTTGGAACAATTCCAGTGACTTCCAACACTAGTTATTGTGCGAGCTTTGGTATAATTCTGAAAGTGGAGTTGGTGCTGTTCCTTATTCTGCGAAGCCACAATAATCGATTGTCTAGTCAAAACGGTTGTTGATCTCAAGTTTCGGATCTAAGGTAGTCATGACCATGTCATCGATTTGAGCAACAGTCAGCTTAAAAATTCAGGAATTTATTACAAAAAAGAAGAACGAAATAAATAGACACGTGCAAACCAACGAAAATATAATTCGTTGGACCCCAAAGCTCACTTCTGGGAGCGACAAATCGGAACACGACTCTATTTGTGTATACCGTTGCACGTTTTGATCACTATATATTCGTGTGTTGTGCTGCTGTAGTAAAGGATGTGGCAGTATCACTTCAAATAATTCAAATTACTAAAAAAAAATCGAGGAGGACATATCCACTAGCCGGTTAGGTTGCTCGCACCCAACCTCAATGCTTTCTATTGCAACACCGACAATGTAAGCTCCTGCTGCTTTGCTGTTGCGTTCCTTTGACACGTTACAAAATATTGAAAATATTTATTGGTGTGGTTGCATGACGAGCACCGTGAACAGGCATATTTAGTGAAAAACCGAAAATAGCACAGACATAAAAAGATGTTTGTTTCTGTTTAGGCGAATGATTGCTTGTACTGACGATTCTGAAGTGGCGCCACAAACCAGTTAAGAGAAAGAAATTTATTTTGATTTGAATGGGCATTCCTCCTGATATTGAGGTGTGAACGAACAAAGTGTTTACAAGTCAATAAAAAAGATGGCTCTGCTAAGACTGCGACGATAACATTTGAACTTTGAGTGCCATAGTAATATTGAGGAACTTTTCGTTGCCCCATAAATTCTAGTACAGGTGAAATTTACCTTCTGAAAGCAAAAAAAACAGTAAAGAATTGACTTACGCAACAATCAAAAAAATGAAAAGGCGGGATTTAAAGAGGCGATTTTTTATTCTTCCAGATTTGACATTAATTTCACACATTTTTTTTTTTATTTGTTTTACTTAAATTTGGTAATATTGTAGGAGTAGGAATCTTGTGAAATATTGAAAATTTTGGTTAAAGTTCGAGATTTTAGACCAAATTTCACTCCATTTTGTTCTCATTTGTTATTATTGTCATTGCTAGAAAATACAATATTTCATAAAAAATATACCCTGTTAAAGTTAGCCGAAAGTTTCCAGCCGAAAGTGAAAAGTCGATAATGCAGATTATGTTATTGACATTCCAGCCGAAAACAAATCAGCCTCTAGAGTGTTATGTCTAGAGATAGATTGGATTGATGTGACTTGTCAATAGCTATCGCAGGAAAAAAATTCAGTTCAAGTTTCCCGTGAGAAATCTAGTAAAATTCGATTTTCGAAAAATTATTAGAAAATTTGTATAAAATCAGCCTTTAAAGTGTTATGTCTGGAGATGGATTGGATTGATGTGACTTATCAATAGCTATCGCAGGAAAAAAATTCAGTTCAAGTTTCCGGTGGGAAATCTCGGAAAATTCGATTTTCCAAAAATTATTAGAAAATTTGTATAAAATCAGCCTTTAAAGTGTTATGTCTGGAGATGGATTCAATTGATGTGATTACTCAATAGCTATCGCAGGAAAAAAATTCAGTTCAAGTTTCCCGTGGGAAATCTCGGAAAATTCGAAAAAGTTTCCAGCCTAAAGTAAGAAATGGATGAATAAAATCAGCCCCTAGAGTGTTATGTCTGGAGATAGATTGGATTAATGTGACTTGTCAATAGGTATCGCAGAAAAAAAATTCAGTTCAAGTTTCCCGTGGGAAATATCGGTAAATTCCATTTTCCAAAAATTATTAGAAAATTTTTATAAAATCAGCCTCTAGAGTGTTATGTCTGGAGATGGATTCAATTGATGTGATTACTCAATAGCTATTGCAGGAAAAAAATTCAGTTTAAGTTTCCAGTGGGAAATCTCGGAAAATTCGATTTTCCAAAACTTATTAGAAAATTTGTATAAAATCAGCCTCTAGAGTGTTATGTCTGGAGATGGATTCAATTAATGTGATTACTCTATAGCTATCGCAGGAAAAAAAATCAGTACAAGTTTCCCGTGGGAAATATCCCGTTTTCCCGATTTCGGAAAATTTTATAATAATTTTTGGAAAATCGAATTTTCCGAGATTTCCCACGGGAAACTTGAACTGAATTTTTTTCCTGCGATACCAATAGAGTAATCAGATCAATTGAATCCATCTCCAGACAACACTCTAGAGGCTGATTTTATACAAATTTTCTAATAATTTTTGGAAAATCGAGATTTCCCACGGGAAACTTAAACTGAATTTTTTTTCTGCAATAGCTATTGAGTAATCACATCAATTGAATCCATCTATAGACATAACACTCTAGAGGCTGATTTTATACAAATTTTCTAATAATTTTTGGAAAATCGAATTTTCCGAGATTTCCCACGGGAAACTTGAACTGAATTTATTAATTCGACAGCTATTGACAAATCACATAAAAACGATTCAGCTTTAGATATATACTCTAGAGGCTGATTTTATTCCAATTTTGTATATTCTTCTGATTTTCCGATATTTTCTACGAAGCAAAGTTTTACACGTAAATTTATTTACAAAAATTTATATTTATAAATTTCTATGTATCCTATTTATTTTCGGCTGATAACTAATAAATTTTTTATTTTCGGCTTGAATGTTATATCATAATCTGCATTATCGACTTTTAACTTTCGGCTGGGATTAGACAATCTGCATTACCATTTTTTTTTTTACTTTCGGCTGGACTAACACAATCTGCATTAACGACTTTTCACTTTCGGCTGCCAACTTTCGGCTAACTTTAACAGTATAAAAAATATTCGTGAAACTAAAAAAATGTTGGATTTTGCCCTATTTGGTTTTTCGCTCTTGGGTTCTCAAAATAATTTGGAATTTGCAACCGAACCAAACTCTAAAGGAATTCTTTAAACTGTTAAGTTTGTTAGTTCGAATTAATCTTTAAAAATTAACATCTAAAGATAAAAATCAGATTTGTATAGTAAATGAATCAACTCAACTTAATTTAAGTTTCACCCAAATCATATTATAATTCCACCAAATACTTTATTAAGATGTGTCACAGATTTTGATCCCCAGATTTGCCTCATTCGATAAATGCCCACACACAAACATAAATAATTTTTTGTCTATAACCGAAGTTTTTTTTTTTTTTTTTTTTTATTGTATCCAAATAACATACAAAAAGGATACATTGTATTAAGCAGGAAGAACAAAAATATTACCCAATATTTTGGAACATAGAACACACATAAACTACATAAAATAATAGGATGTCAGTATATACAATCAGTTAAACTATAATTCAATCTTTTTTGTCAGTTTTGTAAATTTTTTTCCTGCTCAGTCTTTCGCTCTCACTCGATTTTTTTTATTTTATTTTATTTAGAGGAGATTGACTGGAATCAAATGGATTACCAAACAAAAATTTTATCCCTGTGAATGAGGGTAAATTTTCTGGTATCATCGTCAAAGTTGAGTTACGTGAATTTGATTTATTCTTAGTTTATGGAACAATTTTTTGTTTTTGTGCTGAAACTTTATTTTTTTTTTCTGTATATAGTATGTGTGTGTGTGTTTTTTTTTTTTGTTGTTTTCCCAGCTATGAGCTGTATAGTTAAACCCAATTTTCAGGCTACACCATAACTACCATAAACATACATGCAGGCAACAAAGTATATAAAGCTCAAAAACTATAAAATAAAATCAAACCATGTAATGCTAAATTATTTTCAATTTTATTTTATTATCGGAATTTATCTTTATTGTTTTTAGTTTAGATAACAAAAAAGTAACAACAACAATTTCGGAAAATAAAGTTACGTATGTATGTATATATCGGCTTTAAGGGATTACCGAGAAATTTTCTCACTATTTTGTAAACGAATTTATGTTTTGTTTGTACATATAGTATATAAGGTTCAAATCGTTTAAATAGTTTATTGTTGATATTGGAGCAGATAAAGATTTAAGATGCCAAAATAAATAGTTAGTCTACATAAATACAAAAATGCAGATTTATCTGAAAATAAAAGTGCCAAATTAATTTTAATGCGAGATAAATTTAAAAATTGGAATTTTTTTAAAGCTCTCATAGATAGCTACTGATGTACTCGTATATAATTCCGCATGAAATTATTTTATCTTTTAAATTAGATTTTAGACGTATTCCATAAGAGTAATAAAATTATACCAAATCATTCGTTTTTCAGATATGTAATTTAGATTTTTGTATACTTCGAAAATATATAAAATATCCAATTTTTTTTTTTTTTTTTTAATTCTTCTCATGTCGTCTGTTTTATGTCTTATTTTTTCACTCACATCCATCGTGATGTTTTATAAGGTTGGATTTCGGTACACGCAAATAAAATTTAGATTAAACCATATATAAATCACTTCAGTTATTTATGTATGTATGTTTTAAAAATGTACAATATACTTTTTGACTGACATCTTGACGACATTTGTTTAACTTGTAAACAGTTCCGCAACTATACAATATCTGTATTATAGAATGAAAATGATGGAAAATTTATCGTTAAAACCTAAACCTAAAACATTTCCTTTTAGTTGTATTTACTTTTGGACGTGTAACAAATGCAGATAATTTGATTTGTGCCGTATATTTTATTTCCTAGCAAATATAGGAGTAAATCCGGACACTGAATTAAGTAACAAAAACTGAAAATACGAATTTGAATAAATGTAATTTTGTTTGATGATTTGGTTTACATAATTTTAAAGTTTTTGTTGAGCTTTGAATACACCGTTGATCTACTAACACGTAATGTAATTTAAAAAAAAAACACTTTTCATTCAACCGCGTTGTGTTTTAAGAATATGCCAATTACAACAGGAGTGCGATTCTGATTCAGTGATAAATTGAAATGATACAAAAACTTTTTATTGCCATCGGGTTTGCATTTGGGTATACAGTACCGTCCAAAAGTATGGAACCACATCTGATTGATTGATTGATTGATTTAGAATGTACGGCCAATCATTATAGCAGGATCTTCCGGACTCCCGGGCAGACACCGTACACCCGTTTACACATAACAAAACCGAAAGATAGGATAGGATTATTAGTTGGGACAGACTCGACCCGGTTACAGACACCAATGCGATCGATAGTTAGTAAATTATTAGTACAATTTATAATAAATAGGTTAGCACAAGACAGCACAATCAAACTACATTATTAGATGATCATTTCTCTGGAATCCAGGGCCGGATACTCAGGACTCCCTAAATCCCTAAATCTAAAACAGGACTTAAAAAATTATTAATGTTATAATTTCACCCCGGTCCACCTTTCATTAATTTACCTGATAAAATATTTAAGAAAAATTTAAAATAACAGCGTTTATTTCATTATTTATGGTCCTTTTATATCTAATTAATTAATTATTACGTACTGCAACAAGAATTAAAATAAACGTTACAAACCATTTAAACATAAAATTTAACTTAAAAGTATGTAATCATCAATTTCCTACCGATCCAGAAAAGAAAATAAATAATTATAAATTCTATTATTTTATAAAATTTATATAAAATGATTTAAAAATGATAATGTTACAGCACCACAACACCCTAGACTCCCCAATAATTCAATTAGGTATATCAAGAATCAACAAATAAAATTAATATAAAAATTCCCAGGCAACTCTGAAAACTAAATATAATTAATAAATCACCATAATACCAAATTTTATTACTTAAATGAATAATTATTATAACAGGATCTTCAGTATTACCGGGCACACACCGTACACCCATTTACACATACCAAAACCGAGTAACAAGCGAGAACCAACATTTATTGTCAGGAATCGACAGGAGGTATTGGATGTGACATTTGCGTCAGATACTATTTTTCATTTGATCAGGGGATGGAGAGCGGAGAATGAGCACTCATTCTCTGATCACCGGTGTGTAATATATAACCTCAACGTCAACCCTGTTATCCGGAAAGCCTTTAGAAATCCTAGAAGGACAAACTGGAACAAATATGGGGAGGTGTTAGAGGAGGTAGTGCCGCTGGAGGTTCCAGAACTTCCGGCGACAGTACAAGAACTGGATTGCATGGTTGATATTGTCACAAAGGCATGGTTGGAGACCTATTTATTTATTTATTTCTCTCAACCATTCAAATATACAATAATTTTAATTTTTTTTTTATAAACTCATACAAAAAAAAAGTGTGGTTAAGAAGATAGCATAATCTTTGTCAAAACGACAGTTACGATTAACCCAAGTGTTAAAAATTAAATTTACAAAAAAAAATATAATAAAGACAAAAGAAAACAAAACCACAGTAGATTAAAAGAAAAAGAAAATTATACAAAACAAAAATTATTTTGCAAACATAAACCCCACATCTTTAGTTTCCAGTATCCAGTCTTTGACCAAATGCAAAAATTTCCTATCATAAATCATCGTTCTTATATGAGGCGGCAATCGATTAAAAAAGTGGGCGCAGAAACTATATAATATTTACGAAATAATTCATATAGGTGCTGTAAAGGCAAAATTTTGCAGGCATTGAAAATAGGCCAAGAATGATCGTATCGACACTTGAAAAACATAACCCGAATAATATACTTTTGTAAAATTAATAGCGGTTCAATGGTATCAAAATAAACTCCACCCTAACATGGTAAACCATAACTGATGCGAGAGTCCACGCAAGCAAAATAAAAATTGAGTAAAACATTGGATGGACAAAATTAACGTATCAAATAAATTGCACGTAATGCAGAATTAACGACAACTTGAACATGTGATTTCCAGTTTAAATTTGCATCAACGTTCAATCCCAAATATTTAAATAAACGAACATTTTCAATTTTAATGCAAAGACTGCATTACGTACGAGTAAGTCACAATTACGTACATGATAAAAAATCTCGGGGAAGAAGTTTCGATAAGGATCACCAATCAATTTGAAGAACATTACCTTAGTTTTTTCACTCAAGAGCAAGGAGTGATTATCAAAGAAGAATTTTCATGTCAGAATTTATTTGGTTAGTTAGGTCATTAACAGTCAAATCAAAATAACTTTATGCAATATCATCAGCAAAAGCAACAATTTTACCGTTAAAGTTTAAGTTAAAAATTGAATTTATGTAAATTAAAAACATAAGATAGGACCAAGAACAGAAACCTTGGGAACACCATGTTCAATAATAAATGGAATGCTTCGCGATTTATCAATCCTAACCATAAATGTTCGATTATTGAGATAAGACTTGAACCATTTCTGTGATACACCTCTAAAACCAATAGACTGGAGCTTACGCAGAAGATGATTATGATCCACCATATCAAAGGCTCTCTTTATATCGATGAAGACTGCACCAACAAACTTTTTCTCATTCAGATTAATATGAATTCCATTTAAGAAATTAATTAACGCGGATTCAGTACTTTTGCCAGATCTAAAGCCGTGTTGATGGGGACTAAGAAATTCAAATTTGTCCAAAAACTTCTCAATACGGGATTTCATCGATTTTTCAAAGATCTTCAAAATTGTTTGTGCAATGCAATGGGCCGATAATTGTCATTAATAATGATATCACCCTTTTTAAACAAAGGGATAACAATTGCAGTTTTTAAAACATTATGGATAACACCATTTACAAAACATTGGTTAATGAATTATACTAAAACTGGCGCAATTGCTATAACCACTAATTTTAGCATATTCGAGCTAAGACCAAGAATGTCAAGTGCATTACTTGATTTAAGTCCATTAATAATACAAATAATCTCTGATTCCTCGACTGGATTAATAAAAAATGTATCCAACATTTCAGTAGAGTAAGAACAATCATTAGGACTCACACTTTGGGCAGAAAAGTTAGAAGATCTCAAATCGCTAACGATTTTAGAGAAATAAAAACCAAAATCGTTAGCAATTGATACAGAGTCAGACAGAATCTCTGAGTTAATAGACAAAATTCTTTTGATATTAGTTCTACTCAAATTCCCGCACAAAATATCATTAACAACAGACCAGGCCTTCTTGCTATCTCTTTACCACATTCATTAAATTTCCTACTAAAATAGTTGTCTTTAACAGAAACATCATTGATTCCACTACACAATTTGAGATAATAATTATACAGTTTTTTATTCGCCGGGTATTTTTTACATTTAAGTTGAATTTGTTTTCCTTTTAAAGTTGAATTTGTTTTCCTTTTATTTATTAAAAGTACACTTGTTAGAAATCCACGGTTTAAGCTTTATTTTTGAATTATGCCTAGTTACATTTTTGGAACATGAATCAGCTTCTTTTGAAAGCAATAAAATCATATTGGTCAAAATTGATGTGGGGTTACTTAGACTTAATAAACTAGAAAAATCAAGTGACGAGATTAATGATTCAAATTTAATAATATCAAATTTGCTGTACGCCAATTCTTTTTCGTTAACCTAATTACCAAGAACCTCTATATCAATTTTAACCAAATCATGGTCCGTAATGAGTAAATTATGCAATGATACATCCAAAGTAGCACAACTATTAACACGGACAAAACAGTGATCAATGCAAGTAGCAGTGTTACTAGTAACTCTTGTGGCAGAATTAATAAGTGACAGAAATCCATTTGACGACAACATAAACATATAATCATTACATGAAGCTGGAAAGTTCAAAATATCGATGTTCAAATCACCAACAATTATTACATTTTGATTTTTAATTTTCGAGATGAAAATTGAAAACTCACAAATAAATGATGAAATTGGAATAAATTGTAGGCGATACACACAAACAAAAATATAATTATTATTATTTAATGAAACAGATAACTTTAAAACATCCGCAGAATTTAAAGGCTTCACTAACACATTGCAAACTTGAATCGTAAAAAGCACAAACACCACCCGCTCTATAATTATTGTTACAGCAACCAATACATTCATAATTAGGAAGATTATAATAATTTAACTCATAATAGATGGGTATTCATCAAATGAACTCAAATTTACAACCAGTTTATCAAAATTTTCGCGCATGCTACGAATGTTTTGATGGACAACAGAGAAACTAAAAAGATGTTGGTTTCAGAATTTTTACAATGATAATTGATAAGTATTAGAATTTACTAAAACTGAACTTGACTTTGAGTTAAATGCTGGCTTTAAACAATTAAAGCTGACCGAGTTACTAAAAAATGATTCGACGATTGCCGACGATAATTTAAAAATTCTTTAATAAATACACCAGGAGGCCACGATGATGAGTACAACAGCAGGTTGAATTTATTCTCAGGAACCCCAATTTTAAATGAGACATAGTCACGGTCATCACTTCGCCTCATCCGAACCAAAAAAGGTTTATCAATCTCAAATTTATTTTTCAAATACCGAACCATATCATCGTTACCAACATCCTTGCACAGACGTGAAACGAAAATCCATTTAATAGGTTCGACAGTGCGCAGAGTAGCATCGAGACCACCACTCCCAATAATCGACGATGGGACGAACCCCTAGATCTAGTAGTTCGTGACGACGGCATATGTTGGTTAAAACGTCTATGAACCGCAAGGTTTTTGTTACCATTGGGTCCCTGTTTATCCTTGACTGCAGGTACCAGTTCATTTTGAACAGAAACAGCGGCAAAGCAGGCATTTTTTTGACACGGTAGATCAACAGATCGATGCACAGTTTCATCAGAGTTTATGATGTCCATTAAATTATTATTAATTTGTTGTTAGATTCGTTGTTATTAATCGGTAATTTTATTACCGGTACCACCGATTGATCTACCATAGGAACGTGTGACAGTGATTTTGCACAATCGATAATGGGAGCTGTTACAATCCCTTTTATAACACTAATATTTTTATTATTTTTATTGTTTATAAGGGGAGAATTCCCAATAAAATGACCACTACAAATTTTATTTAAACTGGAGAATATAGTATTTATCTCTTCCTGTAGCTTATTCATGCTATTTTTAATTATACCCACTGATTCAGATAAATTTGTACGTAATCCAGTTTGGAATTTCAGCAGGTCGCCAAAATCATCACAAACGTAGCAAATATTTTTTAATTGAACAATCAACACAAAAGTTGTCTTGCTTTTAATGCCAAGACATTTAAAATCAATTGCTTTATCACATGTTGCTTGTAAAGTAAAGTTCTTTTGTAGTAGAAATCACAATCACAAAGGATTACACCACATAGTTATTACGATCACTATACGACTAACACTCAGCACAGAATAACACACACCGAACAGCACAGAATTTCACAGAACCGGATTCAAATAATGTTCGCAAAAATGTCACAAAAATTAAAATTACATTAAATTATTTTATTTTCACAAGAAAAAAAAAAAAAATCCACAAAAACAAACACACGTCCGATCACTCGGATAGTTTTTCCGACCTTTCGGAAAGCTTGTAGGGTAGCCTTTAATAGGGCCAAGAATACCAGGGAAGCTCGGCATTGCGACTCATATAAGGAGGACCTGAGGAATTATAAAAGAGAGTTGAGGAAGGCACAAAGGGGATCCTGGAGACTCTTCTGTGGTAAAATGGAAGAGCTATCTGAGACTTTCCGCCTTAGGAAGATTCTTTCTACCAACCCAACCAGTCTTAGTTATTTAATTAGACCAGATGGGTCATGGATAGCTTCTAGTATGGAATCTCTGGAGCTTCTAATAAATACGCACTTTCCGAGAAGCCTCGATGACTCGACGAAGCCAAGGGCTCATCGAGAAATACCTGCAACAGAAAAGGAGGGCATCGTGGATAGGGAACGGATCGCGTGGGCAATAAACGGGTTTAAGCCTTAAAAATCGGCTGGCACCCAGATAGGATTATACCAGCGGAGATCCAGAGGAACTTGGCAGTCATCCTTCCCTGGCTGGAGATGATCTTCAGAGGATGTCTGAAATTTGTCTATATTCCTAGGAAATGGACGGAGGTCAAGGTGGTCTTCATTCCGAAAGCGGAGAAAAGCTCGCATGCTTATCCTAAGGACCTGAGGCCTATAACTCTATCATCCTTTCTGCTGAAAACATTGGAAAGGATGGTGGATGTATTTATACGATCAAAAATTGAATGTCACAGCATGCGTACTGTAAAGGGAGGTCGGTGGACACAGCCTTGCACGCTTTGGTACGCACAATTGAGAAGTCAATTTACTCGCAGGAGTTCTGTATGGTCTCATTCCTCGATATTGAAGGTGCCTTTAATAACGTAAAGACGGAGGCGATCATGGAGGGATTGTCAGCTTTGAAGGTGGTTTACTCTAAAAGTAGGTTGATTAATAAAATGCTGTTAAGCAGGGTTATTACCTCAGAACTGGGGGAGTTCACAATTAGAAGGCGGGTGGTTAGAGGAACCCTGCAGGGAGGTGTAATGTCCCCTTCTCTCTGGAGTATAGTGATTAACGAATTGTTGTTGGAACTATAGAGAGAGGAGGTATTGGTTGTAGGATACGCAGATGATGTAGCGATAGCGGTATCAGGTAAATATTTGGACACGATTATAGATGTTGTGCCGAATGCACTATTGATCGTTACCAAACGGGCCAGCAAATGTGAATTAGAGATCAACCCGTCCAAGACAGAGATGGTACTTTTTACCAGGAAGTATAAAATTCCGGTAGTTTGCCCGCCTACGATAAACGGCACTAGACTGACTTTTTCTGATAGAGCGAGATTCTTGGGCATAATCGTGGACAGTAAACTCAGCTGGATGCCTAACACGTTAGAGAGGGTAAATAAGGCCACTGTAGCCATTTACTCGTGCAGGAATGCCATAGGTAAGAGATGGGGTTTGAAACCGGAGCTGGTACACTAGATGTACACTGCCGTAGTGAGACCTGTATTTATGTACGGAGTGGGCGTGTGGTGGCCAACGAAAATCATGTGGGTATCGTGAGAATGAAAATGCTAGCCAGAAGTTATTGCTGGGGGCCTAATATCGATTCTGATGAATTCTCTGAAAGATCGCAATTTCTTGTGAAGCTTGTGTAATGACGTCAAATGCACAGAAAGCCCATGTAATACCTTGGTTTAAAGCAAATTACTCATTCGAGAGAATACATGTTGACTTTTTCTACTAAAATAGTGAAAAATTCTTAATTTTGGTCGACAGTTTTTTCAAATATATTCAAGTTTGGTATGTACGAGATACATCTGCACAAACAGTTAATAGCTGTCTACGATCATTTTTCACAACATTTGGGTTTCCCCATAGGCTAGTCTCGGATAATGGACCACCTTATGATTCAAAAGAATTTTTAAGTTTTTTGGAAAAGAATGGTGTTATGGTTAGTAAAAGCCCCCCGTATCATCCAAACTCTAATGGCCTTGCCGAAAGGGGGGTACAAACTGTTAAGGATTATCTACAAAAACCTACTTTTATTAAAAAGTTACTTAACTATTGAAGAAAAGTTAGTTAGTTTTTTATTTACGTATCGAAATACACCAAATTCAACAACTGGAGTGTCACCAAATGCGACAATTTTTAAATACAAAACCAAAAACTAAACTTAATTTGTTAAAACCAACGAATGTTGAAGTCGTGGTCTGAGAGCAGAATGAGAAAAGACATAAACCAAAGTTTGGGAATGGTGATAAGATTTTGTTTAAAAACTTTAATTCAAAATCGGTTATAAAATGGATACCAGGGCGAATCGTGGAAGTAACGAGTCCAGCTATATATTTAGTTAATGTGGGGAATCAAATTCGTTTTGCTCATGAAGACCATTTAAAGTTAAGTCATCTTAAAGATTCATTACATCCAGGTACTGCACTGAGACCAGCGTTTGAAAGTACTTCAATTTCGACATCCGAAGCAAATACACCCATTGTTGAAGTTAATGAAAATGAAAGATATAATTCGCAACCATTGACACGCTCTACCAGGGACAGACTTCCTCCCGACCGTTTAAGATTTTAATTAAGCCGGGGTAAAAACATTAAAAAAAACAAAATAAAAATAAATGTAAAATCGAAAGTTTTTTTTTTGGGTGGGGAGAACTGATATGTAAGTATTCGTTAAGTAATGTAACGCTTGTTAATATTATCATTGTACTAACACATATATACTCGTATATTGTTAATGTAAATTATTGTTATTTGAATAAAAGTTTGGCAGTCTTGCTGTAACATTCGATCCGACTTATCAACCTCGTGCTGTACATTTTATTGTAAATGAGCTACTGCTCAAAATAGAATGTGTAAGCATGAAATGAAAATTGTTTGAAAAAATTAAAGATTTTTTTATGCCTAATGGAAGCAACTTCATTATTTTTTTTTGTTTTTGTTTAGATTGCTTAGTTTCCATGTGTGCTTTTCCTTTTAATACTAAATTATTTATAAAATACTATAAATAAATAAATAAGTTTCAAAATTGTATTAAACGTCAAAAATCAAACGTCAAAAAGTAGAAATAAATATCCAAACGAAATATCCATACAACCATACAAAATATATTTCCTTTTGTAAAAATTACAACGAGCAACGAGGTTTGTGGTCGAAACCAAGACTTACATAAATTAGCAGACATAAACCGAAAACAATTAATTCAAATTATAGCTCGATTTACACAGTACTACGTTTCGATTTCATTTTTTTTTTTTTTTTTAGTCTACACTAATATAAGTTTCGGTTTTGGAAACGGCCTTAGTTACAAAAGAAATGCTTCCTTTAGAATTTAGAATTAAGGTGTTAAGTTTTTGACGGAAATTCCGTAACACACAACTATTACGAAATTGCACAAGAACGTCATACTATGGATTTTATTTCTGAGAATGAGTTTCAAACCGCACAGAATCTAATCTGCTTAATATCTCTTCCCTAAAAGTTATATTTAAGGGCCTGAAATTTTATTCCACCTCAGTTTGATAATAAATCGACCAAACTCTTAAAGTTAAGGAAAATATAATTATTTTTAGCCAGGAAGTCTTTGTACACATCATTCAATTAAAAGACAATTTATTCGATCGAAAAGGTAATTTAAATTCTTAATCCCACGTTAAATATTCTTAACTTGGTTGATTTGTCGATTAAATTAAAATTCCATCCAAACAACCAACTTAATTTCTTTCCCTTCTATAATAAATAGGCGAGATATAAAACCCAGGTATATATAATCAAAAATTTAATCCCAATAATGTCATTCGCATAGTAAAATGGTAAAACACACATTTAACCCAATCCCTTACAAAATCCCAATTATTTTTATAAAATAATCGAAAAACTCTAGGCATAGTGAACGAATTTGATATATGTATATATACACATAAAAACAATAAAAAAAAAATCCATTAATTAAAAAAATAAATAAAATTAAAAATTTGGAAATAAAATAAAAAAAAAAAATTCTTAAAATTTTTCAATTGAATAATTGAATATTTAATTTTCATTTTTTTTTTTTTTTTGTTGATTAATTTATTATTGATTTTATATTTGTGTACATACATACATACATTCGTGTATACGTAGCAGCTATTTGGTATTGAAATGACAAAAAATGTAAATTCTTAAAATTCCAGGCAAGTACATAAAAAAAACGAAAACGATTTTTTATAGTACGGAAAATTCGAAAAGCTCAAGGAATTAAAAACTTGTTGAAAATTTTGAAAAACTGAAAAAGTTTTTTTTTGTGCGCGACATTTTTTTTTTTGGGGAAATTTTTTTCACGTAGATAAAATTTTAAATTAAGATTAATTGCGTTATTATTACTTTGATTCTAGAATAATTACGGTTGAGTGTAGTAGCTTAGCTATAGAGATGGATTTTTTTTTTTTTTTTATTTATGTAGCGTACCAAGAATTCTAATTTTGTTAATGATCTATCTTTTGTTCTAGAAAAATCGTGACTTTGTTGTCTCAATTCTTTTGGTGTATGTAGATATTAAAATGTGTTGTCGCGTTGTTGCCTTGAAAAATTTAAATTAACCCTATTAACTTACTGACCGATAATATCGGTACTTCACAGATTATTTATAACACTTTAGTATTTTACAATTTCAACTGTCCGGTAACTATTTTGAATATTCAAATAATGTAGAAATTTGTGAATCAAAAATTAAATTAGATGCGAGAACTTAAACTGAACTGAAACTCAATATTCATTGTAACATTAAATTCTCTAAATTATTATTTATTAAATTAATAATCGATATTTTGGTTTGGGTGCGGTTGAGTAGTTCGCTTGTTCAACGCATTTAATTTCTGTTGAATATACAATTTAATTGTATTAGAACACCAATTCAAAGATTACAACTTTGACGTGGCGTAGTGGATTCAAATTTGCTTAATGGTAGCTTTTTAACGATTGCTCGATACAAGTTATCACAGTGGTCTGGAAAGGCAGTAAAGTTTGGCCACCATGACCCGCCCGGGCAATAGACAAATTTTGTTCCTTTTTACTCTTTTCCATACTTTTTGCGTGCTGAGAAAATGCGAAAATTCAATGATGTCGGGAATTAAAAGCGCGCAGAAATTTCCGCGTGTGCGTGTCCGGGAGTGACATTAATGGGTATACACTGAAGTCTCTAGGTACGGGGACTCGTCCTAGATGTATGTGTGTGAGTAAAATTAGTTTATTGTTATAATTCATGAGATATATATATAACATAAATGCAAGTAACCATCAATTTCAATTATTCAAACACTTGAAATGAGTATAAATATATATTCATCTTCCTGTTGCACAAATTAACAGGGTACAGCAGCTTCCTAGTCCTGTAACAGATTGGAGTAAGTACAAAGATCATTATATTATTGAATAATATAATGAAGCCTCTTACGAATTAAATGTGTTTTGAGGAAAATTCTACCACTGCTGATCTCAATCTCTGGGAGTATTGTTGGTTCAAAATATTGTTGATCTTCCATCGATTCCAGAATTTCAAAAATTCGTGATGAACTGACTCGCCCGCTTGCTCGGACCAGAGACCGAAACTTCAAGGTCTCACTTATTCCAGTTGCCAGGATCGCTTTTCTCAATTCATCTATATATTTTGACAAATTTTCTTCATTTCTCCTGATACTGAAACAAGCTTCTACAATTTTGTTCATTGCTTGGAAAGCAAAAACGTAGGGTATCATGATTAATTCACCACCAACTGCTCCACTAATTTCTTTATCGAACAATTTTTCTGGTTCCTTAAGAAGCTTCCTACGGGCGTTCCCTTCAAAACCTTCTCCGTGATAGTTTTTGGATATCAACTTGAGCCCCTGAGGCCATAATATGGCCTTATCCCTGCCTAGCAAAGGAACGAGCCCGTCTCAGAACAAGTGATTTACAAACTCTTGTAGAATGTGAAGCTCTGGGACAACGCACTTTTCCAAGACAGAAACACTCGATTCTTCGGTAAAAAGCGGCTTATTTATTGTACTATTACTCCTTGAGGCCTGTTTCTTAATATTGCCAAGTGAAACGAATTTCTGGTAGTCTGATTGTAAATCTCTGTAAGTTTTCAGTCTATAAACCTCTTGCTCTAATGAGTATGAAACATCGCTTAAGTCTAATTCACGCTCATTGTTTAATTTCCCGCAATATCTAGTTCTAGGCAAGGAAAGCTCGATGTAGCCGTTTGTTGACCGTTTACTAGCAGAAGAAGCTTGAAATCTGACAAGAATTTGAATGGAATAGAATTTATGTTCACGTTATCATAAGTTTCACTAATTAGGGGGGGGGGGGGATGGGCGATACCCAACATTATCAACTTATGAATTCCTGTTAACTTCCCTTCATTGTTGTTTGAGTCTAATTTTTGTTTTTTAGAACCATCATCTGAATCTATACATAGATAATCTTCTGGAAGAATAGTCTTACAAATCTTGAACAAGCCATAACTTTAATAACGTAGTTGCCAATTAAATTTATTCTTACTAAAACACACTCTAATATTTCTTTGGCATCGGCCCACACTACTGGTCTTTCTTGTTTATTTATATTTTTAACGACTTGGAAACTCAAAATAGTACTTGTATATAGGTCATCTAATGCCTTGGATTTTTTTGACGCTTCTGCTAAATAATTGCTAGGAACCGATTTTCGACCGATATTCATTCTAATGAAAGTGCATAATTTTTTCATCTGTCTACCAGAAGTACCTGGCTGAACTTAAAAATCAAATAAATTATCAGATGAAAATTAGGCGTTTATTCCTTGCTTGTTCAGATCTCTGCTTTTGCGTCCTCCCGTACTCATTTTCACCATGGTCTTATTATCGGGGGCCTGCATTTTGTTGGACACCAGTGACATACAAAACTGTTCTTGTTGTATTGCAGGAAGAGTCTCAACAAACTTTTCAATATTAACTCTCTTACGAGCGGGCTTACTTTTGGAAGAGCAGACATGTCTGATGCCTCTACCAGTACGTTGGAAGCAAATATTACAAATTTTAAAAGTCGAACCGGATTTTTCTACCGGCGCACGCATCACTTTAGTTTCAGTTGCTTCAGGAGATTTTTGAGCATACATGCCATTTTCAGATGTTATTTTTGAACGTGATATTATTGGTACACCTATCCTTCTTTTTTGTCATCTTAACAATGTGCAGTTTGGCATATATAACATTCACAAGAAACAACACTTGATTCAGCAAAATAATATCTTCGTAGTTGGTCATGATTTTAAATGATCGGCTTGAGTTCTCCGCGCTCTCTGGATGTAAGTTTTCATCTAGAATTCTTCGACAATTCACACAGATACTAGTCGGAAATCGAGGATTGGACAATCGAAAATTCACATTTATACGACTTTGTATCTGCTCCTCGCGACATGGCGTTATTCGAAAATACTCCAATGTTCTACCACTTAAAACAATTTTCCGACCACAAGGTGCACAATTTTTCCTTCGGTTTTCGCTATGATTGCATTTGTGATCGCATTTACTGCCCATGTTTCACAAAATATAAAATAGCAAATGAGGACTTATAAATGTTAGAAGTAATATTCAAGATGTGAAGTGGATGATATTTCACGCACGACTGACTTGGAAAACGCGAAAATTGTTTTTGTTGTGAAAACTCGATTTGAGCGCTCACACACACATACACACGCCTTCATGAAAGAAACTATCATAAAATACAATGTGACTTCATGAATATTTGAAAGCGCATAAATGGTTCATACACACAATCATACCCACACACACATACATGTAGGACGAGTCCCCATACCTAGAGACTTGTATATATATCCGTTAATGTCACTCCCGGACACGCACGAAATCATTGAATATTTTCAAAGTTCTCAAGGTCCAAGGAACATAATTTGTCTATTGCCCGGGCGGGTCATGGTGACCAAACTTTACTGCCTTTCAAGACCACTGTGTTATCACAACATGACGTTGAACATATCATAAAATCATTACATGGTGATGTGTCGAGTCAGACGATAAATAAAATGATTTATCTTTCGAATTATGAAAATAATCATTACTGTAGTAACCTATAGTTAATTCTTTTACCTAAGCGAAGTTAATTAAAATGTTTGGCATTATTAAATATTCACAGAGATGTGCAGATATATTTCTATGAATTGGCCTTAGTGTCACGACGAATCAATATATAGGGCGGGTACAAATAACTGTTGAGGTTTTTTTTATAACTTCGAAGCTTTATTCAGAGAAATTGGTACAATGTATTTTATTCAAAGTATTGTCCATCGTTAGCTACAACTTTTCCCCATCTTTCATGTAGCATACGTATTCCGCGTAGAAAAAATTCCTCGTCTTTTGAGGCGATCCAAGAATTGATCCAATTTTTGCCTTTTTTGCAAACAGTGAAATACTGGTCGGCCAGGCTATGAGTCATCGATAGGAACAAGTGGTAGTCGGAAGGAGCAATATATGGTGAATACGGCAGGTGGGGCAGGACATCCCATTGAAGCGCCTCCAAATTCGGTTTGGCCATTGAAGTTGATGCATGACCGGGCTTACCAATTTTCCAATTATCTCCCGTCACGCAATTCGACGCAAAAAAACATTCCGATTTTGTTTTTGGAGTAGTTGTTTGCCCTTGAAAAAACGGCGTTCGACGTCTCTTGGCTTGATTTCATACGGAACCCATTTTCCTTATTTTGCACCATACCCATGCCCTTGAGACGGGTTTGAATCGCCTGTTTAGTCACTCCCAAAGTTTCAGCGAGCTTCTCTTGAGTTTGGCATGAATCTTGGTGCAATAATGCCTCCAAAACAGCGTCTTCAAACTCCGCACTAGCATCCCTTCGCATTCTTTGTCACAGCTGCCAAAATCGCCACTTTTAAAACGTCGGAACCAGTACTCATGACATGTTTTTATTTATGGAGCCTTTTGTTCAAATTAAAACAAAAAAGCAGCGTTCTACATCTCCCAATCGGTTGTCTTGCCTCAAGAACACCATCGAAAACAATAAGACAAAATTCACTGGGAAAGTTAGTAAAGCGAAAAAACAACGAAATGCACAGGAGCATAAAAAGTTGAAAGGAAAAAGATGCGCACTACATGAAAGCTGATAATGGTAACTCGGATGTAATTTGTCTGGATTTCATCGGCTCCCAGAGCATCTATCACATACCGATTTTGATAAATAGTTTTCATGTAAATTGTACAACTGATTCTTTTTCTAGTTTTCTTTTCATTTCAGAAATGTCGACTACGCTTTCTTAAACGAGTTCTCAGCAAAACTGATTGGGAATTTTTGCAACGTGTAATTTAAATGACATTATTTTGATGTTTAACGACCTTCTCAGGAGTGGTATTGAATGACACGTTCCGTTTGTTAAAATCAACCCGGCTTTCGGGAGCCATGGTACAACAATAGGTTGTTAAATCTGGAGAAATGCCGTAATAAGTTCGATTCATTATAGAGACGGTACGGAGTTCAATTTTATCGCGATTTTATAAAGCTCGCGCAAGAGTTTAAAAGTTTAAATTCTTTTTTATATAACCAATACGTTGTGCGAATCGAGGAGGAATTGACATCAAGTCTAAAGGATTTCTGGGGTTGTTTTCCTTCTCCTATGCCAGAACTGCATCGTTAGTCAACCCTCGGAGAGCTGTACTTTATTTGCTAGCTTTTTTGCCTCAGTATTCGAACCAGCCACGATGTCCCTTAAAATGTCTTCAAGCATTCACAGTTCCGTGGACTTTAATTATTTTAAATTTACTGGGCAGGAAGTTCGTGGTTGTTTGCTTAATATTGATGTTAAAAAGGGTGCTGGTCACGGTGACATTCCGCCGATCATTATTAAGCATTGTGCCGATAGTTGGTCCCGCCCAATTACCTCCATGTTTGATGAAAGTTTATTTAGTGGGTTTTTTTCAGAGCCTTGGAAAATTTTCTGCCTCCATCCCATTCTCCACGGTGACAAATCTGATTTCTTTTTGTGGCAAATTATTTAGCAGTTTAAACTCCAGACAACAACTAGACGTTGTACTGATACTGATACTGATTTTGCGAAAGCTTTCGATAAGACCAACCACTCGCTTCCAATCACCAAATTAAAGAACTTAATTTGTTAGTGCATCCCAATTGAATGGTTGCGTTTTTACCTTTCCGAGCGCTGACAATCCGTTAGGATTTTTGATTGTAGTTCCCAGCTATTTCGCGTGACATCTGGCATACCTCAAGGAAGTCGTATCGGCCCTTTATTATTTACATTGTTTATCAACGATATTGTTGGCTACTTTGAGTTTTGCAGCTGCCTCCTGTTTGCCGATGATGATGAAAATTTTCGCCCGGGTCAACAGCGTGTTCTATTGCGTGAAGCTGTAAGATGATTTGGGCAAATTTTGTAGTTGGTCTATTCAACGTAAGTAAGTGTAGAACTCTTTCATTTTATCGTATCCAGGACTCTTTCATTTTATCGTATCCGGTCGCCTCTGTTTCATCAATATCATCTGTATATCGTCTGTATGGAGGCTGATAGAGTGGAGTTTATATTGGATCTGGGTATAATTTTTTCAGCCGATGCCACCTTTACCAGACATATTAACACCATTATACCTAAGGCATACATTATGTTGGGCTTTATTAAGCGAAACTCTAAGAATTTTATCGACACGACTACTGTAACATTACGGTACGGTTCTTTTGTTCGTTCTATTTTGAAATATGCATCGCCGGTGTGGTTACCTTCTTATCACAGTTTGTTCTATACGTACTTCGATTTCTACCTTATGCACGGTCTCTTGAATATGTTCTTTCACCCTACCAAGATCGCTGTAACCTGCTGAACCTGTACCAGTTAGATTGTCGACGTGGTGTAGCATCGGATTTGTTCATTTTCGATATTTTCAGTTCTCGAATCGATTGTACCGAGCTGCTTTCATGCTTAAATCTTTAAGCGCCAGTATGTCAAATGCGTCCACGCGATGGACTGTTACTCGTCAACCAGGTATCAACAAATTATGGTCTTTCGGAACCAATTTGGAGAGCATCGTGAGAGTTTAATTCAATGTATGGTATTTTTGATTTCAATATGTCCAGAGAGTCGTTTAAGAATGCTTTATTTAAATTTGTATGTTATAAAAACTAAATATTCGGCGTTTTCTATCTATCTTTTATCCCTTTTTGTTTTGATTTTTTTTTTAATATGCCGATTGTTATCACTGTAGGCTATACATGGTGACCCTTATATATAATTTGACAGAAATCCACTCCATCTGGTAAAACTAGCGAGGGCAGCGAGGCAAAACAGTGTTATCTACTTTGGAACGCCTTTCCAATGGAAGCTTTTGGTATCCAGCTCCGTCATTCTAAAACTTTATGATCTGTTAAAATTCACAAACCAAACCAACCAATGAGACCAATCGTTAGGTTAGTGGACAATTTTTCAAAATTAGGTCCTCTCCCTGATCGCAGCATAAAGAACACGCTAGAGCTTTTGGCTTTGCTACTATAAGAATCGATCGTTTTTATTGTTTAGTGCTGAATTGTTTTTACAGATCAAGAAACTCAAAAAAAAAAACCGGTGTTGCTCATTTCAAAATTTTAAATTTGGTTACGTTGTAATGGACAGAGTCTCGGATAATCCTCACTTAAGCCCATTGAATGATTAATTATTCCGCGTGCTGTTTCAGAAATTGAACGACAAAATGTACAAATTTTTGGATGATTGAAGACGTTGGCTCTCGAAAAGATGAAAATGATAGATATGTTGTACATTTATCAGTCAAAAATGTCGTTGAAAACTTAATTGATTCATCGACTAATGCGTTACGACAATTTTATTCATTAGAAAAACATTTAAAAGGGAACGGTGCGTTCAATTTCTGAATAGAGTACAAGGAGTTAAATCATACGGTGGAAATTTCAGATTTTGGAACATCGACATTGTCAAAGGGCGATCTTATTTCATGTCGCATCATTCAGTTATCCGAGAGAGCAGTAGTACGACCAAACTTCACGTCATTTTCAATGCTTCATCGAAAAGTTCAACCGGCATCTGATTAAACGACTGTGTTATGGCCGGCCCCATAATTCAGAAACTGGCGATATAAAAAAGATGTATAGGTTGAACCGAAGTGTTTCGGTCTTCGAACTGTAAAATACGGAACAGCGAGGGCTGCGTTTCTAGCGATAATAACTCTTTTTCAACTTGATATGGACGTAGAAAATAGTTCCAGGGCAGCTTCCCATATTCTACGTCGATGACGTTTTAACAGGATATTCTATTCTTCTTCCGCTAATGCGACATCTCATGGAGAGATTTGACCGCCTCAACGATGTTCCTCCAAATAGTTCGATGTGCCGTAAGGGAACGTCAGACATGATGACCGAGTGTGTATACGTCCCTTTCAACGTCCTCCATCCATCAGGTAGGTGGTCTCCCAGCACGACGTCCTACTTTAGTTGGTGCCGACTCCAAGGCTTGTTGAGCGGTCCGATTTGGTTAACGAAGCACGATCCCAAGCTATCTTAGCTTTGACGATTTTATGAATAAGTTGATGTCGACTTTCGATTCATTCATGATCTTACGCTGTTACAGCAATTTTCAGAATGTTTTGTGATGTTAGTGTCCTAAGAATCGCAAACAAAGGCGATAGCTGGTCTTATCAGTGCTTTGTAGATAATTCAGTTTGATTTTGCGCGATGTATGAGTAGACTTGAATATTTTAATATTGGCGTAAAATTCTCGGTAGCCCGCTGCTATCCTCCATAAAATGTCCACAGAAACGGAGTTTTGCGGCCATGTATTTTATTTCCTTGAGCTGAAGGCCAATTTGTTGGGATGTTATTCCATTGGGAGGTGGACGTGTTTTAGGAATTTGATGTTCCGATCCAGAACGCAAATATCGTCAGCATATGCTATATCGGGGTTTATTAGGTGGAAGAAAATTTGAACTATTGGGTCTTCTTACCGCACTCCAGATGTTATCTCGAACCTTACATATTGAGCTATCCATTAAAAGTTGGTACATTGAAGCCAATTTTGACAGTACGCCCAGGTAGGACAATATGTTCCGTAACGACCTATTACTCTTAATGCTGTCGTACGCCTTGGAAATCTTTGAATAGACTATTCACATAGAATTTTTCCAGAACCATCCTCAGCGTAAAAGTTTGATCGGTTGTTGATCTATTTGGACGAAAGTCACGTTGATAATCACCGATCCTCTCGTTATAAGTTGATAACTTTGCCGCGACTACGTTGGCCAAAACCTTGTAGGGTGTGTTAATCGAGCTCCGTTCTTATGAAGTAAAACAGATAAGAGCGGTCTTCCACTCTACTGGAATTTTTCTCTAGACCGAATTATTAATATTAGCTCAAACATGCGGTAGAACAGATAATCGCCGCCTTATTTGAGCATTTCGTTGTAGATGTCATCCTGCCCGCCTTGTAATTTTTTATCTGCAATATCACGTTCGACACTTCATCAAATGATGGAGGAGGTAAAAGTGTCATCTCGACGTTAATAATATAATTCACCGGATTCATTGCGAATAGCACTGCTCCGTTGATGAAAGTTCGCAGCTATTTTGTGTTAAATGTTACGTGCCTGTTGCTCATGCTATTCCCTATAAAAGGATCCGATTCCATTTAATTTGTTGCTTGATTAAAAACCGATCTAATTCATTTGCTGTCACGTAGGTGATTTGTGCTTCAAAAAATCAAATTGAATGACCAGTTCCTTCGATTCGTCCATGTTTTACTTATCGATCAAAAAATATTCCACAATTGGTCAGTGTACAAAATGGTCTGTTTTGTCAGAAATCGCTCAATTATTTGATCCGTAAGAATTCGTGGTCCAACCATTTTTCTCGCCAAACACTTCATGTAGACTTTGTAATCTCTCAAACTAGGTTGGGATGATAATCTGGATAAACTTCAAAAGACAACTATTGTCTATTGATAGATTGTCGATATTCCTAGATGCGTGATGTTTCGGAGATGCATTTCAGAAAGGCTTCGATTGTTGCCTTTATATTCGAACTTTGGATCAAGAAAATCGTTGTCAAGTTAAATTTTTATGCTGCAAAAGTCGAGATGCTCCACTAGAGTCTCAGTCCTCTTGGGATAAACTTCAAAATAACACAGTTTCGAAACAAATCGGTACCATTCCGATTTGTGACTTTCGTTTCGAAAAGCATTCCCCTAATTCAGGATTTATTGATAGTTGCATCAGATCAAAACGTTTCGGATGCAAAAATTGAAGGATGGGAATCAATTTCGCATTACTCAGAGTATTCGAAATGCAGTCTTTGGACAATTCATCAAAATTGAACTATCTCCTGTTGAAATGGATTGGGCCCTGAAGAGGCTCATAAAGCATATTCAGCAAACTGAATTTTTAATAGAAATTGAGTGTGGTGTATAAAAATATTGTACAACCCTATCTGCAAAAGTAAACATAAATGAATTGTAACCAACTTCATGTTGTAAAAGATGTTTTTCCGGCATCTCATCAACATCGCCATCAGATCCATCAAGTGTAACGTTGGAGAAATTATACGAGATTTTGAACAAATATTGTTCCAAACAAACATTAGTTTGGAAGGAAAGACGAACATTTATGGAATTACGAAAGGGGGAAGGAGAATCAATCCAGGATTGAGTAGTCAAAGTTAGAGATTGTGCATCAGAGTGCAAATTCGGGGACAGGTTAGACGAAATGTTATTGGATAAATTTGTGACGGGTACCAGCGGAAAATTATTTGATCGATTATGCGAAGAGGACGAGAAACAAACCCTAGAAAAACTGGTGAGCATAACAGAGAGATATGAATTAAGGAAAACAACGGTATCACAAGACTTTGAGGTTAATTTGGTAAAGTCGATTAAAAAGGGTCACCAGCGATGACTCATCAAAACGGGCCAATTAGGAGATCCAACAGTTGTGTTCATTGTGGCTTCAGCAATCATGCCGAAAAAGATTGTAAGTACAAAAATGTTATTTGTTACAAGTGCAGTAGTAAAGGACACATGGCGTCAGTGTGCAAAGTTCAAAGGGGAAACGATAGTACCAACAGAAAATTTATAAGAGCGATGAGTATATGGAAAGGGCACTTCAATTAATAAAATAGACAATAAGTTAACATTAGATTTGTATATTGAAAATATAAAATTAAGGTTTATGATAGATACCGGGGCAGCTGTATCCGCGATACCGGAGCATATTTTCGACAAATATTTTAATGTAGAATCATTAGAAACGAGGTTTCGATTATTACAGGTTACGGTGGGGAGCAATTAAGTATTAAGGGTATTTTTCGATGCATGGTTAATTATAATAATATGACGAAAGAATGTAAATATTATTATTATGTGATACAAAACGCTTCTTGTTGTATAGTTGGTCGAAATTTTTTTGAATTATATAAAGTCAAAGAAATTAAATTAAATAACGTGAATCATGAGGAGCTTCGTCTAAAGAAAATCGTGGATAGTTTTTCGGATTTATTTGATGGCACAATCGGAAAATTGAAAGACGTGAAAGTTAAATTAGAATTTAATCAAGAAATAGATCCGATATTTGTAAAAGCGAGGCCCGTTCCATTTGCTTTTAGAGAAGCAATTGAAAAACAGTTGCACGATCTGCAAAGCGAAGGTGTAATTATAAAAACGGAAAGTACGGAGTGGGGAATACATTTGGTACCAATATTGAAAGACGATGGGCAGATACGGATTTGCGCGGATTATAAAGTTACGATAAATCGGTATTTAAAGGACACAAACTACCCACTACCGAGGTATGGAGTGAAACCGGCAACAGGTTTATTCCAACGAGAAATTAAGAAGGTTTTACAAAATATTCCGGGAACAATAAATTTTCTGGACGATATAGTAGTATCAGCTCCAGATCTGAGGCAGCATAACGAACGGTTAGAGTCGGTTTTTAGAAGATTACTCGTACGTAACGCGAATTTGAGATTACGGAGAAGTAAATGTACGTACGCAAAAGAAAGTATTCAGTATTTAGGACATATAATTACGGAAGAAGGATTCAGAAAGATAGACGATAGAAATAAGATATTAGATATGAGAACACCAGTAAATGCATCGGAATTGAAATCATTTTGTGGGTTTATTAATTACTATGGAAAGTTCATTAATAACCTAGCAACGAAAATGGCTCCACTTTACGAACTTCTAAAGAAAAATCAGACTTATGGATGGACACACGAATATCAGACAGCGTATCAGAACATCAAATCGGAAGTAGTTTCAGATGTTGTGTTGGTGCATTACGATCCAAAAACTCCAATACTTCTGACCTGTGACGTGTTCAATGTCGGGATCGGTGCAGTAATCTCACACTTGTATCCAGATGGAACGGAACGACCGATAGAATTTGTTTCACGAATGTTAACGCAGGCAGAGAAAAATTATGGCATTATACAAAAGGAAGCATTGGCTGTGGTATATGGAACCAAGAAATATTTCCAATATTTAATCGGAACGCTTTTACTCTATAGTAACGGACCATAAACCACTTTTGGGTATTTTCGGGGAAAAGAAAGGAATCCCTCAAATGTCTGCGAGCAGACAGACTACAACGTTGGGCAGTTCATTTGGCGGCTTTTAATTTTACGATAAAACATATGCATTCGGATAAAAATCAAGCGGACCTTTTGTCTAGAATATAGACCCGATACCAAAAGAATTGGACAAGGATATTCCAATCCAGTACGAAACGGTATACAGCGAAACAGTTAAAGACGAGGTTTTGATATCGGTTATGAAACCCGTTAGAGACACCAATTTTTGTAGATATTCCAAACGGCGGAGAATATAAAAGATTGTTAAGGAATCGAACGAAATTAACAGTTGAAAACGAAATATTGATGAGAGGACATCGAATTGTAATACCTAAAGCGTTAAGAATGCGTATATTGCAAGAAGCACATGCAAGTCGTTTAGGTATTGTCAAAACAAAAGGCTTACTTAGATCATACGTATGGTGGCCATCTATAGACAACGATATAGAAGACTTAATTAAAGGATGTGATGAATGTCTTTCAGCTCTGCCAAACCCACGAAAGGCGGATTGCATTTCTTGGCATATTCCGACCAAACTATTTGAAAGGCTACATTTAGTTACTATTCGGGTCCAATTAAAGATAGATACCTATTAATTATAATAGATGCAAAATCAAAATGGCTTGAGGTACACTGCACAAGTTGAAGGAGGTAATCGCTAGGTTTGGGTTTCCAAATCATTTAGTTTCAGATAACGGTACGCAGTTTACCGCCGAAATATTTAAATAATTTGCAAGGAATCATGGTATTAAAGTAACGTATACGGCACCGGGGTTTCCTGCATCAAACGGTGCGGCGGAAAACGCAGTAAAAACTATAAAAAAACGCAATCAAAACGAAAATTTTTGGGACGAAGGTAGACGCTATGATCAATTTAGAAGATATAATAAACGATATCGATTACAGAAACGTAGATCATTGCACGAGTGGTATCAAATCATCAAATCAAATTTTGAATTTCAATCCGAGGTTAAGATTTGATCTTCTGAGACCAAATATTAGTAAAGTAAATGACTTCGATATTACGGAAAAAGGGGTATCAATTAGGAAATTTGAGGAAGGAGAGGACGTGATAATTCGAGACTACGCAGTGAACAACAAACCGCGATGGGTTAATGCTCACGTAATTGAGGTGTTAGGTCCGAGGAATTATATGTGTCAGTTGGCAAACGGGAGGAAGATAAAACGACATGTAGACCAGATTAGGAGTAGAACAAAATCAACTATGGATCCGAAAGGCGAAAGACGATGCGAAAATAGCGAAACTTCTCATGATATAGATAAAGATGTAAACAGTAAAACTAATGTTGAGTCAGAATATATTATGATAAAAAAGAGTAAGGATTTCCACCAACCAAATCTGAATGAACTGTCTGATAATTCAAGGAAAATAGTAAAGCCAGATAGGCTAAATTTATAAAAAATGTTAGATTAAAGAGTAATAGTTGAAGTATAATGATTATTTTAAGATTTTATATACATACTTGAATTGTGTTTATGTAATTTGAGTGTATGGATTACTATATACGAAGGGAATAGTTTATTTAAGGGGGAACGATTGTGGTGTATAAAAATATTGTACAACCCTATCTGCAAAAGTAAACATAAATGAATTGTAACCAACTTCATGTTGTAAAAGATGTTTTTCCGGCATCTAAGTTTTGTTAGTAGTTTTAAGTATGAATTTTGGTAACACGAAGAACGAATAAAAATAAACGCGTGTAATAAACTAAATAATATTTTATTTGAACGAGACATAACATTGAGGTTCTTCGAAAGAGCATTTTATTATCGAAACAAAGCAAATTGTTACATCTTAACCGATTTTTGGAACAAGATGATACTCTGCGGGTTGGAGGCAGATTAAAAAATGCAAATATGCCAGACGCATCGAAGCATCAATCGTTATCAATGGTTGTCGGACGAAGTTTATACAAAAAAAAAATCGTTAAACAGTGTGTTTGACGTGACTGTACTCGTCCCCAAACAATGTGTCAAATTATGGGGCATGGTGTCGACTATTGTGGTACCTCTCCTATGAAGAGTAAAGTTCCATAAGGTCATTCCGTGCATTATTGAACGCTGATTTATGCTAACTGCTGGTTAAATTAAATTAACTGGCTGTGTACTTTTTTTATGAAACCGAGCGCCATACATCAAGTTCTCAAAATCTTCATCAATATTTCTTCTAAAGAATAATATCGAGATTTATTCACATCGTACACCTTGAGTTCTAAATCTCATTTATATACCTACCGTAAATGAAAATTTCGATAAAACCATAAATCAGACCCGAAATCAAATTCCAACTAAAAATATTTACATATATAATTTTGGTGATAAATCCCAACGCACAGATTATAAATTGTTATACATTTTGTAAAATGACAACAAAAATTTAGTTCCGCACTTAATTTCATAATGATAAATGGAACAAAACAACAACAACAACAAAACATAAACTTTCTTATTCTTACCACAAAACACAAGTTTTTTTTTTTTTTATTATTATATTTGTCATGTTGGATAATAATATAACGTTTTATTTTCGAGATATCACAAGCACATAAAAAAAAAAATCCAGCTTTTAAAAGATTAACAATAATTCAAAAAAAAAAAAAAACTTGCATCCAAGAAAGAAAAACGAGCTTTTCAAGAAACAACTCGAAACTCTTATTATTCTCTCTTTCATTGGCGTGCTAACAAATGATCCTTGTGATCAAATAATTTGAATTCTTTCCATCCGAGTTTATATCATGGACATTATCTATTAAATATCCTTAAAAGAAAACTTTTTTGTTTATATACAGCAAGAAGGAAAACAAGAAAAACTTTTTTTTTGCTGGTCTTAACTTCAGTTTATTTATTGTCGTTGCTTTTATCAATATTTCGTTACTGTGCTAGCTATATATTTTCGTTCGCGCTGTATTCTAGAAAATTTACATTAAATTTAACAACAACAACTAATACAAAAAAAAACGGGAAATGTTTAAAAGAAAACTCATAATTTTGATGATGATAAAACGTGAAACCAAAAAACTTGAGAACGGAACAAAATTTTTATGTTTAGTGGTTGCATAATCTTTAAGAAGTGGTTGGAGTATTTTTCCAACAACCTTTGGATAATGTATACACCAAATACTTACTCATTTTATCTTTACATGACAATGACAAGCTTAGTATAATTAATGTTGTAGTCACCAAGTTGATACCTCACAGGTAGCAAACATGGTTTCTCCGTAAAATAATAACCCGACCAACTATAATCATTATTGTGCAAAAACCCGTACCCGGTACCCGACAAATAAACTCCAACGGAGGGTTCTCAATGGACCGCAACAGCAGAGGTGCAAGGGCTGTTGGTTAAACATTGCATACCTGAACATTGCTTCCTTATAACTTGGCACAATTTTATCCATCAAGTTACATTGTCCGTAGAAATTAAATGAACTTCAAGGGCTAAGGGGTGTTAATTGCTTTAAAGTATACGATTTTTAATGAATTAGTTGCTCCCCATTCTTACCGCGATGGGATTGCAATCGACATGAATGTTGCCTCATCTTCCATGATTTTAATTGGTATGCAATAGCCGTGGCAAACAGTTGAACCTTGTTTTCTCATCTGATGTAATGTATTTTGTCTTAAAAATGCTGTCGCCTCCAGATTAAGGTTTAGATTGAGCGATTAACGTGTAAAGCGACCCGTGGCCATAGCCTGCCGACCCCGAATTGTAATTAGCCTTACCTGCTTACATGCATCTCTGTGCTGGTGGGCCTTCTATTCTTCGACACTCATAGGATCAAAAATGGAAAACAAAAAACCAAAAAATAATAAGAGGAAGAACGAGGCCGGCACTCTCTAAAAGCCGGATGTATCGAAACTGAATATGTTTCTTCCGACATATCTAATCAACGAACTAGAGGGGAAATACATGGAAACGCGACAAACCTACGGAGAATCAATAAATATTTACGGGTACAAATTGTCAGAACAAAGTACGAACTAAGAAAAATTTACGACTCATACAACAAACATCTGGAAATCAACTCAGTATTTACGTTCAAAATGGGTGCTGAATAACATCATTTTGAAAGAGAAGATTGTTTAAAGCAAAGCAGAAAATATCAAAGGAATCGTGAAAGTAGCACTAGAAGTAGAGAGAATGCTGACCGAAACAATCGATACATCGACAACACAACTGCAATTAGACCATACATTTTCAAACCAACAACCTTACGTAACGCTACAGGTAAGCGACAGAAAACCTACACAAATAGTACTGCTGCCAAATGCTCGATCATATGTCGCCCCAGGATGAGCAAGGGAATTGGAACACCGATAAACACTCGAAACCAACCAAATACATACCAGACAAACAATCGGTCTGTACGAAGTCGAATACGTTCCAATCGAACACACAAATAGGCCACCAGGTAATTACAACATACCGTAGAAACCAGCGCAAAATAACGGTCTAGACTGCTTAGAGTTTCAGCAAAATAAGGATCAACGACATGATTGCAGCACAGGCACGAACAAATAATGATATAAAACACGAATATGAGCAAGAACAGGGAAACGAGCATGAACTCGATGAAACCAAACAGTTTGTAGGTCAAACCTCAAAACATTAGACAAGACTACGATTCAGTAGATCTTACGTACACAAACAGCCCAAAGACCAATCAACCCTCAATGGACAAATTGCGACAAAACACAAAAATCAAACAAACGATTTTCATTATGACAGCATACCCCACCCAGGAACAAATAGCAAAACCAAACGGAATCAAGGAAGAAGAAAAACCCAAATCACCAGAAATTGCTAGAAATAAAAAGAGAGACAAAACTAGCACTAATGGAACAATCGAGTAGCATAAAATTGATTTCAGAAATGAAATTCTCTCACGACACAATGTGATTCACACAAGACATTCGTAAACTTTCTAATTAATTCCGTTACCTAAATATCAATTCTAAAACGCAACTGTTTGCCAAGCCCAACAGAAATATTAACCGGACCCGATAGTCGAGCAAGATTTCTCGATCAAAGAACAAGGCATCATAAAGAGGGACTTCCTCAGCAAGATTAGCGTAGATATTCTCTATAGCTCAGGTCAACTCCCCTTCCAACTACTCCCCCTTAAATGGTAAATTACAATAATATACTTCGATAATTAGAGTGTCATCAACAATCATCATCCTAAAACCGAACAGATAATCCAACCGTCCATTTCTATGGGAAATGAATGACCTCTATTATTCAGAAAATCAAACATCAGCAACGTAAACATAAACACCCACGAAGTAGAAATAGAAAACGTGCAACCGACCCTGTATCCGAGCACTATATAGTACAATTGGATTGCAATGATTAGAAACGAGGTTATCTCGCGGAGTCTGAGCAAATAAAACAGTTCCTTATTGGTAGTATCTAAAAAATCCGATAAACATACGATAAACACAACATAACGGATTCCTACTAACTAGTAGGGAGGTTGCAATATTTCTTTACCCTAGACATGGCCAGCGGGTACCTCCAAGTAGAATTACACGCTTCCGACAAACATAAAACAGCATTTAGTACTGATGGCGGGCACCATGAATTTTTAAGGATGCCACGTAAGCACGTTCCAAAGGATGATTAGCAACGTCCTTCTCCGACAATAAGGCTTAAAATGCTTCGTTTATCTATACGTGATCTTCTTAGAACTGCCGTCACCTCCAAGTTCACGCTCATTGAGCGGGTGATAAAAAAAGGTAGGCTAGGCCTAAGGCAAGTTACATTAAATGATGGTAAATGGACAGTTGTGAACGGAGCCGTATGGATACCAGGCGACCTCCAGTTCTAATTAGCCTTACCTGTGTAAACGGATCTCTGCGTAGGTGGACCTTTCTTTCTCTGACACTCGGTTAATTCACTTAGAGGGACATGAGTGAAGGAGCTGGTCAACTGATGGAGGAGGATATTGGTAGCCTGGAAAGACGGGAGGGCATCACAAACTACCGGTATTAATATTGGTCTGCGGTAGCTGGAAATAACTTTCACCATTCCAATGCTGCATCGGCGGCTCTGCTCCGCAGACTGACAATTTCGGTTGAGGGCGTGGTATTACTCCAAGAACTTTGAACCAACAATAATAGGATCTATGACCTCGGAAACAAGGTGCACTAAATTATATCCTCTAGTAAGTCTGGGCAGATCAGATCTTGTATTCTTTCCTGGCGTAAGGCTCTCCAGTTGCAACCGGAAAGGTCTATTCTTGGAATGCCTATCACAGCGCTTAAACTAGCACTTAGGAAACAGGCGTTAGCCTTAGCAGAGAAAAGATGGATTAACACCCTCACCTGCATTACAGCCAGTCAAGGTTAAAACTAAACTTGAAACACACCGGATCACTAATCTCCCTACGTAGACGCGAATTGAGAACGGTAATCACGGAACTCACGGGACGCTGATTTTTTGGAGAACCTGCAAGAAGGCTGGGTCTGGAGACAAATGACTTCTGTAGAAGCTGTTTGGACGAGGAGAAAGAAGAGACATTGGTTCACTTCCTTTGCTCATGTCCAGCATTAGCACTCAGAAAAGATAAACGCTTGGGTAAATTCAAGATGGAGAACATGTCGGATCTCGAAAACATTAAAGTGCAAGATGTTCTAAGCTACATAAGTAGCTCTAAATGGTTCCAGTAAGGGTAAAGGGGATATATTCTGTGGTATCACAATGGACCAATGAACCTCCAACCTAACCTATTCTAACCTAACCTAGACGTGATCTCGTATGGCCGAAACCTAACGGGCCATAACGAAAAACTAAGAGATGTGTTCAAAGCACTCGTCTACTAAGGAAAAACAAAACTAAACCGAAAGGTGTCAAAAGGAAATAGATACAATACCTAGGACACGTGATAACAACCAAGGGCATAAAAATAAACCCGAAAACAATAGAAGCCATTATTAACTTTCCATTGTTGAAAGGCATAAAAGAAATGAGAGGGTTCCTAGGATCGGCCAACTACTAAAAGACACAGTATAACAAATTTCAAAACCATTGGCGAACTACACAAACGAAAACACGAAAAAATCAAAAACTGTTCTAGACGGATAAAACGAGAGACACCTTCAACAAGATAAAAGAGAAATTAGTTACACTGCCCATATTACAGAATCCAGATTTCAACCAAAATTGTACCTATAGTCACCACAGATGCTAGCGAGTAGGAGGTAGGAGCAATTTTAATTACATGAGCGTAAAGTCCTACCAGTCGCGCGTGTAACCAGGTCTCTTAAAAATGCAGAAGAAACTACTCAACAAAATGTGTAGACCATATATTTTCAGCAGGAAGTCCTCCATAAAAACAAACCACAAACCGTTTATTAAAATCGAGAGTACAACTAGCCAAGTATGACTACTGATAGTACACACACCAGGGATACAAAATGCAGGAGTAGACGCACTGAGCAGAACTACAAGAGACGAAATAAACGCCGTGACAAGAGTAAAAGCCAAACCAGCAGAAGAACGAATCTATGAAAAACACAATGTACCTCTCGGTGGTCACTAGAGCATAAGCAGAACATACAAGAGAATACAGTTTCACATTTTAACATTTCAGGACCATTTGACAAAATTCTCAGGCGCGATATATGAGCAAGACATTACTAAACTAGGAGCGCCAGAAAAAATACTGACGAAACGGGAGCTAATTTTATGAGCAAAGTATTCAACGTAGTGTGTAAACTGCTAAAAATAAAACACATAACTGCAACTAGCTTTCACCCACAAAAAAAAATCGTCCCTTAGAAAAGTCGCACAACACACTTAAAGAATACTGGGATGAAATGATACACTACGCGATATTTGTGTATAACACAACACCGCACAGTGCGGTAAAATTCACACCGTACGAATTAATCTTCGACAGACAAGCCATAATTCTCAAAAGTGTAAAGAAAGACCCAGAACCAATCCATAATTACGAAGATTAGGTCTACGAACTGAAAAAACGTTTAAGGATCACTCGAAGAAAACATACGACAGTACAACACGAGAATTTAACACAAAAACCGGACGCTTCGTTTTTCTTAAAAACAAACTGAGAAGGAATAAACAAGCCCAAAACAAAATCATAGGAGTTATAAACAGCGCCAGAGACAATAAAATACACCCTACGATACTATCCAACGAAGGGATAACGCAAACACTCCTAAACCGATCATAATATAGATAGAAGTTCCACCACCTGAAAAAGAAAACTATAAGCTATTCAAAGCAATCATAACACCAATAGTAGTAAACGGAAGATGACAGTGTGACAAAATTCATCGAGCTAGAAGAAAAAGGCATTTCAAAGTGCAAAAACATCCTATTAGATATGAAAAGTGAAAACTTGTAAACATGAAAACCCAATCATAATAAATTACCAAACTGATTGTCTACTGTTTCACAAACCAACAAACACCAACTGTTCAACAAGAATCTGCCTGCAACCTAGAGCTAACTGCCAGAAATTTCACGTTACGTACATCAGGATCCAGAAAAGCAAACTCGAAATACATCAAAAAATGAAGGAAACGAGTTGTCCTATCAAAGACAACATCCAGTGGCAAATTGATGAACGAAGAAAACCCGAAGAGAACCAGATAATGATAATACACTTCTCTCGTCAAAATGAGGATATTGCAGATGACCACCTGGAAATCAATCAATTGGTAGTCAATAATTCCACTCATTTTCACGGTTTCCATATTAGCTATGCTAGCAATGCAGAAGTTGAAGAACCAAATTTGCCGGCCACCAAGAACTAAACAAGTAACAACCTGGTAGTAAAGCTCACCACAGTACCGATAGCAGATGTACCAAACGCCAAAACTTCGAGCAATGAGCACACCAGAACAGTCATACGAAATAAACAGAAAATTCCGTCTCTGTCCCGTTAGCTATCAGATTATAACAGCTGATTAATTGATTAGTATCAAAAAATTGAATAAAACGGCAAAAAATGATTAAGGATTTTTAAAAAACATTTGATTTATTAAATTCGATTCTTATGTAAAATTAATAATATCTTGGGTCTCAAGATCTTCATTAGCGAATTTTAAATAATTTTTTTTAACCAACATAAATGCTATAAAACTATATAATTTATTTATTTATCAAAAAAAAAAACAGAAATAAATCATTTTACAAATTATTATTAAATATTTAGAGATATTAATTTACATTTTGTTCCTTTTTTAAGTGTTTTAAATTAATTAGAAAATAGTAATTAAAGCAAATACACCGTATAACAAGGCACAGGGATATGCTATTAAAATTTGTTGATGATCCATCGCATAGGCGGTAACAAATAATTTTGATGCAGATATTGCACACCACATTATACACAGACCGCTCAATATTGTACCAAAATAACCTCTGTTGAAGAATTTTTAAAAATGTGTAAAAAAAATGTAGAACCATATTTATGTATAAAAAAACTTACTGTAATGATAGTATTAGAGTGATACCGGATAACACAACCATTGGTAGTAAACAGTATCCTAAAACTGAAACCACAGCACCAATTGTTACCTGCTTATGCGCCGACATAAGTGATAATAAACCGTAGAATGCTAAACAACCTAGTACCCCAATACCGTATATATATGAAAATGTTACTTTACCACGCAACAATAAGAAACCACCAAGAGCTAAAACAAAAACTAGTGGCCCGGCCAAATCTGTGTCCTGCAGTATTGATGAATCGGTTGTACGGAATGGATTGAGAACAGAAAGTGTCTGAAAAGAAAGATAATAAATTATTTTATTAAAACAAAAATATCATGACAGAAGTTATTTAAATTAAATAAATTGGATATAAACCGCAAATTCATCAACACGTAAAGTTCTCATCTGGTATAAATGCAAAGAAAGCCTTGTTTAACCCAGTTTAACATATTTTCAATTTCATCTTTCATGTACATACATATATACTTACACATAATACATATATCTAGAGTACAAGAATATTACGCGTCAAAATGGCTACCGCACAAAAAGGGCAAGATTATTAATGATTACAAAAGATACATATGTTCCCCTAAAACATATCATCATGCCTTCCTCCTTACGTATTATTTTATTACTATTACCAATTTCTTATATTGTTTTTTATAATAATTTCGTTCAATTAATCAAATTAAATTATTATTGTTATTAATGAATTTTTTGGTCCTGTGTACCAAATATATTCAAGGTGCCAGTACTTCTCAAAATATAAAGCGCGACCCGTTTTTTTTTTCTTGCTTCAGCTAATATTTATGTACACATATGATGGATGACAAAAAACATTTTGTTTGTATTTCCCAGATTTATAAATTATCTGATTTTCTAGCCTTACCTAACAACTATTTAAGGACCACAAAATTCATTTTTGCTAAACACTGTACTATACGGGAGAGATACGATTTTCTTATAGCCAACAACACTCGATTTAACCGTAAGTTTAGTGTTTTTTTAGGGGAAGGAAAAACAATGAAGAAAGATTGATCAAAATCAGAAATAAAAAATTGAATTAAGACAGAAGAAAATAATAAGTTTTCTAAATTGAAAAAACTACTCGTATATTTAATATGTATGGAGAATGTGTTAAAACCAAAGCCAACAACAACCAGCACAAATACAAATGATAGGGTGGAAGATAAATATAGACAGTTATAAATAAAAATACATCTTGGAAAAAAAAAACTAAACAAAATTTATATATGATCATCTTATTGTGTTTGGAATGTTGATTAAATTGAACTTAAAAACGGAGAACGATAAGAAAATATAAAAAACAAGGATTTGTTTTTTGTGCTCCATACGCTCCTTATGAAACTTTCAGATTAAAACAATAAGACATTATTTGGGTGGAGCGATACTCTATTTCCTTATTTATTTTCCAATTTATAAACGAAAAAAAAAAATTAAACGTGAAAAATAGATTTCATTCCGTTTCTTTATTAATCTTCAGCTTTTTAACACACAAAGCAAAAAAAAAACCAAAACCGAATATATAAAGTTATAAGAAAATTTATTTGTTTTATTCGTTTATGTCAATTTTTCTATTATATTTTCCTAATTTTTCTTTTATTCGTGTGCGGATTTTCCTCCTTATTCTCAATCTTCCGTGTATATATACATACATACATATATATACGAGAGCTAAATTGAATAAATCCTGTTTTATTACTAAGATGTATTATACACTTTCTTGTTGTGTTGTGTGTTCTTTACTCGATTGCCGCATATAAATATCCATTAAATTAATAAACTATATACCACAGGCTCCATTCGGTTTGTATCCCGTACACGGATTATATTCTAAACATGTACACTATGCTCGCTACACTCGTATATAGAGAAAATTATTGAAGTGCGTTGCGGGAACAATTGTAAATGACAGATGAAGAATAGAAGCACAACAAAAGAATAAGATAAATTCAGTTACAGTTATTATAGATATAAGAATCTTTATACATAAATGGTCTGGATAGCAAACATACGCATCTGTATACCATCTACGGTGTGTGAAAGTTATAAATTTTCACATTTATCATATATTTTATGTTTTGCTTGGTATTTACTAAGATTTAACCCAAAACTTTTATGGCTTCAATCATAGAGGACTAGTTATTTTGTATGAACGACAAATGTCCACTAAAAATAAAATCAATTTTCCTCGATTTCAATTTAAGCCGTAGGCACAAAGGATTCGTTTCGTTCTGGGGTGCTATTCTTGAAACATTACGAAAATTTTTATATTGCGAATTAGTATAAAAGTATTACGAAAATCCTAGTTTTCGTAATACTTTTACACTAATTCGTAATACGAAAATTTTCGTAATGGTTCAAGAATAGCACCCCTGGTCTTTAAGTGTAATATTTCAAAATTTATGAAAAAACGTAAACATTGTCACATTGTTAAGTCAATAAAAACTTAAACAGTAAGTTTGGCATTTGGGCTGTGATTTTTGTGCGCAGTTTTAATAAATTGTAGCGGTTCATTCACTTGTTCATTTCACCGCCACTGCCACAATACATATTCACAAGCCAACACACAAAATCTCGTCGTACAAGCGAGTTTGCTATCGTGTGCTCACTACTCAAACCAAATGGGTTTAATGGTTTGAGTATTCACTGGTGAAAACTTTAAGACTGATTTACATTCAACGACAATCGACGTCTGCAAAAAAATTGAAACACAACATAGGAAAAAGTACAAAGACAAAAAGAGAAAAAATAATCATCTGCTTAAAAAGTCAATTGAAACCCGAGAAACAAACCCAAAAAACCTCGTCTGCTTTTTTTTGCAGATGTCGAGTTTCATCTTTTTCCTGTAAAATCGTCGATGCGTGAATAAATAACTATAATAAGATTACATAGATAAGAAAACCAATCATTTGCATTGGTTTGTGACATTTTTTGTTTAAATTTACTTTTTATGTGTAAAAAAAACGAAGTTTTGATTTGACATCTGCATCTGCGAAATTTTTTGAATGTAAATCAGTCTTTACGCGAAGTAATTTTACACATAAAGCTGATAAGCCCAGCAACTCAGCAGTTAATCAATGTTTCAATGGTTCAAGCTAACAATAAACCGACTCCGATCCTTTTCATTATCGACCATGTTGCGACACTATAATGTACCAGTTCGAGACATTGTGCGATCACATTATCACAGCAGACCATCTGCCTGTGTCAAGACCACGCGGATTCGATCAAATCCGCCACAAAGTCGCATTTACAGAATACCAGCACATCATGGAATTACGGATTTGTCGGCGGTCCGCATCTCCCGTCTGTTGTCCACTCCATATGGTGAAAAAAGGTCACAACACCTGATCGTTATCCGATACCACACATCCAAAATTTTGCAAATTTTCTTTAAAAATCGATCTTGCCATTCGCCTAGCACCCGAAGACGTTCATAAAACGGCAAAATCGACCCCGTTTGGCCTCTTCGTTTGAAACAGCACAAACCCCACTTGGAACAGCTCTTCCACAATTTTACTGAGTTTGATGATCATAACAAGAGCAGAAAACGTATTTTGCCCTCTGAAGAATGAATTAATACTATTAGGGAATCTCCAGTTCTTATTTCAATCAAAAATATTCAACTATTCGTCGGTATAGTGAAGTCGGTGCAATACTGCAACAGTAAAATAACGAGTGTTGGGAGCCCTGGAATTATTTTCGAAGAAACATTCGAATGCTGAAAATAAATATTCCGCATTCGATCGGGAATTACTCGCAATATACCTGGCAGCACTTCAGATATTTTATCGAGGGTCGGAACTTTACTATATACACCGACCACAAGCCTCCGACTAGAGAAATTCAGTCAACAACGGGCATGCAACATGTTCACGGACATGACGCGGACACACTATCCCGCACTACTGACAACGAAACGGCCACAGTCGAAAGACATATCGACTTAAACCAAATTGCAAACACTCGAAAAGCTGACCTAGAACTTCAGAATTTATTTTCTGGTTCCGAATGTCACTCCGGTTCATCAATGAAACTGGAACTTTTTATGTTCCATATAGCCTTGAGATTATATGCGAAACATCTACTGGGTACAAACGCCCGTTTATCGCAGCATCACTACGTCGAACCATCTTCGACGCATTGCATAACATTTCGCATTCTGGAGTCCGTGCAACTCATAAATTGATTACTGCTCGCTACTTTGCGCATCAAGTACTGTCGTTGGGGCAGTACTGTAATAGTACAACAACGAGTGTTGGGAGCCACTATAGGATCCTTTTCCAAAAAACTTTCGGATGCCGAAAAGAAATATTACGCATTCGATCGGGAATTACTCGCAATATATCTGGCAGTCAAACACTTCAGACATTTGGTCGAGGGTTGAAACTTCACCATCTATACTGACCAAAAACCTTTGACTAGAGCAATTCAGTCTAAAATTGAACGAAATCCAAGAATCCAAGATAATCTCGCCACTTGTGTTATACATGTAAGTCAATTTAACGACAACGAAACGGGCACAGCTGATACTCATATCGACTAAACCAAAATCGCAAATACGCAAAACGCAGATCTAGAACTTCAGAATTAATTTTCTGCTTGCGAATGTCACATTAATTCATCAATGAAACTAGGGCTTTTTAAACTTCCACCTCGAAATCGTCTGCGAAACATCCGCTGGGCACAATCGCCCGTACATCGCAGAATCACTACGTCGAACCATCTTCGACACATTACATAACATTTCGCATCCTGGTGTCCGTGTGACTCGTAAATTGATTATTGCTCGCTACTTTTGATCCTGTATAAAAAAAAAACAAAGACGTATTCCATTGGATTCAGTCTTGCTTATCCTACCAACGTGCTAAATTAAAACGGCACACAGTCACTCCAAGGGCAACTCGAAATTCGACCTGGTCGATTCGAACATATTCCTCCGTCTAATGGATATTCATATTTACTCAAGCATAATGCTAACGAATATGTCTTCTGCAACCATTGCCACCACATTCGCCAATAACTACGTATCACGATTCGGCGTGCCCCTTCACATCACAACTGATCAGGGAACGCAATTCGAGTTCGCACTCATAGCCAATTCGCACTCATAGCCAGAAGCAATACGATTTATTGGTGCTCGGAAATACCTATACTGTGATTTCGTTTAATTTTTTTATTTTATTGGAACAGAGCAGGTTCGCCCGGGATTAGCTCCTCCCTTTGAAGGTCCGTATAAATACGTCGACAACGAAAATATTTCATTGTATCGAATAATGAAAAAAAAACATAACATTTCAATCAACCGACTCAAGAAAGCTTAGGGAATTCTCTGTTCTGCCGAACAAACATTAAGCCCTCAAACATACAAAACCATCCTGTCGTAAAAAGAGTTTGATATGTCATTTTTTCGTAATTTAAATCTCTAAATAATCTTGTTATTGGTTAGGTTCAAATTCGGCCTATAATCGACTCTGAAATAGTAATTCAACAAATTCATTGGCGTCAAACTTCTTACATTTCCATATGAGTCGACCGGGTCGTAGCCAATCGCAAAATAAACTGAAATGTCAACATTACTTTTTATTACTATGAAAATCTAGGTTTGTAGTATTAAAGCCGGCAAGTGGTTTGGCATTTGCGGAGGGAGGAACCAATGTTGATTAGTTACATGCCAGCTCCGTAATCTTTCAGTGGGATGCACATCAGGTGTACTGTTTGGTCATGTTTTAGGCAGCCGCGGGATAGGTACGTTTGTTTAAGGGGTAACCTGGTCACAATTCGTAAGTGTGCGTGCTGCCTCCTCGTAGCGATCACTGGTAACCGATGCCATTCGCCACAGCCTGAAGAACGGCGCTAAAAGAAAAATTCTTGACAAAAAACCCTAATCTAATGTAGAACAGCTTACGTCGATGGATGAAGATAGGTTAATCAGTCCTAAGCATGTGAACTCTGGAGACCAGGCGCCCTCCAGTTTTATTTAGCCTTCCTATAGTAGAGCTGGATGTCGTACAACAACTCATGGGAACAAAATGACCACAGCAAAAAATAAAAATAAGGATGGTGACGCACCTAAAGCGTCACACATCAGCGGAAGTTCCGCTCCTTTCCACTATGAAATTCCCGACGGTTGCACCATCAGACGGGAAGCTCCGTACTGGGGAGTACAATGGCTGGTGACAGCAAAGGCTCAACAAAAAAGGGATAAATGAAGGTATACGGTTTTTTGCACAAACTGTAAACAGACATTTCAAACTGTCAACTTTCTTTTGCAAGTACCACAGATTTCATTTCATTCGAAAGTCTCAATTTTATGTTTTGATGAACGGTGTTTAGCTTAACGAGCGGCAAAATAAAAAACATGGAACAATTTTGTCAAAAATTCGATTTGAAATGACTGCATAAAGGGCAATGGATTTAGTGTATTGCTTTCAATCAAAATGAGTTAAGTATTTTTCTGGTTAACGATTAACCCTTCCTTCTGAATTCTTTTTTGTCATAATCCAACATGTATCAAAAAGCCGAATAATGTGAGGGTTTGTTGCAAATTTTATACCATGAAAGAAATTTTGAAATAAAATGAAAAAAATTAGACGAAACCCAAAATTTAATACAGAAAGTCTATCAGACCAACCAAATTAAATCGGCTAATAGTCGATAAACCAAATAATTACCATTTTACCATAAACCCCAATCGAAATACTAAAATTTCTAAAATAATTAATTATACTGATGAGGTGCTTTTTTCATTTAGAAATGAATAAGTAATCCCGGATATATAGACATACAGCCAACAAATTAACATTCAACAACAACAATATACACATTGATTATGTAATTAATTGTTTTATTTTAATTTCAGATAAAAAAAGATGGTTTAATCCTATGTAGACGAACTAAGACGTATACACAATATATCTGTATATAAAGAAGTATTTCTTTGGAAAATAATAATAAATACTAAATAATTGGTCTCTACGGTCTTATCAAATTCTATTTTAATTAGATTTTAAATTTTATTAAATACAGATTGAATAATTATTATGTTCTTTAGTTAAAACACAACTTTTATTGGAATGTTATTTTAAGACACAATATTTTACCAGTGGGATATTTAAACAATAAGTTCAATAATTAATTATTATTGTAAATTTAAATAGAACTTTAATTATGACTTTTCTTTAATATCTAATAAAAAAAATGATAACGAGATAATTTATTAACTCGAAACAGTTCTGCATACATTGGCTTTTTGCATTTATTGAAACCCAATGACATTAGAATTCTTACTATAATTAGAGTTTGGAATTTACAAATTTTAAATTTTATATTGAAAGTAGTAAAATTTAAATTATTTATAAGTCATAAATTTAAAAAAAAAAACTCATTAAATTAAATTTAAATATCACGATAAACAAATATCGAAAAAAAAATTTAATACGATTAAGGTAATTTCACTCATTTAAAATGATTTTTATCACAAATTAATATATTAATATATTATTCGGTTTCGCTGAAGTCATATTTATTTTACATCGGGTATAAGATATTTTTTTTTTAAATCAAAAAAAAAATTAAGGATTCAATTTAGATATGAATATTTTATTAATACCCTTAGGGTTATTGAAAAACGATGATTGGAAAAATATTTTTCTAATTTTTTATTTTCGTCTTCTACACTCTCTGCATACTTACTCATATTTTTCAACATACACAACATAATATGTACAAGTACATCATATATTTTTCATCATGAATTTTTGCTACACAACATACATATGTATATTTGTACTATATTCATCATACATTGATTATGCAATAAATATTTTTAAGTAAATAAAAAATAAAAAGAAAAATTAAAAAATTTCCAAAAAAAAGCCTGATTATATGTATTTTGATACATTAATACGTTTCGTTTTAGTATTAATAAAATTTATCAACGTATGAAGGCAAATGAATTAGGGCTTCTAAAATTATGGTGTATGGCAAAATAACCATAATATGAATTATAATATTGATCTTTAAATTCATATTTCATTGTACTCTTTTAATCAAATTTTTCCAAAGACGATGTGGTATAGCTTGTTTGAGACTAGATACTTCTATTGCTAAATAATGCACATCCTGGGACCCTACTATGTTTTCTTTTTCTTCCTTTCTACTGTAAACGAACGATAGATAAACAGATACTTGATCGTTTATTGGGGGTGGCAAACGTTTACAAAGGTATTCAATCGTGTGTTTAACCAAATATTTACATTAGTTAAAATAAATCGGAAGCTTTGTGCTGAAATTAATTTTGAATTTAAATGAACTTTAATTATCTAACACAATTCTATAGCCTGGGAGATAGCTAATTTTCGCTTACGTCATTTTCTTTTCATGTTCTTTATTTTGAAGCTCAAAATAATAATCAGAACTTCTTGATATTTGCTGACATTCATATTGGCAGATATATCATTTCAAAGATGTCAAATATCGTCGACCTAACTCGAGTTAACGTATCTGACTTTTTTTCTGTATGAATTTTTGCACCTATAAACTTTTTCATCGTTAGGACGACGACGTCATCCTCACAGTCAATTAACTTGGGTGCGGGAGTTTGGGTGCAGTTTCTCACGACGAACATTTTAGTATCATAGATGAGTTTTCGAAAAATGTCAGATACGTTAATTCACTGTTAGGTCGACGATATGCTTACGCCATTTGCACACAAAGCTTTTATCTGACTAACACTTTGGACTGAAACCTTCAAATGTAAAAATCATAATGCAGAATCATTTCTGCAAAGAAAGAAAATTTGTTTTTTTTTGCAATTTTTATGGCGAGTTTTCGTTCGCGGAAAATAAGTACAATTAAATCGATGTTCTACAATCAGACCTTTTAATTAGCAAGGTATAACTGCTATACAATTTATGTACTTATTTAATAATATAATTAATTTGTACTTTATTTTTTGTCAGACAAGAAAGAAGTAAGCAAATCTGACTTTTGTCTTGCAGTAATATTTTTACATTCAGGAGGCCCCAATCTAAAAATCGTAGTCAGATGTCCGTTATGAAACTACAGTAATCAGAGGCTTAGGTAAGCAATTCGACTACTATTTTCGACAGTTTTCGTTTTGTATTAAATATCCCTACACTAAGAGTGGTTCAATTTGAGGTTAATTTTTAAGAGAGATTAAAATTAAAAATTATTTTACATTAGGTGAAAGTTATGCAGAAGTTGTAAGGAAATTTCGAAAAATTGTTGCAAAATTTGTGGAAACTGGTTCAGTAAAGAATGAAAAAAGCCAAAAATACCATCGAAGTGGTTGTTCAGTGCTAATTACACATTCCATCAACCACTATAATTAGAATTTTGCTCGGAGATCATCATTTCAAGGCATACAAGATTCAGATTACAAAAAATAAAGCCATCAGACTTTGGATTACGACGACAACTGGGTGGATTTGTAAACAAACAAAATTGTCAAATCTAGAGTAAACAAGATCCACGAGAAATAATGGAAAAACCGATGTATCTACAGAAAGTGATTGTCTGATGTAGTTTTTGAGCTGGTGGAGTAATCGGACCGTCCTATGGCAACTGTAACAATTCAAATTTTGATCTTGAGATCTGACATTCCTAGATTTTTTCCTAACGAGCTATTTGAAGGTAAGTATATGCCAACTTTTCACTTATAATTGATGACCTAAAGAAGAATATTATTAATTGTATTCAAGAAACTGAGCCGCAGTTTATTTTATATATTTCGCAGTTTATATATTTCTTTTAGGCCCCTGGGGCCCTATTCTCGAATTCCACATGCGGACATCTGTCAAAATTCATCAAAACGTTCGGAAATTGTAATTCGTATGTAAAAGACATGGGGCATAGACATTTTCCTAAATGGGGAATTTCTTCTACCTGCTTATACCCATTCGGAAATATTCCCTTAGTACCGAAAAAATTCAATTTTTAGAATTTTGACAGATGTCCACATGTGGAAAATGGATGTGGAATTCGAGAATCGTGCCCCTGGTCTTTCAGTGATATTTTTATATTTTGGAGGGAATATTGATTTCAAGGTGTTTTCACAACCGAAAACCTACCTTACACTACATACAATTTTGACTTCGGTGCATTTTTATTTTCCAGCATGGTTAAATGAATAGGATATAAGACCGAAAACTCGCCGTGTTGCACCGCATAAAATTTATAACTAGAAATTTTTATTTTCAAAACTCGAGGATGGCCTATAATTTCTTCAAATTTCGATTTTCAATTTGGATATTGGATATTATAGAATAATGTATCAGTCAAATATATTGCAATACAAAATAAATAAATTTTACCTTTTGAAAAATATGCTGTGGATTGATGCCTAATTCTGGAAATGTAACGATAAAACAAGAAACAAATTAACTGATTGAATTAAAAATGTATGTAATATTTTTTATTAAAACAAATTTTATGTCTTACCTTCTAGCAATGGTGCCTCATCTTCAAATTCGTTCGCTACACCACCTCCACCATAATTTTCGGGTTGTAATGGTTGTGGGGTAAATATTTGGCCAGAATAGCCAATACTCGCCGATGGATCTAAATACGGACTTGATGCATAAGTTGCTTGAGGTACTGGAGCATAACTGGGTGGAACATTCTGTTGAGAGGCATCGAATGATTGAAAATTTCTGTAAATGTTAAACAGAAAAAATTCACAATAAGAATATAATTACTGTACCATACTCGAAATGTCTTACAATTCTCCACCAAACGATTCTGGCATATCAAAATTATATGAAGCCTGTTGCTGTTGGTGTGGATATTGCTGTTGTTGGTGTGGATATGGTGGTTGTTGATGTTGTTGGTGAGGATATTGCGGTTGTTGTTGCTGGTGAGGGTACGGTTGATTAGGGTTCCAATAATCATTCGGATTGTAATTATTATAATCGGCCATTATAACGAGTTTTTTTCTTTTTCAACTGTAATGTTGGCACACCACAAATTTCGGTTCACAGATGGTGCTGTTATCAAATTGTGAAAAATACAACCTAAAAAATGTAATCTGATTATAATTATTCTTATATGCAAATTATAGACCCATTTTTGATAATAAATAATTGACTTAGAATATTGGACACACAACGGGTACTGTTACTTTACCTCTGTATTTATAATTTTGACAGAAATAACAACTAGATTTAATTTATTGATGTGCAACCTCAACACAGAACACAACTTATGTGTCAAAATATGGAAACGTCACTCCGTATCGGTAATCCGAAAGGTATAATTATGTAATGGTATAAAAATGTCGGTAATGTAGATGCTGGATTTCTTATTGGTAATTTAGAATCCACGTACTCAATTCCAATTAGCAAAAAGTCGTTTAAGAAAATGGTGGACATTTTCTACTAGTCTGTCATTTAAAAAGAAATAAACTAATCTTGAACGTCCCTGTAGAATGAGAAAACGCTTCGTTCGACACAATATGATAAATCTAACTTCCATCTGTAAATAATAGGGCACTAAAAACAGTAATAAAAGGATTCTACTAATATATTCCATAACTCTCCGTTCGAATGGTAGATTGAGACTTACATAATATTGTAACTTTGTGTCTGGGAAGCTTTTCACCTTATCCGAAATGTTAGTTAAAGTATAAATACACTAGTGATATAAAAACTCGCTCTTTTCACCAATAATAAATGGGAAGTGTACAGGATTTGCTAATGAATGATCTTGCTCCGTGCTATGCCAATACTGAGTGGGACACTCGCTCCAGGCGAAGTTAAATATCATAGCTAGTCTTGTGTAAATCTGATTAACTTGATTAAGTTTTATTTTTGGTGGTTTGAGTTTATACGGGCAAAAACAGTAAACATATTGACGCCTGCAAAAAAAATAAATAATCCAAATAAATTAAAACAAAAAATTGTATGCCAAATATTTTTTTTATTCTTTAGATCTTTTTTCTTTAAATTTTTTCACAATATTTTAACCCCAATGCTTACAACAAATTGTGTGGATCGGTGAGTGAATCCAAAATAAAAATTTACACATCAAAAATTATTGAATTTACTCTGATTTAAAAAATTCAAAATTTTTCTCTTTTACAAATTCAATCAGCCAGTAAATTCAATAAAAATTTGTTATGAGAACGGCATACAACAATTTTAGGATTTTTGTGACCAAGTTTTTCTAACATGTTTTTCCTTTACAAAATTTGTTTTATAAATTAAACTTTCTAAATAAATAATCAAAAAAAAAAAAAAATTTGAACTTTCTCTGTCTTGAAATAATCCTAACGGCAAAGGAAATTAATCCATTAGAATTGAAAATTTTCGATTTACATTCAATATATAAAAAATATTGGTCATTTTGTAGTGAGAAATATTGAATTTTAAATCTTATTTTTTTAATTATGTAGCAATTTTACTAATAATAAAAACATTTACTAAGCTGAGCTGCTGATTATAAAAATAAAAATTATATAATTTAATTTTAAATTAACTTCGACATTTAAATTGGGGTTTTACTTAGTAAAAAAGCTCAGCTTATCTTTAAAACAAATCAAAGCATTGCTACATTTTAACCCCATCAATAAATAATTTAGGGCTTTGATTTGTTTGAATCTCCTTTTAATTATTTTAAGTAATTTCTTATGAAATAATAATTTTTAAGGTGGTGTTTTCGATTTTATTTTTGTTTTTTTTTTTTTAATTTCATTAAATTTATAATATAAATAATTTTACTAAATACACAGGTACTTCACAGAATGTGTACTTATTACAATAGTAAATAATAATTATATAATTAAAATAATTACGGTTTTGTCATATCACATTTTTCATTTTAGTTTTTATATTTATAAAGAAATTGCAAAAATGTGTGCTTTTTCGTAGAAAATTGATGAAAACTTAAAAAATTACCAATCAATCTTTATTACCCTGATATTATGATAAAATAAATTTGTTTTTTAATTCAAACAGAAAAAAAAACTGTTTGTTTATATCTAAACAAAACATAGTGCTCTCGGTACTACCAACTTTTTCGCAGTTAATTTTTAGCATCGTTCTGCAAGGTGCATAGGTCCATGCCAGCCTATAGTACGACAATTTAACATGAAGCAGGGTTCATTAATTCTGCTCTCTAATAGGAGGGATGAGTGGTTATAATTGAGTCATCGCTTTCACTGATCGAAATTAGATGATAAAAAATCCCTTTTACACTCCATCCCATCCCTGTCGGAAAATGAACCCGGTGTTTCAAACACCGCAGCTTTAATTACTGACCCGTTTGGTCGATAAAAACTGGGTGGGTCCTATTATTGCGTTTCACGTAAATTTTCGAATGCAATCAATCGTTCGCCGATAGTAGCCAAAGGAAGAAAAAACAACAATAGCAACTATTTATTCTTGCGTTGCTTTTTCTTCCTTTGCCTACTGTAGGCGAACGATACCATTCGGAAGTTTATGTAGAAAGCAATTAGTAGGCCTCTTGATTACAATTCAAATGAAAATAAAAATTGACACATAGCACATTCACAATGCAAAACTTTTTACTTTTGACTTATAGGTTTGCATGAAATTCCAAAAAATTTTGTTCGTTATGTTGGAAATTCATACAAACCTAAGTAAGTAAAAGTCAAAAGTTTTTTTTCATTGTGAATGCGCTGTAACATAAATATTATACAATTTATAGATGAGATCACATATTTTACAGATTTTTGATATAATGTGACCTGACTCATTTTCTACGTATTTTACAATTTAATACATAAAATTTCCAAATTTAAAAATGATTGATAGATTCTTAATTACATATATCACCCATTTTAACGAGGAGATTCAGACTTGTGTTGTTAAATACAATAAAATTTATGAAATATATAATTAATAAAAGTATAAATTTTTTGGAAATTTTATTTTTTTCTTAGGTCATCTAATTTTCGATTTAATTAAAAATTTTATTATTTATTGATGACCTAAACGAAAAAGATGTTTCTTTTTGTTTAAAGGTTTTTTATAAAAAAATATATTTTACAAAAAAATACAGATCCTAATTGCATTTTTAAATAAAAAAAAATAATGTTGAAACCTAAATCATAAATAATTAATTTTGAACAAATTTATTTTAATTAATAAAACTATTCGTATTTGTAGCTTTTAAAAATGCAATTAAGATGTTAAATACTAGTTTTATTTTTTTCATGTTAACATAGTTTTCAGTTTATTAAATTGGTTCGCCCAAGAGAAAAAAAAATTGTGCTGGCTCTGTAATTAATTAATACACAAATTATGGTTAAGATACAATAATTATATTTTATTATTTTTATAATAATTCGAAATTTTTAAATTAATTTTACCATTTATAAATAATAATAAAAAATTTGAAATTAAAAATTTTTTAGTATCGTGTCCCACAGAAAGGGACCATATCAAATTAAAGATTAAATTTTAATCTTTTTAAATATTTTTATATAGATAAGAGAATTAAGTTTTTTTTTTTTAATTCAAAATAAAATTGAATAAAAAAAAATGAAAATAAAATTAACCAGACCAGCAGAAAAACGAAAAAAAAAATTAAATTGACAGCAAAAATCTAATCGGACAAGTGTAAAAATTAAAAAGTGGCCTTAAAAAATATCTCAATCTATATTGGATGATTTTGATAATAGTTTTGTATCAGGAATTGTTATAACCGAACAAGCCATTAAAATGGAGCTCCACAAGTTCATACCAATTTTTCTACATAAATAATTTCTACGTACTAGAGAATGCTTAATATTCGGTTCTGCATTCGACAGAATCAACACAATTGGACTGGGATTGCTAAAATTTAGTGGGTCCAAAAATTAAAAATATATCACAGTAGTAACTCTCTTTTAACTGGGCCCTAATTTTACATATTTAACTATCATCAAAATTTCTACATTATTTTGTTATAAATCCACGCTCCGTGTTTTTGATAGCGTAAAACCAATCATATTAGACAAATTAAAATATGTATGTTTACGATTTCAGGTACATATGACTAATTTATAATTTCTTTAATCAGCCCAGAAACTCTTGTCTAAATTGGTCTTTCATCTAAATAAACTAAATTATATTACTAACTTTATACTACATTGATTTGGCCAAAAAATTTTGATTTTTAATTTTCCTTGCACAAAACAAATTAGGTAATATTTTTTGCTGCCCACTTAACTTTTTTTTTTTTTTTTTAATTTAATTATTAATAATCAGCTTTCCATATTCAAGTATACAAATAGCGCTTACATTCCATTTTTTCATTCGCTCGTACATTCATACAAAATTATTGTTTACAGTTTTTTAATTTTAAATTTTCCTTTTCTATTTTACTTTTCTTCAAAATTTATTTACAAAAAAAGGGGATCAATATCTCACATTGTTCTTTACATACATTTATTATATATTTTTTTAATTCAACTTTTTTTTATTTCACTGCTTTCTTTTAATTTCAAAATAATAAAAAAAAAAGTTTTTATTTTACATAATTTATACTCCCGACAATTTTAACTTAGTTTTTAATTTAATTTTAAACGTTCAATAAAAATTCACACAAAACACTTTTTCCAGTTTTGTATCTGTACTTCATGTATAATTTAGGTTTGTGTTTTTTGCTTAATTCATGAAATTGGTTTTGTTTTTATTCACCACTATAAAAAATAAATGAGGCAAATAGTTTTTGTATTTTTTGTTGTGATTTTAATTTGTATTTTTATTATTTTTCCCATATTATCAGTCTATTTTATACAGTTTTCTCATCTTTGATAAAAAATTTATATTTTTTTTTTAATTTTATTTGCCTCATCTGGATATATTTTCCTTTATTATTATTTAATTTTACTTGTTATTTTATTTTTTGGATTTTAATTAATATAATAAAAACACGTTTAAGTTTAATTACTTACTGATGTTACCCTCTTCATTACTAGTACTTAGGCTTAGGGCTAAACCAAGAGGGGAATCGTCTAATTTTGCAACATATAACGATGGATCAATTACTTTTGGTATTGGCTTGATTTCTGTACCCAATTCCTTTTCAATACGATGAAGATCAAATCGGTCTTCATAAGTAATTAAATTAATAGCAATACCTGAAAATGCGAAATATCCAATTAATAAATCAGTTCGTTGAATAAAGATATTGTCGGAATTATTTATTAAATATCAGATTACTGTTCTCAATTATAATTAAAAGTAGGGGAATCCGCAAATAAATTCATCATAATAAAAAATATAATTTAATACAAATAAAAAAAAAATAAAAAATTGCAACTTACCTAAATGTCCAAATCTACCCGAACGACCAATTCGATGTAAATAAGTTTCCGCCATTTTGGGAAAATCAAAATTTATAACAACATTCACAGCCTGTACATCAATACCACGGGTAAATAAATCGGAGCACACTAAATTTCTGCACAAACCTTGCCTGAAATCATGAAACACCCGATTTCTGTGTGCCTGCGCCATTTTTGCATGTATGTAATAACAGCAGTACCCTAATTCGGTAATCTTTTTAGCAAGAAGTTCAACACGTTGCGTCGAATTGCAAAATATAATGGATTGATTGATTTGCAGTTTTGAAAATAACGTATTCAAACAATGCACTTTTTGTCGTTCCTGTACAAACGCATAATATTGTGTAACACCTTTTAATGTTAATTCTTCCATTAAATTTATTTCGTATGGTTCTCTTAAATGTTTTTCCATAAAATTTTTCACGCTTAACGGGAATGTCGCTGAGAATAATAATATTTGACGTTCCTTTGGTAATTTTAAAATGACATGGTCCAGCATGCCTTTAAAATCATGTGATAACAATTTATCTGCTTCATCAAGAACCAATATTTTACAATTAGACATATTTGCAACTTCCTTGTCCATAAGATCCAATATACGACCTGGAGTAGCGATAATCACTTGCACTAAAATATACAAAGTAAAATATATTTTTAATTAAATCAGTCCCAACAAAAATGAATTTATACTTGATAAAAAAGCAATCAGATTACTGTTCTCATTTATAATTAAATGTAGGGGAATCCGTAAATTAATTCATCATAGCAAAGTTACTGTTCTTTGTTACGAAATTATTGTCACATATAACAAAAACTCTTCTGAATAGTGAATAGATACTAAAAACTGCGAAACTGTTTTCTTACCAAACAAACAAACAAAAAAAATCGAAATTAGGACGACTATTGATGATCACAACAGAAAATAATTTTAGTAATTTTTGATGGTGGATTCAAGAGGTAAGATATTTACCCTAGAGTATTCCTTTCCGAGCTCCTAAATCAATCAAATAATATTTTTTTAGTTATTTTGGCGAATTGATTGGTTCGGAAATATATACCTAGGGTAAAAAAAAACTGTCTCGTGAATCAACCACGACTAAGATTTGATTGGTTATGTTCGGAAAAAATCTACCTCGTATTATGCTATTTAATCTCCCCATCAGTAAATGCCAAATGCGTCCAATGTAAAAAGGTTGCAATTACCAAAGGTAACAAAAGAAACATTCTTAATAAATACTAAAGATACATGTTAAACCGAAAGTGATCTGACTGAGTTTTATCTGAACGTGATCTGACTGAAAATTTGGGTTGGTGTTTACATGGGACTTTTTTATTTGATCTGAGCTGACAGTTCAAATGTCACTTTGTTTTAAAATTACATTTAAATTATTAAAAAATTATTTAAAATAATTTAAAAACCAGTTGGAAAATGTATAAAAACATTTTGCCCTATTAACAGTATGAAAAAATCTGTCAGTTCAACTAAACTAAAGTTTACATGTTTAACTCAATATACAAACTGACTCAACCAACCAAATTTAAGTTGACCGAACTACTTTCAGAACACTTTCAGTCAAGTCGCCGTTTACATGTTGAATTTAACTCAGACGTTTTCAGTCAGATCACTTTCGGTTTAACATGTATCTTTAGTAAATGTTAAATATACACATTGGTTTCAGTTTGCATACTGTAAAATAACATATCAGCTAAAGCAGAGCTTCATAAAAAAAAATCCATTAAAATGGAAAATTTAATTTACCTACTTTTTTAGAAAATCTTTTAAATTATTCAAAACTGGTACATTTAAAAGACGAATTTGAAATTTTCGGGAAGATTTGAATCAATGATCAATCGTCTGGGTCAGAAAAAAAAAACGCAACTTTCAATGTAAGCAAACTTGATAGGCAACTTTTAAAATATGTACGTACAGCTAAATCTACTCAAACACGCTTACCATTTTTGGTTTGTAAACGACTAAACAGCCCAGATATTGTGGCCTCACTAAAAAAAGTAAGTCACACATCTCATTTGATGAAACAAAATATCTCATAAAAAAATTTAGTTTCCACTGGTTGATTCCAAATTTGTTGGCTTTGCCCATTTGAGTTGATTTTTGGTTTAAGTTTTGCAATTTTTTTGAAATTTAACTGATTGTGGTAAGGGAATTTAGTATGAATCCACTTTTTCAGTGTATGTGGGATAATATGGAAACCAAAAATTATGAAAATTAAGTTTGTTTTGTGAAATAACTAAAATGTGGTTAGCACAAGTAATGTGTACAAACGAGGCTATTCTACATTTTAGAAACACGATTTTAAAAATAAATCTTGCAATTACATATATAAAATTTAAATTACGAATCAACTAAATAATTAATCGGATTTTTAATATTTGTACCTATATTATTAATTGGAGAATTTTAAAAGTACATAAATGTACTATAAGAATGCACATAATTATTTGCATTAATTACTGGATCGAGTTTTAAGCCACCAGACACTTCTTTCTTCCAAATTTCTTTAATATGTGACAACATATTCCGAATCCAAGAAAATAGAAAGTACATAATTTGGAAAAGAAATTTCGTAACAAACCTACCTTTTTGATAAATTCGCATAATATCCTCTTTCAAATTTGTACCGCCTGTTGTGACCATAACTCTAATATCCATATGTTTTGCTAATTCAATACAAATTTGAGATGTTTGTAAAGCTAATTCTCGTGTGGGCACAATTATCAATGCCTGAATAACATCTCGTTTTGCATCAACTTGTTCTAATACTGGAATACAATAAGCGCCAGTTTTTCCGGTGCCATTCTTTGCTCTGGCTAATATATCTTTTCCACCTAGTGCAATCGGTATTGCAGCTTCTTGAATCGGTGATGGTTTTTCCCATCCCTTTTCAAATATTCCCATTAATAATTCGCGTTTTAAACAAAATTCTTCGAATTCATTACCCCTTGTATCTGTTACATCACTCGTTTTTATCCTAGTGTCCTTTGGTGGCAGTTTTAGTTTTGATTTCCAACCTAAATCGTCGTTTTCTTTATTATCACTGGAAATAACAAAATTATCAATGACCAATTATAACTAAATATTGTTATCTAAATTTTACCTTCTTGTGTTTCCATGATTATTCATATGATTATTAGAAGACGGTATGCTCTCTGTCATCATGATTGATTTTATATTATTCTAATTTACCTAACACTGAATTTTAAAAACTAGCAGGCGATTGCTGCGCTCAACGATTTTGTAATTTTTTCACTTATATTTAAAAAAAAAATTATAGTAAAATAAAAAATAAATTAAATATAAAAATTAAGATCATAAAGTTTTTTCTTTTGATGTATTTTTTTTTTTTTTACTTATTAATTGGAGTAAAATATATTAATTTGTAATATTTAAATATAGGATTATCTTTTTGGTTATGTCACCAAAAATGCTTAAAGTCTTTAGATTTTGAATTATAATTTCAAAAATAATAAATTAAATAAATATTGTGCAAACAAACAGCACAACACTATTTTTTAAAAGTTTTTTTTTATTTTTTTATTATAATTTGGAATATAGTTTTTTTTTTTTAATTTAAAACAATTAAAAGTTATTTTGTAGTAATCACTTTTATCACTAGATTTTTAATTTATTTTTGTTTTTTTTATCACTAAAATCTAATTTTCTCTTTTTTATTTCACTAAAAACTCATTTTTTGGGACGAGTTTATAAATCCTGAAAATACATATGTGGATAATAAATTAGTAATTAATTTAATTAAAAATTAGTAAATAAAAATGACCCGTTAAATTATATTTTTCACAATACCAAAAACAAAACTATTATGGCAATCCATGTACAAAAAAAAATTCAACGCATCGCGCACGGAGGACATGTTTGTATTCGATTCAACAAGAAAATTATCAGCAAAATTATTTAAAAACATGTGACGTAGCAAAAAAATTAAGTTACATTTTAAAGATATTTTAAAAAAATTTTGCGTAATGTACGCAAAATGATAGTTAAATTGAAATTTTGTACGAAATAATGACAAAATCTCAAAATTTCCACACAAAAATAGGCAAGAAAATATTGAAAAATATAATTTGTACTATGGCGACTCTATATAGTATTTATGTACTGTTAGTAGTAAGAAACAAAAGCCATTTTTGATGTGAAATTGAACTAGTTTTGATTTGATAAAGAAATACATTTCCGAATAAAACTGCATACGAAATGAATTTTAAAACAAATTAAATTATCACACTATTTTTATTTTAAACAATATTTTGATTTAAAATAATTTCTACAAAGTGTAAAAAAAAATTCATCCAAAATTGAAAAAATGCACATTACTAAAAATGGCTAAACACATTCTCTTACACAAAAATGACACATTTCAATCGCCTTTATTACCCTAAATTTTGTAAATTAACTTAATTATTGGATGTTCACGTTAATAAAAACCAGGTAGAAATTTAAATAATATAAAATGTAAGATTACCTTTTATAATCTGATGCTTTTATTTTTTAAATATACTTTTTTTATAATTTTTCTTGTTTTTTTTTACTTTTCTTGTCTTCTAGCCAACAGCTACAAATCGTAAATGAATATGAATGGAAAAGTTGCCGATGTTTTACAAGATGGCGAAATATTTTTGGGAATTAATCACAGTGCAGCCAACATCAACAAAATTATGTAATTCAAAATTTATACCTAAAACCATCTATCGAATAATGAATAAACTACAAGATTAGTACATTTACAGTTTTATCTTTTTCTTTTATTATATGTATATCGTTAAATATTCAAATGGCACTTTTATCGTATTTTATATTTATTATAGTCTATAATTTCCAATTCCACGGAATACATACTGTCCCATCGGCCATTACAGAGTAGTAATTGGTTATAAGTAAATCGATATCATTTAGATCCAATTTAGTTTCGATAAGGCGGTCTAAACAATCGATCATTGTGGCTGGGGTAATGGAATCGTCTTTTTTGAGTGATGATAGTTTCAATTCGGCTACGGCCTTATCATGCAACGCAATTTCTACATATTTTGTTCGCTTAAACTCTTCTGATTTTGTCTTAGCTTCTTCTAAATGATTCGTTATAAAATCTACTAAAATACTGCCGGGACATAAGGCAGGAACAATTATTTGTCCGGTGGGATTGATCATCAATGGGCCAGCTTCTCTGAAAACAAAATTGTTATAAGTCTATTAAGAATAACAACAGTTTAGCATTGTATGCGTGATACTTACGATTCAACGACAAGTTCGTATTCGCTCAATGATTCAGGCCAGGATTCGGGATATGGCGTCTTACCTAAGTAGTCGAGAAGTGAGGTAACCACTTTCCTTAAGTGATTAGTGTATTCACTTGCATGAGTTTTTGGCATGAACTTTCTTCGCCTTATACGAATATTTCGTAATACCTGCATCAAAGCATATTCATAAGCTGGAATTTTCTTTAAATGTGCATCTTGTTTCGGAAGATTTCTCAGCAGCTCTAACCAATTTCTAGTAACATCCCCAGTGAACAGCATTATATGGCCATCTAAACTAACACCAGTAAAAGGAGCGAACACCACAATTCTTCCTAAAAACAAAACATTTCAAAACCACTTAGTCAAAATTATGTTACGTCAACATATTTTAGCTTACCTTCTAACCCTTTAATAAGATCTTTATGCAATTGCATAAGACTTTCAAGACTTTTAAGACATCCGCGATAATGTTCCACGTTCCAGCCACAATCATAGCGTAACTCTTTTACCTTTAATTGCTGTTTAATCGAATCCTAGAGCCCAATAATAATAAACTCAACCTTTATACAAATTTGAGATTAAAAATAAATAAGCTTAAAATGATTTGATTTAAATAAGTCTTTAATGAGAAGATTAAATGAACGTAGCATTAGTAGAAGTAGAACATAAAAGTAAGCTGTATTCTGGGTACCTGCAATTTGATGACATCGTCTTTAAGTTCTTGTAGTGTTTGTTTTCTAAGCATGGCAGATGTTGTGTTCATCTCAATCCAGTTTCTAATAAGGAACAACCGAGTAAATATTGTGTCATCTAATATATTTATTCTTACTTACTTTAGGCGGAGCTCATCTTGTTTAGCCCTTACCCGACCAAAGATTATAGATTCGTCAAATGTTTCGCCTCGATCTTCATATGTATAAGACGGTTCGGATCCCGACTGTTCTGATGAGTTAGTACGGTTTTGCAAAGTGGTATCCGATTTAATTTTATCTACATGCTCAGTAGAAAGACTAGCCGCTTCTAAAATAGTCTTCAATACATACTTGGGGCTTTTATTCTTATCTAAAGGAACATTAACCAGTCTAAATATACCTTTTGTTTCGACTTCAGAACTTCGAATATAAAATGGGAGATTATTTGGTATTGTTGTATGTGATTTATTTGCGTAAAGTGATTCGAGAAAAGCACTTAATTGCTTCAATGAATCTTCATTCACAGCCTAGAATTACGTTAAATTAGATTGATAACTGTTAAAATGAATCCTTGGCTTACTCTTTGCTCGGGGTAGCGGCCAAACAAATCTGGATGCACCGCAAAGTAAAACGGCCGCAGAGCCGTAGCAATTTCAGAATTACTTATATTTCGGATCACCATCACTTTACAATTATGATTGTTATATTTTAAAACTCTATTTACACTAAAAATTAAGAATTTAAGATTAGAAAAACAAAAAAAAAAAAATATGTTTGCTTTCTCTACCTTTTACAAAAACACAGATACATTTGTTAAACAAATAATTATTAAATGCGCATAAAAATATTAATTCTTCGGTTTTACTCTGTCGATTATTTAATCATATTTTTTTAATTATTTTAATTTTAAATTAAAAATTTTGAGAATTTTATTTCTAACATGCCAAAAATGACACAATATACAGCAGCAGGGTTGCATAAAGTAAAAAAAAATTAAGAAATGTCAAAAATTGTCAGTCATACCAAAAATTTACAGCAGATACGAGTATTGTGTTGATTTTCTAAATAATTTAATAAAATGTCTGTGAAATTTATAAATAAATTATTACTATTTGTTGGATTTGTATTCTTAATACATGCGGCTTATTCGGCAGCACAACGTATGTTCAAATTTGTCGGTTTATTTACCATAAAATGTTTATCCAAAATATGTATTTTCTAGATCGAGCTTACTTGAGAATTACAGACCAAGAATTTTCTGCATTGCCGATAGATGTAATTTAAGTTATTTTACTAAAAATGCATTTTCAATTAATGTTAGATATTTTCTTTTAGATTATAATACAAGCAGTTGCCAGTTTAGTTATAATTATTTACAGTATACTTCAGGTGGTTGGTGATTTTAAAGAAATTCGGTCGGCTGTTGATTTACAGGGAAAATCATGGGAAACTTTAACGAATATTCCATCATTCTATATATTCAATCATCGAGGCAGAGCACTATCGCCGAATTATGTTCATCCTGATTTAAAAGATAATTAAATTTTATATTTATATATCCTTAGCTATAATTTTTTTGGGTTAAATACATTCTAAAAAATCTAAAATCACGTCGTCTTTTTTTTGATGGTTAGTTTTACGGGGATGCGAACTTAATTTTAAATTCAATCAGCCTGTTCACAACACAGTAATTGCGTGGACCAAATTTTTTTTTCATCTTACCTTCTTTTTTGGACATTGAAGTATAATTATTTTTGAATATTATAGTAGTCAATACAAATTATGCTGTCAAAACAAAACTTGTCAAATAATTTCACTAACTACACCGTTAAGCATTCTCAATTTTTATTATTTCAAATCAAAACCAGTAAACCAAAGAATACATAACTCAATTTTCTCTTACCTTCGGCAAATCAAGGTCAAAAAATGAGTCCAAATTTTTCCATACAAAAACAGCGTTATGTCTCTTCTGGTTGTATTCTGTGGTAATACAGTGTATATCGACACTGCAACAGTCGCACGTTTAAATTGTAAAGATACATGTTAAACCGAAAGTGATCTGACTGAAAACGTCCGAGATAAATTCAACATGTAAACGGTGACTTGACTGAAAGTTATCTGAAAGTAGTCTGAGTTCGGTCAACTTAAATTTGGTTGGTTGAGTCAGTTTGTATATTGAGTTAAACATGTAAACTTTAGTTTAGTTGAACTGACAGATTTTTTCATACTGTTAAAAGGGCAAAATGTTTTTATACATTTTCCAAGTAGTTTTTAAATTATTTTAAATAATTTTTTAATAATTCAAATGTAATTTTAGAACAAAGTGACATTTGAACTGTCAGCTCAGATCAAATAAAAAAGTCCTATGTAAACACCAACCCAAATTTTCAGTCAGATCACGTTCAGATAAAACTCAGTCAGATCACTTTCGGTTTAACATGTATCTTTAGTATATTTGCGTCAACTGTTGTTTATCAATGTATCAACCATTCCACACGAGTCCCGCTTACGCTGTTGCATTTATTGGTCTCTTACCTCTTTGCACTGTTTTGAGAGGTAAGAGACGAAGAAATGCAACAGCTTAAGCGCGACTCGTGTGGAATGTTTATAAATTCTTCATTTTTGTAGGACCGATCCGTAAATCGACGGGCGTTTCTGAAAATACAGCTGTTCAGAATAGGGCTTATCGGGGAAACTTCGATAAATTCTTCATTTAAAAGTTTGTGGCTGTGACCTACATAAGTACATAGCCTCCCGCTCCTTTTGTTGACAATATTTTTACTGAATATGAATTTTTATGGTTGGTCGCTCTCTAAATTCGACTGCACGTTTGATGTTGCGGATAGAGCTGCTGATTTTGCTAAGCTCGCGCTTTCGTTTTTTTTAGAGTAGAAGCGTTTTTGATCCCAAAATATTAATTTTATAACGTAAACTATTTCTCTTTATTAAGAGTAAATTACCTCTCTTTATTCTCTTAAAGAAAATTCTCTTGAATGGTAAGAGTTACAAACTTTTTAACAATAATTTCTAATAGTAACTTGGGTAATCGAAAACAAAAAAATGCTATACACGGACACACTTTTCGAATTCATAGACTTACTTTTTCAAAGTTCGTCGAAAATATTGTAAAAAGATCGAGTATTTCAAGCAAAAATGTCGAGCTTCTAACTCTGCAATTACCCCCAAAAAGCTAGATCTTTTCGGCTCGAGCTAGCTCGAGCCAGCAGCTCTAGTTGCGGACTTCACTTATTATTTAACATAGTAAAAAATCTAAAACTGTTACATCAAAGGAAATTCAACAATTCTTACTTAAAGCTCCTGAATGACAAATATTTGTTCGTAAAGGTGATGTTTAAAGGGACATCTTGTATCAAATCATACTTTTTGTACTGTTCTTCTAGATAGCATTAATATGCACCAAAAATTAAGCTTATAAAATAACAAATCGATTGTTTTTTTTATTTCTGTAGATGCAATACGAACCTTGTTGTGGCTTGTTGAAGGTGACTGCTCGCTGAAAACTGAATTCGAACCTTTCTACCTTAAATAACGGGAAAACAACGAATTTTTGAAGGAAAACTTGTCAGACCTTTTTTAAAGTACTTGAAAAGACCTTTAAAATTAGTTTTAGTAAAAGTCGTTAACATATAAACTTACGGAGTTATGATACAAATAAAATGGTTGTCTCGTTTTTTCGGAGAAAAAATCAGCAATGAAACCAATGGCTTAACTGCAAAAATTGAAATTAAACGTAATCTATTTACAATGGGCGCTTTCAGATCTCTCAACATGTTGGCTTTGAAAACATTCGACCTACCACATTGCCAAGAAATTATGGATAAATCGGTTGCCTTCAGAAAACAACTTGTTTACTTTGCTCAACATGTTGCCAATAGTTGGCGGACCTGAAAGCGCCTAATGTACTTTATTTAGGTACTAATTATATGTTCTAGATGTTTGAACGGTTTAGAATGCCTAGATTTGCAAAAAGTTTCACTCAATTTTGAAATGATTTTTGAAATATTTGAAAAAATTTGTTTTTTTCACAATAATTCTAAAACTAAAGAAGATACGTACAAAATCCAAGAGTACAAAAATTTATATTTTCCTTGCAGAAAATTTTGTTATTCTTTTATTTCTCTAGGTTAAAAATTAATTGAGATATCACCGTTTTAAGTTCGCATTAGAGTGCGAGGTCCACGTTCAGTCCTTGTAGCCCTTGAAATTCCCTGCAAAATGGTTAGGGGAACTAGATATCTTAAAAATTAGGGAAGTTAAGGTGCTATTCCATGGGAAAATTTTACTGAAGAGTAAAATACGCCAAAAAGAGAAAATAAAAATCAAACACCATATAATAGACAAAGACAAGGTGTGTTTTATTTTTATTTTTTTATAGCAAAAGTTTCAAGGGGAAATTTGACATTAAACTAAAACATAACCAATAATTGCTAAAAATATTATGTATTTAGTATTATTCGATTTTTATTCGTCTCTAAATTATCTAAAAAATTAAATATTATTAATACTCATATCAGAATTTCATTTTTTCGAACAATTTCCATCACAGAATAAAAAATTAAAATATATCTCCACCATAAAATCGTACTCCTTTTAAAATTATTAGTGTGTGCGAGAATTATTTTCTATCATATACAAATTTTATGTACGTGTGTTAGTGACACTCCTATAAAAAGTTCTCGATTTGATACTTTTTAGAGGAGTGTTACAACTACAGACACAAATATTTTTTTACTGATTCGATTTTTTGTTTCATTCCGCCATCTAGCAAATATATATTTTTTTCTTGCTTTAATTTTACTGTTCAGTAAAATTTTCTCATGGAATAGCACCTTTATCGTTAAAAAGCCAATCGCGTTTTCGCTCAAATTTTCACATTGCTCTGAAACAGGCATTTTTTAGATGAAAAATAAATGTTGATTTATCGATAAAACTTCATAGAATATTTTTTGCTTAGAAATCATCCCTATATCGTTTTCTGCGGTTATTTTTTGTGTGTTAATTTCTGCCCCATTGACCTTCTTAAGGTTTTGACAAAGACTTGGGGGATCGCACCCCACGCCTCATCCAAGTCACTGATGTTAGATGGTACCGGATTTCTGGGTCGGACCCTCCATTTTAGTTCGTCTCATAAATGCTCAATTGGATTCATGTCTGGACTAAGGGCTGGCCATCACATCGTCTCGAATCCAACCTTATCCATGAACTGCCGATTGGTTCGAGCTGTGTGACATCGGGCATTGTGAGATACAAAAAGTTGATGGTTTTGTTGTTTTCTATTTCGAGGTTATTGTTTTTTTAGAGTTTAGGTACTGGAGCAGTTTTTCTGTCAGTTTAAACCTTGAAAAGTATGAGTATAACTTCGACATACCTCTACCAATATATTAAGTTGTTCATATATTTGTTTTTGGCTTTTAAAATGTACCTGGCTTCAATGTGGTTAAGGTATATGTTGGCAAGAGTGTTTGAATTGGTGTTCTGTTTGTTTATGATTTTGAGAAGTTCGATGATCCCGTTCAGAGTTTTAGCTTCCACTTGACAGCTTCCGCTTGTCAACAAGCTCCATGTTGTTAATGACAGAAAAATTCTCATTTAGTTTTATTTGTTAAGGTGTGAAAGTGGTGAAATTGATTAGTGATCTTATACGGGTTAATCTATTTATGTAATTTTAGTAAACGGGCAGTATTACCATACAAAATTTTTTTGAGGCCAAAAAATGTTTAAGTATTTTTTTTTTAAAAATATGTTTTAAACCGACTTTTTCTTGCTTTCCAATTTGATCGCCTCAACGCGGGTTTAAAATCAACTGTAGCCTATATATTTCGCCAGGCCCTCGAGCATTGGTTGTAAAATACCTTATCAACAAAAATGTACACTCTTATTTTAGTGAGGCTAACAATTGTTGCCTTCATTTTGGTAGGTTTTTCAGGTTTCAATCTTTGTTTTAAATTTGGAACTTTCTTACATTTAAAAAGAACAAGATGCACCAAGCGAAAAAAAATTATTAGGATAGAAGGGCACGATAATAATAGGCACATTCATAAATAGATTCTGAGTAACTTTAGAGTGCATTTTAATTCTTTTTTATGTTGGTGATTGACTCTGCATTCTTTTGAGATAATTAAAGTTTTATTTTTATTTTAATAATCAAAAATTCGAAAACTCAATTAAAAATTCCGGGAGTGCATTCTTAAACTATATTAAGCGTGTTTTTTATAGATCTGTACAGATCTTTTACCCAGATTAAGCCGATTATACAATAAAATAAAAATATAGCAAAAAATAATTATCAGATTTTTAGTAGGAACTAAAAAAAAACCTGAGATTTTTTTTTTAGTAGGAACTAGGTGGTTTGGCGTCTATTGGAGGGGGGGACCAAAGTTGAGTAGATTAATGTACCAGCTCCGTAACCTTCCAGTAGGGTGCGCATCACGTGAGCTGTTCTGGTCTTTTCATTAGGCAGCTGCGTGATGGGTACAATTGTGTAAAGGGTAACCTGTTCACAATTCGCAAGTGTACGTACTGCCTCCTCGTGGCAACGAGCGGCCATTTGGCACAGGCTAAAGTACGGCGCTAAAGGAGAAAACCTTGACAAAAAAACCTAATAAATGAAGCGGTGTTAACACTTTTAATTTTTTTTTTCGTTTCCGATTTATCCGTTAGCAAAATATGCATAATTGATATTGTTATATAATTTGGTTTATTATATTATAAATATTTTGCATTGTATACAATTAGTTCTAATATAATTTTTATTTAAAAGAGTGAAAACAAACTAAAAAGATAAAATATGTCTTTGAAATCTGATTTTTAATGACAAATTATTAAAGTACACTTTTTGGATTAGTTAGCGTTAATAATAAAAACCAAAAAAACAAATTAATTAAAATTAAAAAAAAAAGTTAAGTAAAGTGACATTTGTTCTTATAATCAGTTTAATCGTTATTCAAAGCCAATAATCAGCGAGATTCTTCTTTATTGTATTATTGGATAAATATATTTACAAATTCACTATTTGTGAACTTTTTAATAAGAATAATTCTTTTTCAACTTTGATATAAAAGTAAAAAAAAAGTTATATCTTAACGGAATTTATATTGAGGCACATGAGTTCTTAAAGTATGTACTTTGAGTTTGTAACTAAAATAACAAACATTAAAAATTGTTTAAAAATATAACATTGCATACAAAGTCTCTATAAATAGCTAGTATTTAAGAAATGCAAAATAAATATTGTGATTTATTTGTAAAAACGTTATTCAGACTAGCTGTTTAGAACAGTGATTAGACTGAATTTCAAAACAGTAATGTAAAAAATATTCGCAAAATAGAGATGCATTAACGTCTTAAATGGATGGAATAGTATTTAAATCGACGTTTTTTTCTGACTAAATGGCTTTAGTAATAAGTTATTGTACTGTCACCGCTGTTACTTGTTGTTGTTGTGTTACAGTTCGGGTTCCTTGTGCAATACCACCAGCTCGATAAATTTGATATTTGCAGAATGTATCATATCCATAGGCGATCATACAGCAATATCCAAAGAACTACATAATATTATACAAAAAAAAAATAAAAAAAATAAGAAAATTTTTCTTAATTCTTTAACTAAATTATAAAAATACTTACAGCAGCTGCGGTGAACCAATTACTTCCAAATGTGACGGCGCATGTTGCAGCGATTAAATTCATTAAGGTCCAAAGAGCATTAAATATTAGTTCAATTTTCAACCATGGCACTTTATAACATTTTTCAAGAAAATGGAATACATATAGAACTAACAGTATTCCTGTGAACCAGAATCCAATCATGGCAATTGAACTGAAGAATTCACCGGTAGTGCGGTAGCTGAACGCCGAAATTTGAATACATAGAAAACCGACTAAATTGAATATCTGAAATTTAAAACGATTTTTTGTTTTAATAATTGTATTAATTGTTAATTATATATTTAATAAAATAACAATTTGCTCATTCAAATTAATAAAACAGTAATTTTTTCCCCTTCAATATTTTTTTCATTATCAAGGCCATTTTCATAGTGAACTTAAACTTTATCTTTTATAGTTTATTCTTAATTGTGACAATACCTAATCAATAATAAAATTACAGTAAATATCTTTTGTTTTTGTTTTAGATGATGATACTTTGCTTATCACACGTGTTTGTTTTCATTAAATAATTGTTTTTTATATGTCAAGAAAAAGGTAAACTTTGCTTATAAGACTCGAAAAACCGCAGCTTTTATGTACTGTATATTCTTGTACCCAAAATTTATTTTTGTCAATCGAAAATATCTTTGAAAACTTCATTCCGCTTATGTCGGAGTTACAGTCGGAGTTACACAATATTAAATACACATACAACTAAAATACAGGCACCGGGGATCTAATATTATGTGTGATACCTTATCGCTGCCACCGGCTCTGCTTCTTACCAGTTTGTTTCATTTGTTTAGTATTTCGGTTCAAATCAAATCAACGGTCTAACTAAGATGCATTTTGTGTCATGATTTAATCACTGTTTAATATTCTTCTTTCTCTTTCGTTCCGGTAGTCTCTCACTCTTAGTCATTTAATTAAAGTTAATTCTGTACATTCAATTCCACATTTTATTTAGTTTATATGGCTTCACACTAACTTTAGGGAAACAATCTACATAGTTTGATGAAAAGTTGTATTTCTATCATCTCCTATAAACGTTGCATTTAGATTTGTAAGCAAACTGAAAACCGCATAAATATCATTAATTTAATAAGTCGGTTAAAACTGTTATCAAAACGATAAAAAAGTTGGTTCATTGCAAAATAGAACAAATTAGTGGTAATAGTAAGACTAATTATTGTGTAGGCCAATTCAATGAACAACTGCATATTTTAGTGTACACGTAATGTGTAAAAAGACTAACATTTTTGTAATGGTTATTTTTTTTCTATATACAATACATACTAGTAGAAACAATTATTTTTATTTGTGATTATTACTGTTAATTTTTATTAACAACTTATCACATAATTAAATTGAAACTAATTTTAAGCTTTCGGTGATTATTGGAAACGCGTTTTGCCGATAAAATTTACTATTCGGATTATTTTGGCAGAAAAACGTTTATAAATACAAAATATTAATTATGTGTACTCGTTTACATATATTTTAACAACACTTGATAGTACCAATAAGTTGTACCAATACACATAAGTAGTTTTCAGAATATGTACTCGAAAATTTGGACTCTGGTTTAAAAAACACGAGCCAGATTATTTTATATGTACCAATTTTGTAAAATAAAAAAAAAATGTGTCTGAGGTTTTATTTTAAATTTAGATGGATTATAAATTAAAAATATATTTCCTCTGATTTTCCGTTCTTTCGTAATATGTATACAAAAGCGAACGGGTGACAATGAACTAATTTCTATTTCTATCCCGATTTTATTATTATAAACCACTTCTAAATAGCTTGATAAAAATAAATCATAGGTTAAGGTCGCTTCGAATCTATCACCTGTGGATTCATCATGTGTGTTGTTAAAGACTCTTATTTAACACCCTTTCATTAATTTGTATATTTGATATATTCAATGACATCATATTTACTATGATCATGATTTAAACATTTTCTTAAATCATCAATCAATATATAGAAAAAATGAATTTACTTACGATTAATATGATTTTAATTAATCCAGGCACTGTCTGAAAATATGATGGGTCATATCGAATTTCTGGCTGTACATGTGTTTGTGACAGTACTGTCGTCCTTGTGTGGAACTGTCCTTGTTGCTCAGCCATTGTAATATTTGGTTAAATCTATTTGAAAACCAATTCATTAAACAAATTGTTAACAAATTTTCCAATTTTATATTTATTTAGGTCACTCAAAAATAGTATATAGATCATTACAATATTTTACTTCAAAAAAAAAAATAAAATTAATAATTCAAGACACATTTATAATAAAAATCGAACCAGGGGGTTATTTTCACATAATATTATATTAACTAGTAAAATGATGGGCGGGGAATCTTATAAATTGTATTAATCATAATATAGTATACATTTAATTAGCACTTTTCATTTACCTTTGACTAGAATTTTATTTTATCTTTTTACACAAAACACTTGCTTTGTACACAAAAAAAAACACTTTTATTTGAGTAGCTTTACTCAATACGAAACGAAAACACTTCTGTTGTTATGATTTTCAGTTTCACTTAATAGAAAATTAAAAATAAAATTCACGTTTATATTCTCTGTTTATAATTGGATACATTTATATATAATTCAGTGTATCTTCATTCAACAATTTTCTTTCACAAAAAGTAGGCGTTTGACAACTGTTGGTATCTCGCACAAAATAATGTTTTAGCTGATAAAAATAACCATTTTCCAAAAAAAAAAAATAAAAAATTCTAATACTGCCTTGCGAATGGTATAAGCTGTAGTGGGCCCTCTATCATCCGTTTTCTTAAGTTTTTATACTCAGCGCGTAAATTTACAGTTATGTCTTAAGTACTAAACCTAAACTTAAAAACAACAAAAGCGTAGTTTCTCTATTTTTCTATTTACTCACACATAAGAAGAAATGTAAGTAGAGTAACGTAATAATTACTGAGTGTTTATGTTATAAATATCAACTTTCTACTAAATAAGTGAATGTAACTCCATTTTGCAAACATTTTTATTGTTATTAATTTACTTACCATTACTGATAGTTTAACCTTAAGGTCATTGAAAGCCACATTTATAAAATCTTTTATTATTTCTTACCTAACAGGGATAACTAGACTAACATAAGAATATTGAACTCACTTTAAACAATTAATTATCGAAAGGTTTCCTAATGATTTTCAATTTCCAAGAATTATATGATTCAACTAGAAGATTTAAAACATTTTTATTTTAGGTTTAACATTAGTATTGAAAATTGAATGCCTTTGGAAATAAATACAATCCAACATTGTTTACAAGAGAATTTAAAACATCGTCTCTTGTATTGTTTACTGATTGATATCTTACGTTTGTCCTTAATTATTCCTTTAATCCTTAGTTGACGGTGTTTAAAAATTTATAAAAAATGTCCTTTTATTTGTTCGAATATCAACAAAATGTCGCCCTTTCGTTTTCATCTACAAAGTTGTGGTGGATTTTGTATTTTAGTTCTTGCATATGATTTTACATAAAAATTATTGAACAAGCATATAAATAAATAAATCAAAAGTCAGGATTAAATTATAGTCGGTCAGTATTACAACATCTGTTTAAAAAATGGATAAATGCAAAGTATGCAAAATAGTATATAGTTTTAATTTAATTGCATAAACATTTGATATATTTTTTAAGACAACAACAATGAATACAGTAATTATTTTTTTACCAGTAAGCAATACTTTTGTAGAACAAAGCTTAAACAATCATTAAATAAACGCTTTAATAAATCTGATTAAAACCAATTTATTTTCATTAGTAAGATACCACCCGCGCTAATTTTTCTAGTTTAAATCAGGTAAACCGCTGATAACAATAAGAGAGAATAACATTTGGTCCTTCGACAGTTCCGAGGCAACACAACAACTAAACCACGCTTCCATAGATAAAACAACAATAGTCGAAGATGGAAGAAGCACTCAAAAATCAGGAAACAACATACTTCAAAGAACGTCAAAACACGGTGGATATGAACAAAATATTCATCGAAGACATGCCACACGTCTCAATGCTGCGCCAACAACTCCAACCATTCCACTGGATGGCCAACCAAGACCGAGCTGCACTCTCACATCAGATGACAAATTGACAAAAACAATCAACAACAAATCCTCAAGCAACAAGACTTTCAGATAAGAGCTCTATAGCGGAAGATAATGTAAGCCGAGGAAATTCTGGAAACCAACAAGTCCAGACCAGCCCTTGATTTAAAACAAAACGAAAAATGGAAAAGATGATGATGCAAATTGAATAAGACATTTAAATGAAAAAATTCGCATGGACGCAACAGATCAAGATGAAGCCAACTTCAAATATTTCATAGAAAACCACTATGAAAGTATAAACAGTCGATATGACAATATTGTCATTCTCAAAGCAAACGAGATGGAAGAAGAAAAAAAAAAATGAAACCTGGTGGAGATCAAGCTAAGAAACACATAGAAATCCCTCATTTTCTGGGGGATTGCGCCAAGTGGGTAGAATTTGCGGATACATTCAAAACGTAAGTTCACAAAAACAAATAACTAACGAAAACTCCCAAAATCAACTATCTGAAAATCCACGTAGTAGGATCGGCAAGCAAACTATTGAGCCCCTTAGAAGCAACTGGAGACAACTGTGAAGTAACATGGGAAATATTGAAAAGCAGATTCAACAACAAAAGATTACTTTTCTCCACCCTCTTAAACACCATGCTCGATCAACCATCCAGTAAAACGCAGAATCAAGAAATTGGTGACTTCAACTTATTAAGAGCACTAATCGACCCAGGGTCACACGCAACATTCATTACGGAAGACGCATAACAGCAGTTGAGTTTGCCAAAAACAAGAGTTATAGCTGAGATCTCAGGAATTTCAGCAATCAAAAGGCAAAATACAGCACCAAATTACAACTGGCTTACATCCCAGATTTCCAACACTATTTTAAACGGAAACACTTAGCATTAGTTTCAAAAACAATCACAAAACCCTACCATATAAAATCCTAATGGGATTAAGCAAAGAAATTCAATATGAAAAGCTTCTTGTTTATCCAACTTTCGAAAGGCCAGTACCGAACGATATGTTAATATAGGCACGGACACATGTGTATGGTGGAATATATATATATATATATATATATATATATATATATATATATATATATATATATATATATATATATATATATATATATATATATATTGTTCAAAAAAACTGAAATCGGGTGGGTAATATCTGGTCATCTCAGCCAAAATAATAAAATATAATCCTAAATGCGTGTTTTTGGGACTTTTGCACTTGAAACAAGTCAAGGCCAAAAATAGCGTACAGAAAACCGTATGGTAAGCATTTAAAAAATAAAAGATTTTTTTTTGTATTAACAAATTCTCAGTCAATGAAATTCTGTGTGCGTGCTTATGAAATTCTTAGAATTATCTGGGAACTGGTTAATACAAAAAACACTGAATAAGATCCCGTTGTCAGATTTTCCCTAACTCGTTTTGGTCTTAAGTTACTTACAAGTACAAAAGTGCCAAAAACACGATTTTGACACTTTTAGGTTAGAATATCTTAAAAACCAGACATTATAGGGTAATTCTTCGGATAGGACTGTTAATCATGAAAAATGAAATCCATGCAAGCCTGTATAAACAGCTAAAATAGTTCTGGGAATCAGAAGAGCTGCAGCCGCAACGCACACTAACAATTGAGGGAATATAATGTGAGGAACACTACAAGAAGACTCATAAAGAATTGCAAGGTGGCCGTTATGAAGTCAATAAGATTCGATTCAATAGTAATAATCTCAATCAAAAGGATTTAGGAGAATCAAAGTAAAGGGCCGCATATGGGGCAGATACCCGATGTTTTGACGTTGCATCCTTAACGTACTGACTACTTCCGCATCATGCCGTTATAAAAACGGACAATGGATGGTTAGCGTAACACTTAACCTGAACGGCTCCTCACAAAAAACTCACTTCACAAATTGATCCACAAATTGCCTTGTACAAATAGGCGTTTCATTTCTACTGAATTTTCCACGTAAATTTCTTACATTTTGGGTAGAAGAGTAAAGTGGTGAGTGAAAGTAAGTTTTACATATTTCCCAATTTTGCTCAAGCATAAAGCGACCCATTTCGTAAATGTCAAACATCAATCTAATTTTCTGTCATAACACGGATGATGTAAGTGTTGCCACACTGGAAATAACGGGTAGTTGAAGTTGCAAACGCTATATGGACCACCCTTTAATTGTATTATTTTAAACAACCATTTCACTCCAAAATAATATAAATTCCAGAAATATTTCTGAAACGAGGAAATATTGCATAACCCCTGAAGAAATATTGTGTTGTTACAAAACAAGCGTTTCTCTCGTAAAGAATATTGAAGTTCCCTGGAAGAAGAAAACCGAAGCATACAAGAAAACACAAGCAATAGATTCATAAATTTTTTCCTCTAGTCAATAAATATCAAGTTTTATTTAAGAAGTAAACAGATGCACCCAAGAAGAACGACGCATTAGATTCACAAATTCATTTCTCTAGTCAAGAAATAAACGGATGCATACAAGAAAATCCAAACAATAGATTGGTAAATTTTTCTTAAGAAAATATCTGTTTAATTACAGAATATGCGTCTTAAATAAAGAAACGTGATTTCTCACCATAAGAATTTCTAGTTTTCAATCAAAATAATCGGTTTCTACAAACAAACCGATTTCGTTTTACTTCAAAATTTAGAATTAACCATGAAGAAAAACCATATTCTCTATGTAATCACCTTTTTTTGTATCAAGAAATTAGTTTTCTCATATCAAACAAATTAAGATTATTTTAATATTTTAGAAAAATTTCAAATTGAGAAACGTAAAGTTTGTGGTGTGAGAAATTTCGTTTAGCTGAAAAATAATTTACTAATTTTCTTGAATTAATCCGTTTTTTGTTCATATTAGAAATTATTTTTTTCCGTGTATGCTCCACCAACTTGTGCTATGCTCAATTCTATTCATTAACTTCTAGCATACCGCTGGAGCATTTGCAAGTCAACGCTATGTAATCTTTCGCGATCGGGATCTGGTAGTAAACAGAAGCCAATCTAATATTGTAAAATAGCTGCAACAAGTTCTCGATTATCGGTAAAAGGAACCGATTTTTATTCGTTCTTTCATTAAAGCGTCTATAATAGGCTGGGCTGAAAAAGGATGAAAACAAATTTTTTTTCGAAATCTAAACATGGGTAGTGTTTGAAAGGTGTGATAAGTATTCATAATTTCACAAAATTTTTGTTTTCCATTTTTGACAATATTTAGCCGCCCCTGGAGTTGACCCTCTAGATTTTTTTTTTTTTTTTTTTTTTAGTTTGCGGTAGCGTTTAATATTCGCGCAATTTGTTCCTTAACATACGAGTATATATAAGAAATCCTAATGGTGTAGCAAATTATTTATCCGAGCCCCACTTGCTTAACTTAAGTTGGATTAAGAAATAAAGCCAAAGTTTTTTATTTAATTTATATATTTCGAAAGTAATTTAATTCACATATCTTAATAACACAATTGATCGGAATCATTGTTCAGCACTAGAGTAGTACTGTTCCTTGTTCTCAAATGAAGGTAAATTTTTTCTGGCTTCTAACCTTGCCCGAATGTGTCCATCTCTCGACTCCTCGCCAAATACTTTGGAAGATGTTTCCGTTACCAATTTAACGCATCTTTCAACCGCTTGTGTGTGACAAGGAAAATTGTCTATAAATAAAACGAGAACATTCTTCTTGCTCAACATTAGCTGTAAATCTTCATCCTTTATACTCATAGTAAGTGGCGGCTCAGTTACAGGAAATTCTTGCCAATTAATCATTTCCATATAACTTGGTGCTTGGAAATTTATTTTAGACACTTTAAAGAAACGGACTCCATGCGGCTTTCTCTAGCCTAGCTTTGATTATTCTTCTAATGCCCAACTCCCTAATGTTACAATTTTCAGGATCTGTAATCATCGCAAGTAACAAATTTTCCGGGTGTGCGAAATCGAAATCACTTTGTGAATTATTTCTCTGACATCAACTGGAAACTGGCGAGAAAGTTCAATCATCTTCCACAAATGTCTGGCACCATGTTTGATTTGACACCACATGGGTGCATACACTTTTACTACGAAGCCCGCAAGAGTTTGAAAATAATTTGATGGTTCAGTAGTCGCTACATGATATAATCACAACAGCCGGTTGGCAGTTGTTAGCCATCTAGCTTGAGATAACTTCCCTGGACTACTGCTTGCTAAGCTTGAGCAACAATAATCTTCATTCACAGCGCGACATATCTTATAAAGATACTGCTGATCGGAACTCAAATCTTTTATGTTGATATCCGGTAATATACTTTGAATAGGTTGAAATTTTATCACAGATTTCTTCTCAAATTCACTCAGCTATGCTCCAATGAGGCTATGGGTCCAGAAAAAGAATATGGACCTTTTGTGTGACCATCCAATTTTCGCACTAAATGCCGAAGTAGCAGTTCTTTTGCATGAAGGAGACAAATACTCCATTGAAGAGGCTTGTGATGGCACAAATAATATGGGCATGCGCAGTGATATGGGCATCCGCAGTAGATAATTAACCAAAAATCGGTGATTTACAACGTTAAGTAAAAAAAAAAAATTTCCGGGATGAGGGGGGGCGGCCAAAAATTAAAAAAAAAAAAATTATGTCTATAATGAGAAATACCTACCACAGCTTTTGCGCACTACCGCCAATCAAATTAAAAAAAAAAAAAAAATTCGGCCCAACCTAGTCTGTAGTGTACTCTATACGCACATCCTTGTCTCACCTGATTCCTTTTTTGTCAAAACGATCGGACTAGAGTAAGACAAATCCGAATACCGGATGATACCGTTATGTAAAAGCTCACGAACCTGCGAAACCGTTCCTAAGCCGACTATTCGAATCGACTATATTTTTGCGTTGATTATATGTCATTTGGTCGCTACAACAATTCATAATTTTTCTCGTTCGCTGTTGACAATTTCAGCTTTCAATAGTTCCTCCGGTGGGATTGATTTTATTTTGATTAGGTTAACTTCACTAGACTCGATACTGTCGCCTTTAATCAACCTTTGAATATATCATCAATCCATTTACCATGCTTAACTTTATATTTGGTTGGCATATAAAGTTTTGTCCTACACATTTGTATTCAACATTTCGTCGTTTATAAAATACATTTCGATTTCTGTCACTATTTAATCTTTAACGATCGTCGTTTAACCTTTAATTTCGAATAATCCACAGTGGATTTTCGTACCATTGATCCCTCATTTCCGGAATCGACCAAAGAGGAATTCTTAATTGTACCAACTTTAACCCGTTTAACGTAAAAACTTTGACCCTTCACGCTAATATTTCCATTAAAAGTTTTATTACACTTCGAACATCTGTCGCGTCGACTTGGTTTTAAACAATTTAATGAAATATGACCATAATCATCGCAACTAAAACATTGCACCCCTTTATTTTTTTGTATTTATTTCGGTTTTTTTTTCCTATTTTTGATTCGATTGATCTAAAATCATTAAGCATCTACATTAATGGACGTTCCGATTTCCTTTCCGTGTTTCAATTCGATTTTCCACTCGAGTTAACAAAATGCCCAGTTGGTTTATGTCAAATTTTTGGTTGGACATATACCATTCTAGACGTTCCTTCCCGTATAATTAGGACATACCTAATTATGACCTCATCTGATACTACACCATGCCGTAGAGCCAGCATTTTATAAAAATATTCAATATAAATTTGTTCCAATTTTCGAAATTTCCGTCATATTTTTCAATGGAAATCAACCTTATTATAGGTAAATAGCCGTATTTATCCTGTATCGCCGTGTAACACAGTTTTGTGAACGATTTCAAATTAGTAACAGCTGTCAACATAACATACAGTTTAATCAACCAATCATTGTATTTGACATTGGGTTTGCCGGGACAAATTCCGTTAAAATTTCCGAGACATCTCGCGGCGTTAGGTTAACCCGATTTTTAACTAAATTCGGAGTGCTTGATTTGAAATATAATTCACATTCCGTTATAAGCATGCGTGTTTGTTAGAACCAAAGTTTGACATATTCGAAGTATTTTCAACATGGTTTGTTATAGCGGGATTTAACTATAATTATCGCCTCTCGCAACAAATTGTTGTTTTAATCATTCGTTTGGACAAACGAGGGAATAACTTTATATCACTTTCTTTTGTGATTTTTTTCGTTTACCGTTATTATGTTGTAGAACAGCGCCATCCACCGTGTGGTTATTTTTTTCCACATTTAATTAGCGTTTTTTGGACATACTCGATAACACCGGTTTTCGATTAAAAATTGTTCTCGTATCCCACTTACGAACTGCAACACGTACAGAAGTTAACAAGGGAAAATGCACGTCAGGCGTCCTATATAGTAAATGTCCTCTTTCTCTTTCTATTATATTACCGGTTATTATAATGTACAACGGCAAGACTAGACAAGTGGTAATCAGAACTTATATACATAGCTATGATTGGAATAAGTCGTATATAATTCATAATAATAATAATAAAGTCTATAAATATAAGTCCCATGGTGTCGACGTGTCGTTGTTATTTTGTTAAACCTAAACTAAACACGTTTCCTGTTGCAACAAAGGACATTATCTAATAACTTTACCCCTACAACAGAATAATTTCATTAAACGGTCGACCGGTTTCTATGACAAAAATTATCCAATTCAAGTAATCAATAAAACAACAAACATTTAATAAAATTTATTTTATTTGTACGATTCGAAGTACAGAGCATAATTATTATATTTTTAGAGTTTTGTGAATCATAAAAAAAACTTTATTTAAACATGGAATATGTGGAAAATATTACACCACGAAATGTGAAAATAATTGAAGAGCTTACACCACGTCCAACGAAAGAAGACATTAAGGAACCCGGTGTATTAGATTCTAATCATCATTTATTGGAAAAATTTCAAAGTTCGCTTAAAGCTCATCTGTTAAGGGTGCAACAACAGCTAGTGGAAGAAATCGATGATCTTGATTTCTCCATTAAAAAGACTGACGAGGAACGTCAGGAATATGGTTCGAAATTATACGATCTGCAGGAACAAATCCATGATCAAAGAAAACAAATTGATCATTACAACGATCAGATTAAAACTATGTCCGAAAAGAGGGCGGCACATGAAAAAAATACCGCTACACTAAAAACTGAATTTGAGCGGAAGAATTATGATTTCAAACAGAAGAAACAAATGCATAACGAAATCCTAATGGATTTGGATAACTTACATATTTTGGAAAATAATGTCGAGAAATGGTCTAATGAAATAGAGGATGAGCTAACTGTCGCAAAACGTGTTATGAGCAAAGATTCCAAGGATCATGTTGCGGCCGCAAATGAAAAACGTAAAACAGAAATGTTTCTGTATAATCTTGAGTCTGAAGTTAAACGACGTGAGAATGAGCTGACTTCAGTTAGTGAGCAATATACAGAACAAGAAGAAATTATTGCTATTTTGAAACAAAGTTTGTCCGATGCGAATGCAGATTTGGAGGCTTTGCAACAGGAACATCGTCGTTTAATGTTGGCATGGGGACAAGTTATTGTTGGAATCACGCAACGGGACAAAGTATTATCAAAAATTAACAATGAATTATAGTAAGTATAACAGTTATTCACACTTAGTTGTATAGTTTTACAATAAAACATCTCATATTTGTACACAGCGAAGAACATCAGAAGCACAAAGTCATTGATTCGAATATAGATGGTACTCGAAAGAATGCCCAAAAAGAAATGGCTCAGAATGAAAAACTGGAAGCATTCAAAATTCGTCTAATTGAAGATATACATGCACTGGAAAAACAAGTCCAAAAGGATACAATAGATTATGACCGACTCGTCAGTAATATTGATAAGTATAATGCAGTACTTGAGAAAACCGAGCTTGATATGAGACAAGCGACGCAAGAGGGCATATTCATACAGACTGATCTGAATAATTTGCGGTTGAAATTGGAAAAACAATTGTCCCTAAAAATTGAGCTCGAAGAACGTATTCTAGAGTTATTACAAGATCAAATTACAACAGATAAAGCATCCGATTTTCGAGCAAAACTATTGCGAGAGACCCAAATTCAGCGGCGAAATACCGAGATAAATATGTCGGTTACCGAAAATCAATTGTCAGCAGTTTTATTAGATTTAGAGGAATGGAAGGGCGCGACTCAGAAGCTCCAAGAAGAAATTGATAAATTGCAAACGGAAAAAGATGAGGTCGATCAGAAGGCGTCCAAATACGAAAATGATATTTTGAATACAAAAAATTCAATTAACAAGAAGTTGCGAATAATCGATGTACTAAATCATCAGCTGTCTTTGCTTATAAACGAGGCCGGTGGCCAAGAGTTGAGTCCCGAAGAACTCAAAGTTCTTGAACTTGAAAAACAAATCAATGAACTTGACGGAAAAATTAAGGAAACCCAATCAATTTGGATTCGACAAGAAGGGCACGTAGTGGCGTTAACCGATAAACGAGCTAATCAAATGAATGAAATTCATATATCCCGAAAACGTAATTATTTTCTAGCGGAATGTTTGATTTTATAATACTAATTTTTATTTTACATACATTTTTAGAACTCATTGTTGTGGAACAGAGATCAATTAAAATCGATGCTGATTTAGAAAAATTACATTGTGACGAAAAAGAAGCAATTCGAAAATTTAATAAATTAAATGCACAAATTGACCTTCTTAGCGCTAAGTTGTATAAGAAAAAAAGAAGCCACGAAACTGACGAGGTTCAATGTGAACTTTCTCATTCAGAATTGACCGAAAAACTAAAATCCGAAGAACACAGTATTCTGGCATTTGATCAAGAAATTGGCTGCTTAAAAGGCGACATTGACAGCTTAAAAGCTAAAGTAATTGAACTGCATCGCGAGGCACTATCTTGGGAGACCAAATATAAAATGGCAAATGAAACAAGAAAATATCGTGATGAAGAAGTGTCCCAAAACAGTGAGATTGGTTGCATGAAAGCTGAAATACACCGAATGGAGGTGCGTCACGCCCAATTAAAGCGTGCCCAAGAAAAATTAGTACAAGATTTGGAAAATACGATTCAACATCGTGAACATATTTTTGATTCGGCTACGTGTCGCGAAAAATTGGGCGGAACTAAAGTAAAGACACGATCGAATTTACAGCAAAAAATCAATGAGGTTAAAAATAAAACGCGCCAGGCAATGATAGAAATTGGACAAATTGGACGAAATTTGGCTGAGCTTGCGGCCGATATTGAGCGACGTGAAATTGAGAATTGTTGTAAAAAGCGGGAAATAGCTGATGAAAAATTACAAGATAAATTAATTCAGGCGGAAATTGAACAAGGATTGCTGCTAAAACAGGAGAATCTTGAAAATATTGTGCGCAAACAGCGACGGGTTAAGCGATACCGAAATCTAGCCACGTGCAAAACAATTCCAAAATGTCGCAACGAAGTACTGGTCGAACAAGATATGCAGCGACAGCGTGAGGTTCATGAACATTTAATCGGTATTGTTGAGAGTCTTCTAAATGAATTTCCAGACTACAGATTTAGTATTTCACGAATATTTCAAACGCTAAAGGAATAAATCTGAAGGGTCCTGCAAATTAAATTTTTCATTCAAAATCTGCTATACAAAAATATTTATTTTGACAAAACTTTTGTATATGTGTGTGTGTGTGTGTGTGTCAATTTTATATCTTAAAATTAAATTAACATTTCAATAAATTATAGAACTAATTAATTTAAATTAAATAATGTACAAATTTTATTGTAAACAGTTATTACAAAAAATTATTATTTTAACAGGAACCATTTAGACATACATACGTATAGGTTTAACAATTAATATAAATTCTATGTTACTCGTGGAAAGGGGCTGTTGCTGACATCTGAAATTATTGCTTTGTCAGCTGCACTGAGATTTAGGTGGTAATAGTGTGTTTCATTTGTTTCTATCGAAGTATCATCGTGTTGGGCCATGTCAATAATTTCAGATTCGCAAACCGCTTCGTTGAGAGCACCCAAAAATATTAAACTACGTGCCGTATGATTTAATCGGATATTCATTTGATCGTGATGCTTAACTGGTGCCAAAACCGGAGTTGACAGCATTCCTACAACATGAAGTGATTCCGGTTTGTGTAGCTCCAAATTTAAATTACTACTATTTGAATATTTTAAACACCATGAGACGACAAAAAAGCATGCCGCATTCATAGGAAAGGCGCGCATCAGTGTTGAATTCAACCCTCTTGTAAAAAATCGATATCCTTCTTCGTGATAACTTTTCTTTGCACAGTCAAAAGCACTGCTATATTTTTCTGGGCCATTCATACCATCAGCTTGTAGTCTGGATTTAACGACATCAAACGGAAATGATACAACCCATGAAAGTGTACCTGCTATTCCACCGGCCATTAGGGTTTGAAATACGGTTGGGTCATAATTTCGGGTCATTATTTCATAGGCGACGAAATAACTAGCCACACCTATTTCGACAGATAATTATTGGGTAAGATTAATCAGACATTATATCAAATATAATTTTTTTTTTTTTTTTTTTTTTTTTAATTACCTGGTACATCACGTACTGCGGTTATCCCTAAACCTCTGAAAACGCTTCTAATTCCTTGTGTCTTTCGTATTTTTAATAAACAATCAATCGGACCTGAATACAATTTAATGTGACCTGGTTGTAACTGCATTCTCGTTTTTGCCAATTCCATCGGTGAACAAACCACAGATTGAGCGAAACCGGCGACTCCTCCAGCAAGGCAATGCGCTTTCAATGAATTGGGATCTTCCAAACTTCTTTGGGTATTACCATATACTCCAAACATTATTGCATTTACAAATGCAATGCCACCCATGGGACTTGTAATACCACGGTACATTCCTCGAATACCTTCTTTCGCGACAATCGTTTTCATACAATTAAATGTGCCGGAATATTTAGGATTACGAAAATCTTGTGTTTGCAGATGAACTTTAGCTGTATCAAATGGATGGCCAACAATAACACCAGCACAACCTGTACACACATAAATTAAAACACATATTAAGTTTGATAGTTATATACAAAAAAATATTTGCTCTAATGCAGTTTTAATGGGTCGGATTAAACTAGTTTTCCTAATAATTCCTGTTTGACCTTATTATTAAATGACAGATGAACTAAAAAGATCGTTATAAATTTCAATTTGTTTTGTATTATAAAAATAGATTAATTAAATAATTTTGTGATCATGTAAATTAGCTAATTTTTGTCGAATCAATTTTACAATAAATTATTGTTTAAGGCTTGTTACACGTGTCGCGCCAGTTAAAACATATTACATGCATATATGTTAAATTTTATTTTCAAATCCCGGACTTTAATTCTTAATACGCATTTAGTATAGTTTAGAGAGTTTACAAATTTCTCTTGTTTTAAAATAAACTTCGCATAATGTATAATTTGCGCGATAAAAAAAAATTAATAATAATAATAATCAAAAATAGGTTGATAGCTTTTAACCTTTATTCTGGTGAATGCCACATTTGAGCATTTTAGTTTTATAAAATACATGCTAACATCGTGGTATGCTTATAGGATTAGAAATGAAATAATAATGATTATGATATTAAAATAATATCTACCTCCGAGACATCCTGCCAAAAAATCTGTTGCCATAATTTAATAAATATATGCGTTAATTAATAGCTGAAATATTTACGCTATTTAATATATTGAATATATTAAATTTTAGCTTACGATGGATGGGATTTTCGTCGGGTGGTTGATTTTTTATTTTATTTTTAATATTTTCCCTTAGTGATCTTGACGACGACTTCTTTTCCTGATTCCTGAAACGTTTTGAAAACAAACGAGTATAAATAGTAGTCGATATTTGTTATTATTTTATATTTTTCAATGAAATTTTCTTATAAACTTTTCTATCATGTTCTTAGTTCGTGATCGAGCTAACACTATAGCAATTTTTATGTAGCTATTTTAGAATTTAATATTTTGTTTAAATTTCCTTTAATAACAAAGTTATTACCTCGTTATTTTTATTTAAATTAACGATCAAGATATTTCGATAAATTCACGTTTATTTGTTTTAAGTATCCATAATAAGCTCATATTGAATTAATAATAAGGATAACACTTTATTTTAACGGACACACAACTAGCACTTATTTTTTTCTTTTTTTAAGAAATTCAAATTTTTAACACTTTTGTTTATTAATTATATTTTAAAGATGTTTATTCCAATTTTCAGCAACCGTTTTATACAAAATATAATTAATAACTGATTTTAATAATTGTTTTCTTTTTAATTATCTTTCCAGTGTTCAGAAAATAAAAAGTTATTATTTTTCTTATTTATTAAATTTATATACAAGTTATATGTATTGATATCATCGCAAAATATATTATTTTGGGTTATCACACTCACAGGTCAAGTTTGATATCACACATAGAATATGTGTGTATTTATTGTAACTGATATTGCCTGGATTTTAGATTGGTTCATTTGAAATTTTGTCCCATAATTATTATTGGTATTGTATATGGATGTAACTACTACTTACATAGATGTATATAGCTTATCTATTAAATGCTAAGTATATAGCGACAGTGTCTTGGGTGGCTGTGTCCGAGTATCACAGTACTATTATTCGTTAACCAACTGTTTTGCGATTACGTAAAATAAACAGAACTTCCCCCTGCGGTAACCGGAATTATTATCAGCAAAATTCCACATAATTGTCCAATTTGCAATATTTATTTACGAGAAAACATTACATTACCAATCCATTCTAAAATTGTGATTAAAATCTACCTAAAACTGCCCTTTAAAAAATTCTGAGAAATTCTCATTATAATATTCTAACAAAATTCCCCGCAGACAAAATATTTTTCAAAACCAATAAATTTCAACAAATTTTTTTTTTTCGAGTTTTTACCGCATTTCAAGTGATAACCTCTATCATTTTCGGTATAAGGCAGACACTGCTTTAATATGACCCATGAGCATTAAGCATCTTATGTACACTTGGTGTGAAATTTAAATTTTTTTTGATTAGCATATACATAAATGTACCAATATCTAGGCAAAATTATCTTAAGACGCCTGATAAGAATTTGTTATTTTGTATAAATTTATTTAGTAACTAAGAATGAAATTTTCACGGGTCCAAGCATGGTACTTTCATGTTGTTTAATTTTATTTCGTCTCTTGGAAAATAATTACAGACTGTTTTAAAAATGTTTGACATTTAACCTGGCTGTTAATAATACTACAAGACAAGTTGTTTATAGATATCTCAATTTACAAAAACCCTTTACGGAAGATGGAAGAAAATTCTGTTTAGTTTCCTGTACTACTAATTCAAAATCTAGTACGAGATCAAGGCTTTTAAATTCAACAACATGACAAATTTTTTTTTTGCGATAACATTATTTTACGTTACATCAAGATGATTGTCTAATTTCTTGTTTGGTAAATCTATAATAGCAGCAGGATTTGCAATTAGTTGTTTATTGGCGTGCCAATAAAATTATTATTTTTAAATAATTGCCGCTTTCATGAGTCAAACTAGTCAATCAGTCAGAATCGGGCCTTTAAAACGCCATATTTCTATTTCAACTTTTTTGGTTTTTGTGTATACTTGAAGTAATGTAAATAACATAACGTAAAGTGAATTTTATTAAAGGGTTTTAAGCTACGATATTTCAAATACGCACTTAATTACTAAATGGACTAAAGTTGTCCATCGAAAGGGTAGGTCATTTAAAAGTTTGTTTTTAAAAACGCCTTAAAATGAGTATGCATCTATATTTTGTGGAAACTCCACAGTTTCCGTTTTAAAAACAATTTCGTTCATTGGGCTCCCTCTGCTGGCCTTACAGTAAGCCATCCTGTGAGTCCAGTTTTCAAGAACTTTTTCGATGATTTCGGTGCCTATTCCGCGAATAATAGTCGCAATGTTATGTTTTAAAGCTGGAATTGTCTCTGAATTATCCGCATAACATCTAACCTTAAAGAAACCCCATAGAAAACAGACCAACGACGTCAAATCGACACTCCGCGCAGGCCAAATTCATCTCCAAAACGGGTGATTATTCGGTTTCCCGGTCTGTGTGTAGTATTCTCCTCAGGCTGGTGCGACTAAAGTTGCTGCGATCGGCATCGAGTTGAAGTCGATGGATTATGTCCTAGACTATGGGGCACAGCCGCAATATTCTCGGGGGTGCGTACTGTCCGAGCTCGGGGGCCACTTCTGTTATCCAACAGCAAACCTTTCTCATGAACTCAGTATTTCCACTTAACACTCTTTCACGACCCATATTTCTTTTCAAAATTCGCACGAGTTCGGCTACACAACACTGACTTTGAAAATAAGTTTTCAGTATTTCAAAACGCTCCTCAAGTGAAACATGATTGTTTCGTGATGCGGAATATCAGACTGATGAGCTGTCAAAATTTCAAACAAATCGTTCAAAAAAATTTAAATGTATAAAATTCTTATCCCATTGGTTGACCTTTTCTTTTGTAACAGATATGGGACAATGGAGTTTTTGCCAGGGAGCTGCGAAATAATTTAGTTCTTCTAAATAGTTTTTTGAAAATGAAATTTCGTATTTCAATTTTGGGTAGTATTGATATTAAAAGACAATCTAATATGTAACATCCAAAAATGGAAAAACCACATTTTGGAAAACAATATTAAGCACTCGCCCAACTATAGTGGTCTCTGCTAATATCATAAATAATGCACAATTAACGGTTTTTGCAAGATATGTGGTCCATATATATATGAATTCCATATCCATGAGGATTTTTGTAGACGAGGTCTTATTCTATACAATCAACATGACCATGAATCTCAGATGAGTTGAATTATGGCTTTTTGGAGGTAACTGGTTCAAATCACGATAGGGTCAAGATGTAAGTAAATGATCGCAATCGGCGAAGTACTGGGCCGATTACGAGGCAGACTTGGAGTTATGCAATGTGTGGGTGGTTGGTATATTATGAAGTAACAATATTTTTTAAATCAGTGTTTTCTTTGATTCAGAAGTTGTTATACGTCAATATACGAAATTTTCATCATTTTCGATGATTGGGTTTACATAATGTTCATGTTTGGTCATTGCTTTCGTCTTGCTAATCTTGATTTTAAGGCATACTTCGTCTGATGTTTCTGTATTTTCTGCTGTGTGAACATATCATCTGATTAGTCTATATATTATATATCATTAAGCTGTCTTAATGGTGGACCCCATTGGATGCCACTTAGTGTTATAATCCGGTTTACGCATTTAACTGTCCCGTTGTATCAGGAACAGACACTGAAGATAGTATATATGTATATATAAGATATCCCGTGGGTTGTAGTATTTGTCACTTTTATTTCCCTTTGTATTGATTGAACTTTGCTTCCGGCATCCCGCATTTCGCAAAATACTTTCCACATTTCTCTTCTATTGACATCGAATGCGCTTTCAAAGCTCATGAAGAGCAAGGTGCGTTACCCTTGAATATTTCAGCCGGTTTATTTTCTGTACAAACGGCCATATTGTTTTTTCTTCAGCAATGGCAATCCAAACTACCGTCTCGTCGGTGGATATTAGTATGCAGTTTTAAGGTATTTTGTCCATCTATTTAAATTGTCGCTCATTTGTGTTTAGTTAAAGATGTTTGAGCAATGCATTCCAGAATATACAAGCCGTGCTACTGGCTGTGTCACTCAATTGTATTAATTTTAAATTTTGCAGGAAATAAACGAAAATGAAAATATGTGCGACCTTCCTTTCATACTATCGAATACTAAATTACTTTTAAGCGTGTTCCATTGGCGTTAGCAAACTACTCACAAGTACTTGTATTTACTCGCAACTACTCATGCTCAAGTGATGGTGTAGTTGTTAGAAGTAGTTACGCATATAATTGACGAAAGAGGGATTTTAGTTTAAAAAATTCTAATAGATGGCTCTATACCAATTTTGGTTGTGTGAAACGTCATTTTTTAACCCTTATCCAACCAAGGTGTGCCTTTTTGGCTCGTTTGATAAATGCATCGATTTTCAAAATAATGTTAATTTAGTTATAAACTTGTATGTATGTACATATTTTATTTTGAAACATTTCCATACAACGTACCCGACATCTAATCATTCTCTGCAAAAATTTTCAAAAAATTATTTGATTAGAATTTGAATTTACTGACATAACAAAAATATGTTGGTTTGATTAGGGTTAAAAACAAAAAAAATGTGTTTATGTTTATGATACGACGCGCAATTGTTAAATCGTAAAAATATTTTAATTATTTTGTTATTTTAATGTTTTATTACTTATTATTATTAATAGATCAACGTATTTTTTATTAAAATCTAGCAGTTTTATTTAAATTGAGGTTATGTTTTACTACACTGTCCCAAAAATTTGCGTTCCATTGAATATCTACTTACGAGTACTTGGCAGTAGCAAATTGTTTCCAATGGAACGCAGTAATTATTCAGGGGTGACATGTTATAACTATCACTTTTTTCGCTTCGATATATTTTCGACAGAGTAACGGTATCTTACAACTAAATTGTTTTAAAATTTTATAATTTTAACATAGGAATACAGTTATTCTATCGAAAATGTGTCGAAGCGAAAAAAGTGATGGTTATAACATGTCACCCCAGATGTTTTTTGCTAGAAACAGATGTGCAGATTTCTGCATGCATCGAAAGTAGAATACGCTAATTTATATGGAATGAATTACATGTAGGGCTCATTAAAAACTTCAGTCGACAGAAACTGCAGCTTTGCTTTCAAAAATTAACTCTCAATATTTCTCTCTAAGCAGTCTTAATGCAGCTGTCGCAGTCTTTTAACAAGCGTCTTACTTTGGTAAATGTTATTCCTAGTTATTTGAATAGGAATGAAATGTTATCCAAAGTAACAGCCAAAAATATTTTTTTTAACTTTTCACAGTTGGGCACGAAGCTCTAAAAACATAATTTATTATTTAGAATTTTTACAAATATAAAATAGCGATAACGAATTATTTAAGTATAATTTAAGTGAATGATAGAAATGAACTAAATCATCTAAGGTCCACTAGTTCAAATGATCTGAATCAAATTGGAAATACTATTCTGTGCTCCAAAGATTTGTACTGAGGATCTAAGAAACCAGTAAAACAAACCTCACTAGATTGTACAATTTCCAAAACAACTGATTATTCTGTTGCAAATTACAGCATTCAGCTCCGGTGGACTTTCGACCAACTCTATGTGTTATAAAATTACAGTGGAAACTCGATTTTCTAGGATCCTGTTATCCGTAAACCACCATTATCCATGATTTTTTTTACACAGTCGATTTTTTTTGAGTCACTTGTTTATCCAGAATTTCAATTGATTAACTGGGATTTTTCATTTTTATTTTTTTCGTTAAATTTTGGCAACAGTAAGTGTATTGCTTTCAACCAAAACGAGTTAGGTATTTTATTTGGTTAACAACTGGTCAAAGTAACAGCAAAAATTAACCAAATTTGGCCTAATTTTTTTTCATGTATTTTCTTGTCAATTCAACTCTTGTGGCAGGTATTGAAACTAAAAATTTGGTTAAGATTTATTTAACCACTAATTTTTTTTTGAGTTAGCTAAACCATTTTTTGGTACATATATCTATATGATTGTTGTTGTAATTTTTTTATTTTTGATGAAAGCAATACAACTAGTGTTGTTTTGTGCTAAACATACATATATGTACATATGTGTATGTATATTGTGTATTTTTTTATAAAACTGAAAAATTCGATCACCCGGGATTTTTGATTTTCCGGGAATCCTCCGGTCCCGAGCATCCCCGGATAATCGAGTTTGGACTGTAATGATTTGTATGAATTTATATTGTTTATTGAAAATGAATAAATAGTTTGCGTTTTATTGTAACTCAATCGTTACTTTCCTGTTTTTTACGGTTTTATAAAATTAGGTTTCATTTAACGAAGTTTAAAAAACCCTATCTTCTCATTATCATTGTGAATTTACTAGCTGCAACGCATGTATTAGTTTCCATTAAGACCAGTTTATGAGGAACGCACATCCTTTCCATAAAGCGAGGGATTACATAATTAGTAATACACACGTCATAACGTGTTTTCGATGCAGATCTTCGTGTGTTGCTGCATGCAGAAATTCTGCACATGGGTTTCCAGTATTATTCTCTACTCTTTTATTTTCGAACATGTATTGCCATTTGGGTGGACATTTTGTAACACATCACTTTTCCACTTCGATAGAGTAACCATATTTGATGAATTAACAATTTTTGTTAATGAAAGCCATTATCATTAAAACTTGAAATTTTTCGGCGATTTGCTGTTGTACTAATAAAAAATGTCACAAAAAATTGTGATTTCACCAGAATCTAGCCTCTGGAGTGATATGTTGTAACATCACTTTCGTCTCAAGGACAAAATTGTACTCTATTTTGGTTTCTAAATTATCTCAGCCGGCTCGAATAAAACAACATTCTATTTCTACTTGTTATGCTGTGTTGATAATGGCGCATTTATCGTTCACGAATGCAATTTTGAGGTATTTTAAATTTATTTTGAAAAAGTTTAACGTTACGATTTTAACCAGTTGCAATTGGAACACCAAAATACCTTTATCACCCAAATTTTTGTTTGCGATACTTTATCGATGTAAAGAAACGGAAAAGTACACAACAAGTTGAGGTCGCAATAGAAAAAAGATAATTAAAAAGCGAAATAGATTACAATTTTATTCTTGAAGCAACAGACATAAACTGTCACGAATTCGAATCGAAAGTGATGTTAAAATATCACACTCCTGTACTGCTTACAGCAAGTTGAGCAAAAAAAAAAAAAATAATAATTTTTATTTGCAGAGACCATCCAACTTTTTGTGGGTGGAATATTTTTCATTCTCTTTCAGTTTTAAGAAGGTCTTTTTTGTATTTTCTGCGATCATCATACCCATCCCTCTTTTACTTGTTGGGATGTTCTGTTACATGATTTGTAAAGATGACGGCGTTCCTCGATTTTCCTTCGACGTTTCATCGCCTATCCATATAGGTTTCTATTGGCTGTGTGTCTATTGTCTGTCCGCAGTAACCTCTGATTTGATGTTTTTGCTCTGATGGGTTTTGTCAATTACTGACTCCTCGTCAATTTCTGACATCGTACTATCAACAGCAAATTGTTCTGTCACAAAATTTAAAAAAAAAAACGTCACGAAAAAGAAAATTGAAACTAACGGTTTTGAAACTAATTTTTACTCCGGAAGCTTGGCTTTATATTCTACATAATAAATTAATTTGCGTCCCTGATAATTAATTTAATTATACTAATAAAAACGTACACTCCATTTTTAATTTAACATTCAGGGAAACAGTGTTACAACATGTATGCTGATTGATTTCACCAAATAGAACGCGATTTGAACGGTTATTACATTCAACATTGTTTGATTTTCAAAAAATTGGCAAACTTCATCTATTTTGTTCCGTGATGTATTTGTCAAAAATACTTGAAATTCATCTAATGGCGATTGTTTGCATGGCCGAATATACCTATAGATACAAATGACAGAATATATTTAGTTATAGGCTCTATTGGCCCGGGTCTAGGGTGGCACATTTCTGAGAATTTTCAATTTACAAAGAATTAAATACAAATCTTTTCATGTATAAAACATACGGGACATCACTTTTTTTATAAGAGAGATTTTTAAATGGAAATGTCACAACTTCTTAACTATTAGGGATCATAATTTAGACAGATATTTTTATAAATGTTTGAATTTCAACGTACATCGTTTCAGAAAATTGTTTTCATTTTTTGGCAATACTTAATTTTTTTAAATCAAACCTTATTTCATTTTCATAACAAGTCAAATTGTAGAGTCTAATTCGAGGTCTAGCAAAATTAAAAAGTTAAGCTTCACATTGTACATAACGCTTTTTTGCGTTTTTTACTCCTCCCTCCCTCTCCTCCCTCCTCATCATCACATATCCTGCAACCTCTCCCCTCCGCCCAGATGTAACGTAACCGAAATTTAAAAACGTTTTAACATTTCTGTCAACACACCCAGTGTATTTGGAAAAATGTAAAAATCAAGGTAATGGAAATTTCCTGTCATAAGGAGTTTTTCAGTAGTCGCCAATAAAATTGGGTCAATACATACGATTTTCATATAAAATGCACTATAAAATTTAATACACACCAGGATATGCTCGTGTTAATGAAAAGTATTTCGATACTCGTGTTGACACAAAGGTTAAAATTGATTGCAAACGAAGATACTCGCATTAAGCCCTTCGCGCGGGTGAAAAGAAGGCCGTAGGAAATAAGGTTATAATTATTTTGCGGCCTTATTGCATTTTGCATATTCGGTCACAAAATTCGGCTAAACTTGAACGGTATAGTTCACGGCCCCGAAATTGGACCCGATTCTATCTAATCTTCTATTTTTATTTTTTCTATTCTTGTATTATTTCTAGGTAAACTTGATACGATTTAAAAGAAATCCACACACATTTATGGATAGTTTGAAAATCACATATGAAAGCATAAAAATTTTGAAAGCACAAAACACAAAAGATCAAAAATATGACGTTTATATTTTTAAATAATCTTTTGAAATTTCGAAAATAGTTTTTGTTAAAACATTTGAAATTCAAACGAATCCATAAAATTTTTTAGTAAATCGTAAAGGTAGAGACAATCTCAACGGAACGCTGGCGGAATTACGTACAGAACGCAAAAATTAATTTAGTGCTGTAAAAATAAAAATTCTGCTGACAATCTCGACGCACATTTTTGACATTAAAATAATCTTAACTCTCGATAACTATCTAACGTGAACTAAAACGTTTTGATGGCTATAAATCCTATTTTGCAAACCCCTTTTTTGACCAATTTAAATTTTCCGTCGTAGCATAAAATCTACTAATCTAGTTAATAACTACTAATTTAGCTACACAGAACCGTTTAATGTGATTGGCATCACTTTAATTTGTATAACTTTAGTTCCCAAGAATGTTTTGTATTTTTTTTTGCATCACAAAGTGACACTTCAATCCGTTATTGCGTAACTGCGCTACAGCTTCGAGACTGTCTTGGTGGGGGGGGGGGGAGGGGGAGGGGCACGGGAGTAAGCTCGTAGCGAATTTAAAATTTAGCCTTCTTTGAAAATTGTCATAAATAAATTTAAAAACTGCAGAAATTGTAAATTTTTAAAATTCATGTTAAAATTTTAAAATGTAACATGATTTGTAAAAGTTCGTAATAAATTCGGAAAGGCCTGAACCTTTAAAAAATCGTAAAACATCTTTTAGTTTTAAAATTCATCAGATTGACGTACAAAATTAAGATACGAGTAACCAAATCTACTAGTTTACGAGACTTTTCCGGATAATCAGGAGAATTCGGATCCTGGAACAAAAGTGTGGACTGTATTCTGAAAATTTATGAACACAAAAAAGGAACACTGAAATTTTATGGAATTCTCAGTGTTATACGAAATAAAATAAAGGGTAATGCGGATACGGCCCTTGAGTTTTACAACACTGCTCTCAGCTGGGAAAGAATCTAAAAATGTTTAACGCTCCACTAGACCATCCCGCTCCATCAGGCCTAGGTATGCTTGAGTACCAAATGACTACTGTAATTCAAAAATGGAGGTGTGGCCAACACACGACTTTCTTTTACGAACAGAGAATTTTGAGAATTTTTTTTTTATATTTTGGAAACATATTGTATTAAGTAGTTTTTTGTAAACCTTATAGGTGTTAAGATATTTGCAAAATAAATTTTCTGGAGCAAGGGAATGATCACTTCCGGTTAGCCGATTTGGAGTCAAATTCACTGGGACCTCCCAATTTATCAAAGAAGCTTAAATCTGAAGTTTCACTTCGATTGGTTACACTATCTAGGCTATAAAGAGGACACAGACTGACATCCTGACAGACTGGCAGGCTGACAGACAGACACCATTTTGAAACCAACTTTTTCGAACTCAAGGGACCTCAAACAGATAAATCTCTAAAAATCTCAAGGTGCAAAATTTTCATGATTACTACACATTATTTTACTTACATAAGAGAAAGTAAAAGGTACCTCCATCCCAGAATTTGACCGACAGGTTTATTATGACCTCTCACTTATCTTAAATAAATTATCATCCATTGATATGAGCCGGTAAACTAATCCCAAAGCATCCCAAAATTATCCTGAACCATTTCAAAATAATTACCGATATCCCTCAACTTCTAGACAGATTCTGCAACATCACAAACAACAACCACCTACAATACCCAATAGGACTATTTTTCTAAGCTACTACCAATGGAAGTGGACCAATGTATATACTCTTGACAAATCATTTACCAAAATAGACTACAAATAAATCAATTAGAAAACAAACGACTTTATTCAAATTAGTTACACCAACCGGTTAAAATGCATAAAGTGTACCGCGCAGAACCGTTTCTACCACCATGAACAAATGAAATCAGAGGATCCAAAATATGACCAGACTCTTGTAGAATATGCTGATTTACACGAAATTAAAGACCTGCCTGATGTAGAAGATCATCATAATGAGTATAGACGACATTCATCTCTTAGAAGAACAAAAAGACGACATTCATCCCTCTTTCCCTATATAAAGCATATCGCGAGCGTGGAAACATTTTTAAGTTCTTAGTAGTTACCAGCTTTAATAAATATTATATTCAAAATCAATACATTCGTAATCCCATTCCTAACGAGAAACCTATCATGGCCAACTCGGTTGCTGGTAGCGTTAAGATCACGCGCCACGCATTAATTGATCTCTTCGGTCCAGAAAGGAAACTATACCATGGCATAATCGGCAACGATAGTCTGAAGCAATTCGGTCCCACGATATACACCGACAAGGGATTTATGATCATTAACTGTTTATGAAAATACCAGAGTTTAAATTTATCGCTCTTTTAGAGCTCTTTATACAAATTTTCGCTCTTGCTCCCAATAACATTTTTTTTTCAGTTTGCCTTTACGTTCTTATCCTCTAATGATAAACACAAAAAAAAATTATTTCGCTCTTTCAAAGTGATTAAAATTTTTATTTTTAATTTTGCTCTTAAAACAGAGAGCGTAAAAGCTAAAAATATTGCTCCCAACCCATTCTACAGAGCCATTGAAGAAAATACATTAGGGAGCAAAATTTTTTGTAACACACCAACAAGTGTTTCAATAACTATTCAACTAGGATAGAACTTGCTTATTTCTTAACAGATTTTAGAGAAATTTGACACGCGCGATAGAAATGGGATTTTAAAATGATTTTTAGATGAAGTTCTGGAATATGGCCAACTACAATGGAACTTGGATATTCCTTAACCGATTTTAGTTAAATTTGACATGCGTGATGAAAACGGGATTCTACAATGATTTTTAGATGAAGTTCTGGAATATGGCCAACTAGGATGGAACTTCGCTATGTGCGTTGAAAATTGGATTCTAAAATGATTTTTGGATCAAGTTCTGGAATATGGCCAATTGTGATGGAACTTGGCTATTCCTTAACCGATTTTAGAGAAATTTGACATTTGCGTTGGAAATTGGATTCTAAAATGATTTTTGGATAAAGTTCTGGAATATGGCCAATTGTAATGAAACTTGGCTGTTCCTTAACAGGTTTTAGTGAAATTTGACATGCGTGATGAAAACGGGATACTACAATGATTTTTAGATGAAGTTCTGTAATATGGCCTATTTGGCCAATTAGGATGGATTTTCCTAATTCCGGGATGCTACACTAACATTAGCGTGCTGTCACCCATTTTTCTTATTTTCCTTTGATTGCGACTAAATTTCCCGGCAGATGTATAATAAATATATCAATATGAGCTATTGTCTTTGGCAGTTTCCGTAATCCATGCATGTTGGCCATTTTCAATAACTTTATCTAAAAACTATTTTAGAATCCCACTTCCAAAGCATATATTGAATTTCATCACAATCGGCTAAGGAATTGCCAAGTATCCATACAGCTGTCGAGGTTTATCTGCTGTGAGGCAGATCGAAAATCGGTGGAGAAATAATCTGTAATTTCCATCCTATTTAGCCATATTATAGAACTTTATCTAAAACCTATTTTAGAATCCCACTTCCAACGCATATATTGAATTGCATCACAATCGGTTTAGGAATAACAGCTAAGTTCCATTTAAATTTTTCATATTTCAGAAACTCATCTAAAAATGTCAAATTTCATTAAAATCGGTTAAAGCACAGCCAAGTTCCATCCTAGTTGGCCTTATTTCAGAACTTCATTTAAAAATCATTTTAGAATCTTATTTCCAATGCACATGTCACATTGTATCACAATCGGTTAAGGAATAGGCAAGTTCCATCATAGTTGGCCATATTCCAGAACTTCACTCTAAAAATCATTGAAGAATCCCGTTCCCATCGCGCATGTCAAATTTCTCTGAAATCCAGAACTTCATTCATCCCATTTCCAACGCACATGTCGAATTGCATCACAAACGGTTAAGAAATAGCCAAGTTCCATCCTAGTTGGCCATATTCATCTAAAAATCATTGTAGAATCCCATTTCCATCGTGCGAGTCAATTTTCACTAAAATCTGTTAAGGAATAGCCAAGTTCCATCCTAGTTGGCCATATTCCAGAACTTCATCTAAAAATCATTTTAGAATCCCATTTCCAACGCACATGTCAAATTTCACTCAAATCGGTTAAAGAATAGCCAAGTTCCATCCTAGTTGGCCATATTCCAGAACTTGATCCATAAATCATTTTAGAATCCCATTTACATCGCGCGTGTCAAATTACACTAAAATCGGTTAAGGAATAGCCAAGTTCCATTCTAATAGTCCCCCAATCTGGCTTTCTAAAGAAATTTAGAAGATTTTGAATATCAGGTTTGCCGTAATAACAAGAGTAAGAGCAATATAATAATGACGTTTTTATTCATCAGAGCAGAGCGTATTTATTTTCTCAATAAAGCGCAATAACAAAGAGCGAAAATATGATAACACAAACGCCATATTGGAAGAGCATGAGCCTTATAATAAAAGTAATGCTCCAGTTCTTCAGAGCGATATTTTTTTTTACAATATCGCTCTTTATAAAGAGCTTTTTAATAGTTTTTACTGTCGCTCTTGAACAAAAATGAAGAGCGAAGAGCAAAATTAAATCCCATTTTAAACTCTGGAAAATACCTATCACCTTTCTGATTCCGTGAATAATATAAATATTTGAACCACACACCTAAATGCGGAACAAAAACAAAGACTACGAAACGAATAATAAGAACATGTCCACACCTTCTTCCGACCCTAATAAGAAATTGAGCTTCACATATCCCATATGCTTGAAAGACGAAGTGGAGAAACAAAATTATACAACTGTTGGAAGATGGGATAATTAGACCATCTAAATCTCCATATAACTCCCCGGTAAGGATAGTACTAAAAAAAGAAGACGCATCAGGAGACAAGAAATACAGAATGGTGATTGATTACCGGATACTAAATTCGGTTACTATCTCGAACAGGTATCCGATATCTGAGATTAACGGTAACAGATATAAAAAGCTGCTTCCACCAGATTCCTTTAAAAGAATCGGACATTGAAAAAACAACTTTTTCGGTTAATCATGAGAAATACGCTCTCTCGATATTTCAACTCACCCCTGATTATATTCTTCATCGACTACATTGGGAAGCGTTGTTACGTTTATATCGACGACATAGGTAATCATGCTTGTCATAACAGAAGAAGAATACTGCAAGAAATGATGATTGTCTTTAAAGTGTTGGAAAACGCCAATATGACGGTTCAACTCAACAAATGCGAATTTAAAAGCCATAACAGAATTTCCTGTACCGAAAACCATGAAGGAACTATGAACTATATAGATTCTATCGTTGTTTCATCTGGGACTTAAATGGGGAAGACGACGATGTGTCCAAAACCCTCTCTACAAATCAAAATGTAATAAATCCCACTCGTCGCCAACGAAGTTCTTTTATCATTCACAGATTTTCAAAAGGTAGACTTTCTAATTTCGCACTACGTGCAGTTTTATCTTAGGAGGGAAGACCAATTACGTTTCTCTCAAGAACCTTAGATAAAACATAAGAAAATTATGCGATTAATGAGAAAACAATGCTCGCCATAATTTCGGCGTTAACATCTTTGAGAAATTTCCTTTACGCATCAAAAAAAGTGAAGATAAATCCTAACAAAAAATCTTATTTTTATTACCCTTAAGCAACACACTTGCCAAAATTGAAATTCTTGATAACAAAAACTTTTAAGTCATCTCAATTAGCACAGGTTAAGCAAAAATACAGGACTCTAACTCCAAGAACTTTTGGAATTACATACATTGCTGGACAGTCTTAGAACATAAAAAATTTCATCGGTCCTTGAACTTTATAGCGCATGGAAATGAATAGCCGGAAATCTCGATCACGAGGATTACAAAATAATTAAAGGTAAAATGAATGATGTACACTAAAGAACAACAACAACCAAGTAGTTATATCTATTATAAAACAAACAATCGTTAACTTCGTTATTAACGAAGTACACAAAGAAAACTAACTAGACGACCCGAATTAGTAAATATTAAGTATGCAATTTATTGGGCAAGAGCAGGGATTATAAGATCACTCGTTTTATCAAATTCTGAAATTCAATGGAAGCCGAAAATTTACGATATAGCAGTCCTGAGGAAGCGTTAGACTTCGTGAATGTCAAAAGCATTAGTAGGAAATTGTGCCTAGTTTACATTGTGTACATTCCGGTAACAACTCTGGCACTTTGTGATAAATTATTGGTGAAACTGGTCAAAAGAAACGAGAAATTGTCAACGAAATATCGAAGGGCCTAGTTCTACTGAATCAATTCGTTGGGGACATTAATAATAATAATAATAAAACTCAGAAGCTCATTGAAACATATCTGATGAAATTCAGCAATACAACCTTGCCAGTCGGAAGTAACATTTTTATTCCTAAAGTAAAAAACGGTCATTCAAGTGCTTCCAGCCATTCTACAGCTGACGCCCGATGAAAGCGAGTTCAAGGAAATACTTTCATTACAAATGATGAAAAATTTTCATATAAATAATACTTATCACAAGAAGGGAGTCACCGAGCAATTCACGAGCTGGGGATTATTAGTCATCATTACACACTACGAAATTATTTTATTAATACAACGAACATCGGTGATTTGTCCTTTCCACAATCTCAGAATAAGGTCGAGAATACCTGTTCAATAGCAATTCAGGGAGAAGAACTAAAAAGCAAAAATGTAACGAGTCAAACCATAACACCCAAGGGAGCCTCAGGGCTCAGACGGAAATTTTATGAAAACCCGTTTTTCTGAGGAGGACTGTTAACACACATGGTAACTAGAGGTTCCCACAGAAATACAAATAGATCATATTCGACACGTTGCACAATATATCACCAATAACGTCGCATCCGGCATAATGCTGAATGAATGTTCTTGACGACAAGGTTTCATATTCTACATATTTTCGATTAAGTAAATTGTAATTACGATGAAAAATATTTTTTTACATCGAATCTAAATTTTTACAAAATTAAATATGTATGTACAACCCCCATTCTAGTGAATGTTGCCAATCAAAATAACTTTTATTTAAAGAAAACGTAAATATTTATAAAATTTGTTAACATTGCTAATCATTATTTAAAAGTTACAAAAAAAAAAATTGCAGAAAATGTAAATTTTTAAAATTCACATCGAAATTCTAAAATGTCAAATTGTTTTTTAGGAAGAAGACGAAACGATTGAACGTTTAGGTTTTTACCAATTTAATATTTTGAATTTCAAAGTTAAAAGGTTAAACCGCTCCAATTAAGCGTTACGAAATATGTAAACGAATTTGTTAAAAATCAAATCAAAAATTGTTAACTGAAAAAATTTCAAGTTAAAAAATAAGAAAAGCAAAATACACTGCGCCCTCTTAAATTAGCCTACACCGCGCTCCTAACGGAAGGTTAAGTTTCGTTATTATAGTATGAAGAAGATGCGTCTCTATTCGTGTAATAAAAGCTTAAACCCCAATTAACTATTGGGCTATGGGCGGCAAAACCTTAAATCCAGCCCATTTTAAAGCATTTTGATTTATGGGTTTTATCAAAAATCTAAAAGACAATTTTTTGATTTTTAAGGTTGAATACTAAATTGAAATTTTTGCATTTTATCCGTATTTATTCCTTATACTCGTATGTAAAAAGGCATCTCCACTGTACATACGAGTATCTTTAGTTATGTTCAGTATAGTGTGTGCTGAATAAAATGATACGTTTGTTAGTAGGTCTAAAGTCTGGTACATATCAAAGCGTATAAATTTTTTTTTTTTTCATAATACATTAATACAGTTTTAATTTAGAACTTGCTATTCTAAAAAAATCGGTCGAAAAAAAAACGCATGCGTACTTTTAGAAAATATGTATAAATATACAAGAATGTAGTAAATTTTCCCCGTCAATTTTCTTTCATTATTTTCCCTCTATCACAAACACACCGTTGTACAGTATTTACGTCGTGAATATTTTGTTTCACAAAAATAATATTTTCACAGAAAATTTATTATTTTCAATGTGCTAGCCCAAAAAAAGTAAGTATTTTTAGTTTTAATTATTTAATTATAATTATTTGGGATTACAACTAACCGTGCGAGCATTACGATAAATCATCCTGAATGCTTAAAATATTTTTCTACTTTAGGTGACCTTTTAAGGTGTATTATATAGTGAAAATGAGAAAATTTATTATTAAATTAAAGATTTCGCTACTAAATGGTTTATTTGAGAATTATTTTGTGTTACGCATTTCGACTTGTTACAAAATCTTTAAAGATCCGTTCATACAAAGTCAATTAATTTGTTTAACTCTAAATAAATTGATTGAAATTGTAAGTTGAAAATTACGATGTGCGAGTATGTGTGCAAATATTTATTTTACACCAAGAACACGAAAATTTGCTCTCATGAGAAGCTTATTTTGAACAAGAGTAAACAAAATAGTTCAAATAATAAATAATTTTGAATTTATATCTCAAATTGTATCCAATATACAATACTTTAATTATTTATTTTGTCAATTAGACGAAGACGTGCATTGGAATTTAAACACAAATAAATAATTTTTATTTTTAGTATTCATTCAAACATGACTGCGTATGGTATTTCAACTGATCCAAATTTATTAGGCGTTGGATTAACACCAAACTCATTAACAGAATCAGCATCAGTATCAACATTTCTGCCCGAAGAAGATGCTTCAATATGCCCGCTATTACCGACAACACCAAGTCCACCGCCAATGAATTTTATTCATCCCCTAACATCGAGTAATTCGAATGCCATGCCCAATGGCATTACGGATCTTCAAGGTTGGTTTTTGTATTTATAAATAGCAAATGAATTGTATAATCGAAAAGTTATGATTTATTTATATTAATTTACGTTGTTTTTCAGAGGATGACGCACAAGCGGATACTAGTTCGTCGGGTAGTAGTTCTGGTATAGGAATAGAGGTCCCATCGGCAGCTTCAACAAACCTCTTTAATAAATTGGCATATCAACATCTTGGAAAAAATGGTGATCTGGGGCATCAAGACAATGGTCATGGAGTAAAGGGGAATGGCATGAATGGACATAACCATCAAAAACAAAAAAGACCACCACATTTTGTTACTTGGAATTGGCCCTTGGTACGGAAATGTACATTTTCTGTTGTTATAGCCGGTTTATTAGCAATGATAGGTATTATTATTGTGATGATGGTACAACTTCCGCGAAAATGTAATCCACCCAATGAATGGTATAAGGGTGGTGTATTCTACGAAATATTTCCAGCTAGTTTTCAAGATTCAAACGGAGACGGAATAGGCGATTTTAAAGGATTAGCTAGTCGGACAAGCTATCTTAAAAAATTGGGTGTTGCAGCAATTCGGCTCAATTCAATTTTTCCCTCACAAGATTATCCAGAAAATTATCAAAATGTGAAAAGTTTATATGAAGTTACTGATGTTCTTGGCACGAAAGACGATTTTGAGAAGTTAATTAAAATGATGCATGTACAAAATATTTCGGTGATCTTAGATTTACCAATCTATCCATTTATCAAACAGTTAACACCATCCAATTATAATTTTTCCGTTACATTGCACGAGATGAGTAATAATTCGGTGGCATACGAAAAAGATACGTTCATCGAGGAGAATATTGTAATGGAATCGATGCGTCTATGGCTTGCAATTGGAGTCGATGGCTTTTATGTTAAAGGCCTAGAGAATTTAATAAACGATCCATATTTTATGGAAAATATTAAGGAATGGAAATATCTTTTGGGTCCCGATCGAGTTTTAATTGTTAGTGATGCCGTATACTCGAGTATTACGCAACTGGAACGTAATCATTTGAAGAGCACTATTGATTTGGTGGATGTCTTTTTGGATGTATCGAATGGGACAGAATTTATTGCGCGTCAAGTCAAAAAAATACTTAAAGATGAAACGAGTAGCGGACCGATGGTACACTGGACAGTTGGTGGTGTCGATGAAAAACGATTGTCAACTGGATTAACGCCTAATGTAACATTAGCTGCGACATTAATGCAGCTAATGCTACCCGGAACACCTAGTATATTTTATGGGGATGAAATATCACTGCACGAAGTACACGATCCTATCGGAGAGCATACTGAGAATAAACATTTACATCATTTATCTGTAATGGACTGGGATAATGGTATACCATTTACAAATCGTGAAGCACTAGCATGGTTACCACGTGGCGCATCACCTTCTTTCCATCATTTCGATTATGTTGCAAATATGATTGCGTTACGATCTAAATCGCCATCCATCTATAAAAGTTCGATTGTTCGAGAAGCACAAGCGATAATTAATACATCCATTCGGTATAGTAAAAATGATATTTTAATAATGGAACGCTGGTATCCACGCCGAAACTCCTTTATTTCGGTATCCAATTTTAGTAATATGAAAATTTCATTGGATTTATCCTCCATGTTTTATAGTGGAGTGATAATGTTGGGCACTGCAACAGGTAACCAAATATTTTTCAGTGATTTAGTAATAGGCCCAATGGAAACGTTAATTGTTAAATTGGATAAATAAATTTATTATTCATTTGTATGAATATATACATATATGGAGAAATAAAGTACTTACATTTTTAAACAAATCCGATTTGTTTTATTTTACTTACGCCATTTTGTTTCGATTTGTGGGTGAGTAGCTATTGAGTCTTTTAAGGTGCTCGGTCGAAAATTTAAAAAACGGACAACATATTTAAATTTTTAAAAACTGATATTTTACTTAATTTTTAATTCACTCTTAGTTTTTTAAACTATTTCATAATTAATTATATTACTATGTACAAACAAATTAAAAACGTAATTAATTAAGAATTATAAAAATGATATATAATTATATAATAATTATTTGAAAAACTAAATAAACAAAAATTATAATAATTAATTAATTAAAACTATCTACTACGCTACTTAACTACTATTAATTTTAATTAGCGAATTTATTTTAAATTTAAGAAAAAAATATGCTTTGATTGAATTTAATTTACAAACGTACATACATTTTGACAAAAATTCTTTTTTAACTGTAAATTAATGTATATAATACATTTTATTGTTTATATTTTAGACTTTTAGTAATAAATAATTATTTTTTATGTATTTTTATAGTTATAATGAGTTCTAACTGAATTTATAATAATGCAAGTCCTCAAAATGTACCATTTTGTATTTTTTTTTTGCTATTGAAATTAGATAAAATTTGATCGGTGGGTACTATTTACTATTTTTAATTAAATTATTAGATTTAAAAAAAAAAAAGAAGATTAATTAATGAGATTCAAAATGGATGGATAACGACGATAAATAATTTATTTGAATTTTAAAGCAGTTATAAAAAAAAAAATGTTCAACTGTTGTAGGTTGAACCATTAATTGTATCCACCACGTATACCTGCATAAAGCGGAATTGTGATGGTACTTTTTTTCATATATCTTGCATTATTATAAATTAAATTGATTAATTTAATTGTCTTTTTTTGAATAATATGGCAGGTAACAAACTATTTATTAATAAAATTATGTTAAATTATATAAATTTTGTGACAGATTGAATGTTTTGTATTATGGCGAGGTAATTAATTTAACATAAATTCAATTTAATTTCATTTTTACCCAATTTAATATCGTATACGTACATTATTATTATTATCTTAATATGATTAAATATTTTTTTTGTTTTTTTTTTTTTTTAATTACTGGGTTGTGAATTAAAACTTTTGTGTTTGATGGATGAGGGGGTTGGATCCATTACATAATTGTTACCCTCCACTGTCTGACATGGTAATGGTGGTAGCTTGTCACTTGGATGGCGATGACTAATTGATGTTTTTCTCGGCTTAGCCAATTGTGTAGTACTTAATCCTGATACCGGATATTTAGATTTAGGGGGTGTATGGGCCAATGGATTTGTGGTGGCGGTTGATCGTGGATGTTTTGGCATGACGAACGCTTTTGTCTGCTTAATCAGAGAGCGGTCATTGCACAAGGCTGAAATTAATGGCAAATCTAGATGTTTACTTTTTTCACGTAGGGTTAGTATATCGATCGATGATGATTCGGCCGATGTCATAGGACTACTGTTATGTTTTAATGGTGCTAGGGGTGCTGTTAATTTCATTGCCGGTGAATTATATGTATTCGTCATTAAACTATGATCTTTGACCGGTATTGGTGGTGGTGCTTTTTCAATCGGTGTCGGTATTGGCGGTTTATTAGGCCGTTTAGTTTCGTAACGTTTTGGTGGTGGTGGTGGTAGGCGCTTACCTCTTGGTACCGAATCTATTGAATTTAGTAAATTATCATCTGATCGGGATCTGGCAAACATTGATGATGTCGTCGATGGTGTAGTTAATGGTCTAGGCCTAAAGGGTGGTGGTGGTGGTGGTTCATATGATGAACATAGGCTGGCAACTGATGGACTATATAACGGACTGTAGGCACTTGGCAATTGTACGTATGTGTCTGATAAATTTTGTGTGGATGCATACCGTGAATGTGGTGCCAAGGCCATCGATAAATATGGTGTTGATCTATAAATAGCATGACCTTTACATGTATCCCAAGCATTACTATGTGTTCCGGTGTGAAACAAATATGGTGGCGGTGGTGGACTTTGTGCCATCGCTGCTAATATTGAACCCTGTTTTGCATCTAAGTACTCCTGTTGGCTAACGGCTGGATCTTGTAGCGGGTATATAACATAGTCAACGTCACTGTACAATTGCTGTTGGTAAAGTTCGATTTGCGACCTGGCCAATTGACTTGTGTACACGGTGGCTAATTGTGGCGGAGGTGGAGGTGGTGGTTGTCTTGGTATTGTTGGAGGTGGTGGAGGTAGATATTGTCTTGGTTTGATAACAGGTAATAGTACACATGTCCTAGGAGCTTGTTTAACTTCCTGATATGGTGGCGGTTGCGGAGGCATACTGGGCATACTACTATGCGGCGAATGTATATTATAAGGAACTATTGGAATACCAATTGTGCTAGGGATTTGCATTTGAGTAGGTGCTGTGATGTTTGGTATTGTCGGAGCAGCATATTTAGGCATAGGATTATCTCCTATCACTGACGTATGTGCCTTTAAAATATTAATTTGAGGCCTGCTCGTTATAAACCGTGCTGTCGCTTCCTCTGGCAATATTATACTAGGCTTTGATGTGACCGTCGTTGTTAGGGTAGGAATGACTGGTGCCGGTCTCGATATTGGTTGTTTGGGATATGGTGGTGGGTCCATTAATTTTTGTATAAAGTTATCAGTCCGAATTGGTGGCCCACACAATCCTGTTGTCTCGTGTCTAGCATTATATGGCGGTGGCGACCGAGTCCGTATATCAACAATATTTGATAATGAACTATGTGTCGTACTATCAACACGTTTTGGAGGTGTAGGTGGCCTTAATAATTCTTCTTCATACTCCTCTTCAGTCGGTGCCGTATCTTCGTGTCCCTGTATATAACTATCCCCCTCTAGTGATAAAGGTAGTGTTACATAATCACAATCGGAATCTATTGTGTCACTAACAGTCTTTCGTGATGGATAAGTTCCCCGTCCCACAATTAAATCAGTCAGCTCGTTAGCGCTCAATAAATTATGTTTATGATCCGTTGGATCACTGCCGTCTCCTCTAAAACTACCCGATGCGCTTACATTAGAATCGGACCTTAGCCTAAATTCATCGTTACTGCTATTAAGTCGATGACAGTAACTTCCATCCACAGAATCTAAATGTTGAACCGATTCATTATCCATTTCACTTTTTGGTGCAAAACTACCATAATGTGAACTTTCTTGTTCTTCTGATTCGGCGATTTCTGATGATTCTCCGGTCATTTCACTACTGTTCATTGTATAAATTCCACTAGTTTCAGTTGGTGGTGGATGTGCTAGTGTATACACACCAGATGATGATTCCTCTTCACCCGTTGTTGAACCATATGTGTTATCTATACAATTGCTAGCCGACTCGCTAAGCGCCGAATTTTGTGCCGTATGACTAAATCCAAGCTCTAAACTACTTGACGTTGAGGCGCGTCGTACAATCGTCTGGTGAGATTCTAGCGAAGTTGCCGCAAGTACTTCAGTCGCCACAACTACTGTACTACATGTCGACGAGCATTGTGAACCAATGTTATGTTGTGAATTTGGTGAATCTGTTTCAGTCGATTCTCGTGTACGATCGAGTGGTTCAGTTGTTGAATCACTACTAACCGAACGTGTATTAGATCGTACCGATAGTGCCGCAAGTGTATCTTCTAAATCTTTAAGTGATACTTGACCAACCGAAGACGTTTGTCGACTAACACTCGGCCGATCAAGTAAATGCGCTAGTGCTAAACTCTCTGTAGATGGTGCTGCGATTGGCATTGCCGGCGGTGAATTAATCATAATTTCTAGCTCATCTTCAGAATGAACACGATCACTAACTATACCTGAGGTTGTATTTGAGCTGGTACTCGATATCACCGATATCCGTTGATCATTTTTATTTTTGTACGGTAAATTTAAGCTTCGCGAATATATATAACAGGAATGTATACAGTTACTCTCTTCTTCCTCGCGTTTAATTGCTTCCGAGAGTCGTGACGCAATTTTCATTGAAAACTGATGCGTTTCACGACACAATGCTAAAATCATTTTATTTTTATCATCACTCGATGAATACAATGTGATTTTATTCTCGAATGAACGAATCTCAAATTTTTTCCGCTCAAATGTCAATTTACTAATCGATGGCCATTGAAATGTTGTTGCATGAGAATTTTCATTTAATATTTTAATACCTTTTGCATAGACTATTAACCATACAGAACCATTACCGATTTCATTTTTATTCAATTTCATTCGAAAAAAATGTGCATTAATATTTTCATGTTGATTGCATGCCTCACGAATATAATGCGTTTCGGCATCGGCACGTGACATTCCTCGATAATCTTTGTGACATGATTGTAACGCATTTTGGCCCCACGATGAGCGTAGATTATTTGGTAGATAATCTTCAATTTTAAAATATTCTATATTTGTTGGATCTTCGGGTGAATCACCGAGATCGGCCTGTAATGAAAGGCCGCCTAATATGACAAGGAGTTGGTCGGAACATTCTTTAGGTAGTTCTCGTCCGATAACATTTGTTTTCAATTGCAAATAATAATTGTGACGAGAAGTTTCATCTCGTAGCATTAGCGGGCTCTCTATATAGAACTGTACACGAAAATGAAGTTCCAATAGAGGTCTTCCGTTTGCATCCAAGCCCTAAAATTAAAAAAAAAAAAAAAAAAATTAAATTCTACGCTATTGGCATAATATGTACAAATTATGACTTACGTGAGTATGAGACGATCTCCAACTTTTTGGGCCGTATTTTGAAAGTTTGCTTTCTGGATCGGCGAATAAATATTCTCCATCTACAAAAAAAATTAACGATTGTTTTATTGCCAATAAATAATTGAGGGCACATTTATTATTAATTCATTTTTATTAACAAATCATATTTTATTTTTCAATATAAAATACATAAAATTTAAATAGGAGCACGCAAAAATTTTTTTTTTCTTTACATTTACAACATTCTACGTGTTCTGGATTTTTGATTAGACTACCAAGCCAACCATTATTTATTGTTTGAATAAATTTCAAATCATATTTTATTGTAACATATACACATGTATGTATATCATAAATTTTTTTTTTTTTTTTTATAAAACGCATAAATTTCTTCCAAATTTGTTAAATTTTAATTTATGTTGACCATTTGTGGTTTCGTGAAAAAATGTTTATTCAAAACAAAAAAATAAAATACGAGTATGTTTGCCTTATTTAAACTTTCTATGATTCCATTTAGTGGAGTTATGTATTTGCGCTTTTAGATGAGAAACGAAAGTTCATCTGAACAAGAATTTAAAAAATTTCTTCATGATCGGTTGATCTCTTGCATTAATTTGCACTTAATACTTAAATCAAATTTTATCGTCTCATACGATAAAACATAAGGTCAAGTGAACAAGTTTTGTGTGAGTATTATACAATATAAACATTTTATTGATTAATAAATAGTTTTGGTTACACAATGACGCAAATGTGACAAATTAGTTGCCATAAGGTTCCAAAAAAAAAGTGTTTTAATATTTTATTTACATTTTTGTTTAAAATCAAATTAACCTTAAAATGGTTAAACAGCAAAATTACATTTACCACCATATAACAATGTTGCTAATTCGCCGAAAAATGTCATTAACGCTAAATACCATATAATTCCAGTAATTATTCCTCAAAAAATTATATAAAGAATTTCCGTTATTAAGCTTTAAGCTTTTTTTTTTTTTTTGTATATATTTATGTATAATGATCACACCCGAATTCTTTTCAGTACACAAATATTGTAAAATCCGGTAATTTTTATTTTTTTATTTTTTTTTAACGAAACATCAAATTAACCGGAATATTTACTAATAAAATTAATCAGCTAATTTAAACCTTATAGAAATGAAATATGATGATGTAATCTCAATGTTGTGTGTTATAAATTTTCGATTCTAAATAAATTTAAAATTACAATTTCTTTAAGTAATAAAAAAATAAAATAAGAGAAAAACAAAAGAATTTAAGTAATTTTGATGTTTTTATCTCTCTGTATACGTTTTTTTAACAAATCATGATTTTTTTTTTCTAAGGCATGTTGCTCTGGCATGTATTGGAATGCGGTTTACTCTTGCCTCTTTTTTTTGTTGTATTTTACTTCATCTTATTTTATTTCTTATGTACATAATATAATATAATACACAGCATCGCGAATCAGCTAAAACCTTTTTTTTTTATTGTTTTATTTTCTTGTACAAATACATAAATTTTAAGTTGGTTTATATACAATAAAAAGAAGTTTTAATAATAATAAAATACAATCGAAAAATAATAAGAATTCAACGATCAACACATAAGAAAAAAGCATTTAATTCTTTTGAGATGTTATTATTTTGAGTTAAGGCATTCGTTCGTTTTTTGCTTGTTTTAATCACGTGTTTTGCAAAACAAAAAATACATAAGTAATATACGGTAAGACGATCGATGTAAATAGCAAAGGAAATACATAATAAAAATGGAAGGAAATAGTCTTAAAAACATGTTATATTATGTACACGTATGTATGAGGAAGCTTAAAAAAAATTCTTATAGTCGAGTCTATTCATTACTTACATATTATAAGATGGAATTTTATAGAGTCTAGAATTCAAATTAAGCCGTCGCGTTTTTTTTTTGCCTTCATTTATATATACACACAAATTATAGTGAAGAAGATTCAAGAACTTTATATATATGATGTATAATAAAAAAATAAAGGTGTAAACCCAAGAAATATGAATTTAATCAAAAACGAAATATCTAAGAAAATCCCAAAAAGAAACTCGAAAGAAATTATAAACTTTTAAAAGAATGTTACAGTGTCGAGATGTTTTTTATGTTTTGTATGTTCGATAAAAAAAAAAAAAAATTCCTAACATTCCTCAAATCAAAAAATATATAAGAAACAAACATTTTTTTTTTGAGTAAGGTGTCGATTATCATATAAGATGTTATTTTCTTTTATTTTTCGAATTGATTTCTATCTTTTAAACTAAAACACAAAAAATTCTCTGTGTAACATAATAGAATATGTAAATTTTATGAACATTTTTTTTTTTTTTTTTTGGAAAGGTGTAAAGATTAAATATTTTAAGAAAGTTTTTTTTTTTTTTTTAATGTATCAGCTACCTAAAAATGTAGTATGATACAGTAATTAATGATTACATTGGTACGATAAGCGCTTTCCAACAGCTTTAAAATACCAGTGATGCGTAACCGGTGTTCCAGCCAATTTTTTGTTTTGTTTTAATTATTTTGATTTAAAAATTTGCAAAATTCACAATTTTGGGTCAATTTTTTGTTTATACTACATATTTTGGGGAAAATTTAAAAATTGTGTATTAAAAATTCAACAAATCATTTTATTTAAAAACAAAAAAAATGAATTTCTTAACAACCCACTCTATTTTCTTAATAATAATAAGTACATTTAAAATATAAAACCAAGGAGTATTTTTTTTTATATTCTTCTACGTTGGTTCAATCTCACTTAAGACGCAAGACGAGGCTGAACACTTATGTATATAAAATGTGCATATATATATATATATAAATCCACATGTATCTTATATATATATAAAATTAAAAAACAAGAACAACTCACAAAAAAAAAAAGAAGAAAACACCAACAACAACAAAAACTATACAAATGGATTTTAAGACATAAGACGCGTGTTTAGTAATTCAGGTAGCTAATATAAGTTAAAAGAACTTATAAAATGCACGGGGTAAAGATGAGAGTATATATGTACATGTATATATTATATAGGGATTTTTATAGTCACTTGAATATAAAAAAAAAAAAAATAACCGAAATGACGAGAACAAAGAATTACTTGTGGAGGATGAAAAGGAATGGAGAGATACGTACGTAAAGAAGAATTTAATTTTTTTTTTTTTTTCAGTACACAAAGATATATACGTACACATAAGATATACATTTTTCTTCTGAGTTGAAGAACATTTAAAACTTGAAAATATTTTTTTTTTTATTTCAAAAATTTGACCTTGTAACAAAAGATTCATTCGGTGACGAACCTGATGCTGATTTTTTTTTTGTTTTTGATTTATAATTTTAATTTAATAAATGAAGTCTTTATAATGTATAAGATGTATAATGGATTTGGATAAATTACCTATACATACTGCTAGACCGAATAATTCGGTATCTAACATTCCTTGTTTGGCAAAGTGTAGACATGTTTGGGCGTATACTTCGCGTACACGACTTTTTGCTTCGACTAAAAAGTATAGTGTTCTCGGTTGACTGTGAGGTGTTCCTAATAACCTGCCAACAAAAAAAATTAACAAAATTTTATTTTTATTTGGTTAATATACAGAATATGGTATAAATAAACTTACCTCAGAGCAAGAAAACGTGAACCGGGGGATAATGGTCTTGATGGTGGGGCGCACACCTCTAAGGGTGCGCTTACGGTGCAGAAAGCTCGCATGCTGCATCGTTACCACCTGCGATAACCTTCGTGAAATATTTCCTGCAAAAAACAAAAAAAAAAAATGAAACATAATTAAAATGTTGCCAAACATTCGTATTAAATTTTTGGATATGGAATCTGAGTAGTTTTATGCTAATAAACAGCTGCCATAGTTTTATTCACTTTATGCTGTTATTAAATGAATTTTTCAACTTTTGCTCCTCTTTTTGGATCATGAATAGCAGGGTTTTAAAATTATATATTTTAATTATACAAAAGGGTTTCTTATCTTGAATGTAATATATTTGAGAGGTGATCTATTTTTGTATTTCAACTTTTCAGTTAGGGGCGGATTAACGCATATGTAAAATAGGCACGTGTCTAGGACCCGTGAATTCTAGGGGCCCCTAAAATACGTGAAGACACAAATTTTATTCTGGTTTCATAAACAACAAAAATAAATTCTGTGGAATACAAAAGTTTGAATTGTTAGGTTTGGTGCTTTCTTTAGCTTATATCGGCATAAAAAAAAGCAATTCCCCGAAAACTGATTTGGATAGAAAAGCACAATAGTAACTCTGTTTGACATAAACCCTTAATAAATTTATCTGTCGTAATAAATTTGTTATGAAAGCTCATGTGCTCGTTACTCAATTCCTACCTTAGGTAAAACCACAATATTTAGATTCTAAACTTATCAATAACTTTAGAACATTTTGAATATCTTTGCCGATAGCATTAAACCTTAATGCATTTTTCTGCCCGACTCATAGTTATTGATTTTTGCAAACTAGAAAAATCTAATCGGTAACTTTGGTGCTTTCTTTAGCTGACATATATCTATAAATTAAAAACTACAATATTTTGATTTTAAATATTCCGGTATTCTGAATGACTTTAAATTTGATCCAAAACGTATGAAAGCTCTGTGCATTTATCAAAATTCCTTCGAAAAATTATTTATTCGGATCCGGTGGCTTTTGTGCTTTCTGTAGCTTATTTCGAAAAATATAAACAACCACCCAGAGGTTCTGTTTCTAAATGCGGTACAACACACAATATCTCGTTTCTAAATGTTCATGATTTTTAGTAAGTTTAGAATTGACTAAAACATAAAGAAAGCTCTGCACATTTAACATAAAAGTTTAATACATTTGTTTAGCCGCTCCACAGTTACACACTTCTGAAGACTACGAAAGCTCGAATTGGTAGCCTATTCACTTTTGTAGACTTCAATTTAAGAAAATTTTGAAAGCTCTTATAAATTTTTTATTAAAGCTTAATGAAGTGGTCTATGTTATACCCGGTTCTTGATTTCTATGGACCAGAAAACCTCAGATTTGAAAAATTAATTTTTTTCTAAGCTCAATTCGATAAAAATAAAACAAGATCCCGAAAGCTCAATTAAAAAAATATGGGAAAAACGTATTATTTGAATTTTAGAATTTCCCACCACGTTAAGAAAGATCGACATTTAACGCGAAAGCTTCATAAAACTATCTAGTCGATCACGGTTGATAGCTTTGGTGATTTATTAGCTCATTTCGATCAGAATTAAATAATGTTCTGGAAACTCTGTTTCTAAGCTATGTAAAAAGCACAACACATGTCTTTCAACATAAATGTCTTGTAATTTGGTATGTTAATTTACCTTAAAATTGGTCCAAAGATTATGAAAACTCTAGCAATAAAAGATACCTCTTTGTATTTAACAAGAAAGTTGAATAAACTGTGACTTACACCAAAATGAAGGAACCTAACCTTAATAGCTCTGTTCCTGAGTTAGTTAAAAACAGTATCAACTTTAAAATTGGCCAACACTTTACGAAAGCTCTGTTCATTTGTTATAAAAGTTTAATAATTTTTGTCTTTACCGACTCCAGTTATTGATTTCTGCAAAACTTAAATTTGACCCACAAAACAAATTAATGTTATCAAATTATGAAAGCTCATATATACTTCATAAAAGTGCTTAACAAAATTTGTCTAGCCGACGCATATTTACTGTTTTTTGTTGATTGTAAAAGCTCAATTTTTGGGTACCTTCGGTGTTTTCTTTAGGTCAATTCGGTCAAAATTAAAATAACATCGCAAAAGCTCATTTCACAAAATTAGGAAAAATGCATAATATTTGGATTCTAAACATTTTTAAAAATTTGGCATTTTGAGTCACCTTAAAAATTGTACGATAACATTATGAAAGCCCTGATTATTTAACAAAAAAGCTTAATAAATGTATGAATAAGACTTTGGTTGGTAAGAACTGCAGTAACGTATGAAAGCTGTGTGCATTTAACATTGTCTATTGGACTCAGATCCTAATTTCTGCCGCCCTCAAAACCTCGAATCGGTAGCTTTGGTGCTTTCTCTAGCTCATTTCGAAAAGAAATAAACAAAACCCAAAGGTTCAGTTTTTTATTGAGATAAAATACACAATATTTAAATTCTTTAAATTACTTAAGATCATTAGATATTTTTAGTAACTTTAAAATTAATTAAAACGTGAAAGAACTCTTTGAATTTAACATGGGTGGAATTGGTAGCTTTTTTAGCTATTTTCGGTCAAACTACAGCCATAATTAAACAATAAGTTACTACCAAATTATGAAACCTCTTGTGCACTTTACACTAAAGCTTAACAAATTTGTCAGAGTTACAAGATTTCTACAAAACCTCGAATTGAAGGCTTTGATAATTTTTTATTTAGAATTTAAGCATTCTAACAATATAATAATTTTAGCATCTTATCTGATTTTAGTAAAAGTGTTCAAGAATTATAAAAGCCCTATAAAATCCCATTTTTTTAGCCCAAAACAACCAATTGGTAGCTTCGTTTAACTTATTTGGTTCAAAATTTAAAAATATTTCAAAAGCTTAACCAACATTATGGTGGTTAGAACGTTACGAAACTCTGTCCATTTAACGTAAAAGCTTAATAATTGCAAAGCTTATTAAATTAAAATTTGTTAAGCTTTTGCTGCTGACTATATCTTGACACAGATGTTATTTAACATCATTTTTCGGTCTTCGCAGTTCAAACATTTTGTGTAATCTCGTTCTTGCCCTCACTTAACGTAATATTTAGCTGAGAGTAAAATTAATAAACTTATAAATTCCTAAATGTACTTTGCCAATGGTGGTTGATTCACGGGACGGATTTTTACCCTATGGTATTTTATCTTGTGAATCAATCGAACAAATATACCTTAGAGTAAAAAATATACCTCGTGAATCTACCATGAAACTAAAATTAGCTTGGTAAAATTGACCAAGTATTCATGTTTCTCGACTTGCGAATTGCGATGTGCATCATCAGAAAATCATCATCAGGAAAATTTTCACGGAATTCTTTAGCAACCTAAAGAAAATACTTTAAATTCATTCTACCACGTAATGTTTTATTGGATCATGTTTTCACGTTGCACATGATGAAACTTTATCTAAATAATCGAAGCGAACTTCTAAAAATTTTTTCTCGAATTGCGAAGAAGTTTAAGAGACGCTGTGATTATACAAGTATAGTGTCAATCAGTAATCGGAGAAGTTTAAAAACCTTGCATGATTACAATCAGCTGCAGTTTGTCATAGTGTCTATGTTCCTGAAAATTTGATCCCAAATTATATTAAACAGTATTGTGAAAAATTGAAAAATTGGGCTCATCATGACGTACAAAATTAATTTTGTTAATATTAAAACAGAAGTAGTACTGTTCATTACAAAGAACCCCAAACTGTAAAACCTCTAAAAGGCTCGGCCGAAAGCAACAACAAACTGGTGAAAATGAAATGCGTTGTTTTAACTGTATTAAAATGGGGCATAACTGCAACAATTGTAATGTCCCGCTACGCAGGCAAAAAATTGTTCCCAGAAATGACATACCATCAAGAACAAAAGTAACATAGATTTATTGGAATAAAATGCGGAATTAGTTCTAAGCCACGAATTTGATTAAGAATTTTGGGAACCGGAGAAGTCGTAATGATCATTTAATTTCAGGGATTAACAGATCACAGCTGTGGTTAATAGTAAGGTAATAATAAAAATTGGGGTTTGTGGTGGTATTGAAATGATGCTGCTTTATAAAGTCATTTCTGATTTTACGATATCTCTCTACTGGGGCATAATCTTCACGATAGAAACAATTTGAAACTGGGGATTTGTAATGGAAAGTGTAATATTTTTATGATAATGAATTAAACAATTCGAGTAATAAGATGCAAAGATTTTAGATAAAAAATGTTCTTTAGATATAAAATCAAAGATTACTACTAAAGCATTATTTGATGACACATATTTAAAGATGAAAAGATATTTAAAGATGACTAAATTTAAAATAAAAATTGAATTGAATAAAAATGTTCCATTTTCTTGTCAAATAGTCTTTGATATTATTTTTTCATAGTATGTATGCAAAATTTTAAATAAATTTGGGACAACCTATTTTGAGCATGGTCCATAATAAGATGCATAAAAAGCTTTAAACAACATAATCATAAAATTTCTGCTCGAACGCCGATTGAAATTCATGTCAGTACAGCCAAACATTTTCTTAGGTCAATATTTGTATCCTTCGATATGTTTTAGAAGGCTTCCGATGTATCATGAGCAATATCTGCATGGTATGGTAACGAAATAATTCCAAAAAACATTTGGTGATAATCTCTATTGTACAAAGTATTCGGAAGCAAAGGTCCCTTTTGTCTTAGCTCTTTCTTGAAGTATTGGGACACAGCATTAAATATTTTAATTTAGGTGATAGAAAAAATTAAATTTATTTCTTTGTAAAATTAAACAGAAAAAAAGATCGGCCAACTAGAAAGTCAAACTCTACCCAAATTATCGGTTCATTCCGGACTTTCCCATTTTCCATACTGCTCATCGACAGTTTGAAAAAAGTAATTGATGGGAAATGTCACCCAATATTGGTTTTCAGTACAATAACCACTGAGACTGAGCTTCAATGTTTATCAATCATTCTCTCCGCCGTAGAATTGTTACGGATTGCAATTCATTCACTCTCGTACACTTCAGGGAAAATAGGTTAATCCTAAATCAGTACATAATTATGTACTGGAAACGAATATTTTTGAGCAGAATTTAGCACTTACCCAGAATAAGGATTTACAAATTTAAAAAATTAGGAACGGGGAAATTAGAATTTCAATAAGAAATGTAAGAGAGTAGGTTTAAAGAAATTCGAAAAGGTTTAATTTATCGAAAGAACAAACATAAGATTTTAGAAATATTGGAACACATACCGAATTCCTTAAAGAGTTATTGCAATAAAAGGTGATTTTAAATAATATCGATAAGGGGAAGAACTATTTCATAGTAATCACAACGGCAATTGTGGTTCATTGGAGGAGATTTGACCGTTTGATTATATATTTTTAGTTATTGACGCGTTTAATAAATACGTTAAAATTTATCCGACAAAGACAGACAACAAATACCAAAGACGTTTTGCAATATTTGCACATTTTTTTTCAAAATTTTGAACGACCATATAATGTGTTTATTGCTTCTTCCTGTCCAATATCAAACGGACAAATTGAAAGAATGAATCAATTTATGACCCCTATTTTAGTAAAATTAGAGACAAAAATTGGAAACGTTAGAATTTGGTGCTAGCAGAGGTGGGATAATAATAGTCACTCTAGATCAATTGATTGCAAGATCACTTTTATTTGATATTAATCAAAGGGGACTCGTTAGTCACGAACTAAAGGATTATTTTGAAAATAATCAAGTTGGTAAAATTTCATTAGAAGAAATTATAAACTACGTTAAAATTACAAATAAGGAATAAAGGGACCTTATATAAATATCTAGGCCTAGGTGAAAATGAGACAATTTTATTATTTAGAAATTATAAATTAAAAACTCACTCATGTGACCCAATCAAAAACTGATTTTTAGTTTAAGTTTGCACGGACAATGCGTACCGACAGTCACACATTGACTTATTGAATTATTATAAAATATTCTAAATTGGTATTTGCTCCAATTGCACTGTTGAATTCCTCAGTAGGAATTCATCGAATTCCTGCTAAATTGACGGACTTGAAAATCGAATTAATCGCTTAGTTTGCCTAGTTTAGGCTGGGTGCGCTAGACCACATTTTTTTTAGTTCTATAAATAAAACACATAATACCAATATTTTATATCAAACCTTTGAAAACCAATCGAATTCCAAACATTGAATTCCATGGCTATTTTATTTGACCAAAATTTGATTCTAATTTCAATTCCAATTCCATGTTAAAAAAATACAGTGAAATTCACTTATAATGCCTTCGGATATAACGACATTCCGCTTATAACGTCAAAAATTTGAACTGATTTCTTATGGTAATCGTATAACTAAAATCCGTATATTACGACTTTCGGTTATAACAATGGATTCTTAATGCCGTTATAAGTGTCGTTATAATTTATTATTAAGAACCGAAACAACCAATCAAAGCCAATCTTTACTAATGTGCAAATACTTGTATGGTTGGTTTGGCGATGTTTGAGAAGTTTTCCAAATTTATTTGTTTTTTTTCCCAAGACCAATAATTAGTTAAAAAACATTTTTAGTAGTTTGATTGTATGCTTTTGTCAGACCAATGCACCATATTTCTGCCAAAGCTACGTGTTAAATCAAATTAATTTCCGATCACTTGGAAGCTTTGAAGTTCTATAACCCGCAAATCCATCCATTTTTCGGTCTAATCTTTGCTGCTATCCAATTTTTTAGAATTGCACAGCTTATACAGAATTTTTATTCTATAATTTTAAATCAATATGGCGCACGCGGTATAGTCAAGTTCATCACTATTTACATACGAGTCAAATGTTTTTTCTTTTATTAAATTTTTTTTTTTAGCCTACTAATTTATTTTTAATTTTATTTAATTTTTACGGTAAATTCTTACACATAAAGGGCTAACCAGCGAATCAGTAAGAATCCTTAAAGAGTTTAACGAAACTATTTTCTTACAGAATATTTGACATATTGGCCACCGAAACCGTAACAATTGACAAATACAGTATTTAAATTGTAATGTGAATAGCAAAATTTATTATTTTTAAGAAAAGTGTGCTGTGAAAGTTTTGATGTATTCTGACATATCCTTCAGTTTGCGCGTTAATTTTCGCTCTGTTAAGTGACGGCTGAACTGAACGAAAAATTCTTAAAGATTCGCTGGTCAGTAACATGCACTTTCTGTATATCGCATTCTTACTTAAAGTTGTTACTGACTCGCTGGTTCCCCCATTATATTTATACTTATCAAGAGACATTTTACTTTCATCATATAAAATTTTGTAAAATTAATGTCGTAATTTCCGGCGGGATCTGACGTCATCATTTTTGTAACACATTGAAATTTGGTTTTGTCCCCCATATTCAATGAAAACAAAGACGTAGTGCTACGTAAAAACAGAGAATCACCAAATAAACGTTACGTTGTGGCTGACAAGGAAAGTTTTGAATTAAACCGGATGCCACATGAATATATATATATATATATATTTGACCGAACCAATATATGAAAATAGTTAAACAGTAATGTAGATGATGGTACTAATGACGATGTAGATTCTGATTCAAATAACTAAGATTTTGAAAATAAATACCTATTGGAAATTTTAGTTTTTAGTTTGACTTCTTATAACGCCTATTAATATTTTGAATTAAGAACCATTGAAGGTCAAAGTAGATGATCGTAGAGAGAGTGTATTTGATTTATAGTTGCAGGTGGGGTAGACTAAGATTACAATTTGCGGTTTTATTGAATTTCTTTTGTTAGCTGAATTTACAGAGTTACAGATTCTGGCCACTACTGTTAGTGGTTTTTAATGTAAAATTATTTTCAAAATATATCTTATAACTTTTCAAGCTCAGTGGTGCCACCGTGCAACCACCAATAAACTAACGTTTTCCGCAGCGGCGCAGTCGCCCTAAACTGTATCTACCAAACGAAATGAGTAAAGATTAAAACGTTTTTAAACCGGTAAATCTTTTGTTTATGTTCTTTCACAATTTTTGTTTTTTGATGCAGTTAGTTTGTTTCATTTGATGGGTTAGGGCTTAAAAATTATAAATTAATTAAAAGTGTTACAATTGTTCTATTCTGCATGTAGCGTGTTTCATGTTTTATGTTGCTGTCCAATATGTGTCCTGTTTTATGTCTTATAAATGATTTATTATTTTATATTCGACTTTTTGTATCTTAAATCTAATTGGAACAGTAATTGAGAATGGAATAGTGATGACGACCTACCCTTGTCAACATTTACACATAAAAAATCGAATGGACAAAGTTCAGCACGCTTTTTAACATCAAGTCGGATTAAATATTCCATATAATATACAATTAAGCAATAACATAGGTGAAAACAATATTATTTGAAACCAACATGCAATGCAAAAGCATAGCACCTTAACAATGCCAACTTTAGTAGATAAAAGTAAGTTATAAATAAGAATAAATCTTTTTAGCCATCAATTTACTTACTGTCGGCAAAAAATGACCAAGCTTTCGAATTTGCTATGTAAAAAGCACAACACATGTCTTTCAACATAAATGTCTTGTAATTTGGTATGTTAATTTACCTTAAAATTGGTCCAAAGATTATGAAAACTCTAGCAATAAAAGATACCTCTTTGTATTTAACAAGAAAGTTGAATAAACTGTGACTTACACCAAAATGAAGGAACCTAACCTTAATAGCTCTGTTCCTGAGTTAGTTAAAAACAGTATCAACTTTAAAATTGGCCAACACTTTACGAAAGCTCTGTTCATTTGTTATAAAAGTTTAATAATTTTTGTCTTTACCGACTCCAGTTATTGATTTCTGCAAAACTTAAATTTGACCCACAAAACAAATTAATGTTATCAAATTATGAAAGCTCATATATACTTCATAAAAGTGCTTAACAAAATTTGTCTAGCCGACGCATATTTACTGTTTTTTGTTGATTGTAAAAGCTCAATTTTTGGGTACCTTCGGTGTTTTCTTTAGGTCAATTCGGTCAAAATTAAAATAACATCGCAAAAGCTCATTTCACAAAATTAGGAAAAATGCATAATATTTGGATTCTAAACATTTTTAAAAATTTGGCATTTTGAGTCACCTTAAAAATTGTACGATAACATTATGAAAGCCCTGATTATTTAACAAAAAAGCTTAATAAATGTATGAATAAGACTTTGGTTGGTAAGAACTGCAGTAACGTATGAAAGCTGTGTGCATTTAACATTGTCTATTGGACTCAGATCCTAATTTCTGCCGCCCTCAAAACCTCGAATCGGTAGCTTTGGTGCTTTCTCTAGCTCATTTCGAAAAGAAATAAACAAAACCCAAAGGTTCAGTTTTTTATTGAGATAAAATACACAATATTTAAATTCTTTAAATTACTTAAGATCATTAGATATTTTTAGTAACTTTAAAATTAATTAAAACGTGAAAGAACTCTTTGAATTTAACATGGGTGGAATTGGTAGCTTTTTTAGCTATTTTCGGTCAAACTACAGCCATAATTAAACAATAAGTTACTACCAAATTATGAAACCTCTTGTGCACTTTACACTAAAGCTTAACAAATTTGTCAGAGTTACAAGATTTCTACAAAACCTCGAATTGAAGGCTTTGATAATTTTTTATTTAGAATTTAAGCATTCTAACAATATAATAATTTTAGCATCTTATCTGATTTTAGTAAAAGTGTTCAAGAATTATAAAAGCCCTATAAAATCCCATTTTTTTAGCCCAAAACAACCAATTGGTAGCTTCGTTTAACTTATTTGGTTCAAAATTTAAAAATATTTCAAAAGCTTAACCAACATTATGGTGGTTAGAACGTTACGAAACTCTGTCCATTTAACGTAAAAGCTTAATAATTGCAAAGCTTATTAAATTAAAATTTGTTAAGCTTTTGCTGCTGACTATATCTTGACACAGATGTTATTTAACATCATTTTTCGGTCTTCGCAGTTCAAACATTTTGTGTAATCTCGTTCTTGCCCTCACTTAACGTAATATTTAGCTGAGAGTAAAATTAATAAACTTATAAATTCCTAAATGTACTTTGCCAATGGTGGTTGATTCACGGGACGGATTTTTACCCTATGGTATTTTATCTTGTGAATCAATCGAACAAATATACCTTAGAGTAAAAAATATACCTCGTGAATCTACCATGAAACTAAAATTAGCTTGGTAAAATTGACCAAGTATTCATGTTTCTCGACTTGCGAATTGCGATGTGCATCATCAGAAAATCATCATCAGGAAAATTTTCACGGAATTCTTTAGCAACCTAAAGAAAATACTTTAAATTCATTCTACCACGTAATGTTTTATTGGATCATGTTTTCACGTTGCACATGATGAAACTTTATCTAAATAATCGAAGCGAACTTCTAAAAATTTTTTCTCGAATTGCGAAGAAGTTTAAGAGACGCTGTGATTATACAAGTATAGTGTCAATCAGTAATCGGAGAAGTTTAAAAACCTTGCATGATTACAATCAGCTGCAGTTTGTCATAGTGTCTATGTTCCTGAAAATTTGATCCCAAATTATATTAAACAGTATTGTGAAAAATTGAAAAATTGGGCTCATCATGACGTACAAAATTAATTTTGTTAATATTAAAACAGAAGTAGTACTGTTCATTACAAAGAACCCCAAACTGTAAAACCTCTAAAAGGCTCGGCCGAAAGCAACAACAAACTGGTGAAAATGAAATGCGTTGTTTTAACTGTATTAAAATGGGGCATAACTGCAACAATTGTAATGTCCCGCTACGCAGGCAAAAAATTGTTCCCAGAAATGACATACCATCAAGAACAAAAGTAACATAGATTTATTGGAATAAAATGCGGAATTAGTTCTAAGCCACGAATTTGATTAAGAATTTTGGGAACCGGAGAAGTCGTAATGATCATTTAATTTCAGGGATTAACAGATCACAGCTGTGGTTAATAGTAAGGTAATAATAAAAATTGGGGTTTGTGGTGGTATTGAAATGATGCTGCTTTATAAAGTCATTTCTGATTTTACGATATCTCTCTACTGGGGCATAATCTTCACGATAGAAACAATTTGAAACTGGGGATTTGTAATGGAAAGTGTAATATTTTTATGATAATGAATTAAACAATTCGAGTAATAAGATGCAAAGATTTTAGATAAAAAATGTTCTTTAGATATAAAATCAAAGATTACTACTAAAGCATTATTTGATGACACATATTTAAAGATGAAAAGATATTTAAAGATGACTAAATTTAAAATAAAAATTGAATTGAATAAAAATGTTCCATTTTCTTGTCAAATAGTCTTTGATATTATTTTTTCATAGTATGTATGCAAAATTTTAAATAAATTTGGGACAACCTATTTTGAGCATGGTCCATAATAAGATGCATAAAAAGCTTTAAACAACATAATCATAAAATTTCTGCTCGAACGCCGATTGAAATTCATGTCAGTACAGCCAAACATTTTCTTAGGTCAATATTTGTATCCTTCGATATGTTTTAGAAGGCTTCCGATGTATCATGAGCAATATCTGCATGGTATGGTAACGAAATAATTCCAAAAAACATTTGGTGATAATCTCTATTGTACAAAGTATTCGGAAGCAAAGGTCCCTTTTGTCTTAGCTCTTTCTTGAAGTATTGGGACACAGCATTAAATATTTTAATTTAGGTGATAGAAAAAATTAAATTTATTTCTTTGTAAAATTAAACAGAAAAAAAGATCGGCCAACTAGAAAGTCAAACTCTACCCAAATTATCGGTTCATTCCGGACTTTCCCATTTTCCATACTGCTCATCGACAGTTTGAAAAAAGTAATTGATGGGAAATGTCACCCAATATTGGTTTTCAGTACAATAACCACTGAGACTGAGCTTCAATGTTTATCAATCATTCTCTCCGCCGTAGAATTGTTACGGATTGCAATTCATTCACTCTCGTACACTTCAGGGAAAATAGGTTAATCCTAAATCAGTACATAATTATGTACTGGAAACGAATATTTTTGAGCAGAATTTAGCACTTACCCAGAATAAGGATTTACAAATTTAAAAAATTAGGAACGGGGAAATTAGAATTTCAATAAGAAATGTAAGAGAGTAGGTTTAAAGAAATTCGAAAAGGTTTAATTTATCGAAAGAACAAACATAAGATTTTAGAAATATTGGAACACATACCGAATTCCTTAAAGAGTTATTGCAATAAAAGGTGATTTTAAATAATATCGATAAGGGGAAGAACTATTTCATAGTAATCACAACGGCAATTGTGGTTCATTGGAGGAGATTTGACCGTTTGATTATATATTTTTAGTTATTGACGCGTTTAATAAATACGTTAAAATTTATCCGACAAAGACAGACAACAAATACCAAAGACGTTTTGCAATATTTGCACATTTTTTTTCAAAATTTTGAACGACCATATAATGTGCTTATTGCTTCTTCCTGTCCAATATCAAACGGACAAATTGAAAGAATGAATCAATTTATGACCCCTATTTTAGTAAAATTAGAGACAAAAATTGGAAACGTTAGAATTTGGTGCTAGCAGAGGTGGGATAATAATAGTCACTCTAGATCAATTGATTGCAAGATCACTTTTATTTGATATTAATCAAAGGGGACTCGTTAGTCACGAACTAAAGGATTATTTTGAAAATAATCAAGTTGGTAAAATTTCATTAGAAGAAATTATAAACTACGTTAAAATTACAAATAAGGAATAAAGGGACCTTATATAAATATCTAGGCCTAGGTGAAAATGAGACAATTTTATTATTTAGAAATTATAAATTAAAAACTCACTCATGTGACCCAATCAAAAACTGATTTTTAGTTTAAGTTTGCACGGACAATGCGTACCGACAGTCACACATTGACTTATTGAATTATTATAAAATATTCTAAATTGGTATTTGCTCCAATTGCACTGTTGAATTCCTCAGTAGGAATTCATCGAATTCCTGCTAAATTGACGGACTTGAAAATCGAATTAATCGCTTAGTTTGCCTAGTTTAGGCTGGGTGCGCTAGACCACATTTTTTTTAGTTCTATAAATAAAACACATAATACCAATATTTTATATCAAACCTTTGAAAACCAATCGAATTCCAAACATTGAATTCCATGGCTATTTTATTTGACCAAAATTTGATTCTAATTTCAATTCCAATTCCATGTTAAAAAAATACAGTGAAATTCACTTATAATGCCTTCGGATATAACGACATTCCGCTTATAACGTCAAAAATTTGAACTGATTTCTTATGGTAATCGTATAACTAAAATCCGTATATTACGACTTTCGGTTATAACAATGGATTCTTAATGCCGTTATAAGTGTCGTTATAATTTATTATTAAGAACCGAAACAACCAATCAAAGCCAATCTTTACTAATGTGCAAATACTTGTATGGTTGGTTTGGCGATGTTTGAGAAGTTTTCCAAATTTATTTGTTTTTTTTCCCAAGACCAATAATTAGTTAAAAAACATTTTTAGTAGTTTGATTGTATGCTTTTGTCAGACCAATGCACCATATTTCTGCCAAAGCTACGTGTTAAATCAAATTAATTTCCGATCACTTGGAAGCTTTGAAGTTCTATAACCCGCAAATCCATCCATTTTTCGGTCTAATCTTTGCTGCTATCCAATTTTTTAGAATTGCACAGCTTATACAGAATTTTTATTCTATAATTTTAAATCAATATGGCGCACGCGGTATAGTCAAGTTCATCACTATTTACATACGAGTCAAATGTTTTTTCTTTTATTAAATTTTTTTTTTTAGCCTACTAATTTATTTTTAATTTTATTTAATTTTTACGGTAAATTCTTACACATAAAGGGCTAACCAGCGAATCAGTAAGAATCCTTAAAGAGTTTAACGAAACTATTTTCTTACAGAATATTTGACATATTGGCCACCGAAACCGTAACAATTGACAAATACAGTATTTAAATTGTAATGTGAATAGCAAAATTTATTATTTTTAAGAAAAGTGTGCTGTGAAAGTTTTGATGTATTCTGACATATCCTTCAGTTTGCGCGTTAATTTTCGCTCTGTTAAGTGACGGCTGAACTGAACGAAAAATTCTTAAAGATTCGCTGGTCAGTAACATGCACTTTCTGTATATCGCATTCTTACTTAAAGTTGTTACTGACTCGCTGGTTCCCCCATTATATTTATACTTATCAAGAGACATTTTACTTTCATCATATAAAATTTTGTAAAATTAATGTCGTAATTTCCGGCGGGATCTGACGTCATCATTTTTGTAACACATTGAAATTTGGTTTTGTCCCCCATATTCAATGAAAACAAAGACGTAGTGCTACGTAAAAACAGAGAATCACCAAATAAACGTTACGTTGTGGCTGACAAGGAAAGTTTTGAATTAAACCGGATGCCACATGAATATATATATATATATATATATTTGACCGAACCAATATATGAAAATAGTTAAACAGTAATGTAGATGATGGTACTAATGACGATGTAGATTCTGATTCAAATAACTAAGATTTTGAAAATAAATACCTATTGGAAATTTTAGTTTTTAGTTTGACTTCTTATAACGCCTATTAATATTTTGAATTAAGAACCATTGAAGGTCAAAGTAGATGATCGTAGAGAGAGTGTATTTGATTTATAGTTGCAGGTGGGGTAGACTAAGATTACAATTTGCGGTTTTATTGAATTTCTTTTGTTAGCTGAATTTACAGAGTTACAGATTCTGGCCACTACTGTTAGTGGTTTTTAATGTAAAATTATTTTCAAAATATATCTTATAACTTTTCAAGCTCAGTGGTGCCACCGTGCAACCACCAATAAACTAACGTTTTCCGCAGCGGCGCAGTCGCCCTAAACTGTATCTACCAAACGAAATGAGTAAAGATTAAAACGTTTTTAAACCGGTAAATCTTTTGTTTATGTTCTTTCACAATTTTTGTTTTTTGATGCAGTTAGTTTGTTTCATTTGATGGGTTAGGGCTTAAAAATTATAAATTAATTAAAAGTGTTACAATTGTTCTATTCTGCATGTAGCGTGTTTCATGTTTTATGTTGCTGTCCAATATGTGTCCTGTTTTATGTCTTATAAATGATTTATTATTTTATATTCGACTTTTTGTATCTTAAATCTAATTGGAACAGTAATTGAGAATGGAATAGTGATGACGACCTACCCTTGTCAACATTTACACATAAAAAATCGAATGGACAAAGTTCAGCACGCTTTTTAACATCAAGTCGGATTAAATATTCCATATAATATACAATTAAGCAATAACATAGGTGAAAACAATATTATTTGAAACCAACATGCAATGCAAAAGCATAGCACCTTAACAATGCCAACTTTAGTAGATAAAAGTAAGTTATAAATAAGAATAAATCTTTTTAGCCATCAATTTACTTACTGTCGGCAAAAAATGACCAAGCTTTCGAATTTGTTAGAGATAACACGCTTATGATAAACTGTATAAAATGATAAAGTTCAAAGTCCATAAAAGTTGCCAAACGAGGACTTGCCAAAGTTTGGCTTCGAGCGGGTTAAAAAGAATTTGTACAACAGTTCTAAATATACACAAGAAAAATTGATGACTACAAAGCAAAAAAAATTGGAGCAAGAGTTATAAAAGATTTAACTCGAGGCATATTGGAAAGTATTAGAGAAGAATATATGCATGCAGAACTGCACGACAAGGCCGAAAAGATTTTACGGTTGATACAAAAATCAAAGAAGGGAATATGACTGGAGGTTAAGTAAAGATAATACATTGGCACAGTTCAGTGGAAACAAAATGACGGAAGCAACGTAGATGTGGAATGCTTAAAACTCGTAAAGGATTACAATAAACATATGGACTACGTGGACTTGTTTGGAGCCCAACCTTCATTGTCACAAAGAGGAAAGGAAGAAGGACTAGCAATGACAAACCAGAACCGTTAGAAAAAAAGAACATATAAGGCAACACATGTACGTAATCTGCCACAAAAGTCAGATGAGCCCAATTGTAGGGCGAGAGCCAAACTTCACCGGTCAAGATGGCACTGCAAGGCTTGCAATGTACGATTTTATGCCTTACGGAAGAAAATAATTGTTTTGTGAAAATTTCATCAAAAATAATGTTTTTGGCACATATTTATTCCTTTCCGATTAACCGTTACAAATAAAAAAATGTTGGGCTCAAATTTTTTAATTACCTATTCGCAGTTTATTGCAAAATCACTTCAAAGCTTTTGGTTTAAAATTACGAAGAAACGCGCTTGCCGATTTTTGTTTAAGTGAATTACTTTAATGTAAGTGATGAATTATGCTAAATTAAATGAATGCTGTTTTATGGTGAAATGAAAACTTACGCCTACTTAGCTAAGATGTGTACACGAAATGGATAACATCATTACGAACATCTTTAAAAATTTTAGAAATGAGAATAGTATAAAATAAAAAGAAATTAAACAAGAAAGAGAAACTCGCATTTCCTCAAGTGCTTGCAAATTGTTGTCACTTTTTCCTAATTTAATACATTGTTTCATTTTCCATGCGATTTAGTTTTTTTTACCGACCTAATTTAGTGATTGCAAGGAATTTTCATAAATTATCACGTACAAAAATTGCCTTGCATTTCACACTATTAGGTCGCGCGGACAAATTCAAATAGTTTTGCAATTAAAAAAAAAATAATAATAATAATAAATCGACCGACAAATTTATTTATAAATCACCGGTTTAGACCACTTTTACGAATTGAGAAACTTTTAATGAATCATAATATAATATCAGCATATTATAATTATTAGAGTTATTTAAACTAGTTTTTCTTAATAGTAGTTTTTTTTTTTATTGTATCTATCTAGAAAATAAATAATAAGAGTAAAAAAAAAATGCAATATACGTAGACGTACTCGTACAGTAAATTAGAACGTGAAAATTTAATGATTAATCGGAACATAATTTTTCCGAAAAACTCGTTTCGAATTCCAAATAAGTTACGCAGAAAATGAAAATCATGATTATTATTTTCTTGAATACGTAAAATATTCAATGAAATATTTTTATATATACTTTTGTATATTTCACGATTTTTTAATAACACAAATAAAGAAACTAACATATAAGTAGTTTAATTTTTTTATTCTTTAGCCTCTTTGAGCGAGCTGAACGAGTACGTTTTATATATACAAGAAAAGCAAAAAAAAAATAAAAATTAAGCTCGTATATATACATAAAATAAAAAAAATAAAAAAATTTTGTGTACAAAAACCAGTTCATTCAACAGTCAGATAAGGAGATAAACCAGGCCGGCCATTGGCTACTGTTCAACATTCCAATTTTTGTTAAACCGCAATATATTTTTTGAGTTTTTTTTTTGTGCGCGAGAATCTTTATTTTATGTTGTTTTCGTATTCAATTTTCTTGTGTATCAATTTTTTTATTTTTTATATCTCGCAGTTGTTGTTTTATGTACTCGTCGTATACATAATACCTTTATATATAAAAAGTAGAATTTAAGAAGACGAGAATCTATATGTATCAGTGTTTGTTAACCTTTTTTTTTGCGCGTTTATGCCATTTTTAAAACTTATTTTCAAACTCGAAGAAAACGAATTTTGAATAGAAACTTGGATCAAAATTTGAAATTGCGAATTATTTTCACAACTGTTTGCAAAGAAAAAGATTTTAAAATGTACTACTATTTGAAAAAAGTCCATATTGTACAAATGGTATACATATTCATCACGTATCCATATGCATACAAAGAAAACAGCATATTCTTGTTTCAACTCAGTTTAAATTGCATCTGAAATAATAACAAAAATAATAAAAAAAAAAATATTTTTCCTTATTACTTTGCTTTAATATAATATCGCGCTGCAATACAATAAAAACGCGGGAAAAGCAGCAACGTGTTTTTCTTATATTAGTGTATACAGTATATTGGTAGTTGAAGTGAGTGTATATTATACATGCTAGTTTTGGAATGCTGTTGGCCTTCAATATTTTTAAACTATAAATATAAAAGTTTTTTTTTTTTTTATTATATTACGTATTTAAAAATAATGTTTTATTAATAAAATTAATTTTCAAAAAAAAAAAAAGCTTTTCAGTTCAAAGACCCAAAAAAACATTGTAAACATATTTCGGAAATTCCATTACATGTATCTTCTTTATATCGTTTCTTTTTAGCTGAATTCCAAAAATAAAAAAAAAGTAGAATGATTTTACAAAAAATACAGAAAGAGAAAATAATATACAAGACTATATCATTATTATAATTGTAATCATCATAATAAAAAAAAACTAAAAATTCAACATTCCTAAAAATTTCAACTTTGGCTTAAATTGTATACACAATATTATACGAATATATAATACACATAAAGATAAAACACTAAGATGAAGGTAACATAATAAATAAAGCTTTTTTGTTTTATTTTTTTAAATGACCTAAGGTATGCTCAATGAAATATAAACAACATAAGATTTACATTCCAATGGAAGATGATCAGATTTCCGGAAGGTATGATTTTTTAATACATTTTTATGTTAATTATACAACAAAATAACTTTTAGCCGCTACCAAGACTAATATTTATTTCCGCTTAGCATTCCAAAACTGTAAATTGCTTTCATAATGTTCAAGAGATCTCTTCCTACACCGATATACAAATATGTATATGTATTATAAATTTTATTACTCCATTTTTGAAAAATTCTTCTATATGTATAACACAAAAAAAAAAAACTTGTTAGAAATGTTGATGTCATCAAAATAAAAGATACACTAGAAAATAAATTAAGATTTTGAAAGATTATAATACAGAATCTCCTGAATAGTTTATATTGACTTTAATACTCGTATATACAATAATAAAATAAAATTAAAATTTATCTATATACTGTTAACACTGGTTTTTATTATTATAAGCGGCGCGCACATACCCGACCACTATAATAATATAGAATTTATAGGAAAGGTATGATATATTTAATTTAGAGAGATATTCAAACTAATTATATTACCATATAAAAGAATTTAATCTATTATCAAATTTCATTATCATCATCACATATTCAAAATTCAACAAAAAAAAAAATTAACAAAAATAATTTGATACTCTATATACAAAGTATAAGAAAAGATATTAATGGACAATTGATGAGGTTAGATATTTTTTATATTATATGGGAATACCATATATCCTCAGCTATTCTCACTTACTTGGGCATCTCTCTTGGACAAAAAAATCAACAAAAACAAACCATATTAAAAGATGATGTAACGCGAAAATAATTTTTTTTGTTTTAGTTCAAGTACAATAATTCGAATTTAATGAAAGTACACTGTCATTGTACCTACTTAATACAGGTACGTATACCAAGAAGGATTTCCTTCGAAAGTATTCGACAATTTTTATATTACCGTGTATAAATTGTGGAATTTTAGTTGTCATTGTTTTATAAGTGTACATACAAATACATCCAGATCAATAACATTGATATTCTTTAGAAAATTTATAGTAAAATGTACTCATCACAAAAAAAAAATGCACAATAAATTTTCATTTCATTGAATTTTTCTTAAACAAGTATGTACTTGTGTTTGTATATGTGTACACAACAAAGTGCCGACAACCATGAAGAAAAAAAAAAAAAATATAAAAATGATATAAATATAAAGTACCAAAGATAGATAGGTGATACTCTCTGTTATGTGTGTCGGCACATTTATTGAAAATTAAGCTTGATATATAAGATAAATATATAAGTTTTTAATTAATTTTATTTGCATGAACATAAAGAGGAAAAATATTCTAAATATTTTCTATATCATATTTCACAATCATAATTATTGCATATTTGTGTATTGTAAATATACCAAAGCTCTTGCAAATTATTAAACGAAACAATTTGCTCGACCTCTCAATGTCATAATGAAGTTAATTAACAACTGTGAGGTTTCGAGTTTTTAATTTTAAAAATTGATTATTGTGCCTCATTTATAAAGCGGAATCGCTTTGATTGGTTGTTTATAAAGAAACAAATCAACCAACAATTTTGTACAACGATTCAATACGAAAACGATGGAAAAATCCAAAAAAAATTTCCTGATCTCTATATACCTACATGAAATAATTTAGCTCATATTTTTCTATTTAATTCTTTGGTTCGCCGTTGTTTAAAACTAAAATTTACTTAACCGATTTTATAGATTGATGGATTCATTTATATAATGGTATCACTTTTATTTTTTATTAAATTTTTGTTGAAGAAAAAGCGTGATTTTCTGAAAAATGTCTTGTCTGGTGACCTTTGGCACAATGGGGTCACCACTTTTAAATATTTTTTTCTGAAAGCTTAGTGTTTTACTGAAAGCTAGTTTGAATGAATTTCCAGCATAACGAGCAATCATTTTTGTTCGTTATATTGAAAATTCATAGAAACCTGTAAGTAAAATGTTTTTTTCCAATTTTTTTGCTCTATTATTTACCTTAAAATCAAACAACAAAACATGGATTATATTCCATTTATAAATTATGATTTTTTGAATATATCTGGATCTGAATAATTTCGAAAAATGGTGACCATATTTGCCAAGGGTCACCAGACAAGCGATTTTTCAGAAAAACACACTTTTTCTTCGACAAAATTTAATAAAGAATAAAAATGATACCATTATATAAATGAAGAGTCTATTCCCATTAATATTAACCATCGACCTTTAAAATCGGTAGTTTTGATAACGAGCACTTTGAAAATTTAAGTTTGTAAGAAAAATGAAAAAATTCGGGAAACGGCGAATGGCCCTGCTCCGAAAAACTGTACCGTCAAAGAAAACAATAAAATAATAATCAATTTATGGTTTAACTGCATTGCAAAAAATATGTCATAATGAACAATTCAAGAACAAAAAATAAAAAACAAGTTTAAAAATTAAATTTTATGAAGTTATTTTCTTGATTGTGTTTGAAATATTCAGAACCAGATATATGCAAAAAATCATATTTTATAAACAGAATATAACCCTATTTATTTTGTTGTCTAATTTTAAGGTAAATAAGGTTTGAGAAAAAATATAAAAATTTTAGTTATTTAGTTTTTTATGAAAAATACCAAATGTGGCATTTTTCATAAAAAACATTTTTTCTTCAACAAATGGCCTGCTCCGAAGAACAGCACCAGAACAAAAGACAGAAGGAAACAAAAAAAATATGAGTTGAGTCATTCATGTATAGAATATTTTCAGCAATTTTCGTTAAAATCAAAAAGGGTCAAGACAAGCGTTGATCGTTTTGGTATGGAATTGCTGTAGGTACGAAACTATGGACTAATGAAGGTTCCCAGGACTATGAGCGCTCTGTGCGAGATTTTTTAAATCGCCCCACTCAATTTTTTTTTTTTTGACAAAGAGAGAAATATTGAAATTGTCTGCGATTTAGTCGCGGTCGCACTAACTCAACTTCAGTTTTAATTAATCGAGCTGAACTCGATTTGCTGAACCGAAATGCACTGTGGGTATTATATTCTAGCGAGACTGCGGTTGAACTAAATTGCAGTGTGTCAAGGATTTAAAGAACCCACATTTTTTAGAGTTATTTTTAGAGTTAGATTCGAATCTGAACCGTGGGTGTAAGTATTTGAATTACGGTTGGAACAATTATTACAAACAAATTATGTTAGAATAGTAATTTCAACTAGTGATGGGCTAAATCGATCTTTTTTGTTGAAAAATATATGAGAAAATAAACAAAACAGAACGAAAAAGATCGATTTAGCACATCACTAATTTCAACTACATCTGAACTAGAATAGAAATCGAATATTTTAGTTTTTAAACGAGTAAATCCTTTCGTTTGTGTGCTAATAGTTTTCTTCCAAGATTCTTTAATTTTATACCGTACTGCTATTGGCACTAGAATTTTTACCTAACAACGTGTGTTGTTAAATTTTTTATTTTTATTTCAATAATTTAACAGTCAGTTAATATTATTTTATAACTTTTTGTAATCAAATGCTAAATACAATGTCTCTTATAATATTTTGATGGCCTAATATTTGATTCACTATTTTCTTTAACAGTTAATGGACGCGGGACACGTAGATTTACGTTTTTTTCTTGGCAGCTTCCAAAGAATTTTTATGTACATATTATGGTTAACTAAGTACTATATTAACTACGATTATCTAATTATCACAAGGTTGCGTTTGAGATTATAGTTAAAAAAAAAAAAAATTGTTGTTTAGTATTAATTTGATTTCAACTTTATAATATTGTGAACAAAAATTTCTCCGAATAAATTTAGAAGCCTAGACTAATTTGAAAAAAAAAAACAGGAAATCACTAAGAATCTCGGTTAATTTGTAATATAGGCATCTAATCAATCTTTTCGAAACAATTAATGGAAAACCTCGAATAATCTCGAAAATATTGAAAAATTAAGCAATTTAAAGGTGAGGATTTTTATTACATTTTGTTGGAGATGTCTATAGAGATACCTTATCGATTTTTTCTTTTGTTAGTCTAAAGGAGTAGGGACTATGTCCGTGAAGTATGGCAACTATTCCTTACTCCATGAGCTCAACAGTGGCATTGTCAGCTTTTGGTTTAACCCATTAGGAATTAGGCCTGCCCAGAACAATGGTTAAGATATGGACTAATTTTGTTGTTTTAATTTTGAGATTTTATTTTCGCCCATCTTAAGCTTAGCCCAATATTTTTTGGAAATTTCATTTTCGAATTTATTTTTCAAAATTGTTTTTGGGATTTTGATTTTTGCTTTGGAAACGAGAAGGTATAAAATGAATTAAAATAAGTTTTTAAAAATTTTTGAGTTTTGAATTTTTTTCTAATACTAAAATTTTATCAAAAAATTCTTTTATTGCTTTTGTTTTATCCTGACGAAAAAACATGTTTTTCTTTTTGAGTTGAAGTACAGGCCAATGAGTAGTGTATTGACGCTGTTGATAAATTCACAATATTTTGGAATCCACCATAGTTACAAAATTATGATCCTATACTCCTTTGTAGTCCTAAATCCTCTCTACAATCTCTCAGGGAAATCCAAAAGTGGGTGCGGCAAACGCGAGGAATCAGAGCCTCTAGCTGATGGGGACTGTAGTAATTTAACAAGCCAAGAAAACCGTGGTTTGTTCAAGCATTTATAACGGTAGAGATTTGAAAAATTATATAACAAAAAAAAAAATCGACATCAGGGTCAGGTTCAGCAAATAGCATCATCAATTGTAATAACCATTGATGAAATGAAGTTTGCTCTATTACATTGGAAAAATTTTGTTGGTTATGGAAAATAAGTGAAAGGCCGAAGGTCTGAGAGTACCATAACCCAATAATGAGGGTTATTTGCGTATATTCGCTGGATTTATGAACATAGACTCGGTTTTCGATACATGAAATGACCATTTAGTATTTGAGTTTTCCATAAGCCCTGGTATTGGTATCCCTGGTATTGAAATGAAATTCGTTCCTAACCTAAACTCATCTGAGGAAAATAGTAAATTGTGAAACTTTCAAAGAATAGAAGTTACTTGCATTTGCATCGAACAGAGAATATGAATGGACGACGACAATGGGCGCATTTGAGTTTAAATTTTTTTGATGTTGCATTGAGACAAATTTTCTAGGAGACATGCGATTACCAAAATTTAGTTGATTATTTAAATGTTCGAATCATCAGTTCTAGTCGGATTTGTTAATATTAATCGGTTAATGAGATTAAAAAAAATTAACCAATTCTCTAGTTATACTACATGGTTAATATTTTTTAATCAGACCTCTAGCACTCCCTTCAATATAATACGTCCAGTCGGTTATAAAAACTTTATTTCTCGAGAAACAAGAATTCCCGAAATTAATAAAATAAACTTTCTCGAGAAACGATTTTTAAAAATTTTTATAAAGTCTCGAGAATTCTCGAGACCGATCGCAATTTCAGGACTAATCATATAATTAATTCGTGTCATAGGCTCATCACCTCGAAATTGGTATTATCTAACAACTTTTGAATATTAAGATCACACAATATTTGTTTTAATTTATGTTCAAATTGAAAACCAATGATTGCTAGAAGCTTTCAAATTTTATTTCTAATTTTTTTAACTGAACGTCAACAGAAAAAAGTTTAATTAAGTCAGTCAAAGTCTAAATACTACGTCAGAAATTTGGCATTGTTTTGTTTGTTTGTAAATTTGCCAAAATATTCTGATTAAGTGTTCAACATTTTACGACTTTTTATTTGAACTTTAATGAAAATTTGATCAGATTCCAGAAGAGGATATCTGAATAAACAAAATTCTCGACTGTAAAAATTTTAGAAAATTACAAAAATGATAAAATAGTTTTTAAGCTCATATAAATTTCACGGATGGTTAATTTTTAGGAGTAAATTTGATTTAAAATTTTAAATAGATTTGATACAATATATAGAAAATACATTTGAATCCAATTATGTATGGGTATACAATTTAAAAATAGATACAATGAGACAATGTAACGTGAACGAGGTGGTGCAACGAGGTAAATTAAAACTAATCTCAAACTATAGAACAGGTTAAAGTACAGTAACCTAGATTAACTGGTGGTATAGAGATTTTTTTTATTTTTTATTTTTTATCAACTAGTACAGCAAGTTGTATTTATGTCTATTCAAATATTGAATAAACATATAATTAAAAAATGTATAAACATATTCTAATTAAATTATAGTAATGAAAGTTTTATTTTTGTTATGTTTTGTATATACGAGTATATATAATTTTTTAATGATACGATTCAGAATTTATTATTTAAATTCTACCCGGAATTTAAAAACGTAGGTACACTACATACTACACACATATTTTATTCTAAGAAGGAACACTTGCTGAGGGCGATGTTTTGTAAAATTACGTTTTATATAAATTTTAAAGAAGTTAAGTTAAAAAAAAAACCAAAACCAAAAAGACAACCAAACCCCCAACCACTTATGTTTAAATAAAATATAATTTATTTTTATTTTTCAATTCACCTTTTAGTTTAGCTCCTGGATAATCGTATGTTACATGCAAACTTTACATTAGACATCGAGAGAGGAGGACGCTACTTTAATTTATTTTAGATTTGATAGTTTTCCCCGCAGGATATGTTTCAACATTTCATTGAAAAAAAAAATGTATGTAGGTATGTAATATGTTTATTAATACATACATGTATATATGTATATATAAAAGGAGGTTGTATAATTTTGACATCCGGTAAAAATGGAGATGTTGGTTTTTATTGAGCTTAAATCATTAACAGTAAAACTTTTAAGCACATAACGAAAAATTAAGGAAAAAAAAAAATTTGGGTTTTTGTTTTTTATTTTGAATCAAAATAAATAAATAAAATTCCAAATCACAAAAATTGTGTGTGTTGACTTCTGGCGCCAATAAAAAATTCTTATAATATTTTTTTCAGACAAAATGAAATTAAATATTTCAATCATTATGATAATTATATAGCTTTTTATATTTCTTCTTCATGATATATAAAAAATTCTTTTCGTCTTGGTCGTCGTCTTGTCGTTTTTTTTTTTTTCTGTATACATATATATATACAAACATGTGTAGTTAATAAAAGAAAAGTTCCAATCATAATTCTTAAAAAATTAATGTAGGTTTAAAAAACCAAAAATTAAATTTTGGTTTAAATAAATAAACCGGTGAAAATAGGTTATCTATAGAAAGAGAGAACGAGAGTATCTTATTATATAGAGACTTTTTGTATGTTGTAATCCAATATATCAATGGAATCTATTTATAAAATAAATCTTCGCGCTTTTACAGTTTTAAGTGTCATCCCAATTAACATGCATCTCGAATTTGACTTATGAAACTAACAAAATTTTAACAGTTATTTAATCCACTATAAACACAATAAAAAAAAATCAATGTAGGTGTCATCTTGAGATAATGATTTTTTGATGCTAAGAAGATTAATTATCATACACATAGTTTAAGTTAATTTTATGAATGAATTGATTGCAAAATATCGGTATTTTATTCATTCAATTTTCTCTCTATTATTGCGTGAATCAAGAAAACCCACGCTAAAACATTTTATTTTATTTTGACCATGATTTCATTTTTATTGATAAAAAGATCTTCTAAGATAAACAACATATCTTATGTCTGCTGTATTATATGATTTATAGTTGTTTATGCAGATATATGTGTATGTGTGTGTGTGATAATTTTTTTTATTTTATATATGATGAAGCCTACAGCGCGCGTTTATTAATTAATCGGCTAATAAACCGGTGTGCAATTATATGTAGGTGTTAAATAAAATTTGATAAATCAATGAACTTCAGTATTTTAATCCACTGTAGATAAACAAAGCATAATTTTATTTTTGTGTGTTGAAAATGTTATAAACATACATATATGGATATGATTAAATCACACTGAATAGATTAACAATTTATCTAATGATATAGGTTATCTTAATCTTTTTACTATAGATAACTACAAAAACAAAAACTCTATTATTATTTATATACACATACGCTTCCGGTTAAATATGCCTACATGATAATATTGAAATTCCATTTATATTCATCATCGGGTATTTTATAGATATAAACATATTGTGTTATTTTATTAACGCCATTAAGTTATTTACTTTTTTTTATATACGTATATTGTCATCATACTGTGTTACATTTATGCCTATGTACTCTTCTTATATTCAACATGGCTTTTAAGTAAATTTCGTAACAATCACAATAAATAAATAAAATTTTATTTAATTTGGTTCAAGTAAATTTTGTATTTTTATTTGCTGTAAACATTGGTCTAGAGATTATCATGGAATTTTTGAGTTTTTTTTGTTTTTTTTTGGTTGAAGGACTGGGCAGAGTTATGTGGTAATTTTTACGAAATTCAGATATTTTGTGGTGGTACAACGCTTGCTTTATCATCCGAGGGTCCCGGGTTCGATTCCCGATTTTGACACACATCTGTGTTTCTCGGTAATCATAAAAAAATCCTTTACCTCCTCCTTTCTAATCAAAATGAAGAAAAAGTAGTGCTGCGTTTCTCCGGTTGTGTAAACATATTAAGGAGAAACAAATCCAAAGCACAACTTTAATCCTCTCCTTTATAAAAAAAAAAAAATTTAAATTTAACAGGATCGAAATTTTTTTCTTACAAAATCTTTTTGACGGAAGCTGTCACTTATGGTTGACTAAGATTCACTAAAATTTACTGGAAGTCCCAATTTATGAAAAAAGCTTAAATTTGAAGTTTTAGTTCGAATGGTTAAACCATCTTGGTTGTAGAGGGCTCACAGACAGATAGACCGAGAGGCACCCTTCGAAACCCAATTTTTCGAACTCAGGCGACCCCAAAACGGAAAATCCCCAAAAGGCCGAAAATTTTCATAATTTCTAAACTTTATGTTACTAACATAAAATACTGACTTAGGCAAATATGGCGAATACAACTATTCTGGTTATGCGATAGAAAAATCTTGAATCCATTGAAACCAGAGATATATTTGAGTAGCAAAAGTGTGATGGAGCAGCAACAAAGACATTGTATTAGGAAACCATTAAGATGTTACTTATGTCCTCGATCCGCCGATAACAATATAAAGGTCGTGTATTGTAAAGCATTATTGTGAAGAACCCCTGTAATTCTCTGCATATAGAATGCTTGGAAAAGGATGTGAAGAATAGTTCTATTGAATGATGTTTTTTTAATGAATTTCACTGTGATTCTTAAAAATTTGTTTGAAGTTATGTTTGTTTCTAATTATGTTTGTCCAATAGAAATAGAACTCAAAAATAAAATGAGTTGGTGCATTATCATTTTCACAGCAAAAAGGTCTTGCTGCAAATGAAATAAAATAAAGTATTACGTATACAAATTACAAGCGAAATCAAAAATCAAAATTTCATCGCTAATTTTCACATTGCGAGCATAATTGGTGTTTTCGTGTTGGAATGTAGGTGGCTTTATTTTATTTCTACACATTTTTCACTGCGTTTTTAACTTCACGTGCCTACGATATTGTACGAAAGAAATTTTGCTATTTCATCATTTGATTTTCATGTTTCCTTTTTCAAACGTCTACTGTATTCAATTTAAAAATTTTGTATACAAATTTTCAATTTAAAATTATTTTGATATAAATGTGAAGATTACTCTAGAAGTCAAGTCATAAATTATAAAAATTTTTCATTAGCTCTAGGTCTAGAAAACCAGCGATATTTTAAATACAAACGTCTCTCTCTCTAGCCGTGTTTTCCATGAGAACTGCACTAGAACTCGATAAACTTTAAATTCCTTTTATTCCATGTAAAACGAAAAAAAATAAATTCTTAAAGCGCGAATGTGTAGTGTAGTTGATATAATTACATATTTTAAGTTTAAAAATTTCCCCCTTCAGTTATTTCATCAATATTTTCTAATTTCTTGCTGACGTCATTACACGCAACTACACTCGATAAATTCATGGGTTTATCCAGTGTAACTAAAAAATAAGCTATAATTATGATTATTTATTGCTGTAACAACTTAAAATGTGTATTTATGTGAAATGCACTACATATTATCACTTTATGAATTTATTTTTTTTTCTGTTTACATAGAATAAAAGGAATTAAAAATTTATCGAGTTCTAGTGCAGTTCTCATGGAAAACGCGACTTCTATTCAATTTGATTTGTTATTGTGCTAAAACTAAAGACTAGCTTGACCCGACCAATTTTCGATTAAATTTATTACCAGTTCTTCATTTAGGCTAAAACAGGTTTCCTCCCAACGACTAGTCATTTCAATTGACAGATTTAATGAATTTTATATTGTTTATTATGACTAGGGCAACCAAAAATATGCACTAAAAAACCGGTTTTAAGCGCTTAAAATATGCCTTAAAAATATGATTTTATGCACTTAAAATATGCCCTATAAAAATAGAATTATATGTTTCAAATCTCCGCCTTGAGAATTATTTTCCTTCCATGGTTTTTTTTCGATTACGTTGTGCAGCAAGCAACAGTCCACAAGTCTCTAGTTTAGAAATGGTTGATTCGAGAAATCCGAAGTTAGCTGAAATATAGATCAAATCAGATCTAATTTGCTGTCACATAACAACTCCTTCGAAATCCTAATTGAGGCAGCTTCGTCGTCGTCCAGCGCATCAAAGATTCGAACCATATTTTCAAAATTACTGGCATAATAATTGACCGCTGCCAGCCAAGTTCCCCATCGGGTGGTAACCGGTTGCGGAGGCAGTGTAAGCCCAGGTGCCATTTCTTTAAAAGTCTCTACTCTAGACGGGGCTTTTAAAAATACTTTTTTACCGTTAGAGATTATATCGTGTGCTCACACAGACGATGAAGTCCATGGGCAAGGCAAGTTAAATGAGTTATTTTAGGGTAAAATATTTGTATTGCCTGAGCCGCTTTTACCATGTATGGTGCAGCATCTGAAATGAACAACAAAATGGAATCTTTAGGGAAAGTATCACCTAACTTTTTCACCGATTCATCAAAAAGCCGCGCAATGGTTGAATGATTCGCCCTCTCTAAGTGCGCAGTATCCAACAAAAATTTTTGTTTGTCGATCATTTCGTTTGAATCTAAAATACCAATTAAAACATTGGCCACATTTCTGCCGGTTGCGTCAGTGGTTTCATCGATTGATATCCATAAAAATTGATTTTTAAAATGGAATGCATTTTTATGCGAAATATTTTTAATAAAATTGGCAAAATATGCTTAAATTATGTAAAATATGCTCTTAAATATGCACTAATATCCAAAATATGAGAATATATGCAGTTTTGGGTGAAATATGCAAAAATATGCACTAACAAATAGGGCTTAAAAGGTTTCGTTTTTGGTGAAACGGATTCCTGTCTTATTTTTTTCACAATATGTACACAGGAAAAAAACATGCTAATGCATATTTTTGGTTGCCCTAATTATGACCTTTTTGATGTGTGCCACAAACAGTTGTGAAAGAAAATAATTTCTAATGTCTAGACTTTTATGTTACTCTGAGCTTTGATTCTTTTTTAGAAAAAAGATATGCTCTATTCAGTTTCGTAGCGAATTCTGATACATTTTGAAATTTCAAACTAGAAAATATTTTGATTTGAAAAAATTCGATCATCCACATACATATTTAAACAAGAACTAGTTCGATACAACTATACTTAGTTCGATGCTCGCAAAACCATTAAACAAATAGACACAAAATTTTTGTAAATTTGATGTAAGGTAAAATTAATTAAAACTTTTTTTTTTCTAAAATTTTAAAGCCTAGTAAAGTCTAGTACGTAGCTGACGTGAGATGAAATTTTCACTGATCTCCAAATAAAACAAGGTAAATATAGGACGTGAAAAAATTTGTTTCTCGATTTTCGTTAAATTTTACATCAGATAACTTCAAGGTACAAATATTTATTTACAAATATAGCAATTGCTTGGAGTAGACGATTGAAAAAAATACATAATGAGAAACTTGACATGAAATGTTAAAACGCAGTAAAAAATGTGTAGAGATGAAATAGAGACATCTATTAGCTAAACTGCGTACTACAAAATAAAATTTTCATTTTTTGATCCCGCTTATATCATTTTTATATGTAAAATTTCATTACACTCTCCAACCAAACGAATATTATTAACAAAGTTTCGAGGAAAGGCGGATCTTCAATTGCTCGTTTTCCGTGTATATAGCCGAAAATATTATACTTGCAATAATAAAAATTAAGAATTCTCAAACCTTAATTCTATTTTTCAAATTGTAGGGACATTTTTAATTTGACCTAATTTTGAATTCTCAATTTTTCAAATCTTCATTCATTTAAGGTGATGGGTTGTAATACAAGTATATGCGATTGTTCATTAAATAACTCTAAAATCAAAACAATTTTCGATTATAGCGATATAAAATCTATAATTCCTTAAAGGTTGTAAATATTCTGGTATTGAAAATCAAAGTTACATTGTGGAATTATTTCTCTAGAAAATCTAGAATATGAAAAATATGAATTTGATTTCATGACGCCAAATTTTCCATATTAAATGCAATGAAGATTTATATTTAGAGTTTGGTTATCAGAATTTGGTGCCTACAGATAGTAATGCGAGCTTACAATTTACAAACTAAAAAAATTAAAAAAACTGTAATTTGGCTTATAGTCCAGACAAATTATGATAGTTGTACCATAAGTGAGCGTACCCACTTCTGACTATCTTTACTTTATGTTTTTTTGGAACACTGATTGCGAAAAAATGGGTCTCACAACCTTGGAAATTGAAAACACCCTTAAAATAATTGAATAAAATAAACTTTTTACAGTTCCTAGTGGTAACTTAAATAATTCTAAGAAAAAGTTATATATCCTTATAGGGAGCTATACCACGCCAAAATAGCTAAACAAATATAATTTTATAATCCATAATTTTATAATCCATATCCAAAACATGTATTCAATCCTTAAGAAGTGAAATTTAAGCTTTCAGGGCTAAAAATCACTCCAAATAAAATTAAAATAAATTACTAGAAAGTGTTTATCTTGATATTATATGGTATGTTGGTATTAATGAGTGGTTTTAGTCTAGAAATGGTCAATACTTAATTTATCATCAGAAATCATAAAATTATTTTATTTTTATGCTAAATGTAAATACCACAACCTTCCTAAAAGGTTTTTTCTGGATTATTTTAAGAATGTTCCTCACCCCTGGGGTTGCGTAACCTGCTTTTTCGTAATTAGTGCCCCAAAAAAAAAAATAAAGTTAAAGGTAGTCAGAACTGGGTACGCTTACTTAACGTGAAAAAGCCCTTTTGTTGTTCTAGTCCATTTTATAATATTGTTCTGAGAAATCGTTTTTTGAACAATGAATTCCAGCTACAAGATTTATGAATTTTCTAAAGCTAAATTATTAATACCTAAAATATTTATATTATAAAGATGGCATTTATCCATTTTTATCAGGTGCCGTGGCTTTTATCACTGTATATTATAGTTTAAAAAACGGTGGTTTTTTAAAGATTTTACAATTTATTAATGTTTTTTATAAAAATATATGGTAAATTTTTTTTTTTATTTACAAGCACAAAAAAACAAGCAAAATAAAATTTTCTAATTTATACGATTCTAAAAAAACACAAAATGGTAGTAAAATATCTTATAGTGATAATTTTAAAAATTTATTTACTATGGAGACTAGTTTCGGAAATTTCTTCCTTCATCAGTTCCATTACTACACTAAATTCAATGTCAAAAAATAAAATAGGAAAAATAAAATAGGAAAAATAAAAAATAAAATTATATGATTATTTATTGTTAAGTACATGACGTAGTACGGCCATTCTATCCATTGTATCCATTGTTTAGTATTAAATCATAAATTTTGTTTGTTTTGGAATTGATTTTGTCGTTGAGTAGTAGTGGATTGTTGCGATGTCTGTAAATTTCCAACTCTTCTAATCGGTTCATATTATTGCCTTTAGGTAGTTTGTGTAAAATTTTCAAATTGTTGTTTATGTCAGTGTATGTGTGTTTTTCATTAATAATATGGAGAGAGAAATTGGATCTGATATTCATGGTTTGAAAAGTTCCAGTGTGTGTATTCCTTATTTCGTGTGTGTGCTCGGAAAAACGCGTTGCAAACGATCGGCCAGTTTGCCCAATGTAAAACTTAGGACAGTCGTTGCATATTAATTTGTAAATGCCACAATCATATTTGTTGTTGTTATGTGATTGTAGTTTCTGTTGTATCTTGTGTTTAGTTGTGTATGCGAGGGTGTAGTTAACGAAGCGCAGAAAACGCAATAGTCAGAACAAATAAAGAACATCAAGATGATATTAGAACTTTGGTAATTAATGAAATGGCTAAAAACCACAATACAACAAGAAAGCAGAAACATGACACAATGACGCCCGTGATCATTAATAACATTAAAAATAAGTTATCTGACAACGACGCGTTAATTACCAAAGCTGACAAAGGCAATACTGTCGTAATAATGTATCGAGCTGCGTATGATCAAAAAATCAATGAATATATCACCAGCAACAACATCATCAGAGCTACAAACGACCCTACTAGAATTTACCATAAAGAAATCAACAAAGTAATCAATAAATCTACTTCAATTCTCAATAATCATCAAATTTTTTACAACAAAATGATGAAGCCGTCTGCTCCTATAATAACGGAATTACCTAAAATACATAAAGAAAACATACCCATTCGCCCGTTAATTAATTTCACCACTTCACCGTCATATAAAATAGCTAAATTTCTTAATAGTTGGCTAACTCGTAACATCAAGTTGGAAAGCGATATGTCTGTCAAAAACAATATGGAATTAGTGGACAAAATACAATCCATCATCATTCCACACGGGGCTAAACTAGCTTCTTTCGATGTCACAAATATGTACACGAATATACCGGTCACGGAGACGATCGCCATCATCCGTAACGTATTATTAAAAAAGAATTTCGATAACAGAATAATTTTAGAGGTTATTGAGTTACTGGAAGTAATAACAAAACAAAATTACTTTCAACACAACAGCTTCTTTTATATACAAATGGATGGCCTACCAATGGGAAGCCCACTATCGGGTACACTGGCAAACATTTATTTAAATTATTTTGAGCAGACATTCATCAACAACGAATGCAATCCCTTAAGCAAAAACATCTTATACTGGTACAGGTATGTCGACGATATATTATTATTGTTCAAAGGCACACACAGACAACTGGGCAGTCTACTTAATTACATCAACAACATACACAGAAATATTAAATTCACTCTTGAAATCGAAACCAACAAAACAATTAACTTCCTTGATTTAACAATTTCCAACACAGATAATAAACACAATTTCAAGATCTACCGTAAGCCTACACAAACGGACCACACCATTCACAATTGATCATCCACCACAATTTAAAATAGCAGCATACAAACACATGTTACATAGACTCAACAATATCCCGATGAGTATTGAAAATTACAACGAAGAATTCAACACAATACGTCATATCGCTACACAAAATGGATTCAGTATTACTTTAATCAACCGGCTTAATGTTAAAATATTAAACAAAATACAATTACGTAACTTAACTTTTTTCTACACAGATAGCGATCACAACAACAAAAACTATATCCCAGTTGAATTCAACTCTAACACCAGCTACTTAATGCAGAAAATTTTCAATACATTTAACTACACCCTCGCATACACAACTAAACACAAGATACAACAGAAACTACAATCACATAACAACAACAAATATGATTGTGGCATTTACAAATTAATATGCAACGACTGTCCTAAGTTTTACATTGGGCAAACTGGCCGATCGTTTGCAACGCGTTTTTCCGAGCACACACACGAAATAAGGAATACACACACTGGAACTTTTCAAACCATGAATATCAGATCCAATTTCTCTCTCCATATTATTAATGAAAAACACACATACACTGACATAAACAACAATTTGAAAATTTTACACAAACTACCTAAAGGCAATAATATGAACCGATTAGAAGAGTTGGAAATTTACAGACATCGCAACAATCCACTACTACTCAACGACAAAATCAATTCCAAAACAAACAAAATTTATGATTTAATACTAAACAATGGATACAATGGATAGAATGGCCGTACTACGTCATGTACTTAACAATAAATAATCATATAATTTTATTTTTTATTTTTCCTATTTTATTTTTTGACATTGAATTTAGTGTAGTAATGGAACTGATGAAGGAAGAAATTTCCGAAACTAGTCTCCATAGTAAATAAATTTTTAAAATTATCACTATAAGATATTTTACTACCATTTTGTGTTTTTTTAGAATCGTATAAATTAGAAAATTTTATTTTGCTTGTTTTTTTGTGCTTGTAAATAAAAAATTTTTTACCATATATTTTTATAAAAAACATTAATAAATTGTAAAATCTTTAAAAAACCACCGTTTTTTAAACTAAAATATTTATTCACTTAGGATTCATATTAGCAGCATACGGGGGGTTACTAGACCAATGCAGCAAGTTAATATGTATAACTACTACCGCGTGCGCTAAGAGTATTCTGTTATGCACATATTTTAAAAAAAATAGGACATACAATTTTGAAAAGTTGGACATAAAAGATGTCTTATGTCCTACTTATTTTTTCATCGGCAACCGCAGCAAATATTGGGCGTCATTCCTCGTGCACATTAATCATAGAAAAAAAAAACAAGAATTTTTTGGTTTTATCTGGTGGTATCTTTTGGTATTATATAAAAGGAACTTAGTTAATATTGTACTGGACATTTTTAAATAGTCTAAAATATTACAAAAAATTATAATTAATTATATTTAAAACAAATTCACGATAAATTGAATTGGTTGACGTTTAATTTCCATTTTTATTTCATTTTTCTCGTTTTGGTCGTTTAATGGAATGAAGTCAGGGTCCCAAAGGATTGACGCGACAAAACGGAAACGTAATGCAAGCGCAGACATTTATTTATGAAACTCTTCGCAAACGTAACACCTAGGTGAGAATAAAACGTTTTCGTTATTTATTAAAATTAAGCGAACTTCGTAAGCGAACACTAGCGAAACAAAAACGTAAAGCAAACGAAATTTTAACGTAATGAAAACAGTGCAAAACGTAACGCAATCAAATGTTTTTTTATTATGTATAGTTTCTTCGTTTAAACGAATAATTGTTAAAATGTTGGTACGAATTGAAATAAACATCTATAAAATATTCATATTTAATTGATTATTTATAGTTGATTATAGTTTCCATTCGAGTTCTGTTTAGAATAAATAAAATCGTGTTAACTTTTAGTTACATTTAATTTATTCATTATACTAAAACATTATTTATATTGAAATTAATTCCGTTGTAATTTGAATTTTTTTATCCATTTACTTCTGAAAACTCGAAGTGGCCAACGTGGCAAGTGGCGGGAAATTGCAAACTTAATCCTCTCACCTTCAAGCATAAATGTGTCTTTGTTGAAAGTTCTTCATTGCCAGGAATCTTACCGACCTAGCTAAGCTGTTTGACGAATTGTCGATTTGATAACTTTCTCGACATAGTTGACGCTTAAATCTTATTGTCCACGCATTTTAGAGACGTTAGCGTCGACAATAATAAAAGACACGTCAATAAACATCTCTGCTATAAATAAACTGACTGATATTACTAGATTTTCTACATAACTTTGAGATTATTTTTGAATAGAGATTTCTTCGAAATTTTGGAGAGGTAATCGAAATTTTCCAAATTATTAAGGTTTTTTGTTTGTTGATTTTACTGAAAATTTGTTCAGAAACTTAGCATAGCAAAAATTATTTTCAAGATTTTTTAAAACTCAAAATTGAAGATTATTTGAGATTTTTTTCCCCGAATAATTTTTGAGAATATTCGATCTTGAATGTGAATATTTTTTGTTCATACATTCGAATTGAAAATTAAATTAATTCAGTTCTAATTTCACGGTTAGTGGAATAAAATTATCATTAAAAATGTCAGTTAATCCGCTATGTACATTATCCGATTTTTATGATTATTTTAATCTCTTCGTAATGATTTTTAGATTAAAGTTAAAAAAAAAAAATACTCCGCTGAAAGCTTTTTTGAAAGTTATTTTGGAAAACGTAAAAAATTTGAAAACAAAATATCGCTAGTTACTATCGGGTATTTCATGAGAAAGCCGTTTACTGGAAACTTTTGAGGGCTGTTAAACGAAACTCTCCATCTTTAAGTGTGTACCTGCAAGATCCCCGAATTTCTTGGTTGAATCGTTAGTTTCTTTAATGGTATTTTGTACCTAGTAGCTCATTTATGGTAGAGCCGCATTGAACGAACAAACACCGAACAATGAATTAATACCAAACAGCTAATGTCTCTTGTTCGTTCATCGCCGAGTGTCTTACACATCAAACGATATTCCCTACAAAGTACAAACAGACATCGTGAAATGTGTTACTTATTTAAGACAGCTTTCGTGACAGTGAACATGAATATTGTATGCCTTAAAATATATGGCTAAAAGCTATTACAATTAGAGGGTTGCCTATCCCAACTGTTTCCCAACATTCTTTAAAAAAATATTACCTTTTTAATTTTTTTGTAGCAAAAAGACGTTTTATTATCCTTTAATTTATTTTCTGAAATATTTTTATTCTTCTAATTTCAATACAGTTTTTTTCAGTCATAAAGTTGCCTAAAAACCAAACAGTGTCCTCTAGATTTAGTCGCCCCTTAAATTTGTTTCATTTTATTACTACTTCTGAACAATGGAATGTAGCAATATATGGAAAGGTAGATGATGAATTTAGCAGTACTGTAAAAAGTATTATTGTCAGGGCCACTGGGTGTAGCCTTACTATTAAGATAGAAATTGCACCGAAATATTTTATTTATAAGGCAGGAGTAAAAATATGCGGGGTGGTCCTGTATTTTATTTAGCTCACCTTAGCTCCTTATCATAATTAACCATCGTATAACATTGCACTGTGGTTATTTAAAAGCAGCTTCCTTATTGTATTTTGAGATGCGTTTTTCGATCGTTTGTAGCTCACCTGATAAAAAGAATTGTAAGACTCTTCAAATATTATAAAAAAAATAATCAAACAGAATAAAACCATTTTGAAAATTTTAGACATTATTTTACACAGCAATACACACTACAGATTATTCACTGAAAAATCTGTTAGTCGGGTTTAAACGCATTTACGTATTTTCTCGGGAAAAGTGTCACGGGAATTCAACTCTCTTTTCACCCTCTAATTAAAATCAAGTCATATCGAGTGATACACATTAAGTGGGTCAAATCTTAGCAGGTGGTATCAGCAAAAAATCGATCGAGAAGATCTCTAGACTTCATCACAAAGTAATTAAAAAACATAATCATCCTTATAAATGTAATTTGGCGGATGTGCATATCGAGTAAAGATGTTAGACCATTTTACTTGACCAAAAAATTCCTATATTTTCGACGGCAATGCCTCTTTCGCTATCGAATTTCGGTATTTTTTTACCGTTATACATGCTTATTAGTTTGTTTTATCATGTTTCGATGCATTTTACCATTTCGAGAAAGGATTTCGATTGTTATTCAACAAGTTCGCATAGTCCATCTTTTATTTTGACATTTTATAATAGTGGTTTTGGTTTTGTCAGTATAATTTATAAATAAATAATTAAAAATAAAATTAATGTCGGTTATAGGCATGTATTATAGCTGTAGGTATGTATTTATAACATGATAAATCATGTGGTTGTGTAATATTGTGTGTAATTGCAAAGTAAATTCACTTGTACCCGGACGGGTACAGTGGGACTACCACGGGTTTCTTATAGTTTTCTATTTTTTTAGTATTATAAATGGATATACCATGCGAGATTCCAGCAAATGCCTTTTATGGGCGCCGTTTCCAGCATTTAGAGGATGACATGAAATCGACCTAGTAATTATTCCCCCTGAACCAAATGATGACGAAGAATTCGACGAAGATGATTTAGCATCAGCAATATATCCTAAAGACGTGCCTGGTTCTATTGAAATATGTACACGTTTCCGATGTAGATAGTGAAGAGGATGAAATCCAGGAGACAAACAACAAGAGGCCTAGAATGATGAATAATAAGATGCCAAACTTGACCTCAGAAATAATCGATATAAATATGGAATCCACCGATGGATATATTCAACGATTACAAAAACTCAAAGACGAGTTGTTCGGGATGAATAAAATTCAAATATTTGAAAAGATTTTTGATTCTGAAGTTTTCAACCACATTGTGGATCATATAAATTTATATGCAAGGCAACAAAATAATCATTCGTTTTCGATTTCAAGCAGTGACATACATATATTTATTGCCGTCCAGCTATTTTCCGAATAACATTCACTTGCGCGAGAAAGGTTATTTTGGTGTCTAGATGAAGATACCCGAATTCCGTTTGTTGCAGATAGGATGTCCCGAAATAGATTTCAGGAAATACAAAAATATTTGCATTTGGCTGATAATTCGAAAATTGATAAAAAAGACAAAATGTTCAAAGTGAGAAGTCTATAAAACCTACTTAACAAAAAGTTTCAACAATGGGGGATTTTCCATAAAAATCTATCGATCGACGAATCAATGATGAAATATTTTGATCATCGCCCATCAAAGCAATTCATTCGGCGTAAACCGGTTCGATTCGGGTACAAAAATTAGCTAATGTGTAGTGCTGATGGATTTTGTTACAATTTTGATACCTATTGTGGGGCAAATACTTATGAAAAAACCAATGCTACACTTCCACTAGGTTCAAAGGTTGTACTCGACCTTTTAAAAATCGTTGAAGTTTCATCCGACCATATTGTATTTTTTGACAACTACTTCACCAGCTATGACCTCATGGAAATGCTACAAAAGAAAAATTTCAGAGCTACGGGACTGTTAGAGAAAGCCGAACAAAAAAGTGCCCACTAACCGCTAGTAAAATGCTCAAGAAAAAGGAACGCGGTTATTATTAACATCAAACTGATAAAAACAATAAAATTTTATTGGTTCGATGGAAGGACAACAGCGTTGTTACCATCGCTACGAATTACGGCAGTGTCGTCCCAGTCGGAACAGTCAAAAGATGGTCATCTATCAAAAAACAAAAGGTCGATGTACCACAATCAGCTCCATTTTCACACTACAACAGTGGAATGGGTGGTGTAGATTCTCACGACCAATTCACAAATAACTACGGAATACCGATTAGAGGAAAGAAATGGTGGTGGGTGTTATTTACCCTAATGGTAAACATGTCTGTGGTAAACGCCTGGAAACTCCATAAACTAGTCTTGGAAGATGATCTAGACTTGCTAAGCTTTCAACGAACACTAACGCGGCACTACATGAGATGTAACGAGAAGTATGAATTCAAATAAAGTAATCCAAAGCCAACGGTTCCTAAAAGTATTGTACAGCATGGCGGCGGGCATTTTCGAGAGTTGTGGTTTCAAAACATTTCACACACAAAGCACATCATGAGAACTCGATGTACTCGCACAGGTACACCGTTAAACTTCAATAAATAATGGGTTAATTTCTAATCAGATAATGTTTTAAATTTAAGAAACCAACCCTTTAAATTGAACATTTGCTGTTAATGAATCTTCCCAAAAATATCTTGTTTTCACTACCGATTTGATAAATCGATATTAAGTTTCTAAAAAGAAGGCAGCAAACGAAATTGAAATACAATAAATTCATACATTTCGTAATTTTGTAGGCTAGTATCCAAGCTCTTTCTGATGGCAGTGAAAAAACGTTCCGTAACGCGCGAGTTTGTTTTTTTTTTTTTACTTTTGTCGGTAGCTACCGGCTTTGACTCGGAATAACTTCTTCCCTTCAAAAGTTTAGTGTTTTACCGCCACTTGGTGAACAAATGACTATTTGTGTATTTCTATTTCAAAGTCTTTTTTAAGAAATTTTTTAAAGTTTTTTGGTCCAACCAATTTTTGATATAGCCTCTAATTTGGTCTTGGTCTATTTTTTACCATTTGTAAGGTTTTGAATTTGTAGATTTTACTTTTTGTAATGGTATTTTGGAATTGTTTATTTTCGTTTGAGTTTCTAAATACAGAGGCCAACCCTTTAAATTGAACATATGTATTTTATGAATCTTCCCCCGAAAAAACATCTTGTTTTCACTACCGAATTCATAAATCGATATTAAATTTCTAAAAAGTAGGCAGCAATGGAAACTGCGGTGGATACACAGAAAGTAAAGTATATGAACGCATATTTGTCTTAGAAATAGTCGAAATTGAAATACATTTCGTAATTTTATAGGCTAACGTGCGAGCTTTTCTGCTGGTAGTGAAAAAAAACGTTAAGTATACGTAACGCGTGATTAAGTTTACTGGCTTTTGTTATTTTGCCGCCATTTCTGGTTACAAGTGTTTTATTTTTTATTGAGTTTTTATTTTGGGCCATAGAATAAATTAAGGATTTATTAACTGTGAAATTTTTTTTTGTTTTTAGAATTTGCTACACCTCCAATTTAGACGTTCTTTAGTTACGAGGCCACAAGTTTGCCCAGTTTAAGATCATTCAATTAATGATAATAAAAAAAATTAATATTGTAGAGCTCTTCTTATAAAGTGAAAACTATTTTAAATTAGAAATTTTTCGTTTTATTATGATTATTATTAGTCTATTTGATAAAATAAAAAATAAAAATTTTATGTGTATGAAAAGAGAAGCAAACACAAAATACTCATGTATTGAAAGTGTTATAAATATTTTTGGAATTTTTATTTTATTTATGGAACTCTAATTTGTATACATAATGAAAGTGATATTGTGTGGTTTTGGCTTGATAAGTTAATCTACTTTACTTTGGGTGGATGTGATAATTTTTATATATATTATAATTTTGCTATCTAATCAGTAATATATAACTTAATTCGCATTTATGCCTAAACACTGTGTGTTGCATCAATATTATAGTTGTATATATAGAATATATTTATTTAGAAAGTTGTTGGACTATATAATATGTACACACATTGTTTTATTGATATATAATCGGATATAAGTATGTATAAATATTTACACTTAATCAAGAATTTACTATACTCATATAGCAAAAAACCAATAAAGATAATTTTCTGTATTTTGAACCATTAAATTTAGTTCCTTGTTTATTGATTTATTGTAGAATACTGAATCATAAAATAAATTCTTTATAAATAATTTAATCAGTATATGGTATATCATACTTTGTTAGATTTATTCCAAGAACTATATGTAAATTTAATATCATAATAATGAATATAATTCTTGTCATCATTTTTATCAAAACTTGATTGATTTCATTTAAATATAACATAATAAATAATGTTACTATTGATACATTTTTTTTATGGTATAACAATTCAAATAATTTTCATTTGTTATGCTACAAAAAAATATTTACGTATATGTACAAAGCATAGTTTGAATAAAATGAAATATGTCATTATATATACAAAATACGTATTATTATTGTTGTGACAACAAGTTATTGTCTACAATTTCAATTTAACTGTGCAAAATACGTAATATATTTGGAGAATATATTGAATAGAAAAATGTAATATAAAATGGGATCGTTATTTATAAAAAAAAAAAAAAACACACACAAACTATTTCAATAGCGATTAGATAATGTTTTTGACCTGTGTATAGAGTAGACTGCATATATAATTTTTAACGTAGTCATTTAGCCATAACGAACCAATATACAAAAAAATAAAAAATCAAATTAAATTTGTGTTGTGTACATAATCAAGAATTTGAAACCTTGAACTACATAAACTTTATATAAATATTTAACTTGAGAACTAAGGAATGTGTTGTATGTATTTAAAAAGACAAAGCATTCAATCAATATATAAAGTATTTTACATAAATGTCCTTTTAAATATTTTATTATTTTAGTAGGTGTTTGTATAAGGCTATTTTTAATTTATTACAACTCAAGGCTTTCGATGTTCCAAACCAAATAAGGAATGCAATTTTATTATTATTCAAATTGATGTCTCTAATTAAATTATAAATGTTGTACAAGAAAATGTGTAATTAAAATAAAAAACAAAAATGATTTCAAAGATCGAAAGATATAACAAAAAAAAAAAAAAATGAAACATGTGGGTTCTGTATGGCTTCACTAGAATGTGGAGACCGTATGTACACAAAATTCTCAAAATTAATCCATAAACCTTGAAATATTTTATTGCGTATAGTTAATTCCAAGTAACGTTTTTTATTCCTCGAAATGATTGATATTCCAAATTGATCGTATTTAAATAAATTGTTTTCAAGAAGGAATCATTTCTTTTTAACCTTAGGCTTGATATATTCGATTATTTTAATAATTTTTATAAGCAATAAATTTATATTATGAACTTTGACAAAGTATAATGTAAAAAGTGAAAGTCACGTTTTCTAAGTGCTGCATAACAATATTTTATTGATGGGTGGAATACATTCAAGGTGGAATAATATTATTTATTGTGCCTTGATCTAGTCTAAATGTTAAAAAAATAAAAAATAAAAAAATGTTTCGTGTAGGCGTAACAATTAAAATTAATAATTTTGCACTACCGTTTATAATAAAAAAAAAAAAATTCAAAATTTTATGAATGCAAATAAATATTTCAGTGTGTAATCATATCTCTGGAATTTTATCGTTCTATTGTATAACACACTAATTATATCACAGACACGTGACTCTAGTAAAAATGTGTGAATTGTTTTAGTGCAAAGTTTATGAGAAAATTTTGATATTTCGCCGGTATTCCAATTTTACGATTTTAATCCAAATTTTAATTACATAAAATTTCTAATTTAACAATAACATAAAAAATAAATTTTTAAACTCGAAAATCGTAAAGAAATCGTCAGGTGGTAAAAGAATAAAAATAAAATATTTTTACCTCTACATCATCAAGAAATATCCCACATTTTAAATTTCAAAACTACTTATATACAAAACAAAAAAAAAAAAAAAACTTTACTAAGAAAATAAAAAATTCCATCACATCAACAAATGAAACACAAAATAAAAACTGAAAAACTATATCTGTATGAGTAGTGTTAACATATACATGCACAAAAGGCAATCGCGCGCACCTCAACCACTTTTGTGTATACCTGTGCTGGAATGCAGGCCGTGTGATTCAAGAAACGACATAAAATATCTTCGCACACACAACTTTTTTTTTGTTTGTTTGTTATATTCGCGTAAAAGTATTTGTTTTGCCGATAATTTGTTGGAATGTTGTACAGGGTGATTCCATAATAAACAAATTTGTTTAATAATACAATATAAATATTTTTTTCGTCATGTTTGTTAATTTAATTAAGTACTCACCATTTATTAAAAAGTATAATTAACCGAATCCCTTACAAAAATGTGTTTTATTTATATATAAATCCAAAAATATAGTTGTATGGGTGAGTATATATATATATATATATTTATATAAATTAATTATTTAATTAAATATTTTTCTTTTTTATGTGTAGTGACGGTGCAGATGTTGATTAACATTAATTAATAATCCAGTCAGTCTAACACTATAAAATCTGTTCCTTTTTTTATTTATCCAGACTCCAGATTATAGTTTGAAGTACAAACAGACACACTATTAATAAAATTTTTTTTTTATATTTTTCACAAACACTATATAACAATATATTTGTAAATTATATTTTAATTAATAGGTCAATTATAATAATAAAAAAAAACTACAATAAACATGTTTCATAAATTAAATATTTTTTTTTTATAAGCACTTGCACTTTATTCTGTCATGATTAAGTTTTCACTTTATTATTTATCCAATGCAGAACAATTTTTTTATTATTAATTAAATAAATTAATTCACTAAATTTTGTTTTTTACGTATAAGTGAATTATAATATCAACAAAAATATTTTGTACAAAATCTTTTTTTTTTTATTATTTTGTTTAAAAAAACGTACAACGCGTCCAATACACACCACTAACTCAAACTAACTAAATAAAACTCGTGGTCTTATTAAAAAAAAAAAAAAATAATTTTCTTTTAAAATAAAACATAAATAAATAAAAAATAAAAATAAAAAAATTCCAAAGCGAGCTAAGAGAGAAGAGATTACAAACACATTTTATATTAATGTATAGAAAAGAAATATAAGAAGAAAGAAAAAATATAAAAACTTAAGAAACTACATTTTCGATTGTTGAATTTTATATACAATTTTTAGTTTCTTCTTTTGCTTCTTTCGCTTCTTTTATTTTAAAGAAAACAAAAATATTCTGTTTATCAACTCTTCATAAGCTTTTTTGGTCCGGTCATTCAAAATAATAATAAAAAAAAAATTAAAAGCATAAAACGAACCAAACCAAAAAATAATAAAAAAATAAAATACTTATATAAGTATGTATGTATAAAATACAATAATAAAAAAAAATTCTTTAATTCCTCATAAGTTAAGTATCAGGGTATAAAATAATTAAGACTTTCTAAGGTGAATTTTATTTTGAACGCGCGCTTTTTTTCACGCTTTTACAAAAACATCTTGGCACAAATATTATAGTAAGTTTTGGCTTATAGCTACATTTACTATAGTATAACAATCCTGATTTTGTCTCTTTTATTAAGAGTGATCTTTATCACTTTTTCACTTAATCACATTTTTGTTTGTGTTGTGATTTCATCTTACTATTTACTAATAAAGTAAAGTATCGTTCTATTTCACCTTCTTTCCACATGGTGGAATGAAGGAAAACAAAAAATAATTCCGATTTTTTCTGAGAGAGTATGAAATTTTTTTCATGGAATAAGAGAAATAGTGTAAAAATGTACTCTAGGTAAAATAGACATACACTCGTTTTATTCAACATTCAAGTCCTTTACTACTTTAAGGGGTTTGAAAAACCTCAGGAAACACACCGGCATTCAATCGAATTTCAGTCTCATTCTCTGGTGAGGTTACGTTTCTATACATACAACGATCCCTATAATAAGGGAAACCAGGGCAACTGTCTCTAGTCGAATAGTCACTATCACAAAGCTTTGTACGAAAAAGTCCAATAACGTATTCTCGGTTGAAGATAATGATGTCCAAAAATTACATGTGATTTGCATGATGTTCAGCACTACAAGGAAATTCGCTAAACCAGCTTGAAAAAAAAAACAATATGTGTATTCTCTACGCGCGACAAAAGTGAAGCTTTTTAAGCTGTAAATTTGTAGTTACGATAATTTATCGTCTACAAGTGAATTGTGAATGATTTACATCAAATGTCAAATTTGATCACATTGATTTTGATGTGTGATATGAAAATGAAATGAAAATTTACTTTATATGTATATGAATTTATAATAGGCATACTAAAATCTACTATAACAAATTAAAATTGACGGGGAAGGATAAACAGATATAACCTCAAATAATTATGTAATTACAAATTTTCTTTTATTCTAGAAATTAGAAGAATAATGGATTTTGGAGGCACGTTTGTATTTACGACAAAAGTGATAAAAACTATAAAAACATTTTAAATAAGTAGAAAGCTTGGGACGAGGTTTCAGAAATCGCCGACATGCCGAGTAAGTTGAATAATTCAATGATAAATTTACGTAAAGTATCCAATTTTGGTTTTAATTTAGAAAATAAGAAAAAGAGTTACCATCCGGGTTTGAAGCATCGTTTGTGAAGCATGTGTTTAAAACCATTTATACAGCACAGAAAGTATGTACATATTAAAATATAAATAATTCTTAATCATTTACTATATTTACAAAATTGGAACAAATTTTTCGAAGAAAATAAAATAATTATGGTGTCCCGTCCGAGTTGTCCGACGAACCGGAAGCGACTGGAGGAGATTAGTATCTTAGAACCGACAACCCCAAAGCAGAAAAATCTCGATCCATTTGTGAACACGTGTCACATGTTGCAGGCAATTATGGTCGAATTTTCTAAGAGACACAAAGCACAGAAACTAGCAGAAACTGCGGATGGCGAGTTTTTTAAGACGATTCTTCTCACATATCAAACGTTTTTGGGCTTAACATCATTCTCACATAATAAACGTTTTTGGGCTTAACATTTTTGTTAACATGTCTACTTTTTAATGCCGTATGGCGTTTTTATGGCGCCGTTTGATTTTTAAAATGGCGGACCATATATGTCATCTAAGATTTGTGATAAAAATTGTTATTTTTAGACATTTTTTAAAAAAATATCTAAAAGTAACACGTTTTATCGAAAATCTGGTACAATTTTAACAGAATTTTTAAATTGTGACTTCAGATTCGCGATCAGCGACCCGAAAAATCCCCTCGATATTGTTGTGATAGATTTTCATAATCGTTGAAAAATTTACCCTTTATTGGGGCCATCTTGGATGCGCCGTATACAATTTTTAAAATCTGACCCCCAATTCATGATCAGCGACTCCGAAAACCCCTAGACCAAGTTTTTCATTATTTTGAGTGCGCCATCTTGAATATTAAAATTTTGACCTCAAATTCGTGATTAGCGACCCCGAAAACCTCCTAGGACATGTTTCTATCGATCTTCATGAAAGTCGAAAAATTTGCCACTTTTGCGGCCATCTTCGATTCTAAAAAACTAATAAACAATTTGTAATCAGCGACTCCAAAAACACGTCTGAGTAAACTAACAGAGTTAAAATTACGTTAACGCCATACGGCATTAAAAAGTAGACTTGTTAACGAACATTTTAAGTCCAAAAAAAGTTTATTAATCTCAAAAATTGAAATGCGCAGAGGTGTCCGACAAACGCTTGCGTTCTTTTCAAAGAAGCTCTCATGATGGGTGACTGCTTAATTCGTTCTAGTGAATCATCTTTACCAAAAATCAACGTCTCCTCTTCTGACACGAAAGAATTACTATAACAGCAACAACGAAGATGCAGAAATTGGTTTCAGTTCGGAATCGTAAATCAAAAGTAAACCTGCAATTGATTAACATAAGGAACAATAAGAAATAAATGTAACACATCGACAGGTCAAAATCGAGCCTTTAATTTACTTCTAGCCAAGAATGAATACTGATATGTACATGCAATGCAACTGGGGGAAATCTTGTATTCCATGTCAAAAGTCAAAAGTTAATCGCCACTCAAAATCAGGACTTGATAAATTCGAGCTCCCCAGTGGCAAGTTTCAATACTTCCATATGTAACTATATACTGGGTCCACTGTCCCATTGGAATGGCTATCATTACGTTCTAACGAAGATCGACCGATTTACCCGTTGGAGAGAAGCTTATCGACTCCGAGAAATGACTACCAAAACCGTAAGTAAAATCTTCTACAATGAGTATATAGTATCTGTAGATTTAGTGCTTCACTTTTCATAACGGCAGACCATGGAACACAATTTAAATCAACAATGTTCACCGAGCTCACGAAGCTTCTAAGTTCATATCGTATTAGGACAACTGCTTCTAATAACGAAGGGAATAGTCTTGTCGACAGTGGCGTAGGGAAGGGGGTTGCAGGGTGTTAACCCCCCCGAAGTTTCACATATCATACAATCATTACATGGTGATATCATTTATAATTCGAATAAGGAAAATAATCAATACCTGTTATAGGTATTGTGTAATACACGCAACCTATTTTTGATCTACAGCGGCATAATATTAGTAAATCGAAACTAGATTACTTAAGCGAAATTAATTAAAATGTTTAAAAGACGATCGGGTAGATCTTCAACGATTCTATCTATAATAACAAGATTAGCATAATATATTTATCAGATTTTTACCAGGACTTTTAACCTGGCGAGCAGCGACTAAATGGATTAGCATTATTAAATATTCACGGAGATGTGGTTATATCAGTAGACGGTGACCTCGATGAATCGGCCTTAGTGGCACGAAGAATCAACATAAAATTATAAAAAAACTAATGAAGAATTGAATTCAAATAAATTCGTAATTTCTAAAAGGAAATAATTAAAGAAATTATTTTTCATTTAAGAACCCCTCTCCCCCCCCCCCCCCCCTCCTCCCCTCCTCCCTTAACAAATTTCTGGCTACGCCACTGTTGTCGAACGATTCCATATACAGGCAACTTAAAGCCGCTTGAACATTACCAACATTTTCATCCCGTTGGAGTTCTGACATTAAGACAGTTTTATTGAGTATATATGGTCAAAACATCAAGATTACCGATGAGTTCTTCATTGACGATCTAAATCCGAACTCAAGCACAGTTGCTTCGCATTTGGTATTGAAGCTTCGTACATCAATGAGAGCTTTAGTTACTACGGACAAACGACATCCGACCCAACAGTAAACGTACATCGACACAAATCTTGAAAATTACTCACACGTATTCATCATGGTTTGTTTTTTTTACTAATTTTTGCAGATGTCGAGTTTCATCTTTTTTCTAAGATTACATAAATAAGAAAACCAATCATTTGTATTGGTTTCTGACATTTTTTGTTTAAATCTGTTTTTTATGCGTAAAGAAAACGAATTTTTGACATCTGCATCTGCGAAAATCTTTGAATGTAAATCAGTCTTTCGTGACCAAACTTTTATTTCAATTTTACCAGGGCCACTATTCTTGGAATTCGATCAAAAAAGTCGCCCGTGATTTTCTAGTGAAATACGTTATTTCAGTCGAAAATTTAAATTGTTTTATACCAAAGTCACCGGCGAATTTTTCGGTGAATTTCAAGAAAACGGGCCCAGATTGCTTTGGTCTTTAGATTGCTTTCCCCCCATCGGGGGAAATTGGTGCTTGATGAAACTCTGGAATCTCGTCATTATAGCTCGTCATTATATTAACTGAGGTTATAATAGGTTGCTTCCATATTTAAGTGCGTAGTGCGAATTGCAGGAGGAAATTGAGGTTATTAAACCAAAACCTATTTTATATTTAATTTTGTGGAAATGTAGCTCAAGTTTCACAATCGACTGAATTTTCCTTCAATAACACATGATTCCACCTCATGGTTTACGACTGGTGAAATTTAATGGGATGAATTGATAATTTAGAATTGGACCAATTATAGTTAAAATATCCCTACCTGTGTATTATAATGTAATCATTTAGACAATCGAGCCTGTGAATTGTTCAATGTATGTCAATCGAGATATTACCATTTGATCTTGGAATTCCTGAATAACTGGTATTTCCTAAATAGCTTCTGACACAAATGAATAAGAGTCGCACGAGAGTTCAAGTTATTTGGCGTCATTGGGACCATAGTTTCAAAATTGAGAGTTGCCTTTATTGGAAAATTAAAGATTAACTTGTAGAATATGCAACGATATGTCATGCCTTGTAAGGGATATCAAGGCTATAGCGGGCAAATTATGTCAAGGTTTGGAACCTGAATCTTCTGCAGGAGGAAATTCTAATGCATCCATTCTTTTAGGTAGAAGCAAGAGATCTGAGAGGGCATAATTCACCTACACTATGTATCTTTAATTCAAATATATACATATGTAGGTTAAATTTACAAAATGGAAAAAATCAAGGCACAAAATAATATTAAAAATATTTCTTTTGATTTTATGAACGTTTAGGCACAGATAAGAATATCGGATGTTTCAAGCCGAACAAAGCAATTCATTCTGGAACCCAAAACCTGAAACTTAAACCAATTTAAATTATTTTTACTGAGGTTTCATCTAACCTTTAATAAAAGAAAGAAGGTTAGTAGAGACAAATTTTAATAAGCTCATCATTTGAAATATAATATTTAACAAACATGTTCAATAAAAGTAAATATTTGTTCAAAAATATTTATATTTATTTACGATAGATGGGTTATTTGAATCATTTTTGTATTATTTTGAGTTAATGATAAAATATTACAGACACATTTGATATTGGGTTCCTGTTCAAAACACCACAAAATCATTCGGGCTTAGTTCATTTGTGGTTTAGGCTCGTTTTACGTTTGAGTGTATTCCGATTTTTACGGTAATATATAAATTCTTCATTCACTGTGTTTTAGATGTAACATGACGAACGTAATAATATTACAAATGCAACTAGATTCTGATAACCCGGACCAATAAAAGTTTCCATTTGCTTTGCAAAACTTTTGTTTTCCTATGAAAATTCTGCCTTGTGAGATGCTTTATGTTTGGGTTTCGACGTGGAAGCTTGTGACGGAATAAACTAGTTTGGCATTGATTAACTTAATATTAACTTTATATAAGGACCGACTGTTAGCCCGATTTGCGCTTAATGGTGTATAATTTATCATCAGATTTTAAGAACAGCTTAAAAAGCTTACTTTCATGTTGAACAAAGGCGAAGTCTTATAATTTATATCATTTTAATACGTTCCGAAGATTGTAAGAGAATTCAATCCAGTTTCGAACTGATGAGCTTATGATTATGAAATACCACAATTTACATTCTATATATACAGAATGTGCTGTGCGTCATGTACTAGCGAATCATACTAACACAGATAAAACAACATTACATTCAACAAAAAATTAATAAAGCGAAATCTCAATGCGAGAATCAACGAATAGAAAAATGTTGTTCATCCAATTTGTGAAGCAACATTGTTATAATCTTCACTTTCCTGAATGATTAATATTATTTAAGTGAACATTTCAACACTCTTCCTCATAATATTTAATTTATGCAACAATCAGAGCAATTATCCCAAGAAAACCTCAAGTTAAAAAAAATTTCAAATTTCACTTATTCCTGAAATTTAAAACTATTTTTCTATTTTGAAGAGTTTTCTACTAAATTTTTAACAGATCCTTCACTGATATCAAGGCCATCAGATTATCAATTTACCTCAAATTCATTTAGTCAAGTGAAATTTATCGAATTAACCTTATTTGCCTTATGCATATTAAACAGAATTTTATTTACCCTTGAGGGTTTCTAAAACTCTTGCAGTTACACAGACAATTAAGAATAGAAAAGATTGTATTTTTTAACATCAAAATCTGTCACGTGTATTTCCATCTCCCAGTTCAAAGTAATCTGGTAAGAGTAAGTTTCTATTATATGTGTAGTTTGCTTCTAGCACCGTTAAATGGCGAATCGAGTATATAGTGCCTTAGCTTTCATTTATATTGTCTATCTGCTCTCATCGCCTCGGGCTATACAATTTTTAATAAGCTTTATCAGATTTATTCCGATTTCAATTCTAAATGAACTTTATATCATGTTTCAATTACCGGTAACTTCAGATCTAATCGATTTTTTTTTTGTTGTGTTCGGAGGAAAAGTTCAAAAACCTTAAATTTTATAAAATGGGGACTATTGAAAAACTAAAAATTTCAAATATTTTACCAGTTCATTTTGTAAATTTACAAAGGTGCAAAAATTTAGAATTTTAATGTTTTTTTATTGTAATTTGTTAATAATAAATTCAATTAGACAGCAGTGCAAAATCCGGAAATTTGCAGTTTCCAGTTCAAAGTTGAATTTGAGATCTTGGTATGAAACGACTATTTCGGAGTTCTAGTGTTAAGGCATATGTGGTATAGTACTTATCAATTTTCTAGGAAAACCAAAAATCTAGGGGTCGTGCTCTTGCAAATGTTTATCAAATAACCGTACCAAAACCAACTTGATTGAGCAAGTCCTTAATAAAATTTTGGCAGAAAGAATATTTACTGCGTTCTAATTTTTTCAGGGTCTGTTCAATTGTTTTTTTTTCAAAATTTGTGTAAGTAAATTAAATTCGATAGATCTACGGGAATATACCTCATCTTAGTCGAAATTCGAATTTCTATTTTTGGAAATTTACACGATCTGTAACCTTATGTTAGCTTTCGGAACAGAATTCATGTTTTAGCGCTACAAAAGCTCCCATGATATCGAATTTTAATATCAACTTTCACATCCATTTAATAGCCACATTTCTTGACGTTTAATTTGAACAAAACAACTACTCGGATAAAAATTTCGGCCCAAACAGAAAAATTTATTAATGTCGAATTCTTTGATCCCGAATTCATTGATCCCGGATCAAACAATTTTGATCCCAAATACTTTTTATATTTTTTTTTTGAAAGAAAATTTTGATCTTTTTTTTGGTCCGGGATCAATTTACGAAATCCGAGATTTTCGGCAGATTTTATTTGAGGTTTTTCAAATACATAGAAAATTGAAACGTCAAAGTGAAAAATGTGTTAGCGCCATTTTTATGATTTATTATACAACTTTATTATTACATATATTACAAATAATTTTTATTTTTATTATAACGACTTTGCGATATTTTACGTAATTGGACTCCGTCTTATTTCTAAACGTCATATTCTCATATTTTTTACTGTTATTTTTGCACCAGTACAACCACAAATAGGGATTTTTATTTTCATATTCTTTAACAGACAAAAACAAGATTTTCTTTATGAAATCCGGCAGAATTACGACATAAGTGTTTGTTGTTGCTTTCAATGTAAACTTTGATTTGATCCGGATCACTATAATGGCTAATGTTGCTTTTTGTTTATTTTATTGTGGTAAGGCTGTATGTCTGTTTAACAAAGGCCTCCTACACATAGCGTAGCCCCATCCCTGTGAAAGTACTGAAAGTTTACCTGAAAGGTGGAACCTAATCAAAAAAGCATCACGTTTAGTCATTGACGAAAATCTTTTTCTGTGAAAATATTGACTAAGCGGGACTTTTAAAGGTATTTTATATTTAAACATTGAAAATGAAAAATTCAAAAATTTGAAAATATTTTAATTTGAACACAAAATTTTTATTCTGGCAATTTTCTCAAATTGACTTTCAATATTTCCTAAAATTCCATATTTTGGTGAAAATTCCAATACATATTAACAAAAAGCGCTTAAATTACCAAAATTCAGAAAGGATGTTGAAATAAAATTAACTTCTCTGAAATTTTATTAAATTCTAAAAAAATAAATTTTATAATGACAATTGAAACAGGAAGAAGTCTGGCTTGTACCTGCAAGATTGACGAAGCAATTCCCAACATATTTTAAAACTAATTTGAATCTAACTTTTCAGAATTAGCTTTTTAGCAATTAGTAAATTTACCTGAAATATTATTTTTATTTCAAATGGTTGTCTCTCAAACCCTTTAGTTCAATTCCCAAAAATACTTTTTTTTATAGTAATTTTTAATATCTCGACGTTTTGAAAGTGGCTGAGCCTAAAAAAACAAAAAAAAAATGTCTGTCCGTCTGTCTGGACTTCTGGATGTCTGTACCCATGGTATTTCGAGAAGGCCTTGTCGGGTTTAAAAGTTTTTTCGCCAATCTATTTCTACGGTGGAGGCGGAGATTTGAAAAGCTCTTGGAACTGAGTGTATATATAAAATGAGTTTAGGATGAAATTCTGGAATATGGCTAATTATGATGGAACTTGCCTATTTCCCAACTTGCAAATGATTTTTAAATCAAGTTCTGGAATGTGGCCAAGTTTGATAGAATTTGGCTGTCTCAACTGATTATGATGAAGTTCGGTAAGTAGACTAGTATTGGGATTCTAAAATTATTTTTAGATGAAATTCTGGAATATGGCCAGTTAGGTCCATTCCAGGTCCATCCAAGAACTTGTCCATTTTTTTACGGATTTTAATGGAATTTCTTATATGCGATGATAATGGGATTTTAAAATGATTTTTAGATAAAATTCTGGAATATGGCCAAGTAAAACGGAGCTTTGCTATTCCTTAACCGAGTATAATGAAATTCGAGATTGGGAATAATGATTTAAAATAATATTTCTAATTCCGAAACTCTAAACTACCGTTATTAGTTTCAATACTGAGGCGCGTATCCGCTACACACTACATTTTTCTAAACAAGGCCAAACTTACCACTCTGACAGCAAATACTTAGAAAACATAACCCAAAGTTTAAAGCTAAGGATTGTCAAGAAAAGTTTTTAATGGAACTTGAATATTGTTACGGAGATAATCTTGATCGTTTAGCAATTGAAATAGTAGGTGTGTTCAGGCTGTCTTATAGAAACCTCAACAGCTGTATGATTCACAGAAACCTAAATAGACAACATTATAGAAGCATATTGACATATTTCTCACAATATCGTCTAAAAATAAATTTTGGGTCACATTTCCTTCTATTCGTTGGAAACGTCAAAATTCATCATAATCGGTTAATAGCTAAGTTGTATTCTTATTGACCATATTACAGAACTTTATCCAAAAATCATTTTAGAATCCCACTTCGAACGCATAATTTCCTGAAACGTCAATTTTCATCATAATCGGTTAAGGAATAGTCAAGCTCCATCCTATTTGGTCATTCATATAATTTGTTAAGGGTTTAATTTGAAATGTAAAATGATCAATTTGAAGAGTAAAACCTGTAAGATTATATAATGGTATGATGGTATGTTGGTATGATGGTATACATGTATGGCGGTTGGATGGTAAGATGATATCATAGCCTGCCAGTATGATGGTATGATTATATGATGCTGTAGTGGTATGAGATATGCATTTATGATGATATGATGGTATGAAGGTGGGGTGGATTGATGGTAAGATATACATCATGGTGTGATTGTTCGGCGTCACTAAGGGCCCATGGTACGATTGAATGATGGTTTAATGGTACGACAGTACGTATGCCGGTATGATGGTGAGTAGAGTTCAGTTGAGTTGCAATTGGGTTGGATTTGAAAGAAAAGTTCAGTTATATTTTAATTTGAGGTCGAGTTTAGGGTTTAATGGGAGGTTAGATTGTTGGGATTGGATTGAAAAATAAGTGTAGAGTTGAGCAGAGGGTTAAGATTTGAGTCGAGCTAAGTTGAGTTGACGTAGAATTAGGATTTAGTGAATTATTTATGGGTTGATTTGGAGTTAGGTTAAGAATTGATTTGATTGTTGATTAAGTTTTGATTTAGTGATTTAATTGATAGCTGGGTTGGCTGGTAATTTGGTGATTGCGTTCATTTCGGGATTGATTTGGGAGTTGAATTAATTAAGACAAAAGTTCTGACCACTTTATGAGGTTTCAGCCCTTTATATTTTACTTAGTTTGTTGCAAAAAAAATATATTTTATGATTCCAAGGAATTTTTGGTTTGGTGCTCAAAACACATTGTGCTGTTTTATTAATTTTTTTATATACTTTGGTGCCGGCCTTTAATATCTAGATTTGTATCAAATTTCATGATGATTTCATTATTTCGATAAAATTAAATAAATATCTAAAAATAAAAATCTTCAATTTTAAAATAAAAAAAAAAAAAAAAAACAAAATCTTAAAATTTTAAATTTTATGGAAAACCCCAAAAATTTGAAATTTTAATTTTCACAAAAAGTGGAACAAGTTTCTGAATTGTCAAACCTATAAATAATAATAGTGCACAAATATCTTGACTTTCAGAGAATATGAATCGAATTCTTAAAAAGCGCATCGAAATATTCAACATTCCAAATACTCTCGCTTACATTTTCATTTATGTATATATGTACATACATATAATACCCACCTTCACTATTTTTATTTCATATTTATTATTTAATTAAAAATAAAAATAAAAACATTATTTATAAACAATATTTAGTCATGGAATATGTATGTAAACAAAAAATTAATTCGTAAAGGAATCCACGCGTGCGAAATGAATAGCGCATGTAACTTTCGTTTATTAGTCGACGAATGCGTGCAAATCATTTTAATTTATACCCTCCCGTCAAAATTGAATAATTATCAAGTGAAATTATTAATTAAATTAAGAGCTGATTGTAAGGAATTTGCACATTATATATTGTGTATATGTATTAAATTACATAAGTAAGCCTTTTATGTGAGTTCGCGGCATTAATTTGTATATGCGCGCGCGCGCGCGAAAGACCTTGATAATGCGAGATATTTATGATTTTAGGAATTTTAATAATTTTTTTTTTTAGATTTTTACCGATGCATTCATTTTAGATCAAATTTTCTGCTGTTAGTATAAAGTATATTCGCGCCTAAAAATTATATTGTACGAATATATATGAATTATTTTAGAAAGTCTTAAATTTTTTTTTATACAATTTTAAAACTTGATTTTTATTTTTTTGTTTTTCGATCGTTCGTTCGTATACAATATTATAGTCAAGTATATAAGAGAGAGTCTATACCAAGTCAACTTTAAGAAAAAGAAAAACTAAAAAAAAAAATTATTATTAATAAAATAACTACTCTGCTTATAGTTCAAATCGATCTCCATTCCATTCCATACTACCATGATAAAAAAATATTTCTTTTCTCTACATTGATTTTGTGGTATGTTATACATAAGTGGATATACATATAAATTGTGTATAGCTTATAGCTTATATATAATGTGCTTAAAGCGTTCTTATGTAGTTGTTTTCTTCATGTCTTTTATTTTTAAAGAGAATATTTTAGTAAAGAATTTTTATTTTATTTTGTGTAGTTTTATTTTTTAGTTTTTTATATTGGAAATATTTTTGTTGTTGATTATACAAATGGGCTCATGGACAGATATTATTTTTCTTTTAGTTTGATAATACGTACTTAATACTTTATGCATATAAAAACGTGGAAATATCTTAAAGGAATACGACATTTCCCTGCGCTCGTATTTTTTTTTAAAGGGTTTTAATAAATTATAAATTTTAATTTTTTAATTAATTTTTGTGTATGTTTTCTAGCTACTGACTTAATTTTTAAATTTTTTATTTTCTTATAAAATTGTTTTGTTTTTTATTTTATTATTATTTTCTTTTGTATATTCTGAAGATTATTTTTTAATTTTCTGTTTTTAATGTTTAATTTGTTTTTGTGCTTAAATTCCATTCACCATTAATGATGATTGGGCAGATCATAGTTCAATCATCACGAGAAACCTGTTATTTTTTTTTTTTGTATATAAAATAAATTTTAGTATTTTAAAATTAATTTTTTTTTATTTTATTTTTTTATAGTGAAATATAAAAACTAAATAAAATAAAAAAAAAAAAATCGACCTTGAAACCTCTTTCAAATTTTCACCTTACTTAACATTGCAGCAGCAGCAAGCTAAGCACACCGCATTTTCTGATTAACTGAAATTTAAAATATTTGTTGTGTGTATAGATAGTTTCAGTGTTTCATAACATTTTTCATTCGCAGGAACACAAAACGGAAAACGTTTTAGTTATTTAAAAATCTAGGCTTTTAAAAAGTTTAATGATTTACCGTGTCACATATTTTGGCCGATTTAAAGTCAAATTTTTGAAATTTAACGAAATTCTGAATTTTGTGTTTTAATTTTAGTTTTGATATGCTGAAGATTTTAAATTGTTTTTTAATGTTTGATTTTCGAGTTCCAATTTTTATTAATACTTCAAAGTTTGCAATTCTAAACTTTTTGCTAATTTATTCAAAATTAAACAGCTGGAACATACGATTTTTTTTAAATTTTGCATTAATTGATTAATTGGTAGAAACATTTGTTTTTTTGAAAGAAGAATTCGTTCATTTTAAATTGAATCCGAATTCTGGTCTGCAAACCATCCACATCATGCCGTTTGACTGTAAATGTAATGCGTGCTTGAGCTAATGTAAAAGATAACCTTAGATTAACTTCAAAAATTTGAGCCGGAACATAATTGTTTACCGGTTAAATAATTATGTTTCGACAGGTAATTTAAAATTAATCACAATTTTGTTTCCATTCATTATTAAGCGGAAAAATACCCAAACTATGCACAGCACACAAATATTGACGTATAGAAGGCACATTTTTTATAAATTACATAAATCCTCTTTGACGTGAGTTTTATTTAAATGTAAATAAAAATATTGAATTTTTGACTGAATTACGAAAATGATGACGAGTTTTAATAAAATAAGGAAAAAGTTGAGATTCTTTTCTAATTAGCATATTTCATTAGACCAGGGGGTCAATTCTCGTTCTATGAAAAAATTCAATGAAAAAAAAATCTTTTCATTTACATCTACATAGTCAACCAAAAACAAAGTTATATAATTTTCACAGTACCGTGGGCCGATTCTGTTTCCATGAAAAATAAAATGAAAACATTTCCCAGTGGAAAAAAAAAATATTCAAAATATTCTCATATGAAAAGAATTTGTTCATTGACCATTTTGCTGGTGAGAAAATCATTTAAATGTGTCTATTAATGTACCGATTTACCGATATACCGAAAGTTGTGTCCAAAATCTGAAAGGGTTGTGGTTGACCGCCATCAACAGATCGTACTTCAAGCAAACTTGGTAGTTTTCATAGTTTATAAAGGTATTGAAAAATAGAAAGAGCTTTTATTCATTTTCCAAAATCCTAAACTACCAACTACCTACCACTACAACTAACCACATTGATGTACAGTCGTTTTAAGTGCAAATTTCTTGAATTCTTAAAATCGACTTAGTTCCTAGATTTCCAAAATAGTCCTTTTAAGCCTTAATTTTAAAATTTTATAATTCACTAAGCTTTTTTAATTCTAAATTCAAGCATCTGATTTCTACTTCTATTTTAAAAATCTGTAAATTTAGAATATCCTATTGAAACAATTAGTATACAAATAGTTTTTCGAAACAACTGCATTTAAAAATTCGAGTTTCGGTATAGTAAATAAAATTTAAGAGTTTTAATGCTTTCACAATAGCGCTTCACAAGCTTAGACTATGATCGGTATAGGAACAACGCCGAGCCTATAGGAACTATATTTCACGGCTGGAAAATAATTTAATTTCAAACCCAAAACTATTTTGGCCTTTTGTTGATGTCAAAAGAAAATGTTCTGGTTATCCACAAATGATGTCGTTGAATGATGTAACTGCCTGTAATGCTGAGGACATACGAGTATGTGAATTATTTGCTGATTTTTTCCAATCAGTCTATCAAAAATACAATGATAATGCTATTGATATTTCATTAGAACCTCGTAGTTCGCATCATCAAAATTTAATTGGAATACCTTATATTTCAGTAAAAGATATCAGCCTTTGTATATCCAAGATGAAATCGGGATGTGGTTTTAATAACATACCTGCAAAAATACTTATAGATCTTAACAGCTCGCTATCATTACCACTATCTCTGATATTTAATGCGTCTCTGAAGAGTGGTGTATTTCCGTTGGTATGGAAAAAGTCAATTATAATTCCCATTTTTAAATCCGGAAAACGGAGCAACATTAAAAATTATCGTGGCATATCTATATTATCATCAATTCCAAAATTATTTGAGCTTATTATTTCTGATTATTTGTATTTTAATGTTAAACCTTTATTATCACTTCAACAACATGGATTCGTCAGGCATCGTTCTACCACTACAAATCTTTTAAGCAGTTATTCTTCATCAATATCTTATTGGTAATCACCAGCTAGAACGAGTTATGACATTTAAAGATTTGGGTGTTGTCCTGGACCATCAATTGAATTTCCGAGACCATATTAATTTAATAGTAGCTAAGTCTAATTCTCTACTTGGCTTTATTCGTCGTATCACAAATGATTTTCGTAATCCACAATCAATTAAAACTTTGTATTGTTCCATTGTTTGATCTAATTTGGAATACGCATCGATTATTTGGGATCCTGCTTACAATATTTATATCGATAGAATTGAACGAATACAGAAGCAATTTATTATTTACTATCTTCATAAATTGAATTGGCCATTTGATCCGAACCTTCCAATGTGGCTGAATAAAAAGAATTTGCCATCCTACGGTGACCGCTGTAGAATTGCTGATTTGGATTCATTGCTTGTAAGACGTAGATGTGCTGCTTCAACATTCATCGCTGATCTGCTTAACAGTTCGATTGACTTCCCTAAACTACTTGCAAAGATTGATATTCATGTGCCCTGTAAACCTACTCGGATTAGAAATTTTATATATTTGCCGACATTTAAATCTAATTACGCACATAATGCTCCGGTCCCGGCGATTTGTCGATAATTTAATTGTAATTTTGATGTGTTTGATTTTAATGTTTCTAAATGTTCTTTTAAAAAATTAATAAAAACTAAATTGTAAAATTGAAAAATAAAATTGTAATCAAAAAAGGATTTTTATCCCGTTGATGGTAAATAAACAAATAAATAAATAAATATTTGAATATTCTTCAGATTCTAGACATTTCAAAATAAAGAAAATTCGTAAATTCAAAAATACTTTCAACTTGAGATTATATATGGAACATTTTAAATTTTATGAAATTCTTACTATCTCATTTTCATAAAAATTGACAAATACAGGTTATTGGTGAAATTATTGAAATTAGTAATTGTTTGGGCTTTTTAAGATTTCAAATTTCGACATAACTTACCTTTATTCTTCAATCAGAATTATTTTATAAACATTTCAATATTGTGAACGAACTTTAAAAATCGAATTTTGTAAGTATGGATGTACAAAACTTCTGTGTAAAATATCAAATTACAAATTCCACAAATAGATGACCGCCATTTAAATGTTACAACTAAAGTAGTGTATACTTTATTAAAACAAAAGTAAAGCATAAAAAAATTATTGGAAGTATCGAACTGCGTTCATTATGGTTGCATAACTTAACTAACATAAGATACCTATCAACAAATAGTACGCACAATGCACATAAGTTAGTCACTTATTGCCATACAAAAATTACTGCAGCTATAAATATTAGGCTCTTAATACAAATGTCGATAAACAAGTGTCTTGTGTAAACGAACAAATATTTATCGTTTATGCGGGCCTCAGATGATCAATAAGTATTGCCAATATAATATTGTCAATATCGAAAAAAACTATTGGCAAACGGCAATTGTCTCAGACGATCAATACTATTGGCAATATACTTAAACGTCAAACAATAAAAAAAAATTATTTCCAGGTAATACTCCACTTTGAACCATGTTAGATAAAAATTAAGCTTATGTAGCGATTATTTGGGCATTATCAATGAAAAAAAAAATTAAAATTAAAAGGAAATAATATGGTCTAGTATTGTCATTTTACGTGACCTATATACATAATTACGAGAAATTACTCTGTCTCCCACACTTAATTTGCGCATTACTTCTATGTTCTCGTTGGCTTTATTGGCAGTATGACCTGATGGTAGAAATACATCAAGTTTGATTCTTAGTTTTCTCTGGAACAGATTTTCTGCTGGACTTTTTCCGTTATTTAAAGGTGTAGCTCAATATCTTAATAGAGTTTCTCGAATATTATCGGCACTAGAACCACCTTCATTGAAAGTCTGCACATAACGTTCTGCCTGCCCGTTTGTCGCTGGATTGTATGGTGCAACAAAAATTAATAAACTTTTTACTTTAAATAATGGTAGCATTGTCCGATACCATTACCTTTGGAAATCCATGGTAGGCAAAAATTGATTTTAACTTTTCAATTGTCATCTCGGTTGGACGGCTACAGTTTATAATTGCGATTTCTGGCCACTTCGATTTTGCATCAACTACAATTAGAAAAAATTGTCCCTTGTACGGTCCTGCATAATCAAGGTGAATTCGCTCGAAATTTTCTTTCGGTTCTTCCCAGTGGTGTGTTTCTACCATTCTGGGCGGTTTTTGATTTTCGGCACACGCATTGCAACTTTTCGCAAATGACGTAATATCGATGTCGATGTTTTTCCAATAGACATATCGGTGAGCCAGGCTTTCATTTTGCATATGCCTAGATGTGTATGGTGTAATTCTTTCAAAACTTCATTTTAAGGCTTACTGGAACTACAACTCTGGTCCCTCTGAAGATTGTACCGCCATGAAGAAGGTTTTCTTTTAGTTTTGATAGAACTGGATCGTTGTCTGTTTCTCGCACGATATTTTCACTTGTGAGTGTTAAAGTACTTATTGTATTTATTGTCTGGGCGTTCATAATATCTGTATCATTCTAATATAATGTAATTTCGTCAATCGGTGCTCTCGAAAAATAAACAACATTTTATTGTTTTTCAGTTTCACGATGTTCTATGGTATACTGGAATTCCGAGAGAAATGAAGCGTAACGCAGTAAGTGGCTGGATATCATCGTAGGTAAATTTCTATTTAGTTTGAAAATATGTGTTAACGGTTTGTTGTCCATTACTAACTTGAACTTCTGACCATATAAGTACATGTACAATCTTTTAATAGTCCAATAAATTGCTAGTGCTTCGCGGTCTAACTATGGCTATAATTTTGTTCTGCAATAGACAGTGAACGAGATATGAACGTAACCGGTTTTTCTTCCCCTTGAATGACTTGAGATAATATTCCCGCTATTCCGACTGGGCTTGCATCGCATGATACGGTGATAGGTAACGCTGGATCGAATAGCAGTAAAATTTTATCACTTGATATTTCTGTTTTTAATCTCATAAATGCTGCTTCACACTTTTCTGTCCATCGAAATTTTACTTTACTATGTAGAAGCAAGCGTAGTGGATGTGTGAGTGTAGCTGCATCTTTAATGAATTTCGAATAATACGTGATTAGTCCAAGAAATTGTTGAACTTCGCGAGTGTTCTTCGGACGTGGTGCTTCCATTACCGCCTTTATTTTCTCTGGAGCCTTTGATATTTTATTTTGTTCGATCTGATATCCCAGATAATTGATTTTCATCTGGAAGAATTTGCGTTTTTTCGCGTAAATATGAAGGTTGTATTTTTTCAACCGATCGAAACAATCAATAAGGCGCTGCTAACACTCGTTGTAATTTGATCCTTGGATTACGATGTCATCGAAGTTTGTTGACATACCCTCCAGACCTTGAAGCACCTGGTCTAGTATTCGATGAAATTCGCTTGGAGCCGTTTTAATGCCAAACGCTAGTCTGTTGAATTTGTAAGTACCCTTATGTGTGGTTATCGTTTGAATTTTTGCACTATCCTCACCCATTGATGATACGCTTTGAATAAATCTAATGTATACAAAAGTACGTAGCATTTTTTAATTTGTTAAGAATTTCTTCCATACGCGGAATCGAGTAATGTGCGTCTTCGAGTAGTCCTACTTTATAGTCTACGCACAATCGAACTTGATTTTTTGGTTTTGTAATACACACTAACGGTGATCCCCAATCGGATGTATTAACCTTCGTAAATATTCCTTCTTGTTCAAGAATGTTTAATTCCTTTTCGATTTGTTCTCTTCGTAAAAACGGTACCTCTCTTGCTTTGTGAAATATTGGTTTAGCATCTGGTCTAAGTTTTAGTGAACACTGGACATCTGGAATTTCCCTCACTTTTTGTTCAAAAATTTCACTATATTTTGTCTTGAGTTTGCGAATGTTCTCTTCGACATTTTCAGTTGACAGAATTTCATTTATATAAGATTCATCTTTTAAATGTATCGTTTTTGTGTGACTTATTCCACGTTAATATATTGTAAAAATAAAATAAAACAAATTTTATTTTAATTATCTATTAAACTTCCGTTTATGTGGAATTATTTTTTATTTTTTATTTTTGTAATATCGATTTCGATTAACAAGTAATCATCTTCAGTTACTGAACTACTAAAGAAAATTATGGATTCTGTCATCTTTATATACCTGTTTTATCCCTACGTCATAGCCTACTTGATCAAGAATTTCGAATTATTATGTCGTATATTTTATTTACAGGAGTATTAATCTTATTATTAAGTAAATTATTATTTCTTCTGTTTTTATAGATCAATAATTCTTCCATTCGGTCCATATTATCACCTTTTCTCATTGTATATAGAATTTTCATGTTAGTATTCATGTCTATATAGTTATGTTGTGTTGTATTGATATGTATAGCAAAGTTTGATGTCGCATACATTTTACCAATATCACGAACGTGTTCTTTATATCTTTGACCGAAGGATCTACCTGTTTGTCCTATGTAGAAAGCAGGACAATCTGAACAAATCAACTGATATACTCCAGTGTCTAAAATTTCTTCTTTCTTAGGCTTTAATTGCATTTCGAGGTTTTGTTGAGTTTTAAAAGCAATTGTATAGCCAAAATTCCGAAATATTTTTTGTATTTTAGAACTCGTGAAGCTGTTATATTCCATTGAAATGTATATTTTAGATGTATCTTCTTCTAAATTTAATGTTGTATAATTTCGATACATTATTTTGTTTTTGTATGATAAATTAATTTGATCTATTATTTTAGGTCTATATCCATTTTGACTTGCGATGTATTTTATTATGTTTAACTCTTCTAGTTGATCCGCTTGTGTCATTGGTATAATATTTAATCGATTTATCATATGATTATACGCTGCCATTTTATGTTGTAAAGGATGATCCTTTATGTATGGTACAACAATGTATGGTTTATTATGTATGGTACAACACCTAAATCTTTGCAGACCAGTGCGTATGGGAAAGTATTTTCATGCCACACTCACAATTTTAAAGTGATTTAGGCAAAAATGATTCAAAATTGTTCGCAAGAAGCTTCCTAAATCGTGGTTTGTCGCTAAATAAACATTAAATTGCCAATGAAACCGTTTAGAAGAATTGTTTAAAAACCACTAAGCGATCAAAATAGAATTAAAAACGATTTACAATTTATATAGAAAATCAGATAGAATTGTTTAGATTTTAACAAAGAATACTATTGAATTTTTATATTATAAGCTTAATACTGACGCAACCACAACAACTGTAACGTTCCAGGAAATTTCCCCAACATTATATCGTGTTTTGGGGTATTTTACTTATAAAATTTAACTACAGAATTTAAAATTCTATAATTTTAGATTTTATCTCCAAACAAAAAGTTTCTGTAATCAGATTCATTCTTAGTTAGTTGTGCTAATAATCTAACGACCTCATATTAATTTCAGTGACACTATACAAAAATCCGGTTTTAAAACGCTTCATTAAAATTTTGGTAAAACATACACATACGTATATAAAGCCTAATCAAACCCAAACAATCGAAAAAAAAAAAATGTTTACCATTTAAAGCTTTTTTTTGTTATTTTTATTTAAAGTTCTATTTATATTTCGTGGAATTAAATAAAATAAAAATTAATTAAATTAAGAAAAAAAAAAAAAATCCTCATTTACATGTGCGAGAAAACATGTTTGAAATGAAGATGGACGCAACAGTAAGTTAATAAAAAAAAAAAAAATAAAAATAATTAATTGTGCGCGATTTTCATCATTCAGAGATGGATGATAAAACTTTTTTGTACAATTTCTACAAAAGAAAACAAAAAATGTTATTTACTTGGCTTAATCACCTTCAAAAGCTAACCCAAACAAATAATAATAATAATAATAAATGATAATAGCACATCAAATTCCAAAAAAACGAAAGGGCATTGTTTCATAACAGGTAATCGGCGGTTCCACGCCCGTAGTTAAACTCGTTCAATTAGAGATTAGCTTTGATCTACTAAAAAATCGATTTCTGACAATGACAATTGAAACACGACAAAAATGCGAACTAAATTATTTCAACATCACAAAGCTGTTTTCTTAAAAATTTAAAGATTTGTTGTTGAAACCTACAGCGCCAAAGCATGCTAGAAATAAAATCTCTCTTGCGTCATTTTAACAAATTTATTTTATCTTATTAAAGCGTTAGATTCAGGCCAATTATATATATTACTCGCATACATATACATATAATTTAATGAAAAATAATTTCGGTAATTCTTCAGCCTTGCCGAAAAAAACTTAAAAAAGTATGTATTTTATGAAACATAAGATGATGAGATTTCAGTAATATAATATTCAAGGCATTTCTCAAAATACGTATTATCTCAAAACTATTATCAGCCTAAAACTTTTTAAGCTTTTTTGGCTGGGTATTTTTCTAAGTACTGTCCAAAACTCGTTTATGATAGGTAAATCGACCCCTTGTGTATCTTGAGATAAAATTAGAAAATTTTCATTTTCGTGAAGCTTCGTCACAAATAGCATCCCTTGTGAATCATTTGTCTTTTGTTAGAAAATCAAGTAAAGGTTTTGCAATTTTGGAAAAATTTGAACAACATTTCCTATATAATATCTAACAAGGCAAAGAAAAGATTTTATGTTACGAGCACTTTACTGTTGCAAACTTTTTACGGCTTCAATTTTAGATGGATCGGGTTTAATGCCGGAATAAATCATTATACTACCTTGATCAAAAAGTTTCCGGAATTTATTCAGAAAATTAAAAATACAAGTTTATTAATCTAAATCTATATTGTCCCCTTCAAAGTAATCCCCATCGGCTACAACACACTTTTGCCAGCGCTTGATCCAATCCTCGAAACATTTTTTATATTCGGTTTTCGGTATGTCCATCAGTGCCTCCTGCGATTTTTCCATTATTTCCTCTCGGCTGCTGAAACGCGTTCGCCGTAATGGTTTTTTAACTCGATTAAACAGAAGAAGTCACAGGGAGCCAAATCAGGTGAATTCGGTGGCTGTTGGATGGTATTTGTTGCATTTTTCGTCAAAAAATTACGAATAATGGTGGCACTGTGCGACGGTGCGTTATCATGGTGCAAAATCCACGAGTTTTCTGCCCACAATTCTGGTCTCTTTCGGCGAATTGCTTTACGCAAACGTCTCATAACGCCCAAATAATACTCTTTGTTTACGGTCTGGCCTTCTGGCAAAAATTCATGATACACTACACCAATGTAATCCATGATAACCGTGAGCATTGCCTTCTTTTTGACTGAAAACGACGTGGCTTTTTTGGTCTCGGCTCATTTGGTGAACGCCATTCACTTGCCTGATGTCTGGATTGCGTGTCGTACTCATAAACCCACGTCTCGTCTCCAGTAATGATCCTTTTGATGAATGTGGGATCGGATCCAGCCTCGCAAATCATGTCTAAAATTGTAAATAATTTCTAAAATTGTAAATAATCGCCAACACACACAGAGATAGATGTACTCTTGACTAAGTAACTTTTGCAAATGTCAAGCTATAACGCTAAGATTTAGAGGGAATATCAACAACAGATGTACCAATTTAACAAAAAGAACAGAACTCAAATCGGAACGATGGGAGCGCCACACGGTGGTTATTTCGGAAACTTTTTGATCAAGGTAGTATATCCCAAATAATAAATTTCTTTGCACAGAAGCTGACATTTTCAGGATTAAATTTTAAGTTGTATTGTCGAAGACAAAAAAATACAACGTTTATCATCTATGTAAACTAGGCACTATATACATACTTGATGTATTAGGCAGCCCCATACTCTTATGAGTAAATAGGTAATGTTCTGTTTCAGTATACTGAAGGCAGTTTTTTCACGGCCTTTTAAATCGATTGGTATCTATGAGCCGGACCAATAATCGAAAAACAATGAGCACGCCCTTACTGAGTAAAGGAAACACTTCAGGAGTTGTAATGTGCACTACAATAATACACATACACAGTAATTAGACTTACAAAAGTATGTAAAACCATTTTCTATTTTCAAAATAAAATTTTCTATATATAAGCTCCAGGAAGTACTTTTGCCGAATAGCTGTTATCAATTAGTAAAGTTGGTATTTTCACAGATATTTCGGAATCCCGATGATTTCAAAATCCCGATTATCCTGGCTGGTGAAGGAAAATTTTAATTTTGAAACGGGATTTCATAGTATACAACCCATAAAATAAAATTAAAAATCGCGATTTTCTGAAAACCGGGATTTTTATTTTTGCAGAACCGCGATTTTAAAAATCGAGATTTTGAAAACCGGGATTTCGTTACACACCCATTTCTGAGCGGGCTGGAAATTTATTTTCTGTTGGCTGTTTTTAAAAGTTGGTAAGTAGCTGTTGTTTTATTAAAAGTTTGTTGAATGCTTTTTGAAGAAAAGTGTAATTTGCAATTAAAATACTCGTAATTTAAAAAATCTTCTCAATGCCGAAACATTGAATTGGAAAATCATTTCGAATAACTTGAAAGTTTTCGACATTGGTTAATCCAAGTGTTTCTAGGGATTCGTTTGAAATTCTTGTGGTTTTACACTTGGAATCGGGTTAGGAAAGAGGACTGGAATCAAATTCTTTATTTTAACCATCCTTATATCAACAACCGAATTTATGAGAAAATACAAAATTTCTCCGGATTATGCGTAAAGCTAGTTTCAAGAACATTGAAGAATTGGTATAGATATTAAAATCTGCTAAGGTTTTATGTCATTTGATAGAAACTTTTGTTGTACATTTATCTATCATATTATAATTAGGCGTTTTTTTGCTCCCCTTTTGTGGGAAGAGTACCTAACTGTTTGGATCCCCGCAAGTTTCACGCAAGTTTTTTTTACGTTAAATGGCCTCTCCAAACAATTTTGAATGTGGTGCCCTTTATTATGGCAATTCGTACACAATATAGTATTTGGTAATTTTGGAAAATTATTTGTTGAAATGTTGGTCTGCGAACCGAACCGAATGATAAATTTGTCTTCGAATTATCAAAAGATTTTAATTTGAAAGTAGAAGGTTTGTGACCAACTTTATTACAAAGTTGGCATTTCATAAAGCTGAGAGGAAAATTATTTAGAATTTTGTAAAAACGATTTTGATGAATAGAATTAGATGAATAATTTTTTGGAGCAGAATCCTTTTCTAAGACTTTCGTTGCCGCTTCCTTTAGTGTTTTAAACCTAAAAGCTTTTTACTAATAATTTCCTCGGTTCCAGCAATTCTTCTTGAAAGGTCGAAGAGCCATTCTACTATTCAAATTTATTATATCTTTTATGGTTTCGATATTTAGTTCTGGTAAACAAGCTTCATTTAAATGATAAATATGCTTTTCAATGTGATTCCAAAATGTTTTTATATCTTCAGTTGGTTTTTGTTTTATATAATTTAATTCTAATTGAATAGACTCAAGTGAGTGTTTCGACAACAATTGAGTTTTCTAAATTCTTTCAACTTCTCTATTTCATAAGCTTTACCGTACAGTTTGACTCTAAGAATTTTTTTACGAATGACAGAAACAATATCACAACACGATATAAATCCATGCAGATTTTCCGATGATCCCTCGAATTCAGCTAATATTTACGCGACATTAATACGCAAGTTCAAAAGTCAGGTCGATTTTCCTATTTACGAATATTCTTCCGAATTGAAACTTTTAATAAGCCATGTTTCAGAGAAAATAATCCCATTTGAGGCTTCTGTCCGAAAATCTTATTTCGTTTGTTAAAGGGTCTAATAAATACCCCCGTTTGCATTTCATAATCTTCATTTTTGTAATTATTAAAATCAGTCAGTAAATACTCGAGCTATAGTTGTTTAAAAACATCTACCATTTCTTTTTAAATGATAATAAATGAATGATTTTATGATATGAATATAACAGATTAAAAGCTGCGCACCTAATAGATATTTTCACTTCAGACAGACATTTATACGTAACTTTTTGGCGTTAAAACAGACGAAAACTAAATATATTCCCTACTAACTAATTCAGGACATTAAAAAGAAACAGAAAACGAAGTTGAATTACAAAGGAAAAATATAAAGGGTTGAAGCCTGACGTGGTGATCAGAAGTCTTAACTCCAGCTCAATCACAATACAACCCGCAATTGGAACCCAACTCAACCCTCAATTCAACCGAAAAATTAAACACTTAATTCAATCTTCAAACCAGCCTATATAAAAAATTGGTCAAGTCAATATCACTATGAGGTTTTGAATTAACTCATCTGGCGGGTAATGACTAAAAAAAACCGAGATTTTGACGTATTTCTTTCCAGAAGCTTTTCAATTTTCCGCCTTGAAATCGGACAAATTGTTTCAGAGATGCCAAACTCGATTTTCAACGTGTCGAGAAAAATGGTTTTGAACCACCAACATTTTTGGTAATTTTTAACACACATGAAAAGACACACGTGAAAGAAGAACCAAATCATCTTTACAATTTTCCTTTTTGTTAGGAGTAATTATTATCAAATCAACTGCAATCTTATTTAATTGTAAGGCCATATGCCATTTTTTGAGACGTAATCAAGTATTGTTTTGTTATTTGAAGTAAAAGTTAGTAGCAGTATTTTTTTACGTTTGATCTGATCCGGATCAGTTCATGTATCATAAAACGATAAGCAACGCAAACAGTAATTACTCAGATGTCGGATCAAAGTGTTGATCCAAAAACAATTGGCTGAAATGTTGTAGTTATAAATGTAAACGAAAAGTTGTTGCTTTATTGCAAGAAGGACGCAATCAACGAGAAGTTACTCATCAGCTAAACAAATCCAATCTGCTATCTCAAGAGTATCGAGAAGGTTTCAGGAAACTGGTACCTTCAATCGGAGATCACATACCAGCCGGTATCGGTGTACATCTGAGAGGGACGATCGATTTTGTCGTCCGAATTTCTCTGCGAAATCGCCATCTCACGAACGCCAATGTGCAGCAGGAGCTAGCAATTCGAGATGTAGCTGCTAGTCCTTGGACAGAAAGAAGACGCTTGAAGGAAGCCAACCTCACTCCAATATGGCCCGCTAGAGGCCCAAAATTAACAGCACGCTACAGCAAAGAGCGACTCGAATTTGCTCGCGAACACATCAATTGGATCATCGAGCAATGTAGGTCCATTCTATTCACAGTGATAGGAGAGACCGCGTCTACCACTACCTGCTGCTTTGTTGAAACAGTCTCGTACGGCGGTGGTTCGTGCATGGTGTGGGCTGGCATATCGCTTGAAGGAAAACATCTTGTTTTCATACCTGGTGGAGGCCGTCGAGGAGGTGTGACCGGTGAACGATATATCGAGGACATTCTCTTGGATCATGTAGTACCCTACGCAAGATATCCCCGCAGGGGAAGATTTCATATTGATGCATGACAATGCAAAATGCATGACAATGGTGTCACACAGCTCGAACTAATCTACAGTTTATGGATGAGGTTGGACTCGAGACGATGAGGTGACCAGCCCTCAGTCCAGACAAGCATCCAATTGAGCCTTTATGAGACGAACTAAAACGGAGGGTCCGAGCCAGAAATTCGGTACCATATAATATCGGTGAACTCAAGATTGGGTTGGATAAGGAGTGGGGTGTGCTCCCCCAACTCTTTGTCAAAACCTTAACAAGGCAATGGGGAACCGCATGCGAACCATTGTAGACGCAAAGGGGAGGGGCAATACTAAGTATCAAGCGATAAAATTGTTTTTGTTTTGCTTGAATTTTTTGTTATAATTTAAATTTAAATATCCCCAATATTTTTTTCATAATAATCAATGTTGTGCGTTTTCATTCAAAATTCATTGTAAAAAAAGTACTAAAACAATTTTCATGAAAATAGCGTCATTTTAAAGTATAAATATCAGGCTTTCAAAAAAATAATATCTTGTGAGAATCGGTTAAGCCGTTTTAAAAACTTCCGTAAGCGTTGAAGGTCTGAGTCGATTTAGTTGCTCGGGAGTGTAGTTTGTTACTGAATATACAGCCCATCCTGTCTGCATTTCATAACAAATAAGGTATAAGGTTTGTCTTGTTCTTGGGTTCCACGGTCCTAAAATAAAAAAAATTGTCATTTTGAAATAAGGAGGTATCCTTATTTGGAAGCGATTTATGGAACGGAAATGTTATCAAGATCGAACACCCACCTGTAAAGAGTTCCTTTTGTAAAATGTGTCATCAGATGTACTCTGCATCATTTCTTAGCAAATTCCTCTACTCCTAACGCTAACTGGACCGCCAACCGCCGCTGCTTCTAGATTTCAAGATCCATCCATAGTTTAGTCTTCCTGCTCAGCTGCATAATTGAACTGTACCTATACCGTATACATATTTCAGAAACACATCTTTAGTGTAGTACTTAGTTTGCTATATGCAAGCAAAGCTATTTCAGTTCAAAACTTTGGTGTAAATGACATTATCAGTGACACCATCCCTGGAAGATGTCAGTGCTTGCCTCGGAGATTCTAAAATTTGAACTGCTAGAGCAGTTGATTTTGTATCTCTTGACAGTGCTCTATAAAGCTGACAGTGCGATTCTGGAAGAAATACTCCTACTTTTTCTAATGTTTGGCCTCGCGATTTATTAATTGTCTTTGCATAACCCAAACGAACTGGAAATTGATGACGAACAAAGTTGAAAGGCAATGCAGAATCATTTGCCGTATCTAACGAAATCCTTGGGATAAAATATATTGACCCAGAGTGACATCTATTTATCTTACTCTGCTTTTATGCAATTTGGGCTCAAACCCCTAACCACCACTCTAGTGCCATTGCATAATCCATTCTTTATCAACCACAAAATTCACCCGGGAAATTCACTTGTAAATTGTTGTCATCATTGCCGTCATTGCTTTTGGCACAATCAATTGAATAGAATGAAACACCATTTGCATTCAACTTCTGAAGGAAGCTTTCACTAATTTGACGCACGTTTTAATTTTGTCATCACTAACACCTCCGCTAACCTGATGCCATCAGTGCTTCATCCCAAATAAGACAGTCGATTGTTGATAAAATATGCGTCTTAGTTTGCGTTAATTGTGGAAATTTAACTGTGTCCATATTAAGAGGAAGGGAAAAATCTGAATGATACGTCATTCCATCTGGAAGAATATTTGCAGTAATTCCAGTCCATGCTATGCACAAAATTTTTTTATTAATTGAGTATAACTTCTCAATTAATGCCCGATACCGGGGCCATCGAGATAATTTTTGTTTTGATAAATTCGTATTATGTACCGATAAAAAAATATTTGTACTCAAGGTTCAATTCTTGGTTTAAATTCAGTAAATATAAACGAATAGTCCTTTCTGCAGGAACAGAAATTGGTACTAAGCTAAGAAAATCGAAACCTCATACCTGACATTGATCTTTTAAGCAATAAACGCAGCTAGAAAAGGCACTGTCATCGGTGCTACTCTGATGAAATTTTTTTTCGATCAAATAACTTTTAAAATGATTGAAAAGTTCCAATGGATTTGCAAGATTACAATGACACAATATTGTTACAAATAATGATCTCAATGAACCGCGTAACATATGATTGCTCGCTGCTAATAAGCAGTTATTCTACTCTGCACTATCGTTGATCAAACCTCCTGCTCGAGCTGCTTCTTTAAAAGTGGGATGTGTCAAACTACACAGATAAAACAATAACTTGCAAGCAAGCCTTGCATTACGACTTATGTAATGCAAGTTATTATTAAATTGTAAAGTATGATTGAGTTAAAATGAATTTTAATGCAATTATGAGGATTTCCAAAGCAGTATTTGCATTAAAAAATACTTTTAATACAACTATTAAATATTTTGAAGCAACCTGCTCAAATTTAAAAATTAAACCAACATAAAATTCGGTAAAACAAGCGGACTTAAATGTATATATGAATAATACGATCATGCACGAGTTTTGCATTACTGGTATAAAATTCACTAAATCTAACCGACTACATGATAAATAGACAGCTTAATAAATCTTTAATAATTTAGTTTTTCGGATTCGAAAATATCTATTATGTTTTAACGTAAGCTTTTCAGTTCTTAATTTATAAGTTATTACCTTGGGCGACCATAAAGTGAGCTATCCCATTGGAAGATGAGATGAACATAAAAGTTTTTATCTTTTTTGTAAGTAAACTGCTCTCTGAGATTTCGACCCTCAACTTCAAGGCATCAAAAACAAAGAACAACCCAGGAAAAACACAAAAAAAATCGCTAAAATTACGGAGCTTTTAATGCAACTTCGGACGGATACTATTCTTGATCAGTGCTGCCGAAGTGAGTACGATCGGAGTATTTGTACTACTTTCGCCAAGTGGTTCTCCTCTACTCTGCTATTTCATTCTGTACTCCCCTGTTTTAATAACTGCTATACTAATAATAGTCATTCTCAGGCAAAAACCCATAAAATGCTTCTCTTTCAGTAATGTGATAATCATTTTAGCAGGCAAAATCAATTCAAACATGTCAAATTTGCGAACTAAATTACCTCAACTTAACAATGTTTTTTTTCAGAATCTGAAGATTTATCGGTAAAACTTGTAAAAAGATAATTTAGAGTTTTTCACAACTTATAAAAACATCAAGGCACTCTGAATCAGATAAACTGACAGAGATTACCAGGTTTTAACAAAAAACTTTTATCTTCTTTGACTAAATATTTAGATTAGAGCCTCCTGAATACAAAAATTACGCTGCAAGACAAATTATGCAGCCATTTATCCATACCGCACAAAAACAATGTGTGGAAGTCTGTATCTACAATACTCTCAAATCCTTCCATAAGCTTAAACTAGGACCCTCTTTTATAGGGATATAAAAATTGTAAGATAATTTTTGCAGTGATTTAACTTTTTCAGACTAGAAACTTGTATGGAAGTCTGGATTTATGCAGTGTGATATGAGAAATTTCATTCGTCCAATACGCCTTGACATCAATATTCTCAAATCCTTTACTTACATTTGAATAAACTCCAGTCTCCCTTGCATCTTTCTTGTCTAGTAAAATTAAATGCTAACAGCAGAAATTGTTTTTCAGTTTTATTTTGACATTCTCCTTCTCGCCTAGATTGGATATAGGTAGCAATAGGGTGACCATACCTCCTGGAAAATGCAAGAGGAACCAGAAAAATAATAATTTCAACAAAATTTAATTTGAACTCCAACCCAAATGACTGGCCCAATGTTTACTCTTTATATATAAAGGAACAAATATGTGCAACCATTTTTGACCTGGTCACCCACTAGTTACCTACTAAGGTATCTGACAATGACATTTCTGAATTTGCATATCTATCAAAATTGCGCTTTTGAAAATGAAAAGGGTTCCAAGTTAAAGTTGCTTTAAGATCAATTTTCCATTAACCACTTACGGTTTCGCTGATAGGTAGTCTTCCCTACGAGAAAAACTTAAAAATCTCAAACGATAATCTAAAAATATCTGTACTTTCTTAGAGTGTTATGGCCGCGTTAAAAACTAGTTAGCTCAAGCAGCATATATGGTTTAACGCTTTAATAGTAAAATAGATAAATAGTTCTAAACCAATAAATAAATCACTTTTCTTTTAATATTCAAAATTGGCTCAACAATTAAAAACAATTTTATGTGATTTTTTTTAACACAAAATACCAACAATTATTAAGGTCTAACTATTGTATATCGTATGTAGGTACTCCCTTCTTACTAGATAGACTGCCCTCCAGACGTACTCCGTTTAAAGTATGAGCTGCCTGAGACTGAGATAATGACATCACTTGATTAGAAAGAAACAACCTGTTGACTTTTTATCAGGCTGACTCTGTTAAAACCCAGATCAATCTTCGAACGAAGTGGAGCAAGCCCCTAACCTCAATCGAACTCTAAAACTCTAACTCTCCAATTCCACAACATAATATTTATGTTTATCCGATTACTTACAAATGTTTTAGTTCACACAAAATTATCACAGACACACTGACTTAGTGAATTATAAACTATATTCTTAAAATTTTCCCAGTGTCAATTTCTTTTTTTTTAAATTAGATTGCAAATTGGTAACATAAGCAGGCTGAGATTTTATCCACTTGTGAATGTGATAGAGGAAATATTTAAATCTTTTTAGAAAAAATTCTTAAATTTTTTTGCTCAAAATACGATTTTCTGTGAATACATAAGCAAATTAACGTATCCTAAAGTGTGCACAGGTGAAGCGAAGCTTTTAGTAGTAGTGCAGGCTCCCGGAATTAGAAACATCATATTAGAGCCCGATTTCCATCGCATGTGTTGAATTTCTTCAAAACCAGTTAAGAATAGTCAAGTTCCATCCTAATCGTACAGAGTTGCGTTAAAATTAAGTATAAAGCATATGCACGTTTCTTTGAAAATAAAACGTAAGTAAAGTGGAAACTTTTAGAAAAAACAAAAACTTTATTTTGATTAAAACATGAGACTTGTAAAAACTGTACTGTTTTTTAAGGCGATTTTTTTAGATTTCGTCCAGGTTTCAAGTCTAGGTACCTAACTGTGGTATTGTCTGGCAACGACATTTCTTTAAATTGCACCAAAATTTCTTCCAATTCCCAAAAATTAGCTTTGTGAAAATGATGAACATGTTTGCATATTTGACATGTCCATCTTGATGTACATCTGCAAAAATTACGCTTTTGAAATTAAAAGGGTTCGAAGCTAAAGTTGCTTTAAAATAAATTTTCTATTAGCCACTTACGGTTTCGCTGACGGGTACTCTTCCCTACCAGAAAAACCTAAATATCTGAAAACGATGATCTATAAATATCTATGATTTACAGGGCTTAATGCTTTAATAGTAAAATAGATAATTAGTTCTAAACCAATAGATAAATCACATTTCTTTTAATATTAAAACTAAAAACAATTTTAGTGTAATTTGCTGGATCGTGATTTTTTTTTTAACATGAAACACCAACAATTATTTATGTCTAAGGTCTAACTATTGTATTTCGTATGTACTGTACTCACTTCTGACTTGAAATACTCCCCTGAAAATTTAAAACGTACTCCGTTTAAAGTTTTCAGAGCGACAGCATTGTTCTTAAAAAACAACAAAAATCTATTAAAATGGATATAATTTATTCATTATCGATAAATTATTTTTTTACGATTTTATCAACTTAATGAAATTCCGTCTATAATTCGAATTTAATGTGTGTTGCTGTGAGGGTTTTAACTTCATGTTCAATAGAACTAACCAACCGATTGTTAATTAATAATATAGACTCAATGATGGCAACACACTAGTTAATATCGGACAGCGAAAAAAGTCTGCAAGTTCCAATGAAATAAGCGAAGTTTGGGTATCGCGCCCGGAACAAAACATAATCATAGAAATATTATCCCTGAGTATACAAAATATTGACCCGGGGGTGAAATCATGAAATCCGGACGGTAAATTTTGGCGGTAGTAAACAGTTCTTTAAAAAATTTAGAATAAATTCAAAAAATGGTCAAATTTATTTTGTATGAAATTGCAAATATGTGAAAGTTTATCGACAAATTTTTATGTAATAAATATGTATATCATATCGATCAGAAATTTGTCGTTAAACCTTCATTTAATTGCGATTTGATAGAAAATAACTTGGGTAACTTTGACCATTTTTGAATTTATTCTAAATTTTTTATAGAACTGTTTACTACCGTTAAAATTTACCGTCCGGATTTCATGATTGCGCCCCTGAACAAACTAAGCCAATGCTAAATTTCTCGTTCGATTGACACAAAGAATTGGATACTTTTGGATACCCTTTTATTACTAATTTGATACTTTTTTGTTTTTTCAAACGGTAACACTGACAATTTGTTTTATATTGTGGTGGAATGTTGCGCTAAAATTTAATCTGATTGCTGTATTACAAATCAATGCAAATTGTATCAAACTAATTTTTGATGCAAGCTTTGTATCATTTTGTAATACAGCCTTGCACTGGACCTATATATGTAATGCAATTTGCATTACATAAGCAATATTTTTTCAACCTGTGTATTAAAAGTTTTTAAACATTCGTAAAATATTGCTTCGGACCCTTTAACAGAGAGAAGTAGTAATCTGAGATGGTACAGCTCAGTATCTCTTGGAGAAACTGATATGATTCTGCCGATAGTTTTTCCCCAAAAATATGAATTCGACGATCGCTTTTCCCATTTATTATTTTTTAGCACATAATGCATTGGTATTTGCTCATTGTAAACAAACAGTGAGCATGAGAAAGTTCACGTTCTTGATGCTCGATTACGACAAATCAGGACGACCATATTTCCTTAGCATCGCCATATACTTAAAAATAGATTATGTAATGTAAAATTGCATTATATATAGGTCCAGTGGAAGGCTGTATTACAAAATAATACAAAGCAGGATTTAATACAATTTGCATTAATTTGTAATACAGCAATTACATTAAATTTTAGTGCACTATTCCATTAGAATGTAAAGCAAGTTGTAGAAGAACCGTCAATGAACTGCATTAAAATTTATCAAAGACTGCATTAATAAAATATTTTCAAAGTATTAAATTTTAAAGCAAGTTGCATTAAAAGTTGCGTGTTTAGCCCTTTTTTCTGGGGTTTGGTCATTTGGTCTTGGTTTTTGGTGCTGCCTTAAATGTCGAAATCTCAGAGAGCAGTTTAGTTTAAAAAGCCAAGTATTCATCTTTCCATTGACGGGCTACTTCACTTTATAGTCGCCTAAGGTAATAAATGATAAATTAAGAACTGAAAAGCCGACCTTTAACATAACAGACATTTTTCAATTTTTACATTTTACATTTTAATTTATTTATTGCCAAAATTATATTACATGTTTAATTTGGTATTCATTTATTTAATATATACTTAACAGGATATAATAATTTAAAGGGGTAACTTAAGTATTATTATTTAATGGTTCATTTTGGGTGTAGGATTCCACAACCTTTTGCGGCTGGGTTGTGGTAGTTTGGGACTATTTACAAGAGGAGAGGGGGAAAGTTGAGTAATTCTATTTATTTATTAAGTATAATATGTTGGTGTATGGTATATTATTGTTTACATTGGACAATATGATTAATTTATATAATGTGGTTTATATATAGATTAAGGTTTTGTAATTTATTGTTCAATGCTGTATACTAGGTGCTATGTGTTGGACTTTGATGGTTTATGGTAGTGTGTTAGCTGTTGCTGAGCATTGTATAGTAGATTGTTATTCTTAAGCATCATGATAGTATGCGGAGGTGGATATTTTTGTGTTTCTTCCGCGTTTGTTTCGGAGATGTTGATAGAGTTTTTGATGAGCGGGTTGTCTGCGTGCAGCATGCTGTTGAGGAATTTTAAGCAGTTGGCTACCATGAATTTGGCAATTCTATTTATAGTTGACTCTTTGTATAGCATTTTGTTGTTTACGAATTCGAATGAGTCAGGTTTGCGATTAATGTTGATGGAAGATCTGATGATTTTTCGCTCAACTATCCTGAGTTTTTCCATTTGACTGGATGATAGGTCTGACCAGGCCGGGAATCCATATGCTAGAATGGGTCTTATAAGTTGTTTGTTGCAGACTAGTTAAATTTTTTGTTGTAGATTATTGCTGAAGTGCATTATTAATTTGATGATGTTGAGTGCCATTACAGCTTTAGCGATTATGCTCTTGACATGTTTGTAAGGTTTCAGATCTATTTCTGCTGCTCCTATGTTCTTTTTTGATGTGTAAATAATAATATCATCAGTATATATCAGGGATTTTATAGGAATAGGGAGTGGATTTGGTGAGGGTATATCTGCCGTAAATATTATGTAGAGTATATAGGACCAAGCAGTAATCCTTGAGGGACGCCCGCATGAGCTGTAAATACTTGAAACCGTCTATTTGTGAGGAAACTGTGAATAATTTTTATTAGGTGAGGGTTAAATTTAAATTTTATTAATTTTAATATCACCCCCTCCGTCCAGGTAGTGTCAAATGCCTTTTCAACATCCAGCAAACATGCAACTGTAGGTGTTTTATTATTTAACCCAACTGAGATGTCGGTTTTTAGTATCACGGCTGCATGTGTGATGGAGTGAGCAGGGCGGAAACCAAATTGATTATGAGGTATTAATTTATTGTCATCACAATGTGCTTGAATTTTTTCTAATATGAATTTTTCATATATTTTACTGATGCTAGAGAGTAGGGATATCTGTCTATAGCTAATGGGAAGCTCAGGAGGGTTTCCTCGCTTATGTACTGGCGCAATTATGGCCAATTTCCAAGGATATGGAAAATAACCTATGTTATAACAATGGTTTATAATTTTAGTAAGTATGTTAACAAATTTAGGCGAGCATTTTTTGAGAGCATATGATGGGATTCCATCGTATCCTCCTGGTTTTTTATTATTCCTTCTCCTAATAATTTGCTTAATATCTGAAGGTGAGGCGAGACATTTCGCAGGGATATTCTCCATGTAATGACTTTCTGCAATTATTCGATTTAAATCTAAGATTATTAAAGGTTCTTTATAACCGTCAACAAAATCACACACTTGACAGTCAATTTGTTCAGTAAATAGGACACATCCTAAATTACTATTTTGTTTGTGAGTGTCTTTGAATGATTGACCTAGTAAGTTTGATTTATCGAGAGGCCCATCAATTGCCTTGGAGGTGAATTTATTGACTAGTGGCGGGATATTGTGATAGTTTTCTCTACCAGTAATCCTATTTATTTCTATAAATGTGTTATTATTTAGTTTAATACCTGATAGTTTTGTTTTCCAGTGACTTTCGTAATGAATTAAGATAAGTTGCTTTATAATTGTGTTCGCATTATTGATTTGCGATTTTATTGTATGCGACGTAGGCGAAAACCTATTCCTATGCCACTGGCGACGTAGGGTGTTCTTTATTCTGATGAACTTAAGTATATTATACGGGAGTGGGCTCTGTGTAGTATAATTGATTGTTGCGTGTATGGGACATGCATACGCATAATATTACTTATTAGTTCGCTAAAACTAACAGTTATATGATCTATCTCGCAGGTGGTGAAGTTTTATTTTCTGGGATAGTCAATCCCTCCAATTCCCTATCTAGACCTTCATTTAGCTTTGCCCAATCTACGTCGCTATAGTTTGGTATTTACTTAGGTGGCTGTCTAGTTACTCTAAAGTTGATTGAAATTCTAAGCTCCACAGCACAATGATCTGATTCATAGATAATGGTGTTTAGATTTGGGAAACTAAGCGTATAATGGTGTACTATTATATTGTCAGATATTAAAAAAATGCCTAATACGAGTATACATTATTCCTATTGTAAGATGGCAGGTCAGATCTTAGTAGCTTTATATTTTCCGATATGGAATTTGTACTAAAACAGTTGAAAAGGTTAATTCCGCTAATATTGAATACTGGGTTTCCCCAACACGAATGTTAAGCATTAAGGTCTCCCTCCACCTATTATGATTTTACAATTTGAAGATAATCTGAGTTTTAGAAATTCTGTGAAATCATGTGCAATTAATGATGGATGTTTACGACTAGGGGTGAAATATGCAGCTACTAGTATTAATTCATTTACTTGAATGGCGGTTTTTCCTACTCACTAGAGAATTTACATTAAGCTGTATAATAGTTAATGTCGAATATTGATTCATTATGGGTGATTTGTCAAGTTGGCGAAAAATTGGAATAAAGTTATTTTTTTTTGGATTGGGTCACTTATTTTGTTAAATGTGGGAGTAAACTCATAGAACTGACGTAGTGTATGTGTGAAATTTATCCCAAACATTTCTGAACATTTTTGGTCCCAATTGGTTGGGGGGTTTAAAGGATATGTATTTTGACTTGAATTCTGTATATTCAGAGGTGATGTATAGGTTTTAGGAGCGGTTGCCTGAGTATACGATGTATCAGGTCTTCGGAAATTATTATAAAACTGGATTTTATTAAGTTTATGAGCTTCCAGACTATCTGCAATTTGATTTTTCCTGGATACTATTTCCAGATATTTTGGGCAATTTCTGTAATTTGCCAGATGTCCCGTGCCTTTGCAGTTAATGCAATAGGCCTCAGTGGCATCCGTCTTTTCACAATTACCAGGTTCATGGACTTTGTCGCACTTGACACACTTATAAGACATGTTGCAGTTAGAGGCTGCATGTCCATAACGTTGACAGTTTCTGCACTGAATAGCACTAAATTGATACTTCTAAAATAACCACTGGGATAACTAATGGTTCCGTTGATAGCTAAGATGGGCCATAAGCCCTTCCACCATAAGACGTCGTCCTTCAATTCACTTGGGACTACTCCACGGGCGACTCGATTGATAGAATAGGAGAGAATCAGGCCTGTAGCTTGGGGATTGATACTGTCCTTATAGGTGCTACTTTAGTTTTCGCTGTGATGATATTAATACACACTTTATTCGATTGCGTCACTACTGGTGAATATAGCACTGCAGCGTAGGCGTCCTTGGATGCATCGGAAAATCCATGAATTTCCAGCATGCCAGCTGAATGTAACCATCTTTCGATTTCCAGATTCTCAATCGCGCCTAAATAATTTCGCATTCGCATCCAATTGGTTCTGCATGAATCAGGCAACTCGTCATCCCATTCGAGCTTCTCAAGCCATAACTGTTGGAACATGATCTTAATAGGTATCATGACAGGACACAGCCATCCCAATGGATCAAAAATCCTGGATGACTCTACAGCCCTCGAATGACATGCCAATTTTTTAAATATCTTGAACTTCAACTAGCACAGTAGGTAAAATGACATTTGCACTACCAACATGGCTGACCACAGCTGACATATGATTTTCTCCGATAGAGGCAGCATAAACCGTGCTTATGGATGGTTGAGAATTGATCGCTATTGCTTCAGTTGTGGCTGGTTGGTTGGCGACTTTATTTTCGTCAGGAGGAAGATGGACAAGAGTATGATGCCTACGTTTAAAGGTACGGTATTGATAAACTGTATGGTTTTCTCAGAAACAATTGAAGCATCGTTGTTTGTCTTTAAGAAACTTTCTTCGGTCAGAAAGTGACATTAATTTAAAACGCTCGCATTCATATAGCCGATGGCTTTCTAGATTACACAAAATGCATGGAGTTTATATTGACTCGACATGTAAAACTTTCGATGACTGACTTCGGTTAATGCATCGACGCGATTTACTAAAAAATCTAAAAATCATTGCAACGTTGGGAAGTCATCATCAGCGGTATGGTATCTCTACGCCTTCCGTGTCTCTTCGTCAAGACGGTCTTCCACTGCCATAAATATAAGCAAAGGATCCCGGGCTTTGGCTTCCTTACCTAGTGATTTGAGTCCTCTCACTATACATCATCGATGTTATCATGGAATGCAACAACTTGTGTAGCAGTTGCTTTGGTAACTTTTGGTTGGTCGATGAATGACCTAATGTGAGCTTCAATGATTGGCTTTTTCTTGTCATATCGTTCAACTAGTCGCTGGACTGCCTCGATGTAATTAGCATCGTCCACTCGAAGATGGCTAGCTAAATTATAGGCATTTCCTTTTAGAAGCCCTTTTAAATATTTAAATTTTTGTGCCGGTGGGAGAGACACATTTCATGCACGGTGAATGAAAATATGTCGTAAAACGATTGCCAGTCCTTGACATCTCTATCGAATGTATGCATTGTTAACCACGGTAATTTAAAGTCGGATGATCGATTTACGATTAGGCTGTTATCGGTCTGTTGATCATGATTAATTGGTTGATGAACTCCAGATTTCGCCCGCATCAATGATTGTAGTGCTGATTGATCATCGATAATGTCCATTTCGGACGGAAATTTTGAATCGATATCAAAGATGGAGTCTTTGGTAACGGTAAACTCGGTTTACAATTTGTGTACATTGTCACATCGTGTTCGTAGATCATCATTAATCATAAGTAAGTTGCTCGCCGTTTGAATCAATATAAATAGCAAGACGGGTTAATTGTCCCTTTATTATGCCTTTCCGCTTGGTTAGTTTTTCCATATTTCACAATACAGCAATGTATTATACACCACAATTTCCTCGAAAACACTGATACGATTTTTGAGAAAAAAATGGCGGATTTTTACTCACATGCGGTTACGTGGTTTTGTCCTAAAAGCTTATGCTGTTGAGGTGCCGGTTAGCTATGATTCTCCGGCTCGAAGGACCACTTTGTTCGGATAACTTTGAACATCCGTAATTAAAACAAAACCAAGCCACTTCTGCTACACTTAACAATTTTTATTTTTTATTATTAATTTCTTTTACAAATAATGTTGTCTTAGCCACCATTCAACTTGTTCTGCTCACTGATATGATATTTCTTTTTTTCGTCAAGTATTGACGATTGGAAATAGGAATAAAATAAAGCTGTAACACCGTACAAATATTAGCATCAGCGCTCGCAGAACGACTGAAATATGGTATAGAGGAAATTTTTTGAAATCGTGAAGCCGACAAATATTTTGTCTAAAATCACGGTTCCAATCGTCAATTGGTGTGTACATAGCAATTAAAACCATTGAACACAAATATTCGAATCGGATAATCTGTTTAATGAAATAATGTTACCATGTAACTCCGAGTAAAGCTCAGTATGCAGCTCGCACTAAGATACATTTTAGCGCGGTCTCCACAAGTCCCCATTTAATTACAGATAAATCGTCAAGCTAAAAGTTCGTGTAGAGATAAATTTTGTTGATTTTGTTTGACTTTTATTCGTTTGTTTTTGAATGAAGTTTGTTTTACTTTATTACATTTTGACACTTCTAAAAATTGTTGAAAATTGCTAAACGGTTTATAAAAAGTATACAAAATAATGGATTCCAGTGTCGAAGAGGATATAATTTTTATTGGTGTTGCAGCCGTTGCTGTTCAATTAATAAAATACGGTGTAAAACGAAGAAGACCTGCTTATAGAGTAAATACTTATTTACAAGACAGGCGAAACGCTTTAAAGATGTATGCAGTATGCATTAATTTGGTATGGTTTTGGTTTGGTTTTGGTTTGCTCTTATCTTAATTTATCTAGTTTAATGATATGAGAGCCAACTCGAGAATTTTTTACGAAAACTTCCATATGAATGTTGTAGATTTTCACAACTTGTACTAAATGTTGCAGCCATTATTGATGCCCAAAATCCAATTCCGACCAAATAATGGAATCAGTCCGAAAGAGAAGCTCGCTATCGTTTTGGAGTAACAAATTTCAGCTTATTGTATTTTAAAATAAATAGCTACATACATCTTTCTTTCTTCAAGTACACTTTTAGTCTTATACCATATATTGGCAATGCAGCTTTATGTATTGATTTCTGCATATAAAAAATTGATAATATGCCTGTTATTTACAGATATTTTGCATCCGGTACAATACAAAGGCATATGTCAGCAATGTACCGTATCAGCAAGCAACATTTTGGTAAAATATTAGATGAAGCGAGCGATGCAATTTCCATTGCTTTAAAAGCTGAAATACCGAAATTAAGTAAGGGTTATTTTCTGGACACAGCCAATCAATTTAATGCCAGTTGGAACTTTCCAAACTGCCTCGGTGCAATTGATGGTAAACAAATTGCGTTAAAATGTCCAGTTAATTCCGGGAGCCTTTTTTATAACCATAAAGTAAAGATAGTCCTTTAATAAATTGCGAAAATTTAATTTAAACGGATTTCTTTTTTTTAGGAGTTCCATAGTATTATTTTGATGGGTGTTGCTGATGGAAATTACAGGTTTCAATATTTAGATATTGGAGCACATGACAGCGAAGGTGATGCTGGTGTATTTAGTGCAACCAAATTTGGGGAAGCGGTTCTAGCGGATGAAATGCCTTTTCCGGAAGACTGTTCCATTGGGAATATACAACTTCCGTTTTATTTTGTCGGCGACGATGCATTCCTCTGCATAAACGAATTATGAAGCCACACGTACCTCGCAGGCCATAGCGCTTGACTGACGAAGAACGCGTATTTAATTACAGACTCAGTAGAGCAAGGCGCGTTGTGAAAATGTGCAAAGTGGCTTTGCTTGAAGAGAACAATGTTTTGCGGACCTGACAGGGCACCAAAAATAGTAACAGCTTGTTGCTATCTGCATAATTTTTTTGATAAAATCAAATAAAATCAGTTATGTACCAGCCAATTACGCCGATTATTATGAGAATGGAAAGCTGGTACAAGGAGTTTGGCGAAACAAAATCAACCAAAGTTCTCTATTCTCAAACAGAATTTCAGTTAATGCCGGTAGGCAGAATAATATTGGCAAAGCTGTACGAAACGCCGTAAAAAATTACGTGAATTCGGAAGTCGGCGCATTGGAGTGGCAACGCAGGTCCGTGTTTTTGGAATAATATTTTTTTTTTAATTCAGTTTTCTAATGAAGTAGCTATGTAATTAAACAATTAAATTAATAATTAAACAAAAATATATTTTAAATTCTTATTTCAAATGTCCATTTAATTTTCGAATTTGCTCCAGCGTCTGTTCCTGGAATTTGAAATTTAATTCCTCAACTACATCGTCAGGTAACTTCTGCAGCATCCTAACTAAATTATTTAAAATGACCTCGAGTTTTTGTTGGTAACGCACAGAATCTCGAGAAGTCGATGGCATTTTTTTTCATGTTTATAAACTCAATGATGGAGTTTGTTAAGCTTTCCGCACTGCTCAATGCAACCGCAGCTTTTGAATTTCTTTTCCCCATTTATTTTGAATAAATAATTTGCGAATTAAAAATAAAATTTTGAACTTACATAGGAATAATTTGAAGCATTACTGTCTTCAATGCCACTCTCATGTTGTTGTAAGTTCTCATCCCTTGTACTGGTAGAAAACGTTCTGAATAGATGACGTACAAGTTTTTAGAAAAAATGTTGTCATGGACATTAAGGCTAAATCTCACCGTGTCCTGCTATCTGAAGATGCAGATGATATGAATGACATGTCCCCTTCGAATTCCCAATCATTCATTTCATCCACATTGAAAAACAAGTCTTCTTCATCCATATCCAAGTCATGATCAGGAGCTGGATTTCCGGACTTTGATGATTTTCTCGCCTTTAACTTATGGTAGCGTCGGCTCTCCTTTAGAGATTTCCAGACTGATTTCCACTCTTTAACTAAATTTTAATAAAATAAATGTTTAGCATGCAAATGTATAATTATTACAATAAGTTAAATTATTATTTTACGTTGTTTTTCCATTTCTTTGGCTATTTGGGACCAAGCATCGGCAACAGCATGGCAATTTTTATGAAGTTTGTCTTCTAATTTCCAAATACTTGGATTGCTTTTCACTAGCGCACATAACTTCCTTTTGTCCACTGAATTCAACTCACTTTTTTTCGACTTTTGGTTTTTCTTTGTTAATGTTTTTGCAGATTTGCATTTAATGCTTTGGGTTATTATATCCACACTATCCACAGCATTATCGTCGTCCAAATAATCCTCTTAATACTCGACTTCGTAATGTTGGTCGGCCATTTTGACTTCTGTCTTCTTTATAAAAAATTAAATTCGTAGCTACTTCGATTTTAAAACGAATCAAAATTCAAAACCGTCAAAATTTATCTTCAAATTATTGTCCTTGTGAGATAAATTGCAGCTAAAAAGTTTGGAGAATTTATGGTGGCGCAATCTAGATTTGAATGAAACAACTGATATTTTTTCAAATTTTTCACGCAAAGGTGCATACCGCTCAGCGAAATTGTCAGCTAAAAAAAAATTATTTTATTTAGCTAGCTAAATTTTACATCAAATTTGTATGGAAAATTTATCTTAGCGCGAGTTGCATACTGAGCTTAATGAATGATTGAAATATTGAGATAATGTGAACAATTATGTATCGTAATTTTATAAAAACAAACAAATGATTATTTTTCTTTTAGACAAAATACGATTAAACATTTGTCGCTGAATAAATTAATTTAATATATCAATCAAAGATAGGTATTAAAGTGAATTGATAAATAAACTTGATCTAACTTCGGTTGTATTACAGGTGTTGATGTGGCGTTGTAAAAGAAATTAATAATAAAAAATAAAAATTGTTAAGTGTAGCAGAAGTGGCTTGTTTTTGTTTTAATTAAGGATGTTAAAAGTTATCCGAACAGATGACATACCTCTCCAGATATTTTAAATGAACATACGCCTCCCGGCATATCTTAAATTTTTGCACTCAAAGCGGAAAATGTATTAGCATTATTAAGTTGTCGAATATACTGCTTAAAATTTTTGCTTTTATTATCAAACCAACAAAGAGTTCCTTAATTTCATTTGGGAAGTTAGTACTTAACGGTAAATTTGACAATTTGCCTGGATGACAACAACTACATTTATTTTCAGATTTAAAAAAATTGCGTCACAATAGATGCATTTATTACATAAATCACCAAGGTAATAAATTTCGGGGTTAATAAAATAATCGGTGCCACTTACCATATATTTAAAGAAAATATTACTTTGCTTTGTCGCCTGTGCGCATTTATTTGGTCTTGGACCAAAGAATTTTGCAGACGCGCTCGATATTTTGCGCTTATCCTTTCTCGATTATGCTCGCTATAGCGAGATTATGATAGCGAATTGATTTACTAATTATTCCTAGATTGAACATTTCAAATTTTTTTTTTTTTTTTTGATTGGAACGTAATAAAGAATTGAGTTTATCTAAGCATGCAGTTTTGCTGCTTTTGGTTCCGTTTAACATCTATGATGGTTTCTCTAATTTATATACATACTTTAATTCGTAAGAACATTTCAAGTCTATTGTGTCCATTGTAAACACATCATATGGAATTTAAATCGTAGAACATAACCGCTAACTCAACAGATTAAGGCACTCCTCTCTTATTCATGTGTTGACAAGATTAATTTGGCTCAATATCTTTTAAATTATAAAAAATTTTGTCATCACAAGTTATTAATTAAACAAATTTCTTTGCTTTGTATTTTAATAGTCCACATCCGATTTCATCTTAAACTACATAGTTTCTGGTGAATCATTGTTATACTGTCAACCACAATATGTTGATTGCCAAATTTAATTCAAGGTTTGCGTATACATACATCTTATACATTGTCCACCTGTTATATTCTCCATTAAGTCACACTCATCATCTTAACGCTATAATTTTCACCCAACTTCTCCATCTATAATATATTCGAAAATCGAAAATTTATTGCTGGACAATTTAAAATCAAATGTATATGCTAATTTTTATTTATTTATATATCTACCATACATATGTATAAAGAAACCAATGCTGTGGGAGTATTTAAATTATGTATATACATACATATAAATACAAAAAGCTTATTATAAACTTTTATCATCGAGTGGGCAGAACAAAATTCAACTCTAAATCACCAAACTAAAAATAAAACGACGGACTATGTGTAGAGTTTAATGTTGCGTATTAAGATTAGCAGAAGATCCATAAAATTTAATTTTTGGTTGAATTAAAAAATAGTAAGCTCATTTATGTAATATGTAGTTGGTTATGTAATATCCAAACAATTTTATTTAACAATCGATATTGATCTATCTCTCTCGACTAGATATATTGTGTATTGTAAAGCTGCACCAATTAAAATTAAATTTCAATCAACTGTCATCACACCCAAATTCCTATACACAATGTAAACATACAAAAGTGACTTTTATCTGAGATAATCGAATTAAAATAAATAAAAAAAAAACATTTTTGTGTTATGAATAATATAGGAAACACGATTGTATATAGTAAATTGTTACTAATCGTATACATTATGAATAGTATTGGGTTTTTAATCAACACAATTATTTCAAATTCCATTTATACAAATTGCTTACAATCGTTTTTTGTATTCATTTAATATTTCTTCTTTACCATTATTTATTATTTATTTAATAGGAATAACTCATTATTGGTTTAATAAATAAAATTCCGCGAAATTTACTTTGATTTGATGAGTCGCACATAGTATTTATTTTATAGTTTTATAGTATATGTATACAATATTATAAAGTGGATTTTTTTTTGAAGAGGGTTAATTTTGATTAAATTCCGTGTCATTGTACAAAATTTGAAAGTTCAATAGTTTTTCAATTGGTCTAGTCAAAAAATCTAAACACAAGAAAAAAAAAACTATTTAGCAAAAAAAAACAGTAACAAGCTCGCTTATTAATTATAAACCCACACTCGCTGAGACGCCAGGTATCCATTACATATTTCTTTATAGATCGAGCGAAAAATGTAAATTTACACAATAGCGTTTTGATTATAAAATGTATAATAAATGAACTCAAAAATATTATTAAACTGTTTCTTGTATTAGATGTCAGGTATAGTTAGACTATGTTCCGTGGAACATTATTCACGTGTGTAGAGTATAGTCGGTATATTTTTGTACGTGAAGTATTTTTTAAACTTTTCCTAAACCTTACAATCTCATTCAATACAGCATGTTTCAAAATGGAATATGACAAAAAGGCTAAGGTAAACTATGGCATGTTTCAAAATAGCATATGGTACACTACGGAATAAGATACACTATCACATACTTCAAAACGACATATGAATGAATTTGAAAAGTGCCTTTGGAAATAAATTTGCATTGGTAATGTATATATCTACCTGTTGGAACAGCAGGAAGATGCAGAAATAAAAATTAAGCTGAAAATAAGGAAGACTAAGCAACTTATCTGTTTGTGGCTCTGGTGATACTTATTTTCGATGCCAGTTAGCGGTAGATTACCAGAATTTAAAAAATATCTAAAAAGAAGACAAACTATTACTATTCAGTTATAATTTTATATTATCACTAGCCGATATTACCCGCCGTTGCCCGGCTCGTTTTTTGATATGTATATACAATCGATTTATATCAACTTGGGGGGAACAAATTTTTTTCCCCCTTTTGTAATTCCCTTCTGTGTTATAATAATGAAGAAAAATTGAGAAGGGAAGCAGTGGAAAATATTTAGTTAAAAAATAATTATTGTGTTTTAAATGTAAAAATTTTAATTGATGTTGTAATACATTTTTATTGTTTGAATTATGTATTTGTATTAAATTGTATTGCTGCTTAAATAAAATTAGTTTTTATTATTTTTCATCCATCCAGTGTAATCTCAAAACCAATTAATTAATTTTAAATGAAATTTATATTTGTGAAATAAATAAAATAGTACATTATTGAAGAGCTGTACGATGAACAACGTTCATAGTTTTACCATTTTCAACAAAAACGTATAATCCAGATGGCTTTCCAATGCGAGAATATGCGACATAAAGTTGGCCATGGGAGAAGCATGGTGATTCCAAATCAATATAACATATGTTGAATGTTTGGCCTTGTGACTTATTTATTGTAATTGAAAATGCCAATCGAATTGGGAATTTAAGTCGCTTGAATGGAATTGGCGAATCTGTTGGTATCATAGGAATACGTGGTATTAATACATGTTCTCCTACGAATTTTCCTATTATAATTATCGCTTCAATAACATTGCCATATATTTTTTTAATTACCAAGCGAGTTCCGTTACACAATTTGGGCGATTGAATATTGCGCAATAAATTAATTGGAGAACAAATTTTTAATTGCAAATGATGTGGTGCCAAACCTGGTATATTTATGGAATTTAAAAATTCCGTTGGATAAATAACTGCTTCACTTTCTTCAATGACAGTATCTTGAATTTTTACATTCAAAAATTCTACTTCAATATTTTTGGGCGCTAAAATTGCACGATTTTGTAACCATTGAATTTGCTTATAGTTTTGTAGAATGTTTGGATATACATTTTTTATTAGTTCTTCCTGAGAATTAACAATTGTACAGAAATTTTCTAGAAATTCGATTTTCTTGGTTATTTGATCAGCAGCAATTATTCCATTTCCAATGCCAAGCAATTGTTTAGAAAAAAGTTCAGCTGAAGGATCGTTTTGGATAAGTAGACGTATATTTGTGGTTAATTTCATTGGTATTACCTGTTTGCCTTAAAGATGAAGATTTAAGGCATGCGTTTATTTCATCAGCATATGTTGATCGTGGCATAACGGGTAGTGTTTGTCTGAAATCCCCAGAATGTAAAATTATGGTTCCACCAAAAATATTTGTGTTGTTCTTGAAATCTTTTAATGTTCGATCCAATGCCTCCAATGAATGTTTATGAGCCATTGTGCATTCGTCCCAAATTATAATGAGATTGTTTGAATTTTTTTTATATTATATGTTGCGTTTTCATTAGTTTGAATATTTAATGGCAGTTTAAATGCTGAATGCGCTGTTCTCCCTCCATCTAATAAAGTTGCAGCAATTCCTGACGAAGCAACGGCTAATGCAATGTTACCTTGGGAACGAATTTCTGCTAATAAATGTGAAATCATGAAAGTTTTTCCAAGTCCGCTTGGAGCATCCAAAAAAAAGAAGCCCCCAGTTTGGGCTTGAACTGCATGTAAAATTCTGTCGTAAATAATTTTTTGTTCATCTATCAATTTTGACTTATTAATTTGAACAAATTCAAGTATATCAAGCGTATTGTATGATTGTTCTCGTGAAAGATCATAATTAATTAGATCATTTGCTAATCTTGAAGGTAATGGCAATCCTAAAGTTTGAAGATTTTGATTTGAAATAGTGATGCAGATATCCTCAAGTCGAATTAAACAGTCATTGAACATGATTGGTAAGGGATCAATTGTGTTGTTGTTGTGAATACTGCGATATGTGTGAAGAATATCCTCAGTCATTGCATTTTTGAATTTTTCCCATATTTCATTTGGATTGGAAGGACTGCAAATTGTAATGATAATGGTGAATAATTGGCGTATTTGATTTGGAGATGAGGTAATAACTGCATCGTTTAATGTGGAATGCCAATGTAAATCTGCTTCTAATAAATTCAAAGCCAAACATGCTGCGTGAAATGTTTCATGTTAGTGTCCATTAACTGTTTTTAAATAATTAAATGATGTAGGTCCTCGAGCATTAATTAATAATAAACGTAAATAGAAACATTCTTTTTGATTTGGTTAAATGGTGTAAATTCTGCCTAAAACATTTGACTTAAAAATGCCAGGATGTCTATCGACAGATGTACCTCGTTTTCGAAGTTACCATTTTTTTTATCCCACGCACAGTAGGAAGGCATTTCTGAATACAGCAAATTATGTGTAAATGAATTTTGTTGTTGACATGTATTGAAAAATTCTGTTAAAGTAGTTTTTGGTGGAGAAGCAGCTCGCTGCGCAATATTTTGGTCTGTAAAATAGACACGTTTTCCATTTTGAAGATGTACCGCTAGATGAATTACTGTCGGATCTCTTTCGTGCGTTGAAAATGAAAAAAAAATACATCAAATAGCCTCGCTGGTGCTCATATATCTTCCAGTTTGAAATCTTGAAATTTCGTCATTTAAATTGTCTTGTCGCTCAATATTGAAAACTGCCATGTCAGTTCCTTTGCTGATATATGTATTTGCAAATATATTTTATGGATTTTACGGATGAGCATAGTTCAACATTAATGTATGCCTTAAATGTTTTTGATAAAAATTGGCGAATAAGGCACAATCCATCTATTGTCAACTTCAAATTCATTTGTGTGATAATATTTATCGTGAATGACTTTCCAGAATTTTCAGTGGATCTTCTACGATATAATGGATAGCTTTTGGAACATTTACCATTAATCATACATGATGAATTCATATTAAGTGATCCACATGGACCATAAACCATATTTAATTTAACAATTTAAAACAATTCTGGATTCGTGTCTTCATCAGGAATTTCAGCGCTTATTACGTTGTCGATATCGATTGATCTTGTTTTATTTGTCAGCCAAATTAATATATGAGCATGAGCAAGTCCTCGTTTTTGCCTTTCGATCGAATACATCCAACAATTCGTTTGACCATACACATGATACTTTGTAATGAGATCCATTAAGGATTTTAGCTTTTGTTTAAAAACTCGTGCTATAATGTCATGTCAATCATGCGATTATTGGCCATGCTTTAATATTTTTACAATATCGTTCCATTTTGGATTGTGTGTGAATGTTATAAATAAATCGGGTGTTCCGTAATGACGAACGAAAGTCATAGCGTCTTGAATATACTCTTGCATATGACGCGGACTGCCAATGTATGATGAAGGAAGAATAACAGTATTACCGATGTCATTGGCATTAATACTTCTGCCTATACATTTCCATTTATTGCATCACGCAAGTGGATGTATTCGTCGCTTCGTAATTTTGACTGATTAAAACGAATATATCGTATACGTTCACTCTAGAATTTGGCATATATATCGACAACATACTGATGGTATAAATATCTACATTTTTGAATGTGATTGTCTTCAGTAAATTTAATCATTAGTCGATAAGCGTAATAATTCATAGCACTAGCTTTTTTGGTCAGTTCTGCGCCGGTGGATGGATTTGCTTGTTTTATGTTGATGTAATATCCATCATCACCTTCCCAAAAAATTAAAGAGTATTGCAATGCGTTGTAAGAGCGATGAGTGTCTTCAATTTTCTGAATGACGTTATCTCTAAGCTTAATAACTATGTCACGTGATTCAAAAGCTTCTTCAACCATTACAATACCAACTTCATCAACTGTTGGTGCATTATATCGAGTTTCTTCGAGTAGTAACTCTTCGAATTTCGGTTATATTTTCTTGTTGAATTTCACGTTGTAAGTTGCGCTGCCTTTGTGTCATTAATTCTGATAATTGTTGGTCAGCATTAATATTTTCTCTATTTCGTCTAATCGCTTGGTTTCTTCGCGTATTGCGACCAATATTTGAGCGTCGCATTTTTATGAAAGAAACACTTAATTTTACAATACAATGGAATTATCTTTAACTGTGTCACTTCGTGTTGTTGTTAACACAATCAATAATTGAAAATTAATGCACTTTAAAGCGTCCTGCGATCAATGTTTTGGCGTACTCTTTTATTTTTGTAAAATTTTGTTTTTAATCGTAATTTTATTTTAATTAATTTGTTTTTAACAGTTATTTTTTGTAAATTAATAAAAATCACTACGTAATAACGATTAATTATAAATTTTATTTTTAATTTTGTGTCCTACGATGTATTCGTGCGCGTGCTGTAATGAAACTAAATTAATGTCAAAAATAGCGGTAATATCACCTACTATCTTGAAAACAGCGCCACCTATCGGGTCCAAATTTTACAAAACTCAAACCGCTAAAATCCTAATCAATGGTAAAAATTTCAGCTTCCTGCGATGTCTGGTTCCTGAGAAAGGCTATTACAATCATTACAGACACCATTTTTATATATTAGATTATTATTGTAAAATCTATTTCACTTACTTTGTTTACATTTAGTTCATTGACCTTAAGTTAAGTTTTTTTCCCATATTCAATGTATATTGTACATAAATAGTGTTCATTAATAGATGTCAGCAGTAGGTAGCATATTACATTATTTGTAAATAAAATAAAAAAACCTAGGGAAAATATTTAACAGAAAAGGAGGTGACTTGTAAGTTAGTAGCAGAATTCATTCCATTTTATGAACAAGCAGAAAAAAGGACAAAATAAATCAGCCTTTTAAGAAATTATATCGTTGTGGGATTATTAAATTGTTTTTATTGGTTCACGGAAATTAAACTCAAAGTTGGACGTTCTGGGTTTAACTATGAACGGAAAGCCAAGAAAAACATTGGTCCTTCGAGCCGAATTTCGGCATAAGAAATCGAGGAGTTACAGTACTACATTGGAATAGTGGTGGAGACACAGCAAGAACACGCTTAGATAAACTAAAGTTGTATACACTCATCTTGTGTATAAAGCCAATACGGATTTGTTCGCCATATTGGGAATCACGCAAAAGAAAAAGAGAAAAAAAGTGAACAAGTGTGTGGATAAAAAGGTGGACACGTGATCAAGGAGTAGAGAACCTGAAACAAAATTGAAGTCACCAAACGCTACAAGAGGATCGATTAAAGGTCAAATAACCAAACTTGTGAATTTCGTTCAAACCGTGGTCGATAAAGAAGATAAATGGATTCCAATCTAAGCTCGCACGTGCTAAAGTACTTCCTAAACAATTTGAATATACTGAGAATACAATATGAATGTAACAACAGCAGCGGTAGAGGTGAGACTGCCAAAAATATGATAGGAAAAAGCATACCTACTATCAGAGCATTTATTCAAGCTTTCATGAACCAACCATCACTAAATTATGCCAACACATCCAATATTCGGAAGCTTCTAGATATTTCTGATAAAGGTATCAGAGGTTTAAAGGCATTAGGAAAGCTATTTGCTAGAAGAAAAATTGGATCCGGAGACAAGAGGATTATGGGCAAAAGCGTCATGTACCAACGATTCATCAACATTGGATGATCTGTTTAAATTTTTTACTAAATCGGTCTGACGCGCTAGAGTCTTTAAAGCCACGTACAAGTAAAAAATCGTCGTTACAAAAATCTACCGGGGTGTATTTGGCACGGAAGAAAATATCACATGCTCTTATATCTGGACCACCCTAATGAGCAAATTATTTCACAGAGGACAGCTTTAATTAATAACCGCGCCAAGGAGCAATCTACGTCAATGGAACTTCAAGCACAACAAAATTTACATGCGGGCATCTTAAACAATTGTGTTCTTCCCACGGTATTAGTGAAGACGTATTCGGATTACACGTATGCAAAGAAGAACATGATTGCAGATATTAGATTCAGGTTCAGCATCTACATTTATATCAGAACGTTGTTGTAAGTAATCGTCTGAACCTACCAAGGGAATATAACAAAACTATTGTATATGGCATTAGTGGGTCGGAATCCCAGGTTACAAGACGTTAAAAGTCAACGTCACAGATAGATCCAGAGAGTCACAAGACCAATACATAAATATCGAAGCGCTAGTCATGAGCAAATTATGTTCAAATCTGTTCAAATATCAACAGAATGAAGTTATTCCTAGCCGATCCAAACTTTAATATATCGCGGGACATTGGCATGATATTGGGAGTACAGCAAGTTTTCAGCGTAATGCGAGAGGGTAGAATACGACACCAAGATAAGGTAATAGGTATTGAGACCATATTTGGATGGGTGTTAGGTGGTGAAATGCCGGAATTAACATCAACACAGTGCTTCACGAGCCAATCTAATAACGAAGTTGATGGGCTGGATACGACATTGAAACGATTTCGGAGGACGATTGAACGATTTTTTTCCAATTAACGAACGAGGAGGCTGAATGTAAGCGTATGTTCAAAGAAACAACACTTCGAGACCCAGATGGAAGATTCGTAGTACAACTTAAAATCAAGAAGGAATCTGAAGAACTTGGAAAATCTCTCCATCTGGCAACTAGCAGGCTGAGATCGATGGAGCGAAAATTTGATAAAGACGAATCATTTAAGATAGGCTACATTAAATTCATGAAGGAGTATCGACAGCTGGGTTATATGGTTGAAAACATAGAACCGAATAAGGAAAATTTCAATTATTTACCACACCGTGGGATTTCAAAAACAAAATATAAAGGGCTGAAACCTCATGAGGTGGTCAGAACTTCGGTCTTGATTAATTCAACTCCCACATTAATCCCGAAATGAATCTCTTAAGCCAATCTTCCAGTTCAGGATAACTAAACCCTAGCTCAACTTAGCTCGAACCAAATCTCAACCCTCTGCTCAACTCACACCATCATACCAGCATACCATTTTACCATCATACAGTCACCATCTTACAATCATACCACCATACCACCATACCACCATACCACCATACCACCATACCACCATACCGTCATACCATTACACCATCATCATCATCATACCATCATCAACATTACCATCACCATCACACACTTCTTATATAAAAACCATTATACCATTATACCATCATAACATCATACCTTCATGCCATCATCAAAAATCGACTCAATTTTTGAAGTTTTAAAAATTCCTCTATAGTAACTTTAAACCTGATTATCATCTCTCAAGGAGGAGATGAATGTTTGAGACATTAACATTGACCTTTCTTAAGTATTAAACAATATTTGTGTAAAGTTTGATTCAAATCGTTCTATGCGTATGCATTTGTTTAAATATCACACAAATATACTGCACATATAAATAAACACTCACTTTTAAATACAGTATTTCCAATAAAAACCTCCCATAGATAAGCTGACACTTTATTAGAGCGGACATGGACAGATATTTATACGATGATACAGGTTTTACGAGTACAATTCAAATTGAAACATTACCACTTTAATTTGTTCCTTTACACTTCAAATTGAACCTTTAACATTTCAAATTAAACCTTTAGTAAATTATATGTATTGTCAATTTGAGTGGAACTTGGCAATTTCTTAGCCGGTTTTATTGAAATTTCATATCAATAATTGGAATGCGATTCTTAAAACCTTAACCTTTTTATTTTTTATTTAGAAACTATTTTGCAAAAATAGCAAAAAATTTCAAAATTTCAAAGCAGATAAATACAACAATCATGGCCGCGAGAACCAGGAGGCAGTACGTTAATCACTAAGGGGAGCTCAATTATTACAAAACTCCACCGAAGACACTGCATACTGGACAAGATTGAAAGGCAATGCTGTTTTGGATTGTGACTTGCAGTTTTTTTTTTTAATGTGCACTCTATTATGAATGAGCTGAGGCTCAAAATGGAGTGTACCAAAATTTTATGTGATGAAATAAATAAATAAATAAATAAATTAAATGATTTTGGGATACAAATCTAGAATACGGCCAAGTATGATGGAACTTTCCTATTTCTCAACAGATTATGATGAAATTTGACAAGCGCGTTGGAAATGGAATTCTAAATTGACTTTTGGATGTAAAACTCAGTTTAAAACCAAATTTACATCGCACATGTCAAATTTCTTCATAATCGCAGTTAAGAAATAGGTAAGTTCCATCTTATTTTGCCATATTCCAGAACTATATCCAAAAATCACTTTAGAATCCCATTTTCATAGCGGCAAATCCGTTAAAAATAGCCAAGTTCCGTCTTAATTGGCCACATTCCAGAAATTCATTTAAAAATCATTTTAGAATCCCATTTATAACGCACACGGTTAAGGAACAGCCAAGTTCCATCTTACCTGGCCATATTCCAGAGATTTATACAGAAATCATTTTAGAATCCCATTTTCAACGCATATGTCAAATTTCATCATAATCTGTTGAGAAATACGCAAGTTCCATCATACTTGGCCATATTCTAGAATTTTATCCAAAAATCATTTTAGAATCCGATTTCCATCACCCAGATCAAATTTCATCATAATCGGTTGAGAAATAGGTAAGTTCCGTCCTAATTGACCATTTTCTAGAACTTACATGTCAGGAAGCAGGAATAGCCAAGTTCCATCCTACTTAGCCATATTCTAGAACTTTGTCTAAAAACATTTGAATATCCCATTTCTATTGGAAATGCTGGATTTCATCAAAATCGGGTAAGGTATAGAATCCAAATAAAATTTTTATAACAAAAATCACAAATCCTCAGTTTAACGGACAACGTTTTCGGTTCCGTCGATTTCCATTGTAGTGAGGTTTCCCTATATATATATATATATATATATATATATATATATATATATATATATATATATATATATATATATATATATATATATATATATATATATATATATATATATATATATATATATATATATATATATATATATATATATATATATATATATATATATATATATATATATATATATATATATATATATATATATATATATATATATATATATATATATATATATATATATATATATATATATATATATATATATATATATATATATATATATATATATATATATATATATATATATATATATATATATATATATATATATATATATATATATATATATATATATATATATATATATATATATATATATATATATATATATATATATATATATATATATATATATATATATATATATATATATATATATATATATATATATATATATATATATATATATATATATATATATATATATATATATATATATATATATATATATATATATATATATATATATATATATATATATATATATATATAGCTTAACTGCTCAATAAATCTTAATCCAACCCTAACTAAACCGCAACTCAACTCTGATTCAATTCGCAAACGGAACCCAACTTAACCCTCGACTAAACCGCAAAACTTTACGCCAAACTCACTTCTCAAACCAGCATACATAAAAAGTTGGTCAAAAACTCACTATATCCTATCCGACCCCAACTAAACTCCAACTCAACTTCAACTCAACCCGCATATTGACTCCTAACTTAACCTTCAACTCAACTCAACCCCAAACTCAATACCCAGCTCAATATTCAAACCAGCATACATATATAAAAAATTGGTGAATATTTCTATAACCAGGTTTTTTTGGGTAAATTCGTATGGCAGGTACCTGACCTTCTTGACGCACAGGTTCCAAAAGCTTTTCAAATCTCGGCCTTGGCCATAGAAATAGATTGGCAAAAAAAAATTCTAAATCGAACAAGCCGTTCTCGAGGTACCATGGTATAGACCATACAGACATCCACACATCCAGACAGACGGACGGGCATTTTTTTTTTTTGCTTTTTTAGACTCAGGGACTTTCAAAACGTCCAGAAAAGTGGTTTTCAATGCTTTTGTCTTTTTAGACCAAAGTAACTGTTACATGTTTCAAAACAGGATATGGTACATAACGGAATAAGGTACACTATGACATACTTCAAAACGACATATGTGGAATTTGACAAGTGCGTTTGGAAATAAATTTGTATTAGTAATGTATATATCTACCAAAAACTTACCGTGAAGAAATTGTCATGTGACCCTCTACGGGAATGAGCTGTTTGTTGTTTTGGAAAATTGTAAAACACAAATCTTTTTTTAAGCGTCGTTTTGACGGTTATTATTAGGTATTCGCGGAGGTCTCTGTATGAGCTACAAGAATTTTTGCTTCTAAAGAAAAAATGTTTTGATGGGTCGTGCCGGTTCAGGCATCTAGACCATGTGTGGGTGTGTGTGTTTTTTTATTTTGCTGTAGGAAGGAGCTCCCAATTTAAATCTAAATTGTCTTCGACTTTTGGCGGTAACCTCATCGTATACTTTTGTGCTGGGATAATAAGATCATCGACGAATTTCAAAGACGTATTTTTTTGGTGTCACGTTTTAATTTTCCATTCCACCCAACCAAGCCCTCAGAATTGTAGGTATTTTATAGATACATTTAAGAAGTCTTGCCACCTTGCTTGGAATCTGTATTGCAACAGCCTTTTGTCAATAATTATTTTCCAATAACAATAAAGATTGCAAACGTGCAACACTAAAACTAATTTGTCGGCTAAATCTGTAACATGTGGAATGGTTATAACTTATGTTTAGTTTTACATTTTCTGTCCACAAACCGATTATTTTCTAATATCTAAGTATCTGTGAACTCATCACATTCCTCTTTAAGACAAGTTTTAAATTGCATATCTCGTTTATGATCACATACAAAATATTTTGTATATTGCATATAGACTAGCGAAAATTATTTTAATAAATTTGTTATCTCTATCTGGTATATAAATAGTTAAACTATTATTATAATCAACCACACCGGTTTTTCGGTTTTTGTCTAACACATTTTGTATTTTGTGGTTAGCCATAATTTAACCAAGAGACATCATTTGAAATAAAAATAGCAGAAATAAATCGATTCAAAATCTAAAATTAGTTAATGATTTAACCAGTTTGGTTTTTTAACATATGAGTGTGTGTATCTTTTTTTTTTTGTGTGTGCCAGTATGCGTATTATGACCATCTTTATCGGTGGTTATCATCTTTGATTAACATATGTTAATTAGGAGATTTTAATTAGTTTTATAGGCGACATCATAGAGAACGATAATTCGTTCGTTTCACAAAATTTATAAATTCCTTTAGGCAAAAATAATTTGACTTGCTATTCAAATTCGGTATAAATTCTATTTTCATTTCATTTAAATATTAATAAATTATACAAATATGTTATAACTCCTTTTATTATGTAAATTTAAGTTTCAACCAAATTTGAATAATTTATAATAAGCATTAAAGCGCGGTACAACATATACGTAAATGAAGATGAACTTGTTTTTTTCTCTTGTGTATCAAATCGAAAAGCTTTAAATTTTTTTATTATTAAGCTAATTCAGTGTTTCATAAGCTTTTACAAACTAGGGAACACCATAAAACCTCTTGCTTTTTTGCATCAGTCATTTAGGCTGTGGCCAAAAATGGTTCTTTAAAAGTGTATAGACAAGAAATATGTCTCCTTGAAAATGGAGTTGCCAGCAAACAATTGGCATGCGAAGACTGTTAAAAACAAAAAAGTGACTCTAATCCGAACTCAGTTCAAAGTTGAATTACTTTAAGAAACAACCATAACTGAGATAGATAAAAATACGTAATACTAGGGGCTTAGGATTGTCAAGTATAAAAATATTTTATTTGGGAAACCAAACTAAAAATTTGTTGAATAGTTTTATTCTTTTTGCATAATCACATATTTTTACATATTTCCAGTTATTTTACGTTTTATCACAAATTTTGTGGTTTATTCCAAATATTTTTAATTTTTCTTTAAGAATAACGTAATTCGACTTTCATAGCTTAAAATTAAGAGAAATTTTAAATTTAGGCCAACAAATATTTTTTTTTACAAGTTAAAATAGTTTTTCATTTGGCTAAACTCCGCTAAGTTAGATTAATAAATTAATTTAACGTCAAATTAAAATATTGTCTGTAAAGGATACGACAATAAACAAATAGGATTGCTGAGAGACATTACAAACGTCTACAGGGGCACTTTAATTAAAGTATTCAACAACAGCGTAATAATTTACGCCAATGGAGAAGCTCAACATAAAGAAATAGTCTGCAAATAAGAGGCTAATATCCAATTCTTTACCTATTCTGCCAAAACCCAAAGACCAAAAGTGATGATAGCGATAAAGGTTACAAGGTTATGTATACACCATGGCCAAAAAAACTATTGGCTTAGAATGGTAACTTCACAAATACTTTTGAACCAGAGACGAAAAAAGCTGAAGTCAAGCAAATCATCGGCTGCTGTGGATACAAAATACAATGGGCAGCCAAACGAAAACAGGCAGTTACTCAATGTCGTAAATGCTAACGTATTGGCCATGTGGCATCATCTTGCAATATGCAACACAAATGCGTAAAATGCGCCGGACAACACAATCCAGGGGAATGCCCGATTAATATAATATAGGCAGGAAAGACGAAGCGGCACAAATTGAAATTAAATGTGCAAACTGCGGAGGGGTCCACGTGGCGAGATTCTCAGGATGCCAGGAGGGGAAAAATTATTTAGGTAAGCTAAACAAATCTAATAATATTCATGTAAAATCAGATAAACGAACTAAATTTGGGGTGCAGCGGTCGTTTGAGTTTAATTTTATCAAATCGGGAGTATCCTTCTCAGACCATTTTAGATAGAACGACCCTGTTTCGGTTGTCTCACATGGGGAATTCTGTTGGAGAATTGGGTGGTTTAAGTGAATTCTTGGGTATGTCACAGCAGCTCTTTGGGATTAGCTTTTCTGAGCTTACTAGACATGTATCAGTTTTTCGCGCTACAGTAAATATGGTTCAGGACATTGCCGAAGATAAGGCGATGTATTTGAACTTTGTATTCCAATTTTTAAAATGAAAGTGCTGGCATTAAACTGTTATAGCATCATTAGTCTCACCCGTCGTTAGGAATTGTTGGTTCTTCTAAACAAAAATAGGCCTCTTCTTGCTTGCCTTAGCGAAACTAAATTGTCAGCCTACCATAATCTCAGGATCCCGAATTTCACTATTTACAGAACAGATTCAGAATCAAAATCTCAAAATCTAACAACTCAGTTACTCATTTGGCTCCAAGAGCAAAATTAAACAAAAATTGTTGTGCCACAATGGCGCACGTTGAAGAGGGCATAAACTCGTTCCTATTAGTTTCTATCTACTTTTGTAATATTATTACCGCGGAGATTTCAACGCCCGGCATTCCTTTTGGAATTGTGATAACTATAACTTAAATGGTAAAACGCTATTTGAATACTACGAAGTAAATGGTGCACAGATTTTCTTAATGAACAAGTAACAGTGTTACATGAATTACATTTGAAGTTTCTGAAGGTTTTAATATTTTTCGCCAAAATATGAGCATCATGGTTCCAAATATAAAAAACACGGACTGAGATAGTATTAGACATATAGTAAATTATAAAATATCTCATCTAAATGAAATATAGATCAAATCCATTAATGATATTAATCTTGGTATATCTAAATTCACCAAAATCGTCAATAATGCCTTTAATAGCTCTGTCCCCATCTGCAAAATATATGAGAAAACAATATCACCTGTTCATCGCAAATTCATCTAAAAATCCGTAAGATTTGGCAAGAAGACTTCACCAAAAAACTACAAAATATTACGCCAGCTAGATCTAATTTATACAAGGCCATTAGAACAGTCTTGCCCAAAAATAAAAGCGTTGTCTTAGAAGACCAGGAAGGTCTGATTATTGATCCCTCAGTTATTGCAAACAAGATGGCGAAATACTATGAGTCGGTAATCAGTGGTTCTGACCATATTTCAAATCCTCAAATAAATAATGAGGTTGATAGTTTTGCTCAGTCATATCCTGCCCCATTCCTATATGATAGCATTGAGAGCATTACAACAAATTCTGATGAGGTCGTCAGTTTTGTCCGTGAGCTCAAAAAAAATACACCTAGTGTTGACGGTGTTTCAAATCGTGCTATTAAAAATCTCCCTTTATCAGGGTTTCAGTTCCTTTCAAACAAAGATCCACTACAGAGACAATCATGAGATTAACTAATCAATTAACAAAAAAAATCAAAAACTGTAGAAAGATTTCAACTGTTGAGTCACTATTAGACATTAAGAAGGCTTTTGACTCTGTAAGGCCCGCCCTGGTAACTATAATAAAATCGTATCTATAGACCATCGCCGGTTTTTCGTATGTGTTGACAATGTCCATAACTCTGGGTTCAGTACTGGGATCTTCACGAAAGATATCCCTAGTCCGGTAACAAAGGATGCTTATGTTCAGGTTTACGCCGAAGACACAACTGTATTTTGCTCAAATTATAGCGCATACCAATGTTCACTAAGGATCCAGAAATTTCTAAAATCTTTATACAAATATTTTAAATATGGAACATCGAAATAAATGCATCCAAGACTCAATTGCTATACATAAAACCAACATATAACCATCGTAATAAACTTAATGAGGCCGTACCTGTTTTGATAAATAATCAGCCAGCTATTAGTGGTTGTTAAAGTGAAGTATTTGGGTGTCACACTGGATAAACAACTAAAATTCGGCACACATATTGCCGATCTTAGAAAAAAGGCAGCCATGTCTTTTCACATCCTATTCCCCTTACTTTGCCAAAATAGCGCTCTAAACGAACTTAACAAACTCCTAGTTTACAAGCTATACATAAGACCTATTATTATTACTACGTTTTTCTTAACTTGCTTTCTTGGTTGTTTCACCTGACAACCTCATATTTTCAAACATTCGAAACAAAAATCTAAAAAATTTGTATGTGTTAGTGCAAAAACTGTTAGTGATATGTGGTAGTGAAAAATGTTTCGCGTTGCAGGAGGTGCAATATACATTCATTTCCCCACATGTAAATTCTGTAACGACTGATTCTTCAAAGTCATCCGTGGTCTCGAGTACATTATCGGTTCGCTGCGACCGTTTAACCTATTATTGTCGACGTATTGTTTGCTTTTCATTGATGAGATAAGCATGGTTCCTTATGAAATGCTTTGCATGATTGACTCACGACTGAGACAATTGAAAAATAAAGAGAACGAAGTGTTTGGAGGTATCAATATAATTGTTTGCGGTGACTTGATGCAATTGCCTCCCGTAAAAGGAGCACAAATTTTCAATCAGCCAACTCGATTCTTGCATTTTGCAGCTTCTGATGTCAAAACAAATGACAGAGGCAACTGGAGATTTTGCATTTATCCTTTAAGAGCCCAAGTAGATGCCCATAATCTTGCTGTACTTGAGCAATATCGAGCTCAACAAGTACGTATTTTCAAAATTCGAGCACAGGATCAAATTATTGATGCAACAAGAAATGTTGATAATGTCAACATGGTTAATATCTTACCGGCAGATGTAAATAAAACTGGAGGATTGACCAAAGAGCTGAAAATATTTGTTGGTGCCAATGTGATGTTACGCTCAAACATCAATGTTGAAAAGGGTCTTGTCAACGGCGCCATTGGAAATATCACAGAGATTATCTGGCCGCATTTCCGCAGAGACCAAATGTACGATACTGACGTTCCATCAGTTAGAATAGATTTTGGCAATGAGAATATTCAACTTATCGAGCCGAAAGCTATACAATTTCCTGCTAAATATAATTATAGAACAATTGAGCGTAGACAATTACCAATAATTTTGTATTGGGAATGTACAGTACAAGACCCTTAACTTCTTTTATTAACTTTAAGTGTTCGTTATTGATTGTCTGTTTGGAAATTAATGTTAAATGTTTATGATAAATTGTATAAATTTACTTGAATAAAGAGATGAAATTTATTTTAAAAAAAATTCTTTCAATTGATAACAAGATTCAAAATTCGTACAACTAAAAAGAGTAAAATAATATATATATAAAAAAAAAACTTTTTAAAATACCACGTTTTTCTAATGCACTAAAAAGAAGAAAATAATTTTTTTCTGGGCATATAGAATTATCTGGGCATTTATACTTAAAACTAGCACCAATTTTCATCAACTAAAAACGTGGGGCGCATTTTAGAAAAAAAAATTGATATCATTTATGAAATTGCTAATAATTTAAAAAAAAGTAAAAGTTCCGTAAATCAATTCTTTATAAAAAAATAAAAATAAGTTCTTGGTGTACATAATGTGAAAATTTAGGGCTTTGATACTAGCATCTTATATTTTTCAACTCTCGTCAAAATCTCTCGTATACCCTGCATATCTCGTGCAAGATTGAATATCGAGACGACTGAAAAATATTTAGAAGCAAAGCTTAATAAAAAATTATAATTCCCTACTTTATTTTATCAAACACCCGAGTGGACACTGGATGAATTTGCTTAGTAAATGTCTAGTTGTAAGGAAGACTAATGACATGTAGACGTAAAGCGTGTCAATGGTCGCCCTTACAACTAGATATTTATTAGACAAATACGTCCAGCTTCCACTTGGGACACATACACCTTAATCATAAATTAGGTACAGGAAGGTTCTAAGCTAGCAAAATGTTCTAAAAATACCATAAGAAGTTATCCAAATCACATTTATCAATTTTCTTTTCTAAAATGCGCCCCACGTTTTTAGTTGTTGAAAATTGGTGCTAGTTTTAAGTATAAATGCCCAGATAATTCTATATGCCCAGAAAAAAATTATTTTCTTCTTTTTAGTGCATTAGAAAAACGGGGTATTTTAAAAAGTTTTTTTTATATATATTATTATGTATGCGGCATCGGCATTGTTTGACTGAGTAACTATTACCCAGAAAAATGCCATCCAGAGGGTTCAAAATAAAGCGCTTAGGTTTGTTTTTGGTTCCTGGTCTCGTCCTCCTGACTATCGTCAGTTATCTTGTTCTTCATGAAAGGGCCAACATTCTTACCATCGACGCATTCAAGGATTCGCTACTTTTCAACGTATTGTACAAAATGATGTCTTCGGCAAATGAGACTGTAATGAGGATTGCCCACGGTTACTAACTGGTTTAAAGTTTATCTGATTTATGATTAAGGGTCATAATTTTAATTCAATTTATGACTAGTTTGGTTAGCTATGCATAAATATAGCACTGTTTGCTACTTTACATTAGTTCTTAAGTGCTAGATTTAAGTTTTATTGTTAAGTTGTATATATTTATTTAATTTACAAAAAAAAAAAAAAAATAATTATTCCGAAACAATTTATTTTGTCTCTTAAACAGTTCCACACAAAACAATAAGTAATTCTGAATTTAATAAATAATTACAAGAAATTAACATAAAAATTATCTTTTATTTTCAATGTACATTTACATATTTATATTTGGAAATCATTTTGTTAAAAAAATTCTCAATGTATGTCCCTGTGTTGCCATATGGCAACGGAGGTTTTCCGAAAACTACAAATGGGGTCGATTCCCCAAAGATATTATCCATTGTTTTAAACCCTAAAGACACTGTCTTTGGTATATTTAAACTAAAAAATCGTTAAAAAATTTCTGGGACGATTCGGGTTAATGATCTTCTATCATTAACGCTCAATACAATTCATTCATATGCTGATAATGTGACTTTCTCTCTAATTCGGACGGACAGAAACCGAACAGAAATCTTGTAACTGTTTTTTGATACGTAAATGTGTTAATTAAACTAGGAGCCTGGTCCTACCACTTGTGTTTTTAAATGGTGCATTTTAGTTACATTTGGCAGATCTGAGAGGATATGTCTCTGAATGTTATCCATTGTGGGTAATTGCGATTAAATATTGGGATATCTATTACTTTCTTTTACTCTAGTAAATTAAAGTATAGTATAATCATGAAAATTTTGGACCTTGAGATTTTTAGAGATTTATCTGTTTTGAGATCCCCTGAGTCCGAAAAACTGTCTGTTAGTCTGTCCGTCTGTCAGTCTGTCAGTCTGTGTCCTCTCTACAGCCTAGATGGTTTAACCAATCGAACTGAAACTTCAGATTTAAGCTTTTTTGATAAATTGGGAGGTCCCAGTGAATTTTACTCCAAATCGGCTAAACGGAAGTGGCCACTCCCTTCGTTCAGAAAATTTATTTTGCAAATATCTTAAAAAGTAAAAGGTTTACAAAAAGCTAGTTTATACAAAATGTTTCCAAAAATTAAAAAAAAAATTCTCAAAATTCTCTGTTCGTAAAAGAAAGTTGTGTGTTGGCAACACCTCCATTTTTTTTTGTGGTTTAACTAACTTGCTATCATGACGTCATACTGTCTTTCCCGTTCTTTATAATGATGTACTCGTATCTATCGAGTACACTGAAAAAAAATATATTTATCAAAGCAGCTATGTTGACTTATCTATGACGTTTTGCCGCTCTAAATATAAATATATCTGAATACATATTAAAACTTAAGTTATTCAAATATAATACATATCCGAAACAACGAAACTACTTCCAAATACATATCCCGTGAATATTATTGCGAAGAGATATTTAATTACCTAAAAGTGTAATAAAATGTTAAGTTTACTAATATTTTGATCAGTTACGGTAGTACGATATTACTCATATCTGTTCAAAATATATTTAATAGAGTTGAATTATTTAACTGTCTATTATAAAAATATATAAGTTAAATTATATTTTTATATCCCACGAAAAAAGATGTTTTGTGGTGTGAGATATAAATATATTTACAACAATTTTTTACATATCTCTTTCAGATATTAAAATATTGAAAACCTATATGCGTCTCTTTCATTGCCTAATTATTCCGTTTGACTACAGCCAATTTTTTTTTATTATGTACAAGACGTTCTTTGGTTATAAGCGCACGCGTAAAGGATAAATTTATTGTAGGTAAAAATATTACAATACAAAAAATAATTATAATTATTTTATATTTTGATTCTCATGTGTAAAATATAATTTTAAAATTACTATGGATAATATTACTGTTATAAACGTTGAGGTAAGTAGTTGTTTTGTATATTTTGTTTAATAATAAAAAAAATTTCTTGCTTAAACTCGTGTATTAAAGTATTTTAAATAAGTGGATGTGATTGAAAACAGTTAGAATAGCTCCGTATTGTGTGATTTGTAAGTGAATTTAATTGTTGTTTTATGATAAAATCGTTTAAAAAATAATTATAAAGAATTGTCATATGTAATTGAAATTAATCATATTAACACTAATTGGTAATAATCCTGTACGAAATGTTTATTGTTAATATTGTAGATGTACTTTTGGTTAATTAACAATAACCTCGTGGTTTTTACAAACTAAGGTTATATATTAAACTTAGTAGTATTATTATATTATGTTGCTATTTCTCTATATAATAATGATTATATTATGTATAACTGTTTGTTTTTCGTTTTGAGAGCAGCAATCGAATTCAGCTAGTACGATCAGCAATAATTCCGAACTGATTGAAGAAATTTCCGAATTGGAAAATGCAGAAAACCTTTGTATTATAAGGGTAAATATTTAAAAAAAATATATTTCTGAAATAAACACGAGTTTTTAATCCTTAGGAACAATCACAGATATATAATCCAGCATCATCCAGTATAGAAATCATTAGCCCATTCAACGTCGCTGCGTACTTAGAGTGTACAAAAGGCAGAATATTAAAATCGTATTACGAATGTCACAAGATTCTCGGCGCTAAGCAACAAACAGATTTATCCAATCTTATTATTGAGAAAGAATTTGATATATCGGGTAGTTACAAAATCACAACTGAGCGATTGCAGCAATTGTCGAAACAAATCAACGATATATTTAAAACGGAGAATGCGAATATTTATTTTATCCCATACAATACACACACAAAACAACTAAGTAGCGGAAAATTGTACAGCGCATACAATAAACTTCGCTCGAAAATTAAAAAATCCACAGTGCCTCATACTAGTGGTAATATTTCTACGAGCATTGATAACGATTCTCAAAAATCACTCGAATTCCTGAAAGCGAATATAGAGCCTTATGGCGAGGTTATTCATCATTGGGAAAATAGTACATCATTCAGGCTACAAGAGCTTAAAAACCGCCAGGATTTAAATGTCTCTCAGTATTTTCTACAATTTCCGGCATTAAAATGCGCTACATTACTACAAGATCTAATCGAAATTGATTTTAAGTTCGTGTATAATGATAAAATCAATAATTTGAGCGTCAACTGGCCGATTATAAATAAAATATTGATCGAGATCGCACAATCACGGGATAAATCCAATTCTTTTAAATTAATTGAGCAGCAAATTTTATCAACACCATATGACCTTACTGGGTTTTTTCTTCTTCCGTATTTAATTACCAGTAATTTTGGAAGAAAGCGATCAGCAAAAGGATCGTTAAAATTAACTAAAAATGAAATATCGGATCAATTCATTATAAAAGCCACTGTAAGTAAAATTAATTAAGCATTTTGTTTAAATGTTTATTATTTGTTTAGGATACGGATTAATTATAGACCCAAACCAACGAATGCATTATGTAAAATAACTTTATTTACATAAATTTGACCAAATTTTCTATCGTTCAGATTATTTATATCCTTAGATCCTTCACATCTTTATACCCTTATAGACAACATAAAAACACTCTTAAAACTCAGAAATGCTTCTTCGAGTTATTGAACAATTATGTACACAACAATTATTTACATTTTGTAACTGCATAATTTTTGAATAATCACAGATTCCTAATTTTTACAAATATTTTTATTTCCGTATATAAAGCCTTGTCAACCAAGGATAAAATAACTATATAGTCTGATGACCCACTTTTTGAGGTCAGTGCAAGTTCACAAATCTCAAAAAATTTACTTTCTAGATATTGACCGAACATTTTTGTTTTTTCGTTGGCACGACTAAATGTTGCCGCTTTAGCTTACGTCGCCAGAGGGTTATTTTATATCTACTAGGCATAGATCTTACATGTTCTCGTCATTTAAGTCATATCCTAAGCAAAAATTTATATCCATTTTTTAATTTATATATATACAATATGTATGTCAATGTGTATTAAACAGCTCCTTTTAGATAAACTTAAGATTATTGAAATTTATTATTCCACTGCAACCAGTGAAACCATTTTCAGTGGATTAAAACCTATTAACCAATTACAAAATGTATGTAAGAAACATACTAAAATAATTGAAAATAATCCTTTTACATTTTAAAACCTTTATATTAATCGAATCAAACTAATTAAAATTTACGGCTTTTAATTAGTTTGCTTCAGTGGCCCTATTCTGGTAGTTACAGGAGAATTGAGAAAACGAATTGTTTTATTGTTAATTATTGAATAGTCTGGTATTATTTTCGCTTATTTTACTGTGACGATTAATGTCAGAGCCTTCTAGAGTATAGAGCCATAATACAAATGACGTATTTTTTAGAAGCTTTTTTAGTGGTATAACTTTTCACTGATTTCCATAGGAATCCATAGTAAAAATGGTGTTTGTTAGCTTCAAGTTTTTCAATGAAAAAAGCAAAAATATTATAAATTGTTTATATAAAAGTTTTCTACATATCTTTAACAACAATTTACCAGAAGGCTATATTGGTATTAAGTAAATATTAATTGCAGAAATGTTAAAATTAAATTATTTCTAAAATATATTTTTCGAACTTTCATTTTGAAAAATACATCAAAGTTGGCTCTGACGAATTAAAATAATACTTGCTAAATTCATCTTTAGTTTTACTAGTGTACGTAAGATGTCTAAAATATTTACAGAAAAATACGAAAATAAATTATTTAATCACAAAACTATCACACTTATTAACAATTCGTGACTTTCTTTTGCTTTTCCTACCATTTTTGAACTTGAAATTGCCCAAGGTGGTAATTTTTGGTACAATTTTACCAAATTTTTACGGCCATCACTGCCATCTATGTAATGTATATTGACTGAATGGCCAAACGAATTGTAGTAAGCTTTTATTTCAATATGACCAGAATGTTGTTGTTATGAAATTTTTATTAAATTTTGGTTTAAATAAATCAATATTACAAGAAAATGAAAACGATTTACTTAAACGATCTTCATATGGGTTGAAATTCAAACATTTATGAAAATATTTCAAAAATCATAATTAAGAATTTGTAACGTTTTCATTTAAAAATTTGCCTTAGGAAAAAAAGTGATTTCCCATATGTTTTGTGTGTTTTACTATGAAAAGTGTGGTTTTTTCCTCGTTTCTAATTCCTTTATAAAAGCTTCGTTTTTTAGACTATGGCTTTGTATAATCAAGGTTGCTTTGTTAATGTTCTGTACATGGAAATTCAAAGCTCACTACGATAATTTTCTCAAATGGGTAAATAAACATTTAAATTTTATAGAAATGTTGGCGGTTGTTTTTTCCTTATAAAAGTATTAAGGGCCACTGAAGCAAACTAATTAAAAGCCGTAAATTTTAATTAGTTTGATTCGATTAATATAAAGGTTTTAAAATGTAAAATGATTATTTTCAATTATTTTAGTATGTTTCTTACATATATTTTGTAATTGGTTAATAGGTTTTAAACCACTGAAAATGGTTTCACTGGTTGCAGTGGAATAATAAATTTCAATAATCTTAAGTTTATCTAAAATGAGCTGTTTAATACACATTGACATACATATTGTATATATATAAATTGAAAAATGGATGGGAACTACCAGAATAGGGCCGCAGGAATATATTATTCATAAAATTGCACTACTAACATTTCTACTACAAAATGATTTTTCGCTACAAAGAGCGTATCTTTATGTAAAGTTACTAAAAACCCTTTTTTTTAAATGTTAGAATAATATTTTATGAAATAAAATTTATTTTACGCTTTAGTCGATTTGCTTGGCTTAATATAAAAGTTTTTGATTTAAAAATGCGTATTTTTATTTATTATTTATTTTATGTATTATTTTAGTGTATATTTTATAATTTTTCACTGAAAATGGTTAATTAAACACAAACCAGTCTCTCTCATGTATAAACTGTAAACTATATAAACTATATGTTTATTTTTCAGGATATAACACATATGCATCGGAAAATTCAGGAGATAAAGGATAAAATTGAAAGCTTAAAAGAGACTCTTCAGCCATTGCCTATAATACTCGGGGACAGCAATCCAGTGGGATATATTTATATCGATGGCCAACTATATCTAATTGGTACCCCTATCAAAGCCGTCGATTTATGTTTCAAACTTTTTCAAATTACGAACTCGAAGTATCCTACGGCGGCGGAAGCAATTTGGATGTTTATACAACAATGTGTGTATCAAATTAAAACCAGTTGGGATAAACATTTTATATCGGTAAATAACTTAATTAGTTCGGTGGAAACTAAAAAAAACCAAACATAAAATTTTTAAAAGCCGGTTACGTTTACGTGTACTTCAAATAACATTATTTTTTAAATTTTTTTATAATGAATTGTTTTAATTGTAATTTAGTTATAAGTTCCTATAAAGAATACATCTGTCATATCAAAACGTTGCACAAATCTTCGTGCGTTTTTATATGTAATGATTGCATTCCATATAGGCAATTTGATTTGTTTGACTCATTTCGGAAGCATATAGTTAAGCATTTTAAAAATATTGAAATTAATCATTATAATGCTCCAATAGCTCCATTAAAAGTTTGTAGTGAAATAGCAAAACAACAGCCAAATGAAAATATTTTACTATCCAATAAAAACATTACACCATTTTCAATATGTGAAAAAACGATTTCAAATAATATTAAACAGTCTAATTTAAGATTAATAAGTAATTTGTATGCAAGCAATTTGAATAAAGCACAAATACAAATAGTAACGCAACAAATAACCAGTTATGTTTCAAATGTTTCCTTAGAACTACATGAACATATTTTAAACAGATCTAAGGAATTAGGAGAGTCAGATACAAATATTTCTATTCTTAGAAACGTTTTAAATTCAATTAGTTTTCCGTTACAGAAATTGAATAGTGATTATATGCGTCTGAAATTTCTTGAAGAAAATCACATTCTATTGAAACCGACATCCATTAAAATCGGTAATTATTTAAATGCACATCGTATACAAAATAATCATATTTTGAAACCAATCCATGCAAAACTTAGTTATGTATCAATTGAACACATACTGAAAATTTTTTTAGAACAAGGAAATATATTGAAATATATCATTAAATATACAAAAGATCTTGAAAATACGAGATTAATTATCAGTAATATAATACAGACACCATTTTTCAAGCAAAAAAGAGATAGTTTTCCGATTGAATCGGTTGTAGTTCCATTAATTGTTTATTATGATGATTTTGAAACTAATAATCCACTTGGTAGTTCTGCTGGATTTCAAAAATTAGGTTGTATATACATCTCTTTAGCAAATTTACCACCGGAATTCCGATCGAAGTTAGAAAATATATTTTCAGTAATGCTATTTAATTCAATAGATAGGCGATGTTATGGTAATAAAGTAATACTGGCCCCTTTAATATCAGAACTAAAGAAGTTGGAAGAATTTGGATTTTCTGTATCAGTTGATAACCAAAATTATCAAATATTTGTTACTGTTGTTATGGTTGTTGGGGACAATTTAGGAATGAATTCGATTCTTGGTTTTTCTGAAAGCTTTAGCTCAAATTCATTTTGTAGAATTTGTCTGTCTACTAAATTGGAAACGAGAACTTTGAGCAAAGAAGATCCAAATAAATTACGAAACGTACAAAATTATACAGACCAACTACAAAGTGTCAATCATTATTTGTATGGAATCAAAGAGCAATGTGTTTTTAATGACCTTGCAAACTTTCATTGTGTCGTAAATGTCAGTGTAGATGTCATGCATGACATTTTTGAAGGCGTTGTAAAATTAGAAATTGCTTTGATCCTGTATAATTTTATTGTGATAAAAAAATATTTAGATATTGAAAGTCTTAATTTTAGGATAAATAATTTTAATTATGGGCTTAATAATAGAGTTAACAAACCAAAAGAAATGAACTTGGATGCCTTAAAACACAAAAAAATTAAGGGTAGTGCTTCGGAAATGATATGTTTATTAAAAAATTTGGGAGTAATGATTGGAGACGTTATTCCAGAATCCGAAGAATTGTGGCATTTGTTTATTTTATTACATAAACTAGGGAGCATTGTTGTGTGTTCGCAAATCGATGAATATACTATTCAAATATTAGAAAATTTGATTCATGAACATCATAGTGTTTATATTAAACATTTTGGTTGTACATTAATACCGAAGCATCACTTTATAACGCATTACCCCAGGATAATGCAAACATTTGGTCCACTTGTTCATATGTGGTCAATGAGATTTGAATCAAATCATCAAGTTTTAAAAAAAATAGCTTCTAATACCAGATCTCGAAGAAATATTTGCTCAACAATTTTGAAAAGAAACCTTTTGCAGCTAAGTAAACGAAAATTCAGTAACAAATGTCTCAGTTTACCGACAATTTTAGGGAAATCGGTTGAGGGATACATTCCTGAGAAGTTGACCAGTGAAATGAAAGTTTTATTAAAAAATACTCAATGCTTGAATCAAATTAGAGCAGTAAATTTTATTCAATACAAAAATGTAATTTATAGAAGGGATATGATCGTTATACTAAGAATTGACACCGATAGCTCACCAATATATGGTCAAATAAAGTCAATTTTTTCGCACAGTATTTTAAATTTCTTTGTATGTCTAGTCTTAGATACTTTATATTATAGTGATCATTTCTGTGCAACTGTTGTTGAAGCTACAAATAATTTCGAAATTTTAAATGTCGAAAATTTACTTGACAACCAAATAAAGAATTTAGTAAAATCAAATTCTATTTTATATGTTATAGAATAATTATAAATACTTAGAATTTAATTTTATTTGAAATTCGACCTTGTTTTTATTTACATATATGTAATTTTTTATTAAATTGAACTTATATTTATAATAATAAAATGAATTGAATCAATATTAAAAATGGTTATTTTACTGTTCCAACGAACTATAACATATAGCAAGAAGAATTATGAGTATTTCTACTTGAGATATATTTTATGATAAACGCGGTTGAATTTTATATTTGTGAATGATAATTTTAAATACAAATAAGTTATTCAAAGAACTAATCTATGTAAAGATTATAATGAAGTGGATAAAATTAATTTCAGATCAAGACTAATATATATCTCTAGTTAATATATATAAATCTTTTCTAGTTTTGAAACTGTGAAATACACAATTTAGCCATTGGCAATGTCGATATAATTAATTACAAAATTGGTATTTTTTGTACCCATAATAAATATAAGCTGTACTTAGTTTGATATGTGTGTGTGTCAAAGAGATACTAAAGGCCTAGATATTTTTTTCGTTTTTAGAGTTATAAAATATTGTTATCCCTAAATGAGTTATAATTTATACATAAAAATCATTGAAAATATAGCTCTAAGTGATATAATTTCTCTCAGTGTACCATTTGGATTTTTATAAACGGCTTCAAGTTGTGCTGCCGATTAACTTGTCTATTTGTTTTTTTAAATTTTGTAATTTGTGTTTCGGATACGATTTCGGATACGAAGCATTGCATACCAAGCATTATTTCACAGTTAATATTTGCATCTAAAAGCCTTTGTTCAGTTTCTGTAGCTGTATTTCTGTTTTGATGTTCTGGCTGTTCGTGACTTGCAAGTTCCAAGCAAGTTTCAGGTGTTTCTTCTATAGGTTGCATCCAGTCCATCTTTTTCTAAAAGCGTTTTTACAGGATTATAGAGCTATATTACCTTTTTTTACCTTTATTAATTAGGCTTCCAGCTTCGTTTGCTGTTCAAAATAAGACCCAGGTATTTCGCTTCATCAGTAAAGGTCAAGCTAATATACCATTTAAAATGAGAGGATCGAAGTGAGCAAGTTTGTATTTTCTGAAGAAGAGGACGTGGATTAACATTTACCAACCGACCAAGTTGTAAAGAAGAGAAGACCAGACCCCACCTTGCGATGTAACCACACCTACAAATCTATTAATGGAAGACCCGCAAAGCTTAATCGTCACGATTTTACTTCATAGAATTTGATCTTTCCGGCTATCGAGCGATTCATCCGCACCAAGCCTCGACGGTTTCCAAGTTATCGCCATGTTTTTAACGTTGCTGAAGTTCCCCTCTACATACAGAAAGGTTAACAAAACACTGATTCCAACCTTTTTCGGCACTCCTCTATTGTTTCAATGCCTTAAACTACTTGGTCCACTACCTTTTGAAAAATCATATGGGTTGTGCTTATACCAGGTGTGTATATATAGTAAGAAACCGGAATTTACCAATAAATGGCGCCACCTGTCGATGTACCTTTCGACAAACCGCGTCATCGGCACCATTGTTTTCTTTTGATGACTGTCAACAACATTCAATTCATAACGATACAAGTTTTATACAATAACGCATGTTTTTTACATGTTAAAAATGTCGGGTTTTGTGCCTACATATTACGATTTGCGGACATTATTGATTTTTTGTTATCATTTGAAGAAACTGCTACAGAATCACATCGAATGCTTGTCGAAGATTACGGTGAGTATGCTCTTGGTAAATCACAATGCTATGAGTGGTATAATAAATTCAAAAGTGAGTTTAATAAAAGCAAATACGACTTGCAGATCAATTGAATGTGTCACGAGAAGTCGCCTCCATACGCTGAACTGGTTGATCAAGGATAACCATTGATATCAACTGCAAGGCCAAATCGCTTCGGACGGAAGACAATTCTCTAGTATTTGGTGGGATCAGAAGAGTGTGATTTATTTTGAGCTGCTAAAACTGGTGAAACCGTAAATGATATACGCTACCAACAACAAATGATTATGATAATGAGTGTGAAGTTTATGCTAAAAAAAATAACAAAAAATTACACTGTTAAATTAGCTATTTTCCAATTGGAATTTAAATTATATGAAAATTTAAATTTTTTGTAATTTTGGATTTTTCGTACCACCAAACAGATTCTTTCCTTATGAAAAGGTTCTTTTCATCTTTTTCAGATAGCTGGACCATCTGTTTATCTCGTTAACCAAAAGCATTCAATTGTGTTGAACATTACTATATTTCAGATAATTTAAAAGTTGACTGATTTTTGATGGTTTAAATAATTATTTAGCGTCGATCCTGGAAATGTCCCGAAGGCCCCGCACATTTCTTAGAATAGCTAAGCCATACAGCGGACCACAATCGGCCAGTCTATAACGACAGCCTTTTTGATAACTTACCTGGTCTACAGACCACGATAAACTCTGTCGAAGACCTCGAAAAAGTAGCAAATGACGTTACAGAGGCAATAATTAATGCTTACCACTCAAGCTCACCCTGAGGCACAAGGGATGTTCCTTGGTGGAACCAAAACTCGGAAAACATGAGACGAAATACTCGTGAACTTTTTAATAGGGCTAAGAGGACGAACGATTGGACTACCTATCAGAATTCCCTTACCCAATACAACATAGCTCTTAGGCAGAGCAAAAGATTAAGCTGAAGAGACTTCTGTAAAAAAATAGACAATTTACTTATGGCGTGCCGACTCTAGAAGGCACTCTCCTTGGAACACAGGAATCCCTTGGGATCTGTAAGGAAACCAAGTGGAGAGACAACCACAACCAGGGAGGAGACTCTAGAATGTCTAATGGGAGGTCACTTCCCAGAATGTGTAGTACTGAGGAATCAGGAAGAATCCAACGCAAGTAGCGTACATCCGTATCTAAGGAGGCTCACAAGTTCTCGAGGCAGTTTTTTACGCCGGAACGGATAAGCCGGGCAGTCAAATCATTTGGTACTTTCAAATCACCGGTAGGGGACTGCGTTTACCCCGCCTTTTTAGAACAAGGCCTGCAGACTTTGCTGCTTTATCTTACTATACTCTTCCGAGCCAGCTACAGCTTGGAATATGTTCCAAAATGCTGGAGAGAGGTTCGGGTGATTTTAACCCCAAAAACGGGAAAAAGATCCCCAGAGGAGATTTGGTCTTATAGACCTATTAGCCTCACATCATTTTTACTAAAAAACATCGAGAAAATACTGGGACTTTGTATTAGATCCAACACTCTCCAAAGATTCCATCTGGACTCTAGGCAGCACGCTTACCAAGTAGGGAAATCAACAGAAACAGCTATACACGAACTGACATCGGAAATCGAAGATACGTTCCGGAATACAGAATTATTACTATGTTCCTTTGCAGGGAGCTTTTGATAATACTCTTTTGGAGACAAAACCATCACCATAGCGGCCACGAGGGAGGTGATCTCTCTCCCTTATTTTAGCTGATCGTGATGGATCAATTACTCACCAGACTAAGGAATTTAGACTTCTCAAACATTACCAATGCAGACGACCTAGTCTGGATGGTTAGGGGCACATTCGCAAATACAGTAGGGGAAAGAATGCAACAAGCCCTAGAGGTCGTAAATGATTGGTGGACGGAGGTGGGCCTTACAGTAAATCCTAACATGATTAACTGCACTCTCTTTACTAACCGGAGGAAAACTGTCCTCCCGCTGATAGCCCTGGGGGGGGATAAATCTCCAACTGTCGACGGAGGTTAAATATCTGGGTGTCGTACTTGATCAGAACTTGACATGGAATGCAAACTTAAATCATATTACAAACAAGGCGAATAAGGCCTACTTCACCTGGCAAAGAATGATTGGCAAAACGTGGGGACTGAGCCCAAAAATGTTGGTTTGGCTCTACCGGGCCGTCATAAGACCTATGGTCTCTTATGCGGCGTTTATGTGGTGGCCAAAGAGGGAGCAGACTGGTGCACGGAGAATACTGGACAAGATCCAGAGGTTAATCTGTGTGGGTGCAACTGGAGCAGTGAGGACTTGTCCAACAGCTGCCCTTGAGAGAATACTACCACTGCACCTACACATTAAAAAAGTAGCCGATTTAAGAGGTCTGAACTTAAAAATTGCAGCCAAAATTAAAACCATAAGGCCAGGACACAACAGTGTCCTACATAAATTAAATTTTAAGGAGGAATTGATGGTAAGGACAATCGACTGTCGGAGGAATTTTACCATTAGTTTGCCGGATAGGGCACTGGTAGAGAATATTATCTCCTCCTTCCCCCGCCATGCTTCTGTATGGTATACGGATGGGTCAAAAACAGACGGGGCTACCGATGCAGGGATAATCGGGCCCGACCTAGAACTATGCATACCACTGGGTAGTACCCCCACAGTTTTTCAGGCAGGTTTGCCATCCACACCACTTCCAACATCAGATGCAGCAGGTACAAATGAAAAATTTAATTTTATCCTATCTGAAGTGGTCAACAACAACACAACAGAGCCGAGGACATCAACAATTGAAGTTAAGCACAGCCGACTACCCGAGGCGTCGACCGGGGAGTCAAATGTTGCATTCAGCCAATTACCAAAATTCAGGCAACAGTTGAAGCAGCAAGACATCCAAATGCGGGGTTTATATCGAGAAATCAGATTAGCTGAGGACATACTGTCTAATAACAACAGATCCAGACCAGCTTTAAAAATCAAATTGAAAAACATGGAGAGAATGATGATGCAGATCACGGACCTTCGTGAACAAATATGCATGGAGACTTCTGATGAACAGGAAGTAAATTCAAAATATTTCGTAGACCAACACTACGAAAATTTAAACAATGAACACAAGAAGATTGTAATACAATTAACAACATTATTGGAAGAAGAGGAAATAGGCAAGATAAAACCATTAGAAATTCGTCTACCACCAGTAGAAATCCCACAATTTCTCGGGGACTACACGAAGTGGGTAGGTTTCTCTGATATATTCAAACGTTTAGTTCATAACAATAATCAGCTCACTACGAGACATAAAATGAACTACCCTAAAAGTCATTTAGAAGGGTCAGCTGGAAAATTATTGAATCATTTGGAACCTAGTGGAGACAATTACGATGCAGCTTGGGAGATATTAGAGAATCGCTTCAACAACAGGAGATTACTCGTATCTAATTTGTTGAACATACTTTATTGAATCAGCATACGAGCAACACGGAGTCGGCCGCTGCGATCAAACACTTGCATGACACAACAACCGAGTGCCTATACGCCATAAGGAATACAAGCATAAATATTGAAACATGGAGCCCTTTCATCATCTTCAGCTTGTTAAAAAAGTTCAACGAGTCACGACGGCTATACGAAATCTCTCTAGAAAACCCAAGAGAATTTCAAGAAACAAACCAATTCTTGAAGTTTCTAGAAAGGCGTTTCCAATCTTTAGAAGCAATCGGTAACATCAAGATAATAGCAACCCAACAAGTAAGATTTTAACCACAGCCGCTAAGACGCGCATTTGTAACTGCCACACAACCAAGTAATATTGGCGTATGCTGTCAGAAAAATCACAGGACCGAATCATGCCAACGTTTCAAAGATTTAAGCATTTCTGAAAGAAATCAGATGGTCATGCTGCACAATTTGTGCAGAAATTGTCTCAGCCAAAACCATTCGACAACAAGTTGGACCATCAAACTGAGTTGTTTTACCTGCAAAGGCAGACATCATACGCTGCTACACATAAAAAATCATGAAAACAGTATTGCAAAGCTGAACATCTCAACACTCAACACGGATAGTGGCCCGGTACTTTTAGCAACAGCCCTAATAAAAGTACAGAATATGTTCGGTAGTTTTACTCTACTACGAGCACTGATCGATCCAGTCTTACAGGCTACTTTTATCACAGAGCAAGCAGCACAACAACTAGGCCTGCCAAAGACAAGGGTTCTAATTGAAATTTCCGGTATTTCAGCAACAAAAGGACGAGCCTATCAACAGATAGTGATAGAAATAAGTCCCAGATTTCCATCGATTTTCAAGATCGAAGCTAATGCTTTAGTTCTGGGAACTATCACTAAACCACTTCCAGACAAGAACTCATTGGGTTTAGACAGCGAACTACAAAAAGAAGTAATGCTCTAGCCGACCCTACTTTCGATATTCCCGGACCTATTGATCTTTTAATAGGTGCCGACATATATGGAGAAATCATGTTAGAAGGCATAAAAAGGGATCCGCATCATAAGTGCATAGCGCAAAAATCAGAGCTAGGATGGATCATATCTGGTCGTCTAACTCAAACCAGCAGCATTTCAGTCACCCGGTTAAATAGCTACGTCACATTAGCAGAAATAGACAAGCAATTAAAATGCTTTTGGGAATCCGAAGGAAGAACTGCATCCTAAATGAAGCCTAACTGCTGAAGAGATCGAATGTGAGCAGTACTATGAAGAGACTTACAAGCGATTCAGAAATGGATGATACGAAGTTCGAATGCCGCTTCACAACAACAAGCTCAAAGAAGTGGGAATAGGAGAATCTAAAAATAAAGCAGCAGCTAGATTGCTTCAATTTAAAAAAAGATTCAAGAAGGATGAAGAGTTTAAGAATCAATATCACAATTTCATGAACGAGTACATCCAGTTGAACCACATGAAACTAATTAAAGATGATATGGGAAAAGATGCTTCTCGGGTTTATTACATGCCACACCATTCTGTCATAAAAGAAGATAGCACAACTACGAGATTGAGGGTAGCTCATAGTAGAAATGAGCAGTTACAGATTAAAAACCATCACGTACGGAACAGCGTCTGCAACTTATTTGGCTACAAAAACGTTACAAAAATTAGCCATTGATGAAGCGTCAAGATATCCAATTGGTTCAAAGATTATTCAAAACGATCCCAGCAATTGAGACTACCGGTTTGGAAAGGGAGCTAGAAGTGATAAAGGAAAGGGAACAAATACCTACACAAATGAATCACCATGATGTTCATCATTATACGATATCCTACTTAACTATAGTAATCTTAATAGTACTTTTCGTCATTTTGTATTTTAAAACCAAAGCAAAGGGTCAGGTTCTAATACCGGCAAAATAGTGGAGTGTAAACAGGAGGCTACTCAAAATTATACAGCCCAGAATATGTTGACTCATCATTTTAACTTATCAACATTACAACGTTTAATTTCCGCCAAAGTATAAAGTTTTGGTATTTGTTGTTTTTTGTATCTATTGTGCTGATACTTAATTTGTAATAATATGCATACTATAAATGTTTTTGATTTGAAAGCAAACATTGAAAATTTAAAATTATATATAAAGCGTAGCATTGAATAAAATAAGGCAGGATTTAAATTGACACTAACTGATTTTGTTCTCATTAATTAAAAGACCCCACCAGCGGTAACCTTTTAATTAATTAAATTTACATAAATCCGATACAACGAATAACATTATAAACACTGGGAGTCCTCCATTGGTATGAGACAGGCCAAGAAATTATTCAGTTATAATATTATACATCTGGGAGAGGCAGCGAGGATGGACCGCCAATCCCTAAGATATACCTGGTTTTTATTAGGGCACGGCCCTTTCAACGGCCATCTACATTAAATGGGAAGGTCCCTTACGGACCAGTGCAAATTCTGTGACTGTGGTAAGGAGACATCGGAACACTGACAACACCTACTCCTCAATGCCTACATAATTCAGTGGCCTAACGCCGACCCACTGGATATGCATCAGATAGCGGCGTTTATCAAGGACATAGACCTAAACTTTATATAAGAATCTCAAGCATGTGAAGTTATCCCAGTTTTTCATCCCAGAAAAAATAAAAATGTTCATCAGGTAATACTATCTCATCCCATCCCAGTTTTTATCTATATATATTAGAAATGTAAGTAAAAAATAAAATGATGATTACATTTTTTCATCCCATCCCAGCTTTTTCTAAATAGTGTATTTCAAATACAAAATATTCAATATAAACTGATCAAAATTTTAAATTCTTTATTACAGATCTCATAAGAACTTAGTAGGCCGAAAATAATTCTTTATATTTTGAGTTGGTAATAGCATAGACTAACTTTGGTGGAAATCTAAGATCAGCCGTATGGGTGCAATTTCCACAATCGGCCAACTTCCAAATGGCTTCATATAAAATAAACAAAATTTTAAATTCTTTAATACAGATCTCATAAGAACTTAGTAGGCCGGAAATGATTCTTAATATTTTGAGTTGGTAATAGTATAGATAAACGTTGATGAAAATCTAAGATCAGCCGTATGGGTGCAATTTCCACAATCGGCCAACTTCCAAATGGCTTCATATAAAATAATCAAAATTTTAAATTCTTTATTACCGAACTCATAAGAACTTAGTAGGCCGGAAATAATACTTTATATTTTGAGTTGGTAATGGTACAGACTAACTTTGGTGAAAATCTAAGATCAGCCGTATGGGTGCAATTTCCACAATCGGCCAACTTCCAAATGGCTTCATATAAAATAAACAAGATGAGAATTGGATTATTTTATATGAACCCATTTGGAAGTTGGCCGATTGTGGAAATTGCACCCATACGGCTGATCTTAGATTTTCACCAAAGTTAGTCTATACTATTACCAACTCAAAACATATAGAATCATTTCCGGCCTACTAAGTTCTTATGAGATCGGTAATAAAGAATTTAAAATTTTGATTATTTTATATGAACCCATTTGGAAGTTGGCCGATTGTGGAAATTTCACCCATACGGCTGATCTTAGATTTTCACCAAAGTTAGTCTATACCATTACCAACTCAAAATATAAAGAATTATTTCCGGCCTACTAAGTTCTTATGAGTTCGGTAATAAAGAATTTAAAATTTTGATTATTTTATATGAAGCCATTTGGAAGTTGGCCGATTGTGGAAATTGCACCCATACGGCTGATTTTACATTTTCACCAAAGTTAGTCTGTACCATTACCAACTTAAAATATAAAGAATCATTTCCGGCCTACTAAGTTCTTATGAGTTCGTTAATAAAGAATTTAAAATTTTGATTATTTTATATGAAGCCATTTGGAAGTTGGCCGATTGTGGAAATTGCACCCATACGGCTGATCTAAGATTTCCACCAAAGTTAGTCTATACTATTACCAACTTAAAATATAAAGAATCATTTCCGGCCTACTAAGTTCTTATGAGATCGGTAATAAAGGATTTAAAATTTTGATTATTTTATATGAACCCATTTGGAAGTTGGCCGATTGTGGAAATTGCACCCATACGGCTGATCTTAGATTTTCACCAAAGTTAGTCTGTACCATTACCAACTTAAAATATAAAGAATCATTTCCGGCCTACTAAGTTCTTATGAGTTCGGTAATAAAGAATTTAAAATTTTGATTATTTTATATGAAGCCATTTGGAAGTTGGCCGATTGTGGAAATTGCACCCATACGGCTGATCTTAGATTTTCACCAAAGTTAGTCTGTACCATTACCAACTTAAAATATAAAGAATCATTTCCGGCCTACTAAGTTCTTATGAGTTCGGTAATAAAGAATTTAAAATTTTGATTATTTTATATGAAGCCATTTGGAAGTTGGCCGATTGTGGAAATTGCACCCATACGGCTGATCTTAGATTTTCACCAAAGTTAGTCTATACTATTACCAACTCAAAAGATTAAGAATCATTTCCGGCCTACTAAGTTCTTATGAGTTCGGTAATAAAAAATTTAAAATTTTGATTATTTTATATGAAGCCATTTGGAAGTTGGCCGATTGTGGAAATTGCACCCATACGGATGATCTTAGATTTTCACCAAAGTTTATCTATACTATTACCAACTCAAAATATAAAGAATCATTTCCGGCCTACTAAGTTCTTATGAGATCTGTAATAAAGAATTTAAAATTTTGATTATTTTATATGAACCCATTTGGAAGTTGGCCGATTGTGGAAATTGCACCCATACGGCTGATCTTAGATTTTCACCAAAGTTAGTCTGTACCATTACCAACTCAAAATATAAAGTATTATTTCCGGCCTACTAAGTTCTTATGAGTTCGGTAATAAAGAATTTAAAATTATGATCAGTTTATATTGAATATTTTGTATTTGAAATACACTATATAGAAAAAGCTGGGATGGGATGAAAAAATGTAATAATCATTTTATTTTTTACTTACATTTCTAATATATATAGATAAAAACTGGGATGGAATGAGATAGTATTACCTGATGAACAGTTTTATTTTTTCTGGGATGAAAAACTGGGATAACTTCACATGCTTAGAATCTCTAGGGATGCACAATAGGCCTCAATGGTCGCAGTGCTCTGGGCTACAAACACTCACCCTTCAGCCATCTCTACCTTCCCCAATACATTTCTGCGACCTATCCATCACACCACAAATCAGCTGGCCCTTCAGAACCTCATTGAAAGGCTTGGTTACAATTACCTACAGCCTCGACTTTTTCGCACCGTTTGCCAACGGTATTTCTTTAGCTTCGTAAGGACTTTCCTTGTAAGTTAGAGGGATTAGCTTTAAACGAGCTTATGCCCTTCTTAATCACTGCTGTTTGGAAACTAGTCAAGTTCCTCCAGCATTAGTTGTATTAAAGAGACCAGCAACATTTTTATTTTTGGCCTCTCATCAAAAATGTTTACAAAATATTCAGATGAGTTTTGTAAAAACCTGTACTCGAACATGCTACTGCACATTTTTACTGTAAACTATATTATTACGTGGTAGCCGATTAGCAACGAACAACAACACAAAAAAACAAATAATCTCTCACTTACAATAAGATCGTCCAATTAACTTCTTATCGTTGATTAAATTAAAATGATAGTGTGAAATATTATGGGTATAGTTTCTTACAAAGTTGCGTTCCGTTTTATATATACGAGTATATAGGTATGTATACAAGCAGGTGTTCGATGTAAGCAACATAATAAATTCTTAGACAAGGCATGCTAAAATCCAATGATAATTAATTAGTACTAAGAATATAAAAAAAAAGAAAACATTTATAAATTTTATATAGAAATGGATACAACATATTTTTTCGGTTGACAATCTCAATTCGCCTCACGTATACCCATTTAGATATAAGTTATTACTGTACGTTACTCAGCAAATCTATATAAATCTAAGCCTTATGCCTTCCAAGCATTATAATAATATACCATTTTCTTCTTGATGATCTTCTTGTTCCACATTATATTTATTTATGATTGTTAAATTCCACAAAAAAAAAAAAAAAAAATGTTTTTTATATTTTACTATTACTTAAAACTATATACATATATGTATATATTTCAAAAGTATGTATAATAAAACCATAAATATTTAATTTGCATAAAAATAAAATCATTACATTCCAAAATCGACATCTAAATTTAAAAATTATAGTTTTTGCAAGAATTATTTATTTGTATTATCTTGTTGTATCTTTGGATTTTTTTTTGTTGCCTTCTTCAATTTTTTTTTTTTTTTTTGTATGTATGAAGAAAAGCTCAATGTCCTTGGGGATTAACAGCGCGAGAGAAGAAATATAAAAGCAGCTACAAAAAAAAAAAAAGTTAAGAAAACGAAAATGAATATGTATTAAACTCGTATAAATTGTATCTTTTAAGAGTTTTAAAAGCAAGAACAAAAAAAAAAAAAAAGATGGCAAGAGTAACAACTAATTCCGGTGGCATCATCAAGTGATTTACGACGGTATTTCTGAGAACAAATTTGTTCCAATGAAACAATAGAGAAAATGCAATTTTGTATAACATTTATTCCAATTTTTTTTGTTATTCTTCGTTGTCGTTTTTTCATCGTTATGTTTAATAATATTTCCAACTCACGGTTTTTTTTTTTTTTTTTTTCGTGGTGTCGAACATAAAAAGTTATAATTTTTTGTTTTTTAATGTAAGGGCGAGACAAATTTTTATTTTTTTTTTTTCGTTGCACGGGATTTAGATAATTAGTTAGGAATTGGTCGACTTCCGTTGGTCAAGAAAAACGAAAAAAAAAAAATAAAAATACGACGAGCGGAAAGCATCAACTTTACTGCTTTATTAACCCTAATCAGCATGGGCAATTTTACTTGCGTAAACGCATGCGATTAGTCTTAAAAGCAGGATCTCCCGGTTTACATTTACTTGGAAGGATTTGACAGGATTGTTAGTATAGGATTGAGATTGACCCGGTTACAAACAGCTTGACGATCAATTGTTAGTAGTTACATTTTTTCTAAAAATTGCTTTTCTATACTTTTGATCCTACCAATTACCCCTTATATGTTTCCCACCAACTTACTTCCTCCGTCCGTTTTTAATTACAACCAATTAAGTTTAAATTTTAGTTTAATTTAATTTCTATAAACCTGTTAAGAATTAATCTTTAAGTACTATAAAACCTTAAAGTTAATATTAGTAGCTTCAAATCCCAGAACCCTCCTCCGGAAATTTGTGGTTATTATTAACTAACTATCTAAATCTAATTTTGTAATTTATTAGACTGACAACTGCATTCGGAAATAACGTTTATTATTTTGCTGGGTCAGATTTCTGTACATTTCTTAAATTTTAATCATTAATAATTTAAATTTCCCTTAAAACTTGACAAAAGTAGTTCGGAGACGATCTAATATAATAAATATAACTTGTATCAGCTACCTATTTACATTATTTCCGCCATACTGGTTACTATAGCAACTTAGACTACGGTTTAAGGCAATTGCTATTTTAAATGAAGCATTTCCAAGAACCTGCCACTAAGATTATAGACGCTTGATCGTGCTGGATGCTGTCCTGTAATGATTTACAATTAACGCCACCAGTAACCTAAATCAAAGTGATAATACTCTAATTAATTTCTAAAGCAAGAAGTCCGGGCTGGAGTTCCTGTGAATTAAGATGACAAAAATCAAGACAACACAATTTCTAAACTACCTGTTTGCTGGCTGCTTGAACTTTCTGTAAATCTGTATTAGGTTCCTCCGATATTCTGAAAATTCATATCAAAACGTCTGTTATGTTTGTTAAGAAGTTGATTAAACGATTTAAAGAATGCGGCAATATTCACGATGAACTTGGTAGAGGGCGTTAAAGGGCCACATCTACACGGGACGATAAAATGATTTTTGAATTGTTTACTAAAAATCCAACAATAACTCTTTGAGAGAAACAACACTAACAACTAATTAAAAAAGGAGTTTTACTATTCCTCGATACAATCAGAACTAAGCTCCAAAAAATCGGCATGAAACGCAGAACTATAATTACCACAGCATAATTGACTGGAAAGCATATTGAAAAAAACTGAAGTGAAGTTCTTCCGACCCCAGGGACCGGCCATTTCATAATTTTTACATCAAGTGCATACTACAAACAATCGAAAAAATCATTTGACCTTGGGACTTTTAATTTTTGTTGAGCAAATTTCGTCGGCGGAATATTGTACAACATTTGATGCAAATATCGCTTGTTATTTATATGGCCGACCTCAGGGACCGGCCATTTGATAATTTTTACATCAAGTACATACTACGAACATTCAAGAAAAATCATTTGACCTTGAGACTTCCGATTTTTGTTGAACAAATTTCGTCGGCGGAATATTATAATATCGTAAAACATTTGATGCAAATATTGCTTGTTATTTATATGGCCGACCCTAGGAACAAACCATTTGATAATTTTTCCATCAAGTGCATACTACGAACATTAGATAAAATCATTTGACCTTGGAACTTATGATTTTTGTTGAACAAATTTGTTCGGCGGAATATTGTACAACATTTGCTGCAAATATTGCTTGTTATTTAGATGGCCGACCCCAGGGACCAACCATTTGGTAACTTTTACATTAAGTCCATACTTCAAACATTCGAGAAAAATTATTTGACCTTGGGACTTTTGATTTTTGTTGACAAAAAATCACGTCGGCGGAATATTGTACAACTTTTGATGCAAATATTGCTTGTTATCTATATGGCCGACCCTAGGACCGAGCATTTGATAATTTTTGCATCAAGTGTATACTACGACCATTCGAGAAAAATCATATGACCTTGGGGCTTATGATATTTGCTGAACAAATTTCGTCGGCGGAATATTGTACAACATTTGATGCAAATATTGCTTGGTATTTATATGGCCGACCCCAGGACCGATCATTTGGTAATTTTTACATCAAGTGCATGCTACGAACATTCGATAAAAATCATATGACCTTGGGGCTTTCGATTTTTGTTGAATAAATTTCGTCGGCGGAATATTGTACAACATTTGATGCAAATATTGCTTGGTATTTATATGGCAGACCCCAGGGACCGACCATTTGATAATTTTTACATCAAGTGCATACTACAATCAATCGAAAAAATCATTTGACCTTGGGGCTTCCGATTTTTGTTGAACTAATTTCGTCGGCGGAATATTGTACAACAATTGATGAAAATATAGCTTGTTATTTATATGGCTGGCCCCAGGGACCAACCATTTGATAATTTTTACATCAAGTGCATACTACGATCATTAGAGAAAAATCATTTGACCTTGGACCTTTTGATTTTTGTTGGGAAAATTTCTTCGGCGGTATATTGTACAACATTTGATGAAAATATTGCTTGTTATTTATATGGCCGACCTCAGGGACCGGCCATCTGATAATTTTTACGTCAAGTGCATACTACGAACATTAGAGAAAAATCATTTGACCCTGGGACTTTCGATTTTTGTTGAACAAATTTTGTCGGCGGATTATTGTAATATCGTACAACATTAGATGCAAATATTCCTTGTTATTTAAATGGCCGACCCCAGGGACCAACCATATGATAATTTTTACATCAAGTGCATACTACGAACATTCCAGGAAAATCGTATGACCTCGGGACTTATGATTTTTGTTGAACAAATTTCGTCGGCGGAATATTGCACAACATTTGATGCAAATATCGCTTGTTATTTATAAGGCCGACCTCAGGGACCGGCCATTTGATAATTTTCCCATCAAATGCATACTACGAACATTCGAGAAAAATCATTTGATCTTGGGACTTTTGATTTTTGTTGAACAAATTTCGTCGGCGGAATATTGTAATATCGTACAACATTTGATGTAAATATTGCTTTTTATTTAAGTGGCCGACCCCAGGGACGAACCATTTGATAAGTTTTACATCAAGTGCATACTACAAACATTCGAGTAAAATCATTTGTCCTTGGGACTTTTGATTTTTGTTGGACAAATTTCGTCGGCGGAAATCGATCAACATTTGATGCAAATATTGCTTTTTATTTATATGGCCGACCCCAGGGACCAACCGTTTGATAATTGTTACATCAAGTCCGTACTAAGGAGAAATCTTGTATGGTTTCTTTATTGAACAAAAATCGTCACTGAATTGGATGCTAATGTTAGGTAACTTCTTTCTTAATCCACATTCAGGCATATAATTTGTATTACGAGTACCAATACATATAAATACGTATGCGTATATGAGAAATTTGTTGTTTTTGCTACGTTATTCACAGCCATTGAAAAAAGCTTAGTTAGGCATATGAAAATTTGAACCGGGACTGGAGTAATATAATCTTCACCGATGAATTATTCTTTGTGGTTCGTAATTTCTACAAGAGGGCATGGTCACAAAAAGATGCATAAATTTTGCTACGTACCTTTAAGCATCCCGCAAAGATCCATGTTTATGGATGCTTCTCTTCTAAAGGATTTGGACGGTCAATCATATTTACGAGAAAACTTTCGTCAAATTTATAGTCCAGTTATATAAAAAGAGTTTACTGAAATCTGATGAAAAATTAGATGGGCCTAACAATCACGGTTGGATTCTACAAAAGGATAATGATCCCGAACATCGAAGTCATCTCTGTAGCAGCTGTAGGGAATAAAATGGTATACCAACATTATATCAACCTTCGCAGAGCCCAGATGCAAATCTCATCGAAAATGTTTGGTCGCTTATGAAGGCAAAGCCTACAGGGAGAAAAATAGATACAACAAAGTAGCTTACTTTGGCGCTGAAACGGATTTGGAGCAATCTTAACTTGGAATATGTGCAGAAATTGAGCGAAAGTTACATACGAAGATACCAGGCGATAATTGATAACAACGGCGACTGGCGCTTTATTAATATAATTGCGAAAACTGTTGATTAAACCCTGCCGCCAAAATTCATGTTCAAGCCACTCCCATAATTTTATCGATATCAGAACCTAACTTTTTTATTATCATTTTCCGATTTCTTTGCGACAACCTTCATAGTAAAACCTATAATAAGTTGGACACTATTGCTGAAAAAAAGTCGGTGATGAAATCAGCAAAATATCCAAGAAATACAAAAACTTTCGGAAACAAAAATAGTTGGTATTTGCCAGCGATGTATTAATATTTATCGAATTTATCTAATATTTGTACTAGAATAAAATAACAAACCATTGACATTTCATGAAACAATCACCCATCATGCCAAAGTAAACAACTTTGTATCCAAACAAAGTCAAATTGACAAAAATACCAGCATAAGCAAGATTCCTATCATTAGGGGTATCAAGAACAGCAATCGGAGCACAATTGCAGATTTTGGATTTTTACTGCTCTGAATCGGCTGATGTATAGTAAGGTGATTTTCAATGGAATCAAGGAACCTACATAAATACTCATTGGCATAAAATTTACAGGTCCTGAGGCCTATCATTAGAGGTATCAAGAACAGAAATCGGAGCACAATTGCAGATTTTGAATTTTTATTGCTCTAAATCGGGTGATGTATACTAAGGTGATTTTCAGTGGAATCAAGGAACCTAAATACTCGTTGGCCTAAAATTTACAGGTCCTGAGGCTTATCATTAGAGGTATCAAGAACAGCAATCGGAGCACAATTGCGGATTTTGGATTTTTTTAGCTCTGAATCGACTGATGTATAGTGAGGTGATTTTCAATGGAATCAAGGAACCTAAATACTCGTTGGCCTAAAAATGTACAGGTCCTGAGGCCTATCATTAGGGGTATGAAGAACAGCAATCGGAGCACAATTGCAGATTTTGGATTTTTATTGCTCTGAATCTTCTGATGTATAGTAAGGTGATTTTCAATGGAATCAGGGAACCTAAATACTCGTTGGCATAAAATTTACAAGTCCTGAGGCTTATCATTAGAGGTATCAAGTACAGCAATCGGAGCAAAATTCAAGGTTTTGGATTTTTATAGCTCTGAATCGACTGATCTATAGTAAGGTGATTTTCATCAAATCGAATTTTCTATGAAATGTACGAAAATAATTCCGAAATATAAATACGCGTTGGCACAGCAGTGAGAGGTCTCGAGACCTGTCATTAAAGGAATAAAGAACAGAAATAGGAACACAATTGCAGATTTTGTATTTTTACTGCTCTGAATCGGCTGATTTATAGTAAGGTGATTTTCAATGGAATCAGGAAACCTAAATACTCGTTGGCATAAAATTTACATGTCCTGAGCTCTGAATCGGCTGAGCAATAGTAAGGTGATTTTATTCAAATCGAATTTTCTGTGAGATTTATAGAAATAATCAACCAATTTAAATGTGGTTTGGCATAGCAATTACAGGTCCCGAGACCTATCATTAGAGGTAGCAAGAACCGCAATCGGAGCACGGTTGCAGATTTTGGATTTTTATAGCTCTGAATCGGCTTAGCTATAGTAAGGTGATTATCTTCAAATTTAAATTTCTGTGAAATGTATGGCATAGCAATTTCAGGTCCCGAGACCTATTGTTTGAAGTATCAGGAACCGAAATCGGAGCACAATTGCAGATTTTCAATTTTTATAGCTCTGAATCGGCTGAGCTATAGTAAGGTGATTTTCTTCAAATCGAATTTTCTGTGAGATTTATGGAAATAATCAACCAATTTAAATGTGGTTTGGCATAGCAATTACAGGTCCCGAGACCTATGATTAGAGGTAGCAAGAACCGCAATCGGAGCACGGTTGCAGATTTTGGATTTTTATAGCTCTGAATCGGCTGAGCTAAGGTGACTTTCTTCAAATCTAATTTTTTGTGATATTTATGGAAATAATCAACTAATTTAAATGTGGTTTGGCATAACAATTACAGGTCCCGAGACACAACATTAGAGGTAGCAAGAACCGCAATCGGAGCACGGTTGCAGATTTTCAATTTTTATAGCTCTGAATCGGCTGAGCTATAGTAAGGTGATTTTCTTCAAATCGAATTTTCTGTGAAATGTATGGCATAGCAATTTCAGATCCCGAGACCTATCATTTGAAGTATAAAGAATCGCAATCGGAGCACAATTGCAGATTTTCAATTTTTATAGCTCTGAATCGGCTGAGCTATTAAGGTGATTTTCTTCAAATCGAATTTTCTGTGAGATGTATGGAAATAATCAACTAATTAAAATGTAGTTTGGCATAGCAATTACAGGTCCTGAGACTTATTATTAGAGGTATCAAGAACCGCAATCGGAGCACGGTTGCAGATTTTCAATTTTTATAGCTCTGAATCGGCTGAGCTATATATAGTAAGGTGATTTTCTTCAAATCGAATTTTCTGTGAAATGTATGGCATAGCAATTACAGGACCAAGACCAATCATTAGAAGTATCAGGAACCCCAATCGGAGCACAATTGCAGATTTTCAATTTTTATAGCTCTGAATCGGCTGAGCTATAGTAAGGTGATTTTCTTCAAATCGAATTTTCTGTGATATTTATGGAAATAATCAACCAATTTAAATGTAGTTTGGCATAGCAATTACAGGTCCCGAGACCTATCATTAGAGGTAGCAAGAACCGCAATCGTAGCACGGTTGCAGATTTTGGATTTTTATAGCTCTGAATCGGCTGAGCTATGTATAGTAAGGTGATTTTCTTCAAATCGAATTTTCTGTGAAATATATGGCATAGCAATTTCAGGTTCCGAGACCTATCATTTGAAGTATCAGGAACCGCAATCGGAGAACAATTACAGATTTTAAATTTTTATAGCTCTGAATCGGCTGAGCTATAGTAAGGTGATTTTCTTCAAATCGAATTTTCTGTGATATTTATGGAAATAATCAACCAATTTAAATGTGGTTTGGCATAGTAATTACCGGTCCCGAGACCTATGGTTAGAGGTATCAAGAACCGCAATCGGAGCACGGTTACAGATTTTGGATTTTTTTAGCTCTGAATCGGCTGAGCTATAGTAAGGTGATTTTCTTCAAATCGAATTTTCTGTGAAAAATATGGCATAGCAATTACAGGTCCCGAGACTTATCATTTGAAGTATCAGGAACTGCAATTGGAGCACAATTGCAGATTTTCAATTTTTATAGCTCTGAATCGGCTGAGCTATAGTAAGGTGATTTTCTTCAAATCGAATTATCTGTGAGATGTATGGAAATAATCCAACCAAATAAAATGTGGTTTGGCATAGCAATTACAGGTCCCGAGACCTATCATTAGAGGTAGCAAGAACCGCAATCGTAGCACGGTTGCAGATTTTGGATTTTTATAGCTCTGAATCGGCTGAGCTATAGTAAGGTGATTTTCTTCAAATCGAATTTTCTGTGAAATATATGGCATAGCAATTTCAGGTTCCGAGACCTATCATTTGAAGTATCAGGAACCGCAATCGGAGCACAATTGCAGATTTTCAATTTTTATAGCTCCGAATCGGCTGAGCTATAGTAAGGTGATTTTCTTCAAATCGAATTTTCTGTGAAATGTATGGCATAGCAAATTCAGGTTCGAGACCTATCATTTGAAGTATCAGGAACCGCAATCGGAGCACAATTGCAGATTTTCAATTTTTATAGCTCTGAATCGGCTTAGCTATATATAGTAAGGTGATTTTCTTCAAATCGAATTTTCTGTGATATTTATGGAAATAATCAACCAATTTAAATGTAGTTTGGCATAGCAATTACAGGTCCCTAGACCTATGATTAGAGGTATCAAGAACCGCAATCGGAGCACGGTTGCAGATTTTGGATTTTTATAGCTCTGAATCGGCTGAGCTATAGTAAGGTGATTTTCTTCAAATCGAATTTTCTTTGAAATGTATGGCATAGCAAATTCAGGTCCGAGACCTATCATTTGAAGTATCAGGAACCGAAATCGGAGCACAATTGCAGATTTTCAATTTTTATAGCTCTGAATCGGCTTAGCTATAATAAGGTGATTTTCTTCAAATCGAATTTTCTGTGATATTTATGGAAATAATCAACCAATTTAAATGTGGTTTGGCATAGCAATTACAGGTCCCTAGACCTATGATTAGAGGTATCAAGAACCGCAATCGGAGCACGGTTACAGATTTTGGATTTTTATAGCTCTGAATCGGCTGAGCTATAGTAAGGTGATTTTCTTCAAATCGAATTTTCTGTGAAATGTATGGCATAGCAAATTCAGGTACGAGACCTATCATTTGAAGTATCAGGAACCGCAATCGGAGCACAATTGCAGATTTTCAATTTTTATAGCTCTGAATCGGCTGAGCTATAGTAAGGTGATTTTCTTCAAATCGAATTTTCTGTGATATTTATGGAAATAATCAACCAATTTAAATGTGGTTTGGCATAGCAATTACAGGTCTCGAGACCTATCATTAGAGGTAGCAAGAACCGCAATCGTAGCACGGTTGCAGATTTTGGATTTTTATAGCTCTGAATCGGCTGAGCTATAGTAAGGTGATTTTCTTCAAATCGAATTTTCTGTGAAATGTATGGCATAGCAATTTCAGATCCCGAGACCTATCATTTGAAGTATAAAGAATCGCAATCGGAGCACAATTGCAGATTTTCAATTTTTATAGCTCTGAATCGGCTGAGCTATTAAGGTGATTTTCTTCAAATCGAATTTTCTGTGAGATGTATGGAAATAATCAACTAATTAAAATGTAGTTTGGCATAGCAATTACAGGTCCTGAGACTTATTATTAGAGGTATCAAGAACCGCAATCGGAGCACGGTTGCAGATTTTCAATTTTTATAGCTCTGAATCGGCTGAGCTATATATAGTAAGGTGATTTTCTTCAAATCGAATTTTCTGTGAAATGTATGGCATAGCAATTTCAGGACCAAGACCAATCATTAGAAGTATCAGGAACCCCAATCGGAGCACAATTGCAGATTTTCAATTTTTATAGCTCTGAATCGGCTGAGCTATAGTAAGGTGATTTTCTTCAAATCGAATTTTCTGTGAGATGTATGGAAATAATCAACCAAATAAAATGTGGTTTGGCATAGCAATTACAGGTCCCGAGACCTATCATTAGAGGTAGCAAGAACCGCAATCGTAGCACGGTTGCAGATTTTGGATTTTTATAGCTCTGAATCGGCTGAGCTATGTATAGTAAGGTGATTTTCTTCAAATCGAATTTTCTGTGAAATATATGGCATAGCAATTTCAGGTTCCGAGACCTATCATTTGAAGTATCAGGAATCGGAATCGGAGCACAATTACAGATTTTAAATTTTTATAGCTCTGAATCGGCTGAGCTATAGTAAGGTGATTTTCTTCAAATCGAATTTTCTGTGATATTTATGGAAATAATCAACCAATTTAAATGTGGTTTGGCATAGTAATTACCGGTCCCGAGACCTATGATTAGAGGTATCAAGAACCGCAATCGGAGCACGGTTACAGATTTTGGATTTTTATAGCTCTGAATCGGCTGAGCTATAGTAAGGTGATTTTCTTCAAATCGAATTTTCTGTGAAATGTATGGCATAGCAAATTCAGGTACGAGACCTATCATTTGAAGTATCAAGAACCGCAATCGGAGCACGGTTGCAGATTTTCAATTTTTATAGCTCTGAATCGGCTGAGCTATAGTAAGGTGATTTTCTTCAAATCGAATTTTCTGTGAGATGTATGGAAATAATCAACCAAATAAAATGTGGTTTGGCATAGCAATTACAGGTCCCGAGACCTATCATTAGAGGTAGCAAGAACCGCAATCGTAGCACGGTTGCAGATTTTGGATTTTTATAGCTCTGAATCGGCTGAGCTATAGTAAGGTGATTTTCTTCAAATCGAATTTTCTGTGAAATATATGGCATAGCAATTTCAGGTTCCGAGACCTATCATTTGAAGTATCAGGAACCGCAATCGGAGCACAATTGCAGATTTTCAATTTTTATAGCTCCGAATCGGCTGAGCTATAGTAAGGTGATTTTCTTCAAATCGAATTTTCTGTGAAATGTATGGCATAGCAAATTCAGGTTCGAGACCTATCATTTGAAGTATCAGGAACCGCAATCGGAGCACAATTGCAGATTTTCAATTTTTATAGCTCTGAATCGGCTTAGCTATATATAGTAAGGTGATTTTCTTCAAATCGAATTTTCTGTGATATTTATGGAAATAATCAACCAATTTAAATGTAGTTTGGCATAGCAATTACAGGTCCCTAGACCTATGATTAGAGGTATCAAGAACCGCAATCGGAGCACGGTTGCAGATTTTGGATTTTTATAGCTCTGAATCGGCTGAGCTATAGTAAGGTGATTTTCTTCAAATCGAATTTTCTGTGAGATGTATGGAAATAATCAACCAAATAAAATGTGGTTTGGCATAGCAATTACAGGTCCCGAGACCTATCATTAGAGGTAGCAAGAACCGCAATCGTAGCACGGTTGCAGATTTTGGATTTTTATAGCTCTGAATCGGCTGAGCTATAGTAAGGTGATTTTCTTCAAATCGAATTTTCTGTGAAATATATGGCATAGCAATTTCAGGTTCCGAGACCTATCATTTGAAGTATCAGGAACCGCAATCGGAGCACAATTGCAGATTTTCAATTTTTATAGCTCCGAATCGGCTGAGCTATAGTAAGGTGATTTTCTTCAAATCGAATTTTCTGTGAAATGTATGGCATAGCAAATTCAGGTTCGAGACCTATCATTTGAAGTATCAGGAACCGCAATCGGAGCACAATTGCAGATTTTCAATTTTTATAGCTCTGAATCGGCTTAGCTATATATAGTAAGGTGATTTTCTTCAAATCGAATTTTCTGTGATATTTATGGAAATAATCAACCAATTTAAATGTAGTTTGGCATAGCAATTACAGGTCCCTAGACCTATGATTAGAGGTATCAAGAACCGCAATCGGAGCACGGTTGCAGATTTTGGATTTTTATAGCTCTGAATCGGCTGAGCTATAGTAAGGTGATTTTCTTCAAATCGAATTTTCTGTGAAATGTATGGCATAGCAAATTCAGGTCCGAGACCTATCATTTGAAGTATCAGGAACCGAAATCGGAGCACAATTGCAGATTTTCAATTTTTATAGCTCTGAATCGGCTTAGCTATAATAAGGTGATTTTCTTCAAATCGAATTTTCTGTGATATTTATGGAAATAATCAACCAATTTAAATGTGGTTTGGCATAGCAATTACAGGTCCCTAGACCTATGATTAGAGGTATCAAGAACCGCAATCGGAGCACGGTTACAGATTTTGGATTTTTATAGCTCTGAATCGGCTGAGCTATAGTAAGGTGATTTTCTTCAAATCGAATTTTCTGTGAAATGTATGGCATAGCAAATTCAGGTCCGAGACCTATCATTTGAAGTATCAGGAACCGCAATCGGAGCACAATTGCAGATTTTCAATTTTTATAGCTCTGAATCGGCTGAGCTATAGTAAGGTGATTTTCTTCAAATCGAATTTTCTGTGATATTTATGGAAATAATCAACCAATTTAAATGTGGTTTGGCATAGCAATTACAGGTCCCGAGACCTATCATTAGAGGTAGCAAGAACCGCAATCGTAGCACGGTTGCAGATTTTGGATTTTTATAGCTCTGAATCGGCTGAGCTATAGTAAGGTGATTTTCTTCAAATCGAATTTTCTGTGAAATATATGGCATAGCAATTTCAGGACCGAGACCTATCATTTGAAGTATCAGGAACCGCAATCGGAGCACAATTGCAGATTTTCAATTTTTATAGCTCCGAATCGGCTGAGCTATAGTAAGGTGATTTTCTTCAAATCGAATTTTCTGTGAAATGTATGGCATAGCAAATTCAGGTTCGAGACCTATCATTTGAAGTATCAGGAACCGCAATCGGAGCACAATTGCAGATTTTCAATTTTTATAGCTCTGAATCGGCTTAGCTATATATAGTAAGGTGATTTTCTTCAAATCGAATTTTCTGTGATATTTATGGAAATAATCAACCAATTTAAATGTAGTTTGGCATAGCAATTACAGGTCCCTAGACCTATGATTAGAGGTATCAAGAACCGCAATCGGAGCACGGTTGCAGATTTTGGATTTTTATAGCTCTGAATCGGCTGAGCTATAGTAAGGTGATTTTCTTCAAATCGAATTTTCTTTGAAATGTATGGCATAGCAAATTCAGGTCCGAGACCTATCATTTGAAGTATCAGGAACCGAAATCGGAGCACAATTGCAGATTTTGGATTTTTATAGCTCTGAATCGGCTTAGCTATAATAAGGTGATTTTCTTCAAATCGAATTTTCTGTGATATTTATGGAAATAATCAACCAATTTAAATGTGGTTTGGCATAGCAATTACAGGTCCCTAGACCTATGATTAGAGGTATCAAGAACCGCAATCGGAGCACGGTTACAGATTTTGGATTTTTATAGCTCTGAATCGGCTGAGCTATAGTAAGGTGATTTTCTTCAAATCGAATTTTCTGTGAAATGTATGGCATAGCAAATTCAGGTCCGAGACCTATCATTTGAAGTATTAGGAACCGCAATCGGAGCACAATTGCAGATTTTCAATTTTTATAGCTCTGAATCGGCTGAGCTATAGTAAGGTGATTTTCTTCAAATCGAATTTTCTGTGATATTTATGGAAATAATCAACCAATTTAAATGTGGTTTGGCATAGCAATTACAGGTCCCGAGACCTATCATTAGAGGTAGCAAGAACCGCAATCGTAGCACGGTTGCAGATTTTGGATTTTTATAGCTCTGAATCGGCTGAGCTATGTATAGTAAGGTGATTTTCTTCAAATCGAATTTTCTGTGAAATATATGGCATAGCAATTTCAGGTTCCGAGACCTATCATTTGAAGTATCAGGAACCGCAATCGGAGCACAATTACAGATTTTAAATTTTTATAGCTCTGAATCGGCTGAGCTATAGTAAGGTGATTTTCTTCAAATCGAATTTTCTGTGATATTTATGGAAATAATCAACCAATTTAAATGTGGTTTGGCATAGTAATTACCGGTCCCGAGACCTATGATTAGAGGTATCAAGAACCGCAATCGGAGCACGGTTACAGATTTTGGATTTTTATAGCTCTGAATCGGCTGATCTATAGTAAGGTGATTTTCTTCAAATCGAATTTTCTGTGAAATGTATGGCATAGCAATTTCAGATCCCGAGACCTATCATTTGAAGTATAAAGAATCGCAATCGGAGCACAATTGCAGATTTTCAATTTTTATAGCTCTGAATCGGCTGAGCTATTAAGGTGATTTTCTTCAAATCGAATTTTCTGTGAGATGTATGGAAATAATCAACTAATTAAAATGTAGTTTGGCATAGCAATTACAGGTCCTGAGACTTATTATTAGAGGTATCAAGAACCGCAATCGGAGCACGGTTGCAGATTTTCAATTTTTATAGCTCTGAATCGGCTGAGCTATATATAGTAAGGTGATTTTCTTCAAATCGAATTTTCTGTGAAATGTATGGCATAGCAATTTCAGGACCAAGACCAATCATTAGAAGTATCAGGAACCCCAATCGGAGCACAATTGCAGATTTTCAATTTTTATAGCTCTGAATCGGCTGAGCTATAGTAAGGTGATTTTCTTCAAATCGAATTTTCTGTGAGATGTATGGAAATAATCAACCAAATAAAATGTGGTTTGGCATAGCAATTACAGGTCCCGAGACCTATCATTAGAGGTAGCAAGAACCGCAATCGTAGCACGGTTGCAGATTTTGGATTTTTATAGCTCTGAATCGGCTGAGCTATGTATAGTAAGGTGATTTTCTTCAAATCGAATTTTCTGTGAAATATATGGCATAGCAATTTCAGGTTCCGAGACCTATCATTTGAAGTATCAGGAACCGCAATCGGAGCACAATTACAGATTTTAAATTTTTATAGCTCTGAATCGGCTGAGCTATAGTAAGGTGATTTTCTTCAAATCGAATTTTCTGTGATATTTATGGAAATAATCAACCAATTTAAATGTGGTTTGGCATAGTAATTACCGGTCCCGAGACCTATGATTAGAGGTATCAAGAACCGCAATCGGAGCACGGTTACAGATTTTGGATTTTTATAGCTCTGAATCGGCTGATCTATAGTAAGGTGATTTTCTTCAAATCGAATTTTCTGTGAAATGTATGGCATAGCAAATTCAGGTACGAGACCTATCATTTGAAGTATCAGGAACCGCAATCGGAGCACAATTGCAGATTTTCAATTTTTATAGCTCTGAATCGGCTGAGCTATAGTAAGGTGATTTTCTTCAAATCGAATTTTCTGTGAAATGTATGGCATAGCAATTTCAGATCCCGAGACCTATCATTTGAAGTATAAAGAATCGCAATCGGAGCACAATCGCAGATTTTAAATTTTTATAGCTCTGAATCGGCTGAGCTATTAAGGTGATTTTTTTCAAATCGAATTTTCTGTGAGATGTATGGAAATAATCAACTAATTAAAATGTTGTTTGGCATAGCAATTACAGGTCCTGAGACTTATTATTAGAGGTATCAAGAACCGCAATCGGAGCACGGTTGCAGATTTTCAATTTTTATAGCTCTGAATCGGCTGAGCTATAGTAAGGTGATTTTCTTCAAATCGAATTTTCTGTGAGATGTATGGAAATAATCAACCAAATAAAATGTGGTTTGGCATAGCAATTACAGGTCCCGAGACCTATCATTAGAGGTAGCAAGAACCGCAATCGTAGCACGGTTGCAGATTTTGGATTTTTATAGCTCTGAATCGGCTGAGCTATGTATAGTAAGGTGATTTTCTTCAAATCGAATTTTCTGTGAAATATATGGCATAGCAATTTCAGGTTCCGAGACCTATCATTTGAAGTATCAGGAACCGCAATCGGAGCACAATTACAGATTTTAAATTTTTATAGCTCTGAATCGGCTGAGCTATAGTAAGGTGATTTTCTTCAAATCGAATTTTCTGTGAAAAATATGGCATAGCAATTACAGGTCCCGAGACTTATCATTTGAAGTATCAGGAACTGCAATTGGAGCACAATTGCAGATTTTCAATTTTTATAGCTCTGAATCGGCTGAGCTATAGTAAGGTGATTTTCTTCAAATCGAATTATCTGTGAGATTTATGGAAATAATCCAACCAAATAAAATGTGGTTTGGCATAGCAATTACAGGTCCCGAGACCTATCATTAGAGGTAGCAAGAACCGCAATCGTAGCACGGTTGCAGATTTTGGATTTTTATAGCTCTGAATCGGCTGAGCTATAGTAAGGTGATTTTCTTCAAATCGAATTTTCTGTGAAATATATGGCATAGCAATTTCAGGTTCCGAGACCTATCATTTGAAGTATCAGGAACCGCAATCGGAGCACAATTGCAGATTTTCAATTTTTATAGCTCCGAATCGGCTGAGCTATAGTAAGGTGATTTTCTTCAAATCGAATTTTCTGTGAAATGTATGGCATAGCAAATTCAGGTTCGAGACCTATAATTTGAAGTATCAGGAACCGCAATCGGAGCACAATTGCAGATTTTCAATTTTTATAGCTCTGAATCGGCTTAGCTATATATAGTAAGGTGATTTTCTTCAAATCGAATTTTCTGTGATATTTATGGAAATAATCAACCAATTTAAATGTAGTTTGGCATAGCAATTACAGGTCCCTAGACCTATGATTAGAGGTATCAAGAATCGCATTCGGAGCACGGTTGCAGATTTTGGATTTTTATAGCTCTGAATCGGCTGAGCTATAGTAAGGTGATTTTCTTCAAATCGAATTTTCTTTGAAATGTATGGCATAGCAAATTCAGGTCCGAGACCTATCATTTGAAGTATCAGGAACCGAAATCGGAGCACAATTGCAGATTTTCAATTTTTATAGCTCTGAATCGGCTTAGCTATAGTAAGGTGATTTTCTTCAAATCGAATTTTCTGTGATATTTATGGAAATAATCAACCAATTTAAATGTGGTTTGGCATAGCAATTACAGGTCCCTAGACCTATGATTAGAGGTATCAAGAACCGCAATCGGAGCACGGTTACAGATTTTGGATTTTTATAGCTCTGAATCGGCTGAGCTATAGTAAGGTGATTTTCTTCAAATCGAATTTTCTGTGAAATGTATGGCATAGCAAATTCAGGTACGAGACCTATCATTTGAAGTATCAGGAACCGCAATCGGAGCACAATTGCAGATTTTCAATTTTTATAGCTCTGAATCTGCTGAGCTATAGTAAGGTGATTTTCTTCAAATCGGATTTTCTGTGATATTTATGGAAATAATAAACCAATTTTAATGTGGTTTCTATAGCAATAACAAAATCTATGATTAGAGGTATCTAGAACTGCAATCGGAGCAGGGTTGCAGATTTGGGATTTTTATAGCTATGAATCGGCTGAGCTATAGTAAGGTGGTTTTCTTCAAATCGAATTTTCTGTGAAATGTATGGCATAGCAAATTCAGGTCCAAAACCAATCATTTGAAGTATCAGGAACCGCAATCGGAGCACAATTGCAGATTTTCAATTTTTATAGCTCTGAATCGGCTGAGCTATAGTAAGGTGATTTTCTTCAAATCGAATTTTCTGTGAGATGTATGGAAATAATCAACCAATTTAAATGTAATTTGGCAAAGAAATTACAGGTCCCGAGACCTATGATTAGAGGTATCAAGAACCGCAATCGGAGCACGGTTGCAGATTTTGGATTTTTATAGCTCTGAATCGGCTGAGCCATTTTGAAGTGATTTTCTTCAAATCGAATTTTCTGTGAAATGTATGGCATAGCAAATTCAGGACCGAGACCTATCATTAGAAGTATCAGGAACCGCAATCGGAGCACAATTGCAGATTTTCAATTTTTATAGCTCTGAATCGGCTGAGCTATAGTAAGGTGATTTTCTTCAAATCGAATTTTCTGTGAGATGTATGGAAATAATCAACCAATTTAAATGTAATTTGGCAAAGCAATTACAGGTCCCGAGACCTATGATTAGAGGTATCAAGAACCGCAATCGGAGCACGGTTACAGATTTTGGATTTTTATAGCTCTGAATCGGCTGAGCTATATAGGGTGATTTTCTTCAAATCGAATTTTCTGTGAAATGTATGGCATAGCAAATTCAGGCCCCAAAACCTATCATTTGAAGTATCAGGAACCGCAATTGGAGCACAATTGCAGATTTTGGATTTTTATAGCTCTGAATCGGCTGAGCTATATAGGGTTGAAATTCTTCAAATCGAATTTTCTGTGAAATGTATGGCATAGCAAATTCAGGATCGAGACCTATCATTTGAAGTATCAGGAACCGCAATCGGGAACACATTAGCAGATTTTCAATTTTTATAGCTCTGAATCGGCTGAGCTATTGTAAGGTGATTTTCTTCAAATCGAATTTTCTGTGAGATTTATGGAAATAATCAACCAATTTAAATGTAGTTTGGCATAGCAATTACAGGTCCCGAGACCTATTATCAGAGTTATCAAGAACCGCAATCGTAGCACGGTTGCAGATTTTGGATTTTTGTAGCTATGAATCGGCTGAGCTATAGTAATTTGATTTTCTTCAAATTTAATTTTCTGTGAAATATATGGCATAGCAAATTCAGGTCGCGAGACCTATCATTTGAAGTATCAGAAACCGCAATTGGAGCACAATTGCAGATTTTCAATTTTTATAGCTCTGAATCGGCTGAGCTATAGTAAGGTGATTTTCTTCAAATCGAATTTTCTGTGAGATGTATGGAAATAATCAACCAATTTAAATGTGGTTTGGCATAGCAATTACATGTCCCGAGACCTAACATTAGAGGTAGCAAGAACCGCAATCGGAGCACGGTTGCAGATTTAGGATTTTTGTAGCTCTGAATCGGCTGAGCTATAGTAAGGTGATTTTTTCAAATCGAATTTTCTGTGAAATGTATGGCATAGCAATTTCAGGTCCCGAGACCTATCTTTTAAAGTATTAGGAACCGCAATCGGAGCACAATTGCAGATTTTCAATTTTTATAGCTCTGAATTGGCTGAGCTATAGTAAGGTGATTTTCTTCAAATCGAATTTTCTGTGAGATTTATGGAAATAATCAACCAATTTAAATGTGGTTTGGCATAGCAATTACAGGTCCCGAGACCTATCATTAAAGGAAGCATGAACCCCAATCGGAGCACGGTTGCATATTTTGGATTTTTGTACCTCTGAATCGGCTGAGCTATAGTAAGGTGATATTCTTCAAATCGAATTTTCTGTGAAATGTATGGCATAGCAATTTCAGGTCCCGAGACCTATCATTAAAGGAAGCAAGAACCGCAATCGGAGCACGGTTGAATATTTTGGATTTTTGTAGCTCTGAATCGGCTGAGCTATAGTAAGGTGATTTTCTTCAAATCAAATTTTCTTTGAAATGTATGGCATAGAAATTTCAGGTCCCGAGACCTATCATTTAAAGTATAAGGAACCGCAATCGGAACTTATTTGCAGATTTTCAATTTTTATAGCTCTGAATGGGCTGAGCTATAGTAAGGTGATTTTCTTCAAATCGAATTTTCTGTGAGATTTTTGGAAATAATCAACCAATTTAAATGTGGTTTGGCATAGCAATTACAGGTCCCGAGACCTAACATTAGAGGTAGCAAGAACCGCAATCGGAGCACAATTGCATATTTTGGATTTTTGTAGCTCTGAATCGGCTGAGCTATAGTAAGTTGAATTTCTTCAAATTTAATTTTCTGTGGGATGTATGGAAATAATCAACCAATTTAAATGTGGTTTGGCATAGCAATTACAGGTCCCGAGACCTATTATTAGAGGTATCAAGAACCGCAATCGGAGCACGGTTGCAGATTTTGGATTTTTATAGCTCTGAATCGGCTGAGCTATAGTAAGGTGATTTTCTTCAAATCGAATTTTCTGTGAGATGTATGGAAATAATCAACCAATTTAAATGTGGTTTTACATAGCAATTACAGGTCCCAAGACCTAACGTTAGAGGTAGCAAGAACCGCAATCGGAGCACGGTTGCAGATTTTGGATTTTTATAGCTCTGAATCGGCTGAGTAAGGTGATTTTCTTCAAAGATAGTAAAGTGATTTTCTTCAAATCGAATTTTCTGTGAAATATATGGCATAGCAAATTCAGGTCCGAGACCTATCATTTGAAGTATCAGGAACCGAAATCGGAGCACAATTGCAGATTTTCAATTTTTATAGCACTGAATCGGCTGAGCTATAGTAAGGTGATTTTCTTCAAATCGAATTTTCTGTGAGATGTATGGAAATAATCAACCAATTTAAATGTGGTTTGGCATAGCAATTACAGGTCCCGAGACCTAACATTAGAGGTAGCAAGAACCGCAATCGGAGCACGGTTGCAGATTTTGGATTTTTATAGCTCTGAATCGGCTGAGTAAGGTGATTTTCTTCAAAGATATTAAGGTGATTTTCTTCAAATCGAATTTTCTGTGAGATGTATGAAAATAATAAACTAATTTAAATGTGGTTTGGCATATCAATTACAGGTCCGAGACATATCATTAGAGGTAGCAAGAACCGCAATCGGAGCACAATTGCAGATTTTGGATTTCTATAGCTCTGAATCGGCTGAGCTATAGTAAGGTGATTTTCTTCAAATCGAATTTTCTATGAAATGTATGGCGTAGCAATTACAGGTCCCGAGACTTATCATATGAAGTATCAGGAAACGCAATCGGAGCACAATTGCAGATTTTCAATTTTTATAGCTCTGTATCGGCTGAGCTATAGTAAGGTGATTTAATTCAAATCGAATTTTATGTGAAATGTACGGAAATAATTACGAAATATTAATACGCGTTGGCACAGCAGTTACAGGTCTCATAACCTGTCATTAAAGGTATCAAGAACAGAAATCGAAGCACAATTGCAGATTTTGGATTTTTACTGCTATGAATCGACTGATGTATAGTAAGGTGATTTTCAATGGAATCATGGAACCTAAATACTCGTTGGCCTAAAAATGTACAGGTCCTGTTGCCTATCATTAGGGTTTTTCAGAACAGCAATCGGAGCACAATTGCAGATTTTGGATTTTTATAGCTTTGAATCGTCTGATCTATAGTAAGGTGATTTTTATCAAATCGAATTTTCTATGAAATGTACGGAAATAATTATGAAATCTGGCATTTGTGCACAATTGCAGATTTTGGATTTTTACTGCTCTGAATCGGCTTATGTATATATAGTAAGGTTATTTTCAATCGAATCAAGGAACTTAAATACTCGTTGGCCCTTTAGACCTCGATCAGCTTGAATCGATATTGCAGCAGCCCTTTACTGGGACAAATGAAATATCTTTAAGCCACTTTTATAACATTTAACTAATTTATACTTCACACATGTATACAGCAAAGCCCCCGTTCATGACTACCAATAATCCATAGCCATATGTGAATCTTATTAAAATGTGAATAAAGAAACGATACAACGTATACTCACCCGCTTTCGGGACCTGCTTCACAATTTGTTCAAATGATTGTTCAATGAGAAATTCATCAAAGGTGGTTGTAGATTGCAAAAATGAAATTCAGCAGTAATAGAGCCTATAAAAACATGATTGGCGCTATAGATGGAACATATGTTCCGCTTTCTGTTGCGAAAAAGGGTACACGTCTATGACTTTTTCGGATATTTGTAACACTGAAATGCGATTTATAGATGTTTTTACAAGATAGCTAAGTTCAGTTCCTGATATACGAATTTTTTAAAAATTCTCTTATTGTTCATTAAATAGAGCGAAACAAGTCGTCATTTCGGCTACGATGCACCACTCACTTATAATTTAATTTAAATTGCAAATACACATTAAAATAATTTTTAATAAAAATAAATTCTTAAAGAAAATTAAAAACAACCGCGTGACTCGAAAGTCATGGCCAACCTCCATTTCTTACATTTGAAAATGTTTTATTTACAAATTACAATTACAATAACAAAAATGAAATTAAATTTGACAGTTAGTTACTTAGCTGGTGAACCTCTTTATGTGCTGCAGGAAAAACCACTTGCTTGCCGACTACGAGTACTTGCCGACTTCTCTGTTACGATCCAGTGTAGCATTCTACAAAAGTAGTTTATGAACTTTTAATTTGACCATTAAAAATTGTGACGATAATTCAACTCACTGATTCGTATTGCATGAGGGAATGAGCGGTCTTTTGTTCGCGTTTTCAATTTGGTAGATATCTAATTTTCGGATTTGGTGGTTTAACATTGTTTTCAATAAAGTTAGATTTACCTACATTGGAATTGTCTTAATATGGATTATTCGAGATGTTGCTGACTTATAGGTACATCGATACCTTCGATGTTTTATGTGATTCTTCGAAAGATTTTTCAGAAATTTAGATTTTTTGTAAATTATTCAATATTTTCGAGATTATTCGAGTTTTGGCGAAACCTGCTTGATATTTTTCAGATTAATCGAGATCTTTAGTGGTTTCTTGTTTTTCAAGATTATTTTAAGATCACAAAATTATTCGAGTTTTCTAGGAATATTCGAAATTTTTTGTGAATATCTGAGCTAGAGTATTCTAGAAATGTAAGACTATTCGACCATTTCCAAATTAGTCGATTATTTCAAAGTTTTTCGGGTTTCTCGATAACTCCTCTAAATTATTGCGTCTTGTTACAGCATTACTGATTTTTAAAAAAAAAATATTTAAAATTTTTCAGCGTTGCTTGTTCTCGAGATCGTTTGGTAAATTTTCGAGATTATTGTAGATTTTCCAAATTATTCGTCTGATTATGATTTACTGAAAATTATTCAAAGTTCCAAACAGAAAATAAATCAGAGAAGCAAAGTTATTATTAGAACAAAAATCGGTCGTTTAAACTAATAGACTAAAAAAAACGCTTACATATAATGTATATGTGCCGTAAACTTTGCTACTTTAGTATTTTAACCCAACAGATCATAGGGAGTTTGCCCTTCTGGCAAACTAGTGGTATAAAATTATTGGTTGGTGGGTGAACTGCACCTAAGTTCATAATGTAAAGAGGAAAAGAAAAGAAGGATGGAAGACAACTTCCGGCATTCAAAAAAAAGAGAAGAAAGTGAAAAAGAAGAGATCCCGTGTGGTGGGACAAGAATAAAAAAAATGAAGTAAGAGAAAATATAAAAGGAAATAAAATCTATAAAAAGTGTGTGTGTTTTTGATCATCGAAAATAATAAGACTAAACTACTAAAAGGTTTTGGCCGAGATGACCTTCATTTGCTTCTATATTATATTTTCACTTGCATGCACAATTAAAATGAATTTTTCTCCATTTAAACAGCGACTACATCCAAGTTTGGCTTGTAACGAGGTCGAGATAGTATAGTTGGAAAATTGGTATTTGTGTTAGAGCTTTTTGGGACACATAAGGAAAGAGATAAAAAGAAGGGTTATGGCTCGCTCAAAAAGATGATGATAAAATTGAAAAATTATTTTTGCTTTGCGAGTTTGCTGAAAAATTTGGATTTTTTGGTGCACGCAGTGAATGCCGCGCATAAAATGATAGAATCACCTTGGCATTGAATTTTTATTCTACCAGCAATCTGTAAAAGGTCTAAAATGCTGAACTTTACCCATACGAAGTTTATTTCCTTCATCACCCATTGGGTCTAAGAAACTCATCGTATGCCTTTATGTTTGTTTTTTGAAAATGGGCTGGTTAGTCTGCGAAACTCAATCGATGCTGATTAGGGTTAAAACAAAAAAAAAAACACAACAACTTTTGGTTTACTATTAATTTTATGATCGCACTCTTATACCGTTTAAATAAAAATATTTTATCAAACCAAAAATGTGTACGATGCGAAGCACTAAATGAAATAAAATTAAGGATAACATGCATGTATATAGCCAAGCATGTAGAAATATGTAAAGAATTTCAAAAATGTTTCTTTTGTGTAACAGATGTTTCTTCTTTTGACGCGTCTACCCGAGTATATGCACATCACACACTAAAGTTTCTAGACAATAATTTGAAGTTATACAAATCTCATGTGCAACAACAATATATGTACAAATATTCAGTGCCTACAATGTGTTAAACCATTTCGTGCTAGCACCCTTAAAATATTTTTAGTTTATACCTATGTGCGTATGTGCAAGCCGATTCGAAACAGTTGGTTTCCTATACTAGAAATTTTATACCAAATATTCCGTTGATTTATTTAAACCGAAATGAATCCAATGGTTTCATTTTTATTATTATGTCAATTAATGTGGTTTCATGTTTAATTTTAATTATAGAAGAATTTTATTTATAATTTAATTGTTTCTTGGAATTATTTTCTAATAAAATTTCATTTTTTTTGGAGGTTATTTTTATATTTCAATTTTTGACAACACAATTCGTAATTCAATACTTATGAATGAGTATGTATGTACATATATTTATTTTAGTTGAAGAAATCGAAAACCATTAGGTCTGGTATGGTATGTACAATATAAGGCACATTCCAAAAAAAAAAAAACGTTTTTCCTATTTGTGTACGGTTTGCGTGCTTATTGTAAATAACCGATAATTCATTTTTCACGGCTATGTGTACCTGCAAACATATCTTTTAATTTCGGAAAGATTTTATATCTCACAATGATAGATTTATAGCATTCCAACGACATTCCAAAGATGTAACAGATTTCCATAGAGATTGAGAAATTATATTTTCTAATACTTCTGGACCCAAATTTTGATTGAGGGGACGATAAATTAGTTAGGTTAGGTTAGGTTAGGGTGGCTGTCCTACGGGACCGGCATAGACACATAAATGGTAAGTAACTATACCACATACAATTTTTTTTTTCGGCTCTGCCCACTGAACCATACAGAGTTTACAATGAAGCGTTGAATATACATCACGTCCATCGCATAGAGATCCGCCAAGTCACCAACATTACCGCGCATTCTCACCTATGAGACAGTGTCCTGTAATAAACCCCACGACCATATTAATATGGCGACGCTGAAGTGTTAACAGCTGTGTAGTTCTTGTTTGATCCAGTCTTGACCAAATCTGCCTAGTTATAGTAGACGAGGTACCATTGGATTATCTATAGTTCACTGCCCTCCTAGCTTCTTCTGGAAGCAAGAGTTTGCATTTAGCGAGCGGAATTTTAACATTTAGTTTACTTGATAAAGTGAGGCAATTTGTACCCTGCCGAGCGAGTTCATCTGCCTTTTCATTCCCCGCAGCACTGAAGTGCCCTGGCACCCATGTTAAGTGGATGTTGAACTGATCTGCCATCTCGTAAAGAGATGAGAGACATCTCTGAGCTACCTTCGGCGTGAGTTAATAAGTTCGTAACGTTTTAATAGCTAACAGAAACTACATTATACCTCAATCAATCCACTGCCTCAACTATCGCAAATTCAGCCTGAAAAATGATACAATAGTCGAGGAGATGAAATGAAAGTTGCACCATCCGTGAAGAAGTTCAAAACTTCATAATTCAACATCTCTTCACTCAGCCAGTCCTCTCTGAATTAGTGGTACTAGGGGTATCTCTGTTACACAAAATAGATGAGTATCCTGTATTACTACAGGTCCACATAGAAATGAATTTGAGCCATATGGCTGTGCTCACGGCCATTTGAGTGCCTCCAATATCTAGTAGTAAGAGATGAAACAGAACCTCCAATGCCTGAGTGGGTGTACTCCTGAGTGCATCACTAATACACAAGATGGAAGTTCTAGGGATTCATATAGATATGCGCAGGTTTCTAAGGTCACTTTCTCACTTTCTAAAGCTTGACTGACTCTATGGAAATTGTTCAATATAAGTTCCCAGAAGTTTAACATGAAAACGAATTCCAGCTCCTACATTTTATTTGAAATATTACAGGCTTCTCTCCTAGTGCCTCCCTTCTGTGATTGATCTTCAGCAATAGATATAAAGGCTTCTACTATATTTACGAATGAATTCAAAATTGCAGCTGTCGCCATAACATGTGCTTCCATCTGATATTGGAAAGGGATTTTAAGGCGCTTTGAGTATAGAGCAACTGCACTATGGAAAAGAAGTTCACTGCCTCCTGATAACAGTCGACCGAAAAACTTGTTTGCTTCTAGAATTTTTTGCTGCATCCCCTTATAACGACCAGACATGTTAGCATCATTGTCGTAAAATTGACCTCTACATTTAGCAATGTTAAATTTACAAACTTCCCTTAAATACTGTAACACCTGGTTGGCCATTTTCTTGCCCGTATTATGTCTTTTCATTTTCAGAAACGTTAAAATTCGTTCTAAAAGTTGCCCGTCTTTTAAGTACCTAAGTACAATAATTAACTGGTCGATATATGCCAGATCTGGTGTTGAATAAATTGACATACTGAAATAACCGCAGCATGGACCTTTTGAGCCATTAATTGAATTAGTCCCTCACAGATAGTTTTCGACATAACATATAGGTTTTCTAAAAATGGATCAAACTAACTAATCAGTTCTAGCAGCCCTAAAAAGCCACGTTCCGCTAACGCACAAATAACAGCTTCGACACGTCCCAAAACATGTTCCCAGTAATCACACTCTTCTTGAATTTGGTTGTACAAGGATGTCAGCATAGAATCTCAACGTGTAGGGCTTTTTCGTGATTATCAACTGCAACAGTATTTCGCCAATCACTGAAACCTTCTATTGTAACAAACTGTGAATAATTTTTGACAGCAAGCAAAACAGTGAAAAGATCCTGTTGATGGTGAAAACAATAACCACTCTTTCTTGTATTTGTTACCGTTGGCTTTTTTTGGCCAATCAAAAAATGTTGAAAAAATGTTAAATGGCCCATTGTGAAATTGACATTCACTTGATCCACAGGAAATTCAATAAGCCACAACCCTGGATCTTTTGACTTATTTAAATTATCAGACTCAATAATTTCAACATCATTTCAACATCGCGTATTACACTTTCTAGCATTTACTTCGGATGTAGATAATCAGAGCACTTGCAAACATATTAAGATCAATAGTACTGGAGGTACTCGGTAATTCTGCGTTTGTTACTTCGGTGTCTTGAACGTTAGCGATTTGAGATTGTATTTGTGCCCACATCTTAAGACGTAGATTGATTTTGACCCGAAATAGGGGCCGCTCAGAAATCTTACTATTTGACAGCAAACACCTTATTATGGACTAAAATAAATTTGGAAGTCTTAGTATGCGTATTATTTCTTAGATAGATAAAAACCACAGTACACATAATAAAGGTAATATACTGCGCATCTGTCAAAAATTAGAAGAACAACAAATTTAAAAAATGGCGGAACATAGAGACCTTTTTATAATAATATGTACATGCCTAGTAAAGTTTAAAAAATTGAAGTTATTTTCAATAAATAAAAAATGTATTTAATTCAAATAAATTTATTTATGTAATTATTTTATTTAGTTTTCGTTTATTTTTCTTAGTATTTTCTAAATTGTTATTAAGATGTTTAATTCTGAAGTGCATCCTGGATCGGAAAAAAATTCCTTTACTTTTTGATTTTTGTCCACAACATATAGTTGTAGAAAGATTAATTACATTTATTTTATGTAATCAATGGAATACACAATTGCTGCATGTGTAGTTGATCCGATGGTTTTTGTAAGCCGCCTTCGGTTAGCTGATTTGTCCAAGTAAATGAACGGTCTTGGGATGTGTTTACCAGTTCTCTATCCACCGTTAAGCATGGATCTTTCACTCTATAGTAAATGTATCCTGCCAAATGCTCCAACCCATCATACTGGAGTGATTCCAGTTCGTCTACATTTTTATCGGCCACATCTAAATCGGATGTCAACATAGTTAATACGTCGCCAATTAGATGGCCGACTGCATCCAAGTCAGGTGTATCGTCCACCATAGTGTTACTATTCATTGAAATGCTGCCCTCATTTCTACCGAGTACATATGATCGCATCCGATACATGAATTCCAGTCGATCTGGATGATCGTGGAGCCCGCCTTTTGAACGGATGACCCCAAAAATTTTTTTTCTTAATTTAGCTTTCACTTTAACTCGATACGTTTCATACAATGGATTCACAAAAAAATCAGTGATTAAAATGCTTAGAGCAAATTCTGGAAGTGTTTATATTAAATTTATCCTTCCTACAACATAAAAAAACCCATTGTTTACACGTTGTTTTGTCTTTCGGAAAACTATGAAATGAAAATTCACTATTATTATGTTTATTATTTTCATTGCACCCGAAAATAGCACAGCGCATTTTAATTTATTATTATTATAATAATTTTAATATTAAAACTATTATATTAATAGATTTATCGTAAAAACTTAACACTCAAAATTAAATTCACTAGATAAACAAACCATTTAGGTCTCAAACATTCGCCATATTGGAAATTTTTGACAGCTGCGCAAAAATGAACGAAAATAGAACCAATGAGTATATTACCTCTATTTTGTGTACTGTGGATAAAAACCATCTGGTTTTATAAAAATAAACTAAATATTTTGACATTTGCGTGTAAATATTGATTTATAATACCCACTTTAATTAAAGTGGATGTTTTGAGGTTGATTCCTTCGTTTAATACGACTACCACCAAAATGTTTATGTTTACCATAACGCCATCGTAAGTGGGATTATCAATAAGAATCAATTTCAAACAATGCATATATAATCATAACAGAATTCTATATAATGCCCGAGAGGAATTATTGAAAATGGATCCAAATGTGAATGTAAGTCTACAATTAAATATTCAAATGTGAATGTTCATCACAGGTACAATTTAATATCCGAACATCTTTACATCAATTAAAATAACCACGTCAAAATCAACATGTTAACCACTGATATGAAAATTGCCTATGCCTGTAATGATGATGTGGAATATTGTTAAGTTACAATGATAATGGTGCACAAAAAACACAAAATATTCCGTGTTGCAATATCCTGGAAAATGGAAAGTTTCTTTCTAATTTCAATATTAAATTTCTATTAAGTAGAAACAAAAATTTCAATTCTGGAAAGCGAAGATTTAATTTCCTTATCCACATTCTGGAAAAAAGCCGGGTCATATTCTGATAAAACGGAGGAAAATTCTATAAAAATATTGTGGTAAATAGACCATTTACTGCTCTTTTCTAGATACATATTTAGGAAAAATAGGAAATATTTGGGGAGAGGAAGAATTTACAGCTATTTTATGGTTATTTTATTTTCCGAGAAAGGAAATAACCAAGTCACCTCCCGATTATCTATATTCTAGAACTTTACAAATTCAAATTTCACCATTATCGGTTAACAAACAGCCAATAGATAATCATGACCATCATCATCATCATCATGATAACCACCACCATCATCTCTATCTCACCATCATCAATCACCAAGGTCATCACCATGGCCATGATCATCATCAATACAATCACCATGAAAATTATCATCATCATTACTATTATTATTACCAAGACCATCATCATCTCAACCCCATCTTCATCAACATGACCATAACCACCATTAATAATCATTATTTCCATCTTAGTTGGTTATATTCTACACGGCAAAAAAATAGCCAAATTACAGGCAAATTTTTCATATTCATAGACATCATCTAAAAATCCAAATGTCGAAATTCATCACAATCGTTTAAGAAATAGCCCAGTTATAGAATAATTGGCCATATTTCAGAAATCTATCAAAAAATCATGTAACAATTCCATGTCCACCATACCTGTCAAATTTCTTCATAATCGGTAAATAAATAGCCAAGTAACAAGCTAAATTTCCATATTAATAAATTTCAAGCAAAAATCGTTAAAGAATCCCATTTCCATCGTACCTGTCGAATTTCATCATAATCGTTTGAGAAATAGCCAAGTTACAGGATAATCGACCATTTTCCAAAAATCATTTAAGAATCAACCCCTCATTTAAGAATTTCATCACCTTTGTGACGTTGGCAACACCACTTCAAATCTTATGATACAAAGTAAACTATCATGAGAGAAAATTAATAGAAGTAAATGAAATGTGAGTACTCAATCTCGGTCAAATATGGCCGGAGAGCCTTGTGAGTCGTATTTAATTTAAATTTTACAATTCAACTGAATATTTTCTCAAATACTGTATTGTTGGCACCAATCTCCCGGTAATCTTCCTCCCGATATGCTGGAACCTTTTCAGAATTTTGTGATGGGGATAGCATGGTCAAATATGGCCGGAAAGCCTGGTGAGTCGTATTTAATTTAAATTTTGCAACTCAACTGAATATTTTCTCAAGTACTGTATTGTTGGCACCAATCTGCCCATGACCTTTTTATTAGGCCTATTAATCGTGAGTACTGTGGATCTTTTTGAGAATTTTGTGAGGGAGATATCATGGTCAAATATGGCCGGAAACCTGGTGAGTCGTATTTAATTTGATTTTTGCAATTCAACTGGGTGTTTTCTCAAGTACTTTATTGTTGGCACTAATATGCCGATGATTTTTTATTAGGCCTATCAATTGTGAGTACTCTAGAATATTTTCAGAATTTTGTTATGGAGATAGTATGGGGTCGTATTTAATTGGATTTTGGTATTGTTGGTAACAATCTCCCGATGCGTTTTTATTACTCCTGCCAATTGTTATTCAATTAAACACGACTTGTCTGTTATGTAATTAAATACGACTCACAAGGCTTTGCGGCCATATTTTACCATGCTATCCCCATCACAAAATTTCGAAAAAGTTCCAGAGTAGATTGGTGCCAACAATACAGTACTTGGGAGAGTACTAAGTTGATTTGCGAAGACTAGTTGAATATTACCTAAGCTACTTTGCGACCGTATTGACCATGATGATTCATTGCAAGACTTTACTATGAAAACCATAGCACTTTTGCAATGTTTTCAGTTTTTTCTTTTTTTTTAATCCCTGATGGTTTCAGTTTTGGCTGAGAGTCTGAATTGATACATTTTTCTATCGTGATAGTAATTTACTTTTTTGGACTGACACCAAAGTATGAAAACATTTTTTTTTGGGCTGACATATGTATTAAATTGTATCACGATATACCTTTTTTTGGGCTGATACTTAAATATGAATAACATTTTTATTTGAGTGTTACCGCTGCGTTCTTTTTTGCGATGAATTTTGGGCCAACTTCACATACATATAATTGTTTAAAAAATAGCCAAATTACAGGACAACTGACCATATTTCAAAAATCTTTCCAGAAATCATGAAACAATTCGATTTCCACCGTACCTGTCGAATTTCATCATAATTGTATTCAAAATAACCAAATTTCATCTTGAAAAACTTTAAAGAATTCCATTTCGATCGTACCTATCGAATTTCATTTTCCATCGTATTTGCCAATTTCATCATAATCGATTAAAAAATACAGGATAATTGGCCATATTTCAAAAATCTATCCAAAAAACAGGTAACAATCCCATTTATATCGTACCTGCCAAATTTCATCATAATCGGTTAAGACTCGGCTTTACAGGCTAATTGGTCATATTACAAAAATATATCCAAAAATCATTTTAGATGCTGAGAATATTTTGTATTTTCAAATATATGAAAAATAATGCATTACCTGCAGTTTACAAAAAACCACAATAATTTTTTTGGAAAACTGACATTTTTATTTAGTTCATATTATAGTTTTTATTTATTTGATTTTTTTCGTTTTAAAAATTAGCACTTTAATAAATATGGAGCTATTTTCTAGTTGAAAATATTTCTACCATTGGCGATTGGAAAACTGCAAAATGTGATACCTATCGGAAATAATGTAAACCCTACGCTCTGCATGAAATGACATTTCGCCCCATATAAAACATATGGAGAGTGAAACTACCGGAATTAAATTAAACCCTACGCTCTGCATGCAAAATCATGACAGTCCAATCGTCAATTGTACAAATTGGCGCTGTGTCACATGGTATGCCTTACTAAATCATAGCCTACTAGCTATGAAAAGATGATGGAAAATGCAAAAAAAAACAATCGTTATGCAAACAGATGAGTTTTCTACAAAATAAATTTTTATTTTATTTTTTTATGTGCATTATGGGTAATTTTAATATTTCCTTACCTTTTAATGTAAACAGCGTCTAATTGATCAAAAATGGATTGATGGAAACTATTTTTAGTACACACACAAAAAAATACTCGTGGCACAGAGTCGCAACATCTACTAGTTAAAAACTGATTTAATTTTTAATTATTTTTTTAATTTTACAATTAGATAACTAAATAAACGTAAATACTCTCTAAATCCTTTTGGTGTCCTCCTTCTCTTGATGCGAGTATGTGCTTATATTGCTTAATGGTTTATCCAGGCCTACAAATAACGTGTACACGTTTAGATTAAAAGAAGATAATTCATCACTATTGACCCAAATTTCACTCAAAAATATAAATGATGGTTTATTCTTATACTCAGTCATTAATATTGGTTACCAAAACATCAAAATTCCTTCGAAGGCTATGAATATTCTGATGAATAATCAAAATATCAGAATTTACAATATCCGAATCCATAGAAAAAGCTTTTATTAATAATAGAGCTAAAAAAAAAGATAACTGATTAATGACAATATAATCATTGTACCATTAATATGCATATAACTAAATAAAAATCGGTAAATCAAAACTAGAACGAAACTAAAATGTCTCAAACTAATAAAAAATAAGTTATACGAAACCAAAATATTTAAAATAGTGATAAGAAATTAATTGTAAAAAGAAACAAGGGGCGAGTTCACGCTCAACTCGCAAAAGCATTATGTGAAAACCTAAACATTGAATCATTGATGGGCCTGAGAAACCAAGAAACCAATATAGATAGACGGGTGTCGTTTGCCCATTATTTAAATTGCGCTACATTTTTGGTTTATAAAGTTAGTTATAAAGTTATTCCAATTAAGGTTTGGAGGACGAACCTTACCAAGATTAATTGTTTAATTAAAAATTGAAATTTATAATTTATTTGTTGATAAAGAAAAATACAAAAGACTAAATTTCAGTATAGCCAAGCCTCGGTGAGCTTGGGCAAAGTACAGTTGTGCTAAATTAATCATCCAATAACAGCTGGAAAGACGGTAGCATGTCTTCCTGCGGCTTCTTGCTTGCGTGTATCTTTATAGAATGTCATTAGAATTTGTTTACCACTTTTATTGCTTTTGTTTCCTGTACTCCACTCATAACCAAATTCAGCAATAGCACGAGCAATACTAAATATAGCATACCGATTATAGTCCAGGCAACAAAGGAAAAATAGCGGAAATAATTCATGTAGAAACCAAAATTGGTACAGTTGTAGGGGAAGGTGTCCTTAACAACATACTAAAAGTACTGAGGGGTGGGGGTGATTCTAAGGGTGGGGGGTCTCGAAAGGTCCTTTTTTTTAATTTTTCGTTAATAACCCAAAAACCACTGCTTCTATCAAAAAAATGTCTACATAAAATTCTCTACAATAAAGATTCTCTACACTTTTTTGATAGGATCAAAGCTTAAGGAAATATGGAGGGGGTAAATAGAAAATTTAAAAAAAGAAAACAGTTTTGATTGTTAAAAATGAATTGTTTGATTTTAAAAATTAAATGTTTATTGTAAAATGAAATAATTACAGCTTAGGGATATATATTGAACTTTAAATTTCGTCGAAATCTAAATTTTCATCATCATCGAAGCTATTTTCGACGGGAGCTCCATTAGTACATGAGTCGATGCAGCCGCAGGCAATCCCTGCTTTGCGGCAACCGCAGCGTACCCCACACCCAGTCGTGCATCGGCAAAATATCATGTTCAAAACGGAGTCGGGTGCCACAGGGTAAAGGATCCCATCTTCTCCCTTCACCCAACCCCATTGGATGGGTGGTAGGGGGTTGCCAAGCCACTGTTGTACCTGTGAGAAAGTAATGATACCAACGTAAGTATTCATCACAAACTAATATTTGTAAGGTAAAGAATAAACTATATATAAATGAATTTACCTGTAGATATACTCTGAGCGAGTGTTGCTTTGAAGCTCCTCTGATTTGAGCTTCGTTGACGCCTTCAAAAACGCCGAGTACCTGTGTTTGTTCAGGTTGTCTTAATGTGCAGGCGCTTTGTATACAGCCAAAATAAGCTTCTCGCCAGCCTGTTCAATATCCTCAGGTGATGCTGAGGGATCTGTGAATATTGCTGAAATGTCTTGAGTGAGGGCAGGGTTTTCTGTGAAAAGCTTAGCGATCCCTACTTTACTCTTTCCATGTATCGCCGAGGTGATGTCGCATCCGGAGAAGCTATGAAGAAGGAGAATCGTTTTGGAAATTGGAAGCTGTTGAAGTTGTCGCACTGAGAACAATTTGGTATCCACACTCCCACGGCCTGGCTTCATGAAGTACATATTGATAGATCGTGGTGCCAATCCCATGAGGAGAACTATCAAGTCTACATCCTCCGCAACTATTGCTACAGTTGAATCTACAGCAGCTCTATCCAACCTACACCTCACAATAACGCTGTCAGCATCCCCTATAGCAACAGCTGTTTCTATCCCGGCTACTACCATTTTCTCACTGAGCAAGTGAATCAGCTTTATTTTGTTTCTTTCATTAGCAAGAAAATGCTCTTGTTGAACTGTGATAGTCGTGCTTTCATGAAAGTTGATGTCAACAGAAGTTTTTGTAAGCGCTCTTCGCTTCTGCTCTGCTCGTATGGTGCTGTTGTCATTACCATATCCATCAAAAACCACCGAACAAACGTACACCGTTTTACCGTAATGTTTATGTACGTAGGCAATGTACTGATGGCAAATTGATAATATGTTGGAAGACTGTTTCCATTTCATGCGATGGAGTAGGAAACCACCGTCTACCACATTGAAGCTGTAGGTGAGATCCACAGTTGCATTGTCCTCTACAGGCAAAACATCAGAGAGTGACGTTTTTTTCCCTTTTCGCATTCCACCCTAGCTGAACCGCGCCAGGGGGTATGGAGTTAATTCATATGTCAAAAGCTCTTCTACATCTTTATCGTCCTTTTTTGATATGACAATTCTTTGGAAGGGTTAATTGTAACTTTATCACCATGGCTTTTAATGGTACTGTTCATACTGGCTAGTGACAAGACCACATTCTTTTTAGATTGCTTCATATCACCAAATTTACTACCAATAAAACTTTGCATAGTTTTAGTTCCAATATCCAGGGCAGTTTATTTTTGAATTTCCCACGATACCTGCTGACAGTGACATCAGTAAATCCCACTTTGGAAAAGGGGGATGATCATTGAACCATTCGTGTATTTTACCTCGATCTCGTGAATCTCTCGTTTGCCGTGATACCCGGATATCAACGTGCTGCTCTCCAGTTGCAAAGACCACTTCAGCAAACTCCTCCAATGACGAACATATGACGTTGCCTCCCGGTGATCCACAAACCCACTTGGCGAGTACAGAATCAGTAATTCCTCTTCCTCGCGTTAGGCCACCTGAACTTTTCATGGAGCGCATAAGAGTTTGTTCTATGACCATATCCGACCAATTACCTGCCCAAGGTATACCTGTGCGATTAATACTGAAGTACCCCTTATCTGCAAACTCCTTGTATGCCTCGGGATGCCTAGCTTTCAGTTGTATCATATCTTGGACATAGAGATGAGCACATTTTGCATACTGGAAGTGCCCACTTGCGTGGAAGAATGGGATCATCAGCTGTACACACTCTAAGTGCCCGTACCAAATACTATAACGCTCAGAATCGATGAACATCTTTATCAGGGTAACCATGTTGAAGTATTGAACCCACAGAGCGGCGGTAGGGCCATTATCCTTGAGGGATTTCAGATGATTCTGAAATTTCGTCAAAGCTGACACTAAGGAAGCATTCTCTTCAACTTTGTCCGGAGTAACTTCCTCCATGTTGGTCAGCATAGTCAAGATCTCTCTCTTCTCTTCCTCTGAAACATTGGCTCCTTCCAGAACAATTTGGCATAAAACAAGCTGAACAAGCAAATGTCCTCGAACAGCACGGCTGTACGCGTGGCATGTTAACTTCTTGTCAACAGAATTAGCAGACTAAATAGCAAAAGACTAAATAATCTTACTCAACAATTAACAAGAGAAATTCAGAAATTAAAAAATGAGTCAGTTAATTTCTACTTAAGTAAGTTAACGAATGATAGTAATACGGATTATTCGCTTTGGAAAGCAAATAAAACTCTGAAAAGGCCAATAATGCCGATCCATCCTATCAGGAAAATGGATGGAACATGGGCAAGAAAAAACAAAGAAAAAGCTGAAGGTTTTGCCAATCATCTTGAAAATATATTTCAACCTCATGAATGTCAATTACGAGAAATATTGGATGAAAACATAACACAAATTCTCGAAGATGTCACCCCTACATCGACTACTGAAGTAGCAAATGAAATTAAAAACAATTTAAACTTAAAGAAAGCACCAGGGTTTGACCTGATTACCGGAGAAATAATAAAGCAGCTACCGGGAAAAGCTACGGTAAAGTTAACTAATATCATAAACGCCGCATTTAGGTTAAAATATGTACCCAAACTTTGGAAAGTGGCTGAGGTCATCATGATTCCCAAACCAGGAAAACCGCCACATCTAATAACATCATATAGGCCTATATCGCTGTTGCCGATAATGTCCAAACTCTTTGAAAAGCTACTATTAAAAAGGCTTAAACTAATAACTGAAAAAAATAATCTAATTCCGAATCACCAATTTGGTTTTCGCAGTGAGCACTCAACTATCGATCAAGTGCATAGAATAACCAATATTATTGATAAGACTTTAGAAGAGAAAAAAGTTTGTTCAGCAGTATTCCTTGATGTAGCGCAGGCCTTTGATAAAGTTTGGCACGAAGGATTAATCTACAAACTCAAATTAATCCTACCGAAACAGTACAGCATAATACTGGAATTATATATAACGGAAAGATATTTCAGGCTTAAGCAAGAAGATGAATATTCAGAGCTTAAGGGAATAAAAGCAGGAGTTCCACAAGGAAGTGTACTTGGGCCACTTCTGTATTTACTATACACCCGAGATGTCCCAATCCCACAAAACAACATGATAGCCACTTTCGCCGATGACACAGCTATTATGGCAGTAGGTGACAACAACTCAGATACAGCAGAGCAATTACAAAACGCCATAGAGCAAGTACACAATTGGACAAAAAAATGGCGCATAAAACTAAATGAAACTAAATCTGTACATGTTGACTTTACGAACAAGAGATTAGTTCATAAACCAGTATATTTAAATAATCAAGAAATACCACATGCAAACACTGCCAAATATCTTGGTATGACATTAGACGCTAAACTTCGCTGGAAAGCTCATGTAAAAAAGAAAAGAGGCGAGTTGGAATTAAAATACAAAAAAATGTATTGGTTACTGGGAAGAAACTCTCATTTATCAATCCCTAATAAACTTCTGCTTTATAAGCAAATATTGAAGCCTGTTTGGACTTATGGTATACAGCTGTGGGGATGTACCAAGCAGAGCAACATGGATATTATCCAACGATTCCAAAACAAAGTGCTAAGAAGCATCGTCAACGCACCATGGTTTGTCAGAAATAGCGACATCCACAAAGATCTGGGCATAGAACTCATCAAAACCGAAATTATGAAATTTGCTAGAAGTCATGAACAACGGCTACTTCACCATGTCAACATAGAGGCCAACCAGCTACTGGATAATACGGATTTAGTTAGAAGGCTCAAAAGAGTAAAGCCTTTTGAGTTAGTGTAAATCAGTTAAAATAAATCTTTATCTAGCGCACGACAAAAGCGCGATCAAATCATAAATATCAAAACTAAGGAGTACATCGATGGATGAACCCTTAAATTTCAGTAAAATGTAGTAATTTAAGTTAGAATAAAATTGCTTATTAGTCTTGGACTAGATTGTAATTAAAAAAGAAATAATAAAACAGAATTATTTTCAAAAAAAAAAAAAAAAAAAAAAAAAAACAGAATTAGCAGCGAATACTTGGCATAGTACATCTTACAGTCCAGATCCAGCCATTGTGTGACCAATGCACCCCATGAAGGACATTAGGGTGTGAAACCCACCAAGTCTTACAACAATGTTCCCAAACGCGATTTCTCTAGCCTTTAGGTATAAAGGCTGGTCGAATGTTACGAAGCAAACTGTGGCCCTACCTCTTGAGTATTTTTAGTATTTTAAAGCATACTGTAACGCTGTATGTACTGTGCTGTACTCGTTAGGTGGTGCATTGATGAATGGAAGAAAGGTTACCGAAGTTTCCTCTTTGTTAATGACTTTACTCAGCAATTGCATGAAACCCTTCCATTCTGGAATGGTTGGCACCTCTGCAGTGGGGTCCACCTTCTGGAGCCACTTACCACTCATCCACAGGAAATCTTGAACAGTGGGTGTGAATATGTCACATGGGATGGGCATCAATACGCTCAAGCCTTCGATAGTAATTTGCTGCAATGCGTTGGTTCCCCTCCCCTCAAAGGCTTGCAGCTCCAGAACTCCCAGCTGGCCCACTTCTTCCTGGGGTGAACAGATTTCAGTCCTTCCACTTTCGTGGATGTAAGGAAATCATGGATTGGTGTAACATATTTGATTCCTCCCATGCTGTGGAAGGTATTCCAGCCATCGAGAGTGGATACATTGAAGTCTGCATTATCAAAGATGTACTGACAAAATGTGTCACATGGGGTAGGCTCTTGGGGTGGTGAATGGTGGAGAGCTCTAGCTGCTGAGCGTCGTAGTAAGAGGCACTCAATCCCAACTTCGATAGTAGGGACACCAAGTTCTTTGATCCGAATTTTCTGTATATGAACAGCGCGATGCTGGTAAGAATTGGGGATATGAAACATCGAGGGCGAACAGCAGCAATAAGAGCATGAGCAATAGTTGTCATCTTTTTCCCCACGGCCTCTTTCGGCCTTTTTCTCCTTGCAATGCAGTCCATGAAGACTCTGAGAGATTTAGGTATTAATTGTTCAGCCTCACTGCAGAAGCTAGATGAAGAGGGATAGGCACTGTTGTCGTAAGCCATGGATTCAATGTCTTCCAAGATAATCTTAGCAGTTTTTTGTACAATCCTTATCACTAAAACTACGAAAGGAGACGACAGTTTGTCTGGTGCGAATAGTACTGAAAAAAGTTTGGTCCCCATATTTTCCCCTCATTTTTTCCTTAATGGTCTTCACATGTCTTGGTTCCCCTGCAATAACTTGTTCCAACAACTCGTTTATAGAGTATTGGCAATTATCAGTCCTTTCAATATCATATCACATATTTCTTCCATCGCTTCTGAAATCCCTTCATCTTGTGGACGTTCAGCTTTTCTTTTTGAAGGTACAGAGGTTAACATGAATCTTTTGTAAAAATCTTCGTGATAGATTGCATCTGCGGCGTGTAGATCCCCAACAGTGCAAATACGTCACACTACATCGTTTCCCCACTCATCCTTTCTTTCCTGCCCACGATTCAAAATAGAATTATGAAACGCAACCGTACGAACATAAAAAACTGTTCGACGCTTAGCATACGGTTTTTCAATCACCTTCTCTTCGTCATACGTTTTCGTGCAGGAAAAACACTTTGTTTTAAAATCAAATTTCATTTGTCCTGACCGCAAAGACGAAGCATCACGTGATGTAGAAGGTTCATCTGAGAGAGTGTCTCGCAAAAACCTTTTTATTGAGTCACTTCTGACGTATTCTTTTCTGCAAGAATTATGAACAACACCATTTATCTTACCCCTGAAACCTTTCTCTTTCCCATCTTTCCTTAACACACTTGCCTTCACTAATCCAATTATCCCTTTTTTTCCAACGTTACACACATCACTTTCAACATCACTCTCACAAATTAAACACTTCTCAGTCACATACACACTGGAAATAATAATCTTATATTAAACGCGTGCAAATATTTAATTTAATAAAAGCAGATATTTTGAAGACTCACAATCAACCTCCTGTAAACTGAATAAAGGGACGAGCACGAGCAAAAACTGTTTTTTTTTAAATTTTCTATTTACTCCCTCCATATTTCCTTAAGCTTTGATCCTATCAAAAAAGTGTAGAAAATCTTTATTGTAGAGAATTTTATGTAGATTATTGCAGTGCAATAGTTTAGTATTTAGAATTTTTTTTGATAGAAGCAGTGGTTTTTGAGTTATTAACGATAAATTTAAAAAAAAGGACTTTTCGAGACCCCCCACCCTTAGCTTCACCCACACCCCTCAGTACTTTTAGTATGTTGTTAACGATACCTGACCCTACAACTGTACCAATTTTGGCTTCTACATGAATTATTTCCGCTATTTGGTATTTTTTGGTCTTCGTTGCCTGGACTATTAAACAGTTTCAAAATTATTATTATATATCAATGTATAAGTGTCATTATCACAGCTCGCGAAGATGTATAATATTTAATACTGAAAGTACGCGTGTAATTCTGTTTGTTTCTAAAAATTGTTATTCGAATTTTATAGCATTTTGTGTTCCTTTTTCTCATATGTATATAATTGGCAATTTCGTTCGTACTGGATTTTCCGTTCCTTTTTTTACATGAAATTTTTGACTTACCCCCGCTAAAGATGTTTTCACATCAAAAACTTTACATTACTAAAAATAAACTGAAATAATTCATGACCCAAAACTACATAGGTGTGATAACACATACGTTAGGTTTGATAAACATTGTGTATGGTTTGTGCATGTTATTTCTAAGCCCGATGTCTAAATCCTGAGATCTAATAATTTTCCTCGTAATTTAGTATTAAATTCTTTATCGTCCTGATCAATATTCTTAATTTGATTTTGTTTAGTTTACCACTGATTTAACTCACTTTTTATGCATATCTTGGTCGAAGGTCCAAAAATATTTCAAATAAATACTATTTAAATTACAAAACCATTTTGTTCATTTTAAAATTTCGAATGCTCTCCTTTGAAATCATTCACGCCGCGGATTAAAACAATTAAAATCAAGTTTATTAAGAGAACTATTTGTATACATACAATATTTTCAATGTTAAACCAATGAAGTAAAATATCAAAGCCACGCCAAATCATAAATACACAATTTCTAGTAGAAAATCTTAATATCCTGCAGCATAAATAATAAACTATGCTTTATTAAATATCGCATAACAGTTGAATTGAAAAACATAATTTACACGAAACATCGACATTTTTTTGTTTTTATTCTTAAATGTATTTTCATTTAGTAATTTATTTATTCCATTTTTACCACAAACTATTGTTATTAATTAAAATATTATTATAGCTTTAAGACATATTATGCTAATGAATTTTACATACATATTTAATAGTGTAATAAAATGGTTAAAATATACATATTTATAAATTTTCCAAAATGGAAACAAACAAACAAACAAAAAAAAAATTAAATTATGGATAAATAAATTAATTACATACTATATACACAAAACGTATTATTATTAAATTGAAATTACATTACGTTATATAAAACATAAATAAATTAACAATAACAGTATCACTTCTTTATAATTTATATTTAATATCAATATAATTATTGTTAAAATATTTAAAATTTTTGTTTATCTGTACATACCTAAAACTCGTATACATAATTATGCTACATACTTAAATTTTTCAATTATGTCTAAATTATGATTTATTTCATCACAATCGTTAAGTGCACTTTTGGCTGCCATTATATACGATTTACCTTTAGTATTTTGATTTGATTGAATTGCAAGTACACCTAAATTATTTAGTGCTGCACCGTGCGATCCATCGATACTGATGCATAAGCGGAGGCAACGACGTGCTAGATTGAAATCACCGGTTGACTATCATGGAAAAATACAAAGCAAAACAAAAAAATTAACAGTTTTAACATTTAGTTTTGAAATACTCGCGCAAAGTATGGAAATTATTAATTTTAATTGTTAAATAATATATGGTTGCTTGGGGAGCGAGGACGTGTGGGATGACAAAAGGTATAATTATACATTTTTATATTACCGCAAAAGTAATTAAATTAAAATATTTTATAGTGCTAAATTAGGGGCTTGACACACGATTATAATCCTTGAGAAACTCAAGTTGACTGAGTAATAATAATTTTCTGAATATTATAAATATTGTGGATATAAGAATTGATATTCAGGTTCTGTCCTCTGCAGCATAAGAATTTTAACCAATCAAACGTATACCTACGAAAAGTACCAGAGTAATCTTCCATCTCAAAATTCAACAGTGAACTTGAGGTGCTGAAAATTATCAGTTGGGCATAGTCATGTAAAAAGCCATATTGTACATTTTACAAGTAAAGAATGTAAAATCTATGTAAACTACATTAAAATGTAAATTTTATGTAAACAACTAATATAAAAATAACAAATAAAGAATTAATCGGCAATTTAAAACACAACATTAATATAAATGATCAATATAGCAATTAAGAGCTTTATTAAAGCCTAAATTACGCTTTATAGATATTTGTAGTTAGCCTTAAGTTTTTTACATTAGATTTTTTGCAATACCGTCACCAATTGTAATCGTCACTTTTGATAAATCTTCAAACAGTTTAAAAGTGTAGACCTTTTACGATAGGAAAACCAAAAAAAGGTAAAAATACCGCAATGGATAAAAGGCCAAGATCAAGTTTAAGTGTGAAACAAAAAAACCGACCCAAAAAAAGAAAAGATTTTACGTTTTCTCTCCCCTCCCCCCTCAGAGATGGCGATTTTTACAAACCAACATAATTTGTAAATAACAACTCAGTCTTAATTTTGAGGGATTACCTGCTGCATAACTCTTTCTTTTCCGAATAATATACTAGCAAAATGAAACTTCTCTGAATGCGGGAACTACATTTTGTCAGGTAAGAACTGCAGCAACGGAAATATTTTTTACCCCCTTCTTTTAAAATAGCTTCTTTGCCTTTTCCAGTTTTGTTAATTCAAAATCCATATTTATAATTATAATCGTAATAATAATAAAGTTTGGATTTGATGCGATTTGATGTTGATGCGTAATTCAACACGACGCCACGTGTTGTGTTGATTTATACTTCGAGGTCGTAGTAACCTTCACCGTTATACAAGGTCATCTCATTGTTTGGAAAATTGATCATTTGATGCGGCAAGTTGTTCGCACAAACGTATGCTGCTGAATTTTATTGCCAAATTGTATTTGTTGGAGAGATTTTGTGTTTTTGAAACCAATCATGGGCCCCAAAACAGACAAGTCGAAAGGAAAAGAGGAACGAAAACGGTTGAATAAATTATTGGGCAAGCCGCATGGTCAACTGCAGAGCATGAAAAGTTGGATCGACTCTCACGGAAAATCTGTCAACTCAGAAACTCTGGAGGTTAAGTTGGAGCTGAAAGATTCTCATTACAAATGGTCCTACGCGTATGATGAAGCGATAAGGGAACTCGTTGATATAGATGAAGAGGAAGAAGGCGTGTCCGATTTATCAGGACTACGAGCAGGTATACGTCACCACCAAGTCAAAATTGTTATCTTTAATCAAATCAAAGACACCTTCAATCAAGCCTCTTTGTACTGACCTAAATCAATCTTTTGTTGTGGCAAAGAAATCCAATCAGCTTCGGAAATTGCAACTTTCTAAATTCTCGGGATAGTACAGTGAATGGTTGGACTTCAAAAACGAATTTACGTCCATGGTGATTGATGATGCAGATTTAACAGGTGTGGTTCGGTTTAGTTTCCTCAAATCATGCCTTGTGGAAGGCGCCAAACGTACCATTTCTCAAATGGAAGTGTCGAGAATTTCAGAAACGCTTCGTCAGCACTGGTGGACCGCTACGAGAACAAGGCGCTCCAGGCTCACATCAACGATATTATTGTGATACCTTCTATCGGAAAGGAGTCTGCTGATGGTATTCGGGAGATGCACGGTCGAGTCACCGCTCACTACAGGGCTCTTAATTCATTTGGCAGCAAAGATGAGCTATCTGAAAATTTGCTGATTTGCTTGCTGCTGTCGAAATTGAACTCAACTACCGCCATTAAGTGGGAGGAGTCTACAACCAAGGATATACCGACATGGGAAGGATTTTGTGCATTTTTGGAGAAACGTGCTTGCACTTTAGAAAAAATCGATTACAATAAAAAACAAACTGGCCGGGTTCCCATACGGTCATCTAATCAAAATCGGCGTAGCCACTCGGCATTGGTGTCATCGAATCCGGTTAGGTTAGTTCCAGCTTTTCCGCGCTCTCTCCCGTTGAGCGATATCAATACGTACGCAGAAATCGGATTTACGTGTTGTACTTTGGAGGAAAGCATTCTGCGAGAAACTGTCGGGTTTCTGTGTGTCAACGGTGCCGTAAACGTCACCATACAATGGTCCATTTAGAAGCAGAAAACCCAGTAGTCGTTCCAGTGATTTCAGCGAATTCGGGTTCATCATCTCATGCAGAAATCATCAAATGCTCAAACTTGCAGGAATCACTTGTTGCAACAGGCGGTTTCCAAGATGATTTCCCTTTATTAGCCACAGCCATCATTAACGTGCTTGATGCCGAATAAAAGATGGATCTTATATTGTCCGATTGCCGTTTTCAAAAAATCCATCTTGTTTGGGCAAATCTTACAATATTTCAATGCGCCGCTTTCCGAACTTTGAGAAGAGGCTTCACTGCTTGCCCGAAATGAGAGCAAGCTATTCTGAATTTATTCAGAATAGCCGTCGACGATTTTGATACCGCATCACCACATTACTTCTGACCGCATCATTGCGTATTAAAGATGGCCAGTTCGAGCACGAAATTGAGAGTCGTTTTCGACGGCTTATGCAAGACTTCTGAACCAAAAATTCAGGAAGATCTCTTCGTTACTCTTTTGCGGTTCAGGTTGTTTCGTTATGTTTTACCGGCGACATCCAAAAGATGTACCGTCAAATTTAAGTTTGTCTCATTATTCAAATTCTGTTCCAATGAAGAGGCGCAGCATCGAGAGAAGCTCCTTAAAATCGATGACCATGTTGTAGTAAAGGCGGTTGGAGTAATTTGGCAACCAACAAGTAATGTTTTTCGGTATTCATATTTTCCAAATTGTACTTCAGATAAAATTACGAAACGGATCGTTCTTTCCGAAATGGCGAGTTTGTTTGATACATTAGGATTGTTATGTCCAATTATAACCCGTGCAAAAATTTTCTACGAAGCTCTTTGGAAGCAAAAATTGGATTGGGACAAGGAGTTAAATGCGGAGCTGTCAGCTGGTTGGAACCGATTTCGCACTGAATTGGCCTCACTTGGGATTATTACGATCCCAAGGTTTGCGTGCGACGACTTCAAAGGGACCAGAATCGAGTTACATGCTTTTTCGGATGCGAGTGAAAAAGCGTTGAATGCTTACAACAATTTTGGCGACGCTTTCAAAAGGAATATTTGTCCACGCTGCAATCTCGATCGCGCTGGAACCAGCAGCAGGAGAATCTGCGTGAAGGAATGACTTGTCGCCACCTTTATGCTGGTCGGTTGGACGCATCGTTAAAACAAATCCCGACGACCAAGGAACCGTTAGGGTTGTCAGAGTGCGCATGCATCGCGGTGAATATGACAGAGCTATTTGTGGAGTTGCGTTGCTACCAATCGAAGACAACGAACAAAAGTAATTCATTTGGATTTAATTCGTCCAAGGCGGGGAAGATGTTGATGCGTAATTCAACTTTATTCTAAAATTTTTGTACACCCTATTATTGGGTAATTTTTCAACCCCATATGGTAATACGGTTTCCATATTTTTGTAAACATAAAACAATGTCCTTCTAATTTGATTTAGTATTTTTTGCTGTCCAAATAAATTTGTCGAAGAGTAAAGTAGTGGCCCGGATAGTTGTGCCGTAAATCAACAAACACATTGAGATATAAAAATTGCAAATTATTTGAATATATTCAATTAACGAAAATCGATAATGTACAACTAAAGCCATGGCTACGCAAAGAAAATATTAAAGTTTGTGTTTGCGTTTCCTTGTAATTGCAACACAAGTTAAAATTCAAGTTATAATGCAAGTTAAATTGTTCCCCAGTCGAATTGTATCAAGTGGAATTGTCCCAGTGGAATTGTGTCCAGTGGAATTGTGCCTAGTAGAATTGTGCTATAGTGGAATCGCCCGATTACAATAAATTCGTTTAGTTTCAAGAAAAAACAAACAATTTTTCTTCCAGATTAATAATGGCCGGACATAGATTTTTCTTACTTAATTGGTGTCATGTATGGGAACATATTCAACAGTGACACACCATAAACTGTGAAATACGCAAAATTTCTCCACCCCTTCATTGTTTTTTTTGGTTTAATTTACTTTCGCATCCTCCGAAAGTAAGTTGAACCAAATCAAAAAGTAACTTGGGTGAGAAAATTGGGCGTGTGTCCATAAAATTTAAGACAGAAAAATAACTGTGTCATTTATACCAGATTCAAATTATATATATATATGAATGTAGCGATTTGTCGATGATGAATGACGCTGAATTCGGTTAAGTAAAATTTATCTCTTGTAAAAACTGTTCCGATTAGCGGCTAAATAATGCAGGAGATGAAAATAAAACTCGCACTCCAAAATACCAAACCAATTTTGTTTTATTTTTAATTTCCAAAACAATTTGTTTTAATTGATTTTAATGAGATGTTTCTAGTTCAAAAGCCAAAATAAGAAGAGGATGATGTTAGCTTTCGTCCAACTTAAGTTAACTTTTTGCTTAAATTTAAGAAAAAATAATTTTTGGTAATATTCAAAATTTGCGCAATTATGGCATTAGTACTAAATTCGCATCGATCGCACTCTTCTTAATTGACTATAATCTATAACAAATTGAGAGCAACATTGACATTTGATTGATGTTGACAATTTGTGTTTACAATGTTTACGACTAATCTGTACAGTTTTTAAAGTTACAATGGTTTTAATTCAGAAAGTTAAGTATAATAATAGATAATAATAAACTATTAATATTTACATATTTTTAAGTTGCTACAGTGAGTTTACGTAATATTAAATTATATTAAGGTTTAAAGCCGCAGACCAGACGATCGCAAATATTCAACAAATGTTCGAGATTTGTAAAATAACAAATCGTGTAGACACAAATCAAATCACGAATATGCAATCAATGTTAAGCCGCGGCCAGACGATTGCAAATAGTAAACGAATATGACGTTTGCGATATTGGACAAATCTTGGACAAATATGAATTTGGCTGTCTACTTCGATCGCCTCTATAGCGAATAGAGCACAAATATGTATATTTGTATTTGTTTTCTGTCTACACGATTTGTCATTTCACAAATAACATCATATTCGTGTATTATTTGCAATCGTCTGGCCGCGGCTTAATACACACACAAATGAGGTTTCTCCATGGATTTTTGATATTTGATGTAATGAATAAATAATTCGCTATGTCAGTACGTTCTGGCCAGATACTTAATGGAAGTGGCTAGAGTGGAATTTTTTGTAGTTTGGACCAACTTTTCAGTACGGAACCAAACTACCAACATAAACAACTCATGGAACGGATGAAAAAGTTGACCTTTTAGTTGTTTTTTCGGTCCTTTAGAAAATAAAAAATACTTCGATACTTTTGACTTGTTCAGTCCTTTCGAAAAAAAATATTTCTATTCCATTTTTTCTGTAAACGTTAGGCAGTACTTTTCGAAGATCGAATCACTTTTCTTTGGATAACTCTTCGAATTTCGACTAAATTCAGTTCTAATCACAAAGACGACAGAATATACCGATGGCAAAGAAACATAATACCACTTTTTCCTTGTAATTTTGGTTTGCAAGGAGGGTGGTCTTTTTGTAATTGTAACTTGTGGCGGTATTCCGTTCGGTGGGAGGGAAATAAAGTTGTATCTATTATATTATTTTTAAATAACTAAAATGGATAAGTAAATAACTTTTAGTTTAGTTAGTAAATTTCATCCTTTTGTGAAAATTTTTATATAAACACTTTTATAATATATTATTGTTCATTTATAATGTTAGTACGATGTTTTCAATCAAATTAAATTTAATTAAATTCGAAAATTACACTTCAAAGTTAGATAAAAACGAAACTCAAACGTAAAATGCCATACTTCGAGCGAATTTGGTTTTCTCTAATTTTAAAGTAATTTTCAGATTTACTCGCATTCGCAAATCGTGCTTGATGTGGATAGCCCCTAATTCTAAACAAATTATCTATGTCGACCTCTAAGTTCTAGTTAATTTAGCAACATAATACCTGTCTCTAATGCTTCAGAAAATCAGCATTTCACCTTTTAACTGAACCCTCCTAAAAATAAAAAGATTAAATACCTTTTTGTTACTTTTAGTGAAATAAAAGTAAAAGCTGCCAGTTAATGAAATATCGTCGTCATAGAATTATTGTTGTATATGTCCAATTTTTGGTGAATTTGAGTTACAGCTAACTCCAATCGTTTCTGAGATATTTTTTGGAAATTTGCGAAAATAGGCAGTAAATGGCACAAAATGTGCCTATTTTCGCAAATTTTTATTGTCGTATTGTTTTATTTTGTCTATATCCTTGAAATTCATTTTTTTTGTCTACCATCAAAGCAAAACTCTAAAAAAATTTGATTTTAATTTTGTTAGATGTGGTTTTATCTACATTATAACCGTCCATATGGTCTATATCTACTAATTTTTTCTTCACTTCTATTTTTTGTCGATATCCTTGAGTTTTACAGTATCCTTGATGGTTGCTCCCTCAACATCAGCAAGATGTTCAACTTATTTAAGATTAAAAGTCCTGACATCAACTTCAAAAAATGGAAAGACAAAGATACGCTTAACAAACAATTTAATTTGGAGTTCCCTTCCTAAAAAGACTTGTGCAATAAATGCGAGGCAATGCGAAGGATGGCATTGGCTGCATCTGTAGATCAAACCAACAAGTACAAGTCACATATTCTAAATAAAACTTACCTAAGGCAAACTGTTTATAATTTTCAGCTTTGATACGCAAAACGTTTTCCAATTCCTCAAAGTTAACAATTCGAACTTCTTTTATAAGCAAAAATGTTGCGTGTATAATTTAATGGGGAAGATTTATGGTGATGAAGAAGTTTTAAATGCAATTTTGTACGTATTAATATTATAAGGAAAATATTTCATTCCAAATTGGTAATAACTTTCACATTTTTCGGTATGCATCTAAAGCTATCTGCTCAAATATGTTGGAAAAATATATAAATTCTCATCCGGGAGTACAAACCATCATTTTTTGGTCAGATAAGTGTGTGCTGCAAAACAGGAATTTTATTATGTCCTTTGCTCTACAGCTATTTTTAAATACAAGCTCACAGCCTGCCCAGAACTGGATTGAAAAGAAATTTTCTGAAGCGGGCCGCAGCAGTACACAAGATATTGACTCTGCGCATAGCGTTTTGGAAAGAAATTTTAAAAATAAATTTTTATCTTCCCTGTTAACCTGCTAAAAGAATATTTTTAATTTCCAGACGGAAGACAAAAATTCACGGCAATACAAACGAAATGTTTCGATTACAAGGATCACAACGCAGCCTATAAGTTAAACTACAGTCAGATCCAGCATATATATAGACTTAACGTTTAATTTATGAGAAGGGGTCCCTACATAAATTATCGCTGTGGTTAAGATAGTGATTTTATTTCTGTAAAAATATCACAGAAAAAATCAAATGATACCGGTTTACCCGTAATCCTGCCTCTTTCAACCAGCGGAAAAATGTCTTCACAGAAACTGAAAGATTTATCTAGCATGCTTATCTACATGCCACCGGTGGCTCAGGTATTTTATAAGAATATAATCTGGAATGGTCGTTCGGCATGTCTCATCTTCAGTTCAAAGTGAAGAATCAATAATTAAAAATAAAAAAGTCTTAAATTTTGTCAGGTAATTTAACTATAATTTTTAATCATGAAGTTATTACACGAATTAATTAATTAATTCGAATTAAAGTTAAAAAAAAGTAATCTAACTATAATTGATTGTAATTTTTACGCAATGAATTTGTAATGTTTTTATTATGATTTTAGAATTTTGTTTTATATTATTATTTCAATAAACATTGTTTGGTGTATGCTAAAAATTAATATTTCCAAAAACCGAAAATAAAGACAAAATTTTGTGGACTAGACCAGCCTTTTAAGAAAAGTTGGTCCAAAACTGCACTTAGACAAAACTATAAAATTCGAAACTTAAATAATTTAAATCTTTTCTGAGCTTGAAACATTGAACTTCGAAATTAAGTTTTCCTCTAATTGGAAACCAAATTTTAGTAATGAAATTGCTCAGGAACATCTTTAACTTTCCAGCTAAACTCCAAATGTCGTTTTCTCCAATAAAGGCAAAATGCATATAAGGATAAGGATAATTCTGAGCCGACGATACGTAAACACATCAACAAATTAAAAAGTACTTTGAAGCCCAATTTAGTCCTCTGTTGCTCAATATTTTAGTACTTTGGAATTTATATCAATTTCATACCTGATGGAGGGTTCTTATTTTTGCAGAGTAATACATTGGTATAACTCTTTGGGCCTTCAGCCAAAATTACGGGGGGGGGGGAAGATATTTCTACTTTTTTTCAGTAGATATGTTATGAACGATTGGCCTCTGTATTTTTCTGATTTACCAAATCGAAAATATTGTCTATTTAAAATGCCGAAAAATCAACTGATTACAGACAGACAAATTAAATTCTGAATAAAATATTTAATTTAAAGATAGATGTATCTACAACAGGTCTTTCCATTTTGCCTCAGATATGGGTAGATCGTTATTTTAGCTCAAAACCCGTTTGAAGCTGAAAATACTTCGGTAGGTGTAAGAGCTTTCCTGCCGTTTTTTGGTTTGGCTTAGAACGATTTACTATTGAGCGTCATGCCAGTCCATTTTGTAACCAACGATAAGTGGATTTACATGAATGTGAAGTTTGTCCGAAATTTGTCCTAACTTTTTTCACTTGAGAATGTATTGGTTAATTAAATTAAATCTCTCGTTATTATGAAATTTTTTTTAAAGTTTCAGATTTTTAATATTACCTGAATAAACAACATTTAAAAAAACTATTTAAAATTTGTCAACGTCAAACAATAAAAAATATTTTATTTTAAGCGAAAAATAGAATCTGTTTATCAATACAATATGTACAAAAACACACTATCAACCAATGGTTAGTAATATCGTAACGTCCTTATTGATGATTCGCCAGCACTTGTTACATAGCGAAGATGGTTGGATTCGTTGAAGCTTTATCTACGGTTCGTGAGATTTTCGAAAATTTTCATCAAGTTATGATTTTTAGAAGTAATTCTTATGTCAGATTCGCGAACACTTATCGCATAGCGTTGGATTCGTTAAAGCTCTCTCTACGGTTCGTGTGATTTTTGAAAATTTTCCATTACGCTATTTCGGGTTATGGTCTTTAGAAGTAATCCTTATGGCAGATTCGCGAGCACTTATCGCATAGCGTTGGATCCGTTGTAGCTCACTCTACGGTTCGTGTGATTTCCGAAAATTTTCCATGACGCTATTTTGAGTTATGGTCTTTAGAAGTGATCCTTATGGCAGATTTGCGAGCGCTTATCGCATAGCGTTGGATTCGTTGAAGTTCTCTCTACGGTTCGTGTAATTTTTGAAAATTTTCCATCACGCTATTTCGAATTATGGTCTTTAGAAGTGATCCTTGTGGCAGATTCGAGAGCACTTATCACATAGCGTTGGATTCGTTTAATTCTCTCTACGGTTCGTATGATTTCCGAAAATTTTCCATAACGCTATTTCGGGTTATGGTCTTTAGAAGTAATCCTTATGTCAGATTCGCGAACACTTATCGCATAGCGTTGGATTCGTTGAAGTTCTCTCTACGGTTCGTGTGATTTTCGAAATTTTTCCATGACGCTATTTCGAGTTATGGTCTTTAGAAGTGATCCTTATGGCAGATTGGCGAGCACTTATCGCATAGCGTTGGATTCGTTGAAGCTCTCGCTACGATTCGTGTGATTTTTGAAAATTTTCCATGACGCTAGTTTGAGTTATGGTCTTTAGAAGTAATCCTTATGGCAGATTCGCGAGCACTTATCGCATTGCGTTGGATTCGTTGAAGTTCTCTCTATGGTTCGAAAATTTTCAATGACGCTATTACCTCTAAGCACTATAGATCTTGATAACGTTATGGAATTTTTTCTAAATTCTCACTTATCTCGATAAAGAGGAATTCCTTGAAACAACATTTCTAACTATATTGAGATGATGAGTTTTTCAATAAAGTCCTGTATACACTGTGTTTTCGATTACAATTTAAAATATTTGTGTGCTTTTGAGGTGGAAAAAATACAATTTTCGGTTTTTAAGAGTCGCATCACGGATTCCGCGTTTCGTACAGTGACATGTTTCATTTTGTATAAGTGTTTTATAACTGAGCAGTCAGGTTTTTTAAATTTTGTCAATAACTATCAAACCCTAGATTTTATTTCGGCAGATTGAATCTAACAAAGAATAAACAAAATGAGATATGTAAACAAATGTACGTTACGTACGCGTGACAAAATTGATATGGAACTACTGGAATGATTGATATACAGGCAGCAGTCACAAAATATAAAAATGCTTTACATTTTGCAAAAAATTCATAATAACGAGATATTTTATTTATTAAACCAATACATTCTCAAATAGAACAATTTTTGGACAAACTTCACGCCCGTCGACAAGTGCGTGAATTTTTCCCTAAATTTGTATTAATTTTGGTTTTGTAATTTTAGGACAAATTTAAGACAAACTTCACGCGAATGGATTTACACAGTAAAATTTTAGCTCCTTTAATTTCGATATCTGGAAATTATTTTGCAAAAAGGCATTTCACTTAAAGGCTTTAAATTTAAATAAATGATCCGGATGATTTCGCAAATCGAATGATGTCATACCATTCCGGAGGAATCACGACGCTAATATCTTTCTTCCTTTTCTCAATCGTCGCATGGACAAAATCTCCTTTGTTTATCTGTGTTATTTTTAGATTATTTTTTGGCAGCCCGCGAATAAAACGATATTAACATTTTAATGTTATTTTGGTGATAACATACCCCAAACCAAATTTCTTCCAAATAGATATCTTTTTACATTTTCCGTTCTTGTTTTTTTTGCGAAGGTTATAATTTGGTTCACGAAAACTGTACTACCGGTTAGCCGATTTTACGATTTTCACTAAAATTCAATATGGCCTTTTAATGAAAAACGCTTAAAATAAAGTTTCCTATAGATTGGTTATAATATCTGGGCTTTAGCGAGGACACAGACAGACAGATCGTCACCACATCGAAACCCATTTTTTCAAGCACGGCTAAATCCCCAAAAATCTCGAAGTTGAAAATTTTCATAATTATTAAACTTTATTTGACTAATGTAAAAAAATGTTAAACTTGATTCATTCAAACATTGTAGTTTATAGTCGGAAGTCTCAAAAAGAATTCCTAAATGTATAATCATTTGATTTTTATCAATCGTCATAATAAGAATGATGCCCCCAATAAACCTTACAAATGGTATATAGTTAATAAATTCAAAGATACATTTTTGTTAAAGTTCGAAGTTTAATTACAAAATGCCAAAAAAAAAACCTGGAACCAAATCGCAAATAATTTTACAAACATAAACATCTCTTCTTCACATTCCGTTAAACCATAAACAAAAAATACACAAACAATAAATACTTTCGCAAAAAGTGTCATTGATTCACAACACAGTAGGAAGTTTAATTCGATATCAAGGAAAATACTGTAACTCAACTTAATTCACCTTAGGCGGTTTGATTATTTTTATTCTAAAAGTATTATACAACAAAAGGTAAAGTTCAGTTTACTTTTTAAAAGCAGTCTCTGGTTTTCCACAATTTTGTTTGTACATACATAGGTACTGCATAAATATTTCCAGCTTACGTACATTTTCATGTATAAAGTAATCAATAACAAAAGCGTAATAATTTAAGAATTTATGTGATATCAACTTTAAGAACGTTCTTAAAAAACATTCCATGTCAGTCACAAATAAATTTAAGAAAAAAAAAAATATCAAAAAAGTGGAATAAATTCTGAAATTCTTTACGTTATACTTTGACCATAATTGTATTTTTATATATATTCGATTGTTAATGAATGAATTGTGTTCGATATCTTATATAAATTTATATAAAAATCAACTTAAACATGATTTAAGAAATAAACCAAAAAAAGCATAACAAAATTAGGATCTTTCTTCCATATCTATATATACCAGAGCATATTTATACATATTTATCACATAACAAAAAAAGATTTTGGAATTTTTTATACCTTTTTTTTTGGAATTCTTCAATATTTTATTTTATATAACGTTTTAGTTTTGTATAATTAGTTTAAAGAAACCAAACAAAAAAAAAATCGTGTCTTAAACTTAATAGTTTTCGATCATCAAAATATAATTTTTATTTATTTTTTTTAAATATTAATTTTGTATCAATTCATTAAAATATCGAAACTGGTTTTCGCACATAATGTACATATGTATACTCGTCGTCGCGCGTATTTACATACACAAAATACGCGATGAACAAAAAAAAAAAAAACAGGAACATGAAATGATAAACACATATTTGAACTTAAACGAACGCGACAAAAAAATTCGTATTATCAAATAAAATTTAGTGGTTTCTTCTTAAGATTTTTTCTCCATTTTTTTCGTTATGAGCCAATTGAGGTATATACATATTTATATGTACGTACATTTATATACAAAAGGTTGGTTAACCATTTAAGGCGTTGAGACCCAAAAAAAAATCTTTAAAATTTACATCGAAAAATACCAAATTGGTGTTCAGCTAAAGAAGCTTTTTATGACATATGACGAACAAATCAGGGCCTTTTATTTCAGATCCTAAATGTTTAGAAATACATATTGGCAAAGCAATCTAGAAAATGAAGCTTTTATAAAGGAATTACAAACGACAAGGAAAAAGCCAAATGGCAAACAAATTCGGAAACAAATTTTTAAATAAAAACGTTACAAATTCTTAATTATTATGATCTCTGAGATATTTTCACAATTGTTTGAATTACAACAGATATGAATATCGGTTAAGAAAATCGTTTTCATTTTCCTGTAATAACGCAGGCCTGCACGGATTTTTTTTTTCTTCATGAACATTCGAATCCGAAGTAGTTTTTGCCATATTACGTCAGGTTTTTGAGATATTCTAACCTAAAAGTGTCAAAAATCGTGTGTTTGGCACATTTTCACTTAAAATAACTCAGACCGAAAAAGAATTTGGGCAAATCGGAAAACGAAGGGAAGGAATACAAGTTATGCGTGCTTATATGAAATTCTTAGATTATTCATAATGGGAACTGACGAGACTGAGAACTTGTTAATACAAAAAGATTTCTTTTCCGCTGTCAAATTTGCCCTATCTCTTTTTAGCTTGTTTTATATCAAGTGCAAAAACCCGACGTGACAGGGTAATTCTGTGGCCAGATTCGGATTCAGCGCAAAAAATTACTTCGGATGCGACTGTTCATTAAAAAACAGAAATGTTTAAGCCTTATTTTGCAGCCCTGTGTAATTGGTTTATTTAAACCAAAATTTATAAAATTTCCATAACAAGAGCATTCTGGTCAAATTAAAATAAAAGCTTACTACAAACCGTGGTATCGGAAATACTATCTATTAATCAGGTTACTGAGCCAGTTTTAAGAAATCCGTGGTTAAAGCGACTCCCAACACATGCCCAAGAAATTTTCTTGCATGGATGATTCGAACCTTCAGAAACTTGCAAACACTGCAGACAAAATAGTCGACGTACAAAAACAGGCTAGTATTTTCAACGTGAAAGCCTCGACACGAGACGACGACAGAGTACAACAAAATAATTTAACAACTCAGATGAACATCCTAACAAAACGAGTGGAAGAACTGTTCGGTCATTTCGCGAAATCTAAAAATAAATCATCCCGCAGACGTTCGCAAAGCCCCAGGACCAATGACAATAATCGTCAGCGCAGCAGTTCGCGATCAAAGGAAACACCCGAATTGCTGGTATCATCACAAATACGGTTTTCAGGCGCGAAGGTGTCTTAAACCATGCTACTTCAACGAAGCGAGTCAACCGACAACTAATCCGGAAGGTAGGCAAGTGACGGTAGCCAAATCTCAAACAGCCGCCTAATCATAGTCGATTCACAAAACAAGCTACAATTCTTGATCGACACAGACGCCGAGGTTTCAGTAATACCACCAACAAACCCCGAAAAGCCCAATTCGTCCACGTTTAAATTATTCGCGGCGAATGCTACAACGATTGATAGGTCTTCGTAGACCATTGACATGGAAGTTCATCATAGCAAAAGTCGATCGGTGTATTCTTGAAGCTGACTTCCTATCGCATTTCGGTTTATTGGTCGACATTAAAAATAACAAGCTCATCGACCAACAATAAATTCCGATTCAACGCTTTCCGAGATTCTGGAACTACTACACGAACTCAAGACAGTAACTCGTGAATCGACAAATCTAAATAGTGAAGCACAACATCACGCATTGTATCGAGACATCCGGTCAACCATGCCATAGAAAAGTACGTCGGTTGAACGCGGATAAGATTAAAATCGCCAAAGCTGAGATTGAAGCTTGGACAGCACAAAAGGAGTGTGCCGACACTCGAAGAGCAAATTGGGTAAGTCCGCTCCATATTGCAAAAAAGAAAGACGGAAACTGGCGATTATGTGTTGACTATAGGGCATTAAACTCGATAACAAAACCTGACCGTTATCCGATTCCCTTTGTGACCGATTTCACACATCAACTCGAGTCATGCACGATTTTCTCGAAATCGATCTCATCCGTGCGTATCACCAGGTCCCTATCGAAGAACGAGACATAGGAAAAACCGTAATCATCACTCCGTTCGGAATATTTGAGTTCACCCGGATGACGTTTGGATTACGTAATGCGGCTCAAACATTCCAACGTTTGATTCACGCAATATTTCGAGATCTGGCATTCGTGTTTCCGTATATCGACGACCTACTGATCGCCTCACAAAACTTCGGAACGGAATATCTTACCTCGGATTTCAAATCACCGCAAGCGGCATGTCGCCTGATAAACACAGAGTGGAAGCCATTCAAAATTTCCCACGACCAAATATAAAAGACGGCATTCTTCGATTTTTGGGGATGATAAATTATTACCGAATCTTTTTACCGAATGCAGCACACGATCAGGGGATTTTATACGAATTTTTAAGAGAGGCGAAAGAAGAAAAAGGATAAGTCACCAATAAATTGGGCCGACGGATCTACCAAAGCATTCGAAACGTGCAAAACAAAGCTGGCGCAGAATACTCAGCTAGCATATCCGATTCCAAATACCAAATTTGCCATTTTCCTCGACGCATCGAATACAGCAGTAGCAGCAGTATTGCAACAACATACACAAAAAGGATGGCAACCACTGTTGTTCTACTCACGAAAGCTAAGTGATACCGAAACCTGGTAGAGTACGTATGACAGGAAACTCTTGGCCGCTTACTGAGCTACCAAACATTTTAAAAATTTCATCGAAGGTCGAGAAATCATTCTATTCTCTGAGCATAAACCACTGATATTCTCACTACGTCAAAGTCTCGAAAAAGCATCGCCTAGACAAAGCCGACACTTAAACTTTATAGCACAATATACATCGGATATTCGACACATTTCGGCGAACAACAACGTCGTTGCGGATACGCTTTCACAAATCGAACAAATTCAAATAGGAAGCGCAATTGACTATGAAGCAATAGCAGATGAACAAATGAATGATCAGGAGCTCGTAAAACTGATGGAATCAAACGTGTCTTTAAAATTCAAAAAATTCCCAGTTTTTGGAACCGATAAGAAAATTTTATGCGATGTTTCAACGGGAACACAAAGGCCGATTATCCCTAAATCATTTCGTCGAAAAATTTACGAGTCATTGCACAATATCTCTCACCCTGGGATCCACGCCACTGCAAAACAAATCAGTAAAAAATTCGTGTGGCCAGCGATGAACCAAGAAATCCGCTCTTAGACTAAACACTGCATACGCTGCCAAAAGTCTAAAATTACGAAACACGTCAGAAGTAAAACTGGAACTTACCACCTTTACCTCCATCCGAAGGTAATTTAAATTGTTTGACCATGATCGATCGCTACACACGTTGGCCAGAGGCTACACCAATTCCGAATATCAGAGCAGAAACCATAGCTGATGCATTAATCAAAACATGGATCAGCCGATTTGGAGTGCCATCGAGCATCGTGACTGATAGAGGTGCACAGTTCGAAGCAACTCTGTTCGACGAACTTTCCCAATCACTTGAATTCCACCGCAAACGAACAACTACTCACAATCCAGCATGCAACGGCATAATCGAACGATGGCACCATAGTTTTAAAAGCGTTATAATGTGTGTCGCTGAAAAACAGTGGACAAAATCTTTACCGTTAATACTACTCGGACAGAGAACCTCATTCCGGGACGATTTTGAAAGTACGTCAGTTGAACTCATTTACGGAGAACATATACATACGACTACCGACGGATTTCATTCAACCAAGCAGGAACATTCATCAGTCCGATTCCGTCACATAGTTGAGAAACCAGTTTAAAGACATCCAACCCTATACGAGGGACCATTTCCGGTAGTCAAACGCAATGAAAAATATTTCACACTGCTGGTCAAAGGTATCGAATCAATTGTTTCAATAAACCGGCTTAAACCTTGTTTCATAGAGGCGCTGCAACCTGATAAACATACAAATACATCGAACGAAGTGCCAACCAAATCGAACACTACGCTGGAAACAACACATTCACCACCGTCACTTACCGATGAAATAGGCAGATCATTTAAAGGAAGAGTAACGTTTCATCCCAAACCTACTGAACAAACCAAATCAAGAGGGGGCCGCGCCATCGTTAGGCCGGCTCGTTTTCGATAATTTTCTATCGTTCACTACATTCACTGGGGGAAGAATAGTATGGCGGCAACACTACCGTCGATGCAAGTAAAATTGGCATCACCTTTTTCGGTTTATTGGGTTGACAAAACCACGGTATTCTAAAACCACGTTATTCTAAAATGACAAAATTGGAAAATCAGGAGTCAAAACAAAAAGAATGACATAGCGAATAAAAACGGCGGAATAAGAAGGCTACAAATTAATCAACGTTTTGATTATATCTGTAATTCTTAATAAAATATTAATAATTAATTAAATGATTAAATAAACGAATATCGATTATCTGGTGAATAAAATACAAATAACAAAACAAAAATTGGTGTAATTCATTTTCGGATTAGTGTAGGACACGTGTAGTGAACATAACCTTGCGAATATAGTAGAGTGTTAATAGAGGGAACACATAACATTAAAACTCACATCAACACACCCACATGGTCACTAAGTCTATTTACATTACATAGATGGCAGCACAAAATTTGGTAAAATCAAACCAAAAATTACCTCCTGGAGAAATTTCAAGTTCAACAATTGTAAAAAATAGCAAAAGAAATTCAAAAAAATATTAAGGACAGGTGAGAATTTTGTGATTAAATAATGGACGAATGGAAAAGTTTAAAAAGCGCCTTAAGTGGACAATAGTGAAATATGTGATAGGCTGCAACAAAAATTTGCTATATGAAGTTATATGAAAATAGTGTCTTTTTAAATTACATTTTCATTTGTGAAAATTGTATTGATTGGAAAATTGAAGTAATCCAATATGTAGTTTGAAGTGTGATTTTTGTATATCGGATTGATTTGGGACATTCTTTTCGTTTTAAATATTACATAAAAACGTGTACTTAAATATTGCAAAAATTTCAAAATAAGTGGTGTTTTAAAAATATTAAATTTTAGATTGTATTAATAAATCAAAGCGTGGTAATTGTGGTCTAATAAAGCTCCAAAATCGTTTAGTGACCCACATATATATTTATAGTGAGCTTAACAATAAATTGCTGCAATTTTTAAGCACAATTTTCTGATATTTAAATTGATAAGAATGTTAAAAATGAATCAGATTTACAAAAATCACACTTCAAACTACATATTGGATTTATTCAATTGTGCAATCATTACTATTTTCATAAATAAAAATGTAATTTAAATAGACACTATTTCCAAATAACTTCATGTAGCAAATTTTTGTTACAGCCTATCACATATTTCACTATTGTCCGCTGGAGCACACTGTTCCATTCGTCAAAATATTCTGTACAGAACTATAGACATCTGACGTACACTAGTAAAACTATAGCGAGTAGTATTTAGCTAGCGAGTAGTATTTTACATGGTCAGAGCCAACGTGGATGTATTTTTCAAAATCAAAGTTCGAAAAATTATTTTAGGCATAACTGCATTGCAACAACGTCCAAAATGGCGAAAACTTCAGCCCAATTTAGCTGTAGGAGACGTCGTTCTGATGAAGGAAGACACATTACTATTTGCGCGTTGGAAATTGGGGAGAGTGCAATTGGCGATTGGAAAACTGCAAAATGCGATACCTATCGGAAATAATATAAACCCTACGCTCTGCATGAAATGACATTTCTCTCCATATAAAACGTATGGAGAGTGAAACTACCAGAATTAAAATAAACCCTATACGCTCTGCATGCAAAATCATGACAGTCCAATCGTCAATAGGACCTTGTTAAAGTTAGCCGAAAGTTTTCAGCCGAAGGATATAAAATGTCGGAAATGCAGATAGTGTCTTGGCTGTATCAGCCGAAAGTTACCAGCCGACATATTATTTCAGCCGAAAAATATTTTAAATAAAATATTTTGACGAAACATATTTTAAACAACCTAGAAACTGGTATTTTCATGAAGTGATATTACGACTGAATAAAGGCTCATTTTGATTTGTCACTGTTTACCATAGGAATTATACTTTAAATTACATCAGAAAAGCCAAATATAAAATTAAAAAATTTGTATAAATTCAACCTTTAAAGTGTCATGTCGGTAAAGTATTTCAATTAGTGTGCCTAGCTAACAATTATACCTAGAAAAATTATCAGGACATATTTCATGTGGGGAGCCCGGGAAATAATTTGAATTAAAAGCCTACATACAATTTAAAAATATGTATTAATTCAACATTTATAATGCCATGCCTGTAAAGTATTTTAATTAGTGTGTCTAGCGAACAGTTATCCCTACAAATTAACAGAACTGTTTAAAGAGCCTCCAGTTAGTATATGAAGCTCCGTGGATGCCATCAATGAAACTCTACCCCATACCATTACAGAACCGCTACCAAATATAGTTGTTTCACGAATATTACACTATGCATAATGAACATTAGGCCGTCGTGAAACTTGTGGTTGTCAATTTTTGAAGAATACCGCGAGAACCTCGATTCGTCCATGAACAAAACGCCTTGCCATTTATCGAGTTGCTAGTATTAGAGATCGCAAGTAGTGCTCTGCAAGGCATTTCCTTAATGTAACAGAGCGTACTAAGATTGTGGACGCCCCTAAGTTGCATTTGCAATTTTCTATTAGTTGTAACTTACCTTCTTAATATAATCATTTTTATAAAGCGAACGTGTGCGGCTAGTGCGACTCCTACCTGCCTCGCCCAGGGAGTCTTCGTTTCAACGCTTACACAGAACAATATATTGGGACCATCCTTCTTCAACTAGAACAACTTTTTTAATTTTATACGGGCTTTTCATCCAAACGAATTTTCTCAGGCCCCCTCTCATGAAACTTGGCTTTCATAAATCCACGACCACAAGTCCATATTGCAGTGGGAACGGGAATTTGAGCAACAGGTGCCACCATTTCCGCAATGTAAGCAAAAAAAGGCGGATTGACTACATTAACCGGGCAGGAATTTGCACCAACTATCTTGTACACAGCAAGAAAATTGTATGCACGGAAAAGCCAGCATGTACGTTGTGTCGCGACAGGCATCACCAGCTTCTACACGAACCTTACCAACAACCAGAAAAAAGGTATCTGTCAGTACATCGAACAATAATCAAACCACATTATTAGCAACAGCTATTGTGAGAAGCACAGCCATATGTGGAACATCAACCGAATGGAGAGCCTTAATAGAACAGGGGTCACAAGTCTCGTTGATAAAGGAAGAAGCGGTCCAACGCCTCGGGTTAACATTACTTCAATCCACCGTCAACATCTCAGGAATTGGGGCGCATAACCTCAACACGGCAATCGCTTTAGTGCAAGTATGTCTTCAACCACATTTAGCATCGCCATTTCGGTGAAACATTGAAGCATACATTGAATTGAATTGGAATAGGTTAATCTTGGCTGATCCAAGGTTCAACACCCCTGGCCCGATTGACCTTTTGTTGGGAGTCGACGTTTATGGAGATTTCATCTGTAATCAAGTACAACCGGGGAAGCCAAGCGCCATTAAGACCAGATTTGGCTGGGTGATTTCAGGGCCAACAGAAATCGCAACCCAGCTTCACGTAGTGAAGGTTCACAGCGGGCGAAGGTGGAAAGGAAAATTGGAAGGAACCCAGAGCAATAACATCGTGGAATCTGCTGAAGATACCATTTGAGAAAGCATCTTTCAAGCGACCACCAAACGAGAACCAGATGAACGATATGCGTGATGGACGACTACCATTCAGGGAAAATCAATTGGATCAATTAGGGTGTTCCAAGCAACGAGCACTACATCGTTTTCTACAGCTCTAGAAGAAATTGAACTCTAACCAGGACATGACAGAGTACATTAGCATGGGTCACATGGAGAGAGCACCACCGCGGAATGGCGGATGCCTATAGATTTATCATTACAAAAAGACAATCTTGTTGAATTCCATGGATTCTGCGACGGCTCAGAACAGGCATATGTGGCGGTAGTCTACTGTAGAACCATAACTAACGGCCAAATAGCAATGCATCTTCTAGCAGCAAAATCGAAGGTCGCCCCCCTAAAAACAAAGTTAACAATCCCTCGTTTAGACCTATGTGGCGCATTACTGCAAAGCCGACAAGTAAAACAATTAAAGGCATACCACATTAAAAAAGAATCTATCAAAGAGCTTAGCTCAGCGATGTGACTAATACTCTTGATCATAGGAGTAGTACAAGTGATCTTCACCCCGGTTTCAACGCTAACCACAATAGAGCCGCTGCCATCCGATGCAGGAATTTATTTTCACAATTTCGGAACTGTCAATTTAATGGCATTGTGGTCGAAACTCATCATAAATTATAATTTAACCGGATATTGGGAAGACATCAGATCGTTAAAACATTAAATCAAGTATTAAGATGAGGTCTGTCAAAAAGGATGGCAAGCAGATAACCGGTTGAAAATGTGTGATGTCATCTTACAACAACTGAATGAACACATGCAGGAAATTACCTCACAAAATAGCCTTCTCACGTCAACCAACAAAGAGGACATAAGAAGAAAACGGGACATTGGCAATATACGATAGGTCACTCAATATTGAGTGACGCGTTTGGCATTATGAATCAAAGAGATGCTTCCCACATAGAACTGTAGCTTGAGAAGGCAGAAACTAATTAGGAATATTTATTAGAACTCATCAAGAACCAAAATATATTCAAACACGAAAAGGAAGTGAACGACAAGAATTTCCGAGCTATCGCCAAACAATTCCTGTATCACGACAAAAAGAATCGACAATCAGTGATCATTATAACAGAGTACAGACTCTCACAACTTTCACGATTCAAATAATGTTGGTCATGAGGCGGATAGCAGAAAACCAGAGAATCATTCTCGACGTCATCCTTAGCTCTCATCAAGGCCAATTCCATACAGTCCTGTTGACAACACAACAATAAAAGGAGGAAATCATACGAATTCAAGAGTACGTTCCTGCAACGAGATTGCAGAACTAGCTAATCCATCATGCTGCAGAAAATCAACGAAGTGAAGTTGCCAAACGTCATCGATACATCCCATTATGGACACTATATTCATCATTATGTGTTAATCTAAGCATTACTTACTCTCGGGTCGACAATGAGTATTGTGTATATTTATCGGCGTAGAACCCATCCACAGCCAACGGTTATGGATATGTAATAAGAACTATACTAACGACTAGGCAAGTTATCTAGTGATTAGTATAGCACACAAAATAAATCCGACCCTAGTTCAAATTTACGACTTGACGTGTGAGATTTATCAATTGAGAACTAGTAAGTCAGCAATTACAACGCAAATGAGTAGAATAAATGAGGGTAATCAGTTATTACTATCATCTAATAAAGAAGTAACAAGAACGAAGCAGGTAATTGGTGACACAACAGGACTAGTGTAAGATGACTTGTTTGAAATATTAACTCAGAGAGAAGCAAGCCAATATGAAGAACATTTTCAAACTATAGAAATTAATGAAGATCATGTATTATTAATCATAAATGACACTCATATAACGGAACAACAGGTATTAACCATTTTGATGACATCCCTTTTGCTAGCTGTCGCTAATAGAAATTTAGGAGATGTGCAAGAAACACTGCTCGATGTTATACACAACGCACACCTCAACATGCTACATCCATATTTATTGAGTCCATCAAAACTTGAAGGACAGATAGCAGCCATCAGAGAAGACATACCAGTTTCCAGAACAATTCCTGGTCACGAATTGCGCCAGCATTAGATCACTTATTTAAAACGATTATAACCTGGATGAGAGTAACGAACGGATATGTGATAATTGAAATTTCAATTCCCCTATCCAAATACCTAATGCAACATTATCGATGATGATCATCTGTTATGCACAACAACCAGGCAAGTAACTAACTGTGAAATTGGATGCATCAACATTTTAACTACAACGACAAGCGATGAAAAAGGAGGCATTCCAAAATCACAAAATGCACAACAACTCATAAAGCGACAAACAATTCGAATGAGAAGCCGCTACAGAAAAATTATCGACGCCGGAGATCTTGTCGAGACTGAGACAAAACCGGCAAAGAATCTTTCACTAGCAACAATGCAGTAACTCATGGATCAAATAGCCCGAACTTCATGAGGAAATTTGCATGCTAATTAGTGATGAACAAGAACAATAAATGAAGTATTTTACAGAACAATACTTTGTGAATATTGATAGACAGTATCATACTATCATACTATCTTTCAAATAACCACGAACATGTAGGGAATGGAATAAAGTAAACCAACTAACCAGATAACGGACATTGCTTGGGATTACTGGAAGTGGACCGGACTTCGTGGCACGTTCAGCAAGCTGATCCATGAAAATACACAGATCAGCGATACCCATAAAATCAACTATTTAAAGGGTCGAAGATGCTGTGGCCAAATTACTCAACCACCTCCAACCAATAGAAGAAAATTACCAGTCCGCTCGGGAAATTTTAAGTAGCAGATATAACAACAGGAAACTGCTGATTTCAACATATTTAAATACGTTGTTGCAAATTCAAGGGAATTTCAGTCAACAACGGAATTTTTAAGATTCTTGGAAGGAAGATTTAAATTATTAGGGGCCAATGACAACCAAAAGCCAATTCCAATGACACCAACAACAATCATATGTGTCTACTGTAGAGATGCATTAATAACGGTATTAATTGATCCAGGCTCTCAAGCGTTATTTATCACCACAAAGCCGGTATAACTTGTTAAGTTGAAGCAAAAACAAGGCGGAAAGGATGAATCGAACATTGATCGAGCGTGCGAGATATATGCTTTTTGACGCAAAGCTTGACAACAGATTTTGGGGTGAATCTGTCAACACAGCGGCTGCTTATCTTGTGAATCGTTCACCATATCGTGGGGCTATCGATAAAACGCCCGAAGAAATTTGCTCGAGCAAAAAGCCTGATTTGTCCAACTTGAAAGTGTTTGGATGCAAGGCAATGGTACATGTTCCGAAACAAAAGCGCCAGAAATTTGATTCGAAATCAAGGGAATACATCATGGTCGGCTACAGCGAGAATTTTAAAGGCTATCGAGTTTTTGATTTGAAAAAATTACTGGAGGATCAACGCTGTGAAAACAAGGAAGGAATTTTCGAATCATTTTATCCATTCGAAGATGATAGCAATGAAGTGGAGGATGAGGCAATTGGTACAACAGCAAGTTTAGAAAGCGTATCTGGATATCAAAATAGTGAGAATCTAACAGATGAAGATTCAATTGACGTTTCGGATAGTAATGAACCGTCAAATGAGGAAGTGAATGATGTTTCGTTACAACCGCGTTGTTCATCGAGAGAGCAAAAGTCGACGAAAAGTAATGATTTCGTTTATGTTGTATCACGTGTTCAATTGGATGATCCATTGTCAGTGGAGGGGGCTATGACCAGCTCAAATTCGTCTCACTGGAAAACAGCTATGGAAGAGGAGTATCGTTCGTTAATCGAAAACGAGACGTGGTCGCTTACAGATTTGCCACCTGATCGTAGAGCAATTAAATGCAAATGGGTTTTCAAGACCAAGTACAACGAAAAAGGAATGGTAGATCGGTACAAGGCTCGTTTGGTAGTGAAGGGTTGTGCTCAGCATAAGGGCATTGCGATAGCTGTGAGATACGATTTAGAGATCGATCAGATGGATGCGATTACAGCGTTCCTTCATGGCGATTTAAGCGAGGAAATCTATATGATTCAACCTGAAAAGTTTAGTGATGGAAGTCAACGTGTTTGTTGTATGAAGAAGTCGTTATACGGACTCAAGCAGTCCAGTCGTGTATTGAATCAGCGTTTTGACACTGCTTTGAAGAATTTTGGCAAAAAATGCTCAAATTACGATGCATGCATTTGCTATCGTATAGATGTTGATTGTGGCAGTATATTTTGACGACTTGCTCATTTTTTCCAACGACAAAATTTTGAAAGCTGATTTGAAGTTGTGTCTACAGAAGCAATTTGAGCCACACAACATACCTCAAGTTAGGAACTCTTTGATGTAATATTAAACGCATTTATAGGCATTACTCGTCGGATTCTTTTATTGGTTGATAAGATGTAGGCCTAATTGAACTACTAACCAAGTTTTAGAATTTTGGCTTGGATTTCTTATACCCAAATATAGATCAATATATAGGGACCACACAACATACCTCAAGTTGGTGAACTCTTTGACGTAATATAAAAAACGCATTTATAGGAATTGCCGTCAGTTTCGGAGCTGTAATTTGCTGCTCCTGCATATAGCGACCGATAGCTCTAACGTGCATAGAATAAAACACAGCTATTACTTATAAATTCTGAAGTGTGTGCAAATAGTGAGCTCGAAACTTCCTTAAGTCGTTATACAATAATTCTGATTATATTCCTTAACGTTTTACTATTTGTTATTGTCGAGCAGCGTGCTGAAACCTATTTGACATTAATTAATCAACAGAATGTGCTTAACAATTGTCCTAATAGTGTTACCTACAGTATTACCGACAATGTGCGCCAAATATTCAGTTGCCGTTACATGATGGGCCAACATGGGAACAATTAAAAAAGAGTTAACAGTACAATTCGAAGATTCTCGTTCAGTCGACCAATTGCAAATTGAATTGAGTGAACTCTGTCAATGTTACCACCCTAAATGGTGCATGTATCTGTGTAGAGAAGACGAAGAACCGAAAAAGGTGATCCAAATTTTAAGTGAACAACCACATTAAGATCATTCCAAGACTTCCAAGAATATTTCTGTCTCAACAATAGTTAAAGCTTGTCGATTCGCAAAAATGAAGAGATTTCGTTGATGAACAAACCTAGGCCTTAATTAATGTCGAATTTTGACAATAATTTTATAAAGTGTCAATTATGTTTCAAGCCAGAGCGAGGCAAATCTTCCACTACATCTCGACCGTTTTTGAATGCACTGTACCAATCATATGCACGTGTTTTTGATAAAGTCGATTCACTGTAAGCCTTCTGTAATATTTTCAGCGATTCGACATACGAAATTCCATTTGCAATACAAAATTTGAGACAAATTCTTTGTTCGATATTTTTATTCATTGTAAAAATCGCAAAACTCACTTGTGAAGAACTGACAGAATCGAGCACTGTAAACAGAATAAATGACAGATCGCGCTCGTACTTTACATAATGATAGAGGACAGTTGTGCCAACTTAGCGACAGTAAAAAATGTACAATCCCTTTAATGTATACCTAATCCATATTAAAAGTAAAACGAGTACGTTTGTCAGTGAAGATACAATTTCAGTAAGTTTAGTGAATACCAACGATTATCCAGTTAATATTGGTAAAATAAAACTGAGCTTTAAGCAAGTTCCTTTATAATACTAAATATCGGAAATGGAATCCGAACATAGAAGCAAGATTGACCATGCTTACTGAAAATCTAAATCTCAGTCACTTGAACGAAAAACAAAAATCGTCAATATTCAAAATTAGCTGTAATTTCAGCGATGTTTTCTACCTTAGAAAGCGATACTCTGACTGACTACAACAAACGCGTGTTGTCATTAGATTCCAACATTTGAAAATTCACAACCTTCACGTCAAATAATATCGTTTCCCCGAATCACCTAAACATGAGGTTAATAAACAAGTTGATAAGATGCTAAACGAAAAAATTATCGAACCAATTAATAGTCCTTGGAACTTTCCTTTATTGATCGTTCCCAAGAAATCTTCAGCTGATGAACGAAAATGGCGTTTAATTGTAGGATTTCACAGGTTAAACAACATTACTATAGTGATCAATGTTTCCCTCTGCCGAACATAGCAGTGATATTGGACCAACTGGACAAAGCAATGTATTTCACAACACTCGATTTTTCAAATGGGTATCATCAAGTTAAACTACACGTTGATGATAAAGAAAAGACAGCGTTTAGTAGCCAAACCGGTCGTCATTTGGTCTGAAGGAAGGCTCCAATTACATTTCAGCGGCTCATGAACACGATATTATTGGGATTAAATGGTTTAATATGTTTTGTATATCTTGATGATTATTCCAAGATCTCCGAACCTTCAAGTCGATTGTTACGGAAAAATGTAGAATTTGAATAGAATGCTCATTGAGTTGATACTTCATCTCCTATACTTCAACGTCCAAATTTCAATGAAATCTTCATTCTAGCTACAGACGTGAATGATTACGCAATCGGAGCGATTCTATCACAAGATGTCGAAGGAAAAGACTAATCATCGTCCTTTAATCTAGCTGAAAACAAACCTGAAAGCTCTTCTCGTTTTAATCCGATTGCGACTTAAATTAGATGAATATTCATATGAAATAGAATATAAACCAGAGAATTTTAATCATGCACTTTGTCGTTTAAAAAATTGTGAAAAGCTCAACATATCTGAATCCGCTAAAATAATTGCAGGTGTAACCAAAGCACAATCGAAACGAAATGCTTAAGATGACACTGGTGATATATCTGAGGATACTATAATACAAACTCCCAATAGTTCCATTTTTGGTAGTTCGTTACCGTTTGTAGAATGAGCTGGTAGAGCTCATTCTAAAAATTTTATCTCGAACAACAATGTACCAAACCGAAGAAGACATAAATGAAGTTATAAAGGAATTCCATATTACTCCTCTTGGTAGACATCAGGGATATTCAAGAACAATCAAGCGACTTAAACAATATTACGAGTTTTCTAGTATGAATGATCGTGTCAATGTCAAGTCATTCACATAAGAGGAACAAAGATATTACCGAAGGAATTAGTAATTAAATTTTGAAAGCTGTTGCTAATTTCCGACAGGTCCTGCTCTTGCTCATATTTTCAATTTTTCCTTGGAGCATGGAGTGGTTAGATGATCGTAGTGATAAGGGATACTATAAAAACCGCTTGCAATCTAACCAGTTATTCTCAAAGTTCTCAAAAAGGCAAGTAAAAATAGAGTTACCATTGTTACTAAATCACTGTAAAACACTAAGAGTTCATCAGAATGAATCACCTATATGTTGGAATTTTTAGATGTTATTCATACCGGTTTCTAGAATGTTAATATTTGTGCAGGTTTATTTATGGATGCTTCTAAGGCATTCGATTGGGTTAATCATACACTTTTTGTATCTATTCTGTTTGACATTGGTTTTAGGGTTATGTCAAACAAGTGGTTTGCTTCCTACCTAGATAATAAAAAAGTGAGAGTCAGAATTAATGATACTTTTAGTGATTTTAGAGTTGTCGAAGTTGGAGTTCCACAAGGATCAGTGTTAGGTCTTGTGCTATTTCTAGTGTATACTAATCCTATTTTTAAACTTAAATTAAATGGTAACAGTATTGGGTTGGTTGATTATTTAGCCTTAGCTTATATTGATAAATGTCTCACGTATGTAATTTCTATGGTTAATTCTGACATTAAGGTTTTACATGAATCGGTTGATAAGCATTACCTTATATTAAGTGAAATACCAAGTTTATGTGGTTTAGAATTTGTGGAAACACGGTTGCTTTAAATTACCCCTTATTTGAGGGTGTATTCATTAGAACTTTATGAAGCGGCCTAATTATAAATTAAAATCGCCTAAATGTTTGCAATTCACTATTACTTTCGCATTTTTTTGTTTTTTGAAAGATTTAGTATAAACTTCACATCTCTATATAGACGCGTGAAGTTTTTCCTAAAATAATACTAAACGCCATTTTTTTTTATTTAGGAGAAATTTAGGATAAACTTCACATGCATCAGAATAAAGTGAATAAAAATAGATTCAAACTGAGGCGGAATCTAACACGGTACCCTAAATCAACACGGTCCATGTTCCTATGAACTCAACTGAATCCTAACTCAACCTCTAGCATGACTCCAATTCAACACTCAATCTTTAAATAAATTCACTTAACCGCTGACTACTACTTAATTCAACCCCAACTCAGCCATAGTCAAACCGCAACTCAACTTTAACTAAACCTGCAACCAAGCCCATAAATCAACCCCAAACTTACGCCCAATTCCTAAATCAACACGATTTTAAAAGCTACATGCACACATGAACTCAACTCAAGCTAACTCTAATCCAACCGTCAATTCAACACCCAAATAAATCCCCAGTTGAACTGCTCACTTAATTATAACCCAATGCCAACTCAACTTCAACTTGCAATTGGAACCCAACTCTACCTGCAACTCAACCACAAACTCAACGCACAACCCAATCCTCTACCAACTGAACCCCAATTCAGCCCGCAAATGAAACTCAACTCAACCATGAACTCAACCGCAAGCCGCACACCCAACTCAATCCTCAAACCAACATATATAAAAAATTGGTCAACGTGTTAATATCATCATGTGATCTTGTGGCAAATAAACGATCCTTTTGACGTACAGCTTCCAAAAGCTATTCAATTGTACCCTTGGCCATAGCAACAGATTAGCGACAAGCCGTTGTCGCGACACCATGGATACAAATAGACATCCATAAAGGTGGACGGGCCTTTTTTTGCCTTTTTCGCATTCAAGTTCTTCCAAAAGGTCGAGAAAAGTGGTTTTGGCCCTTTTGGACCAAAGTCAAATGTCTGTTACATTTCTATTGTTGCTATATAGCCTGACTTTTTGAGAAATCTATAAAATGATTATTAACTTCTGAAAAATTTTGTTTCACGTAAATCATAACAAGTGTCGCTAGTTTGACGTAATATAACGTATGTACGTTACCATATGCAAATTAAACAATAATTTTAGCTTAGCGAATATAGAGATCGTGTAATGAAAAAAATACAAAAATGCATATGTTTTGTCGGCAGTCGGCACGATACACATTTTTCACATACACGAGTTGTATACACAAAAAAAAATAATGATTTGAACTCGTCAACAAGAGAGTCAAGACTTAGTTTAGGAATAAAGATTAGAGCGAAGAAGAACACGAAATCTTACATATGTATCTATCTTAATCTTCATAAGTATCAATTTAAACAAGAATTTGTCACATTTTTTTTTTTTTGATTTTGTGTACAACTTGGTATAAGGGCACACACACACACACACACACATTCCATTCTATTTCTCATGAAATTGTTTCTGTTTTTTATTTTCTTTGCGTTCATCTCGTGCTCTAATCTCTAATTTAAATCAGTTAAGATATAATTTTTGTGTTTAGCTAGAATTTAGTGTATACTATATAGTCTCTTTGTTCTTAGAAATTTGTTGCGTATTATAAATTTACGATAAATTATGCAGCGGGCGATAAATATCAGGAAATACCGCACGATTTAAAAAAATTTGCTTTATATACTTACCATTGCGACAAAGCTTAGATTATACCAAATATCAGCTTTTTGTTCTGGTGTGGCAACCAATCGTAGCGCTCGTTGGAACAGTGTAAGCACCAGGTCGAATTGTCCACCGTATAAACAGCACAAAGCTAAATTGCAATAAAGTTCGGGACTATGTGCGCCCATTGATAATATTCGCCGGTAATATAATAACGCCATCTCTGGTTGATTACTGTAAAAATGATGAACAGCTATACATGCTAGTGCTTCTGTATTCATGGCATCGATTTGTGCGATTTGACGATACATACGTACCGATGCGGCTAAATTTTGTAGGAGCTCAAAAATTCGTGCTTGCTGTGTCAATAAACTGGTTTCGCCTGGTAATCGTTCCAGAGAGGCACGACATACTTCGAGCGCAGCCATCGGTTGATCAATTTTAATATAAATTCGGGCTAACAATAAAACCGAATCTGGATGCGGACATTGTACTATGGCGGTGCGTAATGGTTTCTCGGCATTACGTGGATTTCCTAATGCCAAATAACATCTTGCTTTTTGTGTATGCCACCACCATCCGGCATGCGTCGTTTTATGCGTTATAACAGCTTCACATAAATCAAGCGCTTTACGAACATCACCTTCATGATAGTAAAGATGTTCAAATAATGGTTTCGCGATTGATTGCTTATCAACGTACTTGGCCGGATTTAAACGAGACGTATTAAATAGCGGCCCAGTTGGATCACCAGCCGCAAACATTGATGCTGAACCAAGACGAATATTTAATGCGGATCCAGTTCTTGATCCTGTCCTTAATCCAGTTCGTGCACCTCCCATCGATGTACCCACACGTTGATTAAGTGTTCCCGGTCGTGACTATATACAATATACGTAATATGAAAGAAAATAATTATTGTGGTTTTAATGTATTTGTTTTGGTAGTTTTTTTTTTTTTTGTGCTGTTGGAATGTTGTTTACGCGGTCAATTAATATGATGGTACTCAGAAAAATGCGTACCAAAAATATTTCGTTTATTTGATTATGTATATACTACGCTCTAAGCCAGTGTTTCGTAACCGGAACAAAACGTTTTGTTTTTGCTGCTAGCTTTAAAAACGGTTACGAAACAGTGCGCTGGGGCGATAACAGAAAAAAAAAAATTTGCTTGAACTTTGGAATTTCCGAATGTAATTTTTGCATACCATTCCGGTTAGTGGTTTGCCAGTCATTGTTCTCGGCCGGCTAGTATTCCGCCCAAGTGCCGTATCTCGTCCGGTTGCCGTGCGCAATGATGTACCCGGTTTTGGTGCGGTTGCCAATGTTGTAATATCAAGGTCATTGTCCACTGTAAAAAACACCAAAATGGAAACAAAAACGAAAAAATGCGATATTATTACCGCAATTTGCTTACATTCTTGCAATTTTTTTTTTTTATAAATTATTATTAAGGAACTCATGTATACATTTATAAGCAAAAAAAAAAAATATTTACTTGGAACTCCATCATCTGCTTCGATATCATCAATATAAACTCTTTGTGTCATTGCTCTCATTTTTAATTCCCAGAAATTTTGTGAATTTAAATTTTTTTGTAGCAATGTGTTACAAATATCGATACAGTGATCATATTTACGGCGACGATATAGTGAAAGTGCTTCATAAAATGAATCCATTTAAATTAATTAGAAAAAGAAAAAAATTTGACGACAAATTATGGAATTATTAATTATTAATTGGAATTTAATTTAAATATCACATCAACTGTAATTTGTTTTTGGCACAAAAATTTCAATAAACTTTTTTTTTGTATTCAATATTAAGACTTGTTACTGTTAATAATAAAGAAAACAATTCAAATTGCTTAAGTAATAATTTTATAGGCGCGTATACGAGAAGCAAAAATTTAATCGAATTATTTAAGCAAAAAAGAAATTTGTTGTGGTATGTGACGTCGGTATAGCAACCAAATCGATTTACAATACAATGGGATAATAAATCAAATAAAAAGGTACTAACAAAATAATATAAAGCTCAATCTGCATTACCGACACCCAAGCAACAAAAATAATAAAAACAATTTCCATAACCGCACCACAGATGTCCGCACCAATCAGTTAAAATAAAACACAATATTGGTGTGTGTCTACAATTAAAAATTGTTTTTTGTTTTTTTATTTATTTCTCATTCTCATACTAAACCACTCTCAGTTGCCATCCCATAAAAAATTCCATTCGAATTTTTAAGTAAATTAGCCGGCGAATCATATTCCACAATTGTCCCATTACTAAGTACCACGATTTTATCCGAATCCATAATCGTGTTCAGCCGATGTGCTATCGTTAGAATGGTACAATTTTTAAATTCGCGCCGAATTGTTTCTTGAATAATTTCATCTGTTTCTAGATCAACGGCGGCCGTTGCTTCATCCAAGATAAGTACTTTGGTTTTGCGTAGCAGGGCTCGTGCCAAACAAATTAATTGTCTCTGGCCAACCGAAATATTTTCACCACCCTCCGCAATTGTATACCACAGGCCATCAGGTAAATTAGAAACATAACTTTTTAGATGGGCATGCTCTAGTGCCGTCCATATTTCTTGATCATTGTACGCCTCAAACGGATCTATATTCCATCGTAGTGTACCACTAAATAGTACCGGATCTTGTGGTATTATCGTAATTTTTGATCGAATTTCTTGTAAGCCCAGCGTTGATATGTCAACATCATCGATTAATATTTTACCCGCAGCTGCTTCAATAATTCGAAATAGGGATAACGTTATACTTGATTTTCCCGCTCCAGTTCGACCAACAATTCCGATTCGCTGATTAGGCTGCACCTTAAATGACACATCTTTGAGCACTAAATCTAGACCGTGACGGTAACGAACTTTAAAACTTTGGAATTCGATTGCACCCGATTCGGGCCAATATTGATTTTTAATCGGTTTATTATATGCAGCCTCTTGCGGTAAATTTATATACTCATCTAAACGTTCGATCGCCACTACATATGATTCAACCTCCGATATCATATAAACTAGGTAACATAAATTCGAGGTGATCATAAGCGCATAATTTAGAGATAAACCAACGGATCCGGGTGAAATCTTGCCTCGACTGAGCACCGTAAATATTGAAGCAAAAAATAATATAAAACTACCGAGCGACTCGAGCCGCACTCCAAGCCACAATGTACACATAACATTTGAAAAATTGCATGACATATGGAAGTCTATCAAATCCTGTGATTTTTTTATAAATCTGAAAGTAAAATTATGTACAATTAATGCCAACGCTTAAATAAAAATCTAAAATCTAACCTTGATTCCACGTTATACGCTCGAATCGATGACCTCCCCGCCACCGTCTCACCAAAATGCGAATAAATCGGTGACCGAGCCGTCGACTCAATACGATTCACCTGTCGCAATGTTGCAATATAATACTTCTGAATAAAATAGTACGAAGCTGTAAATGGTATAACAACAACAATAAACCAAGGTGTTATCACTGCAATAACGATTAAAATTCCGGCAACATTCAACAAAATTAATAAAGCACCGCGCATTGAATCCGGCAACAATCCATCAATAATATCAATATCTTTTGAAAATCGATTTAAAATTCGACCAATCGGTGTTGAATCAAAAAATGACATTGGCAGATGTAGTATGGCGGTTAATAAATTGCCATGAATACTTTTTGAGGCACGTGCACTTCCAATAACTATTAATGCGGTACCAATGTACACCAAAATCGCTTGTCCAATTCCTAATCCAGTGTAACTCAATAGATACATAGTTTGTATGGACGGATCATCTGTATTGTGATCTTCGGACCAAAAGATAAGCAGCGTACTCGTTAGTACGGCGAAAATTTGTGCAATTATGTAAAAAAATATGATGGCCGAGATTAGTGGTAAGCTAACAAAGTTAAAATATTTGAAGTAAATCGGCCAATTTACGTTCCCAGTTGCCGCCACTTCCTTTTCTATTAATTTGGTTGGATCTGAAGTGATCTTTTTGATTTTGGTATCCGGCTTTATTGAAACCGTGGTGTCTGGTTCAATTTCAACGTTTAAACTGGCCCCTTGTTTCTGATTGGAATAATCGGTAATTAGTGTTGCAAATGTTCCATCGAGCGCCATTAATTCTTGGTAGGTGCCATTCTCCCATATTTCACCATTTTTCATGACAATAATTTCATCGGTTTGTTGCAGGAATGTTATGTTATGCGTTATAAATAGCCTGGTTTTAGTTTTAAATAGTCCATTTGGTCCGATAACATTGTCAAATATATGTTTTCCGACATGTGCATCGACCGCACTTAACGGATCGTCAAATAAAATTAGATCAGGATTTGCGTAAACGGCACGAGCTAGTGATACTCGTTGTTTCTGGCCTCCCGATAAATTTACACCTTTTTCGCCAATTTCAGTTTGATCGCCCCCCGGTAATATCTCAAGATCCGCATTTAATGAGCACGCGTGCAACACTTTCTCGTAATACACCTTATTAAAGTCGGTCCCGAATAAAATATTTTCTTTTATGGTTGTGTTTAAAATCCATGGGATTTGTGGTACATACGCAACTGATCCATTAACATTTACTTGTCCGCTTAGTTTGAGTGTTTCACCTAAAACCGCGGATATTAGTGAACTTTTACCGCAACCGACTGGTCCAACAACTGCTATCAATTTTTGCTGTTGTATTCTAAGATTGAGATTTTTCAATTGGAAAGTCTCTTCAGCTCCCCAACAAAATGTACCATTCTCTATTAGCACAATATCGTTACCCATCTTTTCGTGCGTCACATTATCTGATTTAAATTCTGGACGATTTAAAAACTTGTTGATTCGCTTAATCGATACCCATGCTTGAAGCGACTGTGAAAGGACTAGTGGAAACATGGCGAGTGGCATTTTCAATATATTAAAGAATGCGATAGAAACAAATGCGATTTCTGCCGTTAATACATGCTCACTGTCAATCAGGACGTATGTCGCGAACGATGCAAGCGACATTAGAAATGGGGCTATATAGAAGGTGAAGAATATGCCTGCCATTAAATATCCTTTGTTCTTCAAAAATTTAAGCTCAAGTTTCCGAATTCCATCGATTAGTTTCTCGAAGCTTGGCTCCCACGCATACAACTTTAGTACTTTAATCCCGTTTAATATTTCGCTTACGAATTTAACACGTTCGTCCTTCTTTTTCATATTGCTGACTTGATTTTTTTGTAGGAATGTCGATATTACACCATTTATCGGCACTATAAGTATCATTACAATGAGTCCGGCTAATGATGATATTCCGATTATTCCCCAAAGGAAATAAAAAGTAATCACGATTGTAAATGGGGCTGACCACAATGAATTAATTTGCGGTACAACCATGAAAATTGTTTGTGCATCAACTGACATTAGGTTAACGATTTGACCGAGTGTTGAATCTTGTATTGACATGTTAGTCATTTGCAGGGATTTTTTATAAATCGCCGCGACCATAGCACTGCGTATTTTAAATCCGGCTAAATATGCGTAATAATGTGACTGGCCGTTTAATACTGAAATTGAGACAGCGATTATAAATAGTGCCACAGTATATAAATATCCTTTCCAGGGTGCTTCGACTCCGATGCTGTACGTTATTAGAAGGCGAAGCAAAAATGGCGATAACAGCGTAAATACATCGAAAAGAACCCGAATTAGAGCACTTAATATAATTAGTCCCGTATTTTGGCGAAATATTAATTTCAGAATTGTGGAATATTTCTCAAATTTTGGTGTAACATTTCTACATTTATATTCTGGAATGGCATCGTACATATCTTGATCCTCCAGTGCTTTCCGATATCCGCTTAATATTAACGGATCTAGCCAGTGAAAAAATAGTTTATTTAAAAAACTGGCGGTTTTTACTGGACACATTTTATCACTGTACAAAAGTTTGTGCCCTGCCGGCATTTCATCGGCGAAGCAATTTAACAGAAACAGCCCAACAGCTAATATGAAATATAGGCAAGCACTAATTATTTTATAGTAATCTGGTATTGCCGGATTAAAAGCACTTTTAACTTGTGGAATGTAACAAATCATTAGTAAGGAGCTAAATATAAAACTAACTCCAGACGATTGGATTCCGTACCTGAGTTGAAACCTTAGCTGGACCATTGCTAATAGCTGCAAAAATGTAAAATTGATTATTCTTGATTTATTTTATTTTTTGTTTTATTTATATTGCGAATACCTACAAAAGTGGCCATTTTAATTACTGGATTCACAACGTAAACAGGCGCTGAATTAACTTCATATATCAGATCAACGAATTTTATCCCTATTAATAGGCTAAATATAACATATTTCATTATGTTACGTGAGTTTCGTAAAATTCGATTCATTTTATCTGATTTCATGTAGAAAATTTCGATGGGAGCAGATATCCATAGAAATATGCAGGGGATCCATGATAGTACGGTTTCTTGAAAACAATCGGTAAAATCTGGATATGCTGAATGCCATGTTAAATTTGTGTTCTAGAATAAAATATAAATTTAATTATTAATTTGGTAGTTCTTTAGTGGTCGCATTTAAAGGGCGCGAAATAATATTTGGACTGTCGATGTTAGTTTTCATCATACTATAGCATTGGTGGTGTTATGGATCTTCATCAACAAATTATATTTAAGCCTATTTCCAATTTTTGGTAACTTCGTGTTACTTCTGTGTACTGTTAATATTGTATATATGATTTAATTCGATTTACGAAACTGTACAAAATAAATTTTTTTTAAAGTAGTATGACAAGAGAACGGCTGAAGTCAACAACGACTTACAAATTAACATTGATGCCGAAACCCCGGAAAATTCGATTTTCTATTCAAATTTGGAACATTCCAGTAATTTCCTTTAATAAATTGAGTAAACCCGCTGTTCTGTAGCGGACATTCTGAAAACTAATAAAAGGTTGCGTTTGGTAACACTATTTTGAATTAAGTCGCCATCTTGATAGTGTGTTCTAACATAGAGAGTATGTAAAACGAAGGAGAAGAAAAAGGTTGAAATTGTTATAAGCGTCCTCCTAAGTTAAAAATAAATAAAAAAAAAAAAAAAAAAAAAACAAGAAATTAACGAAAGATTTATTAATACAGTCCACTTAAGTAGAAGAGTAAACATTTGGTCGAATCGAGCCGGATTATATCGGTTATGAAAATAAAATACAGCGAAGTGTATTAATGTAAAAGTTAGTGTAAAATCGTAAAAAAAGCAAAAATGGCGTCACAAGAGGAATTGAAAAAACATGTGGTGAAACGAAGTAGCGTAAAAAGACGACTAACGGCACTAACAAAATACATAAATGAATTTACTACAGATGTAGAGCCAAATAAAGCGTTATATTTGTTAAAAGGGAAAAGACTTTGTATGGACGAATGCATGAAAAATTATAAAGAAGTCTATACAGCCATGTTAGAAATAGCGTGTACGATGGGTGATGAAATGCAAATGGAGGCTATAGAGGATGATAGTATCAATATCCAAGATACTTTTGCTGAGATTAATTACGCATTTACGTCATCAAATGAAAATATTAACATCAAAATCGAAGTGGCATCAGCTAATGGTATACAAGAGATGCAAGAGGAAAGAAGTATCTCCCCTACTCGTGAAATGCAAAACAAGCAGAAAAGGATCAACTTACCAATTTTGGAATTGTGGAATCGAAACCACAATTGTCGTATAATGTAGTCATGCTGCCGAAAATTTCGTTACCCACATTTGATGGCGAACCAGAAGGATGGTTAGGGTTTCGAGATTCGTTTAAGGAGTTAATTGTACAAAATCCTACAATCACCGATATGCAGAGATATTATTATCTTAATGGAGCTTTGTCTGGAGAGGCTAAAAGAGCAATTGCAAATATTGAGTTTTCATCACGTGGTTTAAGCCTGGCATGTGAAGCTCTCGTGGCAAAATATGACGAGAAGAAGAGCATTTTGGATAACCATTTTAAGTCATTGTTTAATATGAAATATATGAACAAGGAATCAAGATCAGAAATATGCAGAATAATGGATGAATCTCAAAAACAGTTGAGAGCATTGGGAAGATTAGGCAAAAATTTAAGTGACGCGGTTATAATTTACATAATGAAGCAACGCTTCGATTCGGAAACACGTAAATTATGGGAAAATGAAGATACGTCAAATGAAAATTGTACTTGGGAGAAAATGTTAGAATTTTTACATCACAGAAGTCGTGCTTTAAAATATCCAAAACTGAGTCATCAAATAAAACGTCAAATGCAGCGAGTAGCAACCATCGTCGGAATACGTCAACGTTTTTATCATCTTCGGAGGCTGCGGAGAAAATGGTAACGTGCCCTTTTTGCCATCGGTCACACTTGTTGGTGGTATGCGAGCAATTCATAAAACTGGCTCCACAGAAGAGATATGATCAAATCAGAAAATTAGGTTTATGTCTTAATTGCTTTAAAGATGGACATAAATCATTTATGTGTAGATCATCTCGCTGTATAAAGTGTCAACGAAGGCACAATACTATGCTATATTTAGAATCGAACGGGTTAGTGTCTGCTTCAACCGAGCAACAAGTAAATGTCAATAAATTGAATCAACAACAAAATGAGCAGGCGCAATCAAAAGATGATTTAACTTCAAGCAAGACCACACTAGTATGTCGAAAATCAAATGTCTCGTATCATGTGTTACTGTCAACAGCACAAGTCTTAATAAAGGATTCAGAGGGAACATATCATACTTGTAGAGCGTTGCTAGACTCAGCAACGCAATTAAATTTCATTTCGGCCGAACTTGCAAATAAACTGTCATTGGTGCATGACAACGTTAGAATATCGATTTGTGGTCTGAATCACTCCAAAATAAAGGTTAAAGAAAAATTAACAACAAAAATCAAATCTAGAATCAACGAATTTGCTACCATATAAGAGTTGTGTGTGGTTCCTAAAATTTGAAATCATTTGCCAAAGGAATTTATAAATTTTGAAAAGTGGAAACTACCAGCACATGTTACACTGGCTGACCCGCGATTCAATGTACCTGGTTCAATTGATTTGCTGCTTATAAAGCAGAGTGAATCATTACATCAACCGAGGCTTAGAAAAAAGTGCGGGTCGTTTTCGACGCATCAGCAAAGACATCAACTAATTTGTCGCTAAATGACATCTTAATGGTTGGACTTACGATTCAAGAGGAATTGCTGTCGATAATTATCAAATTCAGAAAATTTACATATGTTTTTACCACTGATGTGGAGAAAATGTATCGTCAGATCCTTGTATGTCAAGATCAAACCTCGTTGCAAAAAATTGTCTGGAAAAGTCATTCAGATCAACCAATCAAAGAATATACATTACGCACGGTTACGTATGGGAAAATGTACCCTGTGGTCGGATTCAACAATAGTATTGTCATGGATTAAAACACCTCCGCATGAGTTAAAAATGTATGAATCACATCGTATAAGTAAAATCCAGGAAATTTCGTCACTAATGAGATGGCGGCATGTCGATACCAAGAGCAACCCTGCGGATGTGGTGTCTTGGGGTATGTTACCAAAAAATGTGCTGAAGACACATGACCATCAAAATTGATTTTGATGAACGTAGCGTTCGCTTTAACAAAATATAAACAATTTCAAAATGTTTTAAACGTTGAGCGATATAGTTCTATGACGAGACTAGTTCGTGTAGTTATCTGGTGTAGACGATTCTTTTATAACTACACTACAAGGGCAAGGGATTTAACAACGCACAAACGGGGTTTGCTGAATTCAGAGGATTTGGACAACACTAAGAAATGTTTATTCAGAATCGTTTAAACCGATAATTTTGCATCTGAGCTTAACATGCTGAAAGCAAGCATCCAGTTGGAAAAATCAAATAGCTTGATACATTGCACTCCATACATAGATGAAGACGGGTTAATTCGAGTTGGTGGCCGTCTTGAGAACAGTAAGACATTATCAATTGAACAGAAACATCAAATTATTCTGTTTCGCCATCACATTACGTCGTTGCTAATTAAACAAGTACATCTCGTAAACTTACATTGCGGAATTAGGCAAACATTATTTATTTTACGGCAAAAGTATTGGTTAATACATGGAATAAAGTTAATAAAAAAGGAACTGCATTCTTGTTTGGCGTATTTCCGAGTACAGCCCAAAAAAATGACGCAACTGATGGAGAATTTCCACGCAGCCATATAGAATCATGTCGATCGTTTTACGTTACGGGCTTAGACTTTTGTGGCCCATTATCAGTGCGCTACAGGAATCAACGTAAAGAAACTTATGCCAAGGTCTTTATTGGCATATTTGTTTGCTTTACCACAAAAGGCAGTCACACTTAAAAATCTTACTATGTTTTTCGATGCAAAGCTTGCATCAAGCCATAAAAGACACAACATACGTCATAATTTGATTAATAGCTTACATCGAACTCTAATTTGACGGAAGTGCATCTTATTACAGACTCAGCCTAGCATCAAAAACCAATAATGTAAATTAGAATCGAAATATGCAGGAAAATGCATCTAAATATTTTAATTAAGTCTGATCTGATCTATAGATCAAATTATATTTCATGAAACTACAAGCAATGCAAACAACTACTCGAGATCAACATTTTCATTTAAAACGAAAATTTGTTAGTTTTTTTTTTGTTGTTTCAAACTTTGGTCTGAACCGGACCCGGGCCACTTGGTGTGATAAAATGTGGCTTTTAATTGTTTGTAGCACATTCTCGCTTTTTTATCATACTTCAAAAATAATAGATGGTTTATTTGTAAAAAACGGTCCATTGTATGTGAACCCATTCATTTATGGGTTGGAAACGTAAATGAACTTACGTATGTTTAATAAAGCAATTAGCGAATCTCGATAAACAATGGAAAACCTATTCGAAAAGGCAAAAATATTTGTTTTCAATTTTTTTTTAGGTAATTGTGATTATAAATTGTTAGAAAAAATTAACAAAAAATTGAACAGTTAAGGTAAACGTTACAGAAAAGCATGTTTACAAGATAAGTAGATCGAATATGTATATCATTAAAACAATTTTTGAGTTTTTTTTTTTTTTTAGATTAATTGTTGTATACTTAATTTAATTAAAATTACTGAACAATGCTAATGAACCACTTTATACTTTTACATCACATAATTTTACAACTACACATACTGCTCCATATCTGCGAGTATTTTTCATTTAATGTTAAAGTGCCAAATTATAAACTGGTTCAACCAAAAAAATTCAAAAATTGTTGAAACGTTTATTTTCGTTTTATGCTTCCTGAAGGTTTTACTAAAAAATTAAAAAGAAAATTTGTATTTTGTTTGTAAAGTGTATACTAAAATATTTAATAAAATTAAAATATAAAAATACAAACTTAATTTAAATTTGGTAAAATAATTTGCATGCAATTTATGTACTTTGATTGCCAACACAAAGATGCTACATGTTTAAGTTCTTTAATATTGCAAACATATTTATTTCGCTAAAGCCGTGTGCATGAGTACAGCGAAAAATGCGCCACTCACTATTTGTGTTTTAAATCAATCAAATAAAATCAAAAAAGGAAAACAAAATTTTGTTGCTTTACTTTTTTCTTTGATTGGTTTCAAACACAAATTAGCGGAGCATTTTTATCACTTTATTCATGAATTCGGCTAACATAACTGGAACTATCAACGGTTTCCTTTTACGACTTGCTAACGATACGATACGATTGATGATTTTTCGTTCATTGTTCACATTTTAATTGTGCATCGTGGTGTTCACACGTTTTGGTTCATTTTATTTAATTTCAAAATAAAAATAATTAAATTAATACTTAGTGAAAGTTCAAATAATTCTAGTGTTTTAATAAATAAGTTAACTCAGTGTAATTGTAGTATACATAATATTGTAGTGCTAATTGAATAATAAATAATATACATACATTTGTAGTTATATTTAAAACAAAACATTTTATTGTGATTAATTTAATGTAACATGGAACCAACCGAGTACGTAAAAATTCGTTTTTTTGGACAAATGAACTACGTGAAAATCACGAAGCACGAGAATACTTTACAATACCAAGATTTCTTATTATCAGGTAAGTTATTGTGTCCATTATAAATCTGTAAATACAAAATGCCACAACGTTTAATTTTTTCTTATGCGATACAAAATTGCATCATAATTTTTTTTTTTTTTTTTTGTTATGTGCTGCAACAATTAGATCGTGGCTAACGTGTGAAATAATCCGATATGTCCCGCTCAAATTAGCTTTGAAGTGAAATTATTTAGTTTGATAATAGGTTTATGCATGATATTACAAAACAAGACGGTAAGGAAGACCGCACCTCTCGCCACATGTTGGTCTGACATCGCCAGTGAAAATGAAACGTTTTTTATAAGAAAATTAAACGATTTTGCTAGTTTTAGTAAAAACCAAAACTTATAAATAATATAAACAATTACATGTAAGGTAGTCACTTTGAAAATTTTAATAGTAAGTTCTATGGAACTGGACATACATATATATGTATGTATATACATAATAGTATTAAAAAAAGTTGGTGTAACTCTTTTTGTAATTCGAACACCGCACATCAAAACAAATAAAATCATTAAGTAATAAATTACGACCAATTTTTGATTTACAAAATAAAAAAAAATGTAATTAATTTAAAACTACAAATACAATTTAACAAAGTGCATATCGTAAAATAAATTCACATTATCAGTTGCTTTCTATTTCTTCAACTACTTAGTTAAAGATTTTTATCAATAGTACTAAAATTATGGTTTTCCTGGAAATTTCAAATTGGGAATTAATTTATTGCGACTTTTCGTCATAAATCAATTTCCCAATTCGAAATTCTCTGAAAAAACCAGAAAAGAACCAGTGAACACCATTCCATTTTTTAAAACTTCGAAAATTATTTAAAAAACGTTTCGTTTTCACTAATTATGCATAGTTAAGCCGTACTATAAGCTGTTTAGTAAAATTTAGAAATACGATTTAATAGATATCAATTTTATAGCTTAGATTGAAAAAGTTGTATCGTGTTAAATGAATTCAACATATCTAAATTTTCCTTATTGGTCAGGCCAATTTTTATATTCTATTCTATTAAATTTCTGCATTGCAGCATCTATGTACGCCAACATATCCTGTCTGGATATAGATTACTTTACAGACTCACAGGACGTACGGATTTTTGAAGAACAATTCATTGATATTTTTGATCGTTTTAAAAACCATCCAGAATTGTATTTAAAAATTGTTATGAAAAATAACAAATCTGGTGAGATTATTTTTTAAAACAGTCACATAAAAATTAACGAAACATTAATACAAATTTTCTTATTAGAAGAAAATGAAACACAGACACTGGGTCGCTAGAACTGTAGGATGGGACATGATATGTTCATAAGTGCACAAGTAATTTAAAATTAATTAAGTAGATAAAAATATTAAGTTTAAACAAAATTTATTTTAAGACTTGGAAGACTACATAATTAAAAATAAAAATGCTTTTTTACTATGTAAAAAGTACAAAGAAAACGAAAGAAGCAAACCTCTATCGGACATGGAAAGACGAGCAGTAGTTAGGGATTGTGTCGATTTTTTAACAGAAAAACATTCACATCATCCTGATTCGAATCAGCTAAACGCGTTAGCATTGTCAGCTGTAAAACTTTTTCCACAACTAAAAACCAGCAATGTGCAAACTGGCGGAATAGTGAGCAGATAACATATCATTCTATCATTAAAATTAATGATAATATTGTTTGCCTTATTACAGGATGCACTTTACGATCGTAAAAGCAACAGGGGATTTTTAATTTCACGCCTTAACAGAGTACGGCAGAAACTTTATTTAGTTGAAAAAGGATCCGGAAAGTCAAGCAGAAAAAGTAATACGCACGAGGAACAAAATTTGCCTACTAGTACTGCTGAACTTGAACAAAACGAAAATTTTCTAATCTTGAAAAATTTAAATACTATTACCCAAAAAGAATTTATTAAACAAAAATTGAAGGAAACATTAAACGAAAGAATAAATCTTTTTAAAATTGGATTTGAGCGAACCGAAAAATACTCTCAACAGTTTCCGTTTTTTTACGTCTCCTGACTTGGTAAGAAATAAGTTTATAATTTGGTTTGTTCAATTTATAGTAAATATTTGTTATCTATTATAGATTCTATATGATTTTGACCTCAGACATCCCAAGAAGTCAAACTTCGTTAGTAAATGGAACATTTGTTCGCCATTAATTGCTGATATATTCCAGGAAACCAAGGGAATTAATTTTAGAGGATTACCCGAATTAGACGGTTAGTATAGACACTAAGACAGTTTTGCCTATAAAAAATACAATTATTTTTCTGTTTTCAGATTTACTACCCTCCATGAAAACATTTTTTTTACTCCTTAACGTTCTACCTCAAGTGGTATCTGGAAAAGCATCGGCGAATTGTCAGAGAGAATCATTTACGGCTTCAGTTAATAAAATAATAACATTTAAACAGGTAAATTTAAAAATACTTTCAGTTCATACTATACAGAACTTTAATGTTTACATGACAGATTTCAGTCCAGAAATCGGTTTAGTAAAATACTAGTACCGCAATTCCGGTTCAAAGACAAATGATAATGGGTAATGACTTAATTTTTTATTTCGTCAGCCGGTTTCATTTTCATTTGGAGTAGGCGAAATAAAAAATCAATTAATTCTCATTCTCATTTGTCGTGGTTTTTAATTATTCTTAATATTTATGAAACCGTATCTTTTTATTTTATAGCCTAACTTAACAAAAGATGAGTTACTGGAAGGTGGATCAATACAACCTTATATAATAGCTGAAGGCCATAATAAACTGGCAATTTCTACATATTACCTATGTATCGAAAACGAACTAATTATTTTGCCTCCTGATACTTCATTCATAGAATGCATGGATGTATTGTTTAAGTCCCATTATGTATTTGAGCAGCATTTTGAGGCCAATTTAAAAACATTTTGGACTTTTATATCTCACTACTTTTACGGACTAGAGGAGAAAAAACTTACCAGCAGAATACGGGAAATTGCCAGTAAGTTGGATCAGAAATTAGCAACGCAGTCAAATCAGTTATTTTCAGTTACATAAGTAAAGTTTTTTAAGTAAAAAGACATATTATATAAGATTTTTGAACTACCATTATAAATTTATTTTTGTTTATTATTTTATTGTTTAGTTATTTTTTTTTTTAAATTTAAGGTATTATTTAATTATAAACAAAATGTTTTATTGTTATATTTGCAATTGCGCCTTTCAAGACATTAGCAAAATAATACTGCATCTTTAATATGAAGAATTCATTAGAGAAAAATCTCAAGTTAAAATTAGGTGTATTAAAGATAAAACATGCTCAAAAACCTTTCAGACTTTTTTGCATTAAGAAAACATATCCTTAAAGTTCATGATGATATTGGCGAAAGAAACAATTTACAAGATGGCGAAATTATTTCTGAAGCTCCAATCAATAATAGTAACAAAACGGCATCGTATAATAATAAACTGACTCAAAAATCCGAGCCAAGCTTGGAAAAACGGCTCACTTTGAATGATTTCAAAAATTGTGTGGACAATTTTTATTTAAAATTGAATCAATTAGGCATTCCAGAGAAAACTATTACAGAAATACTTACTGAAACCAAAGGAGTTGTTGAATGTGCCATTAATATCGTATCTTCTCCAACGGATGTCACAAATACGGTATTTAATAAAACAACAATCTTTGATAACCTTAACAAATTTTGTTCCAAATATAAAAGAGAAAAGATTTTCTCTGAAAATGAATTTTACGTAGAACCACTACAAATTCCGATCGGATTTCGACGGGAAACTCGGTTCAATTCCGAAACTTCAATGTACTCTAAAAAACTAGTACAAAACTTTTTTTCAATTTATCCCAGTTTCTAAGTCATTAATATCTATTTTTAAAAATTCGTCTTTCTTACAGTTATTTAAACAGTTTAATGTATCACATATTTGTCAAGAAGGAGTGTATAAATTTGCTTGTTGTGGTAGACGTTTTCAGTCAATTAATACCCATTTTTTAAATAAACCAAAAGTTTTAATTCAATTGTATTACGACGACTTTGAGGTAGCTAGAGTACTTGGTAGCAAAACAATTATACATAAAGTGGGAGCTTTTTATTTTAGTATAATAAACTGTCCAACGTATCTAAATTCTCACCTTTACAATATATTTTTAGTTAGCCTATTTTATGTTAATGACTTACACCATGAATTCAATTTGAATTTCATTCTTAAACCGATTGTGGAGGATATTAGAGTTCTCGAAGATGACGGTTTATATATAGATAACCTTGGTTTGACTTTTGGCACTGTCATTTCGTTATCACACGATAATCTTGCGGCGAATGATCTAATTGGATTTACAAAATCATTTTCAGCTAAATTCTTTTGCAGATTTTGCGAAATGTCAAATCAAAATACTAAGCAGTCAACATCCGAAGATGTCAAGCTTTTAAGGAAAGAGGGATGCTACTCTATATTAGGCAATCAGCCTTCATTTAAAAAAATTAACATAATGGAAACTAAGGGAATAAGCCGTTGTTCTGTGCTAAACGAACTAAAATTTTTTCATACGATAAAAAACTATAGTGTGGATTTTCTCCATGATGGTTTAGAAGGCTTTTTGGTCTTGGTGATAAAATATCAATTTGAGTTTTTTATAGAGCAAAAGATTTCTCAAAATATTAATAAAATCAATGATTGTATTTCTGCCTATAACTTTGGTTTCGTTGACCGAAAAAACAAACCATCCACTATTAGCATTGACAGAAGTAATTTAGGTCAAAACGCTATTCAAGTCTTATGTTTAGCAACACATTTTCCATTAATTTTTAGTAAATTTTATAATTCCAACCATAAACCACAATGGCATGCTGTTTTAGGTATAATTGAAATAACAATTTTATTGGTTCGATATGAATTACGGACTGATCATATTAATAATTTAGAGAAAAATATAACCTTACATTTAGAACTCATTAAAACAGCATTTAATAAACATTTTACACCCAAACAACACATCCTTTTGCACTACCCAAGAATAATTAGAGAAATGGGGCCTATCATTCATATGTGGACAATGAGATACGAAAGCAAGCATAGATATTTTAAAATTAACTTGACCCAAAATTTTATTAATGTTTGTCAGACATTTGCAAAACGCCACCAACAGATGATGTGTAGTGTTTGGTCCAAATCTAACTTTGAATCAATATCAAAAAAAGGAAAGAGACTTTTGTTCAATCTCACTTATGAATGCCTCGAAGTTTTACCCAAACCTTTATACAGCTTGTCATATTACGAAAACGAATTTCATTACAAAAAAAAATTTTTCATACTAAAAGAAAATCCCAACTATAATGAAATAATTCGTTTATATCAGATCAAAAATATTTTAGAAAGTAAGAGCAACATTTTTTGGTAACTGAATTTATCGGAATATACGATAAATTCTACTGCGGTTATCAGCTGATAGACAAAAACATTGATCCCATTTGTATTAATTATAAATCATTACAATTTAAGAAATCATATGAACATCATTTTTGTAGTCAGAATAACTATTTTTATATATTAGGCTATAAAGTGCAACCTTTGTAAATTAACATACCATATCAATATAACTAAATAATTATAAGATTTGTTAAAAAAAATAAATATGTACTTGAATTACCTAAGAAAAATAAAATTGAATTATAAGAAATTGCGTGAATTTATTTTGTATATAAATAAAAAAATATTTTAGGAAAAACATCAAAAAAAAATTAGTAATGGATGGTAGTGAATTTACTATTTCTTCAAAAAGGTTTATTCAACACATGAATAAATATATATTTTTCGATACTATTAGCATCATACATATGTATATAAATTACGGGTAACTTATTTGTTAAATTATGATTCAATTTGCATCACATTTAATTTGGAATAATTAGTGCAAGAAAATATTACTGTTGATGTAAGTTGCATTGTATACAAATCAGAAACAACTACCGTTTAATTTTGATAAGAGTGGTATCGAATTGGATCGATGCAATCATCTAAAAAATTCGATGTAAGATGCGTTACTATTAAATTAGATGTTTGTTGTGTTGCTTTTCAACGCCTTTTACATCAAAAAAGCAGTTAAGGAAGTTACATTTAATTCTGATACATGATGCATCATTTTTAATTTAAATACTAGTAGCATCGGTTTTTGATGCATCTTAAACTTTATTATTTTTGATGCAAAGGTAGTATAAAAAAACGATGCACAATTGATTGGGAGTCATATGCGATACTATTTGCATCACATATGATTAATTTTTTTACCTGTGTACACCTCGAGGTGGTGGAGGATGCAACTGCAGATGCATTTATGGCTGGCTTGAAACGATTTATTAGCAGACGTGGAAAACCGACAGAAATATGGAGTGATAACGGATCCAACTTGTTTAAAGCAAGGCATCACGACATTATTGATTATTGTTCAACAGAGGGTATAAAATGGCATTTTATTCCACCACGAGCTCCTCATTTCGGAGACATTTGGGAATCGGGCGTGAAGGTAATCAAAACCCACATGAAAAAGGTAATCGGTTCGCGTATTATGACGTTGGAGTTCCTGTACGCTTTAGTTGTTCAGATTGAAGGGATAATGAAATGTCATCCGATCCACATGATCTGCAACCAATAACTCCTGGTCATTTTATTATTGGCACAGCAATAAATGCAGTCATGGAACCAAACATTTGTGAACTACCTTCTAACCGCCTCACTCAATGGCAACATTTAACCCAATTAGTACAGCAGTTTTGGAATAGATTCCAATTGGAATATATAAACACTTTTCAACAGCGGCATACGTAGCTGGAATCACAACCAAATTTACAGCCTAATGATTTGGTTATTGTAAAAGAGGACAATATGCCAGGCACTCATTGGCTCATCGGGCGCATAGAATGTGTTATAACGGGCATTGACAGAAAGGTGCGCACAGCCATTATTCGTATACGAACTGGTTCAATGAAACGGCCCATTACAAAGTTGGCCAAACTTCCAAGGAGGGAATCATCTTAATTAATTTTAATATTTATGTTGTTATAATTTAATCGATGTATAAATTATTATTATTATTAGCTGCTACCACATGTAACAATTTGAAGCGTTAACATTAAGTTTGAGAAGGATATATCCTTTCAACCCGGGGTACGTTGCGTTTGGTAACACTATTTTGAATTACGTTGAAAAGTTACTTTTGGTAACACTATGTTGAATTAAGTCGCCATCTTGATGGTGTGTTCTAAAATAGAGAGTATGTAAAACGAAGGAGAAGAAAAAGGTTGAAATTGTTATAAGCGTCCTCCTAAGTTAAAAATAAAGAAAAAATAAAAAAAAAAAACAAGAAATTAACGAAAGATTTATTAATACAGTCCACTTAAGTAGAAGAGTAAACATCCGCTGATTACCTAATATATGATTCGGCCGAAAAGTTTGAAGAATTGTATCTTGAAAGAATTGCAAAAATCGAAGGCGAACGTGATGAATTATATCCGGCAATGCCAATCCGAGTTCCCATTTTCTGAATGGTCGTAGAGACATTAATCTACATGGTGAACCACACGATATGATAAAACACATGGTCACAACAGAAGAAAATTATACCGCTGCTTGGAAACTGTTAACTGATAATTACGAATATTCTTCGAAATGAATTAAAATGTCAGCTCAATTCGTTCGCTTTTAATTTACAACATTTTTGAATACCCGCTGTTGGGACACAAGCTTTTTTGTGCCGTTGGTAAAAGATTTACTAGTTGAATAAGTGAAACTCAGTTGAATTGTGAATTATATTTTCACAATAAATTCTCACACGGTTTTTTTACTTGTTGCACCAAAAGAGGTTAGTTTCGGACTTTTTTCTTTACATTTCAGGCTATGTTAAATTTGATGAGACGATTTTCCTGTTGCCGTTCGTTGTTGCTTCAACATTGTCCCCATCTTGAAACAGCGTAGTTGATTCAATTTGGTTTGATGGAAGGCGGCATATTTTTGAAATTTCTCGTTTATACGTACCATTTGCGGTTTTGACTATGGCTACGCGAACTAGCCCGTCGTCTCCAGTGTGAATTTTTTCTACTCGACCGAGCTTCCATTTGAGTGGTGGTTGATTTTCGTCAACAAGGATTACCAATTCACCTATTGCAAGATTTCGTGTTAAATCGGTGCAGCGATGCCGTTGCTGCAGTGATTTTAAATATTCGCTTGACCAACGAATTTGTGTCCAGGTGTCAAGCGGTGGTTTATTGGTTAGTTCAGGCAAGGGTAGAGCATTGAGCGGTCGCCCAATCAAAAAATGGCCTGGAGTAAGACAATCCATGTGGTCAATACTGGTAGTAATTGCTCCGAGTGGACGAGAGTTGAGAACAGCTTCAACTTGCTTGATTAGAGTTAAGACCTCCGAAATTTGGAGTTGAAGGCGGTGTGAATTTCCATTCCATCTGGTGGTCTTCGCTTAATGATTGAATGTCTTCCTTCCACTGTTGAGATGACAACATTGCATATAATTCTCGTAATTCTTAATTGGCGCCGATGAAGTTGGTGCTATTGTCAGAAAACACTCGCTTACAAATACCTCGAGTACCTATAAATCGTTTAAAACATCCTAAGAATGCCTGTGTGCTTAGGTCTGATGCCAATTCCAAATGTACGGCTTTAGTGACGAAACATATGATGAGGCATAAATACGTTTTTGTTTATGACTCACCGCGGATGCGATAATGTATATAAAACGGTCCAGCGAAATCTATGCAGTTACAGAGGCAGTTACCCTTTCAGGATGTAGGTTGTGTCATGATAATTGGTCGGGATCGATAGCATTGCCTGCATATTCGGCAAACCTTTTTGCACACCGTAGCACCATATATTGGCCAATACTCTTGACGATCAGCTTCCGGTGATAAAATGTAATTAACGTCACAGTAAATTGATTTGAATTAGGAAGCAGAATGGGATGCTTTGATGTGTATGCTAGAGTAGTATGATGAAGACGACCACCGACTCGAATAATATGATTTGGATCCAAAAACAATGACAATGATTGAAGTACAGGTTGCTTGTTGCGGAAGTCTGCTTTTTCCAGTCCGACGTATTCGACTGGAAAACTTTCTTTTTGGACTTTGCGGATTATGGTGTGAAGCGCCCGCTCTAACTCTTCCACTTTTAACGGTCCACTAAATTTGAAATTTGGATACACCTTGAATCGAAACATATAGGCAACAGTTCGTCGCAGCTTCTTGAAGTCGTGATACAACTTAATCTTGGTGAGTATATTAGTAGTATCAGATGATAATGTGTTAACTGCTGCAATTTTCTTAATGGAAATTCTTCACGTAATATTGGCCAAAACGAAATCTCTTGTTGAAGAAACTTAGGCCCATGTATAAAAAATTTTCTGGAAGTAGTCCTCGTGAAATAAGATCGGCTGGATTATGTTCGGTTGGTACGTGTAGCCAGCTTTCCTTTAGTGAGACTTCTTGAATTGCGGTGATTCGATGTGAAACGAAAGTCTTCCATTTCGATGGGCACGATTTTATCCAATGCAATGTGATTGTTGAATCGGACCAATAAAATGTTTGATCCACATTAAAATTTAACTTTTTGTGAAGTTTGTGGGTTAGTTCTGCCAATAGCACTGCTGCACATAATTCTAGGGGCGGCAAAGTTGTTTTCTTTAATGGAGCCACACGTGATTTTGAACAGAGGAGCTTACTTGACCTCAAGGTGATTGTTAAACAACTGGAACATGCGATGGCGTTAGATCCAATCCCATGAATTTTTGTAGTACTATTGAGACGTGGTAACTTCAATAGCGATAAAAACGACTCGGTCATAAAATTCAGTTGAGACCCGAAGTCTAAGAGTGCCCTCCCAATCACTGGATGTCCAGTATGATGAAGAACTTGAATCAGTGCTGTGGCTATGTACACGAATGATGGTGAATTTGATTTTGAATTGTCAGCAGCAAGGGCTGATTATGATGATTTGCTTGCTGTTATTGAGTTATGTAGTTCATATTGATGATGCTGCCGGCTTTGATACTGCAGACAGTGGTTCAGCTTTGGAATGTGTGGAAATAGGTTCATTGGCAACTCTATGTAACAGCGAATGATGCTGAGAATTGCAGTGTTGGCAACGCATGGTGACTGGACACGAAGAAACCTTATGATCGGAGCGAAGACAATTGAAACATAAATTGGACTTAGTTACGAAATTGTGACGCTGATCATCAGTGAAATGCAGAAATTTGAGACATCTAGTTAATGAATGTCCATTGGTTTTGCAGTTTACATAGTAGTAATTAGTATTAGTGCTAGCAAGCGATGATGTTGCAGTCGAGCGACTGTAGCGATTATCGGGTTTCAATGATGACCCGATTGCACCAGACGATGGCGGTACAGCCCTTGATTGAATGTAGCGATTAGCAGTTGTTGATGGTGGTTTGGTTGCACCAGACGATGGCGGTACAGACCTTGAGTTATTATCTAACCGATGTGTACGGGAAGTGATAATATTGCATAAGTCGGTCACTGTTGGAAGGTTAGTTGACGGGGCCACATCATTCCATTTGTGTTTTATCTCACGATCTAATTTGGAAATCATTAGATAGACTATCATGTCATCCCATTGCTTCACCAGTCTTTTCTGTGCTTCAAGAGCCCGCAAATGATCTTTGAGAATGCTCATTGCTACCTTGTAATTTTCATCACTCAACTCAACTGCTGCGACAGCACTAGCAGCGACACCTCCTAGCGCAAGCTACAAATACTGGAACCTCGTTTGATCCGTCAACGATGGATTGTTGTGAATGAGCGTATTGAATGTGCCAATGAATGAGTACCAGTTCAAATATTCACCACTGAAAGTTGGTAACTCGACTGTTGGAAGCTTGGCGCTCATTGTTGGTAAAATGACATTTGCTTGAGTAGGCTTATCTTCTCCTATTTGTGTTTTACGCCGTGCCTCTTTCAACTCGTCTACTTTGTCCTCAAATTCTGCCATAATGTTGATGTATAAAGTTTCGATTCGCTCTCGAACCGCGTCTGGTAATAATTCAGTGGCCATGATGTCGTACGGTGGAAACATTCTCTATGGTACACTGACCAACTTTCATTAATTTCGCTAATGCGGTATTGTATTTGCTTAATTTTTGCAGTGGCGAGCTGAGTCTCGGCAAAAGTTTCATATCGTTCCAATTATTCGATGAAATTTTCTATGAATTGTTTTGATCGACGTGGATCCACGATTGGCGCCATTATACGAATATAATTAAATTAATTTTACTCACGTGCTTTCTGTTGATGAGGGCGTGGATTCGTATCCCACTTCTGACACCAAATGTTGGGACACAAGCTTTTTTGTGCCAGTGGTAAAAGATTTACTAGTTTAATAAGTTCTCACACGGTTCACAATAAGTTCTCACACAGTTTTTTTACTTGTTGCACCAAAGGAGGTTAGTTTCGGACTTTTTTTCTTTACTTTTCAGGCTACGTTAAATTTGATGAGACGATTTTCCTGTTGCCGTTCATTGTTGCTTCAATACCCGCATTAAAAATTTAGAAGCGATTGCTGAAAACACATCATCATCATTAACTCCTAGATCGGTAAAAAAATATCTCAAAACCTAATGGTGAAACCTTTAGACAATCAAAACATAAAAGATCATTCTATTTAATCAATCACAGCTTTTAGAAGCAGATATAACTGCCGATGTGCAGAACGTCATCATACGTTGTTACCCCTCAATAAAGCTATTAATCAAACAACAAAATCTAACGTATCGCATTCAGACACAGCAAACAATTATTACAATCGTTCATGACACGATTTTACGAAATGATATGGTTTTATTAACAACCGCTAAGAAAATTGAACTTTTTGCTTTAATAGACAAAGGAAGTGAAGTCTCTCTTATTAGCAATCGAGCAGCAAAGATATTGAATCTACCGAAGGAACAATCAAAACGATTATTTCCGGAATTGGTGACATTGAGGCAGATTCTTGTAACCAAATCATGCATTTAACGGTGTATTCTAAATTCAATACTTATCAAACTTATATTTCGGCATTTGTAATGGCCACATTCAAACCAACTAAAATCGATCTAATTTTGGGAAGTGAAGTTAATGCTGATATAATAATTGCGGGCGGGATTAAGAAAAATTGAAAATCTGCCTACAGCCCAGAACACGCCACTTGGCTGGATTTTAATTTGAGCCATCAACAATTCAAACGAAAATAAGCTGAAAATTAGTACTTTAATTACCAAGGAACAAATTGACTCCACAATTCGGAATTAATGAGATATTGATTTGTATATGAAGTTCGTTTACCTTTTAAGGAATATGTGAGCCAATTTACTTTCCTCATCGTGCTGTTACGAATCGAGCACCACGACCAAGATGAGAATAGTGTTCAATGCATCCAGAAAAACCCCTAATGGAAATTCGCTGAATGACATTTATAGCGAGGTCGAGCATTGCAGAGTGATTTACCATCTGCATGAAATAACATACACCGCAGATTTAAAACAAATGTTTCAACAGATTGTAATTCATTCTGCTAGTGCTTCGTACTTAACTATTCGCAATATTCAACAGCTGGCTTATGATTTTGAAATTAAATATCCGTTAGGATACGTTGTTCTACAAATTCTATGATCTATTCTCTGAAGAAAATAGTGTCGAACAAGCACTAGACTACAAAATCAATTTATCGGTCTTTTTGAAGAAGCCAAATTCCAACTCCGAAAATGAGCTAGTAAGATGAGCAGCTGCTATAGCCCATTCCTAAAATACACATACCTCTAGCATTTAATCCAGATGAGTTAATTAAAACTTTTGGAATTTATTGGAGGAAACCATCTTCATGTTTGAATTCAAATTCAATTTTGGCGCGTAAGCTCCTCTAAACCGTTTTTCCTTATACAATAAATTGATTCGCATCAGTACTTTTCTGCAAATATTTGTTCGAAAAGAAATACAAATTTACCTTTGACAGTCAAACAATTAAACCTAGCTCGCGATCACTGGATATGAGTCATTCAACAATATAAATTTTGTGCTGAAAGAAACGCGTTAACGCATGAAAAATTAATATTTACGAAACGCAAGCTGCTGAACTTAAACTCGTTTTTGGACGCCCAACAATTTCTTTGTGGAAGAGGTCGATTAGAGCATTCTATAATGAGTTACGATGAAAAATTCCCAATCTTACTGCCGTCAAAAAATGAGTTCACTATTAAGCAGATTTTCGAATTTCACAATTGAACGTCATATGATGGAACTCAATTGGTGTTAGTTTGCATCCGGAAAAATGTTGGGACTATCAATGCAAAGAAAACAACAAAACATGGCGGTACAAAATTTGTCGAAATACCAAAAAATTGTCCATGATAAAACATTGCCAACTGTATGATAAGCGGTGTCAAATAAAATTACCCTCAATTGAATACGATCACCAAGACCCATTTGTTATTTATGATGAAACGCATGTTTTGCAAATTTGAAATTTTGCGGTTAACTTTATTAAAGATGTTTCGGCAATGTGGCCTATATGGGTTTTGAGCTTATGATAAGCACTTTCACATAAAATTACCCTTATTTGAATGCGATGACCAAGACCCGAGACATTCACTTTATTAAGGATTAGTCGGATTACAAAGGTGTCTCAGAAATCTGTTTTGTGCGGGCCCAAGAACCATTTGTTAAATTACTCTGAATTAAATTAAATTTTAAGGTTCGTAGTGGGATTGCTTTTTGAATGATTTGTTTATTCTTTGCAATAAAATATAATTGCCGGATTAACTGTTATGGATGTTGCAAACTTATTGAAGCCTTTTAATTATTGCGGTATAATGTTTTATCTCTCAATCTAATTGACTACCGCTTTCAAAAAGAAATTTTCTTTATTTAGTTTTATTTGTTGTTGTATACAGAGCTTTCAATATCGCGCAGGATATTTTCGTTTACAGTGAAAATATCAAATGGTGTGTAGCAGCGCTATGAATTTCGAAATCGAACCACGTTTCCCTCATCACATTTTTGATACACTGATGTAGGCTGGGGTACCATTTTGTTGATTAGGTACGTCAGCGTTTAGTGTAGTCATGTTTCCTAAGTTTTCGATACACTTTATCTCCTTAAATATGTCAAACAACATGTTTGAGAGAGTGCTGTAGTTGGCTTGATATTTTTTTTGTCTTTATTATATTTGAAATGAAGTTAGCAAAATCAAAAATACGTTATTGAGTCTCGAACATACAAAAATCATGACTAGCGAGTCGAAGCCACACGTATTGACCACTGCTATAATTTTGTCTCCGGAAACTTTAGTGAAGCCTTTCTGGCTTATTATTTTATATCTGTTCAACTTCCCACAGTTTTAGTATTTGATCATTTGTTGTATTAGATTCAAATAATTTTTTGTTTTTATACCTTTGCAGAACTGTTTTGCCAAAATGTTTTGGTGATTTAGTTGATCGTATCTTCTTATTCCATTTCTCTTCCATTAACATATTTCCTGAGTTTGACTTTCATTTAATGGTTTTTGGTTAAAGGTTCCGGCATTTTTATGAATTTTAATATTTGTTCAAAATGTTTAATTTCAAATGTGCAAAATATGCGTTTCATCATCAATAACAAACGGGTCTTCGTCATCGCATTTAAATAAGGGTAATTTTATTTGAAAGCTCTTATCATACGCTAACTACCCATATAGGCCATATTGCTGAGACATCCCTGTAGTCCGGTAAATCCTTAATAAAGCTAACCGCAAAATTTCAAATATTCAAAAAATACGTTTCATCATCAATAACAAATGGATAAAACTTTAAAAATTAAGGCAAACATCATGAGCCCCGAATTATCATGGGCCCGAAATGTTGGATCTTCATTAACAAATTAAAACTAAATTATAAATAAATTATACTTGAATTTTAATTTTAATGTAGTACTAAAACTATTTCCAATTTTAGGTATCTTCATGTTTGTTCTGTGTACTGCTAATATTGTAAATACGATTTAATTCGATTTACCAAACTGTACAAAATAAAATTGTTTTTAGTAGTACGACAAGAAAACGACTCACATCGTGTATGTTCGAGTTTAGCCAATATACTATAAGGTGACTGTTATTTGTGCGGATACAGACATATCTGACCCAGTGCTGTCGCTCTGAAAACTTTAAATGGAGTACGTTTCAAATTTTAAGGGAGTTCATACGAAGTGAAATAGTTACACCTTAAAGCCTAGTACGCTGTTGACGAAATGAAATTTTCACTGGTCTCCAAAAATAGGAAGATAAATCTGATGTGAAAATTTAGACATAAATAATTGTTGGTGTTTTGTGTTAGAAAAAAATTACGATCCAGTAAATTACACTAAAATTGATTTTAGTTTTTGAGCCAAAATTGAATATTAAAAGAAAACTGTTTTATTTATTCGCTTAGAGCAATTTACCTATTTTATTAATAAATAATAGTTAGAATGAAATGCGAATTCAGACATGTCAAGTATGCGAACATGTTCGTCATTTTATTTTTGGGAATTGGAACATATTATGGTGCAATTTTAAGAAATGTGATAGTCAGGCAGCCAGACGATACCATAGTAGCGCGACTAGGCCAAAAATGACTAAACCTGGACAAAATCTGAACAAATCGTCTTTAAGAAAAACAGGACAGTTATTAAGTCTCGAAATAAATTCGAAAAAATTGCTATATAAAATTGGTATAATTGCACGTGGTGAAATCTTTTCTAGAAAAGTTTTAGACCCACTAACTTTATATTGGCTAAGTCAGATAAAAAATTTCAAAGAAATTTCTGCAGAATCACAGTAGTTTCATTTGTAGCTGGAATGGAGTCAATAAAACATAATTCAACAAATATTGCAAGACACTATAATGGTTATTAGAAAACCCCAATTTGGATGTTAGAAAACACACTTTGGTTATTAGAAGAAAAATTTGGGGAAATTAGATTTGCCAAAGAAAAATTTGATTTTACTTTCATAAACACATTTTCAGGTTCCAGTACCAAAAGGAACAAGTTTATCAATGGCTTTTGTGAAATTTTATATCTGAGTTATTAAGCCGATTATATCAGTAGTTCCTAATTTAAAAACGAATTATTCACGTTCTGAAAATTTCTTGGGTCACCTCATTTGGGCTCGGATATGTTAAATAAAATAAGAGACAAATTCAAGAAATATTGTGGAACATCTCTACTGATATTTTGGTTGATGCCATTTATTAGAAACATTGTTTCACCAATTTTTTGTATTTTTACTTAGACAACCGTCTCCAGCTTCAAATGGAACTAGGTGGAACGTTTGTGAATGGATTTTAATAAAATTTATATCTGAGATATGAAAAGTAAGTTGATTTTGAAGCAGTTCCTAATATAAAATTTATTAAATCCTGCTCTGGAAAATTCCTTCGGCCATATCATCTGAGGTCGGATTTCTAAAGCAATGGCTCAAATTCAGAATATTTTTTGAAACTTTTAATCAAAACTGATATTCGCCAAATTTATTTGTCTCTTCTCTGTCTCCAGCAACAAATGGATGGAACAAGGACATTTCTTGATGGATTTTAGTGAAATTTATAAATTTTATAATCCTATTATAAAACGTATTATTTCATGGCCTGAAAAAATTTTCTGTCATTAGGCAAGAAATATTTTGGAACACTATTCTTACTAATGGTATTATGATCTATACCATAAATCAAAAATTACATTTGCCAATTTTGGTTTGCCACCCACAGATAATTTTCTTTTCTTTCACTCAGTTGCCGATGTATTTCGGTGAAATTTTGTTTCGGAGGTGTTAAGCCGATTCTACATAAAGAGTTTCTAACCTTAAACAAATTAAATCACTTTCTAAAGAATTTTTTGGGCCAGTCATTTGGGTTAGAATTAAATGTTGTTGAAATTATTGTTTTTCTAGTCCCTCCAGAATTGTTTGCATTGCTTTTAATAAATTAAGGAATTGAATAAATATTATCTAAAAACAAGCACAATGTAAGACATGTTCCTAGATCCTAGCTATAGGCTAATAAAACTGACAGATAATTTCTGCTGTCAGCATTTAACCTTACCAGGCAAGAAAGATACATGAGAGTCTAGATTTTATTCAAACGTAAACAAACAAATTTCCCATATCCACTGCATAAATCCGGACAACTTTTGTTCTGGAAAGGCTAAACGACTGCAGAAATTATCTTATAGTATTAATTTTATATAGAGGCCCTAGTCTATTATAATTTTTGCAAGCAAAAGCCAATAAGTTAATTTATTGTGTAAAGGTTTATTAGTATAGCAGTTATTAGAAAAGGGTAGTACAAAATGAAATAGTGGATTACAGGAGTAAGCAATAGGCGAAAGTAGTACAAATACTCCGATCGTACTCACTTCAACAGGACTGATCCGACCGCATCGAAAATTAAACCAAAGCAGATGTCCGATTTCGCGATGCTTGTGAAAAGGCGAATGCTACAAGCTTTCATCCAGAATGCTGGTTGAAACCAACATTCAAGCATTGTCTTTAATATGGAAGAACCGAGAAAAATTGATTGACTGAAGTATTCGACCAATCTATAAACAAGACCTCCCGGAGATGGCGACAATGTGATGGGGAAACAATAAACACGCCTTCTCAATTCTAAAATAACAATTTTTAGTTTATTGAATCAGATTTCTGGGTACTTCTGAACGTCGTAATCATAAATCATAAATTTAACTTACAGCTTATAAAACAGTGACTCAGAAGCTACCTAAAATAGAAAATATGATTAGTACCAACTATTTATTGAAATGATTTACACCATACTAGTCACTGTCGCAATATAGAACTATATAATTTATCTAACATTTGTAATTAGTTCCTAAAGTATGAAGTCCGAGGGCCCGAGCTGAAGTGCTTCTAAATTAAGAAATTTATTGTCATTGGTAATTTCTCGCGTACACATAATATTCTTACTATATGCATGATATTTTTTGGTATTTATTTATTATTATTGTAAAGTATATAAACAAGGCGTTTTTGATATACATATGGTATGTACATATGTTGAAAGAAATGTGGTGTGTAGAATACACTAAATCATCATTTTCGATCGATAGAAATTTGTAAATTCTATTAACGACTAAATATTCGTTAATAAAAATAAAAATAAAAATCGTTGACACAGTACAGTTTTTCAATAGGACATTTTTCTAATTAATTAAATTTTTATACTTTGACAGATATAGGTTAATGATACGCAATTAGAAAGAATTAGAAATGAACGATTATTAGTGTTACTTATTATACTGTTTCTAAGCAATTTATGATTAATAATTAACTTTATTAACGATTAAGTTACCGAACAAACGGGACGGTGGTTAAAGCTCCGGAGTTTGGATCAGGAGGTACCGGAATGCAAAAGGAATTATTCATCATCTGATTACGATTGGTTATGACTATGAACACAACTATGACGTCAATTGATAAAAGCAAAAATGGGTCCATACCAGTACGTCCTCGATTTGGCTACTACTGCGTAAGGTAGGACGGTAGAAATTAACTGGGAAAGTGTTGGGAGTGGCTTGACCCCCAGAAAAGATTGCATTCAAAATATGAAAAGTAAATTTATTGAACAAAACATTAGTAAAATTTATGGAATTCTTTATTCCTTTTAACATAAAAGATGTCTTTCAGCTGACCCTTTCCGTGGAAAGTTTTATGCGTTTCATTCAATTTAACGGTTTAATCAAATTGAATAAAGCGCATAAAACTGAGCATAAAAGGTATTTTCCGATTAGGTGTGAATTAAAAACGGCAACCAATTTTGTTTTAAATTTTTGCGGAACTTGTGAAAATATAAAGTTAGTTTTACCCGGGTATTGAATTAACTACGAGTTTTCGATTGCAAAAGGATTATACTCTATTTCGATCATTATTATTTGTCTCGTTTGCCATTTATACAAATTGTAAGAAAATAAACTCTTCGTATCAATATATGTTAATATCTTAAATTTGTATGATTCTGTATGTGGTTAGTGAGCAAATCATATAGTGGGGAATCACGTGCGGAAATTGGTTCAATAGATACTGAGGATTATCAACAACGCATCAATCAAATAACACCCGAACAATTAGCCGAACACAATGCTGCTCATAATGCATCGCAACATAAATATGTTGAACGAATATCACCCGAACAACTAGTGGCTCATGCCAAGCAAAAAAAAAACGCATCGTAGAACGCCAAAATCAGGCGATTCAGAGCGTTGACGAAGAAGTATTGGAGTATCCTTTATTTTTACAAAGTACGCTGTCAGATCCACAAACGCAATATGTCATTTGCCTCAATGGGCGCCAAATTCATCGAGTTACTGGCTCGTGACCCATACGTTTTTAAGATCACTATTCAAACACATTACAAAATATCACATATATAGCCAATAAATAATGAGATTCCTCAATATGACTAACTTTATGTTCTTGATTCTACACAAGCAACAGACATTCGTCAAAATCATACAGCAAATGATCAGTATCGTCGAGATATTCTTGAAAAAATTGATCGTTTTTATCGCGATAATCATAGAATTGAGGCATGATATATGCTTATGCATGGGAGAGAGAAGCCAATGAAGCAGCTCTATGTGGCCTATAAATTCCCATCGTCAGCATGGTAAGGAGAAGTCGCAACGATCTTTGGAAACTAAGACGGAGAGCCGCATGACCCCAATCAAAAATTCATCACACTTCACATTTTATCTCCAAATATGGATCCAATACATACATTCGATGTCATCGCTTCGCATTTGTATGGTTGCTAATTTACCGCCATCTTCTACTGAGCTTCTTCTGTATAAAGGATATCCATCGTTTCCTGTAACTATGTTGGATACTAATGCTCGAGGATATCGCTTAGAGCATTTTCTGTCTATCTTGTATGGTGAATTTAGATTCAATGTTCCGCAAGATCCATGTATCATATTTTTCGTTACAACTTCATACAAATACAAAAAGTCGTCGGCATCGGGTATTTCATTATAGAGTCAGATTAGTAAATGTGCAGCAGCGCAAAGACTCAAACCCTTCATGTTTTACCATGAAATCCATCAGCGATTTCAGCTTCTGTTTAAAAACACGTGCTGTGAGATCATGCCTATCCACCGGCGATTGCCGGATGTAATAAATCGGTCTGGGCGCCCGTAGTGACGAACTTACGCAATTGCATCTTGGGCGTACTCATGCATATGACTTCCACTGCCTGTATATGAACATAGCAAAATCGTTAGTCTTCCAACGTTAGTTGTATTACCGTCATTTACAACTGCATCTCGCAAATAAGCGAATTCTTCAGAGCGAAGCTTGGTCTGATTCAAATGGACGAATAACAAACGTTATGTTTCAATTTTCGCACACATATAATAGGTCATTGCGCTGAATTTCTTATTTGTTTCTTTGCCACTGACTGGCTTTATCATCTTACCGTTGAAGTGATATCGATCAGCACCATCCCAAAAAATGATTGGATATTGCAGGGCAACGTAACATCGATGAGTTTCTGCAACTTTTGTCAATTGATCGTTTCTCAGATGTACAACAATATCTCTAGGTTCGAATTGATCTCCCACCACAACAGTTGCCACTGCGTCTATAGTTGGAGCATTGAACGTCAAGCAAACGTTTTTTTAAAAAAATTGTCTTCAATAATAAATTTTTTTGCGAGTAAATATTGTAATAATTAAAATTAATCGACGGACATGTGATTCCGTGGAGACGATGATTTACATCGAATGGAAATTGCACTGATGTGAACTGAGCTGGGTTATATGCAGACATTTTATAATTATGTTGCGAACGTTATTTTGTATTGACACCCTATTTTATATGAGTTCATACTCAAAATGGGGTGTTGTAAAATTTAGAAGTTAATAATAAATAAATAAATAGATTGAATCTACGCACATCTTCTCCAGCAGGCGTTTTGTCAGCATGAATAACAATCTTATGTTTATCGGATGGCATCATGTCAATTGCTGTTTTGAAGTTGGGAAACAATGGAAATTTTTATGCCGGTAAAAATTCCGCAGCCTGCATTCAATTTATCATTGCCCTCACCGCTGATGAAATACATTTGTAGGAATTTATGTTGATCATCTGGAAATGGAAGCCAGACCTGTTACGATTTCTGCGCCGAACGACTTCATTTATTTGATGAACTAATCAATGCAATCGGAAATATTGAAAATTCTAAGTGACAGCAGTTGTCAAGAAGCATGTTGTGCGGCAAGATCAATGTTAAGTATTGCGTGTGTTGCTACTACGTTCAACAGATGATGCTGTTTTTCAAAAAAAGCATGTTTTACCTGTCATAGGCATGTTAAGACTGATTTACATTCAACGATAATTGACGTCTGCAAAAAAATTGAAACACAACATAGGAAAAAGTATAAAGACAAAAAGAGAAAAAATAATCATCTGCTTAATAAAGTCAATTGAAACCCGAGAAACGAACCCAAAAAACCTTGTCCGCTTTTTTTTGCAGATGTCGATTTTCATCTTTTTTCTGTAAAATCGTCGATGCGTGAATAAATAACTGTAATAAGGTTACATAAATAAGAAAAAAAATCATTTGCATTGGTTTATGATATTTTTTGTTTAAATTTACTTTTTATGTGTAAAGAAAACGAATTTTTGATTTGACATCTGCATCTGCGAAATTTTTTGAATGTAAATCAGTCTTTAGGGTGTATTCGAATACAACGTTATGTCAAAATTTCAAAGCAATCGGTGCAGAACTTTCGGAGATTTAAGAGTTTGAATAAACGAACATTTACATTTTTATTTATATATGTAGATTTATACAATTCGCAGAACTTATGGAAAAAATGCAGGCAACTTCAACTTTTTTGTACTGGCCGTTATATACACAAACCATCTTGGGTCTCAACTGGTAAGTGACGTATTTATTTCGAATTAGTTCAGGACTTCAAGTTTTGATGTTTCGTGGAAAGTGCAGTTTGCTAACAATATATCTTTAAAGATTCATAGTGCGGAAATTAAAGACCAAAGGAATCGGAATCTATTAGAAGAGTTGTAAACGAACAAACATATTAATCAAAGTAAGTTAAATTGTACAATAAGCAATGAATTCAAAGAAATAATTTTAAATAAATCTAATTTTTTTTTGCAAAATTTAGATTTGAAGGATGCAATCATCGGCACTTCTTTTACAAGCCATTAAACAACCAAAGCGGAAGAATATTTTTTCCTTCAAATTGAAAATTGTAACTCATTTATTACAATCAAAATTGGAAAAAATGAAACACAATGAAAATGGAAAAGTTCAAATGCTTACTTCCTCTTTATGTAATAAAAAACACTTTTATTTTAAAACATTTAAAAGACTTCATCGAGTTCCTGACATTTACAAATTTGAGAACCATTTGAGAAAACATGAATCATAAAAAAGTGATAAAACAAAATTTCTATCATTGCTTATAAATGTAAATAAAGAGCGCCAACATATTTGTAGTAATACAAATTCACCTATTTTTCACCTCAAAACTACTAGTTTTGATTTACCAAAAACAACTAGCGATAATGAACCAGCTTTGCTGTCTCATAACATAGTTGACAGTTTTGAAAAATCCAGAGTTTAAAATGGGATTTCATTTTGCTCTTCGCTCTTCATTTTTGTTCAAGAGCGCTAATAAAAACTATTAAAAAGCTCTTTATAAAGAGCGATATTGTAAAAAAAAAAATATCGCTCTGAAGAACTGTAGCATTATTTTTATTATAAGGCTCTTGCTCTTCCACTATTGCGTTTGTGTTATCATATTTTCGCTCTTTGTTATTGCGCTATATTGAGAAAATAAATACGCTCTGCTCTGATGAATAAAAACGTCATTATTATATTGCTCTTGCTCTTATTATTACAGCAAACGGTTACATTCAAAACCTTCTAAATTTCTTTAGAAAGCCAGATTGTTTAATTAGCGAACAGAAGCACGGGCATTGGAAATGGGATTCTAAAATGATTTTTGGGTGAAGTTCTGGAATATGGATAACTAGGATGGAACTTCGCTATTCATTAACTAATGTTAATGAAATTTGACACGCGCGATTTAAATGGGATTCTAAATTGAGTTTTAGGTGAAGTTCTGGGATATGGCTAATTAGGATGGAACTTGCCTATTTTTTAACAGATTGTGATGCAATTCGACATATACGTTCGAAATGGGATTTTAAAATGATTTTTAGATGAAGTTCTGGAATATGACTAATTAGGATGGAACTTGGCTATTCCTCAACCAATTGTGAGATTCTAAAACGAGTTTTAGATGAAGTTCTGGAATGTAAGCAATTTGAATGGAACTTGGCTACTTCTTAACTGATTTCATTGAAATTTTAAACGCGCTATGGAAATGGGATTCTAAAATGATTTTTAGGCTAAGTTCTGGAATATGGCCAACTAGGACGGAACTTGGCTATTCCTTAACCGATTTTAGTGAAATGTGACTCGCGCGATGGAAATCTGATTCTAAATTGATTTTTGGATCAAGTTCTGGAATATGGCCAATTATGGTGGAACTTGGCTATTTCTTAACCGATTTTAGTGAAATTTGACAAGTGCGTTGGAAATGGGATTCTAAAATGATTTATGGATAAAGTTCTGGACAATGGCCAACTAGGATAGAACTTGGCTATTCTTTAACCGATTTGAGTGAAATTTGACATGTGCTTTGGAAAAGGGATTCTAAAATGATTTTTAGATGAAGTTCTGGAATATGGCCAATGGGAATGGAACTTGGCTATTCCTTAACCGATTTTAGTGAAATTTAAAATACGCAATGGAAATGGGATTCTAAAATGATTTTCGGATGAAGTTCTGGAATATGGCCAATTATGGCGGAACTTGGCTATTTCTCAACCGATTTGAGTGAAATTTGACACGTGTGTTGGAAATGGGATTCTTAAATGATTTATGGATAAAGTTCTGGAATATGGCCAACTAGGATGGAACTTGGCTATTCTTTAACCGATTTAAGTGAAATTTGACATGTGCGCAGGAAATGGGATTCTAAAATAATTTTTAGGTGAAGTTCTGGAATATGGCCAATGGGGATAGAACTTGGATATTCCTTAACCGATGATTTTCGGATAAAATTCTGGAATATGGCCGATTATGGTGGAACTTGGCTATTTCTTAACCGATTTGAGTGAAATTTGACATGTGCGTTGGAAATGGAATTCTAAAATGATTTATGGATAAAGTTCTGGAATATGGCCAAGTAGGATGGAACTTGGCTATTTTTGAACCGATTTGAGTGAAATTTGACAAGTGCGTTGAAAACGGGATTCTAAAATGATTTTTAGATGAAGTTCTGGAATATGGACAATTGGGATGGAACTTGGCTATTCCTTTAACGATTTTAGTGAAATTTGAAATACGCAATGGACATGGGATTCTAAAATGATTTTCGGATGAAGTTCTGGAATATGGCCAATTATGGTGGAACTTGGCTATTTCTTAACCCGTTTGAGTGAAATTTGACATGTGCATTGGAAATGGGATTCTAAAATGATTTATGGATAAAGTTCTGGAATATAACCAACTAGGATGGAACTTGGCTATTATTTAACCGATTTAAGTGTGAAATTTGACACGCGCGATGGAAATGGGATTCTACAATGATTTTTAGATGAATATGGCCAACTAGGATGGAACTTGGCTATTTCTTATTCGATTGTGATGCTATTCGACATGTGCATTTGAAATGGGATGAGTGAAGTTCTGGATTTTAGAGAAATTTGACATGCGCGATGGGAACGGGATTCTACAATGATTTTTAGAGTTCTGGAATATGGCCAACTTCCTTGACTGATTGTGATACAATGTAACATGTGCGTTGGAAATAAGATTCTACAATGATTTTTAGATGAAGTTCTGAAATAAGGCCAACTAGGATTAATCTTGGCTATTCCTTAACCGATTCAGATGAAATTTAACATGTGCGATCAAAATGGAATTCTAAAATGATTTTTAGATGGGTTTCTGAAATATGAATCATTTAGATGGAACTTAGCTATTCCTAAACCGATTGTGATGCAATTTAATATATGCGTTGGAAGTGGGATTCTAAAATAGGTTTTAGATAAAGTTATGGAATATGGCCAACAGCAGATAAACCTCGATAGCTGCATGGATTACGGAAACTGGATATATTTAAATATATCAATATGAGTTACATAAAATAATAATTATTATAGATTGCTTATATTGACATGTTTATACATCTGCCGGAAAATTTAGTCGCGATCAAAAGAAAATAAGAAAAAATGGGTGACAGCACGCTAATGTTAGTGTAGGACCCCGGAATTAGAAAAATCATTTTAGAATCCCATTTCCAACGAACATGTCAAATTGCATCAGAATCGGCTAAGAAATAGCCAAGTTCCAACCAAATTAGCCGTATATGCCTTATTACAGAACTTTATCTAAAAATCATTGTAGAATCCCGTTTTCATCACACATGACAAATTTTCACTAAAACCTGTTAAGAAAGAGCCAATTCCATTACAATTGGCCATATTCCAGAACTTTATCTAAAAATCATTTTACAATCCCATTTCCAACGCATATGTCAAATTTCACTAAAATCGGTTAAGAAATAGCCAAGTTCCACCATAATTGGCCATATTCCAGAACTTCATCCATAAATCATTTTAGAATCCCATTTCCATTGCGCATTTTAAATTTCACTAAAATCGGTCAAAGAATAGTAAAGTTCCATCCCCATTGGCCATATTCCAGAACATCACCTAAAAATCATTTTAGAATCCCATTTCCAACGCACATGCCTAATTTCACTAAAATCGGTTTAATAATAGCCAAGTTCCATACTAGTTGGCCATATTCCAGAACTTTATCCATAAATCATTTTAGAATCCCATTTCCAACGCACTTGTCAAATTTCACTCAAATCGGTTAAGAAATAGCCAAGTTCCACCATAATTGGCCATATTCCAGAACTTCATCCGAAAATCATTTAAGAATCCCATTTCCAACGCACATGTCAAATTTCACTCAAATCGGTTAAGGAATAGACAAGTTCCACCATAATTGGCCATATTCCAGAACTTCATCCGAAAATCATTTTAGAATCCCATTTCTATTGCGCATTTTAAATTTTACTTAAATCGGTTAAGGAATAGGCAAGTTCCATCCCCATTGGCCATATTCCAGAACTTCATCTAAAAATCATTTTAGAATCCCATTTCCAACGCAAATGTCAAATTTCACTCAAATCGGTTAAAGAATAGCCAAGTTCCATACTAGTTGGCCATATTCCAGAACTTTATCCTTAAATCATTTTAGAATACCATTTCCAACGCACATGTCAAATTTCACTCAAATCGGTTAAGGAATAGCCAAGTTCCACCATAATTGGCCATATTCCAGAACTTCATGTAAAAATCATTTTACAATCCCATTTACAACGCACATGTCAAATTTCACTCAAATTGGTTACAGAATAGCCAAGTTCCATTCCCTCAAGAACTTCACCTAAAAATCATTTTACAATCCCAGTTCTATCGCACATGTCAAATTTCACTAAAATCGGTTAAGGAATATCCAAGTTCCATCCCCATTGGCCATATTCCAGAACTTCATCTAATAATCATTGTAGAATCCCGTTTTCATCACACATGTCAAATTTCTCTAAAATCGGTTAAGGAATAGCCAAGTTCCATCACAATTGGCCATATTCCAGAACTTGATTCAAAAATCATTTTAGAATCCCATTTCCAACGCACTTGTCAAATTTCTCTAAAATCGGTTAAGGAATAGCCAAGTTCCATCCTAGTTGGCCATATTTCAGAACTTCATCTACAAATCATTGTAGAATCCCATTTCCAACGCGCATGTCAAATTTCTCTAAAATCGGTTAAGGAACAGCCAAGTTCCATCACAATTGGCCATATGCCAGAAATTTATCTAATTATCGTTTATAAAACTTTCTTTATTTATTGATATTTAAAGAGCAATTCCAGTGTTACAAAAAATTTTGCTCCCTAATGTATTTTCTACAATGGCTCTGTAGAATGGGTTGGGAGCGATATTTTTAGCTTTTACGCTCTCTGTTTTAAGAGCAAAATTAAAAATAAAAATTTAAATCGCTTAGAAAGAGCGAAATAATTTTTTTTTGTGTTTATATTAGAGGGTAAGAGCGTAAAAGCAAACTGAAAAAAAATTTTATTGGGAGCAAGAGCGAAAATTTTTATAAAGAGCTCTTAAAGAGCGATAAATTTAAACTCTGGAAAAATCGTTAGTGAAATTTTTACTTAACCTTCACTATTAAAGATTATCTTTTGGTCCCCATATCTAAGCAACTCTCTTATTAATAGATTATTGTGGAAAGAAAAGAAGGCAATTTATCCATTCACACAATAATTCCTTACCATGTATATTTCGACGATTTTGAGATTTATAACATTTCACATATTCTCACATAAGGAAAAGAAAAATTTTAAGATGACGGGTTTTTGATAATTATCTGCCCCGGATGATACTAAATATAATTCCTAAAAATGGTCTATCGGATTCTATAATTAATATGCTGCTATTGGCTCGATTTAACGAAAACTTCTTATCCAAGTTGGAACATTTGATTGAACAACATAATTTATTATATCTTGAATGGTTTCACGACACTTTGAAATTCAAGCATCATTTTATGGTACATTATCCAAATACCATTGGTTTGTATTTTAGCCTAAAATCAGAACATTAAACTCATAAACAATATGCAAGGAATATTAATTCCAGAATTAGTATTCCCCATAGTTTGCCTATTAAGGTGGCTCTAAAGATTTCCATGTTGTATGTTGTCACAATGGAAGACAACACCCTTTCTATTGATAAATTCAGGCCAATTTTTTTGAATTGCTTGCCTGCTCATAAAGAACGATTCCCTTCCAATCCCACCATACACATCTGGGCCTGAATTCCGGTTCGGTGACAAATGATAATGAGAAATGACTTGATTTTTTATTTCAACTAGTCGGTTGCATTTTTATTTAGAGTAGGCGAAATAAAACATAAAGTCATTTCTCATTCTCATTTATCATTGATCCGGAATTCGGGCCCTGATCTTTTTCGAACGACATTCTCGTATTTTACCCACTTTTGATGCAAGCGGCATCCAATCATAGATCTCCATTATGTATTTAGCCCTACACAGTTGGTTTAATACTGTTTTGTGATCAATATTTAATTCCTTTGCAATGTCAGTGTCTTCTTGGATTTTTCGTAAGATTTCATCGATTTTTCCAGTGATTGGTCGAACAAAGCGAGGTGCATCTTTAACATCGAAATTTCCAGAATGGAAGTGAGCAATCTACAAGCTCTTGCATTCGATAAAGCATCTTAACTGTAAATAACACAAATTTTTTCCCGAGCTTGGACGAGGTTTTGGTGGACATTTTGTTAAGAAATTATGTAACGGTCATAAAGTTTATTAATTGTGTTGCCTTGTTCTAATTATTTTATCAGATTTAGTACAACACAACATACTAAATATTGGCTACTTAGTTGTCGTTTCCTATCCATCGGTTTTGTTATGTGTAAAGGGTGTACGAAGGTGTAATTTTATTTCACATAAAATTAAATTCAATGTTTATGTTTTTTAGATTCAATGAATTTAATGGAATGAAAAAAAAACAAATTAAAAGTATTCAACTCCTTTGCGCCATTTGAATCCGTTTTAACTTTAAAGACCCATTTCGAATTGAAGGTTTTTCTGACATTCGGTAGCTCAACTAATTCTCAAGTGCGATTATCCTTTAATGATCGGTATTCCTCATTCATTGCTTTCTTCTAGTGTTGACTCCAGTGTTTATACCCGCCATCGCTTCATCAACCGTAGACGGTTAATCGATTTTGCTACATACCAAATATAGAAAATAATCTGGAAAACGTGTCGGCTTGTTTGCTCTCTCCGAACGTCATAGAACAGGTTCGACATTATCCGCTGGCTGAATCGAAGCATTTGTATGGTATCAGGGCACCAGAGCTATTATCAGTTTGTGTCGTTGAATCATTATTGTTTGTCCCATCTTCTTCACCTTCATCTATATCATGTAAAGCAGATAGATTAGTTTCCAAATTTGAAGAATTGCCTGTCTCCTAAAAATTACATTTCTGCTGTTGATCGCTCGGTTGGTGTCCGAATCATTTATGCGGAATATGCACCATTGCACGAGATCCAAAAATTTGTGGTTTAAATTCGGCCTTGATTCAGTCCAAATTTTTATCGGAGTTTTTTCCCCAAGAACGCGAGAAAGAATGATTTTTCAAATACGTTGCAGCTCCAAACGCTTCAGCCCAAAACTTCTTCGGAAGATCTGCATCTTGTAACAGGCACCTTGCACGCTCAGCCAAAGTACGAATCATTCTCTCAGCAAGTCCATTTTGCCGTGGCGTATATGGTGTTGACGTTTGCCTTTTGATACCACTTGACTTAAAATACTTTTCGAACTGTTGATTACAAAATTCCGATTTGCTAACAGAATCATTACCCTTTTTTTTCGTACATTCGGGGAATTCGTGGTCTTTTTTATTGCAGATATAGCACCGAATGCTTGCACCATTTGTTTTGCGCTGACTGTTTTTGTTACGGTTGGGGAACGCATTTACCTGTCAACGGTATTTCTTGCACCATCGGTTGTTTAACTTAATTGTTTAACGAACGTAAAACGTCGTACACGACCTTTATCTTCAAACGTCGTTTGTAACTTTCCCTAAACTTCCTTGGCTGTTGTTGCACCCTCTAAGTGATCCTGGTTCCTAGGATCTATGGTCAAAATGATAGTCGTTCGAACCTTTGTTAACTTATTATGGTCCGTTTCAGTTGCAAGAACAGCTTTCCAATGATCAATATACTCTAAGTATGTTTTAATGGCGAATTTCCATTTTGCTTAATTTTCCCAGCCCTTTAGCCGCTTGACCGACAACAGAAAATTCAAACTTTTATCAGCCATTGCTTTAAGTTTACACAATTTTAAGATAGTTTCCGTTAACAAATAACTTTTCAAGAGTTCCAAAATAAGTAGAATTCTTAATTTCTCTGATAATACACTGGGCTATTACTTGGGCCCATAACTCAAATAGAGCGCACAGTGAAATATGTTCGTGTTTTTAAATTCAATGAATTTATTGGAATGATAAAAAAAAACAAAAGGTATTCAAACAATAATATGTGTAACAGTAGAAAATGCACAGGCTTATAGATTATGGCAAATTTACAATAGCAGGGTCCGGTGTCATCCTGATCAATCAATCAAAATAATCAATAAACAACTAAACAGTGGTCCATCTAGCGTTTGCAACTTCAACTACCGGTTATTTCGAGTATGGTAACTATTACGTCATTCGTATTATGACAGAAATTAGTTTAATGTTGACATTTACGAAATGGGTCGCTTTACGCTTGAACAAAATTGAAAAATCTTGAAAACTTACTTTCAAATTGGTGAGTCTTCTACCCAAACTGGAAGTAATTTACATGGAAATTTTGTAGAAATGAAATGCCTACAAGGCAATTTGTGTATCAATTTGTGAAGCAAGTTCGTGAAACTGGATTGTTATTGGATAAACTGTGACTTAAAACTGAGAGACCATTCAAAACTTGAAAGATCAAATCGAATCCACCCATCGAGCGTGATGAGCTCTACCAAATAAAAGTGAAAATTGTAAATTGAATTCTTAACTTTTTATTAAAATTAAATATGAAAATGAATAACCAATATTGAGGGAGCGCGGAAGTGGAGGCGAACACAAGGAGAGAAAGAGTCCTAGACACATCTAAGACCGCTGCTGCATAGAGTGTAAGCCACGTAATAATGTACAAAAGAGCATATGCAAGTCTCATTTGCTCGTTCCACTACGCAAATTATTCAATCTTACAATAAATAAACAAATTAGAAGTCATTATTTAACAATTTCACCTAGAACTGTCGGCTCACGTCACTCTTTTCAATACAACTTATGGAATTCATTTGTTTTTTTTTTAAATCAAGTTACATTTACAATCTTATTTGAAATAAATAATGAAACATCTGGAAACAGCTTGAGGTTGGTTACTTCAAAAGAATTTTAATTTTAAAATTCCATGTGCTGAGAAAAATATACACATTTTTAAGATGAATCAAACTTCTTAGTCCAGAATTAATCTAAAAACTAATGGGCGAACCAGCGAGTCAGAAACAACTTTAAGGAAGACGCGATAAGAAAGTACATGTTACTAACCAGCGAATGTTTAAAAAAAATTCGTTCAGTTCAGCCGTCAGGCAAGAGAGCGAAAATTAACACGCAAACTGAAGGATATGTCAAAACACATCAAAATTTTCATAGCACACTTTTCTTAAAAATAATAAATTTTGCTATTCACATTAGAATTTTAATACTATATCTGTCAGTTTTTACGGATTCGGTGGCCGATATGTCAAATATTCTGTAAGGAAATAATTTCGTCAATTTCTTTAAGGATTCCTACTGATTCGCTGGTTACCCCTAAACACAATGTGTAAATGTTAAAATATTTGTTGTTTACTCGTGGACTAATATCACCAATAAAAAAATTTTATATAATAAAACACAATATTTCGGTTTTGTCACTTTCCTTAAAGTGATATTTATTTTATTTGTAAATGAAATTACGATCGTTTCGGATGTTACTCCTTTATCAAATTTCTAACAAACATTAACTAAAATTATGCTAAAAGCTGCTTTTATACCCTATTTTTATTTTTTGTGTGCCTACGTGCCTCCTGAATGTTCTTTCCCCCTTATTTTGTTTTTGTTCTTAAAGGGGCGGTACCACCCTTCTTTTTAGTATATACTCGTACCATCTGGTGTGTGCTTTATGATAAAAACAGAGAAGAATTTGTTGACCATCTGGTTTTTGTGGGTGTGTATGTGCAAAATGATATTAATTACGAATTTACAATGAGGTCGTAAGTTTTGTTGCGGCCAATTTTCTCGTTGAGTAAAAATGGGTTATATTGTCGCTTCTATATTTCCAGTTCTTCTAATCTGTTCATTAGTAACCCTTTTCGTATTCTGTGTAATACCTGTGAGTTTGTGTTGATGTAAGTGTAATTATGTTTTTCTGTAGTCAAGTGTTGTGCATATTTCGAGTCGATTTTTGGTTTTCCGATTTCTTTTATATGTTTTGTAAACCTAACTTGAAAACTTCTACCAGTTTGTCCGATGTAGAATTTGGGGCAGTCATTACATGTATTCTAATAGATTCCGGTGTCAATTGGTGTATTTATGTTACGTTGTTTGAGTCGATTCCCTAATTTGTTGTTTGTTTTAAATGCCATTGTGTATCCGTGTTTTTTAAAAACTTTCGTTATATTCTTGTTGATGTTATTATTGTACTCTTTGGTGATGTATTTCTCTGTTTCTTCATTTTGCTTGCTTAACGTGGTCATCATATTCTGTTGTTTCTTCCAAATGTACCTACTGTTCATTTTGTCAATTAAGTCCGTGTTATAACCGTTTTTTACTGCTATGTGTTTAATGATTTTTAGTTCTTCCATATAGCCCTGATTGTTCATCGGGATCGTGTTTAATCTATTTATTAAAAAGTTGAACGTTGCCATCTTATGTTGGTGTGGGTGGTTAGATGATTTGTCAATGGCGTGATCCGTTTGCGAGGCTTTTCTGTATACTTTGAATGTATGCTTGTTGTTAACATTTGTTATTGTCAAGTCTAAAAAATGAATGGCTTGATTCGTCTGATTCTAGAGTAAATTTTATGTTCGGATGTTTGTTGTTTATGTTCTTGTGAAGATTGCTGAGTTGTCTCATTGTGCCGTTAAATAATATTAGAATATCGTCCACGTGTCTGTGCCAGTACAGTTTTAAAATGCAATACTTTTCATGTGATTGTTAGAGTGGGATCACACAATATTATAAATCAATTTATCCCTACTAACTAAAAAGTCGTTAAATTTTTTTAAAAAAAGTAAAAAAATACGAAATCATGCATTAAAAAATATATTATGTACTCGTCTCTCGTTGGATCACATAACACTAAACTTTCCGATGCGTGAGAATTTTTTCCTAAACCTCTCCTAAATAGCAAAAACAAATACTTAAGAATCATTCAGCAAATAATTCACGAGCCTTTTTTAAAACGTGAAATTTTTGCTAAATCTAAAATTGTAAATATGTATTAGTAAAGTATGTTATTTCACAAAAGCCAATCAAATTCAATTTGAAAAGGTACCATACAATTTTGAATGTAAAAGATCACTACAGGTTTGTAATCAAAGGTTAATGTTCAATAATTATATTACTAAACCATCTTTAATACATTGTCCAGAAATAAGACTAATTAGTAAACGTAGACCGTGGTCCATAGTTGACTTATGTAAATACTGGAGAAATTTTATTGGAGCTAAAATGGTCATGATGGAAATCAGCCCGAGATTAAATTGAACGACTAACCTTCAATGTTTGAAATTACTAAATCATCTTGAGTCACTTGTCCGATCATGCAACTAAGAAGAAAAGGTCGAACTTATGCAAATATTACAGACATTCTCTTGGAGCAAAGATATTCAGATTATCCAGATGCTTACACTTCATGAAATATTATTTCTACTATTGGATCAACAATCTCATTAGTAGGGATTTTAATATTTTTATTTATTATTTGAGAAAGTATAGTAGTTAAACGATTAGTAATTTATCCAATTCATTTAAATTCTTCAGCAGAACATAGTGATTCAGAATTACCTTTACTAACTAATTCATCTAATGCGGCAGATTAGTGCAATGGATTTAAGCTCCATATATAAAGTATTTCTTTCATTAGAATTCACCTTATGGCAACTTGATCAAATTTAGGATTACAAGATAGAGCATCACCTGTAATAGAACAACTTACATTCTTTCATGATCATACATTAATAATTTTAACAATAATTAATATTTTAGTAGGATATGTAATAATTTCATAAGGATTTAATAAATTTACTAATCGATATTTATTATCAGGACAATTAATTGAAATTGTTTGAACACAATTTTACCAGCAATTATTTTAGTATTTATTGCTATACCATCTTTACGTTTATTATACCTAATAGATGAAATTTATATTCCTTCAATTACTTCAATTAATTCAGTTACTCTGATTTTAAAAATTTAGAATTTGATTCATATATAATCCCAACAACTGATTTAAAATTAGAAGAAGTTCGATTATTAGATGTAGATAACCGAATTGTTTTACCTTTTAATACCCAAATTCGAGTACTTGTTACAGCAGCAGATATTTTACTTGTACCAGCTCTTGCAGTAAAAATTGATGCAACTTCTGGACGATTAAATCAAACTAGATTCTTAATTAATCGACCGCAGGTTTATTTTATGGGCAATGTTCTGAAATTTGTGGGGCAAATCATAGTTTTATACCTATTGTAATCGAAAGTGTTCCAATAAATTATTTTATTAATTGAATTGTTAATTTTAATTCTTCATTAGATGACTTAAAGCAAGTATACTGGTCTCAAAATCATCCCAAGTTTAAATTGAACGGGTAACGTTCAATATTTGAATTTACTAAACCATTTTCAGTACCTTGTCCGGTAATGAAACTAAGAGCAAAATACATACATAAGTCAAGAATGGACCAAGACCTACGTTTTATTAGTAGTTTCATTTCCGGACAAACTACCGAAGATGGTTTAGTAAATTTAAATATTGAACGTTAGCCGTTCAATTTAAACTTTAGGTGATTATCGCCAGATCTAACCCTCTTAGCTCTAAGCGAATCTCCCCAATATTTGCATCAGTCAAGAATGAACCTTGTTCTATATTTTGTAATTAATTTAAATTCCGGACAAACTACGGAAGATGGTTTAGTAAATTTAAATATTGAACGTTCGCTGTTCAATTTAGGCTTGGGGTAATTCTCGTCATATGTAACCCTTTTAGCTCCAAGAGAATGTCTCTACTAATTGCAAAGTCAAGAATGGACCATGGTTTACAGTTTGTTCATAGTTTTATTTCCAGATATTGTTTTGCAGTTAATAGTATTTATAATTTAACACTGTATTATTATCTCTGATTTATATTCAATTTTTTATTTGTCTGTTTCAATAAACCATTATTGAATACCATTAATTGATTGTTTTACTAATACATTAAAAGGTTTTTAAAATTTAGGAATGTTTTAGGAAATAATTCACTGTCGTAACTTTCCGCTATATTTACGCAAGATGAATGTAGAGATATAGCACGAATATAGACAAAATCATACTAAAAAGAATCAAACCACAATTTTTACACAGGTTTTCTATGGATATAGACCAACAAGCCGGATTTCAAGGATATAGACAAAACAAAGTATAACAAACGAAAAAATTATAAGACCTAGATAAATTAAAAAAAAAAAAAAATCTGCGAAACGGTTGCAGATAGACAAATTTTGATAGGAAATTTGAATTCTTCGTGATCGTTTTACCCTAACTCCATATATAACTCAATTTGACCAAAAATTTGACATAGACAAGAATAATCCTAAAACGACGAAATCTTAAGCAAATTTTTAGTTTTAATACCTGCCACAAGAATCGAATTGACAAGTAAATACACAAAAAAAAATTAGATCAAATTTTGGTTAATTTTTGCTGTTGCTTTGACCAGCCGTTAACCAAAAAAAAAAAATACTTAACTCATATTGGTTAAAAGCAATACACTTATTGTTAAGTTATGAGCGTGGGTTAGGAATAACGTGCGCAATATTTGCATAACCGTCAGTGGATTAAAAACAAATCAACAAAAATTCCATGGAACGCTGTAGCCCGAAAAATATCTAAATAAAAATTCATCATAGCAACCTAGGCGGCGGCCAGTATGATAAAATATTTTCAAAATTCAATTTTGCAAAACGAGAAAATAAAACTTATCCACGTGGATAAGTTCTATATCTCATTTTACTCTAAAACAGTTCTTCTTAATCTCCTAACCTACTAAAATCTAGCATTGTTTGTTCATCATTTTGCATTGTTTGTTTTCCCTATCGGCCAAACTTTCCGAAAACTATTTACTATTTTGGTTCTACAAAATGCCACCGACAACCGTTAGATCCATCAAATTAATTACACATAAAAATTGATCATCGGTTCCATACAAAATGTTAAAACCAACAAAATCTATCTCGCACATACACAGATAACTTATGTTTACATTCGACACCTATGTTGTTTAATTTGTAAATATAAACACTATCGCGCACACAAGGGTTATTATCAAAAGCATGTACCATAACTAATTTAAATACATTTCAATTAAATCACATCACATTTGAATTTAACAAAATTCATTGAAGCATGCGTACATAACTCCAATTAAATTTTTATTTTTATTGAATTCTTATGTATTGTATACTGAAATATAAATTAAAATTAAATTTGTGTACATATAGTATATGACTCAACCGCCGCAACCCGATTCACATCGCGAATTTATTTAAAATTTTGTTTCTTATGTAAACTACATGAGATATGCGCAAACTCACACACAAATATATCCACAAACAAAATCATCTGGCTATATAATTTAATTATTTAATTCATCGAAGCGCCTTATTATTTATATTATTTATTAATACATTTATAATGATTTAATTACCCAAAATTTATCGTTACAAAAACTATTCATCACACCACTATTCGTACCAACTATTTATAGCTAGTATTTCTGAAAACGTTTTTTTTTTTTGTTTTTACTTCTTTTCTTTGAACCGTTCACACGAATTCGCGATTTAAGACTAAACATCATTAGGTATATGGCAAACAAATAAAGTTCGTTTGTTTTTTTGGTGAGATTTATTATAAAATCGAGCGTGTTTATACAGTTGTCGTTCAAATATCAGTAGCCTTCGTCAAATAGTAAAAAGCACCGGGCCACTACTCGTATGTATAACAACATTTCGCAGTTTTCACTCTATCATTTATTACATATGTAAGCTAAGTAGAAGATAAGATTTTAATTGTTTTAGACAATTTTTTTTACGAAATGTGTATTTAAATGTGACTGGAATTACTAATTGAAGTGTGTGCACTATAAATTTTTTGTTGTCATATTACTTCAATTCCCTTTTATTAAATGGACAAAAAAAAGAAAAAAAAAAAAAAACTAAATAAATAAATCAATAACTGTTGTTTAATTTTATATAAATAATAGTTCTAAATTAATCAAGTGCGTCACAAAAAAGCTTGGTCTTGAAATTGGCTGGTTGTGGTTTGTATGGTTGATCGTTGTCTTTGTTTTTTTTTTTGTGTGCAGGTTAAAAACCATTTATTCTAAACTAACGGGGAGTTGTATATTTGTGGGTGTTTTTGATTAATTTTTACTTTAGTTCTAATCTCGTTTTAATGATTTTTTATTGTTGTCTTGCTGAAGTAGTATATAGGAGCTAATTCTACTACACTGGCTTTTCTTAACGTAATCACGTTTGTTCATCATATTATTCTAAATTTCTACTAATTAATTTGTTTTGCCATTAAGCAGCTGGATTCGCTGGATACTGATTATTTCTGTTCTGTTTAGAAACGTGTGCACGACCATTTTGGTTTAACATTTTATTTTCTTCAGTGATTCTTAATTATATAAATACGTATTATCCGTGAAGGTGTGACTTATTTACATTAAACAATTTACTTTTCGGAAAAGCAAATATTTTGGTATTTGACGATTCTCAGAAATAAAGCATTCTCCGGCCCATATTTTGATTTGTATTATTCCGAAATTGAAAACACTAATTCCGGATTTAATGAATTTTTATTTTTCACACTAATTTAAGTAATTTGAACATAATTTTATATAATTATAGTTTGTTTTGTTCTAAAAATACTATTTACAGGAAAGCTTTTCTAAAGTCACAAAATGTTGGACAATCTATGGCGGTGGTTAGTTAAATGAATAAAACAACCTAATAATTTGAAAATCCAAAATCAGTCTGAAACGAAAGATTTTGTTGAATTGTAATCAAAATTTATATGTAATATTTCAGAGACTGAAAAAAATAGAAAACTGAAAGAGCTGGTCAAAGTAGAGAGGTGGCTACTTTTGGAAGTTTTAGAATATTTCTCATTTGCGCTCATTATGACATGACACACACCAACAAACAAATTCAGAAACTTTTCGTCGTCAAATGGCAGTTATAAATTTGATGAGAACAATTCGAGCTCGGGCGGCGATGATATAATTGATGAATTTAATAATCTTGACTCTTGTCCCAGATGCTCATTGCGGGAACGTTGTTTCAACAAAAAATTATGGTTGGTCTGTTCTTCAAAAATGGAAAGAATAAACATATCGCTAGTGCGATGCGTTACTATGTGCGTTTTACTATGGCAAATTTGCTCGTTTTTTCAGCTTCCGGAAAAATATCGAAAACCTAGATACAAATTTTTGCGTTTCGAAAAGGGCTTCAATTTTGGTACGATAAAAGTGCCCTTCGGGGGTTAAATTCTAGTCTAAACGATACTAGCCTCGATGCGTCAGGTTTAAAGAGAAAAACCTGAAAAACAGGAAACACTTTCATTTTATAAGAAGAGAGTAGAAAATTAAATTTTTAAACAAGCATTTAATTGTAACTGTGATTTAGTATCGTTAGTTAGTCGGACTCCCCTGACTCGGACCTCACAGCGCTCAAACTGGAAACATGGATTGATACCCTCACTTGTAGACAAGCCAGACAAGTCTAGCCAAAACTAGACTTGGAGCACACCGAAACATTAAGCTCTCGTGAAGTAAGGACGGCCGTAGGAATACCCACGGAACAATGCCTTTTTGGAGAGGAAGGGACTTTGGTAATTCCTTTGCTCATGTCCGACATTAGCACACGCATTAGGCATAATGACTTAGGTAAGTTCAAGATGGACAACCCGTCGGATTTCGAAAACAGTAAAGTGCGAGATATTCTACGTTACCTAAGCAGCTCTAAATGGTTCCGGTAAGGGGTGAAGGAGATAAATTCTATGCCACTCCAACTAACCTAACCCAATATACTGAATTTTAAGACTTTATAGAAATTTATAGGATCTACAGGATTCATTAAATTTCTAGAATTCAAAGGATTTATTGAATTTATAAAATTTATAAAAATTAAACAAATTTTAGAAGCATTAAAATTTGTATAATTTATTGAATTTATAGAAATTTTGGAATTTTGAAAATAAGGTAATGCTAATTGGCAATTGGATCGTTAGAATATTTCTACACATTTTGTAGACAATTCAATTTTATTGAAAATCACCTGGACTATAGACCACAAAATCAGAGCTACAAAATAGAAAATCTGCAATTGTGCTCCAATTCCGATGATTGATACCTCTATCGATAGGCACTGAGACCTGTAATTGTCATGCTAATTGGCAATTGGATCGTTAGAATATTTCTACACATTTTGTAGAAAATTCAATTTTATTGAAAATCACCCGGACTATAGACCACAAAATCAGAGCTACAAAATAGAAAATCTGCAATTGTGCTCATAACAACGGTTATTTGGATCGTTCGAATATTTCTACACATTTTGTAGAAAATTCAATTTTATTGAAAATCACCTGGACTATAGACCACAAAATCAGAGCTACAAAATAGAAAATCTGCAGTTGTGCTCCGATTCCGATGATTGATACCTCTATCGATAGGCACTGAGACCTGTAATTGTCATGCTAATTGGCAATTGGATCGTTAGAATATTTCTACACATTTTGTAGACAATTCAATTTTATTGAAAATCACCTGGACTATAGACCACAAAATCAGAGCTACAAAATAGAAAATCTGCAATTGTGCTCCGATTCCGATGATTGATACCACTATCGATAGGCACTGAGACCTGTAATTGTCATGCTAATTGCAAATTGGATCGTTAGAATATTTCTACACATTTTGTAGAAAATTCAATTTTATTGAAAATCACCTGGACTATAGACCACAAAATCAGAGCTACAAAATAGAAAATCTGCAATTGTGCTTCAATTCCGATGATTGATACCTCTATCGATAGGCACTGAGACCTGTAATTGTCATGCTAATTGGCAATTGGATCGTTAGAATATTTCTACATATTTTGTAGAAAATTCAATTTTATTGAAAATCACCTGGACCATAGACCACAAAATCAGAGCTACAAAATCGAAAACCTGCAATTGTGCTCATGACAACGGTTATTTGGATCGTTCGAATATTTCTACACATTTTGTAGAAAATTCAATTTTATTGAAAATCACCTGGACTATAGACCACAAAATCAGAGCTACAAAATAGAAAATCTGCAGTTGTGCTCCGATTCCGATGATTGATACCTCTATCGATAGGCACTGAGACCTGTAATTGTCATGCTAATTGGCAATTGGATCGTTAGAATATTTCTACACATTTTGTAGACAATTCAATTTTATTGAAAATCACCTGGACTATAGACCACAAAATCAGAGCTACAAAATAGAAAATCTGCAATTGTGCTCCGATTCCGATGATTGATACCTCTATCGATAGGCACTGAGACCTGTAATTGTCATGCTAATTGGCAATTGGATCGTTAGAATATTTCTACACATTTTGTAGAAAATTCAATTTTATTGAAAATCACCTGGACTATAGACCACAAAATCAGAGCTACAAAATAGAAAATCTGCAATTGTGCTCCGATTCCGATGATTGATACCTCTATCGATAGGCACTGAGACCTGTAATTGTCATGCTAATTGGCAATTGGATCGTTAGAATATTTCTACATATTTTGTAGAAAATTCAATTTTATTGAAAATCACCTGGACCATAGACCACAAAATCAGAGCTACAAAATCGAAAACCTGCAATTGTGCTCATGACAACGGTTATTTGGATCGTTCGAATATTTCTACACATTTTGTAGAAAATTCAATTTTATTGAAAATCACCTGGACTATAGACCACAAAATCAGAGCTACAAAATAGAAAATCTGCAATTGTGCTCCAATTCCGATGATTGATACCTCTATCGATAGGCACTGAGACCTGTAATTGTCATGCTAATTGGCAATTGGATCGTTAGAATATTTCTACATATTTTGTAGAAAATTCAATTTTATTGAAAATCACCTGGACCATAGACCACAAAATCAGAGCTACAAAATCGAAAACCTGCAATTGTGCTCATGACAACGGTTATTTGGATCGTTCGAATATTTCTACACATTTTGTAGAAAATTCAATTTTATTGAAAATCACCTGGACTATAGACCACAAAATCAGAGCTACAAAATAGAAAATCTGCAGTTGTGCTCCGATTCCGATGATTGATACCTCTATCGATAGGCACTGAGACCTGTCATTGTCATTATAATTGGCAATTGGATCGTTAGAATATTTCTACACATTTTGTAGACAATTCAATTTTATTGAAAATCACCTGGACTATAGACCACAAAATCAGAGCTACAAAATAGAAAATCTGCAATTGTGCTCCGATTCCGATGATTGATACCTATATCGATAGGCACTGAGACCTGTAATTGTCATGCTAATTGGCAATTGGATCGTTAGAATATTTCTACATATTTTGTAGAAAATTCAATTTTATTGAAAATCACCTGGACTATAGACCACAAAATCAGAGCTACAAAATCGAAAACCTGCAATTGTGCTCATGACAACGGTTATTTGGATCGTTCGAATATTTCTACACATTTTGTAGAAAATTAAATTTTATTGAAAATCACTTGGACTATAGACCACAAAATCAGAGCTACAAAATCGAAAACCTGCAATTGTGCTCATGGCAACGGTTATTTGGATCGTTCGAATATTTCTACACATTTTGTAGAAAATTCAATTTTATTGAAAATCACCTGGACCATAGACCACAAAATCAGAGCTACAAAATCAAAAACCTGCAATTGTGCTCATGATAACGGTTATTTGGATCGTTCGAATATTTCTACACATTTTGTAAAAAATTCAATTTAATTGAAAATCACCTGGACTATAGACCACAAAATCAGAGCTACAAAATAGAAAATCTGCAATTGTGCTCCGATTCCGATGATTGATACCTCTATCGATAGGCACTGAGACCTGTAATTGTCATGCTAATTGGCAATTGGATCGTTAGAATATTTCTACATATTTTGTAGAAAATTCAATTTTATTGAAAATCACCTGGACTATAGACCACAAAATCAGAGCTACAAAATCGAAAACCTGCAATTGTGCTCATGACAACGGTTATTTGGATCGTTCGAATATTTCTACACATTTTGTAGAAAATTAAATTTTATTGAAAATCACTTGGACTATAGACCACAAAATCAGAGCTACAAAATAGAAAACCTGCAATTGTGCTAATGGCAACGGTTATTTGGATCGTTCGAATATTTCTACACATTTTGTAGAAAATTCAATTTTATTGAAAATCACCTGGACCATAGACCACAAAATCAGAGCTACAAAATCAAAAACCTGCAATTGTGCTCATGACAACGGTTATTTGGATCGTTCGAATATTTCTACACATTTTGTAGAAAATTCAATTTTATTGAAAATCACCTGGACTATAGACCACAAAATCAGAGCTACAAAATAGAAAATCTGCAATTGTGCTCCGATTCCGATGATTGATACCTCTATCGATAGGCACTGAGACCTGTAATTGTCATGCTAATTGGCAATTGGATCGTTAGAATATTTCTACACATTTTGTAGAAAATTCAATTTTATTGAAAATCACCTGGACTATAGACCACAAAATCAGAGCTACAAAATAGAAAATCTGCAATTGTGCTCCGATTCCGATGATTGATACCTCTATCGATAGGCACTGAGACCTGTAATTGTCATGCTAATTGGCAATTGGATCGTTAGAATATTTCTACATATTTTGTAGAAAATTCAATTTTATTGAAAATCACCTGGACTATAGACCACAAAATCAGAGCTACAAAATCGAAAACCTGCAATTGTGCTCATGACAACGGTTATTTGGATCGTTCGAATATTTCTACACATTTTGTAGAAAATTCAATTTTATTGAAAATCACCTGGACTATAGACCACAAAATCAGAGCTACAAAATAGAAAACCTGCAATTGTGCTCATGGCAACGGTTATTTGGATCGTTCGAATATTTCTACACATTTTGTAGAAAATTCAATTTTATTGAAAATCACCTGGACCATAGACCACAAAATCAGAGCTACAAAATCAAAAACCTGCAATTGTGCTCATGACAACGGTTATTTGGATCGTTCGAATATTTCTACACATTTTGTAGAAAATTCAATTTTATTGAAAATCACCTGGACTATAGACCACAAAATCAGAGCTACAAAATAGAAAATCTGCAATTGTGCTCCGATTCCGATGATTGATACCTCTATCGATAGGCACTGAGACCTGTAATTGTCATGCTAATTGGCAATTGGATCGTTAGAATATTTCTACACATTTTGTAGAAAATTCAATTTTATTGAAAATCACCTGGACTATAGACCACAAAATCAGAGCTACAAAATAGAAAATCTGCAATTGTGCTCCGATTCCGATGATTGATACCTCTATCGATAGGCACTGAGACCTGTAATTGTCATGCTAATTGGCAATTGGATCGTTAGAATATTTCTACATATTTTGTAGAAAATTCAATTTTATTGAAAATCACCTGGACTATAGACCACAAAATCAGAGCCACAAAATCGAAAACCTGCAATTGTGCTCATGACAACGGTTATTTGGATCGTTCGAATATTTCTACACATTTTGTAGAAAATTAAATTTTATTGAAAATCACTTGGACTATAGACCACAAAATCAGAGCTACAAAATAGAAAATTTGCAATTGTGCTCATGGCAACGGTTATTTGGATCGTTCGAATATTTCTACACATTTTGTAGAAAATTCAATTTTATTGAAAATCACCTGGACCATAGACCACAAAATCAGAGCTACAAAATCAAAAACCTGCAATTGTGCTCATGACAACGGTTATTTGGATCGTTCGAATATTTCTACACATTTTGTAGAAAATTAAATTTTATTGAAAATCACTTGGACTATAGACTACAAAATCAGAGCTACAAAATCGAAAACCTGCAATTGTGCTCATGGCAACGGTTATTTGGATCGTTCGAATATTTCTACACATTTTGTAGAAAATTCAATTTTATTGAAAATCACCTGGACCATAGACCACAAAATCAGAGCTACAAAATCAAAAACCTGCAATTGTGCTCATGACAACGGTTATTTGGATCGTTCGAATATTTCTACACATTTTGTAGAAAATTCAATTTTATTGAAAATCACCTGGACTATAGACCACAAAATCAGAACTACAAAATAGAAAATCTGCAATTGTGCTCCGATTCCGATGATTGATACCTCTATCGATAAGCACTGAGGCCTGTAATTGTCATGCTAATTGGCAATTGGATCGTTAGAATATTTCTACACATTTTGTAGAAAATTCAATTTTATTGAAAATCACCTGGACTATAGACCACAAAATCAGAGCTACAAAATAGAAAATCTGCAATTGTGCTCCGATTCCGATGATTGATACCTCTATCGATAGGCACTGAGACCTGTAATTGTCATGCGAATTGGCAATTGGATCGTTAGAATATTTCTACATATTTTGTAGAAAATTCAATTTTATTGAAAATCACCTGGACTATAGACCACAAAATCAGAGCTACAGAATAGAAAATCTGCAATTGTGCTCCGATTCCGATGATTGATACCTCTATCGATAGGCACTGAGACCTGTAATTGTCATTATAATTGGCAATTGGATCGTTAGAATATTTCTACATATTTTGTAGAAAATTCAATTTTATTGAAAATCACCTGGACTATAGACCACAAAATCAGAGCTACAAAATCGAAAACCTGCAATTGTGCTCATGACAACGGTTATTTGGATCGTTCGAATATTTCTACACATTTTGTAGAAAATTAAATTTTATTGAAAATCACTTGGACTATAGACCACAAAATCAGAGCTACAAAATAGAAAACCTGCAATTGTGCTCATGGCAACGGTTATTTGGATCGTTCGAATATTTCTACACATTTTGTAGAAAATTCAATTTTATTGAAAATCACCTGGACCATAGACCACAAAATCAGAGCTACAAAATCAAAAACCTGCAATTGTGCTCATGACAACGGTTATTTGGATCGTTCGAATATTTCTACACATTTTGTAGAAAATTCAATTTTATTGAAAATCACCTGGACTATAGACCACAAAATCAGAGCTACAAAATAGAAAATCTGCAATTGTGCTCCGATTCCGATGATTGATACCTCTATCGATAGGCACTGAGACCTGTAATTGTCATGCTAATTGGCAATTGGATCGTTAGAATATTTCTACACATTTTGTAGAAAATTCAATTTTATTGAAAATCACCTGGACTATAGACCACAAAATCAGAGCTACAAAATCGAAAACCTGCAATTGTGCTCATGACAACGGTTATTTGGATCGTTCGAATATTTCTACCCATTTTGTAGAAAATTAAATTTTATTGAAAATCACTTGGACTATAGACCACAAAATCAGAGCTACAAAATCGAAAACCTGCAATTGTGCTCATGGCAACGGTTATTTGGATCGTTCGAATATTTCTACACATTTTGTAGAAAATTCAATTTTATTGAAAATCACCTGGACCATAGACCACAAAATCAGAGCTACAAAATCAAAAACCTGCAATTGTGCTCATGACAACGGTTATTTGGATCGTTCGAATATTTCTACACATTTTGTAGAAAATTCAATTTTATTGAAAATCACCTGGACTATAGACCACAAAATCAGAGCTACAAAATCGAAAACCTGCAATTGTGCTCATGACAACGGTTATTTGGATCGTTCGAATATTTCTACACATTTTGTAAAAAATTCAATTTAATTGAAAATCACCTGGACTATAGACCACAAAATCAGAGCTACAAAATAGAAAATCTGCAATTGTGCTCCGATTCCGATGATTGATACCTCTATCGATAGGCACTGAGACCTGTAATTGTCATGCTAATTGGCAATTGTATCGTTCGAATATTTCTACACATTTTGTAGAAAATTCAATTTTATTGAAAATCACCTGGACTATAGACCACAAAATCATAGCTACAAAATCGAAAACCTGCATTCGTGCTCATTACAACGGTTATTTGGATCGTTCGAATATTTCTACACATTTTGTAGAAAATTCAATTTTATTGAAAATCACCTGGACTATAGACCACAAAATCAGAGCTACAAAATAGAAAATCTGCAATTGTGCTCCGATTCCGATGATTGATACCTCTATCGATAGGCACTGAGACCTGTAATTGTCATGCTAATTGGCAATTCGATCGTTAAAATATTTCTACACATTTTGTAGAAAATTCAATTTTATTGAAAATCACCTGGACTATAGACCACAAAATCAGAGCTACAAAATAGAAAACCTGCAATTGTGCTCATGACAACGGTTATTTGGATCGTTCGAATATTTCTACACATTTTGTAGAAAATTCAATTTTATTGAAAATCACCTGGAATATAGACCACAAAATCAGAACTACAAAATAGAAAATCTGCAATTGTGCTGCGATTCCGATGATTGATACCTCTATCGATAGGCACTGAGACCTGTAATTGTCATGCTAATTGGCAATTGGATCGTTAGAATATTTCTACACATTTTGTAGAAAATTCAATTTTATTGAAAATCACCTGGACTATAGACCACAAAATCAGAGCTACAAAATCGAAAACCTGCAATTGTGCTCATGACAACGGTTATTTGGATCGTTCGAATATTTCTACACATTTTGTAGAAAATTCAATTTTATTGAAAATCACCTGGACTATAGACCACAAAATCAGAGCTACAAAATAGAAAATCTGCAATTGTGCTCCGATTCCGATGATTGATACCTCTATCGATAGGCACTGAGACCTGTAATTGTCATGCTAATTGGCAATTGGATCGTTAGAATATTTCTACACATTTTGTAGAAAATTCAATTTTATTGAAAATCACCTGGACTATAGACCACAAAATCAGAGCTACAAAATAGAAAACCTGCAATTGTGCTCATGGCAACGGTTATTTGGATCGTTCGAATATTTCTACACATTTTGTAGAAAATTCAATTTTATTGAAAATCACCTGGACCATAGACCACAAAATCAGAGCTACAAAATCAAAAACCTGCAATTGTGCTCATGACAACGGTTATTTGGATCGTTCGAATATTTCTACACATTTTGTAGAAAATTCAATTTTATTGAAAATCACCTGGACTATAGACCACAAAATCAGAGCTACAAAATAGAAAATCTGCAATTGTGCTCCGATTCCGATGATTGATACCTCTATCGATAGGCACTGAGACCTGTAATTGTCATGCTAATTGGCAATTGGATCGTTAGAATATTTCTACACATTTTGTAGAAAATTCAATTTTATTGAAAATCACCTGGACTATAGACCACAAAATCAGAGCTACAAAATAGAAAATCTGCAATTGTGCTCCGATTCCGATGATTGATACCTCTATCGATAGGCACTGAGACCTGTAATTGTCATGCTAATTGGCAATTGGATCGTTAGAATATTTCTACATATTTTGTAGAAAATTCAATTTTATTGAAAATCACCTGGACTATAGACCACAAAATCAGAGCTACAAAATCGAAAACCTGCAATTGTGCTCATGACAACGGTTATTTGGATCGTTCGAATATTTCTACACATTTTGTAGAAAATTCAATTTTATTGAAAATCACCTGGACTATAGACCACAAAATCAGAGCTACAAAATAGAAAACCTGCAATTGTGCTCATGGCAACGGTTATTTGGATCGTTCGAATATTTCTACACATTTTGTAGAAAATTCAATTTTATTGAAAATCACCTGGACCATAGACCACAAAATCAGAGCTACAAAATCAAAAACCTGCAATTGTGCTCATGACAACGGTTATTTGGATCGTTCGAATATTTCTACACATTTTGTAGAAAATTCAATTTTATTGAAAATCACCTGGACTATAGACCACAAAATCAGAGCTACAAAATAGAAAATCTGCAATTGTGCTCCGATTCCGATGATTGATACCTCTATCGATAGGCACTGAGACCTGTAATTGTCATGCTAATTGGCAATTGGATCGTTAGAATATTTCTACACATTTTGTAGAAAATTCAATTTTATTGAAAATCACCTGGACTATAGACCACAAAATCAGAGCTACAAAATAGAAAATCTGCAATTGTGCTCCGATTCCGATGATTGATACCTCTATCGATAGGCACTGAGACCTGTAATTGTCATGCTAATTGGCAATTGGATCGTTAGAATATTTCTACATATTTTGTAGAAAATTCAATTTTATTGAAAATCACCTGGACTATAGACCACAAAATCAGAGCCACAAAATCGAAAACCTGCAATTGTGCTCATGACAACGGTTATTTGGATCGTTCGAATATTTCTACACATTTTGTAGAAAATTAAATTTTATTGAAAATCACCTGGACTATAGACCACAAAATCAGAGCTACAAAATAGAAAATTTGCAATTGTGCTCATGGCAACGGTTATTTGGATCGTTCGAATATTTCTACACATTTTGTAGAAAATTCAATTTTATTGAAAATCACCTGGACCATAGACCACAAAATCAGAGCTACAAAATCAAAAACCTGCAATTGTGCTCATGACAACGGTTATTTGGATCGTTCGAATATTTCTACACATTTTGTAGAAAATTAAATTTTATTGAAAATCACTTGGACTATAGACTACAAAATCAGAGCTACAAAATCGAAAACCTGCAATTGTGCTCATGGCAACGGTTATTTGGATCGTTCGAATATTTCTACACATTTTGTAGAAAATTCAATTTTATTGAAAATCACCTGGACCATAGACCACAAAATCAGAGCTACAAAATCAAAAACCTGCAATTGTGCTCATGACAACGGTTATTTGGATCGTTCGAATATTTCTACACATTTTGTAGAAAATTCAATTTTATTGAAAATCACCTGGACTATAGACCACAAAATCAGAGCTACAAAATAGAAAATCTGCAATTGTGCTCCGATTCCGATGATTGATACCTCTATCGATAAGCACTGAGGCCTGTAATTGTCATGCTAATTGGCAATTGGATCGTTAGAATATTTCTACACATTTTGTAGAAAATTCAATTTTATTGAAAATCACCTGGACTATAGACCACAAAATCAGAGCTACAAAATAGAAAATCTGCAATTGTGCTCCGATTCCGATGATTGATACCTCTATCGATAGGCACTGAGACCTGTAATTGTCATGCGAATTGGCAATTGGATCGTTCGAATATTTCTACATATTTTGTAGAAAATTCAATTTTATTGAAAATCACCTGGACTATAGACCACAAAATCAGAGCTACAGAATAGAAAATCTGCAATTGTGCTCCGATTCCGATGATTGATACCTCTATCGATAGGCACTGAGACCTGTAATTGTCATTATAATTGGCAATTGGATCGTTAGAATATTTCTACATATTTTGTAGAAAATTCAATTTTATTGAAAATCACCTGGACTATAGACCACAAAATCAGAGCTACAAAATCGAAAACCTGCAATTGTGCTCATGACAACGGTTATTTGGATCGTTCGAATATTTCTACACATTTTGTAGAAAATTAAATTTTATTGAAAATCACTTGGACTATAGACCACAAAATCAGAGCTACAAAATCGAAAACCTGCAATTGTGCTCATGGCAACGGTTATTTGGATCGTTCGAATATTTCTACACATTTTGTAGAAAATTCAATTTTATTGAAAATCACCTGGACCATAGACCACAAAATCAGAGCTACAAAATCAAAAACCTGCAATTGTGCTCATGACAACGGTTATTTGGATCGTTCGAATATTTCTACACATTTTGTAGAAAATTCAATTTTATTGAAAATCACCTGGACTATAGACCACAAAATCAGAGCTACAAAATCGAAAACCTGCAATTGTGCTCATGACAACGGTTATTTGGATCGTTCGAATATTTCTACACATTTTGTAAAAAATTCAATTTAATTGAAAATCACCTGGACTATAGACCACAAAATCAGAGCTACAAAATAGAAAATCTGCAATTGTGCTCCGATTCCGATGATTGATACCTCTATCGATAGGCACTGAGACCTGTAATTGTCATGCTAATTGGCAATTGTATCGTTCGAATATTTCTACACATTTTGTAGAAAATTCAATTTTATTGAAAATCACCTGGACTATAGACCACAAAATCATAGCTACAAAATCGAAAACCTGCATTCGTGCTCATTACAACGGTTATTTGGATCGTTCGAATATTTCTACACATTTTGTAGAAAATTCAATTTTATTGAAAATCACCTGGACTATAGACCACAAAATCAGAGCTACAAAATAGAAAATCTGCAATTGTGCTCCGATTCCGATGATTGATACCTCTATCGATAGGCACTGAGACCTGTAATTGTCATGCTAATTGGCAATTGGATCGTTAGAATATTTCTACACATTTTGTAGAAAATTCAATTTTATTGAAAATCACCTGGACTATAGACCACAAAATCAGAGCTACAAAATCGAAAACCTGCAATTGTGCTCATGACAACTGTTATTTGGATCGTTCGAATATTTCTACACATTTTGTAGAAAATTCAATTTTATTGAAAATCACCTGGACTATAGACCACAAAATCAGAGCTACAAAATAGAAAATCTGCAATTGTGCTCCGATTCCGATGATTGATACCTCTATCGATAGGCACTGAGACCTGTAATTGTCATGCTAATTGGCAATTGGATCGTTAGAATATTTCTACACATTTTGTAGAAAATTCAATTTTATTGAAAATCACCTGGACTATAGACCACAAAATCAGAGCTACAAAATCAAAAACCTGCAATTGTGCTCATGACAACGGTTTTGTGGATCGTTCGAATATTTCCACAAATTTTGTAGAAAATTCAATTTTATTGAAAATCACCTGGACTATATATAGACCACAAAATCAAAGCTACAAAATAGAAAATCTGCAATTGTGCTCCGATTGCGATGATTGATACCTCTATCGATAGGCACTGAGACCTGTAATTGTCATGCTAATTGGCAATTGAATCGTTAGAATATTTCTACACATTTTGTAGAAAATTCAATTATATTGAAAATCACCTGGACTATAGACCACAAAATCAGAGCTACAAAATAGAAAATCTGCAATTGTGCTCCGATTCCGATGATTGATACCTCTATCGATAGGCACTGAGACCTGTAATTGTTATTCTAATTGGCAATTGGATCGTTAGAATATTTCTACATATTTTGTAGAAAATTCAATTTTATTGAAAATCACCTGGACTATAGACCACAAAATCAGAGCTACAAAATAGAAAATCTGCAATTGTGCTCCAATTCTGATGATTGATACCTCTATTGATAGGCACTGAGACCTGTAATTGTCATGCTAATTGGCAATTAGATCGTTAGAATATTTCTACACATTTTGTAGAAAATTCAATTTTATTGAAAATCACCTGGACTATAGACCACAAAATCAGAGCTACAAAATCGAAAACCTGCAATTGTGCTCATGACAACGGTTATTTGGATCGTTCGAATATTTCTACATATTTTGTAGGAAATTCAATTTTATTGAAAATCACCTGGACTATAGACCACAAAATCAGAGCTACAAAATCGAAAATCTGCAATTGTGCTCCGATTCCGATGATTGATACCTCTATCGATAGGCACTGAGACCTGTAATTGTCATGCTAATTGGCAATTAGATCGTTAGAATATTTCTACACATTTTGTAGAAAATTCAATTTTATTGAAAATCACCTGGACTATAGACCACAAAATCAGAGCTACAAAATAGAAAATCTGCAATTGTGCTCCGATTCCGATGATTGATACCTCTATCGATAGGCACTGAGACCTGTAATTGTCATGCTAATTGGCAATTGGATCGTTAGAATATTTCTACACATTTTGTAGAAAATTCAATTTTATTGAAAATCACCTGGACTATAGACCACAAAATCAGAGCTACAAAATAGAAAACCTGCAATTGTGCTCATGACAACGGTTATTTGGATCGTTCGAATATTTCTACACATTTTGTAGAAAATTCAATTTTATTGAAAATCACCTGGAATATAGACCACAAAATCAGAACTACAAAATAGAAAATCTGCAATTGTGCTGCGATTCCGATGATTGATACCTCTATCGATAGGCACTGAGACCTGTAATTGTCATGCTAATTGGCAATTGGATCGTTAGAATATTTCTACACATTTTGTAGAAAATTCAATTTTATTGAAAATCACCTGGACTATAGACCACAAAATCAGAGCTACAAAATCGAAAACCTGCAATTGTGCTCATGACAACTGTTATTTGGATCGTTCGAATATTTCTACACATTTTGTAGAAAATTCAATTTTATTGAAAATCACCTGGACTATAGACCACAAAATCAGAGCTACAAAATAGAAAATCTGCAATTGTGCTCCGATTCCGATGATTGATACCTCTATCGATAGGCACTGAGACCTGTAATTGTCATGCTAATTGGCAATTGGATCGTTAGAATATTTCTACACATTTTGTAGAAAATTCAATTTTATTGAAAATCACCTGGACTATAGACCACAAAATCAGAGCTACAAAATCAAAAACCTGCAATTGTGCTCATGACAACGGTTTTGTGGATCGTTCGAATATTTCCACAAATTTTGTAGAAAATTCAATTTTATTGAAAATCACCTGGACTATATATAGACCACAAAATCAAAGCTACAAAATAGAAAATCTGCAATTGTGCTCCGATTGCGATGATTGATACCTCTATCGATAGGCACTGAGACCTGTAATTGTCATGCTAATTGGCAATTGAATCGTTAGAATATTTCTACACATTTTGTAGAAAATTCAATTATATTGAAAATCACCTGGACTATAGACCACAAAATCAGAGCTACAAAATAGAAAATCTGCAATTGTGCTCCGATTCCGATGATTGATACCTCTATCGATAGGCACTGAGACCTGTAATTGTTATTCTAATTGGCAATTGGATCGTTAGAATATTTCTACATATTTTGTAGAAAATTCAATTTTATTGAAAATCACCTGGACTATAGACCACAAAATCAGAGCTACAAAATAGAAAATCTGCAATTGTGCTCCAATTCTGATGATTGATACCTCTATTGATAGGCACTGAGACCTGTAATTGTCATGCTAATTGGCAATTAGATCGTTAGAATATTTCTACACATTTTGTAGAAAATTCAATTTTATTGAAAATCACCTGGACTATAGACCACAAAATCAGAGCTACAAAATCGAAAACCTGCAATTGTGCTCATGACAACGGTTATTTGGATCGTTCGAATATTTCTACATATTTTGTAGGAAATTCAATTTTATTGAAAATCACCTGGACTATAGACCACAAAATCAGAGCTACAAAATCGAAAATCTGCAATTGTGCTCCGATTCCGATGATTGATACCTCTATCGATAGGCACTGAGACCTGTAATTGTCATGCTAATTGGCAATTAGATCGTTAGAATATTTCTACACATTTTGTAGAAAATTCAATTTTATTGAAAATCACCTGGACTATAGACCACAAAATCAGAGCTACAAAATAGAAAATCTGCAATTGTGCTCCGATTCCGATGATTGATACCTCTATCGATAGGCACTGAGACCTGTAATTGTCATGCTAATTGGCAATTGGATCGTTAGAATATTTCTACACATTTTGTAGAAAATTCAATTTTATTGAAAATCACCTGGACTATAGACCACAAAATCAGAGCTACAAAATCGAAAACCTGCAATTGTGCTCATGACAACGGTTATTTGGATCGTTCGAATATTTCTACACATTTTGTAGAAAATTAAATTTTATTGAAAATCACTTGGACTATAGACCACAAAATCAGAGCTACAAAATCGAAAACCTGCAATTGTGCTCATGGCAACGGTTATTTGGATCGTTCGAATATTTTTACACATTTTGTATGAAATTCAATTTTATTGAAAATCACCTGGACTATAGACCACAAAATCAGAGCTACAAAATAGAAAATCTGCAATTGTGCTCCGATTCCGATGATTGATACCTCTATCGATAGGCACTGAGACCTGTAATTGTCATGCTAATTGGCAATTGGATCGTTAGAATATTTCTACACATTTTGTAGAAAATTCAATTTTATTGAAAATCACCTGGACTATAGACCACAAAATCAGAGCTACAAAATCGAAAACCTGCAATTGTGCTCATGACAACGGTTATTTGGATCGTTCGAATATTTCTACACATTTTGTAGAAAATTCAATTTTATTGAAAATCACCTGGACTATAGACCACAAAATCAGAGCTACAAAATAGAAAATCTGCAATTGTGCTCCGATTCCGATGATTGATACCTCTATCGATAGGCACTGAGACCTGTAATTGTCATGCTAATTGGCAATTCGATCGTTAGAATATTTCTACACATTTTGTAGAAAATTCAATTTTATTGAAAATCACCTGGACTATAGACCACAAAATCAGAGCTACAAAATAGAAAACCTGCAATTGTGCTCATGACAACGGTTATTTGGATCGTTCTAATATTTCTACACATTTTGTAGAAAATTCAATTTTATTGAAAATCACCTGGACTATAGACCACAAAATCAGAGCTACAAAATAGAAAATCTGCAATTGTGCTCCGATTCCGATGATTGATACCTCTATCGATAGGCACTGGGACCTGTAATTGTCATGCTAATTGGCAATTCGATCGTTAGAATATTTCTACACATTTTGTAGAAAATTCAATTTTATTGAAAATCACCTGGACTATAGACCACAAAATCAGAGCTACAAAATAGAAAACCTGCAATTGTGCTCATGACAACGGTTATTTGGATCGTTCGAATATTTCTACACATTTTGTAGAAAATTCAATTTTATTGAAAATCACCTAGACTATATATACACCACAAAATCAGAGCTACAAAATCGAAAACCTGCAATTGTGCTCATTACAACGGTTATTTGGATCGTTCGAATATTTCTACACATTTTGTAGAAAATTCAATTTTATTGAAAATCACCTAGACTATATATACACCACAAAATCAGAGCTACAAAATAGAAAATCTGCAATTGTGCTCCGATTCCGATGATTGATACCTCTATCGATAGGCACTGAGACCTGTAATTGTTATTCTAATTGGCAATTGGATCGTTAGAATATTTCTACATATTTTGTAGAAAATTCAATTTTATTGAAAATCACCTGGACTATAGACCACAAAATCAGAGCTACAAAATAGAAAATCTGCAATTGTGCTCCAATTCTGATGATTGATACCTCTATTGATAGGCACTGAGACCTGTAATTGTCATGCTAATTGGCAATTAGATCGTTAGAATATTTCTACACATTTTGTAGAAAATTCAATTTTATTGAAAATCACCTGGACTATAGACCACAAAATCAGAGCTACAAAATCGAAAACCTGCAATTGTGCTCATGACAACGGTTATTTGGATCGTTCGAATATTTCTACATATTTTGTAGGAAATTCAATTTTATTGAAAATCACCTGGACTATAGACCACAAAATCAGAGCTACAAAATCGAAAATCTGCAATTGTGCTCCGATTCCGATGATTGATACCTCTATCGATAGGCACTGAGACCTGTAATTGTCATGCTAATTGGCAATTAGATCGTTAGAATATTTCTACACATTTTGTAGAAAATTCAATTTTATTGAAAATCACCTGGACTATAGACCACAAAATCAGAGCTACAAAATAGAAAATCTGCAATTGTGCTCCGATTCCGATGATTGATACCTCTATCGATAGGCACTGAGCCCTGTAATTGTCATGCTAATTGGCAATTGGATCGTTAGAATATTTCTACACATTTTGTAGAAAATTCAATTTTATTGAAAATCACCTGGACTATAGACCACAAAATCAGAGCTACAAAATCGAAAACCTGCAATTGTGCTCATGACAACGGTTATTTGGATCGTTCGAATATTTCTACACATTTTGTAGAAAATTAAATTTTATTGAAAATCACTTGGACTATAGACCACAAAATCAGAGCTACAAAATCGAAAACCTGCAATTGTGCTCATGGCAACGGTTATTTGGATCGTTCGAATATTTTTACACATTTTGTATGAAATTCAATTTTATTGAAAATCACCTGGACTATAGACCACAAAATCAGAGCTACAAAATAGAAAATCTGCAATTGTGCTCCGATTCCGATGATTGATACCTCTATCGATAGGCACTGAGACCTGTAATTGTCATGCTAATTGGCAATTGGATCGTTAGAATATTTCTACACATTTTGTAGAAAATTCAATTTTATTGAAAATCACCTGGACTATAGACCACAAAATCAGAGCTACAAAATCGAAAACCTGCAATTGTGCTCATGACAACGGTTATTTGGATCGTTCGAATATTTCTACACATTTTGTAGAAAATTCAATTTTATTGAAAATCACCTGGACTATAGACCACAAAATCAGAGCTACAAAATAGAAAATCTGCAATTGTGCTCCGATTCCGATGATTGATACCTCTATCGATAGGCACTGAGACCTGTAATTGTCATGCTAATTGGCAATTCGATCGTTAGAATATTTCTACACATTTTGTAGAAAATTCAATTTTATTGAAAATCACCTGGACTATAGACCACAAAATCAGAGCTACAAAATAGAAAACCTGCAATTGTGCTCATGACAACGGTTATTTGGATCGTTCTAATATTTCTACACATTTTGTAGAAAATTCAATTTTATTGAAAATCACCTGGACTATAGACCACAAAATCAGAGCTACAAAATAGAAAACCTGCAATTGTGCTCATGACAACGGTTATTTGGATCGTTCGAATATTTCTACACATTTTGTAGAAAATTCAATTTTATTGAAAATCACCTAGACTATATATACACCACAAAATCAGAGCTACAAAATCGAAAACCTGCAATCGTGCTCATTACAACGGTTATTTGGATCGTTCGAATATTTCTACACATTTTGTAGAAAATTCAATTTTATTGAAAATCACCTAGACTATATATACACCACAAAATCAGAGCTACAAAATAGAAAATCTGCAATTGTGCTCCGATTCCGATGATTGATACCTCTATCGATAGGCACTGAGACCTGTAATTGTCATGCTAATTGGCAATTGGATCGTTAGAATATTTCTACACATTTTGTAGAAAATTAAATTTTATTGAAAATCACCTGGACTATAGACCACAAAATCAGAGCTAAAAAATCGAAAACCTGCAATTGTGCTCATGACAACGGTTATTTGGATCGTTCGAATATTTCTACACATTTTGTAGAAAATTCAATTTTATTGAAAATCACCTAGACTATATATACACCACAAAATCAGAGCTACAAAATAGAAAATCTGCAATTGTGCTCCGATTCCGATGATTGATACCTCTATCGATAGGCACTGAGACCTGTATTATTGTCATGCTAATTGGCAATTGGATCGTTCGAATATTTCTACACATTTTGTAGAAAATTTAATTTTATTGAAAATCACCTGGACTATAGACCACAAAATCAGAGCTACAAAATCAAAAAACTGCAATTGTGCTCATGACAACGGTTATTTGGATCGTTCTAATATTTTTACACATTTTGTAGAAAATTCAATTTTATTGAAAATCACTTGGACTATAGACCACAAAATCAGAGCTACAAAATAGAAAATCTGCAATTGTGCTCCGATTCCGATGATTGATACCTCTATCGATAGCACCGAGACCTGTAATTGTCATGCTAATTGGCAATTGGATCGTTCGAATATTTCTACACATTTTGTAGAAAATTTAATTTTATTGAAAATCACCTGGACTATAGACCACAAAATCAGAGCTACAAAATCAAAAACCTGCAATTGTGCTCATGACAACGGTTATTTGGATCGTTCGAATATTTTTACACATTTTGTAGAAAATTCAATTTTATTGAAAATCACCTGGACTATAGACCACAAAATCAGAGCTACAAAATAAAAAATCTGCAATTGTGCTCCGATTCCGATGATTAATACCTCTATCGATAGGCACTGAGACCTGTAATTGTCATGCTAATTGGCAATTCGATCGTTAGAATATTTCTACACATTTTGTAGAAAATTCAATTTTATTGAAAATCACCTGGACTATAGACCACAAAATCAGAGCTACAAAATCGAAAATCTGCAATCGTGCTCATTACAACGGTTATTTGGATCGTTCGAATATTTCTACACATTTTGTAGAAAATTCAATTTTATTGAAAATCACATGGACTATAGACCACAAAATCAGAGCTACCAAATAGAAAATCTGCAATTGTGCTCCGATTCCGATGATTGATACCTCTATCGATAGGCACTGAGACTTGTAATTGTTATGCTAATTGGCAATTCGATCGTTAGAATATTTCTACACATTTTGTAGAAAATTAAATTTTATTGAAAATCACCTGGACTATAGACCACAAAATCAGAGCTACATAATCGGAAACCTGCAATTGTGCTCATGACAACGGTTATTTGGATCGTTCGAATATTTCTACACATTTTGTAGAAAATTCAATTTTATTGAAAATCACCTAGACTATAGACCACAAAATCAGAGCTACAAAATAGAAAATCTGCAATTGTGCTCCGATTCCGATGATTGATACCTCTAACGATGGGCACTGAGACCTGTAATTGTCATGCTAATTGGCAATTGGATCGTTCGAATATTTCTACACATTTTGTAGAAAATTCAATTTTATTGAAAATCACCTGGACTATAGACCACAAAATCAGAGCTACAAAATAGAAAATCTGCAATTGTGCTCATGACAACGGTTATTTGGATCGTTCGAATATTTCTACACATTTTGTAGAAAATTCAATTTTATTGAAAATCACCTGGACTATAGACCACAAAATCAGAGCTACAAAATAGAAAATCTGCAATTGTGCTTCGATTCCGATAATTGATACCTCTAACGATGGGCACTGAGACCTGTAATTGTCATGCTAATTGGCAATTGGATCGTTTGAATATTTCTACACATTTTGTAGAAAATTCAATTTTATTGAAAATCACCTGGACTATAGACCACAAAATCAGAGCTACAAAATAGAAAATCTGCAATTGTGCTCATGACAACGGTTATTTGGATCGTTCGAATATTTCTACACATTTTGTAGAAAATTCAATTTTATTGAAAATCACCTAGACTATAGACCACAAAATCAGAGCTACAAAATAGAAAATCTGCAATTGTGCTCCGATTCCGATGATTGATACCTCTATCGATAGGCACTGAGACCTGTAATTGTCATTCTAATTGGCAATTGGATCGTTAGAATATTTCTACACATTTTGTATAAAATTCAATTTTATTGAAAATCACCTGGACTTATTGACCACAAAATCAGAGCTACAAAATAGAATATCTGCAATTGTGCTCCGATTCCGATGATTGATACCTCTATCGATAGGCACTGAGACCTGTAATTGTCATGCTAATTGGCAATTGAATCGTTAGAATATTTCTACACATTTTGTAGAAAATTCAATTTTATTGAAAATCACCTGGACTATAGACCACAAAATCAGAGCTACAAAATAGAAAATCTGCAATTGTGCTCCGATTCCGATGATTGATACCTCTATCGATAGGCACTGAGACCTGTAATTGTCATTCTAATTGGCAATTGGATCGTTAGAATATTTCTACACATTTTGTAGAAAATTCAATTTTATTGAAAATCACCTGGACTATAGACCACAAAATCAGAGCTACAAAATAGAAAATCTGCAATTGTGCTTTGATTCCGATGATTGATACCTCTATCGATAGGCACTGAGACCTGTAATTGTCATGCTAATTGGCAATTGGATCGTTAGAATATTTCTACACATTTTGTAGAAAATTCAATTTTATTGAAAATCACCTGGACTATAGACCACAAAATCAGAGCTACAAAATACTGATATTGTGTATGTTCATCATTTTTATGTCCGTAATTCTATTAACGTTAATTAATCCCGAGTTGATCCATTAAATCTAAAATTAAAATTTAGAAATTAGAAAATAAAATTTGTAATTAAAATTAAATTTACTGTACGGCAAATAAAATCTTAATATATTCTCATTGTTTACCAACTGGAATGAAATGATTGTCAAATTAAATTAAGACATTGTATATGTTACGGCTAATGTGCATAGAGCGGCTAATGTGTACATTCGCCGGTAAATGTGCACATTCGCCTGGTAATTTGGGTAATGTGACTTCAACCTACATTTACCTACTAAATTTGGATAATGTGCACATTTACCAGTTAACGTTGGTAAATGTGATTGATGCATTAACGTTGGTAAGACTCCGAAATTATTAACAAATGAATATTATAAATATTTTAATTGATAGAACAAAACCTACGCTTACAGTACATTCACATATCCTTGTTGTATTGTAAATACAATTTTAATATAATGTAAAATTAATATATGGTAGTTACTCACAACTTTGACAGTATTGCATGGAGTTGAAAAATAAATCTGAAAGTATCGTCGAAAAGCTCTAACACAAAGGGCTCAAATTTGTTGTGTAGGATTTGCAAATAAACAGCTGCTGTGGTAAACTGACTATGTTTCTTCTCCAGAAAAAACTTCCCAGACCACAACTCTTCCAGTTTTTGATGGAAGTCTTAAAAGGCATTCGTAACTAAGCTCCTCTTGAGGTTTTATTCGTGCGAGGATTCTACAATCTCAAATATTCAGCTTGAATTTGGATTCATCAGAAAAAGACAAAGGTACTTCCACGCCTTTAAGTTTCAAATAGGATACTTTGAAAATTTTGGCATTTTTTCCCCTAAATTGAAGGTCATTTTTTTTTGTTTTTTTTTAAATTGGGTAATAAACGTCCATACAGGCATGCCCACGAGCCAATATGTTAAGAAAGAACAACTGGCAATCGCGGAAACAAATCAAACCAAAATCATCTAGAAAATAAATTATAAAATAAGAAATAACGTTGAGGAATCCTTTTGATTTTCAATTGAGGATTTATTGAGAAGACATTGTTGGTTCTGGGCTTACAAGTGACAAATGACAAATGACAATTTTTTGTGACTTTGTACTAAAATTTTACTGCTATATATTATTGTCATTTGTTAGCAGTTAAAATTTTAGTACAAAGTCACAAAAAATTGTCATTTGTCACTTGCTCAGAATCTAGGCCCTGGACAGGAAGTTGTAGTACAGTCCAGTAAATTACATAGTTGTACCATTTTGATTGGTATTACAGTAAAAAGCCAATATTTATATGAACAATTAAGCATATTTGATTGAACTATTTTCTTTCTCAAACCAAACCAATTGATTGTTACAAATAACCCATTTTGAACGTAAAAAGTAGATTTAACTCAATTTTTAAGATTTTTTTAAGCGGTTTTTATCGAAAATAGAAGCAGCAATCGAAAGCACATACAAAATTTATTACTACATTAGTTTTTGAAGTGTAGTTAATCCCATTTGTTTGCCACCTCCTCATTTTACTAAATAAAATTATATAACTGTAATGGATATTGCGAATATTAAACTGCAAAGATTAACAATTGCCTTAAATGCTCAATAATAACTAGTTATGCTTTATGGTCATCCCAAAATAATAAAGCGCCAATTAAACCCCAAATTATTACTCGCAGAACGTAAAAGTGGTTAAATTTGAGACGAAATATTTGTATACGAAGTGTTTTGCAGTGAGAATTGTATCACCGATTTTGCTGATTTATTATTGATCCTATTATTTCTGACCAAATCAATTTCTTGCTGCTGCGATTTAAATTTACACGCAAGCGGGATTGCCCTATCCATGTTAACTAATTACAATTCGTTGGAGCTGCCTCTTGCAAATTCCATTTTTGGTGCGAATTGTTCAGCAGCGACACACGGTCCATGCATCATGCATCGTATCATAATTTCGCACAGTCTTGGATTATGTGTCGCGTCAGGAATTTCAGCACCTAAAACTGGATCAATTCATTTAGAATTATTAAATTTGTTATCCTCGTGAAAATGAATCAAAATATGGACATGTGTAATAGATCCAAGACATGATTGACCATTAGATCATCCATCATTAAATTCAATTTTACTTTAAAAACTTGTGCGATTAAGTCAGGGCGATCGAATACAGTTTCACCTCGTTTCAAATTTGATGTGATTTCTGACCATTTTGGATTTGCTGTAAATGTGATGACATCTCTCGGGCATATTCCTTGGCAATCCTTCCAATGTAGACGGTAAAATAACTGGAAATCCAGGTTGAGCTCCAGCGACGTACGCAGCATTTGCTACATAATCAGTAAGTCGCTGATAGAGTTCATTATATGTATACTCTGTTTATAACGGATAAAGTTAAAATTGTTAGAAAAAATCCAATATTGTGGGAACTTACCACCACTGATAATTGGATTAAACTCATTAGGAATCAGGAAGATTGCTCTTTGGATTATCAAAACGTCTTCAATCCGATTGGCAATCTTGGTGTAACACCATCGATTATGTTCTAAGGTTTTTTCATTTTCTTCAACTTCTCGCATCACGCAATCGATATTATGCGGCGTAAACTTATGGGCCGTTACCCGGAGTATCAACCATTTTCGCACACATTGAAGCAAAAGAAACAGAACTTTTGTATTGACTTATGTTATTCCGAAAATTTCGATAGTGTATGTTCATTGGATCAGACAGCAACGAACGGAGAAAATCTGGATAAGAAAATTCATCATTGTTTAAATTCATTTACTTCGCAAGCTTAACTTTGCCTTTGTGGTACCAACTGCTAAACTTTTTATCGCCTGGTTGTTCCCTTATGAAATGTTCCAGTGAGTTGCAAAACTAACAAACACAATTCATCGGATCGGTCTCGAGTTTTTAGTCAAAAACTTAAACTGCAACTTGTATAGCTACAGAAGTTTCATTTTGATGACGATGGGCTTGTGAGGTAGCAGCTGCAGTGCGTCAATCTTGCTGCGAACATTTCATTATGTCGACGATAAGCTTGTAAAATAACGGCTACAGTTACTACAGTCGCTCTATTTTGATAACGATGCTGATCACGCCAAAGTTATTCCCTATTTAACCGCCATTTCTTCTCGATTGCATCCTCCATTTAAAATATAAAACGATTTTCATAGGAAGCTTAAACTTCAGTCATAGCAGAAAAAAATCCAGAAATACACAGTTCAACTCTTGTTTTTTCACTTAATACAAAAACTTACACAATCAACCTTTTCTTTTCAAAAACTTTGAAAATTTTCATAAAAAATAAGGCATGTGATTAAAACTGGAGTAGATTTGTACATATATTATGGTTGTGCAATTTGTTGCCTGTATTTAGAAAATGTATGCATAGAGTACTTTAGGAAACAAGATGGGATTTCTCATGTGATTATCGAACCAGAAATCTCACATATTCCGTTTACGTAACAAAATATATATTTGGATTTTATGATGATTGTGCAACATTTTGCATAACTAAACTGATTTTAAAAATAGTTTAAATTGGCCAGAAATACCACCTTTTACTAAGATGCAAACTAGAACAAGGTACAGTTAATTAATTTACTGGCCAAGATTCATATTTGTGCATATTATAGTTTAGCCAGAATCGACAATAGAAAGTCCATAATCTATCAAAGAAGTCGATTTTGAATTTGCCGTTACTTTTACATTCGGAATGGTTTCCTTAATTGAGAGGTGTGTTGTTGTTTTATTTCAAATTTTAGTAAAATGTAGAATTTCTGGTAGTCGCCCATATGAACTTGTGGAGTTTCTATGACCGATTTTGTTTAAATTGTAATCAGTTTGTAATTGTAATTATTTTGATACTAAAGCCAAAATTTTAAATATCTTGAAATTTCATGTTATGTCTGTATTTAACATGAATTATAGTATACAGACATATAATCCTTTCTAGTTCAGGGGCTCAATTCTCGTTCCGTGAAAAGTATAATGAAAAGTATTTTCAGTGAGAAATACACATTTCCGATTCATGCTCCTTGAGAAGGAAAAAGTGACGTCAAAATCTTTTCATATGGATAAAACTTTCTCTTCAATGTGCATTGAAACTAAAATTTATGCACATGATTCACTTTAAACTTAACTAATAAATAAATCTATTAAAAACTATTCCGGTTATTTAAGAAAAGCCTCCAAATAATTAATTTAGTAAAGTTTTAAAAATAATTTGCTCATTTCTATAATTTATTTTATATTTTGACAGGCAATAACGAAAACTGAGTAACTAAATCTACTTTATCATTTATTTAGCTAATATTGAAACCATTTGCTGTATCATCTAGCGGAAATCTATATGAAACGCGATAAAATGTGTATTTACAGTGTAGCTTATTATGAAAACAACTTATTCAGCGTTTTTCATGATTCTTTTTCATTTGGGCATCGAGAATCGATTATAATCGTTGTGTGAAATGATATAAGTGAAAAAGATTTGATGGAAACAAAATGGAAATATTTTTTTCATTAGATTTTTTCATAGAACGAGAATTGACCTCCAGATCTTAAAAAAAAAAATTAATAGTTTAGCGAAGCCTTCCAGTAATGTAGATAAATTAAATATGTGAAAATTAATAGATTCAAAAAAATTGCACGCCTATGGAAACAGCGTCTAGGAAACTTTTAAGCACGAACTAAGGAACCTATGTAATTTTTCTGCACCTGTCAGAATTCCAGCGAGATTTGAATACACTATACTATGAACATTCCAATAAGCTGTGCGTAAATGTCTAAAACATTAACCAATATTGTTTCACTTTTGTATTTTTGTGAGCGTTATGCTGCGTACATTGTACAATTCTGGTGAAAAATTATACACCTCGAAGTTAGCCAAATAAAATGAATTATTCTGAACTCGCAAAAAAATATAGCCAGGGTTTGTTGAATAATGTAATAAACAATCTAACATATCACGGTAGATAGGGTACAAGTAGTGTTGTCTCTTTCTCTTTGTAAGTCTTTAGTCTGCTTTGGTATTACAAAGAGGAAACATCTTCATAAGAGAAATAATTGGAAATACATTTATATAAATATATATATAAGCCTGCGTGTTTTATTTAAATATAATATTTATCAGGTTATGGGCCCAGAAGCGATAAATATAAATATATATATTGGATAAATATGACAGAGGAAATTCGATTCGATTTGGTCAGTTTGACGGAAATAATTTCAATAATTGGAAATACAGAATTAAGGTATTGTTGGAGGAAAAAGAATTATTGGTGTATGTAGAAAAGAAACTGGATCTAATAATCGCAGAGGGAAAACCGAATGAAAGTGAAATTCATACTAAAAATGAGCGAAAGTGCAAATCAATTTTGATTCAGTATATTGCCGATAGTCATTTAGAATATGTTAAGGACAAAAATCGAGCGAAAGAAATTTTCGACGCTTTGGTAGCCATTTTCGAACGAAAAAGTGTGGCTGGACAATTGTATTTACGAAGGAAGTTGATGACAATGAAATACAGTGAAAATGATGAAATGGAAAACCATTTTCTGGGTTTTGATAAAACAGTGCGGGAATTAAAATCAACGGGTGCCTCGATAGAAGACATTGACGTCGTATGTTACTTGTTGTTAACATTGCCTAGTTCGTATGATTCTTTGGTGACTGCTTTGGAAACGATGGATCAAAATCATTTAAATATTGAATTTGTGAAAAGTCGGTTGTTGGATGAATTCAACAAGAGGAAGAGTTTTGAAAAGAGTACGGAAGTGAAAGAAGAGAATGGTGTGGCAATGAACGCAATGAAATTCCGATATAAATGTTTCAAATGTGGGAAGATTGGTCACAAGAAATCAGAATGCACCGTTAACATAAAACCAATTAACAATAGAACGCACTTTTCGTCAACTGTTACGAATGATGAAATTTCATTTTGTGCGACAACGATAGAAGAAACTAAGATTGGCAACAGTGTAAGTAGCGGTGAAAATAATGATATGTGCAGTGCGAATATGACGAACAGTAATATTATCAGGTGGTGTATGGATTCTGGTGCAACAGATCACATGATAAATGATGCAAGTGTTTTTGATGATTATCGTGATTTAATTGATCCAATTAAAATCGCTATTGCAAAGAATGGTGTGTTATTAACTGCATTAAAAGTCGGTAATATTACTGGAACTGTTTTTGCAAATGGATTAGAAACGTCATGCATAATTAAAGATGTATTGTTCGTAAAGGATCTAAAATGTAATTTATTGTCAATCAGAAAATTGGAAGACAACGGAATGAAAATTGTATTTGCAAACAGTAAAGTGTGTGTGTATCGTCAAGGAAAACTCATTGCGGTTGGAAAAAGATTAAACAAATTATATGAATTGGAATTTAGAGTCAAATTCCAAAAGTATGCTCGAATTTGTGGTTTTGAAGAAAATATGGACATTTGGCATCGTAGAATGGGACATTTGAACGCGAACGACATGATAAAGCTCATAAATGGAAACATGGTGGATGGAATCAGAGGGATTAAAAATAAAAAATTAAATTTTTGTGAACCATGTCTTCGTGGAAAACAAACAAGAAAACCTTTCTTACAAATAATGGAAAATCGTTCAAGTAGGCCATTGCAGTTGGTACATAGCGATGTATGTGGACCACTAAACCCAGAATCATGGTCTAAAGAAAGATATTTTGTATCATTTATAGATGATTATACTCACTTTGTTGTGATATATGTAATAAAAAATAAAAGTGAAGTATTTGATATGTTTCAAAAATATGCTGCAATGAGTACGGCACATTTTGGCGGTGGAACAAAAATGTCTAAACTTAGGGTGGACAATGGTGGTGAATACTCATCAGCAAAGTTTAAAGAATATTGTTCACAGTTGGGAATTCAAATCGAGAATACAGTACCGCATACACCGGAATTGAATGGCGTTGCGGAAAGATTAAACAGGACAATTATAGAAAAGGCAAGGACAATGATATGCGATGCAAAATTGGATAAGAAGTTTTGGAACGAAGCCGTCTTAACTTCTGCATATTTACTTAATAGAAGCCCGACGCGCGCGCTGAAAGGTGATCATGATTGTTGCACACCGGCTGAATTATGGTACGGAAAAAAACCAAACTTATCAAAAATAAAAATGTTTGGTTGTGTGGCATACGTACATATTCCGAAGCAGTGTAGGAGAAAATTGGATGAAAAATCAGCTCGCAATATTATGATGGGATATGCAATCAACGGATATAGACTGTGGAATCCAATTCAAGGAAGAATTATTACGGCTAGGGACGTTGTGTTTAAGGAAGATATACAGTGTACAGTCGACAATCGAAGAGTAACCGAGTATGAAGATTCCGGAAAAGGGAATGAATCGGAAAATGATGACCCATCAAATGAAGAACTGGGCAACGAATCAAATGATGTCGAGGAAAATGATGGTGAATTGAAAACAGATGTGGAGATGCGAAGAGGTTCGAGAGTTTGGAGACAACCCGAATGGGTTCAAGACTACGAGTTGTCATCAAGTCTAAGCTTTGCTTTAAGTGCGGAAAGTTATGTGGCGAATGATCCGAAAACATTGGAGGAGGCAAAAGCACGTAGCGATTGGCCTCAATGGCAAAATGCAATTTATGAAGAACTAGCATCATTGAAGAAGAACAATGCCTGGAAGTTGACCGAATTACCAAGTGATCGACGCGCAATACAATGCAAATGGGTATTCAAAATAAAAACCAATGAAAACGGTGGTATTGATAAATACAAAGCTAGACTTGTGGCAAAGGGGTTTTCACAGAAAATTGGTTTCGATTACAATGAAACTTATGCTCCAGTTGCTAAGTTGAGCACGTTACGTGTTTTGCTTGCAGTTGCGAATCAGGAAGAATTGTTGATTCATCAAATGGATGTAAAAACGGCGTTCTTAAACGGAAATTTAAAAGAGGAAATATTTATGAATCAACCGGAGGGCTATTCGGATGGGGGACTGGTATGTAGATTGAACAAAGCTTTGTATGGACTAAAGCAAGCATCGAGAATTTGGAACGAGCGTTTTCATGATTTCATTGTTAGATTGGGGTTTCGACGAACGAACTCGGATTCGTGTTTATATGAAAAATCTTCGCATGAAACAAAATTCTTTTTATTATTGTACGTTGATGATCTCATTCTAATTTGTAACAATGTAAATGAAATTAACTTGGTGAAGGAGAAATTATCAAATGAGTTTGAAATGACAAAAATGAATGAATTGAAATATTTTCTGGGATTCAATGTAGAACGTGATAAGAAAAATGGAATTATGAAGTTGAGTCAAAAACATTATCTGCTCAATGTGCTAAGAAAGTTTAGCATGGAGGAATGCAAGCCTATTTCAACACCTATGGAAGTAAATCTCAATCTAAAAAGAGATAGTGCTCAACGTACAACGAAGCCATACAGAGAGTTAATCGGGTGTCTTAACTATGTTGCAATGACTACGAGGCCAGATTTGGCAGCGTCTGTGGGTTATTTCAGTCGATTTCAAAATTGTGCTACAGATGAGCATTTCATGTATCTAAAAAGAATATTAAAATATATCAAAGGGACAATCGATGTTGAACTGGTGTATGCAAGAACACCAAATGTTAAAGTGCTTCAAGGTTTTGCGGATGCGGATTGGGCAGGTGATAGTCATGATCGAAAGTCGACGAGCGGATTCGTGTTCAAAGTGTTTGACTCGACGGTGTCATGGACTTCAAGAAAGCAAATAACAGTCAGTTTATCATCGACAGAGGCAGAATATGTAGCATTGAGTCAGGCGGCATGTGAGGCAGTGTGGTTACGACTTTTACTAACGGAATTAGGTTATCGTAACTTTGATCCGATCACCATTTATGAAGACAATCAGTCATGCATAAAAATTGCTGAAGAGCCGAGAGATCATAAGCGAATGAAGCACATAGATGTCAAACATAACTTTATTCGAGAAGTAATTGGAGATGGAAAAATTGTTGTAAAACATATTCCATCAAGTCTACAGGTAGCCGATATCATGACGAAGAGTTTGAATTGCAAACAGTTTACCGTTTTAAGAAGAGAGTTAGGATTGTTAGATTGAGGAGGGCTGTTGAATAATGTAATAAACAATCTAACATATCACGGTAGATAGGGTACAAGTAGTGTTGTCTCTTTCTCTTTGTAAGTCTTCAGTCTGCTTTGGTATTACAAAGAGGAAACACCTTAATAGAAGAAATAATTGGAAATACATTTATATAAATATATATATAAGCCTGCGTGTTTTATTTAAATATAATATTTATCAGGGTTACCAACATAATCTAACCAAAATGGTTCACAGGGCAAACATTTTGGATCACCGGGCAGAAATTTAAGCCGCAGGGTCACAAACCTAGCAACCAATTGGTTACGTATTCAACTCATGTAGCTATCTTCGTGGTGTACATTTTTTCACCATGTACCATGTACACATCTTTAAAATACTTTTGTGCAACGTGTTTATCTATGTTTTGCATACCATTTGTGAAAAATATTTTGTGCTATTAGAGCAAGGCATATAAAAATTTGCGTACCTTGAGATAAAGTGATTTACTACCATAAATATATTAAAACGCAGAATAGTTTCAACTAAAAAATTATTCCTAGAAAATGGACATTAACAAACAATGGATAAATATTGTATAAACATTATTATTTCCTGGAACATCAAAAACGTGTCTGTTTCAAATAAAACAATTGAAAATAAAAAAATTAAAAAATTTAATTTAAAATAGAACATCACGTGGGAAGTATTAGAATTATCACGTATTCGTAAAATGGTATTTACATATATGTACTTAATGAAACGGAGTTCGATTAGTTGGATTGGCGGTAACCCCATTTAATCGATTATTGTAATAACGAATCATGATCACGTAACAATGATCTGAGTATATTTCTAAAAAAATTGGCATTTTAAATCAAAACAAAATCAATAGGCCATTGTTTATGGAAAATCATTGTGATTTATGTAATTATGGTGGAATTAAAAAAAGAAGATGAGAATGCATAACTCCATCTTCATTGTTTATATGAGCTTGTTTTTATTAACTTTATTAAAAAAATCTGAAGTTATATGGCTTTAATATGCTCCGAAAATTGTAAGAGAATTTAATCCAGTATCGAACTGATGAGCTTATGACTATGAAAAAATCAATCTTCTCAACACCACAAGTACCACAGTTTACATTATAAATAATACAGAATGTATTGTGCAGGTTGTGTTAGCGAATTATACTAATACAACCATATTCTCTTACATTTTTTCTTCTTCACAACATTCACACAGCTCTTTTTCTGTGGAAGCTAATTTTACTTTAATTTTAAATGTTGATTAATTAATTCGTGTAATTTCTAATATACAACCGGTCCTAAGACCATTTTTAATGTGTTTTACAAATTAACACGTAGAATTATATTAGTATTTACGAATAAGTTTTAATTTGTAAAACACATTAAAAATGGTCTTAGGACCATTATACGAATTAATTAACTAACATTCAAAATTAAAGTTTATTAAAAAAATTCATCAATTTGCACAAATTTTTAAAAAATTCAAAGCTTTTTGACTCAAGATTATAACACTGTAGATTAACAAATCATCATTCCAATATAATAAATGTATGGTACCATAAATATTTAAAAAAGAACTCCGAATTACATATAGCTCCAACCTACATCGTTCTTCATAAGATGGAATTTCAATTTTGTACTTGCTCAATCCTGCCAATATGAACTTTTTGATAAGGTTACCAGACTATTGTACTGTATGATTTTTAATATGTTCCGAAAATTGTAAGAGAATTCAATCCAGTTTCGAACGATTATGAAAAAATCAATCTTCTCATCAGGCCGCGGCGACTGGACTGATTATACCACAATTTACATTCTATATATACAGAATGTGCTGTGCGTTAAGTATTAGCGAATCATAACTAAAAATCCCAACATGGAAAACAGATCGTTAAAATATTGTACACGTTTAAGAACAATATTTGACACCTGATAATCATATACTATATGAACTTTTCTCTTACAATAAGACATAACAAGACATTTATCAACGTTTAACCTTATTGACTTTGCATTACTGAATCAACGATGATAGACCCGTTTGCAAATCTGCAGTATTCAGAATTCACAATATAAAATAATTTAAGATCATCTGTAAATTATAGGCTTAAATTATTAAACTCAATGAGGGCCTCAGCTGCATTCTTTCATACTTAGCACAGCATGTTCTGCTGCGTTTCGGATTAAGAGATCACTGGATTTCCTTGAGGACTTGTAATAGTCGATAGTCTTTTTTTCTGATGGCTTTCGCTCCGATAATAGTAATTGTTATGGAACGTACTGCCCTACATTTGATCTTAGTTTATCAGGCTGCCTGGCTAGATACTGCACAGTTTTTCAGGCAATTGCTCTTATGTTCTGTATAATTAAGGCATTGAATCCGACTATTACAAATAAAATTGTTTCACAATTATGTAGGTTCTTGTCCTTTGTGGTATTGAGGGCAATGATATTACTGATTCCCTAGCAAAATCTGGGGCAGGTTTAAATTTATTGGTCCCGAACCAGTTGCTTCCTTATCATTGAACCATTTTACGAATGTGATCAAAATCTGTGCTTTAAGTGAATTAAAACAGCAGTGGACCTCGCTTGAGGGCTACTATAGATTTGCTTTGTCTTTCGACAGGACCATTTGAGAGTCCTGATCACGACTCTTAGTGGTCACGGCCATTTTAAAGTACCCCTTCAGCGCAAGGGGCTGACTATGCCTTGCTTTCGATGGAGTTAGGTTGCAATTATTTGGGTCTAGGCCTATTGTTGGAGATCAGCTGTCTTCCTTGCCTTGGCCTAAAATAGTTCAGTTTATTAAGGTTGCAGTACGCGTTAATCATTTAGGATAGAATCACAGGTTTGCACCATGACTCCTTTGTGGCATTGAGTGTGGTACCTCGGTTGGTTCCAACCACGCTGTGTATAGCAAACAACATGAATATTTAAAATTCAGTAAAATGTCATTAATAAATAATAAAAATATCAATAGCCTCAAATTTGATCCTTGCGGTCCACCAGAGTGACCTCTAATAGAATTTGACTTTACACTATCAATAAACGACTTCTATCTGTAAATAAAAAATTTGTTAAACCAAATATATTGTGTTGTGAGCTGTCAAAAACATTTTTAAAATCAGTATTAACTTATAACCTGATTTAAAAAAGGTTTTTGACACGGGTTATTTATTCTTATCTTATTTGATTACATCGAGATTACAACTAAATTCTTATTCTAACAATAAAACTTGAATTTAACAATTTTCTTATCTCAACATAATTTTCTAGTGTAACTGCAATTCCCACATTTGTAAAGTTTTGTATTATACGTATTGTTATCGCATAATATGATATTCGTTGAGGAACGCGTGTTAACTCTTCCCTTTTTAAATTCGAATATCCTCATTTGATATTCTAGGAAAATGGATCTTTATGAGATTTCTCTTTCCGGATTTAACGTATTTGAAGGTTTCAGCATTAACTGTGTTTTATCAAGCTTTTCAATGTTTGGGTTGTGTAAGATTCGTATCACTTGCTAGATGATTGAGTCGTTAAAACTAATCAACAACGGAGATAAAATTCGAAGCTACTCTTTGGATAAATTCCATCAATATTTCACAGAACACCAAGACGTTGTGGAAAGGTACAAAATATTCATCGCAGACATACATACGCACATGTCTCAGTGGTGCACAACAACTCATTTTTTCCTCAATGAGCAATCGGCAACAAATGTTCAAGCAACAAGACTTTCAGATAACAGCTTTATACCGGGAGATTATGTCAGTCGAGGAAATTCGGGGAACCAACAAACCCAAACCAGCCTCGGATTTAAAACAGAATAAAATGAAAAAGATGATCAGGCATTTCTAACAACAACAAATCCACAGAATAAATCCATCATTTCGCCTGTCAAAAAAATCTTAGAATTAAAAAAAATTCGCGTTTCAAAATATTAAGCCACATGCTACATAATTTATGTGGTGTTTTTCTGCTCCAAGATGATCCAACAACAAACTGTCACATTAACATAAATTATTCCAGCTATAAAGGAGCACACAACAAGAAAAAGGAATCGCCTAACACAACAAGCCAGGACCTATTGATATGTTAATAGGCGCGGACATACATAAATTGTTGTTTATTGTTTATACTACGAATACAAATGATTCATTTAACTCGTTATAATGTACGTATAGAATTGCCTACAACTAGGGATCCGCAAAAAGTATCGATACTTTATAGTATCGATACTTTGATTGCGATACCAAGTACTTTTGTACTCGATACTTTTTTGTAACGATACCCAACTGGTTTAGATACTTTCTGATAAAAAATCGTACATACTACTGCATATTTATGGGCTACACGAATTAAAAAAGGCTGAAATAAAAATGGTCATCAAGAAATGTTCATTAATGAAATAAAAAAAGCCTTAAAAGAATATGTTGTGGATGAGTTAAACCGCCGGTTTGGTGAAATCGAGAACAACCACATTATGGCTGTTTCAAAGATTCTCGATCCCCGCTTCAAAAATATTAATTTCAAAAATACCTTAGCTGGAGCCCGTGCTATTTCATCCATCAGAAAAATAATGGACGCCTCTGATATCACATCATCGTCGCCTGAATCAAATGATGAAGTTGATCGGCCAGAACAGCCCTTAACCTCATACGATTTTTGGAGCCATCAGAAAAAATTAGCTCATGGCCGTCGTAAAAGGCGTTCTGACAAAGACGGAGACAAAGATGGGCTAAGTTTATATTTGGCGAATTCAGTTTGCCCACTAAACTCGAATCCTATAATTCAGTGAGAAGAAATTGAAAACGTTTTCCCTCACTTGTACCGCGTTGTCAAGAAGTACCTGATACCCGGTACCTCAGTATCATCAGAAAGATTGTGTAGCGGCTCACTCATGCATGCTCCGCCACAAATTATCACTCAAATACATTGGCGTCTGAATTAACCCAACCAATAATGCAACGTCTTCACAACGCTCAACGTTGACATTACCATTTGGGAACACACGCATTCAATCAATGAACTACTGTCTCTTCCACATGAAGAAACAACAAAACAAAATAAAATATTTCTTTTCACATCACTGCTCTCGTTCTCTGCAGCGACAACACATCGCTTGTGGTGTTGGTCGCCCACCATATTTGGTGCTGTCGGCAAAATAGTGACAAAATATGTATTAAAATAAATGTTTATAAAATAATTAAATTAAAATAAAATTTATTAATTAAATAAAATTAAAATTATTAAAATAAATAATTTATTAAATTAAGTTCATAATTTGTTATTATTTATTTGTGAACGCTAAAATTGTTGTCTAAAGCTGGAGCGATTTTAACACAAACCCGAAACAGACTTATGGGTGACAGGGTGGACAAACTTCTCTTTCTCAAAATTACTAGTTAAAATTTGTTTTGTGTTTCTTTTGTATAGTAAACACATTATAACAAATACAAATTTACATAAATGCCTTATTGGTCCCTCCTTATTAAAAAACTTATATTAGAAATCAGCTAAGTGTTTTTAAATTGTACTCGATACTTTTATTATGATACTAGTAATGTGTAAAGTATCGATACTTTCATTTTGATACCACATCCCTACCTACAACTTCAAATACTGTATTATTGTCGTAAAGAATGCTATGGGTTTTACAGATTGAGGTGATATGTTTGCTACGTTGAGTTACATGTACGTTGTGTATTTACGAAAGAGTATACTACCTGAGCAGCTATTATGGTACAATTTGTCTGATTTTATATTGTTTTGGATCCTTAAAGATTGATGCACTAAGAGCTTACCACGGGGTGAGGGGGGAAGGGCTATTTTAAGAGTGAATTAACCTCAAGAGTTGTTCTAAATTGCGAAAATATCCCTTTTACTCAGTTTTATAATGTAGCTTAGCGAGGTTTTAGGTGATTGTTATAGAATGTGAAGGTTAGGAAAACCGGTATTAGTTAGCGAAACCCTTTTTGTTTCCTTCTCTATTTTCCCATATAGAAATTCACTCTTCACCCTGTTGCCTGGGTATAACAAAAATTGCCAATTCAGCTTAAATATTTATATTTTCTTAAATTTCGCTTAATGTTACTCAAATTATTGTTACGTTTTTGCCTTGTCACTCAAGGTTCGTATCACTGGATTGTAAATAATACAAAATCAATTTAATTTATCACCAACGAATTTATTTATTTCACAAAAGCTGTGTTTTTTTATTCGCTCCCCATAGCTGCTATCGAGAGCCGTCATTTTTCTATACCTAAATTTAAATGTGACGCGCTATTTATTGGTAAACTAAATTTATTTAACATCAGACTATCATTTTTAATTCAACTGTTTAGCGAACATTTGATATAAAAAATATTTGGCTCTACCTATTTATACGGAGCGCTATCGGGAGCCAAATTTTATATGACGGCTCTCGATAGCAGCTATCCGGAGCGAATAAAAAAACGCAACTAAAATTTATTACAACACAGTTTATCAATAAAAATTCACAAAATCACTTTATATAAATTATTCTCCAATTTTACTATTCACTTATAATTTTTATTTCGCACTACAACACTTTTTAAATCACTTTTTAATTACTTTTTAATCTTCACACTGTCGCTTTCCAAATACTACTAATAATCTTAGAAGTTTACACTATCGCGTTCCAAATACTAATAATCCAATTCGATCTTGTTCGCCTTTTTATATATGCAAACCAAACTTCTCGAAAGTTAATGACTTTTCTAGTTAGAATAGTGTAGAAACATTTAGAACTGTTTTATCATGGAAAACTTCATTTAGTACATGGAGTAAAACATTGAGCTATTAGTAACTTATTCTATCACACGCTAGGTGTCACCGTCACATTATATTATTGTGACGGTGACACCTAGTGTGTAATAGAATAAGTTAAATTAATAGCTCAATGTCTAACTGTACTAAAATGGAATTTTCCATGATAAAAATTGTTCTAAATGTTTCTACGCTATTCTAACTGGAAAAGACATGAGCTTTCTAGAAGTTTGATTTGTGTATATAAAAAGGCGAACGAGATCGAATTGGATTATTAGTATTTGGAACGCGATAGTGTAAACTTCTAAGATTATTAGTAGTATTTGGAAAGCGACAGTGTGAAGATTAAAAAGTAATTAAAAAGTGATTTAAAAAGTGTTGTAGTGCGAAATAAAAATTATAAGTGAATAGTAAAATTGGAGAATAATTTATATAAAGTGATTTTGTGAATTTTTATTAATAAACTGTGTTGTAATAATTCTTGTGTTAAATAAATAAATTCGTTGGTGATAAATTAAATTGATTTTATATTATTCACAATCTAGTGATACGAACCTTAATTGACATGGCAAAAATGTAACATTATTTAACGTTGAGGGTTTTGTTGTAAGCTTTTCTTTGTTTTACGCCTAAAGGTTCGTATATTATATGTATATATGATAAGTGGAAGAGTGGCGAGATATTCACAACAATATGGTGGAATTGTATTACTCAAAAAACTGAAATCGAGTGAATAATATCTGGTCGCATAAACCACACCAATAAAATCAAAGAAAATCAAAGCAAAGGGCGGGGGCCAGACGGTAACATATGGAAAAGGTGGAAAAGGGCTGTAAAAAAGAAGCAGAATTTAAGAGAGATTATTATAATTTCATGATTGAATTCATTGAACTAAAACCTATGAAGAAGATACATGATGTTTTGACGTTGGATTCTTCCCGTACTTACCACACACCGCATCATGCCGTTATTAATAAGGTAAGCATAACAACCAAACCGAGAGTATTGTTTGGCGCTTCGTGTAAAACAATTATGAATGTTTCTCTCAACGATACTACAATAGAACAATACTACTTAGATGGAGGAAGTATCAATACGTGTTTACTGCTGATACCGAAAAAATGTTCCGGCAAATCAACATAGCCAAACCAGATTCCAATTTCCAAATAATATTAAGGGACCTTCTGAGAATCAGAAAATCTTAACGTATAGATTAAATATCGTAACAAACGGAACATAATCCGCAACAACACTAAAACTATAACCTTCCCTAAGGGATTTTTATGTGGATGATCTTTTAACGGGGGCACATAGTTTAGAAGAGGAGAAATTTTATTTTTGATAAGAAAAATTAAAACATTTATCAAATAATTTCAAGGAATCTGACGACACTGTCAAAACATTAGTGTTACATTGGAATTCATCAACTGAGGTATTTCAAATAAAAGTCAAAATGCCAAAACCTATATACTATCAAAATCATCAAGAATCTTTAATCCTTTAGGAGGGTTAGCTCCAGTCTTAATTACAGCAAAACCCTTCTTCGAGATCTATGTGCCTCTGGACACGATTGGGATGAAAAGGTTCAACCAGGAGACGCTGAATGAAAGCCAATAATCCTTTTTGTCTCTACTGTAAAGAACTCTACAATTGACTTCGAAAGATTTTCTTCAATAGAGCGGGCCTGTTCACTCTCGGGGGTTGAATCGTATGTGAAACTAGAGGAATTAAAATCTGAATTAAAATCAATCATTAAAATTGTATAACTACAATGCTTTGGAAGGGAGTTAAATAGGTTAAATTACAAGCAAGGTTTATAAAATGATAGTACAATAATAACATTTAACCCCTTTGTCGATGGCGACGGATTATTAGGAGTTGGAGAAAGACTGGACACCGCAAACCTCACATTTGATGAGAAACATCCAATAATAGTACCTAGAACTCATCGATTATCGAAATTGATCACCAAAAAGCACACCACAAAACACTGCTTGGACGAAACTAGGTCACTTTAGCCTATACTTAAGATGAAATTACTGGATAATAAACGCGAAAAACTCAATTCGTTTTTAATCCATAATTGATTGGTATGTAGCAGAGTAAAAAGATCGAACTCGCAACAATTAATGAGAATATCACCAACTAAAGTAGTCTTCAGTTCGGTCGCTTCAGTTTGAAGATATACAAAGGGCGCTGCAAAAACTTTCCAAGATGGCGGCCCAAATGTTGTGGCTGCTATTAAAATATTAAAGAAACAAGCTCAACAACAAACTAAAGAATTGGTTGCTAAACTAGCAGAAAATGGGACCGAATTTCATTTTATTCCTCCGGGAAGTCCTCACTATGGAGGATTAATTATTACATTTTTATTAGACAGAGCAATGATAGTAACACCGGTGGTTACCTCCGTTAACAGAATACCCTTACTTCATCACCTGCAGCATTCGCTCCGTCTATCGTGCAGCCTGTCATTGGGTTGTGGTGGTGTCCATTCAGAGTCTTGATAACTGTATTTAGATCATTTCACACAGTCGCATACACTACACTCATGGTTATTCATCTAAACATAATAATTAATATTTCATATTTTGAATAATATGTGGTATAACCAATAGGTTTATAGGCCACATATTCTTTTTGTTGGTCTTTATGCCACGTTTAGAAATTATGAATCCAAGAAATTCCACTGTTCTTTCAGAAATTCAGACTTATCGAGTTGGATCTTCTTATTAGCTTCTTCTAAAGTCTTAAATATGATCCCCATGTTTCAAAAGTGTTCTTTTCTGATTTACAAAAGATGATTATATTAACGATGTACACATAACCACGTTTTCTTATATGTTGTCGTAGGATGTCTTTAAAAATACGTTGAAACATCGACGCGTAAATTCGTACTTTCCGTGGTATTCTGAAAACGATGTTTTTTTCGATATCCAATTATTTTAGTGGGATTTGGTGAAAACCGCTTTTCAAATCTACAATCGAAAAGAGTTGGTTTTCTCCCAGATTTTCTAGAATATCGTTAATCTCTGGGATCAGCTATCTGTCGGGAATTATAATAGTATTTAGTTTTAGATGACTAATCGATATTTGCTCCCTCCAAATGCGTCAGTTTTTTTTGGAACGATCCAAATGGTTGAAATTGTTTGTCGACTTCGTGTTTCAGGCACATAAGTTAAGGATACGGTCGTACATAGACTGGTTCTGTATTTATCTGGTGAGCGATTTAAATAGCTTGAGTCTTAAAAGTGTTGGTTGAGTGGAACCGTTATGTTTTGGTAAATGATCATGAAACCATTGCTTGTTGGTATTGTGCCACCGATTTGTTTTAGGATGTCTATGCCAATTATCCAATCAAATAATTTTAGTGCAGGTAAAATAAAGAATTTAAGATTCTTTTAGAATAAGATTGGGCAAGTATTGCGCCTGAATGTAGTTTACGATAGAATCAGTGTCCACTAAAAAATTTAAACCTTTGAATCTCTTCACAACGTGTTTCTTATAGGGTTCCGCACTATCGAACCAACAAACAGCAATTCGAAGCATCAGCTTTGCGAAATTTGCGGGAACCTTATCGCTCCGGTGCAATAACATTATATTTGAGATAATTTTTACAAAATTTTTAAAACTTAAAAAATAAATTAGGAACTCATTCAGTTAAATTTCAAAATTTATAATCTCCTCTCCAATATCCTGTAATTAAATCTCACCCAAACTGGTGCATAAATTTATAAAAACGTGAATCAGTATTTTGCAGCAGTTCTTCCTTAAACCCATATTCAGTTATGCGTCCATCATTCAACACCATAATTTTATTACAAATATCTAGTGATTGTGGGCGATGTGCTACCACCATCATAATCGAATCATGATATTGTTCCGAATTTAGTAGATCTTGTATTAAGCGTTCCGTTTTTAAGTCAACTTTTGAGCATGTTTCATCAAAAACCATAATTTTTGTATTCCTCAAGAGTCCTCGAATAAGGCACAGTAGTTGTTTCTCCCCATCTGAAATAATTTTGGATTCCATTTTCATATTCAATTTATCTTTTAACCCCATTAAATTTAATCTTTCGAGCATTTTATAGATTTCATTGGGTAAATATAAATTTGAGGGGTCCAAATTTTCGATTAGACTACCATCAAATATATCACATTCTTGAGGTATTAATGTTATAAGGTTACGTAAGGATTTTAGTTTTATAGTTTGGGTATTTTTGCCGCATATTTGTATTTGCCCACTATAGATTTCAAATAGTCGTAAGAGCGATGAGATAATTGTTGATTTTCCGCTTCCCGTCCGTCCAATGATGCCAATCCGATCACATGATTCCAATTCAAATGATATATTATGCAGCACGAGGCGATCATCATAACAAAAATTGACTGCATTAAATGTTACGGTCATTCGACCATTGTTAGTTATTTCTAAAGTTTCTGTACCGTCATCCTGCTCGTAACTTTTATTTAGAAACTCGTCGATTTTATTAAACGAAACCATTTGATCGTTAACATTTGTTATTGACATGTTCAGCTGATTAAGATTAGAGATTATTTTTCCGGTACAAATTAGTGCTATACCAAATGCGGCACTCGATGAATTTAGCATTACCAACGCTGACATTGTTGTAAACACAATGGAAATTCCAACGAATTCTAAATGGCATGTAAACCATCTATGACCAATTTGTGCTATTAATGCTTGCCCTAGATAACTGTCTAGTCTTTTGTACAGCCGTTGCTTAAAACTATCCACCATTCCATTGATTTGAATGATTACAGCGCCTGTTTCAGCGTCTCCAAAATATTTGCTTATCATTAAATTACGTTGTCGTTCCGATGTTTTTAGCCGAAATGATATTTGCATATTAAACCGGATTAGTGCAATGTACAATCCGATAAGTATCAAAGATGTGCCGACACCAATTCCCGTCCAATAATTCCATTTCGATAAATACCACAGTGATGCGATCGAGGATAACATTGTGAAGATTTTTTCGACTAAATCTCGATAAGCTTTCGGTAGAGCTGTATCGATTGCTGCAAAATCCGATGAAAATAAATAACTGACACCGCCTGATGTCATTTTATGAAAATACTGAATTGGTAATTTGAAGAGCGACACTACTCCTTTACTGATCAGTCGATTGGATAAATTTAGGCAGCAGTAGAAAATGATAATCCAATTTACGGTCATAATCGATACTAGAAATAAAATTAAATTGGTTAACAAAAATTAAGAAATTTGAAATTTAATCGAGGAGACCTACTTTCTGATAGTTTTAGTAGTCCATATTTTAAAAGTGTTTCGTTTTTATTCGGCGAAGTTGCAAGTTCTGATAATGATCGGTATGACTCGATCGAGCACAATAATCCAACGATAGCTAATAAAATCACAATGAATATGCAATACCTGCCAAATTGTTCTGCAAATAATGCGTATAATTTTTTGATTGGTAATTGTTGATTTTCGTTATTATTATTCCTGTCGTTAGAAAGAAGTCCGTCTGTGTCTTGTATAATTCGAGTATCGCTCTTTGGCTCACTTTCTGTGAGATTATTGTTTGCTGTACCTATTACCGTAGCCTCTCTTTTAATTGTTTTTGTTATGGGGCGTGTCAATTCCGAATATTGATTCGACTTCTGGAATTCTTTAAATGGCATAATCACAATTCTCTTTTCCGCCAATAATATGATATTATCGATATCCGAATGGTTTAAAACCGTAAAATTATTAGCCACATACAGTAAAGTTTTATCTTTTAAAATGCCATCGACGCGATTCAATAGATTATTCAAAATTTGTTTGGTCACTTGAATATCGACTGAAGTTAACGGATCGTCTAGTAAATATATGTCGGCATTTTGATATACCGACCGAGCCAAACAAATTCGTTGTTTCTGCCCACCCGATAAATTAACACCCCGTTCGTTTACATCAGTTTTATCACCGTACTGTAGTTCCCTCAAATCAGGATTTAAGCAAAGCTTTTCGAGTAGTTCTCCATATAGTTGGTCATTCTTGTAACCAAACACAATATTTTCTTCGACCGTGGCTTGAAATAAAAATGATTCTGCCGGAACATATGAAACAGTTCCGTCAATATTCACGTTTCCGCCTATATTCACCAGTTTTAGTAAGGCCGAGAGGAATGTTGATTTTCCCGCACCAATATCACCAATTATCACATTTCTACTACCCTTTGGTATATCAAAGCTAATGTCCATGTATTCGTGTGATCCACATTTAAATGAAACTTTTTCTATTTGAATCGCAACATTTAACTCGGACATTTGTATTTTTTTTGGAGCAGTGTATTCTGTAATCGGATCATTTAGAAAATTAACGATATGTTCCCAGGAATTTTTAAGTTTTTTTCTGCCAATCCACAGTTTTGAGCACATTTTTGTCGGAAAGTTCATAGTCTCCAAGTAGCTTAGAGTCACGAATATTTTTTCGATTGTTAATGGTTGTGATGACCACATAAAAATGATTAGCATGATAAGTGAAAGAGTTAATGGTGCAACAGTTTGTATTGCGTACGAAATTGTTTCGAAGATTTGTAGTTTCTTAAGTTTTTCCACTTCTTCAAGGCGAAGTTTTTCCAATTCTTTTTCTTTCTTTAAATCGTAAAGCTTTACTATTTTTATTCCGTTGGTTACTTCTTTCAAAATTAGCAAACGTTTACGTTGAACATTTTTGTATTCACGGTCGTATTCTTGAACTGACCTGCTGATCAGATGCTCAATCTTACTTAGTGTAAAAATGAATAGGACGAGAGCAAATATTGCTACAATTTCATTGATGTAGTATAAATAGTACAATGTAATGATAAGTGTGAGTAAAAATGCCCAGGTGTAATTAAAATCGGTCAAAAATGATGTAATTCTGTAAATAATAATTCGATAATTAGCAAGGGGTATGGGATTAATGTATGAGATAATACTTACGCCAGTAAATCCGTTGTTATCATGCTATTGTTAAATTTTTTGGTATTTGGCCGATCGCAAATGTCAAGCAATATTTTCGAATTTATCAAATGCGTTATAATCGTTTTGATCTCCAACGAAATAAGATTTTGGATTTCCAAATTTTTGTTTTGGCAATACGTAATGCCAAGCGATGCACCCGAAAATTGTACTACCATTAATAATCCTTGTAAATGGGTTTCATCGCCGCCCGCATAATTTAGAAAGTATCTATGCAGAATAAAGAACAAACATTAATTCGGAATATTTACTACACCTGTGTAATCAATTTACGGATAAAAATATAGCGGATACAAATAATATAATCCGGTCAAAAGTAATCGAAACACTACGGTCACAATAAAACGTTTCCAATACACTAAAACTAAAGATTTTATTAACTGTTTGCCATTTTGGTCATAAGTTCGCATAAAATTTTGTACAATTTGTTGAGATTGTAGCTCATCAAATCCTTTCAAATCTGTTGGAATATTTTTTTGTTTAAAAATTTGGCGAGCGACTGGCCAAAATTTGTAGTAGAACAAGTTGGTGTACAATTTTTTGATTACGCCCATTATGCTCACTGGATATGTGACTGAATTGGTACGAAACACTTTATAAACTAAAACAAACTCGACTATCTAATCACAATAAACCAAAATAAATATTACAATTATTTTGCAAAACAATTTTATCAACAATTAATTTATCTGACTGTATTTGTATGCGCTATTCGAAACAACTAAAAACAATTAAAATGTATTTCCCATTATTTATATCATTTATGAAGCACTGCAATCAGAATTTAAAAAAAAAAAATTAAACGGAGAAATGACACAATGCGTTGATAAGAAATCAAAATTCTAATACATTACTTCCTTTTGTTAAATTTGTATTTAAACTTGATTAACAATCGGCCAAATTTCCATTGAATCATTGAAACCAAAATAATTTTGTTTGGTTCTGCAAAATTTTGAACCATTTCAAATTTTATGGCAAAATTTGAATTCAAATAAATTATTCTTAATCCAAACTTTATTACCTTACTTTTTAATTATAAAAATTTTAAAAGAAATTTTCAATCTCAATATTGCATTTGAGTCGTGTTGCAATATGCTAATTATAATCAAAGGAATAAAGTAGAGGACACTAGTAATAGTCCGAGCACCTGGAGTGATATACATACTTAATTTGACCAAATTGTACAAAAAATACAAAAAAAAATTTGTCACAGTAGGATAGAGACAATAAAAAAGTAGTTTGTTACTTTTTCACTTTCGTTGTTGTTGTGTGAATTGATAAAAAAAAAATTGCATTTTTATAATTATTATATGGAAAAATATCACGTACGATCATTGTTATTATATATCAAAACAAACTAAACTTTAACTTGTCATTTTGGCGTTTGGAACAATTATTTTAAAATGCTGTCGTTGTCTTCTGTATTAATAATGAATTTTGAGTTGTAATTATTTTTGATAAATGGGGTGTCTTTGATATGGAATTGCATAATATTAAATTATCTTTATTAGGAGCCGTTGATTCATTACCTACGGTGAATGAGGGTATTATAGCTTACACCACAGCACAAGCGCGTTTAAAATTATACTCTTATTTGGAACAAATAGGACCGAAGGACGAATCGTAAAACTTTTAGAAACGGAAGCACATATGGTTCCCAATTTTTCATTTTCCAAAGAAATGACATTCTTTGGGAGAAAAAAACTGCTAAATAAAAAAAAAACGGAACTACCTACACTCTAAAAAATGAAACATTGGTTGTCTAAATTTACGTCGACGTCGCTTGCGTCGCGACGCACGCACAGTGTCAGATTTTGTTGAAAAAGTTGTAAAAATTATGAATCATGGCTATTAGTGGAGATACATTTTTGAAATTTTGAGGATATGTAGAAGATAGCATACAGTTTAAGAGAAATCAAAAAAATAGAAAACCAGTGATGAAACACACTTTTAAAAAGCTAAAAATCTAATTAAAAGAACAAGTATTGTATATGATTTATATAATTTTTAATTTTAGTATTTTTTAAGTAGTATCACAAATATTAGTACATAAAACGTATTAAATAAGTTCTGTCCTCCCATAAGAACCCGTCTCAGCAGTGCAATACTAATAGCACTGCTGAGACGGGTTCTTATGGGAGGATTGAGTGTTATTTCAAAAAATTGAGTAGTATTTAGAAAAGTATTTTAAAAAAATCAAGCTCTAGCTAAATTACAACAAATCAAAATATATTACAAATTCTTGTTCGTTCGATATTAAAGCAATTTTAATTGATTTATTTTTTGAGTGTTCATTAAAAAAGGTATATGGCGTTCTAAAGTTGAAGTGTGATTTCAAAGAGAGCACTTTTGTAGAACTTTTATTAAATGAACGGTTCATATGGACTAGGGCTTTTAATTAACTAATAGAGGCCTATTCTATATGCTAGTCAAACCTTTGTCATCATTGTTGGCAATGGCCGATATTGGTCTTGAGGGTTGAGTGCGATTTCAAAAAAAAAATGTTTGTAGAACTTTTATTAAATAAACGATTCGTAGGGATTAGGGTTTTTTAACTAAGTAATTTACCTACGTCCTGGACAGTTTTAAACTTTTGAATTTTCAAACTTTTGAACATTTAGAGTTTTGGGATTTCGAATTTTAAACTTTTAAACTTTTAAACTTTTAGTCTTTTGAACTTTTCAACTTCTAAACTTTTAAACTTTTATTAGAATTTTATTAAACTGTTGTTAAACTTAAACTTTTGTTAAACTTTTTATTAAACTTTTATTAAACTCTTATTAAACTTCTGTTAAACTTTTGCCAAACTTTTGTTAAATTTTTATTAAATTTTTATTAAACTTTTGTTAAACTTTTGTAAAACTTTTGTTAAACGTTTATTAACCTTTTCTTAAACTTTTGTTCTTTTATTAAACTTTTGTTAAACTTTTATTAAACTTTTGTTAAACTTCTATTAAACTTTTGTTAAACTTTTATTAAACTTTTAAACATTTAAATTTTGAACTTTTAAACTTTTGGACTTTTAAACTTTCAAACTTTTAAACTTATAAACCTTTAAATTTTGGAATTTTGAACTTTTAAACTTTTAAAATTTTACACTTTTACACTTTTATTCTATTAAGCTTTTAGACTTTTGGACTTTTGAACTTTTAAACTTTTAAACTTTTGAATTTTTGAACTTTTAAACCTCTAAACTTTTGAACTTTTAAACTTTTAAACCTTTAAACTTTTAAACTTTTATTCAACTTTTATTAAACTTTTGTTAAACGTTTATTAAACTTTTAAATTTTGAACTTTTAAACTTTTGAACTTTTAAACTTTTAGACTTTTGAACTTTTCAACTTTTAAACTTTAAAACTTTTATTAGAATTTTATTAAGCTGTTGTTAAACCTTTTTATTAAACTTTTATTAAACTCTTATTAGACTTCTGTTAAACTTTTGTTAAATTTTTATTAAATTTTTATTAAACTTTTGTTAAACTTTTGTTAAACTTTTGTTAAACGGTTATTAAACTTTTCTTAAACTTTTGTTCTTTTATTAAACTTTAGTTAAACTTTTATTAAACTTTTGTTAAACTTCTATTAAACTTTTGTTAAACATTTATTAAACTTTTAAACATTTAAATTTTGAACTTTTAAACTTTTGGACTTTTAAACTTTCAAACTTTTAAACTTATAAACTTATAAATTTTGGAATTTTGAACTTTTAAACTTTTAAAATTGTACACTTTTACACTTTTAATCTTTTAAGCTTTGGGACTTTTGGACTTTTAAACTTTTAAACTTTTAAACTTATGAATTTTTGAACTTTTAAACCTTTAAACTTTTGAACTTTTAAACTTTTAAACCTTTAAACTTTTAAACTTTTATTAAAGTTTTATTAAACATTTGTTAAACGTTTATTAAACTTTTAAATTACTTTTAAATTTTTAAACTTTTAAACTTTTAAACTTTTAAACTTTTAAACTTTGAAACTTTTAAACTTTTAAACTTTTAAACTTTTAAACTTTTAAACTTTTAAACTTTTAAACTTTTAAACTTTTAAACTTTTAAACTTTTAAACTTTTAAACTTTTAAACTTTTAAACTTTTAAACTTTTAAACTTTTAAACTTTTAAACTTTTAAACTTTTAAACTTTTAAACTTTTAAACTTTTAAACTTTTAAACTTTTAAACTTTTAAACTTTTAAACTTTTAAACTTTTAAACTTTTAAACTTTTAATATTTTAAACTTTTAAACTTTTAAACTTTTAAACTTTTAATATTTTAAACTTTTAAACTTTTAAACTTTTAAACTTTTAAACTTTTAAACTTTTAAACTTTTAAACTTTTAAACTTTTAAACTTTTAAACTTTTAAACTTTTAAACTTTTAAACTTTTAAACTTTTAAACTTTTAAACTTTTAAACTTTTAAACTTTTAAACTTTTAAACTTTTAAACTTTTAAACTTTTAAACTTTTAAACTTTTAAACTTTTAAACTTTTAAACTTTTAAACTTTTAAACTTTTAAACTTTTAAACTTTTAAACTTTTAAACTTTTAAACTTTTAAACTTTTAAACTTTTAAACTTTTAAACTTTTAATATTTTAAACTTTTAAACTTTTAAACTTTTAAACTTTTAAACTTTTAAACTTTTAAACTTTTAAACTTTTAAACTTTTAAACTTTTAAACTTTTAAACTTTTAAACTTTTAAACTTTTAAACTTTTAAACTTTTAATATTTTAAACTTTTAAACTTTTAAACTTTTAAACTTTCAAACTTTTAAACTTTTAAACTTTTAAACTTTTAAACTTTTAAACTTTTAAACTTTTAAACTTTTAAACTTTTAAACTTTTAAACTTTTAAACTTTTAAACTTTTAAACTTTTAAACTCTTAAACTTTTAAACTTTTAAACTTTTAAACTTTTAAACTTTTAAACTCTTAAACTTTTAAACTTTTAAACTTTTAAACTTTTAAACTTTTAAACTTTTAAACTTTTAAACTTTTAAACTTTTAAACTTTTAAACATTTAAACTTTTAAACTTTTAAACTTTTAACCTTTTAAACTTTTAAACTTTTAAACTTTTAAACTTTTAAACTTTTAAACTTTTAAACTTTTAAACTTTTGAACTTTTAAACTTTTAAACTTTTAAACTTTTAAACTTTTAAACTTTTAAACTTTTAAACTTTTAAACTTTTAAACTTTTAAACTTTTAAACTTTTAAACTTTTAAACTTTTAAACTTTTAAACTTTTAAACTTTTAAACTTTTAAACTTTTAAACTTTTAAACTTTTAAACTTTTAAACTTTTAAACTTTTAAACTTTTAAACTTTTAAACTTTTAAACTTTTAAACTTTTAAACTTTTAAACTTTTAAACTTTTAAACTTTTAAACTTTTAAACTTTTAAACTTTTAAACTTTTAAACTTTTAAACTTTTAAACTTTTAAACTTTTAAACTTTTAAACTTTTAAACTTTTAAACTTTTAAACTTTTAAACTTTTAAACTTTTAAACTTTTAAACTTTTAAACTTTTAAACTTTTAAACTTTCAAACTTTTAAACTTTTAAACTTTTAAACTTTTAAACTTTTAAACTTTTAAACTTTTAAACTTTTAAACTTTTAAACTTTTAAACTTTTAAACTTTTAAACTTTTAAACTTTTAAACTTTTAAACTTTTAAACTTTTAAACTTTTAAACTTTTAAACTTTTAAACTTTTAAACTTTTAAACTTTTAAACTTTTAAACTCTTAAACTTTTAAACTTTTAAACTTTTAAACTTTTAAACTTTTAAACTTTTAAACTCTTAAACTTTTAAACTTTTAAACTTTTAAACTTTTAAACTTTTAAACTTTTAAACTTTTAAACATTTAAACTTTTAAACTTTTAAACTTTTAACCTTTTAAACTTTTAAACTTTTAAACTTTTAAACTTTTAAACTTTTAAACTTTTAAACTTTTAAACTTTTAAACTTTTGAACTTTTAAACTTTTAAACTTTTAAACTTTTAAACTTTTAAACTTTTAAACTTCTAAACTTTTAAACTTTTAAACTTTTAAACTTTTAAACTTTTAAACTTTTAAACTTTTAAACTTTTAAACTTTTAAACTTTTAAACTTTTAAACTTTTAAACTTTTAAACTTTTAAACTTCTAAACTTTTAAACTTTTAAACTTTTAAACTTTTAAACTTTTAAACTTTTAAACTTTTAAACTTTTAAACTTTTAAACTTTTAAACTTTTAAACTTTTAAACTTTTAAACTTTTAAACTTTTAAACTTTTAAACTTTTAAACTTTTAAACTTTTAAACTTTTAAACTTTTAAACTTTTAAACTTTTAAACTTTTAAACTTTTAAACTTTTAAACTTTTAAACTTTTAAACTTTTAAACTTTTAAACTTTTAAACTTTTAAACTTTTAAACTTTTAAACTTTTAAACTTTTAAACTTTTAAACTTTTAAACTTTTAAACTTTTAAACTTTTAAACTTTTAAACTTTTAAACTTTTAAACTTTTAAACTTTTAAACTTTTAAACTTTTAAACTTTTAAACTTTTAAACTTTTAAACTTTTAAACTTTTAAACTTTTAAACTTTTAAACTTTTAAACTTTTAAACTTTTAAACTTTTAAACTTTTAAACTTTTAAACTTTTAAACTTTTAAACTTTTAAACTTTTAAACTTTTAAACTTTTAAACTTTTAAACTTTTAAACTTTTAAACTTTTAAACTTTTAAACTTTTAAACTTTTAAACTTTTAAACTTTTAAACTTTTAAACTTTTAAACTTTTAAACTTTTAAACTTTTAAACTTTTAAACTTTTAAACTTTTAAACTTTTAAACTTTTAAACTTTTAAACTTTTAAACTTTTAAACTTTTAAACTTTTAAACTTTTAAACTTTTAAACTTTTAAACTTTTAAACTTTTAAACTTTTAAACTTTTAAACCTTTAAACTTTTAAACTTTTAAACTTTTAAACTTTTAAACTTTTAAACTTTTAAACTTTTAAACTTTTAAACTTTTAAACTTTTAAACTTTTAAACTTTTAAACTTTTAAACTTTTAAACTTTTAAACTTTTAAACTTTTAAACTTTTAAACTTTTAAACTTTAAAACTTTAAAACTTTTAAACTTTAAAACTTTTAAACTTTAGAACTTTTAAACTTCTAAACTTTTGGTGTGTTTTTGCAATTTCCTCCATTTTCCTATTATCTTCGATATTTTTAAAACGATTATCGGTGGTGACATAATCAGGAATCAGAATCCATGTCACTACTTGCATTTTCAAATGAATCTATTTCTGATTTAAATGTACGTTATATAGTCTATAGTTTAAGCACGATGTTCCAGGTTTTTGAGTTTGTCCCAGTTGTTGGTGGGCTTCATTTTCACGCACGATTTAAGTATCATTACGCGTTGGGTTGGAATTTGAACTTTCGATTGGTTCATTTTTAAACTCATCATTTAGACTATGGTTAACTTTAACCATTGCCATCAATCGCAGAACCATTGATAACTCGACTAATTACTTCGGTTTAAACACACCAAAGTATTGAAATCCTGTCAAAAATTACCAGAAATTTAGTTGGTGCAAAACAACTTTTCTCAAGATTTGAAAGTCTCTGAGTCTAAAAAAGAAAAAAAAATGTTCGTCCGTTTGTTTGGACGTTTGGATGTCAGGATGGCTTAATGTCTGGATGAATAAATAATGTCTGAACGCATGGTATCTCAAGAATGGCTTGTCCGAATTAGAATTTTTTTCGGAAATCTGTTTCTATGGTCAATGCGGAGATTTGAAAATCTGTTCGAACCTATACGTTAAGGGGGTCGGGTACCTGCCGTACGAATTGACCCAAAACACCTGGTTATAGAAATATTTACCAATTTTTAATACCATATATGCTACTATATAAGGTTTAGTTGAAGTTGAGCTGGAGTTGAGTTGAGTTGGATTGAGATATAGTGAGCAGTTGGCCACTTTTTTATTGTATTTATGCTGGTTTGAGGATTGAATTGAAAGAGAATTTGCGGTTGGGTTGAGTTGTTAGTTCGGGTTGGATTAGTGTTTAGTGAGTAGTTGAGCAATCTATGTATATATGTGAATAGTTGTATGTATGTACAGCAAACCATATGTGTATGATATTTAAATCAATGCACATGCCTTGACCCATTTGAAGCAAACTGTAAACAAATATTGCTTATGACTTGAGAAAGGTTATTGTTAATATCTTAAACCTTAAATTGAACCTTTACATTTCAAATTGAATCTTTCAGATTTCAAATTAAACCTTTAGCAAATTATATGAATGGCCAATTAGAATGAATTTTGTGAAATTTGACATCCGCGAAGGAAATGGGATTCTAAAATGATACAATGAATAAAGTTCTGGAATATGGCCAAGTATGATGGAACTTGAAATAGAATGAAATGTGATCCAAAAATAATTTTTAGACAATGTTGTGAGAAGTATGTCAATATGGCTTCTATAATGTTGTCTGTTTAGGTTTCTGTGAATCAGACAACGATCAAGATTATCTCCGTAATAATATTCAAGTTCCATTGGAAATTCTTCATGCCACTCCTTCGCTTTAAACTATAGGTTATATTTTCTGAATATTTGCTCTCTGAGCGTTAAATTTGGTCATGCGTTTAGAAAAGTATAGTTTGTAGCGGGCACGCGCCGCAGTATTGAAACAACTAACGGTAGTGCAGAGTTTAGGAAATAGAAATATTATTTTAAATCCTCATTCCCCATTGGGTTGGCCGTTAATTTAATTATTGCATTTAGGATTGTATTGCGATTGAGATGGTCTTGGTTAAGTTGTAAGTTGAGTTTGACGTTAAGCTGAAGATGGCCTTAAGAGGTTCATTAATCAAGACCGAAGTTCCGATCACCTCACAAGGTTTCAGCCCTTAAACTTTTCATTTTAATATTTTTTTTTAAATCTTTTTTTAGTTATTCCGTTTTCCCAAAATCAAAGTTAACACGAAATGAAATATGTATGTGTCTCTTTTAGCCAAGTGTAACATCTCTGCAACTATACACATACACAACTTTACCTAACGAATATAATGCTGATAAGAACTCATTTTCGTAATAACACGTGTTATTACGTTGTTCATTTTTGTCACAGACCTTTTGCTGTGTTCAAACGCCTAATGGTCTTACTATTTAATAAGCTTTGTTGTTATTTATCTGGACGCCTAAATGTTTGTGGTTTATATATTTTGTATGCTTAATATTAACAAGAATTTAAGTTACAGTAAATAATAATTCACAACAACACTAGATTAATTAATAAAAACTTCGGAGTGGGGCTGCGTCATGTGCAAAGGTGTAGAATTTTTGCGTTTGATAACGTTTATACGCAGTGAGAGTAATGATAGACTAACTGCCACTATTTCTTTACGCACAAATTAACACTAGAATTGCTCCGATCTGATCAGATGAGTCATTCTCTTGCTACAGTGAAACCTAAGGACCAAGCTATGGCATGAAGCCTAAGGACCAGCCTATAGAGGTAATGCTTATTGTTGATGAGCCCACGACCAAGGGCAACATTTCGTGTATGCCCACTTTCCGAATATGATGGCCAGAAGTGTAAAAAAATTATTCATTCATATAAAAAATGTTTAAGTCATTTAGCAAAATATTTATTTTCTTTACAGAAAATTGATTGAATTGATAAAACCTTATCACGGTTTATTGAAGGATGAAATTATTTATCAGAGGCGATATTATTATAGAGGTTAATGATTCATGTATTATGTACATAAAAGTAAAGTTTATAAGCGTCTCTATGTGCAACCAAACACATTTATTTCTTTTCTAAAAATAAAACAATTATCAATCAATCATTGTACGATAATAAAAATCAATGATTATTTACAATTTGATTGTAAGATTACCTAAGTAAAATGCTTTAGGTAAAGTACTTTTTTCTATAAGAAGAAACTTCGTATTAACGAATAATTCTTTAACTATTATCACTTTCGTATTTTGGGGAATTCCGGAAGATGTATTGTTGTTGTGTTATAAGTTAAAAACAAAATAAATTTGCAATTTATTATTGAAACAAATACAGAAGTTATTGACTGTTTACTAAGAAAATTGATGAACCGTCTGGTTGTGGCAAAACTACTTTCGTATTTGTATTGAAATATGAAAAATTTAATAAAATTTTGTGGTGCAACGGAAACTCAAAAACGTTGGCAAAGAATACTCCTGAAACCATTGAGGCTTTATTTGTGAGCCTTTAACGAAAGGATTTCATCATTATAGATCTTGGGTATTATGTACTATTTGCAGCAGGTTTTCAACCAATACTGGCTTTTTCGTCTCCTAAGATTTGTGCTCTTAAGTGTTTCAAGCACGCATTTATGTAATCGGTTGGCAACGATCTTGGAATGACAGGTATGGCGTTTGACGAAAATCGCCCTATAATATTAGCAAGACACCTCCCATTAGACTCGTGTTTTCTCTTAAGGCTTGGAGCGTTCTACTAAGTGCTTCGAAGGACTTTCTGTGTTCCATTGTACATTCGTTCCATATTCAGGTGATGATGATCTTGTGGTGTCACGTACCGAAAATTCATGTTCATCGTCATTTAATGGTAATCAGATGTGTAACCGCTATTCCCGATAATGCCAAGGCGGTTGCTATTTCCTTGTACCACCGTTTTTGTTTTTTGACATAGTCCATTATTATGTCATATGCCTAGCATCGCAACTCGTCAATATTGCAATTTTTTCCCTCAATAGTTCATTGTTCGTGACGTCAAATCCACTTCGCCCTAGTGGCTGGGCTCCCAGTTGTATTAGCATTTGGTTGGTTATCGTTAACTATTTATCTTCCATCAACATCAAAGCTTTGTTAAAAATTTCGTCGTCGAACCTTATTTCCAAATCTGGGTTTTGTCATCGTAGTTCAGCCAGGCAGGATATCGTCGCTCATTATTTTTTGATATTTCAGCCATATTTGATGGATTACATGTTGTTAATATAATCGCCTTATTTTTTTCTCAACACATCCCAAGTGTATAGTAGCTTGGCACTTCCCGGTAAAGTTAAGTTTTGGCAAACGGGTCTTCTTGGCATAAAGCTCGAAGAAGGAATTCAATGTTGTTAGCACTGATGGTTCCGTTACAACTCTTTCCGCCATGTCCCTTGTGAAATACACATGTTGTCCATTTTCTAGATGGACGGTTGAATGGAAATCGTTTCACTGCTGTTAATGTAACGACCCATTTTATACTGAACAATTTCATCGTACTGGCTTTCTCTTGTCACTGCAAAGAGGGCCTTATCGCTGCCTTTGTTGATGTAGTTGCGATGTAGTTGATCGATTTTACAGAACTACAGTATTCGACGTTTGTGCGTGAGCCTTAAAAATTTTCGATAGGAGCAATTTCGATTTCTTTGGGGCCTCGCCTTTTAACCTTTGCCGTATATTCACCTTATTCCGACGATCGGCGTTTATATTTTGGTCTTTGCTAATTTGATGAACCACGTTTTTCACAATTATTGTGTGGAGTTCTAGACTATCATCTTGTGGACTGAGAAAATCAGTCAGGATTACGACATCTATTTCATTCGGTCGAATTTTTTCTTGAAGCCAAATCAAGATCTGCAAATGTGGTGGTCTCCGAGTTTACCACTCAATCGAATATATCCAGCAGATAACAGCACTGAATATTCGATTTTTGACGACGGCTTCCACAAATTTAATTTGTTTATGACGAATGACTCAGACAATTTGTCTTGGAGGTCGATGGTTGCCCCTCCGTATTATAGTTCTTCTTTGATTTCAGGCCAACAAGAATTGCATGTAAAGAATCATGTTTTCTGACGTATGCCATTCCACCCTGTGAATATTCATGCATACGACGTGGGCTTTCGGTGAACATTGATGGCAAGATGACTAGTTTTTCCATATTATCGGCGTTGCCATCAGTCATTATTATATTCATCCGAATGCAATTTTCCTTGATTATGACGAATAAACTGCAACCGTTCTGCCTCAATTTTGAAATATATCAACAATGAATTGCTGAAACAATCGCCGATAATTCAAAATCTGATTGTATTTACCATCTCTAACCATAATTCGGACAGCCTAACATCGCATCGATATTAGGATGTTGGCCTTGAACTTTAAAGTGTCTTCGTCGCGTATAAATATTGCCCCGAACCATGTCATTCGGAAGCAAACATATTGTAACGGCGTGTATTATTTAGAAAGTGTTATGATTCTGGTTTCTTTCTAGTCTTATAGGTGAACAGTTCTGGTGGCGGTACGTGTAATGCTGGCAATCTGACTTATCCACACGTCTTGTTCATTTCTTCGACCACAATACCTTGTCTGACTGATGATGCTTCGACTCTTTGATTTCCGCGAAGAATGTTCATCCCTTCTCTGTTTTAAGTGTTTCATAATTTTTTTTGTTAGTCTGATTCTCTTTTTCGATATCTTCTCTCTCTTATTCGTTGCACTTCTTCTCAATTTATAGTAGGTCGGCTTTCTCCTTCTTGCTCTGTTGCGTTTCCCCGTGCCGTCTTATCTTCTTGTGATATTGTTTAAGATTGTATAAATTATTAAAAAAATTTTAAATGAAAAAAATTAAACGAATTTTTTAAGTTTCACTACTGTCGCACGTGCGCCGAACTTCACCTTATGTACCTTCAAGGATCGAAATTTCTAGAGTACATCATCTACGATTAGCGAATCCAGAATATTTTAAAACATTAAGATGTATTCGATCAACGGTTTCCGAACATTCTAGATTATTCAAATGAATTTCATTACCGATTCTGGAACATTGTCAAACTCTCTAGAATTCTGAAATGTTTTAGAAAATTCTGGAACTTTCTAGAAAAGGTCGGAAACATTATAAAATTTTCTAGAAAATCCTACACTTAAACGAAAAAATCTTAAACGTCCTGGAACATTCTAGAAACTTTTGGAAATTACGGAAAATTCTAGAAAATTTCGGAACATTCCGGAACACACCTAAAACTTTCTAGAAAATTTTAAACCATTCTGGAACATTTTAGTAAATTATGGAACATTCCAGAAAATTCTTAATTACAGTGAGTGGCTAAATTATTAGGGCAGGTCGAATTTTGTCGGACCATGTTGAATTCAGGCAACTTACGTATTTAAATAAACAATTTTAAAGCGTAGCCACAAAAAACTATTCTGTTTAAAATTGTTATCGTAAATATTAGATGCCGTCAAAATTCCAATTTTAACTTTGTACTAAACAATGCATGTACTAAAAGTAGAAATATATTATTTATCTAAATTAGATATAATATCTTCAGAAAAAACTATTTCTAACGGAGCTAGCACAAAATATTTAATGAAAGAATCGTTCCGACTTAAAGGTTCTACATTTCTTTTATTTGGCGTTTTGTGCAAGCTGGGCTAGAAATAGGTTTTAGAGCATTATATATTTAGATTCAAACATTTAAAATTATTACATATTGAGGACAGAGAGAGATAATTTTAGCCTAGCTGGAACAAGACGGCAAATGATTATTCAATAATTTGGGATAGCTCTGTTAGAAATACATAGTCTTTTTCTTGAGATTTAGCTAATTTAAATAAAAAATTGATTTCTACTTTTAGCACATACATCATTTAGTACAAAGTTAAAATGTCTATCTATTATTTAACAAACATTTTCCTACACAAAAGTTTCTTATATATCACGTTTAGCACAAGTTTGATACCGTAACTTCATATACATTTTTTCATGAAATTCTGGCTATCTGAAATTTTGTAGAAAATTTTGAAACTTTCTGTGAAAGATTTTGTCTTACTCACACATCTTCCGTCTCTTTTGCACATCTTTTTTCTCGGTTACACATATCTGCTGCTCACCCTCCAGCACACCACTCAGTTGGTTATCTTTTCTATAGCATTCTGAAGCATTCTCAGTCTTTCGCCAGACACTGCTAACAAACTCTCTTATTACCGATGGGATACCAAGGGTTATTTACCGCTACAACCGCGAGTGGATATCAATGGGTGATTGTGGAGAAGAGTGAGTGTTTACAAAAATACACTTGAACGGAGGAATCGGGTTTTGCATACAACAATATTACAACAATCGAACGAGCAGTATAACAATTTTTCTTGTATTTTCGGTTCTTCATGAAATAAATGATTTAATTTGGAATATTGGCATAATTTAATGATAATAACCTCAATCGTTGCTGGTTTATCGGCGTAACACTTATCTTTGACGGCACCCCAAAGATAAAAGTCCAACGGCGTCAAATCACAGCTCCGAGGCGGCCAAATCACATTAGCATTTCGGCTGATAATTCGATCTTCGAAGACAGTGCGCAAAAGATCAATTGAAACGTGTGCTGTGTGGCACGGAGCGCCGTCTTGTTGAAACCAAATGTTGCCTATGTCCTCCTTTTCAAGTGCCGGGAACAAAAAATCGTTTATCATGGCGCGGTAGCGCTCACCATTGCCAGTAACGGCGCTCCTTGCTCATTTTCAAAGAAAAATGGTCCAATGATGTCACCGGACCAAAATCCGCACGAAACAGTCACTCGTTGAGGATGCATCGGCTTCTTTACGATCACGTGCGGGTTCCCCGTGCCCCAAATGCGACAATTCTGCTTGTTTACATAGCCGCCAAGATGGAAATGCGCCTCATCCGAAAAAATGATTTTTTTGCTAAGCTTTCCCAGCGTTGTTCAAGCGAATACACAACCATATTCGTTCAGCGGAAGGATCAAACTAACTTTCTGTCAAATCAAAAGTGACATAACCGTTACCATACTCAAAATAACCGCTAGTTCAAAAAAAAAAAAGTTAGATGGGCCACCTATATATTCTTTGACATGAAAATTTCATGTAATTGGCGCATTTGGTTGGCGTACACGATACAATGCGATCAGCATTGTCTGGTTAATGGTTTTAAATTTTGATTCAACGCTGATTTTGGCAGTCCATAACTTTGAACTTGAAAAGCGGATGTTTAAATTTTTGTAATGGGAGTTAGTCTCAACTATTCTGATTGTTATGGTAATGGCTCAATTAGTTGAGCCGCAAGAGTAAAACGCGCTCAACAAGTCACGATTGAAGGTTTCTAACGTCTCTTTGAGTAAATTTTTGTGCTGATGGAGCAGTTAAGCGTAGGTTTCAGTTAAGGAGTATCCACATTTATCTATAAGCTAATTTTTATCAAAATTAAGGGTCACCCTGACCCACAGTGAACCCACGTGATTTTTAGCTAAATTTGATTTGTCTAAATATCTTGGGGACAAAAGTGTGGGAGAGGTAATCAAGTGGTACATTGTGGTTGGCAATCATGTGAGAGCGAACTTTTTAAAATTAAAATACCTTGAAAATTCTGATAGGCTGAAATTTTACATTGTTGATGGATCAGGCGCGTTTCAATATATGTACGAGACTAATGAGTGTTGGACCTCGTCGGATGAGTACAAAAGATGACTGACGTTCGAGAAAACGGGTTAAAATGTAAACAGCGATATTTTTTATTATTTCTTGGAAGCTTACCTATATTGTCACATTAGCTCAGTGCATTTACTGCATTCATGAAATACTGCAGAGAACTTAACGGAATGGAGTTCGATACTTACTTTAAAATGTACAATAACAATATATTTAAATTAATTTTTATTATAAATACTTAAAACTTAAAAAATAAATTAGGAACTCTTTCATTAATTTACGAGGAATATCCCCTTGTATATATATATAGGTATATCACATAACTAAATCTCACTTGTATTGTTTAAATCAAACTCTTTAATAAATTTATAAAAATGTGAATCAGTATTTTGCATCAGTTCATTTTTAAATCCATATTCAATTATGTGTCCATTATCAAGGATCATAATTTTATTACAAATATCCAGTGATTGGGGGCGATGTGCGACCACCATCATAATCGAATCACGATATCGATCCGAATTTAATAGTTCTTGTATTAAGCGTTCCGTTTTTAAGTCAACTTTTGAGCATGTTTCATCAAAAACCATAATTTTTGTATTTCTCAAGAGTCCCCGAACCAGACACAATAATTGTTTCTCCCCATCTGAAATATCTTTCGTGTCATATGATATTTTTGTATCCAATTTGTCTTTTAACGTCATAATTTTGTCTTTTAAATTTAATCTTTCGAGAATTTCATAGATATCACTGTGTAAATATAAATTCAAGGGATCCAAATTTTCGGCTAGACTTCCATCAAATATATCACATTCTTGTGGTATTAATGTTATAAGGTTACGTAAACATTTTAGCTTTACATTTGTGATATTTTCACCGCTTATTTGTATTTCCCCACTATCGATTTCAATTAGTCGTAGAAGCGATGAAATAATTGTTGATTTTCCGCTTCCTGTGCGCCCAATGATACCAATCCGATCAGATGATTCCAATTCAAATGATATACCGTGCAAAACCGGACGATTATCATAACCAAAGTTTACTTCATTAAATGTTATACTCAATGGCTGTTGGTCGTCTAATTCTATAGTTTCTTTACCATCCGATTCATGAGATAAATTAACAAACTCGTCGATTTTATTAAACGAAACCATTTGATTGTTAACATTTGATATTGACATGTTCAGCTGATTAAGATTATAGATAATTTTGCCGGTACAAATCAGTGCTATACCAAATGCGGCACTCGATGAATTTAGCATTATTAACGCTGACATTGTTATAAACACAATGGAAATTCCAACAAATTCTAAATGGCATGTAAACCATCGATGTCCAATTTGTGCTATTAGCGCTTGCCTAAGGTAATTGTCTAGCCTTTTGTACAATCGTTCTTTAAAACTATTCACCATTCCATTAGTTTGAATGATTATAGCGCCTGTTTCAGCGTCTCCAAAATATTTGCTTATCATTAAATTACGTTGCCGCTCCGATGTTTTTAACCGAAACGATATTTGCATATTAAACCGGATTAGTGCAATGTACAATCCGATAAGTATCAAAGATGTACCGACACCAATTCCTGTCCAATAATTCCATTTCGATAAATACCACAGTGATGCGATCGAGGATAACATTGTGAACATAATTTGGACTAAATCGCGATATGCTTTCGGTACCGCTGTATCAGTTGCTGCAAAATCCGATGAAAATAAATAACTGACACCGCCTGATGACATTTTATGAAAATATTGAATTGGTAATTTGAAGAGAGCTGACACACCTTTATTGAACAGACGATTGGATAAATTTAGGCAGCAGTAGAAAATGACCATCCAATTTATGATCATAATCGATGCTAGAAATAAAATTAAATTAATTAAAAAAATATTAATAATTATAAATTTATTTTGACACCTACTTTCTGACAGTTTTAGTAGTCCATATTTTAAAAGTGTTTCGTTTTTATTCGGCGAAGTTGCAAGTTCGGATAGTGATCGGTATGACTCGATCGAGCATAATAATCCAACGATGGCCAGTAAAATCACAATAACCATCCAAAATATATCAAATTGTTTTGCAAATGATCCGTACAATTTTGCAATTTCTAGTGATTGTTTATCTTCGAATTTAATCTGGCTTTTAGGAAGAAATTCACCTGTCTCGTATTCAATTTCAATCTCATTTTTTGATTTTCTAGATTTGTTTTTACTCGTACTTTTATCGGTAGCTTCTCTTTTAATTGTAGGACTATTTATTGTAATCGGGCGCATCAATTCCGAATATAGATCCGTCCGTTGGAATTCTTGAAACGATGTGATTACAATATTCTCGTCCTTCACTAATATTATATTATCGATATGAACATGATTTATAATCGTAAAATTATTGGCCACATACAGTACAGTTTTGTCTTTTAAAATACCATCGTCGCGATTTAATAGATTTTTCAAAATTTGTTTGGTCACTTTAATATCGACCGAAGTTAATGGATCGTCTAGTAAATATATACCGGCATTTTGATATATCGATCGAGCCAAACAAATCCGTTGCTTTTGTCCACCCGATAAATTAACACCTCGTTCGTTTATCTCAGTTTTGTCACCGTTCGGAAATTCCTTCAAATCGGGATTTAAGCAAAGCTTATCGAGTATTTCGACATACAATTGGTCATTTTTATTTCCAAATACAATGTTTTCTTCGAGTGTGGCTTGAAATAGGAATGGTTCTGCCGGAACATATGAAACGGTCCCATTTACATTTACATTTCCAGTGATATTCACCAGTTTTAGTATTGCAGCGAGGAATGTTGATTTTCCGGCACCAATATCACCGATTATCACATTCCTGCTACCTTTTGGTAAATCAAAATTTATGTTGACGTATTCATGTGGTCCACACTTAAATGAGACATTCTCTAGTTTAATTGCACTATTTGACTGCGATATTTGTTCGATTGGAGCAATGTATTCTGTACTCGGATCATTTAGAAAATTAACGATATGTTCCCATGAATTTTTTAGTTTTATTCTGCAAATCCACAGTTTTGAGCACATTCTTGTCATATAATTTAAGTTCTGTAGGTAGCCAAGAGTTACGAATATTTTTTCTATTGTTAACGGTTGAGATGAGATCATAAAACTGATCAGCATGACTATTGGATAGAGAATTAGTGGTGCAACAGTTTGTATGACGTAGAGAAGTGTTTCAACGAATTGTAATTTCTTATGTTGAATTACTTCTTCACGGCGAAGTTTATTTAATTCTTCTTCTCTGCTCAAGCCGTAAAGTTTTACTACTTGTATTCCATATATTACTTCTCTCAAAATGAATAAACGTTTACGTCGAATCGCTTTGTGTTTACCATCGTATCGCGCTACTAAACCACTGATTAGATATTCAAACGTGCAAAGTACAAAAATTAATAGAACGAGCGCAAATATTGCTACAATCTCATTGATGGTGTATAAATAGTGTAATGTAATGGCTAGTGTAAGTAAAAACACCCAGCTGTAGTTGAAATCGGTCAAAAATGATGTAATCCTATATGCATAATAAATCGATAATTAATTTGAAACGTGCGGAAATAATATAATGCAATTAATACTTACGCTAATAAATCCGTTGTAATCATGCTATTATTAAATTTGACTTTTTTTGCTCGATCACAAATGTTGCACAAAATTTTCGAATTTATCAAATGCATTATAATCGTTTTAATCTCCAACGAAATAATATTTTGGATTTCCAAATTTTTATTAGCACAATACGTGATTCCAAGCGATACGCCCGTTAATTGTAGCACCATTAAAATTCCTTGTAAATGTGTTGCGTTGCTTTTCGCAAAATTTAGAAAATATCTGTATGCAAAAAAAAAAAATTAAACATTATTTTGTGTTTAGTAAATAATAATTACGCCATCAACTTACGGATAAAAATATCGCGGATATGAATAATATAATCCGGTCAAAAGTATTCGAAGCACTACGGTCATAATAAAACGTTTCCAATACACTGACACTAAAGAAATTGTTAACTGGTTGTCTTTCAGCTTATAAGTTCGATTAAAATTTTTCACAATAACTTGAGATTGCAGCTCATCAAATCCTTCCAAATGCGTTGGTATCGATTTTTGTTTATAAATTTGGCGAGCAACCGGCCAAAATTTGTAGTAGAACAAATTAGTGAACAATTTTTTGATTACGCCCATTACACCGAAAATATGACTGAAATTGGTAAAAAAAAAATGAATTTTTATAAATAATTCTCAAATTTTTATCTTAAACTTAAATAAACTCGACTATCTAATCAACAAGAGACCAAAATAAATATTACAATTGTTTTGCAAAATAATTATATCAACGTTTAATCTATCTGACTGTATTACTTGAGACACTAAGTACAATTAAAATATACGTGCCACTGTATCTATCTCATTTAAATCATTGTGGTCGGTCATTCAAAAATACAAAAAAAAAAAAATAAAAACGTCGCAATGGCTGCATCTTTCGTTGATTCATTCGAATATTAATAACTTAATCGAGTTTATTTTTTTTGTTAGTTCAAATGCGGGAATCCCATTTATTTATCTAATATATATATAAGATATTATGCTCTAGTAATTTCTCGTAAGTACAAGTAATGCTGATTTAAACTTAATACATTCAGAAAACATGTATTTCAACAATGGAATTCTATACCGTAAGTAAAATAAAAGTGAGCCGAGGCCGACTAACGAGTATGACTACAGTACGATTAATTGTATTAGTTGATTTGAATCATGAATATGTGCTCAATGTAACCAGTCAGTAGTTATCGGGAACGTTATTTTATTTGTTTACATTCTTAAAAGAATAAGAAATTGTATGGGGCTAAAACATCCAGATCCAGCATCCAACTTAATCTGTTACTGAACACCCTCTCAATCTGCAACTCAACTTTTCTGCCTAAATAAATTCACTAAGGTAGCTGAAGTTTTTGGACAAATATTTAGTGGAGTGTTCATTATTTAGCAGTGTATTTAAATTTTTTTTGACAATTCACAACTCGACAAATTTCACTTAAAACAAGGAGGTTGTTCTCTATTATATCAAATAACATGAATCTCGGTGATTATGTTGTATATGACTTTATTGGTTGCAAAGGATATACATTGACGAATCCAAATCGCTCAGTGCAATTTTGATATGTGCCGTAGGGCTGTATACCGTTTACAAAACTATATAGTCACTATATGAGCCAATCTCTGAGATTCGTGCTGCTTGGTATCGTCGACTTGTTAATTTTCAAAATTTTTATAAATACACTGTTAAAATATGTACACGCACATAAATATATGTCCAATAACTTAATTTTATCTCAAATCTCAATTTTGCCCAAAAACTTCAAAATGTACACTCGCACAAATTTTCGCACCGATTCTACCGTTGAATTAACGTAAGGTAACAGAGGAATTCTTGTTTGGTTGTTGAAGACCCGACGCAAGAAAAAAAAACTCAAAAAAGTGAGAAACCGCCATCAATCTATTGGAAGGATAAATCAAATAGGGAATTCGCAAAAACAATCGAGTGTAATACAAAAATTCAACCGCTCAATATTGATGCTTACAGAAAGATAATTAAACATTTCGATCAAGTTGGTGAAAAATTCTCCAAAATGCAAATCTTCGCCAAATGTAAATCTCGACGCCTCCAAAATGCTAATCTATTACCAGTATTGTTAATTGGGCGAAGTCGATTCTTGCAATATTTTACTTAAGAACTTAGGCTATGACCATCCAGAATATGGACAGACTAGAGCATACTACACTTTGAACGATGTTTATGTTATATGTGATGAACTTCATAAAACAAAGTTTTGCAATAAAATAAGGATCGGTAAGAAAATGAAGCAATTGTTCTGGAAATTTCACAGTAAATTATTGCGGGTGGCCAATTTATTTAGCATCAGAGCAACGAATGCTTAATCTTTATTTTTCAGCTAGAACAGAACCACATCCAAAAGTTGTATTTACAAAATCTCAAAATAGAAACCAGAACGCAACTGTAAACGGTGGGGTACACCAAGGGGTTTTCTAAGCAAGTATCCTTAAGGAACCCCCTTAGTCGATTTTAGTCAAATTTGACTTGTGCGATGAAAATGGGATTCTAAAATGATTTTTTGATAAAGTTCTGGAATATGGCCAAGTAAGATGGAACTTGACTATTCCCTAACCGATTTTAGTGAAATTTGTGCATTGGAATATGGCTGCAATATGGCTAGGTAGGATTGAATTAAACTATTTTTTAATAGATTTTTTGAGAAATTTGACATGCGCTATGGAAATGGATCAGATTCTAAAATGATTTTTTGATAAAATTCTGGAATTATAGGTCTTATTCCATACGTGTTTGCATGCCGAATTTCATCATTATCAGTTAGTTGGAATACCGTTTCCATCTCAAATGTCAAATTTCACTAAAATCGGTTCAGAAATAGCTAAATTTTTGAGTGACAATCAGTACAATTTTAGATCTGGTAGAAGTACAGAGTCTACACTGAAAGAATTTCTAAATGATGTTCATCTTCAGTTGAATGATAAACTTGAGGCTGGAGCTGTTTTCATTAACATTAAACGTGCGTTTGATATGGTTAACCATAAATTGCTTCTCAATAAGCATAATTCTATCGATTTTAGAGGTATTTCACAAAACAAGTTTGCCTCTTATCTGAGTAATAGGTCTTACAATGTTAAAATACAAAGTTCTTTTATTGTTGCTATTACATTACATTGAGGTGTTCCTAAAGGTTCTGTCTTGGGTCAATTACTTTTTTAATTTATATAAATGATATTTTTCAGCCTGGGTATACTTGGAAAAGTAATAGCCTTTCCTGATGTTACGGCTTTAAGTTATTCGGGATCATGTTTGGATGGGGACTCTTTCTTCAATTTATCTAACACTATACTGAATATGTAATAATGATTGTTTCACAATTGAAATTGTCACGTCTTTCAGATACCTTGGTCTCCACCTGGATGTTGGTCTTAACTGAAAGTTGCATATTTAAAATCTAAAAAGACAATTGGGTTTTCTGTTTTTTAAGAGAGGAGAGAGAGTTATGGAATTCCCTGCTTCCCTGCTCCTCAAATATCATCATTAAAAATCAACTCAATTTTTGAACTTTTAGAAATTCCTCTTCTAGGACTATCTCTCAAGGAGGAGATGAATGTTTGAGATATTAACATTGACTTTTCTTAAGTCTTTTAAACAAAATGTGTGTAAAGTTTGGTTCAAATCGTTCAATGCGGGCGCATTTGTTAAAATATCACACATACTTATATACTGTACATATGGTATTACGTGCACTACAAGATAGACACGAGTATTTTCGAAAAATTTGAAGAATTAATCGTAGGATAGGAAAAATCTCATTATAATAAATTAGATTATCAAAGAATATATCAAATTGTTGTAAGAGTAAGAAATCGATTGAGATTTACGTATCAAATCGAAATATTGATTCCGAGGAACTTGAAATGTCGGAAATCGAGCAAGTTTCTACCCAATTGGGTCAAGTTTTAGAGCAACTTAGTCTAATTGCTCAAAAACAAAGTGAGCATGAACAGGCGCTGGGGTATCTGAACAAAACAGATCAAGAAAAGATCCCAGCTCAACAACGACTCACTCTAGACGTATTACGGATCCTAGATCCGAAAAAATTGATGCCCAATTTCTATGGAAATCGAAAACAGTTAGTATCTTGGCTGAAAACAGTCGAATATACATTAAGTTTCCTTGAACCGACGGTGCAAGAACAGCAAATGCGAATTTACTGGCAAGCGGTTCAAAATAAAATCGAAGGCAAAGCAAAAGATATTCTGTGCTTAGCCGGAAACCCCAAAACTTTTGGGGAAATTAAACAAATATTGGTAGAAGCTCTTGGAGATAACCAAGAGTTATCCTATTACAACTCCCAACTTTGGGCAACACAGCAAATGGACAAAATGTCTATTCTGCGTATTATAACAAAACAAAGGAAATCTTGCAGAGCATTAAAACTCTAGCAAAACAAAATCCAATTTACAATCATCCCTGGCTGGCAATAAGTACATTCATTGAAGAGGATGCACTAGCCGCATTTATCGCAGGTTTGAAAAAGCCGTATTTCGGCTATGCTCAGGCAGCAAGGCCTAAAAATCTGGAAGAGGCTTATGCATTTTTGTGCAAATTCAGCGGAAATGAAACAATTTCAAATAACTCTAAGAGTCTGAAATTAAAACCTTTAACCAAAATAGGGTTCCGCAAAAGTTGGAACAAGCAAATTTCAGAAGACAGCAAAATCTGTCACTGAAAGGAAACCTTTGGGAACAACACCCGATAATTCTAAACCGATCCCAATGGAGGTAGATCCCACACTTAGATCTAGGAAAACCTTCATTACAAGAATTATAAACAACCACGAAGTCCCAGAAAATGTTGAAGAAACAGCTAATACAAATTCCCAAAATAAAATTTTTGGGGAGGGACAGGAATCAGATACAGAAGACTAAACTTCTTGCCGTATCTAAAATGCCACAACAAAATAATTAACAAATCAATAACAATATTAATAGATACTGGGGCCAACAAAAACATAATAAGGCCAAACATTATTCCAAAAAATCTCTTAGAATCTGAAACAACAACGGTAAAGAATGTTCTAGGAACACAAAATCTTTCAACAAAAGGCAAAATCAATTTTCTTGGGTTCAATTTACCCAAACAAACCTACTACGAATTTAGTTTCCATAAATTTTTTGATGGTATCTTAGGATCCCAATCAATGGCGGCAATGAACGCTAAGATTGACTATAAATCTAATACATTATATTTAAATAATAAAACTTTAAAGTCCTACCGTTATTACCCAACAAAAAATTTCTATAATCATACAGTAACGTTCAATACCAAAACAAATGGCGATTGAGTAGTTTTGGAATATTCAAAATTAAATGACGAAATCACAATAATACCAGGCATATACAAGGCCGAGAATTTTAAAACCACTGTTAAGGTAACATCAGACCATCCAGAACCACCTTCAAAATTATCTAAGTTAGGACTAATAGTAAACAATTTTGAGACAATCGAACCTATTCCAATTAATTTAAACACACCGGTGGACAGAAAGATAATTGAAAGTCTAATCCGAACAAATCATTTAAGTAAAATCGAAAAGGAAATGCTAATAAAAGCAATCCACGAACATCAGGATGTACTGTTGAAGCAAAATGAGAAACTTTCATCAACAACAGTAATCGAACATAAGATATTAACAACAGACGGAAACCCAGTTTACACAAAAACATACAGATAGCCACACCATTATAAAAAGGATGTGACTGACCAAATTCAAGAATTACTGGATAGTGAAATTATACGGAATTCAAACAGCCCGTATTCATCTCCAATTTGGGTAGTGCCAAAAAAGTCAGATGCCTCTGGAACCCAAAAAGTAAGAGTCATTATCGACTATAGGAAATTGAACGAAAAAACAATAAACGATAAATTTCCAATCCCTCAAATTGATGAGATTCTTGACAGTCTCGGGAAATCTGTGTATTTCTCAATCCTTGACCTAAAATCTGGATTTCATCAAATCCCGATGGACAGAAAATACGAAGCAAAAACTGCATTTTCTACAGGAAAGGGCCACTTCGAATTTACTCGTATGCCCTTTGGGTTAAAAAATGGCCCAGCAACTTTTCAACGTGCAGTGAATGACGTACTAAACGGCTTAGTAGGAGAAGTTTGCTATGTATATCTAGACGATATCATAATTGTGGGTTGCAATCTGGAAAACCACATTGAAAATCTTTGCAAGGTTTTAAAACGTCTTGCACAATTCAACCTAAAAATACAACCTAAAAATTCAAAAATGCAACCTAAAAATACAACTGGACAAATGTGAGTTTCTTAAAAGAGAAACGGAATTCCTCGGACACCTTATCACTCAGTATGGGGTAAAATCAAATCCCGATAAAGTCCAAAACACCATTGAATGGCCATTACCGACGACACAGAAGCAATTCAAACAGTTCCTCGGACTTGCAGGTTATTATAGACGCTTCATTAGGGATTATTCAAAAATTACGAAACCAATGACCAAATTTTTGAAAAAAGAGAAATACGTCGATGTACGAGATCCCGACTATATAAAAGCGTTCGAAACACTAAAAGAAATATTGTCCACAGACCAAATATTGGCCTATCCGGACTTTTCAAAACAATTTTTACTAACAACTGACGCATCAGACTATGCTGTTGGTGCAGTATTGTCTCAAATACAAGATAACATAGAAAAGCCGATTGCTTTTGCATCAAAGACCGTAAATTTCACCGAAACCAATTACGCGACTAATGAAAAAGAAGCGTTAGCTATTATATGGGCAGTAAAGGAATACAATCCATACCCACACGGTAATAAATTTACACTTGTGACCGACCACAAGCCACTTACTTTCATTAAAACTTTGGAGAAAAACTCCGAAATTCTAAGATGGCGGTTAGAGTTAGAAAACTTTGACTACGACATCGTCTATAAAGAAGGAAAAACTAATGTTGTCGCGGACGCATTAAGCAGAATACCCAACATAGATAAAAAGACGGAAATAAACTTCAATGAGAATACCATCACTTCACGTGAATATGACAGAAATAGACAGAATTCGAACGACGAGGATGATTCTATGCAGAATCACACGTCAAGTGATTCCGATACAATTCATTCAGCCAATACTTCGGATGAATATTTTCTACATTTTTCTGAGCGACCTGTAAATTATTATAGGAATCAGATAATTTTCCGAATTTCGAGAATTGACACTATCATCTCGGAGGAAATATTTCCCAACGTACACAGAGTTATAATTGTTAAAGACAATTTTAGTAAAGAAGATATAACTCATTACCTTAAAACCTATCACAATAATAAACCAATCGCGATACTCGCACCTGAAATCCTGTACGGAAAAATTCAACAATTAGAGAAAATTTTTCACAAAATGGTCACTTCGTACTCGTTAGTAAAATAGTAGAAGATATAACTAATGAGGATAGGCAGGATACTTTAATCATTAAAGAGCACGATAGAGCACATAGAGGGATTAAAGAAGTAGAAAGCCAAATTAAACGATCCTATTATTTCCCAAACATGATAAAGAAAATCAAGAGTTGTATTAATAGTTGTAATAATTGCAATATTCATAAATACGATAGGAAACCTTACAATATCAAATTGTCCCCAAGACCAAGTACGAAAAAACCTCTGGAAAGGATACATATCGATATATTCATAATTAATAAGACTAATTTTTTGTCTGTAATAGACACGCCTTTTCAAAACATCTCCAGATGATACATATCGATACAAAAAATTTAAACGATATCAGAAGTGCGATAACAAAATATTTCACTATTTTTGGAATACCTAACCAAATTATCTCAGACCACGAAACCACATTTAAATCAATACAGTTAAAGGAATATTTAAGTAATTTAAACATTAAACTAGAATAAGCTTCCTCATCAGAATCAAATGGACAGGTTGTAAAAACCCATTCCACCATAATTGAAATTTATAACACAAATAAACATAAAATTCCAAATAGTAATACCCGAACCATTGTAGAACTCGCAGTAGCACTTTATAATAACTCGATTCATTCCACAACCGAATTTACTCGCAATGAAATCATTTTTAATCAATCTGATACAATAAATCCAGAAGAAATAAACGATAAAGCGAAGAATCAAAATGCAACTAAAGGAGAACCCCTGAATTATTTGATCAACAATCAATATTTGTAAAACCTAATATTAGAACCAAAACTCAACCAAGAGGTATTAAAACAAAAGCAAATTGCATAACCAATAAAATATTTGGAACCCCCAGAAAAATAAAGAGAAATAAAAATAAAATTAAAAGGCTAAAAATAAATAACAATGTAAAATCTTCTCATTTCAGAAATGTTATTCACACACTTGTTCATATTTCTTTTTGGAATATTTTGTAATTGTAAATGTAAAACACAAAAATTAAAAATAGGGAACTTGCACCAGATCCTCTTTTATTGCTAAAAATTAATAATTTTAAAATTCAGACTGGGGTAATAAAAATAATTCACCCAATAAATCTCACTAACCTAGAAAATACCATAGGTACTATTAACAATATTGTAACCGATAGAGTAGAAGACAAGTTGGATAATCTATTCACGATAATTAAACAAAAATGTAAAAAAATATACGATAACTTTTATCAAGTAAAACCGCCGAAACACACACGACACAGAAGATGGGACACTCTGGGCACAGCTTGGAAATGGTTAGCAGGAAATCCAGACCCTCAGGACCTACGTATGATCAATATCACGATGAACGAACTTATAAACGAAAACAACCAACAATTTCAAATAAACGATCAAATCGATAAGAGAATCCAGTTATTAACAGACACCATAAACAAAGTTGTAGTCAATACTTCAATCGCCAACCAAATTGTACTGACTGAACTGGAATTGCTCACAATAATAATAAACATTGATACACCCAATTCAATACTTGGAGATATTCAAGACGCAATCATCAGAACTAAAGTCTCGCTGCCGAGCAACAAAATAATTTCTTTGAAGGAAATTATCTCTATCAAAAATACACTGGTTGACCAAGGTGTTGAAATATCACAACCGGATGAAGCCCTAACATTCATCACACCAAAAATTGCAGTAAACGAAGATACACTGCTATACATCCTAGAAGTACCAAAACTGGAAGAATACAACTCAACAATAATGACGATTGCTCCAGTGGTAGTCAATGGCAGCATTATCTAGAACTATCCACAGTATCTAATCAAATCAAAATCCAGATTGTTTACAACCACCAATCACAACAATTTCGTCCAAAAACATACCGAAATAAAAGAATTCAAAGACGATTGCATTAAACCTCTTATAATGGGAAGCCAAGCTAAATGCAATGTTACACCAGAAACCAATACAACAGTACAATTCATATCAGAGGATAAGTTATTGATAAATAACGCAAAAAACGCAGAACTATCATTTAAATGTGGACCCGATAACCGAACATTAACAGGAAACTTTGTCATAACATTCTAGAATTGTACAGTTACAATCAACCTTGAAGAATTCCAGTCATACGTGTGGAAAAGCACGGATGAAGTAATTCAAGGAGCACAATCTTCAAGTTACGCGCCATATAATAACAACCCCAGACATTGCAACAATAAACCAAGAAAACATTCAAAACAGGAAATGGTTGAATAATGTTTATCTAAAGCAAATCACCCACCAAGCTTGGATATGGACGTTTTCCGGAGGAGTATCATTATCCACTATTTGCATTATCATATTAATCCTATACATTTGTATCCACAGTAACTAAACAACGTTCCAAAGGCCACATCTGTACAGCAGAATAACCATAGTACATCATATCAGGACCAACTTAGAAAAGCAGGTGTTGGATCAAAAGAGGAGGACGCCCTTTCTCCACCCCCGGCAGGATTTATAGTTACATAGGATATATCATAAATTCATAAGAAATAACGAATGTAGAACACACAACATCAAGAAGACGCAACATCAGCATAACGTGGTGATCAATGACAATATGAATCGTGAGAAATGCAGATTCATCAAATCGTATTAATAATTTTCCACTTGCTTAGCTTGTAATTATAACTAAGATAGAATAATTAAGGTAGTCTTAAATGAATAATTAAAAGTGTAACTTGAAATTAATAAAAATAAAGATAAAAGAAATAAAAATTACTTTAGAATTTTAATTTTTTAATATTATGTGAATACCGTATCCATAATCATATATAAACACTCACTTTTAAATACAGTGATACCTCATTTCAACAGATACTCAATTTAGCGGAATCCTCACTTCAACGGACAAACTTTTAACTCCCATACAACTGCAGTTTTCCAGTGAAAACCTCCCTTAGATAAGCTGACACTTTATTAGAGTGGACACGGACAGATATTTCTGCGATGATACAGGTTTTACTAGTACAATTCAAATTGAAACTTTACCACTATAATTTGTTCATTTTACACTTCAAATTGAACTTTTAGTAAATTATATGTATTACCAATTTGGGTGGAACTTGGCAATTTCTTAGCCGATTTTAGTGAAAATTGATATCCATGATTGAAATGCGATTCTTAAATGATTTTTGGATAAAATTCTAGAATACGGCCAGAAAAAAAAATAAATGGAATTTTACATGCGTGTTGGAAATGGAATGCTAAATTGATTTTTAGATCTAAAACTCAGTTTAGAACCAAATTTCCATCGCACATGTCAAATTTTATCATAATCTGTTGAGAAATAGGCAAGTTCCATCATATTTAGCCATATTCCAGAACTTTATCCAAAAATCATTTTAGAATCCCATTTCCATCACCCAGACCAAATTTCATCATAATCGGTTAAGAAATAGCCAAGTTACGTCCTCACTGACCATATTCCCGAACTTTTAACCTCAAATATTTATTCGATTTAGAACAAATAAAGGAGAATGACCCCTTTATGTACCAAATAGTTTCGCTTAATCACATATTTGGACATATTTCAACAGTTTTAGCACATATTTTATGAGTTTTGGACTTTTGGTCAAGCAAAGACATTTAACCCAAAAAAAATTTTTAGAAGCTAAAATGTTGTACTTTTAATTAAACTACGTAAGTTAGAACAATAAATTAAGAACCAACCAAACGTAGAATTAAAACAGCTCAATAGTTTACTGTACATTCTTAGATGATCCGGTTCAAGGGGCTTTTTGAAGTACCTATGTTTTAATACAGTTTGACACAATCCTGGGGAGGACCAAATAGGGTCTAAGGGTCAAAAATTACGCTTTCCAATTTTAAGAAAATGTTCAAGAGTTCTTAGACTATACACATCTGTCCGAATCTCATGATTACTGCAAAATTTTGAAAATGTACGTAAACGAATTCTTCGAAATTTAAATAAATTGAACAAGACTACATTGACCTATAAAAATATAAAAAATGCACCTTTGTTGATCGGTGTTGGCAAGTTCAGCTTGATTCTTAAAATCTAAGAATTGCGAACAAATACTAACTGAAGACAAAATTATGCTTCAAAATTTCCTGTTGTCTTTGGGTAAAGGGGGAATACTAAACTGCTTTGGGGAGTTCTCTGTTTTAGTATTTGAAAATAGAAATTTTTGAATAATGTTTCTATGAATATTCAAATTTTTTTAAATAGACCGAGTGAATATTTGGGGGCGACAGTTCATAACCTCTAAGATAAAGAACGAATTAAAAAACCTTTAAAAAAATTGTTATAATAAACTTGCTTTTTTGAACCTTTGACTTCATGCAACAGCAACGATTACTCTCTTTTTTCTATACCCCATTTTGTTCTTCCATGAAAAATGAATAAAGTGCATCAGTTTAAAAAAAAGGTGTAGGAGTAGTACCACTAGAAGCAAGACGTTTTACTTGGCAGCTGTTTGTTTTTACATTTAAGGCAACACACTATAGTGTATTGTAAATAATGATTAATTTTTATTGTAGTAGATACGATTAGAAACATGTTAATTGTTTTATTTTTCGATTATAAAATATGTGATCTAAACATTGTTGCACTTACGTATTATTTATTTACTTGTATGTTATCTAATAAACACCTATCAACAACCTCTAAGAAAACGCCGCTGATAAATAATTGCATTCGTCAATCAACCGTGATAAGAAATTTCTATGATGAATGATAATAATTATACCGATTACGGGAATCACCTATGATGACGAAATGCTCTATTTCAATAAAATTCCTAACGTAAATATTTTGCCGAATGACGTCAACATTCATATAGTGTATGTATTTTATTCGCACAGTAGTATGTGTATTGAAAATTTTATTTTAAGAATATTACGATTTTAAAAAATCAGCGGGTGATTTTTATAATAATTTCGTTTGGATTCAATAAATAAATCATATAAAATTATTTAAAACGAAACATAATTTATATAAACATAATTTACACTGTACTTACCATTCATAATAAATTAATTTAGCACACAGCACTTCAATTTGTTTTATAAAAACAAACAAAATTTTGAACAACACACAATTTTCACGCAACATTTTTTCTAAAAATAATTTTACGGAACCGAACGATTTTTAAATGATCCGGTTTATAGAATGAATAACAAGTTTGTGGCTATCAAATATAAATAGTCGGTGGTTTTAAACGAAATGTGAAAATCAAAACAACAATAAAGTTTTATTTACACAAGAGACACTATGTAATACATAAAAGATTTCGCAGAATTTTTGTTAGTGTGCGATCATATCAAAACGATTTCATTTTGGCGTATCACATATGCGCGCGCAATTTCAAACCTGATTCTTAGTGGTTGGGTTTTTTTTAAATTTTATTATTGTTATCAATTTAGCATATTTTTGGTTGTTTCTCTATTTGACTGTAGCATTTGAAATTTACTTGCCTCTGTTTAGCATTAGCGAACACAGTATAGGGGAAAAACCAAAATTTTGGTCAGAAGAATCGTTACGCGAAGCCATCGTTTTAAAAACGATACGTGTCGTTCGCGTATTGTTTAGTTTCAATTGAGTTGATTTTAAGTAATATTCAATAGTCATCTTATATACTAGTACGTAGTATTAAGTAAGTTTTCTTACCATTTAATTTATTTTGATATAAGCTTAACAAGCTGTTAAGTAAATGCTATTATTGTAATCGGTCAAGTTTAAATTGACCGGATTTATTACAAAATATGCAGGAAGAGATCAATATACTGGAATATATCAATATTTGCCGTCAATTGGGGAAATTACAGAAACAACTTTTTTTTAAAATATTTTATTTCGATTGCCTAATTCTACAACAAAACAAATGTGTGTTTTATCTACTTCCTTTTTACAGATTACAGACCAATTATTTTTCTTTGTATATTTAATTGTCTTAACAGTTACTTATTTTTAATACAAATAAAATCATCTTCAATTATCTAAATAAACTGAGAAAATAATTTAATTCCCACCTTTATAAACCTTGAAAACAATTCTACGTCATAGTTTATTGAACCAATTAATTCATAATTTGTTTGTGTTAGTATTAGCCTTACTATTCAAAATTGATCTAGTTTGTCTATGTTTATAAATCGTGATTTCCTCCTCTAGCGTTTCATATGTTATAGTTCAAAATAAAAAAACATTGTTCACGCTAAGAGGATTGTAATGAAGGCCAATTGGCATTCGGCCGAAACAAGAAAATTGTTTCGAATTTGCTGCAGCCAATTATTGTTTCTATCACTGTGACTTTAGGAACGGTAAGCGTAAAGGCCAATTTTAGCATCTGTTTAAACGCGTTATTTTATATGATACTGCAAGCAGAGCTGGTGCTTAGGATGAAATACACTCTAAATATTCACAGATATGGGTTTATGATTAAATTAGCTTGGATGTATTTGTCCCTCTCTACAACTACGTCAGTCGAAAGATAACAAACAACAAACAACAGCAACAGATAACTTTGAAAAAAAAATAATAATAATTAAAATCTGTACTGTCCAAAGTACTACTTATCGGAGTGTTTCACTATTTTCAGAACACTCTACAATACATCACAGCCGATTTTTTTTAATGCAAAACAGTAAAAACAATTTGCAATGTTTTTATTTTGAACATCATTTTGAATCGAACTAGTCCTATTGTAGCAAAACAAAAAACAATAACCAAGGAAATTTAATCGGTGTTGGCAACACCAAGTTTCAACCGATGACAAAAAGGAGGTGGACGAACGGTAGTATCTAGTATGTCGTCTGCGGTAAACCATACAACAAATTATTATTATATCTATACTATATACAATCCCATGGAGGGATTCCTATTATTTTTATATTAAATTAAATCAAAATAAATAATAATAAACTAAATGAAACAGGAATAGTGAAATCATAAACAAATAAACATTTAATGTAGGTTGTGTATATAAATTTTGGCCCTTAAGGAAAATGAAAAAACCGCGTGGCCAAAAATAAAACAAATTTTAATAAAAGTGTATAAATTAAAATAAAAAGTTGAAAGAACAAAATTAAAACTTTTGAAGAGTTATAATAAAATTATTATAACTAAACTAGAAAAATAAAAAGACAGAAACAATAAATTATACATAAAAATTGAAAAAAAAAAAAAAAGAAGTTTGTAGAACATGGCGTCGAGTGGTGGGTGTATGGTGAAATTTCAGTTGAAGAAGTATTGGGATTTCGAAATTGAAGCATTTATACCCTATTGTAAATAAGTTTTGTGTAGTCATTGTTACTCTCGCATGAAAAATAACCGAAATCGGGTGGTTCCTAGTGTCAGTTCATATTATAACTAGATCGTCGTGTAAATCAGGCGATAATTCTTTCAGTTAAGTTCGGATAGCAGCACGAGTTCGATAATGACTAACATAGTGATGACTACGGATCAATTCCATAGGCATTACTCAACGCAATAAATGATAAAACAGGTCCAACTCCGATTTCAAACAGCCCAGTTAGCGGTAATTTTTCGAATTGCTCGAGTAGGTTTAATGGGGAAAAGTCGAATAGTGTTGAAGCATTTATTGATGCGATTTTAGTATATAAGGAGTATTGTAACATTTCGGATGAAAATAATCTCAAGGGTCTCCCTATACTTTTAGAAGGAATAGCAGCCACGTGATGGCAAGGTATAAAGTCCTCTATTTCAACTTTCAAAGAAGCTACCGATTTACTAAATTCCGTTTTGATCAAAACCGGCCACCGTATAAAATTTTTCAGGAGATTTTTAATAAAAAACAAACGAATCAAAAAACCGATTTGTTTCTTTGCTAAATTCGAGCGCTTTTCGCTCAATTGCCGATAAGTTCAGCGATTTCTGAAACAGTTCAGCTGGATATGGTTTATGGTAACCTTAACAGAGTTATACGTGAAAAGTTAAAAGGGAGGAAACTAAGAATTTTGATGATTTAATTAGATTTGCCCGGCAGATGGAGGATTTTTATGAAGAAGTATCCTCGAAGGATGTTAAACCTTTTGCAATTTTAAAAACCGAAGATACGTGTCGATATTGTCGCAAATCCAGACATCGATTCGAAGAGTGTAGGAAACGTATGAATAAAAATATAAACAAAAATTCCACAGTTTTATCAATCCCAAATAAAAGTCACAATGATATTAAATGTTATGGATGTGGTCTATCGGTGTATATCAAAAGTAATTGTCCAGTTTGCAGTCCAAAACAGTCGACAATCAGGTCGCCGGTAGACAAAACCAGCGTTTCATGTGCGGATATCTCTAACCCACTGTCGGCTGAATTTAGTTCAGTTGACTCACAAACTCACATTGAATCAATTCCGGTAACAGAACCATTGAATCCAAAGCCAAGACCAATTTTAGATATTCATATTCTAGGATCATATGGTACAGCTATGGTAGATACGGCATCAAAACTCTGTATTGCGTCTCATTCACTATATAATCTTTTGTTAAAAAAGGTCAAGAATTTAAATCAAGGAAAATGTCAATTAAGCTAGCCGATGGATCTCAAAGTTTAAGACACGTGTGGTATGCAACAGTATATGTATTGCAGATAAAAAATGAGAGTAGGCGACGTACCGAAGATTTTTAGGATAAATTACGAAGATGTGATTCAAACGTCTGTGGAATGTTTTTCAATAAATTTCCTTAGAGAGGATGAGGGTTGTTCGTTACCAAATCAGCAGAAGGAATTAGTCAATAAGTTGTTGTTAAATAGTGACCAATTATTTGCCACACATGGCAGTCCCACTAAGTGTGCCGAACACAGAATCGAAACCGGTGATCATGCACCAATTTCAAGTCCACCTTGTAAAGTATCCGCCAGTGAAACGAGATGTTCTGAAACGGGAAATAGATGCAATGTTGAGGGAAGACATAATCGAAGAATGCGAAAGTCCGTGGGAATCACCCGTGGTTATGGTAAAAAAACCAGATGGTTCATTCCGCGTTTGCATTGATTATCGACGACTTAATTCCGTTACTGTTTCGGACAAGTATCCTATGCCTCGTCTTTATGAGCTGCTGCATGTTGCAAAAAAACTAGGTTTATGAGTACCTTAGATTTGCGTGCAGAGGGGGATAAAGGCCAAACGTCTTTCATTTATCCATTTGGACTGTTTCGATTCAAACGTATGAGCTTTGGTTTGAAAAATGCTCCCGCCACGTTTCAACGAATGGTTGACCGTATTAAATCAGGAATTCCTGACGTAGCTATGTGAGCCTATTTAGACGATATTGTCGTGGTGTCCGAAACATTTGAACAACATCTGGGTGATCTTGAGAAGATTTTTAGTCGTTTGTTGCAATATAATTTAAGGGTGAATCGGGAGAAATGTTTTCTTTTTCGAGAGAGCATTAAATTCTTAGGTTATATAATTGATATTGATGGCATCCAAACCAATCCCGAGAAGGTTTCAGCTATTTCCGAGCGACCTGAACCGCGTAACACGAAAGATGTCAAATCGTTTCTATTGGCAGTTGGTATCGCAAGTTCGTACCAAAATTTTCCGAGTTTTCACGACCACTCAGTAATTTAACTAAAAAGAACATTAAGTTCACCTGGGACGAGAAACATCAAATGGCTTTCGATCAACTAAAAAAATTATTAGTTAACGCCCCGATTCTTCAACAAGCCGACGAAATGAAGCCATACACTCTGAGAACTGACGCAAGCAATTATGCGCTTGGGGCGGTTTTACTCCAGGGGGAGGGCGAAGATGAACGACCAGTAGAGTATGCTAGCCGGTTACTACTTCCGGCTGAACGAAATTATAGAACAACAGAGCGTGAAGCTCTGGCAGTTGTGTGAGCTCTGAACAAATTCAGAGGGTATTTGGACGGTGCTGTAGTTACAGTTGGCACAGATCACCAGCCACTGAAATGGTTGATGTCATTGAAATACCATCCGGACGTCTGGCCCGATGGGCTGTATTAATTCAAGGGTTCAATTTGAATATCACGTATACTCCGGGAAAGCGAATGTCGTCGCTGACACCTTGTCAAGGCCTCCGAAAGATCATATATCCGAAGAAGAATATAGTGCTGTATTCTCGTGTCAACTAGATCTTCCAACATATGATTTTGAAAATATACGCGATTCACAACTTCAAGATCCGGTAATAGAAAACATCATAAAATGCTTCGAGGAACTGGATCATCCAGATCTTGCCAATTACACCGGAAGAGGATATGTAATGTCGCAGAGAATTTTATACCGATATATTCCGGATCAAGATTCTGAGGAAGCCCAGCTTGTCGTACCTGCTAGTCAACGTGAATTCATACTATAGAGGTACCTGTGTGATCCAACCGCCGGTTATTATGGGATAGAAAAAACTATCAGCAAAATTCGATCGCGTTACAACATAAAATACCAAATTTGAAACCATCCGATTTATTGAAAACCCCGGTTATGCAACAACGTTTTGAGACTGTCGCAGGTGATTTGTTTGGTCCTCTTCCAACTAGTAAAAATGGATATAAAACCATTTTGATTGTCGAAGATGTTGCATCTCGTTGGGTGGAGTTATTCCCGGTTAGATCTGCAACAGCAGATGTTTGCGCACGGAAGTTAATTGATGAGGTGTTCCTACGATACGGTATTCCAATGCGACTCATATCGGATAATGGTCCACAGTTCATCAGCCAAGTTTTACAACACACCGCCGCTTTTTTTGGGATTCAACAATGTTTGACTCCCATATACCATCCTCAAGCTAACCCGGTAGAAAGAAAGAATCGAGATTTAAAGACTCAATTGGTTATATTAGTAAAAGGAAACCATCGAAATTGGGCCGATCAATTACCGTCGATACGTTACGCAATTAATACGACTCGATGTGATTCGATTCAACAAACATCAGCATTTTTGACGTTTGGACGTGAACTTCGGACATTAGATGATGTTCTCTATGATAATCGACCAATTGGGACTCTTACCAATTTCGATTCGTCCCTTAATTAATGTCCATGAAAAATAAATTTATGAATGCACGAGAAGTACATGAACAATCCCAGGATATACGAAAGGAACGATATGATCGTTCCCGATGCTGGAACCAGTTGTATAAACTGGGTGATTTGGTGTTGGTGACTGCTCATCTACGTAGCAATGCCGATAAAGGTTATACAAGGAAGTTGGGTCCACGCCGTGTAGGTCCGTATCAAATATCTAAAGTGATATCGTTACACTCATTTGAGGTATCCACGAACGATTATAACAAATCCGTTGTGGGAAGATATCATGTGTCACAGATTTTCCCCTACAAGGGGGAGCCTAAGTCATCGGAATCCTCGCAGGTTGTTCAGAACTCCCAGCGGGACGTTTAGGAAGTTCTGAGGGGGAGACTGTAACAAAACAAGAAACAATAACCAAGGAAATTTCATCGGTGTTGGCAACACCAACTTTCAACCGATGACAAAAAGGAGGTGGACGAACGGTAGTATCTTGTATGTCGCCTGCGGTAAACCATACAACAAATTATTATTATATCTATATATGTACAATCCCATGGAGGGATTCCTATTATTTTTATATTAAATTAAATCAATATGTAATCCAATCAAGATATGTAAAATAAAATAAATAATAATAAACTAAATGAAACAGGAATAGTGAAATCATAAACAAATAAACATTTAATGTGGGTTGTGTATATAAATTTTGGCCCTTAATGAAAAGTACACCTTTCAAAATGTCCAAAACTAAAGCATTGCTTAAAACTACACATTATACCACTGACAGACTAGAGATTAGCTAAGCGCGATTAGCTAATCTAGCATTAATCTAATTGCATAGACAGACTACGGTTTAGCTAGTTGTGCCATGCGTTGGTGGTATCGATATTAAAACAAATGTCATCACCCTTAGTTGAGCTGACTTTTTTGATTGGTTAAATACTTTAATTATTAATTAAAATTTTCCATTTGTTTTTTGTTTATACCAACATATTTTGTACTTTTAAAATATCAATGATAGTTCCACCTGTATCTAACAAACACCAATGTTTTTCTTAGTTTGAATTAATTAATTAATTCGTGTAATTTCTGTTTATTTATTTAACATTTACATATAATGGTGCCACTTGCACTTTATTTAAACTTTATAAAATGAGATAAACTTGAAAATATTTAGAGATTAGTTCACTAATCGCACCTAGCCACTAATTTTTAAAAAAGCGATTGAACTTGGCAAACGATAGCTATATCTCAAAAATTCATTAATCGTAAATTTCCCGAGATTAGCTACTGTGTTTAGTTACCGGTAGCCAACCAGAAATCATTTAGCCAACCACGGTACAACGTTATCCCAACCTACTCGTGCTGCTTGGGCACCGTCTATTGATATATCCACATCTCTGTGAAAAGTTAATAATGTCCGATCAATTTAGTCGCTCCTCACCGATTGTTTTTCGTAGGTAATTAAGGCGCCTGAGCGTCCTGGAACTCAATTTTATTATAGGTAGAAGCGTTCAAGATTTACCTGACCGTCTTTTAAACATTTTAATTAACTTTGCTTACGTAAACAAATTTCGACTTAATCCGGATAAAAGATCTATATACAGATCTATAAAAAACACGGCTAGTATTATGTCGCTTTGTTTAGTTTCTTTTAAGTGTATTATCAAATATAGATAACATGTATTATATCTATAACAGGTACTGATTATATTCCTAATTCGACTTATAAATGATTCACCATGTAATGATATGCGAAACTCAGGGGGAGGTGTACTAACCCCTCGCAACTCTCCTTCCCTACGCCACTGATAACGAGCTCGCACCATTAACTAAACCTTATACGGAAAACAGACAGCGGTTTAATAAATCCGATTTAGATAAACTCGTTCAAGTAGTCCATACAAAAAATACGCCATTAGCTAAATTTTACTAAACCCGTTTTATTAAATCGCAGTGCGTCAAGGGTGTTAGTCTGTCAATGCAATTAGATTTATGGTAGATTAACTAATTGAACTTAGCTAATCACGCTTAGTTAATATCCCTAGTTTGTCAGTGGTCATAACGATGGAAACATGATATATAACGAATAAAAGCGATAATACTTTTCATTAAGGCACTGAAAGGCACCTAATTTAAAATCTTGTATAGCACTCAAATTTTTTGCAGCGCGACAGTGCGCCTGTGATTGGTTCAGCAGACCACGTAAGAGGAAAAGAACCCAAAGCACCACAGCTGTAAGTGGGTGAGCTCCGACGCCAGTGTTTGTAGTTGATACATTGTGATTTAAATTTTATTTTTAATTTTGCTCTTAAAATAGAGAGCGTAAAAGCTAAAAATATCGCTCCCAACTCATTCTACAGAGCCATTGACGAAAATACAGAAGGGAGCAATATTTTTTTGGAACACAAGAATTGCTCTTTGAATATCATTAAATAAAGAAAGTTCGATAAACGATATTTGGCCAGTTGTGATGGAACTTGGCTATTCCTTAACCGATTTTAGAGGAATTTAACATGCGCGTTGGAAATGGGATTCTACAAAGATTATTAGATGAAGTTCTGGAATATGGCCAATGGGGATGGATCTTGAATATTCCTTAACCGATTTTAGAGAAATTTAACAAGCGCGATAGAAGTGGGATTTTAAAATGATTTTTATATGAAATTCTGGAATATGGCCAACTACAATGGAACTTGGCTATTCCTTAACCGATTTGAGTGAAATTTGGCATGTGCCTTGGAAATGGGATCCTAAGATGATTTTTGGATAAAATTCTGAAATATGGGCAATTGTGATGGAACTTGGCTATTCCTTAACCGATTTTTGGAGAAATTTGACATACGGGTTGGAGGTGGGATTCTACAATGTTTATCAGATAAAGTTCTGGAATATGGCCAATTAGGATGGAACTTGGCTATTCCTTAACCGATTTAGAGAAATTCAACTTGCACGATAGAAGCGGGATTTTAAAATGATTTTTAGATGACGTTTTGGAATATGACCAACTAGGATGGAACTTCGCTATTCCTCAACCGCTTTTAGTGAAATTTAACATGTGCGGTGCAAATGGGATTCTAAAATGATTTTTGGATAAAGTTCTGGAATATGGCCAATTGTAATGGAACTTGGCTCTTCCTTAACAGGTTTTAGTGAAATTTGACATGCGTGATGAAAACGGGATTCTACAATGATTTCTAGATAAAGTTCTGTAATATGGCCTATATGGCCAATTTGGATGTAACTTTGCTATTTCTTAACCGATTGTGATGCAATTTGACATGTTCATTGGAAATGAGATTCTAAAATGATTTTCTTAATTCCGGGGTCCTTCACTAACATTAGCGTTCTGTCACGCATTTTTTCTTATTATCCTTTGCGACTAAATTTCCCAGCAGATGTAAAATATTTATATCAATATGAGAAATCTAAACAGGTTACGGCAGAAGTATAATAATTATTACAATATTATTTTAGGTTACTCATATTGATATATTTAAATATATCAATACGAGTAATGTGTGTTGGCCATATTCCATAACTTTATCAAAAAACTATTTTAGAATCGCACATCCAGAGCATATATTGAATTGCATCACAATTGGTTAAGGAATAGCCAAGTATCCATGCAGCTGTCGAGGTTTATCTGCTGTGAGGCAAATCGAAAAACGGTGGAGAAATAATCTGTAAGTTACATCCTATTGAGCCATATTCGAGAACTTTATTTAAAACCTATTTTAGAATCCCATTTCCGACGCATATATTGAATAAGGAATAGCTAAGTTCCATCGAAATTTTTCATATTTCAGAAACTCATCTAAAAATCATTTTAGAATCCCATTTTGATCGCACATGTCAAATTTCAATCAAATCGGTTTAAGCATAGCCAAGTTCCATACTAGTTGGCCACATTTTAAAACATCATCTAAAAATCATTTTAGAATCTTAATTCCGACGCACATGTCACATTGTATCACAATCAGTTAAGGAATAGCCAAGTTCCATCCTAATACGCCATATTCCAGAATTTCGCCAAAAAATCAATTTAGAATCAATTTCACTAAAATCGGCTCAGGAATAGCCAAGCTCCAACATAGTTAGCCGTATTCCAGAATTTCACCTAAACATCATTGTAGAATCCTCTTTCCATTGCGCGATTCTAATTTCACTAAAATCGGTTAAGGAATAGCTAAGTTCCATCCCAATTGGACATATTCCAGAACTTCATCTGATAAACATTTTAGAATCCCACCTCCAACCCGTATGTCAAATTTCTCCAAAAATCGGTTAAGGAATAGCCAAGTTCCATCACAATTGCCCATATTTCAGAATTTTATCCAAAAATCAATTTAGAATCCCATTTCCAAGGCACATGCCAAATTTCACTCAAATCGGTTAAGGAATTGCCAAGTTCCATTGTATAGTTGGCCATATTCCAGAATTTCATATAAAAATCATTTTAAAATCCCACTTCTATCGCGCTTGTTAACTTTCTCTAAAATCGGTTAAGGAATATCCAAGATCCATCCCCATTGGCCATATTCCAGAACTTCATCTCAAAACTATTTTAAAATCCCATTTCCAACGAACATGATAAATTTCACTAAACTCGGTTAAAGAATAGCTAAGTTCCATCCTAGTTGGCCATATTCCAGAACTTTATCCATAACTCATTTTAGAATTCCATTTTCAACGCACATGTCAAATTTCACTAAAATCGTTTAAAGAATAGTCAAGTTCCATCCAAGTTGACCATTTTCCAGAACTTCATCTAAAAATCATTTTAGAATCCCATTTCCAAGGCGCAAGTAAATTTCACTCAAATCGTTTAAAGAATAGCCAAGTTCCATCCTAATTGGCCATATTCCAGAACTTCATCCATAAATCATTTTAGAATCCCATTTCCAACGCACATGTCAAATTTCACTAAAATCGGTTAAGAAATAGCTAAGATCCACGATAATTGGCCACATTCCAGAACTTCATCCAAAAATCAATTTAGAATCCCACGTCCATTGCGCATTTTAAATTTCACTAAAATCGATTAAGGAATGACCAAGTTCCATCCTAACTGGCCATATTCCAGAACTACACCTAAAAATCAATTTAGAATCCCATTTCCAATGCCCGTGCATCTGTTCGCTAATAAAACAATCTGGCTTTCTAAAGAAATTTACAAGGTTTTGAATGTAACCGTTTGCCGTAATAACAAGAGCAAGAGCAATATAATAATGACGTTTTTATTCATCAGAGCAGAGCGTATTTAGTTTCTCAATATAGCGCAATAACAAAGAGCGAAAATATAATAACACAAACGCAATAGTGGAAGAGCAAGAGCCTTCTAATAAAAATAATGCTCCAGTTCTTCAGAGCGATATTTTTGTTTTTTACAATATCGCTCTTTATAAAGAGCTTTTTAATAGTTTTTACTATCGCTCTTGAACAAAACTGAAGAGTGAAGAGCAAAATTAAATCCCATTTTCAACTCTGAAATAAACAAGCACCAAATAATGTAAATGACCTAAAATTAATTAATCCAAATTAGAGTAAAATAAATTGTCAATTATGGAGAAAAAAATTGTAGAATAACAAAATTTCGAATAAGTGAGTCACCAAAATTTGTATATAAAGTGCCAAAAATCACTAAATCGTAATTAAATCGAAGGTAAGTGAAAGTCAGTCAAGACCACCAGACCATTAGTCAGATTGATCGGTCAGACTGACCATTCTCTCTGCTGGGAGCGCGCCACTAATACCCTCTACTTACTAACGAATCCTCTTCAAAGAAATCCCTCATGCATTCTTTTTGGTTAACTCATTAACCATGGTTTTCGGTTAAGGCCATAATTTTCTCTCCGTGCAGCGACGGTAGGTCTCTGAATGAAAAACTGCTTTATGACTGATCGATAGCGACACTGTGAGCAAAGTTCGAAAGGGTATGCAACTAAGCCAATTCAACAGCTAAACAAAAATGGTTGTGTCGCCAATCCATTCTAACAATACTATAGTAGCGTATCTATGCTTAAGGTATCATTCACCATCACTCACCACAAAATCCTCCCCCTGAAGCTAGTAGGCGGTAAAACCGTTGCGGTGAGACCGATCCCAGGACAATTAGTAAGTTGGGCTGAGATTAACATTAGTCATGCTTACAGGTTTCTGGACCTTCATCTCGTCGATCAAAGAATGAATTAAGGTATCTGACATTTTTTCGGAAACTCGACTTTGATACTAAAATGTTCGTCATGAGAAACTCATTTTGATTGAATGGCAACATCGTTTTATCTGTGAACCAACACAAGTGCAAAAATGCAGACAGCGTTTCTCACGACGAACCATTTGGTATCAAAAAAGAACTTTCGAAAAAATGTCAGATACGTAAATTATGCTTTCATAAATTCTATCTGAATGACACATAAAACAAAGGACACATATAAAGGTTTTAGTGTGAGCGCCTAACAAAAGTCTTTACAATTGCACTTAATGAAGCAGACACAAACTCAATTCTGTTGAAGAATAGGTGGTCGTGTTCTAAAAAAAGAGATAACCTTATGTTTGGCCACATTTAACAAGAATTTTTTGTTAAATGACCAACTGCAAAATGTATTCAAATAAATTTTTAACTTTATACAATCAGAAATTGTAGAAATCGGAGCGAATATTTTCAAATACAACGGTCCACAACATCATTAATAAATAATGAGAACAGAAGTAGACCAATGTGACTACCTTGCGGTACCCTAGAAGTTACACTACAGAAGTATTATGCCATCCAGAAAGATAAAATGGCAACCATTAGATATGGATGAACTCACAATTTAGTTTTGAAAATTCAGTGTAAACTAGGTGATGGGCAATGCTTTTGATCGTTAGAAGTATGCGTGAGAACACAATCAACGTCAAACCAAACAATGTTTAGAAGATTGAAATCACCAATGATCATGAGTTGTTTATCAACATGTACTGAAGACATTACAGATTTGAAAAAAGAAATAAATTCAAGATAAACTTCTAGAGTTGAATCACGAGGCACATATACAGGGACCACGAAAATAAAAGGAATGTCGGCTTTAATAAGTATACTGTCATCGGTACTGTTACCTCCTTCTTTAAGGCTGGAATCAAGCGTGACGTTATATTATATTTTCTACGTTATATTTTAGATTAAACTGCTATAGTAACGATTCCTCGAGATTTTTACCCAGAGCCTTCGGGTTTTTTGCTACATTCCGGTCTTCGGATGACACTACGGACGAATTACGGTCAACCCCAAAAATGCCCCAAACATAAAATTTAGATATTTCATATATGTGGCTATCCATCATGCACTAATTAAGCTCCGATTGTGGTTGTTGATAACTCTAAAGATAGGCTTCGGGGCTTGTAATTGTGGTGCCAACGCGCATTTGAATTGTTTCATTATTTCCATACATTTCATAGGAAATTGGATTTTTTTTTAAATTACCTTACCTGCTATAAATCAATTTGAGTCAAAAATGGTTGCGGTTCTTGATAGCTCTAATGATGGGTTTCGGGACTTATAATTATTGTACCAAGGCGCATTTAGGTTGCTTCACTATTTCCATACATTGCATAGAAAACTCGAATTTTTTGAAAATCACCTTACAAATCGGCAAATTCTGAGTGAAAAATCAAAACTCTGCAATTGAGCTCAGATTGCGATTCTTGATACCACTAAAGGTAGGTTAAGGAACCTGCTATTGTTGTGCCAGTGGTGCATATTAGCGACATAACAAATTCAGCCACCCTCGCACTGCTCAGCATGTACGTACCTGACTTGGGTGGTAACAATAATTTGCACACATCAGGAATGTACTCATTGAGCCCTTTAAAATCACACCCGACTTGCTTTATAAATCTTTTGTAAATTGACCTTTCAATTTTTGGTGGAATGCTGATCTGTTGCCTTAATGGTGGCGCCTGCTAATAATTCACTATTGGTTTATCCAAATCAGTTCCACTTATTGCTGAATCATAAAAATTTTCAAAGTTTCTCTATTTAACACCTAATCCTTCCTAATAGAATTCTGTTTTAAAAATTATTCCTACCATCCAACAGATATTTCTAGAATAGCTCACATTTTCTAAAACTACATATTAGGAAAATATTTGTTGCCGAAATAACTAAACGCCTTACCTCGTTTTTAGTGAAGTAAATCCATTAACCTCTCCTCCTACATTAACACATTCCACAAATAACATAAAATATTTTATTAGAATCATAATGAATCATAAATTTACAATATCTTACACAAAATCAATTTACTTAAACCTATCACATTTAAAATTTATCACTTACAAACTAGACTTTTAAAAAGTTTTGTACATTTTACCTACAATTCGGTAGTCGCAATACCCCAATACTGATGCATCCGATTATCCGGATTCAATGAATCTTCCATATTCCGTTCATGCATCACCGCAAAATCATATTCCAAATTGTACGGCATCAAACGTTGCAGTGATCCAAAATATGCTGCATTTGGGCCTGTATTAATTGAGGTGCCACTATGGTTAAAACGACTTGAGTTATTTAATCGAATTGGTTTGAACAGGGAATTTGAGTGTGGATTAAAGGAACGTGCACTACCAAAGTGACGTGACAGGAATGGAACACCTCCATTGGTGCGATTCGCGGTTAGTTGCCCACTCGTCGATTTACTACCATTTTCACTAGTACCATTGTACGCTAACTGGGGTGAACTACTCGAAAGTGCTTTTAGTTGAGATTTTGTTAAATTCGTTTTTGGTCCTTGTAAATTTTGTGCCGATATATGCGTATTTATAGTGGGTGCTTTTTTTGTAAAAGCTTTAGAAATGGTATTAAGCTCTTTATCGAATAATAATTGGGTGTTTTGTTCTAACATGTATTCCCAGCATTTAAATTGTTCTTCGGACATTGCCGAATCAGATTCTGCCTCTTTTTCCTTTTCCCGTTCCTCTTCAATTTTAGCCCGAACCGCTCGTACCACACCACCTCGTAAACTTTTTCGCTCATTTGATGCATAATTCGTCTGGGAACGTCGACTTCCGATCGTTGATGTATCAATAAATCGTTGTTTAATTAATTGAGCTTGTAACTCATTAGCGGTTTGATCACTTTGGCCCGAGGGCGATGATCGGTCACTGCGTCCCGATGGTTGACGTATAAATTGAGTTGCAGCACCTGAATGACAACAACTATTGTTTGATTCACAACAACAGCCGCATTTACAGAAGCCAGAGAGTAGTGGAGCATTTGGTTTCTTTTTTATTGTATGCCGCAATTCGCGCACTAAAAAATCGACATCCGAACTTAAATTATTAAATTTTACAATTATGATACTCAGATTCTCTTCCGCACCATAACTTTGCGCTATATCTTGAATACGTTTTGCCGCCAAAATAACATTTTCTTCTTTGCGAATTTCGCCCATCATCGATTCGATTCCGATCACTTCCCATAATTTTTTATTGCCTATGATTAAATATTCATCCTGCTCGCACAATGTGATTTCCGATATTTCCGGATCTGGAATTATTAACGGGTATTCCGAACTGTTTCCTATTTTTCGATTTGGTGTGGATGGTGTTAATTTAACACTTCCGGCTGCTCGTACAAGATACGCACTAGCTTCACCAACACTTGCCACTCGTAATATAAATTTACGACCACCTCCATTTTGATTTGGACTTCCACCATTCGGATAGTATCCTATAAATTCGTTACTTCCCTTACTTCGTGATATATGACATAATGTGGCGCAGACCCCATTTTTTTGACCATACTGCTTTAACTCGCGATGTGCCGATAATAGCGTATATTTCATATAATCATTGGCCGTCTCCTTAACAGTCCTCTCCTCTAGCAATATCTTTGGTATAACTTTGACTAAAATATTCGGCACAACATTATTCAACTCTCCATCAAACATACCGAATAACGATTCGGTATTACAAAATGTCGGTAGTCTCAATTGCGTTATATATAGTTTTGATAAATTCCCTGGAGTTTCAGAAAATCCCACAGCCCACGGTGGTTCCAAATCGGTAAATTCTTGATACGATGTAGGTGCAGATGGTAGGCTGGCACGATTTTTACCCGAGACATCGATCAAACTCATGCGTCGCTGGGAACGACAAACTTGTAATTGATTTGGATCTACTTGTAGCTCACGATTACACGATAGGTCAAGAAATTGTAATTTTTTCGGCACCAAGCTTACCAAATTTATTTTGTCCAATTGATTGTGCGCCAAATCGAGTACTCGTAGTGTTAACGTTTTAGCCAATATTGGTACAGTCTGCAATTGATTCGAGTGAACACGTAATATTTTTAAATGTTTCAGATTTGCTAAATTTTCAGGTAAATCTTGTAGTTTATTCCCGGATAAAACTAACTCTTCCAATTCTGGCCAGTTGGAGAGGCACAATTCGGGAAATGATGTTAGCCGATTGTAACCCAAATGAAAGATTCGTAGATTTTTAAAACAGCATGCTACATCAAAAATTCGATCGGTTAGCTGGTTGTTGGTTAAATAGAGTTTTTCAATTTGGTAGAAATTCTCGTAATTATTGTTTTCCATGAGGATGGCGGGTAAAGATGGTAGCTTGTTGCTGGACAAATTTAGAAGCACTAAATTTCGGCAGGCAAAAAAAAAGTTTTCTGGTAGATCGGCAAGTTCATTGTTTTGTAGGAATAGTTCTTGTATGTGTAACTTCCTGTGTGGCATTATCGGTAATAATTTTAATTTGTTGTAGCCCAACTGAAGCGTATGCAATGAATTGTGCTCGCTGCAGAACAAATGCTCAGGAAGATTTCGTAATTTATTGTTGTTTCCAAATAGGGTGCGTAGCTGGTAGCATCCATTCAGCCAGTCAGGTAATTCGACCAGCTCATTATAACTTACATCTAAATGGCGAAGATTTATTGGGGTCGGATGAACTGTCAATTTTTTTAGGCCTAAAGTTTAAATAAAAATTACTTTGCATAGTCTAAATTTCTCATTTGCTGCTTATACTTACAATTGTTTCCGGCTATCAAAGAGGTTAGACAACGTCCGTTCACTGTTAGCTCGATTAATTTATTTCGCGAGCATTGTAGACTCTCCAATTTATCAAGGGCTGATAAATCAAGAATTTCGATTAAATTTTCGCTCACATCGAGCTGCGTCAGAAACTGTTAAATAACGAAAATTATAATTTTCTGCTGTGGCAGTTGCATTGTTTAATACTTACGCCATAATTTCCTAATATTATACTGCCCTTCAAATGATTCGATCTTAAATTAATTTTACTGATTGGAGGATTTGATATACTCTGCCCATTAATGTTACTTTTAAAATTACCATTTTCTAGTGATTTTTGTTTATTTATATTATTAGCGTGGTTAAATTCTAACTTCTGGGAGTACATATCAACCAATCCCATTGTTTTGGCGCTCAACAAAAATGGTGGAAGTTTATCTAATTTGTTGTATGAAACATGAAGGATTTTTAAATTTTTTAAATTTTTAATTGAGTTTTGAACTTCAGTTAGCTCGTTACGGTCCAGGCATAATTCTTCTAAACTGGAAATAAAATAAAAATTGCATTAAATATTTTAATATATTGCGGTGACGCTTGGTGACTGAGAACAACTAAAAAATGAAGGGGAAACCAAAGTCATTCTAACTTTAAACGAAATTTCCTTCAAGCCAAACTACGAAAATGATGTAACCAGCTAAATTTTACTATACAAATTTTTTTTACACTTAACAAGCACACAAGTTGATGTAATACATACAGTATATCAAAAAAATCTTAAACAACATTTTATAATAAGACACCAAAACACAATTGGTATACAAAATAGTTGGAAATAAATGATTTAGTGTTACATACAAAGATTTCTAACATTATAGGTTTATGGAATCAATTCAGTGAAGCGTCTCAAAATATGTAAATTTTATTATACAAAACTTTCTTATTAGACGATGATATTTTTGCGATAAGAATTGAAACTGGGCTTTAGTTATGTAAAAGGGTTCAGAATCTTTGAACCAAATCGGATAACAAACCAAACTCACCCGTAAGACCCCCAAATTTTAAACAATTTTTTTACACCTTTAACAGTACAACCGAGTACTGTTCACATATTATGTAGACACACTAACTAAAATAAATGTTTGTGGTAATTATTTCTGAGTCAAAGTTTCAACATACTTATACACAACATAAAAAAAAATCATGAAATATTTGTATTTTTAATTAATGCTTATGATCACAAAAATGCTACCTTTATTGTATTAAAATTCAAATTTATTGTTTGAAAATTTCTTGAAGCGAAACTATTTTTTTTATGCAGCTTATTTGAAATTTTCAAAACACACTTCTAACTTAAATTGCACCAAATTTAATAAATCGCACACTAAAGAATTTTATACAGGTCCCAATATTTCAAAGAACTACACAATACACTAAAACCTAAATTCAAGGATAATAACTTATCGATACACACTTATTTCCCGGAAAACGTAATTAAAACACAAAATTTTGTATGTCCATATCGGAAGATCGCCATCCGCTTACTAACTAACTAAACTAAACAAAAATTTGTATTTTAGCCACCGCTTATGTAAGATGAAATATAACAACACAACATATACGTATAAAAATAAAAAATTTCAAGACAATATGAAAAATGGAGGAAAAGAAGCGTTACGCTAGTTTGAACGAAACTAAATTTACCAACAACTAAAAGAATTATAGTTGGTTGGTGTATGATTGAAAGTTTTCTTATTGTAAAGATGGTAAATCGCGTTTAATTACGATTTTACACGTTTTGTTCGGGGTAAATAGAGAAATTTATGCTGTGAGGAATTTCCAGTATTAATTTACTGAGTGCAATCAATTGGAAATATTGGCAAAAATAAAAGGGAAATTTTATTGTTATCAATCATAAATAGAAACTGGCTATATCTAAGGCTCGCATGGGTCAGGCTTTAACAGTAGCATAGTAAATCAAATTGTTGTACAGTATAGGACTCTTTTCGGTTTCTCTACTGTAAGGTTTTTTTTATTTAAACAGAATAATTTCGGTTACAAATTCAAATTTATTATGGTACGAACTCAATTTATATTTTTACTTTTATATCAATTCGCCCACAATATGGCGATAACTTAAAATATACATGCGTCCTGTATGACGACTCAAACACAACAATCCTGTTGTTTTTTATTTTTTTACCCTACATACATTAAGCGTGTTCCATTGGCGTTAGCAAACTACTCACAAGTACTTGTATCTACTCGCAACTACCCATGCTCAAGTGATGGTGTAGTTGTTAGAAGTAGTTACGCATATAATTAACGAAAGAGGGATTTTAGTTTAAAAAATTCTAATAGATGGCTCTATACCAATTTTGAACAGCGAATCACCTGCAATTGCATGCAATCAGGAACATAAAATCTAATCTTCTTTTTATTGACTTTACGATATAATGAAGGATATTGGCTCTGCAGAATAGCAAGAGTCTGCTCAAATGGACTTTCATTGATTACCAGTATCGACCCAACCTTACTCAAATAATCTACATGCTGCATTCTATTACCTTCCCTGTGTTCAATCTTATAATCAAAATCCTGCAGTTCCAATGCCCAACGTGCGATTCTTGGATTGATAATCTTCTTATTCAACGTCAATATTAGAGCATTACAATCAGTAACGAATTTAAACTCCCGCCCATGTAAATAAATTCTGAACCGCCTTAACGCATATACAATAGCAAGGCGCTCCAATTCATAGGAATGGTATTTTGCTTCAATAGGTGTAGTCCGTTTTGAGAAATAACATATAGGATGAAATTTACAATCCTGTTTCTTTTGTAAAAGGACAGCCCAAAAACCTACCGAGGATGCATCACAGTGCTGTTCAGTCTCATCGAGTGGCGAAAATATCGACAACACCGGTTCTTCTATCAATTTTGTTTTCAAACAATCGAACGATCTAAGCTGTGTTTCCCCTAACTCAATTTTTTTATCCTTTCCCACCAAATCCTGCTATGGCTTGGCAATGTGACAATAATCTTTAATGAATTTCCTAAAATAGGAACACATTCCAAGAAATCGTTGTACATCACGAATAATTTTAGGATAAGGGAAATCAGTAATTGATTTAATGTTTGAACGATTAGGGCTAATTCCCATACAATTTACACGGTAACCCAAATAATTAATTTCAGTATTCATTAGTTCACACTTATCAATTCGCAACTCCAATAAATTATCACTCAACTTCTTAAGAACATATTTCAATATCTCTAAGTGTTCATCAATTGTAGAGGTTCCTATCAATATATCATCCATATTAGACAATAATTCTATGGTCAATAATAAGATCTTGAAACATTAGTGAAATGAATTTTTGAAAAGTGGCAGGCCCATTCTTCAATCCAAATGGCATCTTTAAGAATTCAAATTGTCCAATGGGTGTGACGAAACTAGTATATTTTACACTTTCTGAAGCCATTTTTACGTGATAAAATCCGTTTTTCAAATCCAATGAAGAAAAGTATTTTTTACAGTGCAGGTAATCTAACATATCCTCTATTAAGGGTATTATGGGTTGTCCCTTAACGTAAGCTTATTTAATTGTCTGTAATCCGCACACATTCTTTTTTCTTATTTTTGCGCTTTGTTCACTAGGACAATTGGAGAACAATAGGGAGACTCACTTTTTTGAACTATTTTCTTCTCAATTAATTCATCAACCAATTTTGACACTATGTCCTTTTCCACATATGACAATCTTCTGGGATTAGTATGAAAATATTCCTCCTTGCACAACACAATCTTCATTTCAAATTTTACACTAGGCTCAACCGGTTTCGCACAATAGAAATAACAATCATCGAAAATATTTATTAACTTCAATTTTGATTCAATTTCCAACTCCGAGTTAATGTTTAAATTCTGATCCTTAACAATTTCATCATTGATCCCAATATTAAAAATTTCATTTTCAAAACTGTCAATGTGGTTTGAGATTTCAATTTCTCTATCACCAATTTTCAACTCGGTATTACACATTGACAAAAAATCCCTGCCAACTATCAAATCAAAAATAATATTCAATTCAACGGTACCAATAATTCTAAGTCTACTCCTGTTGATGCCCGAATACCCACAACAGTTATCAACAACATCATCAATAAAACCAAGTGGAACACAATTTTCATTAATTAAACTAATGGGGCTACCGGTATCAACAAGCGCAGACTTTTTATATAAATACCGTCCGTTGGTTTTATTTCACACAGATTGATAGTCTTCTGCTCGGAATTTGATTTCTTCTTAGATGGACACTCATTTACTTTATGCCCCATTTGACCATATACCACACAAGATCCGAACAATCGTTTTGGTTTAGTGCAATGTTTTGAAAAATGAGCAAACTCACCGCAATTGTAACATCGAATGGACCCATCCCTTGTTCTGTTATTTATACTCATAATTTTTGGAGGAGGCTTTTCCGTTGATTGACGTTGAGTCAAGCCTCTTTCCTTATCCGTAATATTTTGAAATGCATTCAATAAAAGTTCCGGTCACTGAAATAATTGCATCCTTGCTTGGCTTTGTAAACGATGATTTGCCATTGCATCAATGAAATAGTCAATAACTTTGTCAACAGATATTCCGATCGCATTCGCCATGATGATTTTATCCTGATAATAGGAGTCAAATGACTCGCCGATTTTCCAATAACGTTGTTCAAATTTCCTACGCTGTTCAATTTTATTTGGTCGCGTGTCATAATTTTCCCAATTCGCACAGCAATTCCTCTAATTCTAATTCTATATGTTCAGGTTTAGAATGGAACCACTCTGCTTTACCTTTCAATTTTTGTATAACCTCAAACTTCATTTCTTCCATATCCACGTTATAGTGACGGACAATCAATTCAATTTTACCGATGAAATTTCGAAAATTATCTCCCGATCCACTAAAAGTGCTTTAATTTTGAATAATCCCATTTTTTATTCACAATCTTTTGATTGATGTCTTTTGGCTGTTCCGTATTTACCGCTACATTTTGATTTACATCATTTTGGCCCTCTTCGTCATTAATCCGTTTCGTAATTTCTACCATTTTCGAATCACCATTTCCTTTAACTTTTTCTCAATTTCGTTCAACTGCTCCGACAAATCTCTCAATATATCTTTCAATTGCGCGCTCTCCGAACGGCCATCTTTATAAATCACCCCAATCAATCTGCTTTGCAAATTTGCCTTGTTTCCTTTACTGTCCATATTGCTTTCTTCCAGTTTTTCTTTTAACTGGTCCACGTTCATTATCAATATATCTTCAACTTATAAACTCATTTTTCGAATTAACTCACATATATATTAATATCTCAGTTTGTTTTTTTTTCTTCGCACTACGATTTAATAAAATTTTGAGAGCCTCTCACTTCTCCAATTCCACACAACACCACTGAGTGTACCGTTAACCAAATTTTACAAGCTTCACTTCACGTGTTCGCCATTATTTTCCTATTACATATAGAAATTAAGTTCACTATACCACCGATTTATTCACTACCCCACATCTGACTTTTACTGTAAGGGTTTTTTATTTAAACAAAATAATTTCGGTTACAAATTCAAATTTGTTATTGTATAAACTCAATTTATATTTTTACTTTTATATCAATTTGCCCACAAAATGGCGATAACTTAAAATTAACATGCGTCCTCTATGACGACTCAAACACAACAATCCTGTTCTTTTTTATTTTTTACCCTACGCCTACATACATTATATCATTTTATTCTTTCTTTCTCCCTACATACATTATATCATTTCATTCTTTCTTCATTCTACATCACCTTACACTACTATGAAAAGATCCATTAGTGTGTAAACAGGTCTGTTACTAAACACTTCAGCATTAGTTCATTCCAATATTCACATAGTTGTTTTTAGTTATAGTTTGATATTGTAGAACCATGCTAAGTATATGGTTAGACCTACTGTAGGTAATATGGCCGAAAATTAGAGGAAATTTTACAATCAGGTCAAAATGTATTTAAAATCAAGCGGATTTGTTAGAGAGGAAGCCATCGATATTTTTGAAACATTCAATTTAGTCGACGAAAAACGGAATTTGATGATATAGTCACGGCTTTTGAAAAATATTGTATCCCGAAGAAAAATATTCTGTATGAAAGACATCTTTTCTTCAATCGTAAGCAAGATGCTGGTGACAAATACGATGCATTCTTGACAGATATTCGTTGCCTAGTGAAATCGTGCGAATTTGGCAAACAAGATAAAACAGATATTCGGGACAAAATTGTCTTTGCGATATAGGATTAAGAAAACTACAGAAATTTGTAGAATATCTGAATGGAACAATGAGCAGGTTAAGCAGATTTAAGAAGGTGAGGTTCATAGTTTATAAGAACCAAAATCCAGAAAAAAAAATTTAAAAATTGTAGTAATAAAAATAATTCAAATAATTATACAAATACAAAAGCTGGAATTACTGATGATCAAAAAGTGTATAGAAAATACAATCAAAGGCACGAAAAACTAAATTGTCCGCCCTTTGGACATCGTTACAAAAATTGTAAATACCTGCATCATTTTATGAGATTTTGACGCTCTATAAAAGTTTACTACATATGTATATAGATGAAACCGAAAATGACGAGGACGGCAGTCAGATAAACAATAAGGATTGATTCGAAAAAGTGTTGATTAATCATAACACATTTTCGTTTCGACGTGAGTCTCATTTTGAAAAAAAAAAATTCAAATGTTGCTAAATGCTGCATAAAGCTAGGAACCATTAAACAGTTTCACAGTATCGAAACAGAAAAAGAAAAGTTCATCGATGAAAATAACCAAATTTTCGAAGGTCTTGGCGAATTCCCAGACAAGTTGACGATCTATTTGGAGGAAAATGTTAATCCCGTTTCGAAAACAGCGCGAAGAATCCCTGTGAAAATTCGAGAAAAACCCAAAGAAAAATTGTCTCAATTTGCAGTTTAGGTGCAAAAAATGACAAAAATATAAATTATATCTTGCTTGAATATAGGAACAATCCTGTGGCTAAACTTGGTGCATCACCAACACAAAACAAAACTTTCTTGTCAAAAATGAATTATTGGTTTCAAAAGTTGTAAAAGACATTTAATCGAAATTGCATGACAATCAAATAAAATCCAAATTTTACCATGATAAGTCTCCAAAGTGAAGACAACCGTTTCAATCTGGTCAAAAGATCAAAACGTAGTTTATAGGCATCGTAAAACTGTCAAGATCTTGACAAAACACCCTTGTAAAACGTAGAAAATCGAATCTTACGAAGGAACTCATCACATTTAAGAGGTTCAAAAATGAGCCTAATTTTAAACGGCAACGGAACGGATGGGAATAATATTTCGCGTGGAATTAAATAAGCACGCATAACTATCACAACTTACTAAATAAAAAAAAACCTATGAACCTATGATACAGACCTGTCGAAATAAACCCCAGCTTGTGCCGAATAATATTTTAATTTTCCCGCTTATTCAATACATTTCCATTTTTCAACCATTCGTATAGCGCCTAAATGTTTTCAAGTCGATTTTCACACTTAAGTGCTCTATTTATAATTTCACAAACTAAATTTTTAATTAGTAACTAACTGATAATTTACGTTATTATATGCGTACTTCTAAATTTAAATAAATTAAATTGATAATTTTATTGTCAAAACACAAAATAAACAAACCACAGTAAAACAAACGACTCGCTGTCAATTTTGAATTTGAAACTAAATTATAGTGCGATTCTAGTATTTTATTTTTAAACATATGCGAAAAGTTGTATAACAGATTTGATTGAACTGTTATACGTTAAAGAAGATGGGATGCGAACGAAGTTTAAAATTTCCTCGTTCACATACCATGTGATCGTATAATACCAGAGCCTTCTAGAGTATAGAGCCATAATCATAGTGACGTATTTTTTAGAAGCTTTTTTAGTGGTATAACTTTTCACTGATTTCCATAGGAATCCATAGTAAAAATGGTGTTTTTTAGCTTCAAGTTTTTCAATGAAAAAAGCAAAAATGTTATAAAATGTTTATATAAAAGTTCTCTACATATCTTTAACAACAATTTACAAGAAGGCTATATTGGTATTAAATAAATATTAATTGCAGAAATAATAAAATTAAATTATTTCTAAAATATATTTTTCAAACTTTCATTTTGAAAAATACATCAAAGTTGGCTGTGACGAATTAGAATAATACTTGCTAAATTTATCTTTAGTTTTGCTAGTGTACGTAAGATGTCTAAAATGTTAACAGAAAAATACGCAAAAAAGTTATTTAATCGCAAAATTATCACACGTTCCTATATTTTGTGAATTGGTTTTGCTTTTCCTACGATTTTTGAAATTTAAATTTCCGCATGTGGTAATTTTTGGTACAATTTTACCAAATTTTTACGGCCATCACTGCCATCTATGTAATGTATATCGACTTAATAACCAAACGAATTGTAGTAAGCTTTTATTTTAATTTGACCAGAATGCTGTTGTTATGATTTTTTTTTATATTTTGGTTTAATTAATTCAATTATTACAAAAAAATGAAAACGATTTACTCAAACGAAATTCATATATGTTGAAATTCAAATATTTATGAAAGTATTTCAGAAATCATAATTAAGAATTTGTAATGTTTTCATTTAAAAATTTGTCCTAGGAAAAAAAGTGATTTCCCATATGTTTTGTGTATTTTACTATGAAAAGTTTTGTTTTTTCCTCGTTTCTAATTCCTTTATAAAAGCTGTGTTTTTTAGACTATGGCTTTGTATAATCAAGGTTGCTTTGATAATACGCAATAAATTCTATAAGACAAAAAACATTTTAATAGAAAATCCCTAAAACGGAAAATTATTTCCCTCGAAAAGCTTTTAGCAGTTTTTATTACAATTTTTATGCTACACATTTATTTTCCGTCCGCAGTTTTCGGCTTACAGGAACATTTTTATTCGAAATTAAAGGGGCCGTTTTTTCTAGTTTTGTGATACATTTTTCGTACCTAATGGATTTCCGCTTTAAGTGTTTTGCAGCTTTTACAAGTTTTACTGTATATGAAAATAACATCTTAATTAACGGAAATTGTTGAACCGGAATGAAATTTCAAATTTAAACAAATCTTCTAAGCCGGAAATGCAATAAACTCTTTTGTAGTTAAACGTGTGAAGTTAGCTTTTAAATTTTGAAGTGTTGTTTAATATAAAATGTATCGCTAAGGTTTCAACAAAGCCTAATAAATAAATAAATAACTTATTTTCGCTGGAGGTATAAATTGGGCGAAATTCAGAGCAGGGTAAAATCTCGGTGTTTAGATGGCGTTCTTTATTGTGTCTCTAGTTATGGAGATTAGCTCTCTGGAATTCTTGAAAGAATTTTGATCCATCGATGTTATTGTTAACATTTTTAAACAATTGGCAGCTGTATCAAATTTCTTTCATTTGATACGACCACCGCGCCACACTGGACTGTGATTAAACAGTCAAGACAGTTTTGAATCAATCCTTTATCTATTTTAAGTTATTGTAATTGGATTTTAAACTCTAATTTTACTGGTAGAGAATTTAAAATAGATTTAGGTTAACCAATTAATTTATAGTTTTTGGGTAAATAACTTAAATTAAATTTTGTAAAAAAATTATCACAAAAATTAGGTTCTTCAAACAAATTCTCAGTCTGCTGTTCTTCAATTGCACAGCAATTGCACTGTTAGGGTTACCTCTGCTGTTCGATTTTCGCTCATATTTCGTGTTTCAGGCATCTCTTGAATCTAAGTTTTCTCGAGATTTTCGTGAATGTTCCATTATTTTTTAGCGTATCTCGATTATTCTAAACTCTACGATTATTCAAGCTTTTCGAAATTACTCGAGTCTATTCGAAATTTTTCACGCGAAATTTGAAAGGCGTTTTGGAGTTGCGTGATATCCTAGAATTAGTAATGCGTCGAGATTTCTGAAATTTTCTGGTACTTTCCGAAGATTTTAAGTTTATGAGTTTTGAATTTATGTAGATTTCTAAATTAAAATAGTGTTGCAGAGCGTAGCGAAGTTATCAGAACTATCTTCACTGTCGTATTTTCGAGATTATTTATGGATTTGCGAAGACGATTTTGAGATTTTTTGAGTTTTTCTGGAATATTCGAAATGTTATTATATATGCGTAAATACTGAGATTATCCTAGAATTTTCATTACTTCTAGAAGATTACACGAGCTTTTCGAGATTACTTTAGTTACTCGATATTTCTTGGAATTTGCACGGGGTTCTGTTGCATCTGGATGCGAATGACGTTTACCTTAAATTAATACTAGATTACACAACAACAAAAATGCGTTTGTATGTGTTTCAAAAAGCCTCCATTAGGGCGAATTTATTGTACAAGGAAATGCATTCAAATCAAATATTTAATGCTAAATTAAGAAAAATTCCAAACACACAAAATTTATCAAGATTTAAACTTTTTGGGCTTTCACAAATCCAATCCCCTTAAACTTAATAACGGCTCAAAGCATTAACCTACTAATTGATACTGTTTGATTGTCTAAGAAAATCGGCGTATTAAAATTTTCTTTCATTGACCAATATATGACCTTGGTTTTCTATTAGTGTACTTTAGTCATACTCAACCGCTAAAATTTCATATTGGGTTTACCTATTGCAATATCGATTTTTCGACAACTTGAAAAATTGTATGCATGCCTTAGAAAATCGGTATCTCAATACTTTCTTCTTTCGTTCAAATCTTAAATTAGTAAAGGTCTAAAGAAGAGTAAAAGGAAGAAACTGTGATTATATCTAACATTTAGGATATTTTGGAAAAATTTTGAATAAAAATTGTGGTGTCCCGTTTCCCAAGATTCAAAAGGTGGCAAGATTAGTTGGCGGGCCAGATGATTACGGAATCAGATAGAGGATGGTTTGATGCATTTGTTGGAACTTGCTCACCGACATGTAGAAATTCTAAGAGCTTTAAAACCAAAACATCACATCAGCCTCTATCCCCCAATAAATACTTTCTGACTTGACGGGACTATATTACAAAATGCTCAACGACATACAAAAATTCTAAAAAGTTTACTACACATATATACATACATATATAACCATCCTCTATCTTATGTCGTATTCATCTGGGAAGGCTAACAATTATTTTCAGGCTTCAAGGGGCTATATCATAGCTCGCCGATATCCAAAAATTCGAATAAGTTTATTGTTCATAAATCTTTATTTATATAATGAGTCTAATGAATCAGTTGTATCAAGCGTCTTCGAAGAACCTGAGAAACTCCTGCAAATAGATGGCTGTTGCTTACTCAGTTAAAATACGATACATTTTTGGTTTTAGAAGTCTTCCGACATTATCCATTATTAATATGTTTACACTAAACCCTAAACCCCTTTGACTCTAAAAGCCAATTAAAGATAATTTTCGTATTCGGAAATATTTTACTCAATATGGTTTTTCCCCCAGTGATATTTAAGATCCAGTGGGATCGGGTGGATATATTTAATTAAATTTTTGTTCTAGGAAGAATATCCAAACAAATAAAATTTTGAGATTGTTCTGGCAAGATGCTACTAATGAACTGTCCATAGTAAGAGAATTGAAATCAACAGTAATTTTTACACTCAAACGACCAATAATAATAAATTCGACCTGATTCGGCGAGATGGCTGGCAAAACAAATTTTGTTCTAACCGACTTTCTTACACTTTATATTATTTGTAGGAACTTTTAGATTTCTTTTTCATTTAAGTATAGTAAGAAACTCAATTTGATGAAAATGAACGAGAGCTGCAAGCTTTTAGTTGGACTTTATCATGTCAGTGTGAAGCCGCAGCATCGGTTCAATTTCGTGAAACGTCGAAGTTTGTGTGTGTCGTGCCTTAATGACAATCACAAGACGGTAGACTGCTAAAGTGTTTGCTCCGTTTGTTCACAAAAACATCATATACTCGTACATTGCTGCATTTCGGGAAATCGATTCCTGGGTCTACAAACCAAGCTGGTCCGAATATTGAAACCAAGTTATGTTCCAATGTTGAATTGAGATCTTCGGATGCTTGTGGTTTGACATCGTCATTTTACGAATTTAATTCTAATTCAAAATTCGTTCATGAAACAAGTTCGTCTCAAATTTTACTCGGTACAGTGGTGCTATGGGTTCAAAACGCGAAGGGAATTCGAGTTCCATGTCGCGCGCTTTTGGATAGTGGGTCCCAAGCAAATTTTATAACCGAAAAAATGTATCAATTGCTGGGTTTGAAGGTTGAGTCAACGAAAATTAGGATCTTTGGCTTTAACAATGATGTTACAACAATTAACAAAAAGCTAACTATTTTTATCGAATCTCAATGTTCAGATTATAAGTCATCTGTCGAGTGTTTGGTTAAGAATAAAATTTCCGATTTAATACCACACCGTTCCGTCAAGATAGATGAAACCAAGATTCCCGAGCACATTCAGCTTGCCGATCCATGGTTCCTTAAACCAGATTCAATCGATCTATTGTTGGGTGCTGAGTTGTTTTTACAGATCATGAAACTCGAAAAAACCTGTGTTATTGGTGGTATACCACTTCAGAGTCTCGAATAATCCTCAATTAAGTCAATCGGATGATCAATTATTGTCATACCAGGTGTCGTTTCAGGAGTTGAACGACAAAATGCAGAAATTTTGGATGATTCAAGACATTCCATCTCCGAATTAATTGTCGCTGGAAGAAAAATTATGCGAGCAACATTACGTTGAAAACATTCGAAGAGATGATAATGGTAGATATGTTGTGACTTTACCATAGTCAAAAACATCGTTGAAAACTTAGGTAATTCATCAGCCAATGCGTTGCGGCAATTCTATATATTAGAAAAATGTTTAAATGGAAACGCTGTAGTTCGAGCTCAGTACGTCCAATTTATGAATGAGTACAGGGACTTGAATCATATGGAGGAAGTTTCAGATTCCGGAACATCCATGTTGTGAAAGGGCGAATCTTATTTCATGCCGCATCATTCAGATGTCCGAGAGAGCAGTAGTACGACAAAACTTCGCGTCGTTTTCAATGCTTCGTCGAAAAGTTCAACAGGCGTCTCGTTAAACGACTGTCTCATGATCGACCCCACAATTCAGTTCAATCATGTTACGATTTCGCAAGTATCTTTTTCGTTTAACTGGGAATATAACAAAGATATATCGTCAAATTTTGGTCCGGAAAGATCAGCAAAATTTACAACGGATCTGGTGGCGTGAAAACCAAAATGTTGAACCAAGATGTTACAATCTTCGAACAGTGAAATGCGGAACAGCGAGTGCTCCGTTTCTAACGATAGGGACTCTTTCTCAGCTTGCAACAGATGAAGAAAATAGTTTTGGGGCAGCCTCCCGAGTTCTAAAGAACGACTTTTAAGTCGATGACGTTTTAACAGGATCCGATTTTATTAAATCCGCTGCCAAATTAAAAACCGATCTCATTCAATTGCTGTCACGTGCGGGATTTGAGCTTCGCAAAATCACATCGAATGATCGGTCTCTTCGATCAGAAGATCAAGCACACTCCAAGTCAATTTCAATCCTCGGCATTAATTGGGATACCGAACAAGACATGTTTTACTTTTCGTTCAAAAAATATTCCACAACGGGTCAGTGTACAAAACGGTCTGTCTTGTCGGAGATCGAACAACTATTTGATCCTTTGGGATTCTGTGGTCCAATCGTTTTCCTCGCCAAACATTTCATGCAGACTTTATGGTCTCTCAAACTAGATTGGGATGACGATCTGCCTTCGAATTTAAGTGATTATTGGATAGACTTCTCGAAAGAGTGTTGAACTTCCTGGTTTCGGAGATGCGTCTCAGAAAAAGTTTGGGTGTTGCCTTTATATTCGAACTTTAGACCAAGAAAATCGATGCCAAGTTAGATTTTTATGTTCCAAAAGTCGAGTTGCTCCACTCATCAAATGTATCATTCATCAAAGTTGAACTGTCTCCTGTTGAAATGGATTTGGCTCTGAAGAGACTCATAAAGCATATTCAGCAAACTGAATTTTCAACAGAAATTGAAGTTCTTCGAAAGGGCAAAATATTATCGAATCAAAGCAAATTGTTGCATCTTAACCCATTTTTGGATCAAGATGACACTCTGCGCGTTGTCGGCAGATTAAAAAATTCAAATATCCCAGACGGTTCGAAGCATCAATGGTTATTATCAGCCACGCATTCATTTACAAAATTGTTATTTCGATCACTGAGACAGGGAGCGGAGCGCAATCACTGTTGTTTAATGTTAGAGAACGTTTCTGGATTATTTGAGGACGAAATTTATGCAAAGGTATCGTTAAATAGTGTATCGTTAAACAAATTATGGGACAACTGCCAAAAGAACGGGTGACTCCGTCTCGTCCGTTTGAAACTGTTGGTGTCGACTATTGTGGTCCTTTTCTTCTTAAGACTAAAGTTCGAACTCGAGTTGAAGAAAAAAGCTACATTTCAATTTTCATATGCTTTTCCAATAAAGCGATCCATATGGAAATTGAAAGCGATTGGTCCACTGCAGCATTTATAGCTGCTTTTCGGAGATTTGTTGCCCGACGTGTTTTTTGTTCAAGAATCTATTCGGATAACGCCACTAATTTCGTAGGAGCTAGGTCTGAGTTGCAAGAACTGCACCGACTCTTCACATCAGAAACTCACCAAAAGGAAATCACGAAATTTTGTACGAATCTTAACATTCAATGGAAAACGATACCTCCACGCTCGCCACATTTTGGCGGATTATGGGAGGCGGCAGTAAAAAGCGCCAAGTTTCATTTAAAAAGAGTTGTCGGACGAAATTCATTGACTTTTGAACAATTAAATACCCTTGTCGTTGAAATCGAGAGTTGCCTTAATTCAAGGCCCATTAGTGCTATGTCTGAAGATCCTATCCCGATTGTCTCACTATCAAAAGTTGCAGGCGATGTTTCAAAATTTTTGGGACCGCTGGTCTACAGAGTACTTAGGAGAATTACAGCGGCTTCGGAAGTGGAATAAAATTCATACAGAACCTAAAATAAACGAAGTAGTCATCGTTCAAGAAGACAATATACCTCCATTAAAATGGCCATTAGCTCGAATTGTAGAGGTTCATCGAGGTGGGGATGGATTCGTCAGAGTGGTTTCGGTTCGTGTTGGAGATAAAAAATGTAAGCAGACTATTACCCGCATTTGCCCTCTGCCAATCGATGCGAGTCCGACATCAGTTGAAATGTGATTAGTAACCTTATTTTCGATAAATATTCAGCGTCGCAATTTTTAGCTTTACAATTTAAGATTAACTATGTTTGCATTGTAAAAATTCAGTTGACTATAAACCACAAATTTAAAGGATTTGTTAATTTTTTATTCTTTATAATACCTATATTAATGTTTACACCTTGTTTTGAAGTATTGAATACTTCAAAGCGGGGAGTATGTTTAAATTGTAATAGAAAATAAGAATTACAGTTCACTTAAATTTAAAATTACTGTCGAATTTATTCAATAAGTTTAAAAAAGAATTGCCTGAATAAATTTGAAATGTTTCTAAAGATATGAATAAAGCTGGTATAACAAAACCTTTTTTTGGTAATCTAAAGCTTATAGAAATATTTAAGTTTTCGCTCTACTCTGTCAACTTGAAAGAATCCATAACCGACGGTTACGAAATAATTACATACCTCGCTTTCCACATCAATATCGATACAATAAGGATACAAATATTGTTCTAAGCTTTTTTGTTCAACATAGGTATACTAATATACATAAATTGTATAAGACGTAATATAACTCTGATTAAAACAAACCAAAACAAAAATTATACAATTCCTGCCTATTTGTAATCTCTTCATGTCCAAGGTGATCACAAACACTCAACCATGCGCGATCAAATTTCGGCTTCACTTCTTTCATACAAAATTAATGCAAATATTGTTTTAATTATATAGTAGGTGCCATCAAACATTTACCACACATTAGTACGCAATTTCTAATTTATGAAAGTGAATAATATTAAATAGGCGCACAACTTACTTTTCTAATTGACATATTTCGTACGGTATCGCACCAATATTATTATCACATAAATCCAGAATTTTTAATCCCTGGAGGCTGATTAAATTTTTTGGAAATTCTTTAAATTGATTGCCCGGCAATCGTAAGATTTTTAGATTTGGAAAATCGATTAGAGCATTGAGAGCAATTTCTTGTAATTTATTTTGTCCGGCCAGCAGTTCTTCGACTGTCTGATTTGATTGAAGTATAATTTCGGGAAATGCTTGTAATCCAGATCCGCATATATCCAGCCGTTTTGTATCGGTTGACTCGTTTGTAGCCTGGAAATAAAAATACATACATTGTTTAGTAATGAATATTTGTAAATTGTTTATCTGTAGAATTGTTAGAAAATTTTGCTGCAACAGAAATTCAAAATTTATAGGTATCTTCCTGCCACTCACTGTGTTACAAATATGAATTCCCTTTTAAATTAAACCAACAAATAACATTGTATGTGCAGGCGACTATATATGTAGTCATTTCCTATTATTCATGTGCATTCAAAAGAATTGTCAGTAAACCGTAAACTATATATATATATACATACAGCGCCAATGTCTTACCCCATTTTGAGTAATATAACTATTAATATCCGTTTCAAGTGAATCCAATTCAACTGTATTCACATCACTAAAATGTACACGACCTTTAGGCACTTTAAGCGAACTCATTGAAACACCAGCACAATAAATATTTTGTGAATATTGTGGTGAATCTGTATATTTGATTGTCACCATTTCACCTTTTCACTTAACTAAATATATAATCAAACCACACATAATCACAAATTCATTAATATATCCACGATCAGATGGATTAGACGGATCACTCACACAAAAATGTTAGCAAATTTGAATTTGGTTGTTAAAAGAAGTACAAGTTGTCACTTAGAGAAAAGTTTAATGCTTACTGAATATTTTTTTGTTAATAAAAAGTCACTCAATCTAAGAAAAATGATTTATGTATTATTGTTAATAAGAAGCTTTACGGTTTTTGTCATTATTTTATTTTTAATAGAAATATAACAATTTCCAGTGGTGGCGAATTATAAATCGCGTATTGTCTTATTTGGTTTTATATCCGTCCCGCGCTTTCTCTGGATTATCCCTACCAATGCTGAGCCACACAACTATTATTTTGATTCGGTTTGATGAATACCATTTTTACAACACTCGTATAAACTTATTTTTGTATTTTTTTTTTTATTTCATAAAATGTAACAATTTTATAAATATATATTATACGAGTACTTATGGACACGCGTCAAAGCTTTAATAAACATATTGTCTTTAAAAAAAAAAAAAAAAATCACAAATAGGTGTATAAAACTATTACGTATTCTTCCTTGGATAGATTTATTGTCTGTGAGTAACAAGACATTGTTTGTTTCGTGATTGTCTCGTGTTCCATAATTTGTACAAAAAAAAAACAAAACTTGTTAAAAACGAAATTTCTTAAGAAATATTTTTGTTGTTTTATAACTATTATTACCACTATGTACAATTATGCAATTATTGTTGGCGGCCGTTATATTACGTCGACTCGGTTTGGGAGATATGACGATGTTTTTTTTTTGTGAACTACTAAGTTGTGATTATTTGTTTAGATTAATTCATAAAGAGTTTAAATGTTTTCTTTTTGCTAAATTTGACTCGATTAACCGCGAAAATTTTTAATATTAAAATATTGTCATATATCATGGTCATAGATACGGTCAAATATGTTTTTTTATTATTAGTAAAGTTGTTAAATTTCAATGAATCATAGGAAAGAGAAGTTAAAATGTATACAGAACCGTTTAAAATACTTTTATTAGTCTAATCTATAGTGTCCGTTCTAACATTAATTAACCAAAAATTCGCATATTTAATAGAAACAAGTTACGATCTTATTCGATGAATCAGCGAATCAGCAATATCGGAGATCTACCTCAGTAATCTACAATTGGTTGATTTGAGCACAACATAATTCTAACTAATTTAATTAATGAATTTTACTTGGTTGACATTATTCTCTGCCTGAACGGCGTTCAAATTGAAAATCTTCTTCCACTACATTCCTATACATTCCACTACAAATAATACTTGGAAACCCACTAGCAAGTGACCGGAACGTAAGAAAAATGGTCCACAACATCTCTCTTTTGTGGCCACAGAAATTTACCAATCACCATAATTTTTAAATAAAACAAAGTTTAAGAAATTTTTGCGTGATTAATGCACGATTATTTCAAAATTATTTATAGTTGACGAGTAGTAGTAATTCTCAAAGTAAGCCTTAGGCTGCGGTCGAATTCTCGAGTAAATCGGCTAAATTCGGTAAATACATTTACTTAAAAGTAAAAGAGTAAAAAAGTAAATGTTTCACGTGACGTCAACAAAACGCGTAATTTAACAAAAAATGAACACTAAACATCTACATATATCGTAATAAATGATTTACCCGAGAATTCGACCGAAGCCAAAGACTACAAATAAGAGTATCGATAAATTAATTTGACACGGCCAAATAGGTGTAACCTCGGGTAATTTTTGCTAAGAACATGTGTTTTTTTCATTACTTTGTGATTAACAATAAATACTTTTGTTCATTAAACATCCGAAGTTATTAAGTTATTTACCCATAATTCCACATATAATCGACAGATTATGGACCCAGAAACGTGTTTTGGGTAATATTTTCGGAAGTAAAAGTGAAAATAAGACAAATTTTTTGAGGTTATATCCAGCCGCGTGCGAAGTGAAAATTGTAACCGTCGACCAAAATTGTTAGGAAGATGGATTCAGAATTGTCCAAAGTAAGCAAATTACAAGGAATTGAAATCTGGAATCTATGGAAATTCCAGATTCAGATAATTTTGAAGTCAATTGAAGCATGGGACATAATAAATGGCACTAACAAACAACCTGCACCCGTGGCAACAGATGCGACGGCTGATGAGAAAAAAGAAAATGCCGAAGCGATACGTAAATGGAATAAAACCGACGGGATGGCGCAAAAGGTAATCGTTACCACAATATCTGAACAAACGATGATGCATATTTTGACCTCGGGGGATTCTGAGGCAATGTGGAAAAAAGCTAACCAATATATATGAACAAAAATCAGAATCTACAATAAACATTTTACAGCAAAAGTGGTTTACATTAATTGAAAGAAAAAATTGAAGATATATCTAATAGACTACAAGCAATGGGAGAGAAAATTGAAGATAAGGGAGTAATGGCCAAAATTCTCCTAATTTTGCCACCAAATTTTGATCATTTTATCAGTGCCTGGGAATCAACGGCTACCACCGATAGAACGTTAGCCAACCTAACCTCGAGATTGATAATTGAAGAGATGAGACAAAGTCAAAGAGAAGTAGAAGTTAATGCACTTGCTTCTAATGTAAGAGTAAGCAGTAAGAATCATTTTTACAAGAATAATATTGGTAACAAAAATACTCAGTATGTTAAGAATAAAAACGATGACCAAAAAAATACAAAAAGAAAACATGGAAAATGTAATTTTTGTCATAAACCTGGATATTGGGCAGCAGAATGTTGGGACAATCCAAAAAGTAAACAATATAAATTTAAAAATTCCAAAGTTTCAAGAGAAGAGAGAGGTGAAGCTGTTATAAGCGAAGCATTTGCCTCAGTACAAAAGACAGCGAAAACTACAGTCGAGGTCTGGTATATGGACACTGGAGCGAGCGATTACATGACTCATAAACTAGAGTGGTTCATAAACTACACACCAATGAAAAATGACATCAAAATAAAAATTGGAGACGGAGAAACCATTTCAGGCAAAGGTAGAGGTAGTAAACATTTCAGGATTTAATGGAGAAAAATGGACAGAATGTCACCTTTCAAATGTACTCTACGTGCCTAAGCTGAAATACAATCTTTTTTCTGGCGGTGTGGCCTTGGATAGAAATTTAACTCTAGAAGCTGATAAAAGAATCTGTAAATTCAATAAAGAAGGCAAAACCATAGCTGTAGGTGAGAGACAAAACAAATTATTTGAAATGAAAATTAAGGTAATGCCAATCGAAAATGGCAAAGAAAGTGCTGATGAATATCAAGCATGTATTGCTGAGAAAAGTTTCTTTCAAGAATGGCATCAAAAATTGGCTCATCAAAACTACACTCAAGTTAAAAAGATTATGAAAAATTATGACATTAATCCAAGAGGAGATAACAAAATAGTTTGTGAGCCTTGCGCATTGAGTAAAATCCATCGACTACCTTTTCCTCAGCAAAGCAGTACAAAAACTAGATGTTTTGGCCAAATAATCCACGCAGATGTGTGTGGACCACTACCAGAAAATTCATTCACAGGTGCAAAGTATTTTCTTCAATTAAAGGATGATTACTCACATTACAGAACCGTATATTTCTTGGGTGCAAAATCAGACTTACTGGAGTGTCTAAATGACTTTATAAAGAAAACAGAAAAACATTGCCCCAGAGGAATAGAAATTGTTAGATCTGACAATGGCCTGGAATTTGTCAATCAAGAAGTCACAAAATTGATGAAAGAATATGGAATTTCTCACCAAAATTCAGTATTGTAGTATTAAGAATAAATCACCATATGAAATTTGGTACAACAAGCGACCAGATATTCAGGAATTCCATATATTTGGAGAGAAAGTTTACGTGAAATTGCCTGAAAATAAAATAAAGAAGCTAGACCTCAAAGGGGAAATACGTTACTTTGTAGGCTACGGTGATACTGTAAAAGGTAACAGAGTTTGGATTCCAAAGGAAAATGATATTTTTGTCAGAAAACTTATTATCTATACAGGAAAATTAATGGAATCTACTAAAGAAAACCAAAATCAAGCACTATTGTATCTCCCTGAAGAAGAAAATACACAATTCAAAAATAGTCAGGCTGAAAGAAAAGATGACGAGCAAATTGAAGAAAATTTAGAAAATCTTGAGTTACCTAACCAATTATCTGATTCAGAAGAAGAAAATGAGAAATTTTGTACGCCAGAAGCCGAAAGGAGTACAGAGATACAACTAAGAGATCGATCCAAACTAAATAAACCAAAGAAATTAGAAGACTACGAAGTAGATTTAGCTCGTTGAAATACCAAAGAACTGGACCATAGTTGAAAATAAGTGGGTTTATAAATTAAAAACTGTTACGAATGGAAATATACAAAAATTTAGAGCCAGATTAGTAGCCAAAGGCTTCTCTCAGCGTGAAGGAATAGACTTCAACGAAACCTTTAGCCCTGTAGTAAGGTTCGACTCCATCCGAATATTATTAACAGTGATCGTTCAAGAAAATTTAGTACTCAAATAGTTTGACGTAGAGACTGCCTTTTTAAATGGTGATATAGAGGAGGTTATATACATGAAGCAGCCAACAGGATTCAACGATGGTACAACAAGAGTATGTAAGCTACTAAAAAGTTTATATGGTTTACGTCAATCGTCTAGATATTGGAACCAAAGAATAAAAGTTTTTCTAACCGACTATGGACTCAAACAATCAAAGGCTGATCCTTGTATATATGTACATGTTAATCAAAAATAATCTGATAATACTCCTAGTGAGCATCTATATAGATGATCGACTAGTAGCTGGAATCGACGAAGAGACTGTGAATGATTTCTTGTGTGCACTTCAGAAAGAATTTGATATCACTTCTGGCGATGCTGTTACTTACCTTGGTTTACAGATTAAAAGACAAAACGATGGCTCTATTCTCTTACGTCAAAGTGCCTACACAAGAAAAATTCTCAATAAATTTAATTTAGAGCAAGCAAATGCTCTTGCAATACCAGCCGATCCACATCAACAGTTGAATGTAAATGATAATGAGAAGACTGAGTTAACAACTGCTCCCTATAGAGAAGCTGTGGGCAGCTTGTTATATTTATCAAAAGGTACGAGACCAGATATATCCTTTTCGGTCAGTATGGTTAGTCGATATATGGAAAAACCAACGAAATTGCAATGGAATGCAGTCAAGAGAATAATGAAGTATCTAAAAGGAACTGTTGATTATGGTTTGCACTTTAAGAAGCAGAAAACATTATCCTTATGTGGCTACAGTGATGCAGATTTTGCAGGAGATATTGAAACATGCAAATCAACTACAGGATTTATAGTTATTTGGAGTGGATGTGTTGTTAGCTGGTGTTCTCAAAGACAGTCTACAGTCGCCACCTCTACCACTTATTCGGAATACATTGCAGCCTTTCAAACAGTCAAGGAAATAGTTTGGCTTTTAAAGTTAATCGGAAAAATCTATCCTCATCAAACAGTGGGAGTGTCAGAATTGTTGTTTTTAAATTGTGTTTTATGGATATCACTCGCTGTTTATTCCCTAGATGGCAGCACTAGTTAGTTTTATGGTTTGTTCAAGTATCCACGATTTTTTATTTTTTATTCGATCTATCGAAGAGAGCTAAGAACATGTGTTTTTTTCATTACTTTCTGATTAACAATAAATACTTTTGTTCATTAAACATCCGAAGTTATTAAGTTATTTACCCATAATTCCACATATAATCGACATCTTTTACGTTACTACATGGCTAATCCGAAAATGAAAATTTTGTCTATGATTTATAGTTGGATTGGTAAATCTCGAAATATTTCCGAAATGTTTGATTACATTTTTTTGAATTGTCGAAAAACTTCTCTTTAAACGACTAAATAGAAATATTTCGCTTTTCATTCTCTTTTACGTGTTTTTAATATTTTTCTGCTTTCGAGTTAAAGTTAGCATTGAAATTCCTGTATTAGTATTTTTATAACTAATGACAAGTATAGGGATTGAGTGTGCAAATTTCAAAGAGACAGTTTTCGATTTTACAAGCTGCTTCTATCCGGGCTAAATCCGCTGGAGGGGATGGTATCTTTCCAGCTTTACTTCAAAAATGTATTGAGGAAATACTCCCCAGCATGATCCAGATGTTTCGGGCAAGTTATGCTTTTAACTATATTCCGAAACTGTGGAGGAAGGTAAATGTGGTCTTTATACAAAAGGGGGGAAGACGAGGGGGTGGTCCAGACACCCGGGCCAGGGCATATCGGCCAATTAGCCTCACATCGTTTCTATTGAAGACGATGGAAAAAATACTGGACTATCAAATAAGAAGTGAGGTTCTTGGAAAAAATCCTCTGCCTCGGGACCAGTTTGCGTATCAAACTAGTCACGAGGATTGAAAAGGCAGTGACAGGAGGCGTACTATCCCCTCCTTTGTGGTCTTTGGTTATTGACAGACTACTGGTCCTTCTGAGTAGCCATGGATTTGATGTACAGGGCTAACCGGCTATCATAATCAGAGGCAAGTTTGATGAGGTCATTTCTGATCGCATGCAAAATGTACTCAATATAATATGGCAGTGGTATTACCAGGAAGGACTCAGTGTCAATCCAAACAAAACTGTCATTGTTCCTTTTACGAGGAGGAAAAAGCTTGTGCTTACAGCTCCCTTGTTAAACGGGACTACTGTTCCTTTTTGCAGCGAGGTTAAATATCTAGGGGTTATCCCAGATCGAAAACTGAACTGGAACCAACATTTATTGAAAGTTCAAAATAGAGCCACCAAGGCTTTCTGGGCCTGTCAAAGACTCTATGGGCGTATTTGGGGACTACAACCAAAAATGATCTACTAGTAATTTCCTTCAATCATTAGGCCTATGGTCACCTACGTATCGGTTGTATGGTAGCCTAAAACTGAGCAGAATGCAACGCAAACCTTATTGAATAAGGTTCAGCGTATAGCCTGCATCGGTGTTACGGGCTCAATGAAATCATGTCCACCCGCGGCGATGGAGTCATTTCGAGGAATGATACCGTTACACCTGCATGTTAAAAAGAATTCTGCAATTATGGCCCTGAAAATGCAGGCGGAAGGAAATATCAAACCAGGCAATATGGTGGGCCATCTGGAAATCCATAAGAAATTCAAGACAGATCCTACCATAGGAATGCCTTCCGATTGTATGCCAGTTAAACTGGACTTCCACAAACCATTCTGTGTTAGGTTACCTGACCGGGATGTTTGGAGTGCAGGTGGACCATCCTTTGAGCTAGGGTCCATGGTATGGTTAACAGATGGATCAAAATCGGAAGATGGGGCGAAGATAGGAATACACGGGAGTGGCACTACTCTCTCGAAGTCCTTGGGTACCAATGCTATCGCTTTTCAGGCAGAAGTACATGCTATAGAGCTTTGCGCTAGGATAGGCATAGCAAAAGGCCTAAACGATGCAAAGATTTATATCAGACAGCCAATCGGCCTTAAAGGCTCTTAGGTCTTGTACCGTTGAGTCAAGGCTGGTATGGGGCTGTCTGAAGGTTATTAAACATCTGGCAGGCTCAAATAATGTAACACTTATATGGGTGCCAGGTCATACTGGAATCGAAGGAAACGAGGCGGCTGATGGCCTCGCCCGTGAGGGTTCTGCCTCTCCATTTATTAAAACAGAGCAGCGGTAAAACGCTGGGAGGATGTTCAAAAGTCCTCCTACTGGCGCAGAATTTCAGGTTTGAGACAAGCGAAGAAATTTATATCACCTTCGTCTGTCAGGATTAAAGAGTGTCTTGAACTTATTGTAGGAAACCTGAGTTGAGGCTGCTTACTTTCTTCCTCACAGGTTATGTCCCCTTAAGGAATCACCTTAAGAAGATGGGCCTAAGTACGACAGATGGATGCCGCTTCTTCGATCTGGAAGCGGAATCAGCGGAACATGTTCTATGCCAATGCTCAGCCATTTTCCAGCTAAGATTGCAACATCTAGGAGGGATAACAATGAGCCCAGATAGTATGTATCTTGTACTGACCAGTAGTATTATCAGGTTCATTAAGAGCCTGAATATTGACTGGACGGATAATTAAGTAGGGTCCAGCACATTAGATCTTTTAGGTCGCTGTGCGAGGTGGCTTCTCGCCCACATGGCCCTTCAATCAATAATAATAATCCGGGCTAACGGTTTTATTGCCCCCTGAAATAAGTTGTATATTTTACAGGACTGTACAAGTAAACAAATTGAAAAGTTTTTAGGGGCTATTGACAGATATTATTGGGGTATCTATCTAACATTCGTTTCAATAAAGTTACTGAGATTCCGAAATTGCTAAAAGTAGTCGACCAATGTAAACACTACTCTTTAGAATATTAATTTAAAATGCTCGATTTATGCTTTGATGGCCAATGAGGGGTAATCGTTTTTATGCAACCCAAATTTTAAGGGTGTCCGTCTTATGCCCTTTACGTTTCCTGATTTCATTAACGATTTAATACCCGCTACTCTCAAGCCAATCCATTCTTATGAAGATGACAAAAATAAAGCAGTATTGTGCTATGTAGCAATTCATCGGAAGTTTTAAAAATATTTAAAACATATACTGGACACAAATTGGAACATAATTACCAAATTAATCATATTATTCCCTCACACCGAAAACTCATATGGCTGAACTCGACCGAGTTCCGAACCGAGCAAGGCGAATGATTTCTGATTCTAACATCTCAACCATTGATTTTCTCTCACAAAGACGGAATGTGGGAGCCTTTTATACATTAAACGAATATTTCCATAGCATCTATTCAGCGGAGCTTTTTGAACTTTGCCAATATGTATTTATTAAGACGTCAAGTTCATAGGTACATCTTTGAACTCAGATTTGCAAAACCAAAAAGTTCCAAAACACATTTTTCCATCACAGTGCACGCTTTTGAAATGGACTGGATGATAAAGCTTATATATTTTGAAAGACTTATATATTTTGAAGAAATTAAAACTCAACATCAAAAATGCAATTGACGATGACTGAACTCCTAACCCCGAATAATCTCCTTTATAATTCCATAATCGTTCCCTTGCTTTCCTTTCGTAGTGTTGTGGGCCGCTATATGTCACATAAAGACACATTAAGGAAGAAATTCCTAAGCGGTTCCCAGCAAATCAAAATTTCATAATTTACAAAACTCAGCAAAAAATATCTCTGACCCATCAAATCGTAAAGGGGTTCAATGTTACTATTAATGCACATAGAAATATTCTCACTATCGCAGTGAATAACCTCTCTATTTAAATAACTATTTGAAATTGCTTGCTTCTCAAACATTTCGACAAAATTGACCATGAAATACTTTTAAAGAAACTTATTTCTTTAAATTGTAAGTTTTTGCCGATAGGGCACATTAAATCTTATCAGGAACGCAGAATTCCGATAGATAAGATTATCTGTTATTCATTCATATCAATTCATGTCACTGCGAGAGTTCCCCAATGTAGCCACCTGGGTCTCAAGCTTTTCATCCTTTTCATAACTGATCTAGTAAATTGTCTGAATTACTCCGAATCGTCGACATCCAGAAGCATTAAGAATCATCGAATGCCAAATCTTCGAACCATGTTTAAGTCCCTGTAACTCTCCACACTTTATCGTTCAAAATCTCGTTCAACGTGAAAAAATGGAGATTAGTGGTGGAGTTTAGGAGACAACCGAATGACAATAGACGATATTTATCCATTGCAAAACATAACAAAGATTTTGGATCAATTAGGCGCAATGCGAATTATTTCACGGCACTAGACTTGCAAGAGGGGTATCATCAAGTTCCAATGCATCATATGGACAAAACTAAAAACAGATTTAATTCACTTTTGGGGAACCTTGCTCCCAAAGGCGCTTCCACAACTTTTCAGCATCAAATTAACCAAGTTCTACGTGGGCTAAATGGTATTAAGTGTTTTACATATCTCGTTGACGTTGTTATTTATGGGTATGATTTATTGGACCCAATCTTTGTCAAATTGTTACAAATCAAGGTGTCAAACTCAACCCAACAAAAATAGAAGCCGTTCAGAATTTTCCTATTCCGTGTAATCAAACTGAAATCAAGCCATTCTTGGGACTCACTGGCTACTATCGTAGATTCAACGCTTGCCGAACCTAGTAACCAGTTGTTACGAAAGGACGTTTCTTTTATTTGGGACGCTTTCTGTGAAAATTCTTTTCGCTAATTGAAGCAAAAACTTATTTCTCCACCTATTTTAAAACCTTTATCGGATCTACAGGTGCTATAGTGGTTTCATCCCTATTGGTGGTATACTACCTCAAAAACTAATCTGCCTGTTGCTTTCGTTAGTCGTTCCTTAACCTCAGCTGAACGAAACTACCACCTACACAATAGAAAAAGGGTTACTTGCTATAGGGAAAGATATTCGAAATAGAAACTGACCATCGTCCTTTAATTTGGCTTTCTAAAAATGCTAAACCTTCTTCTTGCCTTTTTAGATAGCGAATCGATTTAAACGAGTAAATTCAGACGAATTAAATAGAAGCAGACAAATAAATTCCAAGAATTACAATGAAACGTTAGCAATCAATCACTAGATCTCAAACAATAGCTCAAAAATAAAACAATAATTCGCCAAATAACCGTAACTCTTCAGATTCCATTTCAAGGATTCGTACTATTTCTGCTATTCCTACTAATTCACCTTCTAACTCATCGATATCATAAAATATCACGATTGTTGAGGCCGATTCAGATATAAATCGAATTATATAAGAATTCCACAGTACACCATCAGGTGGGTATACCAAGGCATTTTACGATCAGTTCGTCAAAAATGATGTCTCGCATTAGGAAATTTGTTCAACAATGCTCTTCATTTACAAACAAAAACAAATCCGGAAGACATACAAAAAGTCAACCGAACCTTTTCAAAAACTATTTGAGTTGAGTTCATGTACGAAATTAGTTTTTCAAACCATGTTGATTTGGGATTTGAGTTAAGCGTCGAGTTTGGGCTTAAGTTAAGGGCTGAGTTGGCGTTGAATTGAAGTTGGGTTGAGCTTGCGTTATGATTGAGTAAGGTTTTGTTGAGTTTGAATCAGCGGTTCATTTGGGGATTAATTCGTTGATTTGGAAATTAGCTTGAGTTAAGTCCATGTACGTTGGGCGTTGAGTTTGGGGATGAGTTGAGTGCTGAGATTGAGATTGAGTTGGGGATGTTAGTTGGGGTTGGGTTAAAGTGTAGTTTTCGGATTGCGTTGATTTTCCGATTGAGTTGGGCGTTAAGTTTAGACTGAGCAAGAGGTTTAATTAGAGAATGTTTGGAGGATTGATTCAAAGTTTGTGTTGGAAGTTAGATAAAATTGAGTTCATGCTTGCAATCAGTTTTCGAACCATTTTGATTTAGGGGTTGAGTTGGGGGTTGGAGGATATGTGAATCCAATTTAAAGTTGAGATAAAGACTAACTTGAGGTTGAGTATATAATTTTGTTGGGAGTAGGGTTGGGATTGGAGCTAGCTTTTAAAAACAATAAAACATTTATATTCGGAAAAATTTTAAAACTTTTAAGAAAAATCATCAGATCTCCTACGATTTTAAGGCTTTTTAATTCTAAAGACTTTCTAGATTCTGAAAAATTTTAACAGATGCATTTTACAAATTTGAAAAAACCGAATGAAATTAAAGTTATTTACGTAATATGTATCAGGATAAATTTTACAATTTTAAATTTAAGATTTAAGTTAAAGTCTAAAAGTAATTTCTATTTGCTGGTCATAACTACGATTTGGAGAAATCCATTTTTATTAGCCAGACGTTCACTTCAATAAGCTATTCTGTTTCCAGATAAATGAGTAAAATTTTGAATCTAATTACTTCAGTTTTTGTTACGTCTTAACTTTTGTGAAATTTAAAAAATTGTCATATTTACCAACATTTTTAGTACTTTGGTTCCGAGAAATAGTGGTATGTTAAACGAACAACGTCGAAACAACGACTTAAAGGAATTTTAGTCGTTTCTATTTCATGTAATAAAGTAAAACATCGATTTAAGGGAATAGGTCCGAAAGACCGAATGTCGAAAGGCCGAACGCCGAAAGGCCGAACGCCGAAAGGCCGAACGCCGAAAGGCCGAATGTCGAAAGGCCGAATGTCGAGAGGCCGAATGTGTCGAAATTGATTTTAATTTTTTCGAAATGGTGTCCGTCTGTTAGCCTGTTGTCTTTCCTTAGCCAATAATAAACTAGTATAATAAATTTTAGCCCTGTACTAAATCATATATGAAAAAAAAATTTGAAAATAAATTTTAATCTGAGCTAGCTCAAAATATTGAATGATATATAGTTTGGGCTAGAAATAGCTTTCAGAGCAGAATTTAGATTAATATAAATAAAATTAGTATTCTTATTAGAACAAGTAATTGTAGTTCTTATAATTTTTAGTACATAAACAAAAATTACATTTTAAGTTATATTAATAAATTTGAGACTTAATTAAATAACTTTGGTTTATGTACTAAATATTATAAGTACTAAATAATACTAGCGCCAATTTTAAATATATGAATTTAAATTAATAACGCTCTAAAAACTATTTCTAGCCCAGCTTGCACAAAATATAGAACTAATAATAAGGGACAATAAGATTATTTAATATTTTGAGCTAGCTCTGCTAAAAATAGCTTTTTTTCTAGTTTTAGTACATGGATTATTTAGTATAATGCTTTTACTTCTTGGGTGGAGCTAATATTTAGAACAACATTATTAGGCAAATTGCTTATAGTGGCTGCGCTTTAAAAATGTTTATACCATTGACAGACACAAAGATTATCGCGATAATCTCAGATCGCGATTTCAATTTCATTTTAAACATGATATCCAAAAAAAAGAATTCTTCCTCACTTATGCTATCAGACTCTTTTTTGTATTTTACTGGTTGAAAAAAATAACTACATAATCTCGAATTCGCAATTAGTTAATTTGAGTCTGTCGGGCTATTAGCTAAATAGATAGATTAGATTCGACGTTTCTCCTAATAATTTGGCAACCCACTGTATATGCATTAACGAATCGTTCAATCATATCGTTACGAACTGGGCTTCTCAGTTTGTTCGGATTTTGCAATTAAAAACACTTGTGTACTTTAACGTCTCTTGACTCGACTTTATTTCACTTTTCTATACACTTTTATAAGCGCTTTTACTTTACTGACACTTAAATCTGTCCGCTTGCCACTATGATGGGGGGCTATGACAACAGATTTATTCCACTTGTTACGCGATTTAAAATAAACGTTCTCTGTTTGCCATCGGTCGTATTTATATACCAGTTCAATCCAATACTGCTCCCGAAATTTCCTTTATTGTATGTCATAAATCATCTTCATTCTTGTGTATTCTGTTTATGACCCATAATCATCTGGAAATTTCGTTTATGGCTGGTCATAATCATAATCATTCGTTATTGTCGACAGGCCGTGTGTTTGTATTTGTGTTGTTGTTCATTTTATTCATCAATCACTGAACCCCGCCTCCCGTTGTATGCTATATTCGGACGTTCTTGTTTTTACCAGATCACTATGCATTTGTGCGTTGGTGTACAAATATGTTTCGATGTTCACAATAAGTAATTGTAATAAAAACATGGGCTGCGACGAGCATAGAACCATCGACCTCTATGTTTGTACGACGCTCCAACCGTCTGAGCTATCGCTGTTCATAATGTGAACTCGTTATATGATGGCCATAATCGTCACAATATTTTGTAACCAAAGTATTCCAACAATATTTAGTGTCTAATGGCAAGCCCTTATCTTGGCCGCCAGTTTCCATAACAAAAGCCGGCATTTTTGGTTGGCTAATGTCGAAAAAATTGCAACAATTTTACGAATATCGTCTACAATCGGTTTGACACATCAAAATCATTCCGGACTCTCTCTCTCTCTCCCTTTCTCTCTCTCTTTCTCTGTTTCTCTCTTTCTCTCACTCTCTGTTTCTCTGTTTCTCTCTTTCTCTCACTCTCTTTCTCTGTCTCTCTTTCTTTCTTTCTCTCTCTCTCTCTCTCTCTCGCTCTCTCTCTTTCTCGCTCTCTCTCGCTCTCTCTATCGATCATTTAATTGGACATCGCTCTTATTTATCATCATGAAAGGCGAAGTGTACTACTTCCCTTTGTATTTGATCCGAATGCTGACTATTTTTATAGAACACATCTATTACCGCAAATTAGCCATCCACTTTAGCGATGGTTACGGGTTCATTTAGCAATGGTTGAAAATATAATCGATGATATAATATAAAGTTCAGCTAATTCATTTGTTCAAGAGAATAATGTGCCGGCCTCCCGGAACCATTATTTTCGGATTCCCACTGAAATTCTTCTCAGATTTATTTTCAGATGGCCCAAATTTTTACAGGACTATATCTTACAGAAATGTAGATGCTTTTAATTACGGCCAGTTTTCTCGTAGCATGATTTCAAAGGAAGAACGTAAAATATGTCTTGTAGGCAGAGGACTTATACTTATATGTTATTAATAGAGACCAACTGCCACAATTTTTTATTTCCTCCTATAAAAAAAAAGTTCGAGAAACTCTGTTTCAAAAACTCCGCTTAATAAAACAAAATTAAAATTTTGTAAATTTACAGAGCACATCTAATAATTACTTACTAAATAACTCATAAATTGAACCTCATTTTCTTCTTTAAAATAATTTACTTATTAGACGACTATCAAAATCAAGGTTACATTACAACAAAAAAAATCATAAAATGCTTACAATGTAATCACTGAAATGAGGATAATTACCATAAATGTAATATGAGCTTCTATTCGCAAAAATTTCTTTAAAGTTCACAACGATCAATAAATTTGTAGTTTCAATGATAGTTGTTGTCTCTGTACATCTGTAAATTATCAGAACAAATTGTATTGCATGTTGCCATCAATTTAAGTTTATTCAGGTAGATAAATACATAAATTATTTTAACTGTGTCTAAGTGCAATGCAATTACCCAAAGATATCCGAACTCTTAACTCTAACTGTATGAATTAAATGAATTAGACATTGTTACGTCTTTAACATGCTTGAAATATAGAAAATTTACATAATTTCGCTTCTTAATTTAATAATACATTATTTGTTTACTAGCCCGGTTAATAATATACAAAGTGATGTGATTTACCAAAAAATAAAAAAATAAAAAAATATTGGGTAACAATATTCATGGTCACTGGTCAAAAAATCGAATTTCCGCTCTTACATAAGGCGACGAACAATGAGTGAATATTAAAGAAATTCTGGTGATCAGCACAATTAAAATTCATTCAACGAAATCGATCTAACAATTGGACAATAAATAATTGTATATTGTGAAATTTGTATTTAAGTATGCACACGCTTACCTCTAACAACCATTTACTCCAGAGATCTCGTTCCCACGATTCCTCAAATCCAAGAAATAGCACTTTATCACGTTCACACTGCGAATTAACACTGGTACTACTAGCACTAATACTATTACAGATGTAGTTACTATTATTATTATTTTTAATGGATTTAACACTAAACTCATCGTTATTTAGTAGATTTGAATTGTCAGTTATATTATAAACACTGTTCAGGCACGATGATTTTGGTACAATTTTTAATATGAGCCGATTATAATTTGGTGTATGCTCGTAAATATCTGCTTTGGCGAGTTCAAATATTTCCGGTGCTAAATTTGTGTTTGCCGGCATTACAAGCAATTTACTGCCCATTATACATATTCCGCGACGACGCCATTGTGGAAATACCAAACCTTTTAGGATTTCGACAGATCCCGATTTTTTGATGCCATCATAGTATGAGGTTTCTGAGGGTCCAATATAGAAACGGATTAAATATTTTAAATCTGGATCGATACATAAACGTGAACGACGCGATTCATCGTAGAATCCCATTTTCTTAAGAAATTCTTCTTGGATTTGGAAGGGATGTTCATTGCTGAAGAGGCGACGGGATGTTGTACCACCGATTTGGATCTGAAAAATATAAAAATTTGATTATTTTACTAAATGATGACCTTAAGACTGCCACTCAATTCAGGTATAAAGAAGTTGATTGCTTATACCGGTTTAAGTCTATTTGTATATGTACCGCAAATCAATTTCTGGAGCATGAAATTATTGAAATCCTGCTAAAAATGACCTAACATTTTTGTTTAACTAAAACCACCCTTCCCGATGTTTTGAAGATTCTTGAATCCGAGAAAGCAAAAGAAAAAAATGTTCATTCGTTTGTCCGTTCATCCGGAGAACGGCTTTTCCGATTTATAATTTGGTTTTGCAAACCTGTTTCTATGGTAAGGCGGAATATTTAAAAGGTTGTGGAATGTACCTAAAGAGGATTGGGTATCTGGCCTACGAAATGATCCAAACCCGCGTGCTATTAACATGTCATACGTGGTTTTCGATCTACGTTGATCAATTTTGTATGTGGCATTAAATTTGGGGTAGGTGTGAGGGTTCAGTTGCAGGTCGATTTGTGGCGTGAGTTGGGGTTGAGTTGGAGATTAGGATTAAGTGGTATTAAGGATTTATTTGGGGGTTGATTTGAGGGCTGAGTTGTAGTTAGCTTGAGTTGAATTGGGTTTAACTTTTAGACCATGTTTGATTTGGGAGTTATGTTTGGCCTGGAATTTGGGGTTGAGTAAGGAGCTCGTAAGGGGGCTGTATCGAGCTGGAGTTGGGGTTAGGTTAGGGTTGAATTGCAGTTGAGTTGGGGTTGAGATGAATTTCAGGGTGATTTGAGGATGTTGGGAATGTCTGGTTGAGGGTGATGAGGTTTATTTGGAGTTGTGTTGAAAGTTGAGAAGGAAGTTAGCTTGTTGTTTTAAGTTCGAGTACGCATATAGGTTTTCAGACCATTTGGATTTGCGGATTACTCGAATTCATATATGCCTGCGGTTTACGAACCGTTTGACTTAGAGGTTGAGTCGAGCATTCGGTTTGGGATTGTGTTGAGGGTTGAGCTGCAGGTTGAGTTGGTTCGAATTGTAGGGTTTAAGTTGGTGTTGATAGGGTTGGTGTTGAGTGAGGGGTTCGATTGAGGTTAATTTGGTCGTCGAATTGAGTGTTTAGTTGGAGGTTAGATTGAGTTGATTTATCAAGTTGATTATATGATTGACTTGGTCTTCGACTTTGGAGTGAAATAGAAAGTTGAGGTCTAGCATGAGCTAGGATTTAATTGAAGTTGAGTTAGCTGGAGTTGGGATTGAATGAGGTCTTAATTTGAAGATCAAACTGAGTTTATTTGAGCTGAACTTATGTACGCATAAAGTTTCGGACTGTGTTAGTTGAGGATATATTTGAGTTTGAGTTGGATTTTACATTGAGTTGATTTAATTAGGGTTTGAGTTAGATTTGAGTGTGGGTTTCAGTTGGCGATGCATTTTAGGTATTTATTTCATGTGCTTACCAGAATTTTTACTTTAAAAATTTGAATTTTCTTTTGAGCTTAAATATAGTACAGAATTATTAATTTGGAAAAAATTTTAAATTCTAATAAGTTTAAATAATTTAATTTAGAAACAATTCTTCTTCGTTTTACCAGGATTTTATAAACCAGGCCGTTTACATTCAGAATATCACATTTACATTTTAATTTAGAATATCAATTCCTAAATTTTATGTATTCCGAAATGCCCAGTTTGAAATTTAAATTCTCGTTTAAGAAAATCTCGTCTAATTATTATAAGTTCATTTCACTTGGTCAACAGTTCAAAATACAATTTTTGGAGCCGTGTGAACATCGATGCACTTAATATAGATCGTAACTCGTAATTTAGACTAAGGGCTAGTTATGATACGGATTAAGGTTAATTTGATGTTTACAAATTAAAATACTTCTATGATGATTCCTCTCCAAATTTTATACATTTCTAATTTTCATTTTTATGCCCAAAGAAATTTTTATTGAATATCCATTCTTCACGTTCAGCAAGATCTCACAATTTTGGAGGCAGAACAACAACTTTAAGTGCAACTCTGAGACAGGTATTAAAGTACATACTCGATCTCAAAAAGTCTTACATGTAAGGGCAAGTGGGAATCAAAAAACTAGCTAACAACCATTCAAATTAAACATACTCAAAACCAAATAAATTTCACTGTCGTCAAAATCATCGGAATTAAACGGGAAGCCAATATGAGAGCAGACCAATCTGCAATGGCCGACATTAAGCCAATCTTTTATGGGAAATTTTGTGGAAAACATTTCCTGAATTTGTGGGAAAATAGTATTAAGGTTAAAACACACTTCAAGAAGTGACAGATCGACAATAGACATAAATTCATTTAATCTTATGGATCTTTGGCTGCATAGGTAGTACGAAGAATTCTTAATCTAAAGAACCAGCGTTTTCCTTTAATAGTGTCAAAAGTTTCTAAATATAAAAAACTCTATCTTCCGATAAACCAAATGGTTCTCTAAACCTACTAAATTTCAAATTATCAACGTGCTGATAATGCTCGAGTAGCCTTCGTCTTTGGTGGAAATATACAACGTGATGCAAATGAAAACAAACAGATATCTGGGACGGCAATACATACAATGAATTACTCAAATAAAGCGTATACATCATACTGATTAACAATCTACCTTCCTCACGTTTGAGCTACTGTCAACAATTTGGTTTCGAGAAGAAATTCTAGAATAGGGGAAGGCAACGCTTTATTAAACAAAGGCTACAATATTTAAACTCAGAGACTTCTGCTAGTGAAAAAGCTTTGAGATAATCAATTAATAATCTACAAATCGCTTATATGGCCTAATATATCTATCAGGAGATCATATTAGTTCGACAATAGTTTCCAATTAGCACCGTAAAGGCTCAAACAGAATGATGGCCATTCCGTTCCGTTTGGGTTTTTTGTCCCAATTTACAGCACTTTTATGAATAAAAGATGGAAAATTGAATTCTACAATCGAAGGAGGATAAAACAAAAACAAATCGGAGTAGGCAAAATTGCCCAAGGCGGAGCAAATAAAAAACGAACCGAACGGAACGGACACCATTGTATTTGAGCACTGTGTTTGCTGCTTGGGAGAGGATTTTTTCTGTTGACCGAGATAGGCCGAACGTGATGATCGTTGGTCACTAGATTTTACATTGAAGCTTTTACACTTCAAGTTCAACCTTTTATACTTCAAATTGAACCTTTTACACTTCAAATTCAACCTTTTACAATTCAAATTCAACCTTTTGCAAATATTATTTACCAAAATAAATGTTATTTCTTGTTTAAGTTTTATTCAGGTAGAAATGGGATTCTAAAATGCTTTTTAAATAAAGTTCTAGAATATGGGCAATCGCAAGATGGAAATTGGTCATTTCATAACTGGTTATGGTGGAATTCGACTTATCCGATCCATCCATGACAATACAAAATCAATTTGAAGTGTAAAAGGTTCACTTTGAAGTATAAAACGTGTAATGAAATTTCAAATGTGGTTTGGAAGCCTAATTTGGTGAGTTACTTGGTTGTTTGGAAGTCCAAAATTATAGACGAATGCCAAACCAGCACATCCCCGACATACGATAAAAAACTAGCCTTGGTATCGTGAATATTGAGAAGACTTAACATCGTCGATTACCTGATGTATTTGAGTCCAATTTGACATAAGATAGCCCGCCAAAACTGTTAGAACATCTAGTGGCGGCAAGCAGTTTCCTGGATAAGAAAGCCGAACGGAAATACGATGGCGACTAAGGCCGTGGAGGCTTGCTTTTTTTGCCAATCGACAGAGCACCTTGGCAGAAGTTGTCCAGAACATCGGGAACGTAACACCAATACACAAGCAAAATATTTTAAAGGCGAGTGGATGAGTGGACGCCCTTTACTGAGGATATGATACCAAGGGTAAAGGGACCCATGTGGTCATGTAGCAATCAACTGGCAACAAAAGAAGGAATATGTGTGCATCAAAGACAGCATCAGAAAGAACGGCAAGGTGAATCCTCGCTGTTTAGTGCAAATTACCGAAAACGGCGATACGTCGTTGCCAATGCTATCTAACGGTGATTGGTAGCTGAACGAACACGAATTGATCACGGGAGGTGAGTCATGAGTTCCAATTTACTCATGTGACAGTTGGGACGAGATTGTCACCGATCGGCAAGCCGAATATGCAACGCTACTTTACGGGATTTTCAACGATTATAGAACCTTCCGATAAAAAGAGCGGGGAAATCAGTACGTATAATTCGATTATCGAGCGTTGAATAAAATTTCAAAGAAAGAGCATTTCCCTCTTGCCCTGATAGATGATTAGCTCGATCAACTTCGCGGTCACCGTAATTTCATGAGTTAAGACCTTATTTTGAAATCACGGTAGCTAGGGAAAATAGACCCTGACCGCCACCGTTACGCCGAACGGACATTACCAATTCTACAGAATGGCGTTTGGTTTTAGTAATAGCCCAGTGGTTTTCAAACGGCTAATCAACTAAATCTTGGGAAACTTTCGATATAGCATTGCGATGGCATACCTAAACAATATTATTATACCGAGTCAAATGGTAGGCGAAGGGTTTTCGAATTTATTATAATTTTAAATGTAATTCAAAACACAGGACTGAAATGCCAATTTTTCGCTCAAAATATCGAGTAACTAGGATTCGTGATGTCATACAATTCAATGAAACCAGGTACCGCGAAAGTTAATGCAGTACAAGGGTTCCCGACGCAGTTAGAAGTTTTTATGGCTTAGCATGTTACTTCCGGCGGTACATTCAGAATTTTGCGGAATGACGTTAAAAACAAGGTTAACGAAGGAGCCGGTGTTAGCATTATTCAACTAGCTGGCCGATAGGAAACTGCATACGGATGCAAGCGCTTTGGGCATTGTTGCTGTCGTATACCAACGCCAGAAAGTAGGGGTTCTGAAGGCCATCTGTTACTATAGTCGGAAAACATCTAAGGAAGGAAATCGATTCGCTGCAATCGAACTAGAAGACTTAGCGATCATGGTTGTACTCGAGAAGTTCCGGACCTACCTCATGGGTCAACAATTCATGATTCGAACGGATTGTAACAGGGATAGTAGATGTGAGGAATTAGGTTACTGCAATGCAACGAGGCGACACAAGTATTTTAAGCATTCGAGACGAGTTAGAAAAGTTAACTCGAAAACCCAAGAGAAGTGACATTCCTGATTATCTGTGTTAGGATAGATCTTGTAGCGAGAGCTTTTTTACACAGAGAAAACAGGTTTTATTGTGTGCTTTAAATGTTTTCGCGGCATAACCATAAATCTTTACCATCCAAACCACCTACAGTTGGAGTTACAAACTTCTTCACGTGACAAGTTAGCTCATGAGCGCGTAGCTTGCTTCGCTTAAGCATCTCATTATGGTTTGATGGTTTCACTTGCCAGAATATCGTCCTGATTTAGGTAATTTTGATGTGGCTAATATTTACAGTTAATTATTCTCAAGAACAAAGGAACTAATTCTTAAGAACGCATCTTACCATCTCTGATACATTTTTTCAGTCAAGTCTGAATAAAAAATAGGATTTTTTGTTGTTTTTTGTTTGGTTGCTTGCACCTACCGTTGAATTTATAGTACACTGAAAAAAACTATTTTTCAGTGGGGGTCAAGTCAATCCATTAGGAAGAGCGGTATAGGCGCTTAAGTTAATGGCCTAATTTATTTGAGATAGATATTTATCATCCTGAGGAAGATTAATGCTGTATACTGACTAAACTAAAATATGCTACATTATGCTATTGGTCACCAGATGGCTAAAGAAAAGCATCCTTACAAACCTCTTTTTCGTTTTAGTTGTCATTAGTACGTGGTACTATTAGTACGTGGATTATGCACTTTCCATTAATAAAAATTGTAATTTGTATCACAAGTGTGGAGGAAATTTGTAATGCAGTTCCTCATTCATTATTATGATTTATCATATTTATGTAATTGCAATTTGTACTATTAAAACCCCGTTGCCTCTTGCGTAACACGCTGCGCCACCATTCTTTCTAATAAGATTTGTAATTTTTAATAAACTTCTCGGAATCGTCTATGTCTAAAACAAGTCAGAATATTATCCTGATTTAGGTAATTTTGATAATGTTTCATGGTGATAAATGGTGTAACGACCACCAAACGGACAGTTCTAGTATGGATCAACGTCTACCAAATATATGAAAATGATTACTTCGTATAGGGTCATAAATAGCAGAGCCAAATTAACAAGTCGCCCATCTTTACCGCCATTAAATTCAACACTTTCTGTCAAAAGATATTCTTCATTGTGCTTGTGAGTGAGGGTCTTAGCGAAATGGTTGTGAAGGCTTCAAACCAAATTAATAAATACCCAGTACAGTTGGTTTGGTAGGGTGTAACGTACATATAACCAAAGAGTATGTGATATCAAGAGCAACGAAACTGACGGAATATTTTCGTACTAACAAATAGGTTATCAATGGGTTATGTGCATAATTCAAGTTCCGTTTATTACTTTCTTTTACTCTAGTAAAATAATGTATAGTAATCAGGAAAATTTTGAAACTTGAGATTTTTAGAGATTTATCTGATTTGAGGTCCCCTGAGTTCGAAAAAGTGGGTTTCGAAATGATGTCTGTCTGTCAGTCTGTCAGTTTGTGTCCTCTCTACAGCCCAGATGGTTTAACCAATCGCACTGAAACTTCAGATTTAAGCTTTTTTGATAAATTGGGAGGTCCAAGTGAATTTTACTCCAAATCGGCTAACCGGAAGTGGCCACTCCTTTGGTCCAGAAAATTTATTTTGCAAATATCTTAAAAAGTATAAGATTTACAAAAAACTACTGAAAGTAAAATGTTTCCAAAAATTAAAAAAAAAAAAAAATTAAAAAAAAAAAAATTAAAAATTATAAAAAACAATAAAATTTCTCAAAATTCTCTGTTCGTAAAAGAAAGTCGTGTGTTGGTCACACCTCCATTTTCTTACTATGTTTTATATGCAAAAAATAAGTATTTGCAGAAGTTTCAAGAGCTTTTAGTTTTAAGAGTTTCCACTGATCGAAACTTTTTAAACAATTTATCCCAAAATTCCGTTACCCTTTGTAGCGGAATTTTAGGATAAATTTAGAATGTTTGTTTCCAATGAGCTTTAAGATTAATAATTAATTTATACTTTTTGGGTTTGAACTTAACGTTTGTGAGCCTTTTCATAATTTGAGGTTTTTGTTAAAAGGTTTTATGAACATAAATTATGTATTTGCAAAAAATGTCAAGAGCTTTAGTTTAAAGAGCTTTCACTTATCGAAGCTTTTTAAACTTTTTAAATTTTGCTTCGCAATTTGATATTTCAAGCAATGACGGAACTTTGGGTAGGACTTAGAATATTTATGCTCAATGTAAATTATTAAGAGCTTTTAGTTATAGAGCTTTTCAAACCAAACCTTTTGACTTTCAGATTTGATATTATAAAGGAAGGTGGTATTTTGGGATTAATTTAGAGTACTTTCTCGGTAATTTTTGTGGTTTTCCATAAATTCTGTCTTTCATTTTAATTTTTAGTTTTAAGAGCTTTCACTTATCAAAGCTTTTCAAGTCAAATTATGTTACTCAAAAATTCGATATTACAAAGGATGTTGTTTGGAAAAAATTCAGAATATTTGTTCTCAATGTAAATATCCTTCATCCGAAATGTGTCCATTTTCGAGCAGATTTAATTTTCAAGGCATATTTGGGCCACTGTTCATAAGTAGATGAAACAGAAAGTGAGTCATTTGAATGACCCCAAATAAAACGAATCATCTTGCAACTATATTATGCCGATCAAGCAAATTATCGATAAAGTATCACAAATTTCAAATATAATTTGAAAATTATCAAGAATTTCGAAATAATCTCAAAAATGTCGAATTTTGATTATTCTTGAAATTCCTGAAATATCAAATAATCCGTAAGTATCTAAAACCAAACAAAATCCTATAAGAGCTAATCTTCGCCATGTAAAACGTAAATAATCTGGGCATTCTTGAATAATTTCGAATAACCTACAGGAAATCAGAGAACTATCGAAATTTTAGCATAATCTCAAAAACTATTTTAAATATCACCATATAGATTTATATGTGTAACTCTGTAACATTGCTTTACAAAATTCGGATAAATTCGGAAATATTTCAAAATCGCGAATAATCCTAGGAATGTCGAAAAACTTAAGAAATCTAGAATAAACCACGGAATAATCTCGTTTACCCCAGACAAATTCGTAAAATCTCTAAATTATAAGAATATCGTTTGACGTCGAACAATTTCAATAATACCGAAAACCACGAAAATTAGTAGCTTAATGTTACTAATTGTACTAAGCAAGTTAAGGCTTAGCTCAATAAAACGATATGCAATAAGTATATAACCCTCGAATCTTATTGGGTAATTCTTTAAATATCGAACAATCATATTCTTCGAACAGGCTCTAAATACACCCTGCTACAATCTCAAACATACAAGAATAATCTCTAAAATCTCGAATAACCTGACTGTTTCATAACACCGAATCACTAAGTCTCAAACATCATGCATCTCATTTCAATGATCACCTTCAAAAATTTTGAGAAATTTTAAAAAGTGATCAAAAGATGAAACCTGAGACAAGCGGATATTAAATCGAGAAGCGAGAATTTCCAAAATCAGGAGAATCCCACCAAAAGCTACCCAAAATAAAACACCATAACTAATTGGAAAATTAAGTTGGGCATTTGCATTTTCCTTGTATTTAAAAAAGTTTTTCAAAATAAATCTGTAAATTTCATTTTTATTTACCGTTTACTGGTAATCAAAAGATCCGCCAAATGAGAAACTATAAGTCAGACGAACGCTAATTGATTATAGAAACTGACTATGGTTTGGCTCAAATGTGAGAAACAAGAATTTATTTTAATTCTTCATTTTTATGAACATCACAATGATACATCGCAAGCTGCTAACAGCAGCAGATTACTACATGCTCTCTCTTTTAAATCAAATTCAACCTTTTGCAAAATAAATTTTATCTGTTGGCAAATCAAATTCAACCTTCTCTAATCAAAACTTGATTTGTGAAAGGTTGAATTTGTTTGGCTAAAAGTTCAATTTTATTTGTAAATGATAGATTTTTAAATTCAAAAGGAGTAAACTTGCCAGTTTAGCTAATTTTCTTCTAAATCCAAATATCGGTCAGAACCTTAACGGAATTTTTGTTTCTCTGGAGTAAGAACCGACAGGAAATGGTTGAGAATATCTTAAAAAAATATTTAATAGCAACAGGAATGATTTCTTCCTTTTCTAAAAATTAAACCACCGCATGTTCTTAAAATTTTCCTACAAATTTACCGTTTTATAAATTTGAACTTTAAGCTTAATCTGAGCTATCCAATCTTAAATCTAAACTAATAAAGGAAATCCCTCCCTTTTATATTATCTCAATCAATGCATAGAAAAAATTATGAAGTACAATCTTTTAGCATATTTTCGATTTTTTAACAACACAATTGACATTTCCTTGATTTTAAAATGTCAACATTCCCTCAAATAATAGTAAGTTATTAATGTTGCCTAAAGGATTCTGATTTATGACATTTGTCGTGTCACGTCACTTCGATCGTCTTGAAAAATACCAATTTATAGCTGAAGTGACACGACAATTGTTACGTCCAATGAAGTGAGACGACTAAGGGAATAAGGGTGTAAAACACATTGTTCAATCGAGAAAAGGATTTCTCAAAATTCTATGTTCGTAAAAGATAGTCGTGTGTTGGCCACACCTCCATTTTTCAATTTTAGAAACAAAATAAAGAACGAACGAAAAATTTATGGCATAAACTATTGACGTTTGTAAAAGTAGGAAAAACTCCTCTTACTGAAGATTGTAAAATATAAAAATGGGAATGAAGATGAACAAATGAAGATTGGGAAATATAAAACCTGAGGTAGATACATAAAAATCGAGGCTGTCCAATCGTCAATCGATTAAAAACCAAGTTTGGTTGTCACTGCTAGAAAAACCAAAAAATGATTTTGTTGGTGCGATAGATTTGTTGGTTTTTATTGCAATTTCATCTGTAGGCAACGCAGATGTTGGGTCTATTTTAGGACCAGCCAAATGGTCTCTCCTTAGTTATTTTTAGCCCATATGAGATTATTCAGGAAATTCTTAAAATGTTCTTCCAATCACACTCAAGCCAAAACAAAATATACACGGTAGAATAGTGAAAAGTTTATGAATGGCTGTTTTGTTCTAGTCAGTTATTTAGGAAAGTTAACGATTTAGTCGGAAAAATCGACAAGAGGCACATAGCATAAGGACCGGAATTAAATTCCTATGGGATTAATGCGCTATGCTGTCCCTTTTAGTCGACATTAATTGGTGCAAGCTGACTGAAAAAACATATGAGAGATAGTGGACATCATAGTTAGATGATATTTTAAGAAACAGTTTCAGGCAATGAAATTCTTGAGAATAACTAACTATAAGGCTTGGCTACATTTGGTTTAGGTACTTGTGAATTTGTGTGCGAGGTTCACTTTTTGTGAAGAACTTGATTTCGGTTCTTCAACTTATTTTGAGTGAAATTTTTCTATCGATATAAGAGTCTAATATTATTTCGATTCGCTTGGGACTGATGACTGCAAAACTTCCGTTCTCATATTCTTCGAAATTTTGTAAAAGTTGATATAATTTCATTCAAAAAAATCCAATTTTTTATTTTACTATCCGTCAAACAGAAATCCATCAGTGAAATTATAAAACTGTAGTTTTTGAATGAAATTATATCAATTTCAACAAAATTTTCGAAGAACATGATAATTTTTGTAGAGTCGAATTATTTTGTCATAATATGGGTCAAAAGTTAGATTTGTAGGACTAGAATACCAGTCTACGTAACTCTTATTCAGAGTTATTATCTCTAGTTGAATTTATTAATCGCTTTGTCTAACTCGCAGTGACTAACTGATCTGATTTTCTGCCTTCGTTTGGGGTGCACTTTTTTCAGTATCTGCGGAACTGAATCGATTGCAGCCATCTTTGGTCTCTTTTCCGCTTTGGCTATATTTCGTGTTTGACAGTTTAACGATAAGTGCACCACCCTACTGGTGTGTGCTTTGTCGGCTGACATTATGAACAAAGTGGACGGACTATTCTCCAACAAACTATTTAGTTTACAAAGTAGATGATTTACCAAGAATGACGGTGTTGGAATATAGTATTCACTAGGTAGATCTATGGTATAGAGGCAACAGTTGCGAAAATTCCAGTTTAGATGTTCAGCGCTGAGGCCAAATTACAATTAACAAAATACATCGGCAGTGTGTATAAAGAACAAAATGTCACTTTGAAAAACCTGTTTTGTTGAGCTAACAGCTAAGTTTAATTTTTGTCGACTAACACAGTAGAAATTAACTTCAACTGTACAAATCCTGAATAAACGAACAATTCTCTTCTTCTACAGCGATTTAATATACAGAACAGCACCAATGAACATGTGAAACTCGTTTAGAAGACACAAAGCGCTCAATTTTGCCAAAGTTCCAGCAATAAATAGTAAACTGGTTTGATGAGGTAAATTGTTTGGTTCTATGGGAAGTGGAAAAGAGTTATAGATACAGACAGATCAGTTTGAAGCCTTTCTAAATTCATAACATTTAACAACGCTATCATCCAAGCCAAACAAAACCATTATTTACTCGAACTTGATTGGTTCTGAAATATTTACACTTCAACTAAAACGTCATTCGTACGATTTTCGTTATTTGGCAGAATTGGTTATTTGGAAAGGTAAGAATAAGCTATATCATTGTCTATCTCAGGTTGTCGATGATCAACTTCCGTTCGAAAATTAAATGATCATCGAAAATTAAATGGAAGTTAAACTTGAGTTACAATGCCAAAATTGATTTTTTAATATTAGGCACACTTTACCCCAATTCACTTGCTTGATTTAGTAAAGTAGAAAATTTTAGAACGAACACATAACGTCTAAGCGAAACTTCACATAATTATTAAAATATCCAATTTCAGCATATCATTCTGACCTAGATATTTTCAATGCCTTTCATGTATCTAAATATTACTAATTTCAAAATTTGTATTTCACTATTTAATAAACCGTAACCGTTAATTAGATTTTAGATGCTTATTAAAACTACTTTAGTCTCACTTCCTCCATTTAATAAACAAACAAAAAAACTGCTTCTCAAGGCTTGACCACAAAATTACGAAACGTCAATTCACTTACCCACAATGTATATTCATCCGGTAAATCCATATCATGCACAATATCCTTAACATTAGTACTCGAAACGACATGCACCATACGACTTGGATCATCACATGTGAACTCATTCCGATCTGGGCCACAATAAACCCGTATCCAACCACTTGTATTCCATACTAAGGACATTTTTGTTTTTTGCCCCTTCGAATTTAATTTATGTTCAACACTTTGACACTCATCATTATCGTCATAGTAAAAGTTATTTTCAACATTACTATCACTGTCACTACTTAGATTAATATTATTATAACTGTAAACAATACAATCACCACAAATCTCATTTAATTGATTTTCAATTTTTAATTGATTACATTTTTCATAACTACCATCACTACTATTACTGGCACTAGTCGTTGCACTGTTACTATTCAAAATTAAAGTTTGTTTAAAATTTTTCCGTTTTACCGAACGCACAGTAACTTTATTGTGAATTTGTTTTTTAATTAATTCATGCGAATTCATATTCAAAATTTCCATTTTGACGGACTTTCCTACCACTTTTCCAATATATGTGTATACCACCCCAAATTGTATGATCGTGCGCTAAGAAAAGCATTAACGTTTTTTTATTTTTTTTGCTTTTGTTGTATCGTTGCCGATGAGTTAATTTTTATGTGTAAAGTCTAATTACATACGAGTGTACCATACGATACGTACATATATAAATGTTACACAATTATTTCACAAATTTGTTATAATTTCACTTTTTACTATTTTTATATAGATTTAAAAAAAAAAAAACAAAAAAAAATGTAAAGGAAAATGAAAAAATTAACGAACGACAGAATGATGTTTGGTTATGTGAACTTACTTAATACTGGTGATGGATAACAATGTAGACTTGAATGAAATAATAATTTTTTATTTTTTTATTTTTTTAACCAGACAAAGTTACGTTTCGCTTCACCTGTATTGTCCGCCCGTCCATATTATTATTGTTGTATTGTTTTAATAAGTTTATAGTGTTTGTGTAGCATAGTATTTATATACGACGGAAGGTAGGAATAACACAAGAAATTTGGAGTACAACGGTTAAAAAGAATTTTTGGTTTATTTTGAGAATCAAGGTGGAATTATGTGCTCGCGCCCAGTGTAGTAAAGAAGCCACATTACAATTCCAAATCATTTAACTAAGTCGTTGTATACATTCAAAGGGAGTAAAATCGACCTGTATGCACACAGGTGTATTCACCCTAAATCATATTAATGAATTAAATTGCGATATCGTGCAGGCGGAAGGTAAAATGTTTAGAATTCACTAAATATTTACTTGTTTCCCTGTCCATCCTATCATCTAAATCAGTTATACGTAAACTGGGCTCCGCGACCCTAGTAAATTCAATTTTATATTGTTATATTTTACAAAATGACCAAACTTTTATAGTTGTATCAAGATCTGTAGCTTCCCCTAACCTTATTATTATTACTGAAGGACCATCTGGGCGTTCAAGCCACCTCGCAATGCGACCTAAAACATAATTTTTGCTTCTCTCCTAGCCTTGAAAATTTTTAAATTAAACCTTCAATACAACTGCAATAGGTGTTGCTCTAATTATGAGGTTATTGTAGCGGCAAAAGTTTCCCGGTAGCTCTCAAAAACCTCGAAATGTCGGCAATTTACAATTTAATCGAAAATTATAGTAGCTGGAACTAGGCGTTTGGTTTTGTCTTTTCATTAACTTCTGTGTGCAAGGGCTAAAGTTATTTAGATCCTGCTAAAAATTTTGACGTCCGTTTGTCTTGATATCTGTATTCACAGTATCTCAAGAACGGCGTTGGAGTTGGGTTGAGTTCAATTCAGTTAGAGATTTATTTGACAGTTAATTTGAGGGTTGAGTTATAATTAGCTTGAGTTGATTTGAGCAAGTTTTTCAGGCCATATTATTTTGGGAGTTGAGTTGGGTGTTGAGGTCGCGTTGGTGTTCGGTTGGGGATTTATTGGGAGTTGTGTTGAGTGTTACGTTGGAAGTTAGCATGAGTGGTTTTAAGTTGGATTCATGTACGCTTGTGGCTTTTCGGACCGAGTTCTCTTGAGGATTAAGTTGGATATTGAGTTTTTGGTTAAGTTGATGGTTAAGTTGAGGATTGAGTTGGTTATCATCTTAGTTGGTGTTCATGTCAGTTGGTGCTCATCTATGCAGCTTACAGGGCGTGTTGATTTAAGGATTTGGTTCGGGTTAAGTTGAGATTGAGTTCCGGTTGAGTGAGAGGTTCAGTTGAAGATTTATTTGGAGTGAGTACGCATATACTTTCTCGGACCATGTTGATTTGGAATAAACTCTATCGCTGTGTTTTGGGTTAAACTAATGGCTGAGTTTGGGGTTTTTCGAACTGGTTGTTGCTGTGGGGTTGATTCAGTCTTTTAGTTCGTCATTTATTTCGGAGTTGAGTTGAGATTTGAGTTGGAAGTCAGCTTGAGTTTTAGTGAGTTGAGTTGATATACTTTAGGTTTGGGGTTGAGTTGAGGTTTGAGTTGTAGTCGAGTAGGGTGTTCACTTGGGACTGAGGAATGGCTTAATTTGGGGATTTATTTGGAGATGGAGCCTGGTATTTTTTGGAGATAAGATTAAGTTGAGTTTATGTAAGGACGCGGTTTTCAAACCGTGGTTATTTAGCGATTGAGTTGAGCGTTATGTTTGGGGTTGGGTTAAAGGTTGAGTTTGGGCTTGAGTTGAAGGTTGAGTTGACAGTTGCGTTGGGATTGAGCTGGAATCGAACTACGATTCTATTGAGGATTGAGTTGAGTTTGAGTAGTGATTGAGTTGAATTGGCCATTGATTTGAGGTTTGGGTTTGTGGTTGATTTTGTGAGATTGTGTTAGAGGTTTAGTTGGAGATTGAATTGGAGGTTGAGTTGGAGATTGAATTGGCGTTGATTAAGTTAAGTTGGAGGTTAGCTTGAGTAGACTTGACATGAGGTTAAGTTTGCACGTAATTTTCTGGACCGAAATTATGATCACCTCGTTGAGTTCATTCATTCAAAGCTTTACAAAGAAGAGTTTAGCTTTAGAATATTGTAACGAGCAACACTTTTAGAAAGTGAATTGGCCGGGTGGTGTCACTTCAAGTAGAAAAACTATAAAAACGATAGACATTTTCTAGGCTGCTTCCTGGTCCAGAATACACTATTAATTTACATTTTAACGTGAGATTTCGTGAATATTTTGACTCAACCATATTTTTGCGTGGCCCTAAACGGTTGAGATTTTTATTTTAACAAATTTCCTTTGGGTAATTTGTTCAAATAAAAATCTGAGCCCTGAGGGTCCCACAAAACAATCGTTAGGCACAAATTTTCATGAAATGCTACAGAATACATGGAATGGTCACGATTACTTGTTAATGGCGGTCAAACCTTAGCAACAAATTTTATTGTACATGTTGATTTGTTGCCAGGTTTTGCATTTTTTCTCACTTATTTTTGTCAGAAACTTTACTTTAGTATTTATCCGACGAATTAGGTTTCAAAAGGTATCTTACAGACTATATGAACTAGACCAACCAACTTGGTTTAGAGACACTCACGCAGGCTTCATTAATATTAAATTAAAAATTGAGAAAGGAAGGCGAAAGCATCCGAAATCGATTTTTTTTTTAAATAAAACAGATTGTTACTATAAGGAAGCTAAAAATATTAAAATAATAAAAAATAAAAAATAAATAATAATAAAGAACTTTTCTTTTTTATAAAAAATTTTACAAAGTAACAAAAGAACACAAAACAGTGAAAAAATGGAAATCCATTCACACAATAATAGTTAATTATCTGACCATAATATCGACACTTACAGGTTAAATACAAACATCAAGCGGAAACAATCGTCAAGAGTATTTGTGATTCAAAATGATGGATTGGGAAAATCATGCAGTCAGCAATCTGTTACGACTATGAAATAGAATAACGAACTAGATCCGCATCATGCAGTGTAGGCAGAACCGGATGGTTCGAAAGGAAACATATTTACGGAACTATATTTATCGGAAGTTTCCACCAGCAAATGTACTACCAAAACCATGCTACAATTTTGAATGAGACCAACCGATATCCCGATTGAGATGTTTACCGAAAAACGTTCGAACGATGGCACATAGGCGTTGATAGGTCTGAGGCACCAAAAATTGCAGAACTACATGCGGTAATTTACGTTTGACATCAATGATCGTCGGGTTTGACTATAATTGCATATTTAGAATAACCGTACTTCCGAGGTGCAAAACTCCTGCAGCATGTCAGCAAGGAGGTGTAGGATCAGTTTGCCAGGATTAATTGGAAATTTAATCCACCGGCCACGCCTCTTATAGGAGGAGCCTTATAGCAAGAGTGCACTTAAATACGCAGTTCCTAAACGAATTCCGTCAAAATAACTGGTCCAGTTGCCGTGAAAGCCCTCACAGAGTGAATCACTTTCGTTTAAAAATGTCAATGCAAATTCTAGAGCCGTTGGATCTGTGAATATACGTGCTGATCTTGCAAAGAACACGCTGGTATGAGGAAGCCAAGCCACAGGTGGGCCGTATTTAAACCGTAAGAAAAAAAGCCGACGAAAAAATCCCGCAAGCGGATGTAAGGATAGCATCAGAAATAATGTAGAGGCCTTTAACACTAATCAATCGGCAAGCTTCCCTTTGAAGTCGGGCCTTCTTCAAACTATGGGTCTGATATATATGAGATTTATTCATTTTTAAAAGTTTTGCTGAAGTACTACAAATTAAACTTGACATCATCGCAGGTGGCCGACACTGAAATATAGCTGCACCCACCGCAGCCGTTAATTCTACCTGTCAAAACATTTGGTTGCAACTTTTTAGGGTTCAGAAATGCATTAAAATTCCGCTCAAGTCGAGCTCTCAAAGCATCTGCATCCGCGACAATAACGTTTCACGACTAAGCAGAGGTAGTCACGAATGAAAATTAAAAAATGTTGGCGAAACGATGCAACATACCTGGATTTTGCGACAGAAAAGGAAATTGTCAAATTGTCTGATCTCAATTTCGCAAATCGCTCATACGGGCTCTTCCAAGTATTTCAGCATTTCAAAGTTAACTATATAAAATCTACATAGAGTTAAAAACAACAGAGCGGTATTTTGATGGGTCTGAATAGTCACCCTTTTGGCTATGTCTTTGCATGGATACTATCGAGAATCACCTGCTTGGTGATGTTATTGTTAGCACGAACTTTAGCAACCACACGATGCCTACGCATTGGTGAATCAAAATGAGAATTGTTTGAAAGTATTCCGGGAGATTAAAGTTTGCCACAAATTTTGTTTTAACCAAGAGGCCTTCTTTTTTCTGAGGCATTCAACTCGTACACTTTTCGTATTCGTGTAGTTTCTGGACCATAGACACAAATTTTTCGTCATCGAGTCATTCAAGAATCAGACTTTTAGGTTTATTATAGCTGCATGGAATGAAGTCTTCCAACCCTGTGAGGAATAACAGTAGAAATTAGGATAATTACAACACTGTCAACATCATCGAAGGCTTAATCAGAATTACGGTACTACAACCTAGTTAATGCGTTAACTTGTTTGTATTCCCGACGCAACCAGGGTGGTCGGAACACTTCGTTGTGATTCTCGTCGAGATTCTCTGAAGGCCGCTTACAAGATGTAAAGATAGACCAAACGGGTGGCTTGGTCTATGACTGAGATGCAAATATTTCGGCCGCCTCATCAGCTGGTTGCATGAAAAAGGGTGGAAAAGAAGAGGGTGTGTTTCGAAATAATCTTTCGTGAATGGATATCTTCAATTATAAAAATTGACAAATGTCTGTGCCGAAGGAACCGATGAATCAAGAAATAACCCTTAATGGCTTAAAGTTACCGAAGTCCATAATATTGATCTAAGTGAGAGAATACTTTAGTGAAACATCATTCGATTTGAAAACCGTCCCAATCTTCTTACAGAATTTAGTTAAAATTATTTTGGTTGTAGCGAGAGTGTGCCGAAAGGTATTTTTGGAGTTGCACTTCCGCGGAATGGAAACATAAATCCAAAGTTTCTACGCAGTGGGCTAAACTTTGCTGGCTCCTTTTTTATGCAATATTGCAACCTATGAACGATAGGCTGCAATTGTTTTAAATGGCGGTTTACACCGCCTATGGGTTCTTCGATATTTTGACTGAACTGCAGTAGCAGCCTTGAGCGATTTTGATTTAGAACGATCTTAATTTAATTTCCTATATTGAGGCAGTTCTGTCAGTTTGAGGTAAAGTGAATTTACCGATTTAAATGTTATGCGAGATTGCTATGAATTTATGATCGGTACAGTGTTTATTTATTTCTATGAAATCTGTTTGTAGGCCTCTATACCTTACTTAGTAACCAAATCGATGATAAACGCTACAGCCCATGAATTGGTCAGTTATAAAATTATGTTCTTCGGGCTTTGTGATCCTTAAATAGATAAAGGTTAAACCAGACTGCCGAGTTGAATTATATCTATCCATCCACAAAAAGAAACATCAAGTCTCCCTCAATATATTAAAAATAAAAAAATTCAAAAATTCAAATTTTTAACAAGAATTATATGTGATTGTCGTTCAACGATGCGTGATAAAAATTTATAATTTTATATTCTAATTTATTTAAGGTTCTTGAATATGTGTATACGAAGCACATAAACGCACAAGACAAAAATAAGAAATTAATTGGATATTTTGTGTTGCGATATGATAATTTTGACGAACTTTCGTACATATGTACAATATACATTTATGTACATATGGGAACGTAAAAAATAAATTTTTGATTTGTTTAACCGGCCATGCATGCTCGACGATTCCAAGGTAAATGAACTACATAATATATAGAGGGATTTAAAATTAATGTTGTGATGAGACCATCATATTTGTAGCGCCTCACATTTATAGACGAATCCACTTGTTGCAGTAATGACCGGATGTATTACCTTTTATTTTATTATTGTTTGTAAAATTAAAATTTCCCTTTCTTCAGAAGTTTGAATTATTCATCATTGTAGGGAAGGAAGTCATGTGGAAAAGTAAATTTGTTTAAGTTTTGTTGGAAGTGTTTAGTCAAATTACTAGTGATGTGCTAAATCAATCTTTTTTGTTCTGTTTTTTGTTTATTTTCTCATATGATTTTTAACAAAAAGATGGATTTAGCCCATCACTAGAGACACAGGGTTTGAGAAGGTAGTATACCACTTAAAAATTACATTTTAACTTCCAACCGCAGAATCACTAACTTCTGCAGAATCTCTTTCTTCTAAATGAAATCTACTCCAATTGTAGGTTTTATCGTTTCAAAATAGGTTATAATTAGATTAAGCATACCTTGTATAAAAATATACACTTCGAAGTATGAAAGAAAATTGTATTGCTTTGATAAAATTGGGGAAAATCAAAATTATACAAATACCGATTGATCGAGCAGATTCTTGATAGCTCTAAAGATAGGTGTTGAGATGCTTGATTATTTCTCTGCATTTCATAGAAAATTCGATTTCAGTTTCAACGTCTACGTTGAATGTTGATCGATGGCCAATACACCTTGCTTGGTGCTAATAGGAGAGGTGCTACATGCGAGAAACTCCTGGGTGGCATTGGTGCAGCTCAGAAAAGATGTGGTTACGGTAGCGACTCGGAATAACAATGCAATCGCCATAAAATAAGCAGCCTTGGATGGTCGTTAGTTCACTACGTCGAGCGAATAATTTGCAACCTCTGGCTCCCTTACGTGCTTTGGTGATCGCGGCCAACCATTGATGGCATATCCCTTTATCAATGTTTCGTATATGATGGTTTCGTACTGCAGAGCCTCATATGTTACTGGCAGCTTTTTTACAGTATCGATTGCGAAACACCCGGCGGGGCAAACTTCGATCCTTTTTTTTCGCGATTCTTACGTCTTTTATGTAACAGCAAGAGGTTGAAATTTCTCGGTTTCTAGGACTGCTTGTAATTGTTGGACGTCTTTCGATGCGGGAATTAGTCTCAGCATCTCGATTCGTTCTGGTAACCATAAACTTCAACTTTTCCTGCTGGCCAAAGGAACTCTTTTCGAGCTTAAGCTGAAAACCATACTCGTGCTCTTCAGTACCTTGAAAAAAGATTATTACGATGGTTCTTTTCGTCACTTCCTCCAACAATAAAATCATCAATGAAAGGAAAAGCACCTTCAGCTCCTCTCATCATTGTGTCGATTAATTGTGCGAAAATGCCAGACACTGTCTTCACGCCCGAAGTTGTTGTATAAATCTTCACTACACAACTATTTTTTTAATATTTTATATATAGTAAAAAGATTACCACTGGTGAGGTATTTTTACTATTGGAGAACAAACACTTTGCTTTAGTTTTAAATTTATTCTACTATAAAAGTGCTATCACACCAAGCGCGACGCGTCGGCGGCAAATTTAAATACACGTTTTTTTGCTTATGTAGTGATAGGAAATCGTAGTTTGTGTAAAAATTTAAACTAGCGATGAACGACGATGTTTTTTTGCCGCCGGGTTTCGCGGCGGCAGATAAAATTTCATTTTATACCATTTACTAAAATTGTAATTTCTCTATTAAAAATATAAAGTTTGTAAATGGTTTTATGAATAATAATTTTATTTTTGTTCAAGCTACGATTTCCTATCACTACTTAAGCAAAAAACCGTGTATTTAAATTTGCCGCCGACGCGACGCGCTTGGTGTGATAGCACCTTAATATTTTATTTATTCGTCTTTTTATACAAAATTTCATTCATTCACATTACACTATTTTACAATAAAAAATTAACGTTTAGTAAACATATTAAAACAGAATTGATTTGGCCGGAAAAAGGTGTTGTGTGACATGATACAAACATTATAAAGAAAACAAATTATTACGTAAATTTGTCATATGATTCTGTTGTACGGTTATTCCATGTTACCTAAAGAATTGGTAACATATTCCCCGGGCCCACTTGCGGATTATGAGGTCAACTGCTATGGCTTATGTAGTGGCGCTGGAAGTTCAGCTGCAGCTGTAAGTTGTTTTATTTTTCTGCACATGCACCACGTAACTGTAACCAAAACTGCTGGAATGAGTAAATAGATTGCCAGGTAGTGGTGACAATCGTGTATGCTTAAATCGATTGTTGCTTACTCTAAATGTTTCTTATGGTCTTGGAGGGAAGCTTCAATGGCATTGATCTCCGACCAGGTGCGTGTTAAGCTTGTTTTTACGAATATCGGGTAGTGTCTATGTACTTTATCACTCAAATTAAATTGCGGCATAAAGGAAAGAACAAGTCTACTGCTAAATGTCCTATATCCTGCCACTGTATACGTATCTCCTTTTAAAATACAGTTTAGATCGAGTTCTAAAATCCCTTCTCCTTCAATGAATTCAGCGGTGGTTTCGATAACTCCGTTGCTGTCATCTTCGCATATTAAAATTACCGAGGGTTTTTGATTGCATCGCAAATATCCACGCATTGTATCTACGTAAAGGAATCCACAGCGTAGTAACGTCCATCTTCGGAATCTGACAGCTCTTCGGAATGTCACTATTTTTTTTGAGTAGTACTATTTCACAGCTAGTTGTATATGCGTTGTATTCATATAGTGGCTGATGAACATCACAAAAGTATTCTCCGTTAAGGCAATTACACGTATTGAATTCATCCGCATTTAGGGCCATGTATTGGTTTTGTTGTAGTCCAACCATCAAGTAGTTAGAAGATGGTATGATGTAGACATATTCTTGCTGGTGGATCGTATGGGAACTGGTATAACGTGGTATAACGCATATCGTGATCTCTGTACCAGTGGAATTTTAATTTCAAAGATTACGGTTTCTTCAATTTTGATTGTTTTGACGTCGATTATCTTATATATAGCTGCTATGTCTAAGTTACGGTACGGAATATCCTGATTGGGTTTTATATTATGTATGATTTGTTTAATCTGTTATTGGTTAATATTAATCTGTGTTATTGGTTTGAATTGTTTGCTTGTAAGCATTGCCAGCACGTTGGTCGAGCACACCAAACAACTCGTTGGCAATTGTACCAACAAAGTCAAAAGGTGATCTTCTTTTGCGGATGATCTTGTTCCCTCTTAGGGCGTTTAGTATTTCATTTTGATCCCTTAACTCAGCGTAGAATATTCTTATTTTGCGCATGTCCGCGTGTACTGCTGGTATTAGTGTTGCATTAGCGTATAATTCGTCTAGCTGACGAGCGCCCCTTTCGAGGCCGGTGCTGCCTGCCTAACTTCCGTGTTAGGTTTTGGTAGGCCCATTTCTTCCATCTCATCACTTTCCTCAATTGGAAGATGGCTGAGTTTGGTGATTGGCCTTTTCAACAATCCTGATGACAAATTGCTTACTTCTTCTATGTGAATAGCTTTTACTGCGAAGCAAATGAATAGTGCTAACCTTTATAGCTTTTGCGACCTCGACCTGGTGAATACCGTAGTTGGTAAGTTCCAACATAATCTACTCCAGTATGAGTAAAAGGCCATTTGAGGTTCTAGTTGGTTCTATTCTATTTTAAATGCTAACTATTGCGTTAGTTTCATTGCTAACATTATTTGGCTATCATTAAGTTCCTTAGTTGTCAGGTATCTCGGTAAAGATTTAGTTGTTCTTTTTGCAAATCTCAGGACATAAGCGATGATCCTTACTGCCTTAGTGAGTGATGAACAGCGCTCTATAGCACATAATATACCATTTTCTTCGTTGATCGTGGCAATTAGTGTAGATATTTTGATGTTCTGTTCTGTGGCTTCTTCAATCTGTGGTTGCGGCGAGGTGTCCTGTAGAAGTTTAAGCCAGACTGGGCCACTCCACCACAATTGGTGGTTTAGTAACTTTGAAGCATTAAGGCCTCTTAATGTGCAATCTGCCGGGTTGTCCTCTGATTTTACATAATTTCATTGTAGTGGAGATAATATAGACTGAATTTCGACAATCCTGTTCGCAACAAACGTTTTAAACTTATTTGTTTTCCTTTGACCCAACCCAAAGTTATTATAGAGTCTGTCCACGCAAATGTTTTCATATTAGGCAGTTGTAACGCTTTTTTTGTTTTTCTTAGCAGTTTTGCTAAAAGCACTGCGGCGCACAACTCCAATCTGGGAATTGTTAATTTTGCCTTTAATGGTGCAACTTTGGTTTTTACAATCACTATGGTCACCTTGCATTCATCGGCCTTACCAGATTTGTAATAAATTACAGCTACATATGCATCTTCCGATGCGTCACAGAAACCGTGCAGTTCAACTAGCTCATCTTTGTCATGTCTGATCCATCTTTGTAGCCTAATTTCCTCTAGCATTTGTAATTGGTTGATATATGAAATCCACTTTGTTTCGATTTCATTTGGTAATTGTGTATCCCAGTCTAAACATAATGTCCATAGTTGTTTCATGGTAATCTTTGCTTTTACGATAACGGGGGCTAACCATCCCATTGGATCAAACAATTTGGATGTTTCGGATAACATTTTCCTCTTGGTAACACGTGCTTTAGTATCCAATGATTTGACTTTAAATTTGAATATGTCCTCTGTAGGATTCCAGATGATACCTAAAGTTTTAATTGTTTCGCCAATTTCTATCGTATGGCCGCATGCGTCCATATGTTCCTTTTGTATGGTTTTGAGTATTTTTTGCTTGTTGCTAGTCCATTTCCTTAGATTAAAACCGCCTTGCTTTAATAGTATTGTTAATTGTTGATGCATTAATACTGCTTGTTCTAGCGTGTTCGCACCTGATAATACGTCATCCACGTAAAAATCTTCAGTGAGCGCCTTTTTGCTTCTGGGTATTGTTCGCCGTCATCTTGTGCTTACTGATGAAGTACAATAGTGGCCAAATATGAGGATGCTGCTTATCCGTATGGCACCGTTTGCATCTTATAAGTGCTGTTGGTCTCTCCATAGTATTAATTGGTAGATTTGATGTCGGCTTTAAACACGAAGTTGTGTTTACTCCATCTCAGTAGGATCTCTACTAGCTCTTGTTGTATTGTTGGACAGTATATCGTTGAGTGAGACCCCATTTGAAGTTTTCGCAAAAGCGTCAAAAACTACTCTTAACTTGGTTGTTGAACTGTCCTGTTTCACGACTGCATGGTGTGGCAAAAAATAACCTTTGTCCACATCATCCTGATTTTTTAATACTACCATATGGCGTAGCACAATGTATTCTTCAATGAAACTGGCAAATTCATTCTTCATTGTCGAATTTTTGTTTAACTTCCTTTCCACTTGAAATAGTCGTGCTGCCGCTTTCTTCTTTGATTCGCCTATAATGTGAAGTTATCTTCCTTGAATGGTAAAGCAACTTGGTACGTTCCATCTACCTGCCTCTCGCATGTATTCTGAAAGTGCTGCTCATATTTTTCTTCATCAATAGTAAATTCGCGCTCTTGTCCAACTTCTTCAATTTCCCAAAACTTTTTTAATTGGTTTTCTAGGTCGACATAAGATACCATTGATTATTTTCTGTGTATCTGGGTGATGTAGCTCTTGTACTTTCCGAAAATAATCCATCCTAATTCGGTCTTCTGTGCCATTGGTTGACCTGGGCCCCATTTTATAATATTGTTCAATATGATTTTTGGGTAATAATCGGCCCCAACTAGAATATCTATTGAACCTGGTTTATTATAATTAGGATCTGCATAGGCAATGTTGCTGAGATGTTGCCAGTTCCCCGTTTCCACCTCTTGATCTGGTAGTAGTTCTGTCAGCTTTTGGAATACCAAGGCGTCGAGGCGTAGCTCAAAGTTGGAAGCTATAATTGGTTGGATTTTGAGGCTGACTATCTTTCGTACTTCTCCAATGTCATGATTACCAACTACCGCTATTTTCGCATGTATTTTATTACCTTTTAGCTTCAATTGTACTGCTTCTTCCGTTATAAAAGTTGCTTGGGAGCCTGGATCTATCAAGACTCTTAATGTTGTTTGGTTTCCATCATGTTTGACTGCACTGACTAAAGCTGTTGCTAATAAGACACTTTCGGTTTGACTGTTTATTTTGGCTTCGAGTTTAAAAAATTTTATCTCTTGGCCATCTGATTTTTGTTGATGAGAGTTTGGAGAGTGAAGAATAGTATGGTGTAGACCATCACAAATTGAGCATCTTATAAAGTTTCTACATTGTTGTATTTGATGTGTTGTAGCAAGGCACCTTCTACATATATTATGTAATAATATAATTTGACTCCTGTCGGACGATGACAGCCTTCTGAATCTTTCACAATTTTCTATTGAATGATTTTTCTGACAATAGACGCAAATGCTTTGGACCGTTGTTGTGGCGAATATTTGTTTGCCTGGTTGACTTTTAGGTGGTTGTGTATAACTCTTGTTACTGTACGATATTTCTAAAGTCTTGAATCTTTGTTCAAGGAACTTCAGGAATCGGTTGTTTCTTGAAATTCACATGGGTTTTTAAGCGAATTTTCGTGCAGTCGTCGCGTTTCATTGTCTAACTTTTTCAATAAAATGAAAATTAGTCTGACTTTGACTTTTTTGTTTTCCAAGCCCACCAATTCTATTCTTATTCACAACTTATCAGTGTTGTCACTTCACAACCCTACATATGAGTGTCGCCATATCACAACACTAGATGACTTTGATTTGACATTAGTAGTTTTCAATGTACATTCAAACGATAGAAAACCTCTTTGAACATTTCAATATTTAACATCTTGAAGAAGTTTCACTTTTATGACATCTTAAGTTATTTTCACCCCAGAACTTTCAAAACCCATTATCATAGAAGTAACAATCCATTCATTACTCAGTAGTATTTCAATTTTTTTTAATTTGTGAGCCGTCGACACGGTCGACAATCGGTTCGATGCTTTCACATGTTTCAAAACGAGTTGTTGTTAATTGACAGACGTAACAACCCGACGTTTCTTGTTAGTCAAAAGTGTTCAGGTGGCAGACCACAGCCATCTGTACGATATTATTTTTTATTATTAATTGCATCGATTGGTGGTCAGGTGTGAAGTTGCTCGGGGGATTCAAGTTGGCACTTGCGGCCAGCTCCGTAACTTGCAATTTCCACAAGTGCTCGTGTTACCTCCACGTGGTGACCGTTAGTAAGTAGATTGCTGATTCTTTGGCTTCTAGACTAAAACATGGCGCTAAAGGAGTCAACCTTAAACAATTCGCTGGGCTGGGTTAAGGTGTTAATCATACTGTGCCGATAATCGACCAGACTGGGGGCCCATCTTTAAAACTAGCTCAGTCGCTAACGGTCGATCCGGATACTTGGCGCCCTCCGGATTAAGTAGCCTTATCTGCGTACTGCGGATCTCTGCACAGGTGGACATTTCTTTCTCCGCTACTCGTAAGAACAATCATGGATCCAAACAAAAACACACAACAAGAAAAAGAGTCCGGCTCTCTAAAATATCCGGAAAATGTAGATAACGAGACTCTAAGTCTACAAATAAACGACGGGAGATAAGCTCAACCGAGGCTGGTCCCTCCACTCGGGTCACCAAATCTGACTATACAAATACAAAGTGGAACCAAAGCACGATGAAGCTGGTTCCTCAAAACCAACCTATAATACTAGGAGGAAGGCATGGAGGGTACTGGTTAAGATCAATAAAATCTCGCCAGAAGACAAGACGTATAAAGACAAAGCCACGTTTGCGTGGGCAAAAAAAGTCACCGAGGAAAAGTCTCAAGGCCCTTCAGCTGGCTCACAGCTTAAAAGAAACAGATCTCAGGAGGAAAGTCCTTAGATCGCAAAGCGAACAAAACTCAAGGCTACCGCTATGAGGCCTTTTAACGAGGTCTTCAGGGATCAGCTGGTTGTGGCAGTTATTGACAAATCCCAAGAGGATGGCAGACGCGGACAAGCCAGAGGCTCCGAAGACATCTTCTGAAACTACCGCGGTGCTTGATAGCTCATCTGCGTGCGCGGAGGTAACCAGCCTAGCGGAAACTCTCTCCACGGGTATGGAGATGTCAACGTCCATGGAGTCTTTAAAGAGGCTCTCGGAGGACTTCTCATCAGGGGATGACTCTGATGTTACTGTGGTGGAGAAGAGGCTGTAGAGATGACACTGACATTTCTGCAAGTCAACCTTTACCATTCTAAGGCAGCATCAGCTTCTCTAATTTTAAAAATTGGGAAGAAGCGACAGATGTCGTCTTGGTCCAGGAACCTTGGGTCACTAAAGACCGGGTACTTGGGATCAAGACTCCCTATTATTGATTAAAGCAAATAAGCAACATAAGTTGTTTTCTGCTATCAACCTTCAGTAATGGAGATGTAGCAGCGGTCAGCATTGAGGTCGATAATCGAAACCTCTGATTAGTATCAGCTTACCTAGCTTATGAAAAAGTAGATATTCCACCAATCATTCTAGGTGAGTTAATCTCGGAGGCTCGGAAGCGCAAGGTTGGAGTCATCCTTGGGAGTGATGCAAATGCTCATCGCACGATCTGGGGAAGTACGGACACAAATGAACGAGGTGAGTTACTCCTTCATTACATTTTAAGTACTAACCTTCATATATGTAACATAGGCAATAAGCCGACCTTTATAACTAGTAATAGACAGGAAGTATTGGATAATTCTCTTGTCTCAAGCTTTTTGACGATTAGTCTATTAAACTGGAGAGTGTCGGAGGACCACTCCTTTTCTGATCATTGTTATCTTCAATTTCAAATGGACTTGACTTCTCCAAAAAGTCCAATCTACAGAAACAGCAGGAAAACCAACTTGGATACCTTTAGAACTATTCTGGGTAATTCACTACCATTTCCGGTTGCAAAACCTCCAAAAACTGGGCAAGTGCTCGATGGCTTGGTGGACGAGTTGTCCAGCGTTTTTAATGAAGCGATACTGGGCTCTAGTCCCCTTAGCAGGCCTAGGGGTAAATCTCGGCCACCCTGGTGGTCCAAGGAGATTCAACAAACACGTCGAAAATGCAAAAGACTCTTCAAGCCAACACGGAAAACAAAATCTGTTGTAGACTGGAACTCCTATAAGGAAGTCCTCAAAATTTACAAATATCAATTGAGAAGTACCAAGAACAGCTTTTGGAGACTATAATGTGGCAAAATTCAGCAGTCTTCGGAAATGTCTAGGCTATGCAAAGTACTAGCAACTGGTCCTTCCATCTTAAGTTATCTTCAACGGCCGGATGGGATATGGACCACAAATAGTGCGGAATCGCTGGATCTTCTGATGGAGACTCATTTTCCTGGTTGTTCCAAATCTGTACCTAGCACATCAGTGGGTAAAAGAGCAAGTAGCCTCATAGGCCAAATTATTAGCAGAAAAAAGATCCTGTGGGCGATAAACAGTTTAAAACCATATAAGAAGCCTGAACTCGATGGTATTATCCGTGCGGATATTCAACAAACTAGGGATCTAACAATTTCCTGGTTAGAGGTAATTTTCAAAGGCAGCCTAGAACTATGTCACATTCCTAGTAAATGGACAGAAGTGAAGGTTGTTTTCATAACTAAGGCGGGAAAACGCTCACACTGCAATCCCAAAGACCTTAAACCGATTAGCTTGTCTTCCTTTCTTTTTAAAACACTGGAAAGACAAAAAGAAGCTCGTGCCTCTACGATTGTGTCGAAAAAGTTGTCTAAATATCAACATGCATATTGCAAGGGGAGATCTATAAAGACTGCTCTTCATTCTCTTGTATTTTTCATTGAAATTTCTTTCGAATATAGAGACTACGCAATGGTAACCTTCTTAGGTATTGAGGGGGCCTTTAACAATGTGCTTCCAGGGGCTATAACTCGGGCACTTTCAGATCTGGGAGTGGATGAATCACTCAAGGGCTGGATAGATCAAATGCTAAGAGGCAGGATCATAAATGCTAGTTTTGGGGAATCTTCCGTCAGAAGATTTGCAAGCAGAGGTACACCACCGGATGGCGTACTATCCCCGATACTTTGGAACTTGGTAATAAATGACCTGTTGCTGAGACTGGAGGACGGTGGCTTCAAGGTGGTTGCCTATGCGGATGATGTTGCTATTAGTGTCCGTGGTAAATATCCCGGCACCCTTAGTAAGCTTATGCAAAATGCTCTGGGCACACTTTCATTATGGGCCAATGGCTGTGGGTTTATTGTGAACCCACACAAAACCGAATTGGTTCTTTTCTCTTGGAAATATAAACTTCCTCACATCGATCCTCCCACTTTAAATAGGTTCGGCTTGACTTTTACAGTTGAAGCGAAGTTTCTGGGTCTCGTTTTGGATAGCAAATTATATTGGAAACCTATTATTCTGGAAAGGGTAAAGAAAGCTACGGTACATCGGCTTTATACCGCAGTAGTCAGACCCATACTCTTGTAAGGGGTAATAGTCTGGTGGCCTGCTCTGGACAAAACTGTCAACCAAAAGCTGTTGACAAAAGTTCAGAGAACAATCTCTCTGTGGATCAGTGGTGCACTGAGGAGCACATCCACTCAGGCACTAGAGATTCTGCTATTTTTGACTCCTCTAGATATCTTGGGGAAACCGTTGGCAGCTTGTACTGCCATACGGCTGAAATCCATCTTAATGTGGACCTGCAACAATATAGGGCACTCATCTATTTTGTGCAACAAACAAATTCCCAAGACCACCGACTATACTATCCCGTCACTATCTTTTGACACAAAGTTCCGGACTAGGATCTCATCCAGGGAGGACTGGATGATGGGTGCAGTTTTGGAACCAGGAGTTATAAACTTCTTCACTGATGGTTCAAAACGGGATGGGAAAGTCGGGGCTGAAGTGTTCTGCGAAGAACTTCTGTTAAATCTCTCCTTCCGTCTCCCCGACTATTGTAGCATTTTTCAAGCTGAAGTAACTGCCATAAAGGAAGTCGTAGACTGGTTGAAGTATAATGTAATATCAGTTTATACGAACAGTCAGGCTGCCATTAAAGCGCTCCCATCACACCTCCTCACGTCGAAAGTAGTCCAGAACTGTCTCTCATCTCTTAACCAGATGGCAGATCAGTTCAACATCCTTATTTAATGGGTGCCAGGACATTTCATAAGTACAGGGAATATAAACACCGATGAACTGGCTCGACGTGGTACAATGGACCACTTCTCAGAAAGCAGAAAGGATATTGAAATACCTCTTTGCAGTAAGTAAACTGCTGCTTCAGGAAGAAGCTAGCAAGCTGATGAATGAGAGATGGTCAAGTATCACCTTTGCGTAATAACTCGGCAGGTCCGGCCAAAGTTGAACTTGGCGAGATCCAAACAGCTGATTACGGGGCACTGTCTCATAGGGAAGCATGCGAGTAGACTTGGTGTCTTCTCACATGAATAGGAGGAAGAGACAGTACTTCATCTTCTTTACACCTGCCCCCATCTGGCACGAAACAGACTAAAGTTTCTAGGGGCACCTCTCTTCAAGGACCTGACGGACCTCTGTAGGATGGACGTCAGGAGTATCCAGCACTTTGTTAACAGCTAAAAATGGTTCCGATGAGTTGGAGGAAACAATTATTCGTGGTATGGCTACGGACCATTTTTCTGTCTATGCCTGGTCCTAGTGGACCGCCACCCAAACCTAACCTAACCTATTGCATCGATTGTGCTTTCACTAGCAATAAAAATATTGTAGAAATTCCACTACGTCCAGACGTTGAAAATGGAAATCCTTTTATCTAATTGAACAAACAAATAAATTCAAAAATCTTAATTCGAACAATTCATTTCAAAATTATTGTAGGTTAGATAATTAAATTACATATAAAATTACACTGTTAAAATTTTCGAACAATTTACAAATGAAAGTTTTACAAACACAACAATATTTGAATGTCAAATTCGAATATTCGTTTGTTTTTATTCCAAACGTAGTTTTGCATTGTGAAACACTTTAAATTTTCTTTAAATTTTATTAAATTAATAAAATATTACAGTTAAAGTGATAAGATTCAACTATAGGAATTTGGAATTTTGCATTTTTTGTAGGAAGTTATTTTGGTGAGTTATAGTGACACTAACAGCTGCGCTGAATGAAATTGGAGATTTTTCTATTGCTATTCGATCAATACAAATTTGAGTAATAATTTAAAAGTTAACAAGATTTTATCAAGCTTTATTCATTTATAAATGTCAGATCATTTAGGAACATCGTTAGGTACATTTGAGAAGTAGTATAAGTTAAAACCAAAAGGCAAATTAAAACCAAATCTTATTTTGCAGCTCTTACACAAGCTGCCTGTCCCCGTACTGGAAATAAAAAAGCGATATTTACACTTACAAAGCGAAGGAGAGTATGAGTCGTGCAACCAGGTGATTATCAGTAGATTCGTTATCATAACAAATTCACTACCATAATTAACGTTAAACCCCATCAAGTATTTTTTGTAGTTTAGCAAATGCATATCGTGCAGCGACTTTCCAGCCTTCATTTTTCATATTATGAAGCATTCACGATTTGTTAAATCTCAAATTCCGTTCTTCCGTTCTCTTCTCAAGTTCTATTGGAATTGAAACTATCTTTGCAAAATTACAGTCTCACTTCAATATAAATTTTACCAGCTTTAATCCTGCACTCCAAACATAATTTCACTTAATATTTGATCCACCCAATTAGAGACATAAGCGCAAAAATTGGAAAATAATCAAATCGGGAGCCCAAAACATAAAATATCGATTAACAATTCAACACACACTACGCTTAATTGGAGTTTTGACAATAAAATTGTGTGAACATGATAGTTAACAATAAATTATAAGAACAATTAAAATTCATCCAGTGTTTAATAAAAAATCCGTTAAAATTCTTCCATATAAAATTAAATTGTTCATTTTCTTTATTTTTCTTTTGATTTTCTTGCTTTTTTTGTTATCGTCTAAAATATTATACAAAAACTATACAAAATAATAAAATTAATTAAATATAATTAATGGTAATTAATTTAAATTTAGATTAAATAATTTTGATTTTATATCCGGTTGGCAAATGTTGCTTTTAACCATCATATATTTTCCCATTACACGTACATGTTGCCAGACAATTTTTTCGCCGCTGTAGCCCCTCTGGTGTTTCCGTGTTACACAACCAGCCGGGCCATGTTTTATTAAGTTCTTTACAGTTTGCCCATAAATTGGCGGCATTACATGTATTCGTACATAAACGAATTTTTTTCGATTTGCAAGATTTCCGGCATGTGCCACATTGTCGTCCTTTCTTATATGGAGTGGCCAATTTGTCTTCGTGATTACCACTGAAATGATTAAAATATTAGTATCTGATATCTGAAATCTGATGATTAAACTTACATTGGACAATAGTTGCATACGTAATTAAAATATGGTTTTCCTCGTGGCCCACCACGTAAACATTTCGCTAGTCCACATCCGACTTTATGTGTTGCCGCCCAAACCATTTGCGTATAATGTCCAACCGTTATTAAATCGTTATTGGGACTGCCGTATGTAAAATTTTCGCGTTCGATAAACCATGTGCGTAATGCAAATAGCCATGGAACTTTGTGTGTCGTCACGAATATATTTTGTCCACATGCCCCATAATTATCGACCCATCGGCCTTGCGGTGAATCGTGTGTTAATAAACGACATTGTTCTGCCCATTTTTGTGCTGATCGTTCGGCACCCTTATGCCATTTCATTGTCAACATATTAGATGCTGGTGGTGCAACTTTTGTACGAAAAAAATCATGTAACATTACGATGCGTTTTTGTACTCTTCGTAAACGGGGTGATATTAATCTGGCGGGTACATTGTCGCCATACAATTTTGGTTCTGAAAATATCCAGAAAAAAAAAAAGGTTGAGAATCTTTAGTGTAAAAATTAGTTATATTGTAATTGGAAACTAGTATGAATAGCAAGCATACATTTAGGCGATATTATTTTAGTTTTTTTTATAAAAAATTGATTTATTAGATTTAATTGGAAAAAATTAAAATTCCTGATCGCCCATCATAAATTATGTTACATTACGTCGTTGGAATTTTGTTATTTTATTTTTTAAAGTACAAAAAAAATAGACAAAATGTCTTTTGCGGCCAAAAATTTGGCATCGTCTCAAACCGCGTGCTATCACATAATTTATTAAGTTGCGCGCAGAAATTACAGAAAACAGAGATTACCGGCGTCTAATTAGCTCGGTGGATATATTAATTTGTTCAAAAATCATGAATCAAAATTTTATGATTGTCTTGATTTGCGATTGCACCAAATCGGATGATATCCGCCAACGGGCGCTTATCACGCTTACTTTACGACAAAGTAAATATTATGTTCTTATCAATGATAATGTTTGTTTGTATAATTATTAACCGCGTAAGATAACGGTTTGATAGAAGACGTCTTTTATCTGGAAATGGGTTTTAATGTATATACTTATTGCCGCATATAGTGTTCGTCTTAACGCACATAATAATTTACGTCATGTACAAAATATAAACAATTATTACGAAAATGAATGAAGCTCATAAATATGCTGATTAATTGTTTATATAATACAATTTAATAAAGGTAATAAACTTCGGTGATAAATTGTAATTATTTGTTGTTAATGTTTGATAGATAAAAGTGTTTATTTGATTAAAATTAGTCAAGAGCTCCCAAACAATTTTAACGAAATTCGGGGAAACTAAAATTAAAATTTGCTAAGGGAACGCTAGTTTAGCGAGCCTCCATAAATCCAACACTTATGAAACCTTTAAAGTTTTAGTTAAACAATATTTAAACATAGCCTTAAGAGGCAATTTTAACTCCCCTTGAACCTTTTGACCATTTGACTTGTGCATGAAATCAGCCTACCTGCCGGTAACCTGCGTACAAGCGTCCATTGAAGTTAGCCAACCTAACGATAAAGATTAATTTTACAATAATTTGGATGATCTGATGGGATCTATACTTGAGCACGACATCAGACTGGTTGTAGTAAAGATCAAACCGACTTATGTGAAGACATACTCGTATGTCCTTACTCTCGATACGAAATTGCGACCGATAATGGTGAGAGACTGAAGATATATTAGACACAGAGACTGAAGATACATTATTGCCTGACGAATGGAAAGTGGTAGCATTAAGGCCTATTTCTAAGAAGGAAGATCGCACGAAGTATACATAGCATACTGGTTGCTGTCTTATCTAATATTGGGAAGCATCCCTCCGTTACCGATTCATACCTATTAGTTATTGTTCTAGTTTTTTCACGGCGAATGATTCTTTGTACATTAGGTGTTCCTGTATTTCAAACAAGCACAATGCTCTTTCAGTCGAGAGAGTCTCTGGTTTGCTTTCGAATGGAATAGAAAGTTAGATCTTCACAGATGATTATAAAAGATGGCTGATGACATTCGAGAGGAGTTTTGTGAACGTTATTTTTCCCCAAACGCGACGATGATGGCGATATCGCGAGATCAGGGATTTAAAGCGAATTAACACACTGCAGAGATTACTTAGGGTTGAGCTACCTTTTAGCTGACTTAGCATCATTCACTTCCGATTGTCTAGAACAATACAGAAAACCGGTTTATGATCATTGTATTATTTGATCCTAATAATCCTAAGTCTACACATCTTTGAGAATAAATCAATTAGCAAGTTTAACGTTTAGGCAAAGTTTTTAACTGTGGATATTAAGTTTCAGGTATGAATGCTAGATTTAAACAGCATTCAAAGAATGTGTAAAATGGAATTGCATTAAAAGGTACAATTTATTCTTGATTGGAACGGTCGAATGTCAAAGGATCGAATCCAAGGGGCGAAGGTCGAAGGGTTAAATTTCCCTAATACTTAAACATTTGATAAAAAGCATTTTGGACTTCGTATTTTCTGTAAAGAAAACCGACCAAATATTATGCCCCGCCCTATTTATATGTACCGTGAATTTACTCGTACATGCAAAACTGATTCACTTCGGCATTCAGCACATCGACATTCGTCCATTTGATACTTTGGCCCTTCGAGCCATTCGGCCGACTATTAAGTAATTTGTTCTCTGGGAACTTCCTCCGAATTAAATTCAAACTTGAGTTCGTATACAACGCTGGCCCTGTTTTCGCAGAGTTCTTCTTTCTCCTCTCACCACACAAATGTTCTGCTCTTTTTCAAAAAACTAAAAATTTTCCCTCCTCGATCCATGATGCCAAAGAAATTTCCTATTTTCTGTATATTTTTTTGGCTTAAAAGAAATTTGAGAATAGCTTTGACTTTTTAGGCCTTCGATCACTGAGTAGTTACCAAATTTCGAAAAAATACAAGCGAATTTTTGAACATTCATCACCCAAACGTTGTCAACCTCTTAGTTAACTTTTGATAGGCAACAAGGAATGGGATGATAAGATAAATTTCGTCGAAATTGGGTGTCTCGAAGTTTGGATCTAAAATATTTGCGAGAAGGCTTCTGATTTTATCCAGATCTATCATTCAATTTCTTGTTAACTATTCAGGCAGTAGTCGTATTACAGCTTACAGTATTCAATAGTGTTCAGCGGAAATTGATGAAATTGAGAAGAGTTGACGTAGGTTTTCTGCTAAGACATGCAAAGTGGTGCCGGCTTTTGATAAATGTCGATTGGGTTTAGACGAATATTGTCTGCGTAGTGAAACTATCTCGGATTAGTTAATTGGAATTCTGGGAGTCCAAATTTCGATTTTACTACCAAAAATAGTCTAAACTAATTAGATATTTGCCAGCTAATAATAACTGTGTTTATGGTGCTAACCTATTTTTGGCATTCGCGATTTCAACTTTTACCCAATTCAACTAGGCTCACGTAAAGAAATTGATATTTATAAATTACAGTATATAGATACTAGGAGGACTAACCAGGATAAGGTAAACGAGTTACACCGGAGGAAAAATCATACATGTCCGCTTGCAAAGTTGACTTAGATCATAATGGATGCTTTCAAGAATTCAGCAACTGCGCATTCAAAAATCAAATTTTCATACGCAAGCGTAGGTCGTTTTTGCAGCCGTTTTATGTTAACTGAACACTGATGCAAGCGGTCAAAAAATTTCCAAATGTCGAATCCCTGTTTGTGATTTCGTTTTTGTTTCTTCAAGCAGTTTGACTATTTTGCCCATTTTTTCCATTGCAATACCAGCGCAGTTGCCGAACTCTTCTAAGTAAATTTCTTGAATTTTCTTGGCAACATCTACTTAAAATACACTACATCGCTTACAACCTAATACGATTGGTTTCTCCGCTATTCCCACAGTTTCTGTTTCGGTTGATGCCTGCGCTCATTCAATTTTCTTTCCAACTACATAAAGGAGTAACTATTATGTCGTATTCTACGTATTCAATTTTGACTCACTGAAACGGAACCTACAGCAAAAATATCTTCCTAGTAGAAATTGATCTCAGTTCAGTATTTTTTTATCCAAATTAGTTTTTTTCTCAATAGAATACGTCACTTAATTTACACGAAAAATTTAGCTCACGTTTTTTTTATAATGTTCTATTCGGCTAATAAATTTGATCTGGATTAAAAAACAATGGCTCCAGATCATGCTTCTGCGTTCTATTTAAACATAAAAATCAATAGGTTTTTTGATCTAGATTAAATTTTCGAAACCGAAATTTTTTTAAAGATTTGCCTTCACTTTCCTATCAAACTCACTAACACTAATACAATTCTTGATTTTATTGCATTATGAAGTTGGTGAACATAAAACTGTCTCTTAAAATAAACAAATAAAAATGTTAACATTTCCTGAATTGTGTAGTGTATAATCGCCATTTTTAAAATGTCACTAAACACACCAACACAACTATAAAAACAGTTATTTTTTTCGTCTTCCCTTGAAATCATCAAATCTAGTTTTTTCATAAAAGTGAGTCCTAGAATACAAGAGGAGAGTCGTTGACGCTCAAAGAGGATAGACGTGTTTTCGTCGTCCTCTTTGCAAATTTATTGTAATGTAATTTAATTTAATTTAATTTAATTACTTTTGTTTAAGTTTTAGTGTTATATTTATGTCTTGAGTTGGTGAACAAATTAAAATTAAATTAATTAATTAATTATTATACATAATAATAAACATTAAAATGAGTGTAGTTAAGTTTAATTTGGAAAATGTAATCCACCGGGATATTTAGCAGGCAATGTTTTTAATTTATAATAAAAGAAATGAAAATTCTTGATTTATTAATTAATTGCATTTTCATTTTGATTTTGATTTAATATGGGTACAATTGTGCACAAAATCTAAATTTTAAAATAGTAAATTTGTCGCAATTTAAGTTGCGTGGTTAATCTTCATGTCTTATTGGATTGTCACTAATACAAAAGAAGATTTTGATGTTTTGTTTTGTGTACAATTCTCTCAAATTATTCTTGAAAATTTAATAAAGGGAATTGATTTTTATACATATACATAGTTTTTAATAGTTAAATGTGTGTATCTTTTATTATATTTGAATTTTGTTTGCTGTTAGTGTATGATGTGTATTGTGTGTGTATTTAGTGAAAACAAATACAGATTAGTAAAATATATGGCCGACAAAGAGCATAAGAGATTATATGTAAATATAAATTTTCCTTATATGTGGTTGTAGTTTAGTATTGTAGTACGATTCCCCTAATTTTATCTGATATGGTTTTCGCTATCTGTGGCTAAGTTACATAAGTCATTTATGTGATATCAAAACTGGAAATTATATATATATAAGCCATACGGTACAAACACTTGAGATATAGAAAGATACATTCTTATGGGTATACACAAGCCGCATTTCTCGACGTTTGATCTGATCCGGATCGGATCATGTCTCATGAAGCGACACAAAAATGCGTAAAACAAACAAACACCAAAATTCAATTTTTTTTGTCTCGTTTCGTTTTGAATCTGCCTCTTCATACTCGTACTGCATTCATTATATTCTTTGTCGCTTTACAAAATATTGTTCAACTACGGAATATTGTTCAACTATTTTTGGATCACCATTTGTGATCAAAAATGTGGTGATGGGCTGGATCGATCTTTTTTGTTAAAAATCATATGAGAAAATAAACAAAACTGAACAAAAAAGTTCGATTTAGCACATCACTACCAAAATGAATGTTGGATCAAATGTTGTTGTTGCTTCACAAGTAAATGTTGATCTGATCCGGAGCGCTCCGTCAAGATGTGCGGCTTCAATTGCATAATCCGAATAAGTCTGTTTTGTTTTTGTGTGTTGTCTAATATCATATGAAACAGAACAAGCCATAAGCAAATATTGAGAAATTTTTTATGAGAGTATTTGTTGATTTTGATGGTGCTCTTTGTGTACTACGAGCTACACAAAAGTACGACACAAATTCTCATGTACTCCATTCAAGTAGGATTCTTATTCTTCTTATAATCGAGGAAATTTAAATTGAATGGGTAACTCAATATATGATTTATACAGGGTTACTTATTTGGGTAGGAATAATTTTAATAAGGGACATCGAAGTTTAGTTTTAATTATATAATTTATTTTAATTATTTTATTAACTACATTGAAATTTATTAAATGTACTAAATTGATTTGAATGGTATAAAGGTTGACGCTCAAAGAGGATAGACGAGTTTTCGTCGTACTCTTTGTAAATTTATTGTAAGTGGATGCGTGGGAAATGAGTGATGTGTATTTACTTTAAATTTTATAAATGTATTAATTTGTTTTATTTTTCATATGTCATATTTCATATTTAATATTGAATTTGATTTAATTTGATTTTATTTGATTTGATTTAATTTAATTTAATTTAATTTTTAGATGATAGCTTAGGTGCCGGTATCTGGGTATAGTCGGACCTTGGCAATAATTCTATTTTTCGGCTAGATTTTGTTATATGTAAAAGGCTATATGATGTACGGCTAGGAGTCCGTGTGTTCATGCTATTACGTTTGGCGGTTCATAAGCATCAAATAGGAAATAAAGGAATCGCATTATAAAAGTTTTCTAATATTTATTTGGTTTTAAGTTTAATGTAGAAATTAGAAATAATTGAGTGATTTTAATTTGAATTTTCAGAAATGCAGATAATTTCTTGCTTGGCCTTAAGGAGCTAAAAGCACCCTGTTATCATGTAGTGTAAAAGTGTATAGTTGTGTGCTAAATATATTATCATTTATATCACTAACATTTTGATAAGTTAAATCCGTTGAATTATGGTGTAAGATGGTTTTAAAAAATGAATAAATATTTAATTTTAATTATGTTTTTAAATTTGCGGAAGAATTTTTCAATCAACTAATATTAATTATGTCAACAAGATTAGTTAAAAGTAAATCATTAATAATAATAATAATTTTTGATGTCCTGATTTAGATTTATAGATTTAAAGAATGCTGAGTTCTGGCATTGGATTCCTGAGGAAGGAGCATCTAATCATGTACATAGTTAAAATGTGCTATCTTATGCTAACCTGTTTAACTTTTATCATTTAACATTTATTGTACTAATAGTGGATTATCTATTAATTGCTTAGGTGACTGCTAACGGATTGAATCTGTCCCAACTAGTAATCTTATCTTATCTTTCGGTTGGGGAGGTGTAAATGGGGGTACGATGTGTGCCCGGGGAATAATGAAGATCCTGTTATAATAATTATTCATTTGAGTAATAAAATTTGGTATTATGGTGGTTATTAGTTTTATTTAGTTTTCAGAGTCGTCCGGGAATTTTTATATTAATTTTATTTGTTGATTCTTGATATACTTATAGTACATAATTGAATTATTAATAAGTCTAGGTGTTGCGGTGCGGTAATATTATCATTTAAATCATTTTAAATAAATTTTATAAATAATTGAATTAATAAGTATTTATTTTATTTTCTGTATCGGTAGGAAATTGATGATTAGTTTTAAGTTAAATTTTTATGTTTAAATAGTTTAATGTTCATGTTAATTCTTGTAGCAGTAAATAACAATTATTTAATTGGAGATAAAAGAAACAGTAATAAGGAAATAAGTGTAGTTATTTTAAATTTCTTTTAATTATTTTATCAGGTAAATTAATGAAAGGCGGACAGGGGTATAATTAGAGCATTAATAATTTTTAAGTCCTGTTTTAGATTTAGGATTTAGGGAGTTATGAGTATCCGGCCCTGGATTCCAGAGAAATGATCATCTTATAATGTTATAAATTTAGGGAGTCCTGAGTATCCGGCCCTGGATTCCAGAGAAATAATCATCTAATAATGTAGTTAGATTGTGCTGTCTTGTGCTAATCTTTTTATTATGTTGTGTTTTGTTTATTAATGTATATTAATTAGTTTAGTTTAAAATTTATTTAAAGGAGTCTCTTCCTTAATATGTTAATAAATAATCCAATTTTCAGAATATAATATAGTTCCAAAATTAATCATTATTATGAGGATTAAATTAATCCTAAGTTTTAGAATTAAATTTTAGCTTGAATCAACCCTCCAGGATCAAGAAGTAGCAAATTAGCTGTAGTTTAGAAATTGTGTTGTCCTGTGCTAACTATTTTACTATATAATTACTAACAATTTACTAACTATCGGCTATACCTAGGTGTCTGTAACCGGGCCGATTCTGTCACTTCTAACTATCCTATCCTATCCTTCGGTTTTGTTATGTGTGAAAGGGTGCACGGTGGGACCCGGCCAGGGGTGGACATGATGCTGTCACATTTATGTGATATCACGGGTGATTGTGCTCTCCTTGTTGTAATGGTGCTTAGGTATCTTCAGTAAGGAAAGCATTCACCTGTGTTATAAAGTTGGTGTGACAGTTTAATGACCACATCACTAACACGGGATTTCTTGCTTCATAAGCTTGGCCGTGCATTCATATCAATCAATCAATCAATCAATCAAAAGTGAGTCCTAGAATACAACATTAATGTCGAGTTTTATTGACTTTTTTGAAAATCCAAATTTGGTACATAGTTTCAAAGGAACACAAGATCTCTATTTCTGTTTCTGATCTTCGTTATTTTATTGTGTTGAGGATTGTTTTGATTGACATTTTAAAAATGGAGATTTTTGGATTTACTTTACAAAATACAGAACAAAAATTTCTTAACTCCGCGACACAAGTGACAGCTAATGGTTTGTTCTATTAATGCAAAAACAAACTGATCTAGGTAAAAGAAAAACTGAACTGAGATCAATTTTCAATAAAATATGTTCCTTGAAGGTGCGTACATGATTCAATTCTGGTGAAAAAATGTACACCACGAAGTTAGCAAAATAGTAAATTTTTTTGTTAAAATTGGTTACCCTGGTGAACTTTTTGTTCTAGTTGGAAATAATTCAACTCATACAGCTAACTTCGTGGTGTACAATTTTTCACCAGAAATGTATAGCATGTACGCAGCTTGAGTCAATAGAAAACGATATAAAATTTAACGAACCCATCAAACTAATTTTTATGTGACTTATTGTGATTATTGTCGCATAAACACAAATCCCCTTTCTAGATTGTTGATGGGTATTTTGAACGGGGCATTATAAACTGCAACAATTTCTTTATATGCAACCTCTCTACTGCTATACTTTGCAGTAGCAATTTGTAGTAGGTCAAAACAGTTTTAATGGTACCCTTCCAAGTTTCTCCAACATCTGAAAACTAGTAAACACATTTACCTGCCTCCAGTCTCATATAACGATGATTTTAATTATTAAATTTCTCCTAATTAAAAATCTTCCTCTACAATAGTAAGCTGTAGGATCACTCTTAAAAGCACAATATAGTTGTTCAACTTAATTCTTTGTTGAGCAATGCTAAATAAACGAATCGTAGCAGGAAAAAAAATGGTTTACGATTTTCTCAGTGGCGCGAATCTAGTTATTTCTAAAAGAGGAAGCCTTTTTCGAAATTTAGAAGGAGACTATTTTTGAAATGTTGGTCAAGCAGGGGGGTTGTAGGCCATGATAAGAAAGACGAGACAGGGAGAATATTTGGTGCGGTTAAAATATATTTTGAAGTTCAAACAGGATTGAACCCGATTTCAATAAATCGTTAAAGAGGAGGTTTAGGAGCTGATCTTCTAAGAAATCAAACGAATTATATTAGTATATCAAAAATTGGTTATATTTCGGGGGAGGGGCGGATAGATGAGAAAGAAGAGACGCAAAAACTATCACAACAACGTCAAGCAATATTTTTGCTATGATTAATACAAATTTGAGTGCGCATGGGAGCATGATGATGTTGGAGTGAAAACTCGCCCCTCGTCAACCGCCAGGGGAAAAAATAGTGAAAAAAACTAACGAACAAACATACTAAATATTGACAACTTATTAGTCCAGACAACGAAGACCAAAAAATACCAAATAGCGGAAATAATTCATGACGAAGCCAAAAATTGGTACAGTTGTAGGGAAAGGTGTCCTTAACAACATACTAAAAGTACTGAGGCGTAGGAGTGAAGCTAAGGGTGGGGGGAGGGTCTCGAAAGGTCCTTTTTTCAATTTTTCGTTAATAACTCAAAAACCACTGCTTCTATCAAAAAAACTGACTATATACTAAATTAATCTACATAAAATTCTCTACAATAAAGATTCTCAACACTTTTTTGATAAGATCAAAGCTTAAGGAAATATGGAGGGGGTAAATAGAAAATGTAAAAAAAAACAGTTTTTGCTCGTGCTCGTCCCTTTATTCAGTTTACAATCAACCTCCTTGTTGATCGTGAGTCTTCAAAATATCTGCTTTTATTACATTAAATATTTGCACGCGTTTAATATAAGATTATTATTTCCAGTGTGTACGTGACTATGGCTGAGAAGTGTTTAATTTATGAGAGTGAAGTTGAAAGTGATTTGTGCAACGTTGGAAAAAAAGGGATAGTTGGATTAGTGAAGGCAAGTGTGTTAAGGAAAGATGGGAAAGAGAAAGGTTTCAGGGGTAAGATAAATGGTGTTGTTCATAGTTCTTGCAGAAGAGAATACGTCAGAAGGGACTCAATAAAAAAGTTTTTGCGAGACACTCTCTCAGATGAACCGTCAACATCACGTGGTGCTTCATCTTTGCGTTCAGGACAAATGAAATTTGATTTTAAAACAAAGGAGATTAAAAAACCGTATGCTAAGCGTCGAACAGTTTTTTATGTTCGTACGGTTGCGTTTCACAATTCTATTTTCAATCGTGGGCAGGAAAGAAAGGATGAGTGGGGAAACGATGTAGTAAGACGTATTTGCACTGTTGGGGATCTACACGCAGCAGATGCAATATAACACGAAGATTGTTACAAAATATTCATGTTAACCTCTGTACCTTCAAAAAGAAAAGCTGGACGTCCACAAGATGAAGGGATTTCAGAAGCAATGAAAGAAATATATGATTATATTGAAAGGACTAATAATTGGCAATACTCTATGGACGAGTTGTTGGAACAGGTTATTGCAGAGGAACCACCACATGTGAAGACCATTAAGGAGAGAATGAGGGAAAATATGGGGACCAAATTTAATGGTGATAAAGTTACAATTAACCCTCTGACAATTTTCCAAAGAATTGTCATATCAAAAAAGGACGATAAAGATGTAGAAGAGCTTTTGACATATGAATTAACTCCAGACCCCCTGGCCCTGTTCAGCGAGGGCGGAATACGAAAAGGGAAAAAATCATCACTCTATGATGTTTTGCTTCAATGTGGTAGACGGTGGTTTCCTACTCCATCGCATGAAATGGAAACAGTCTTCCAACATATTATCAATTTGCCATCAGTACATTGCCTACGTACATAAACATTACGGTAAAAATTATTCGGTGGTTTTGATGGATATGGTAATGACAACAGCACCAAACGAGCAGAGCAGAAGCGAAGAGCGCTCACAAAAGCTTCTGTTGACATAAACTTTCATGAAAGCACGACTATCACAGCTCAACAAGAGCATTTTCTTGCTAATGAAAGAAATAAAACAAAGCTGATTCACTTGCTCAGTGAGAAAATGGCAGCAGCCGGGATAGAAACAGCTGTTGCTACAGGGGATGCTGACAGCACTATTGTGAGGTTTGGGTTGGATAAAGCTGCTGTACATCCAACTGTAGCAATAGTTGCGGAGGATGTAGACTTGACAGTTCTCCTCATGGGATTGGCACCACCATCTATCAATATGTACTTCATGAAGCCAGGCCGTGGAAATGTGGAGACCAAATTGTTCTCAATGCGACAACTTCAACAGTTTCCAATTTCCAAAACGATTCTCCTTCTTCATAGCTTCTCCGGATGCGACACCACCTCGGCGATATATGGAAAGAGTAAAGTAGGAATCGCTAAGCTTTTCACAGAAAACCCTGCCCTCACTCAAGACATTTCAGCAATATTCACATATCCCTCAGCATCACCTGAGGATATTGAACAGGCTGCCGAGAAGCTTTTTTTCGCTATATACAAAGCGCCTGCACATCAAGGTAACCTGAACAAACATAGAGGTACTCGGCGTTTTTGAAGGCGTCAACGAAGCTCAAATCAGACATGGCCACTCTTCCTCACACCAGAGGAAGGAATTTTATGAAGATTAATTTAGTATATAGACATTTGTTTGATAGAAGCAATGCTTTTTGAGTTATTAACGAAAAATTGAAAAAACGGACCTTTCGAGACCCCCCCCACCCTTAGCTTCACCCCAACTCCTCAGTATTTTTAGTATGTTGTTAAGGACACCTTCCCCTATAACTGTACCAATTTTGGCTTCCACATGAATTATTTCCGCTATTTTTCCTTCGTTGCCTGGACTTTATGTAGATGTCTGGAATCTGGTCAATTTCTAGAACCATTAATATACCTTTCCTATCCTTCGGTCTTGTTATATGTAGTGTACGGAGGTCAATCAACCAAAATTTAAAACAATTGATTTTTTTGGTTTTTTTTGTGGGGTATAAAATATAATAAAATTTTGTGGAACTATTTGTTTGACAAGTTTTCGACCAACAATTATTGAAATTTTGTCAATCCCGTGATTATTTCATTGAACACAAATTTTAATTACAAATTGCCTATGTAGTGTAATCACGTCTGTCACCGGGGTAAAGACAAGTGGCAAACAGATATAAGTACCACGGATATAAGTATTACGGAAAATTGGACAACTAATGTGGCAGCTTTACAACGATAAGCCACAAGGTTAACTTCGACGGAGCAATTTGAATTTCACCTCATCGCGGTAAATATTTAAAGGAGTAAGTGAAAAACTTTGCGATTTGTTTGCTTCTATCGATTTGTTTAAGTCTACACGACATCTGCAAGTAGCCAAATATATATATATATATATATATATATATATATATATATATATATATATATATATATATATATATATATATATATATATATATATATATATATATATATATATATATATATATATATATGACAATAGCGCCGTAACGATGAGTTACTTAACTGCAATGTCAGGGCTAAACTTCTTGCTTTTTTAAGACCTTTACAAGAACATGCTGCATAATTACATTTCACCTCACCGAGCTGAATTTCTGTATGGGTGGTTGGTGGGAAGTTTTTAAATTCTTCTGATCTCTTCACCTCGATAAATCTACATTTTACCTACCAGTGCTATAACAAAGATCTTTACAAATTATGACCTTCCGGAACACCCTAAGGCACCTGAAATTGACCAAATATTGATTTAGGTGGTCGAGACATAATGCATTGCTTGTGGTTGCAGCTTTAATAAAAGTTTTGTGTAGCTCGTTCTGTAAATGGTGCGTTTAAAACAGCTATAAGCTTTTATTTATTTTTTGTTTTAACATCCCACTTAAACCTTTCCTTTTACTTTCGTTTACGTTAGTAAAATAAAGCATAGTAATCATGAAGATTTTCGAGTTAAAGATTTTTGGAGATTTTCGAAGTGGTATCTGTCTGTCTATCGGTCTGTGTTTGTCCTTCCTACAGGCCAGATGGTTCAACCAATCAAACTTCATATTTAAGTTTTTTTTTTCATAATTTGGAAGGGCTCAGTGAATTTTAGTGTAAATCAGCCAACCGCAAATGGCTACTTCCATGGGCTCAAAATATCTCAAAAAGTATAAGGCTTACAGAAAAACTAATGTAAACAAAATTTTTCCAAAAAAGAAATTTTAAAAATACAAAAGAATAAATTTGTAAGAAATTTGAATTATAAGTTTTTCAAAATTCTCTATTCGTAAAAGAAAGTCATGTGTTGGTCATACCTAAATGTTTTACTTAAAGGTCTCAATACTCAGAACATAGGCCAATTCTTTCATAGGCCAAATGAGATTAATTACAGCAGTCTTCCCTGTGGTGAGATGTTTCTTTAATAAGCAAAGATATATTTTATGGGGTATTATACTACCGATTCTTTTTCTAATCATTTTTATTTTTATTTCAGAAATGACGACTATGCTTCCTTACACGAGTTCCTCAGTAATTCCGATTGGGACTTTGTACAACTTGGATTTTTCAAATTTAAATGACATTGTTTGATGTTTAATGACTTTCTCAGGAATTTTATGGAAAGATCCGTTCGGTTGGTTGAAAAAACGGGCCTTCGGGAGGCGTGGTACAGTAATTAGTTGGTAGATTTAAAGCCCGTAAAGAGTTTAAAAGTTTAAATTGGTTCTTTTATAACCTAAGGATAGGGCGAATCGAGGGGGAATTGACATCAAGTCCAAAGGGGAAAAACAGTTGATTTTCCATTACCTTTATTTTACTAGAGCTCCGCCGCTAGTGAGCCCTCGGTTATCTACAATTTAATGGAATAATTTAATGAAAGTCTGCGCAGTGGGTTTTTTCCCGAGCCTTGGAAAATTTCCTCTTGAGTCTATGGTTCACAGAGTCTTGGTTTTCCATACTAAATCATTTATTTCTCCTACTCAGCACGAGTTTTATTCTGTAATATTCACAGTGACTAATCTGATTTCTTTTAGTGGCAATTTATAGGTTTAAACTCCAGACAGCAACTGAACTTTGTTTATACTGATTTTGTGAGGGCTGATTTTGCGACCGCTCTCAATCTATTAGGATTTTTGATTCTTGTTCCCAGCTATTTCGCACTACATCTGGCATACCTCAACACGATATAAAAATTTCGATCTGGTTAACAGCATATAGACTGGGCCTCAACCGGACCGCTGCCGGTCACCTATTTTCCATCAAATCATCTGTATAATGAAGATATTGGCGGAGTGTATTTCATATCGGATATTAGTATACATTTTCATCCGATGGTATCTTTACCAGACATGTTAACACCGTTATGACTTAGTGAAACATTATGTTGAATTACATTAAGACTTTACCGGTTAGATCATCAACAATATTCATTCGAGATATTTTAGGTTTTTCGAATCGATTGTTCCGAGCAGGACTATTACTCATCGACCTGATATCAACAAATTACGGCCTTTCGAAACCAATCTTGAGAGAATCGCTTGTGTTTAATTCAGTGTTTAGAGTTTTTGATTTTCATATATCGAGAGACTCGTATTAGAATGTTTTATTTAAATTTATCTATAGTACAAACTAAATTGTTGGCCGTGTTCTGTTTATCTTTAATCCTTTTTGTTTTTTAATTAGCTTTTCCATTTTTTTAATCATTTTTTATTACCGATTGTAATCACTGTAGGCGATCACTGTAGGCAAACTCTATTCGAAATAAAATATAAACATTTTAAAAGTTTATTCGCCCAATTACTTCCACCTAATGTTTGTACTATATAAAATCATTCGTTCTCACATTTAAATCGACCTACATAAAACGATTTTCTAAGAATTATAAAATTAAAGAATTAACTTCCGCTTTTTTTGTAGTTAATAATATTAGGGACCATTTAGAATAAACAAATAGTTTCTCTGTTTTCTATAACCTTGCGTCTTTCTATAAAAACTATAAAACATTTACCGCCATCACAATAATTAATCAACCTTGAATTGAAAGATTACCATCAGACCTTGCGTATGCGAAATGTTGTATTCGCGTATACTTACTTCGATCCTGTTTCCAATTGTGTGTCAATGTTATACAGGCAGCTAATATAACTAAAATATAAATTAATTTTGACATTGTGCTTAGCCCTAAGAGTGTATATGTCTTAAAGATAAAACTTAAAGTTTTGCTTCACACGCGCTATATGTATATAATATATATATATATACTGTCTTATCTCTCTCTATACATATAAGTTGATGATTTTGTGTTATCTGTAATTAAACAATAAAAAGAAGAAGAATTAATCTTTTGTGTCATCAAATACAATATATAGATTTCCTAAGAGGAACAAAGATTAGCAAGTGTTGTGATATAATTTATAATATTGAACCATGCCTCATACAAAGTATCTTACGAAATTCGTTAAATATTCATAATTCAATTAAATTTTTATTTGTATTTTTTTATCGGGTATATAAATTACAATAAATAGCATCTCTAGACCATAACCAAAAAAAAAAAAAAAATACAAATCAACAAATTCGTTTTTTACCCAAAATAACAGCTTCTTTAAAAATGCAGCACACTGAGGCGAAAATTAAGCGCACCCAAAAATCAGTGTAAGATATATCAACACGTTATAAATTGTAATACAAAAAAATTCTATTTTTGGTTATTAGCTTGAGACCAAATGGAAAAAAAATGCAACTTTATACTGATTAATGAATTTCAAGATTATGGAGTTTTTTTTTTTGGGATGTATAAATTAATATAAAAATCTATCAACAAAAACTATAAATTCATTCATAAATTTATAGCGTATGTACTTGTCTTGCAATGTGTAACTAGACAGTATATGGGTGTGAAAAATGAAATATCATCTCATCGTTTGATCTTAATAATTTTTGTGCTCATTAATGATTTTTATTTTAATAATTGATAAATTTCTTTGATGTGCACAAATGGTAAGTATCTACTAGTATATTTTATAAAACTATTGATGTTATGTGGTAACACAATTTGAGTGGTTGGCTGTTAATTGATAGTGCATACATGAATAATAGCATACATAGTTATAAATAGAGAACTGTTTGTTAGACCAATGTTTTTAAAAGTTAGCAATCAAATCGTTCGATTTGGAAGATATTTATGTTTCAAATCCAAAAACATTAACGTAAATTCATTCGAATTATGACACCAAAGTTTCGCAATATTAATACCCGGTTTCACAAAAAAATTATCAATTTCCAGTTAAATAATATCTCCGGGTATTTTCTCTTTTAAGAAATTGTGGTTTGTTTCAAAGTACAGGATTTGGTCTATATCTAAATATTTAGCTGAATCAAGGCATTCAAATAATAGCTCTCCAGGGGGTCAATTCTCGTTCTATGAAAAAACCTAATGAAAAAAATGTTTCCATTTGGTTTCCATCGAGTCTTTTTCATTTATAACATTTCACACAACGGCACATATTAGCGATTCTCAATGTCCAAATGAAAAGGAATCGCGAAAAACGCTGAATAAATTGTTTTCATAGCTAGCTACACTGTAAACATACATCTTTTAGAGTTTCATATAGATTTCCGCTAGATGATACAGCAAATGGTTTAAATATTAGCTAAATAAATGATAAAGTAGATTTAGTTAATCAGTTTTCGTCTTTGCCTGTCAAAATATAAAATTAATTATCTAAATGACCAAATTATTTTAAAAACTTAACTAAATTAATTATTTGGAGGCTTTTAATTAAGTTTAAAGTGAATCATATTATAGTTTCAATGCACATTTAATGCTAAAAATACAAATTTAGTTTTTATAGAATTTTATTTCCGCCAGTCGGTGAGAAAGTTTTATTCATATGAAAAGATTTTGACGTCATTTTTTCCTTCTCAAGGAACATGAATCGGAAATGTGTATTTCTCACTGAAAATACTTTTCATTATACTTTTCACGGAACGAGAATTGACCCCCAGTTAAAATGTTCATATTATCAAATAAAAAAAAATAGCTTGCATTGAATTTGTGTTATGAAACAAACCGCAATTTCGTAAACGTAAAGACACTTTGGTACGTCACATATTGTAAAAATGTCTAATTCAAGTTCAAATTCAAAAGTGCAATGCAAGCAAATACAAATATTTCTATGTCAATAAACAAAGCTGGATTACTAAAATTAAAAATGCAGTAGTACGGTGTCAACAGAAATATGTTTACGGTATTATATCGTACTCTAATGACCTAGATTTTAGGCCATTGAAACATTATTTTAATGTCGAATACATTTACAAACGTCTATAAATTTTGCGAACACAAACCTTGTCGTACAGGTAGATTAGTCCTTACGTCTCGTTTAAATAAATAATTCCGTAACAGAATGCTGCCTCAAACGGAGCATTCCAATACTGCCAATACCGGAGCCGGGAAAATTTTAAGCTAAGCCTCTTGAAAAGTACCTGTCAAATATTAGAGCTTATTCTATGCGGCTTACTAAAATATATCGAAATCGAAGAACCAGAAATGTGCAGGTAATAATCAACTCACAAATCAATGTGACGTTAACAAAAAATATCAAATTTTGTTCGAGATACCAGGAACTGCGCTGGCTCACTTTACCAGCACACAATCTGCAATGTTTGCCGCACTAATAGTTGCCATAATATATGCCGTAGCCAAACCTATAATTGAAGAAGGTCTTCTCGTTAAATTCGATCTCCTTCTTGTCGGACATTTCAAAAGGCCTTTAATTAGCTGCCTCATTCCTAACCATCACGCATCATCAAAGTTCCTGCGAGTAGCCGCCTTACGTGGACTGTCATGGAATCGGAAACTGTACGAAATTAGGTGACTGACCCCAAGGTATACAAATTAACATTGAAAGAAAACACAATTTGACAAAAGCTCAAATTCAACAATTCCTCTAAAGTAAAATTTGAAAAAAGATCAAAAATTGGCAATATTTTGTAATTCTAGATTTTTCGGGTTTCGATTTTTGTTTATTTTCCATTTAATTTTAAAATTGTTGATATTTTTGATATGCTCACAAGAAATTTCATTCAATTCATAAAACTTTCAATAATTTTGGTTGTTACTAAAATTTCCAAAATTTTAAACATACGAAAGCACTCCAATTAATTTTTGCCATCAGTGAAATCTGTCAAAAGTGATTTGCTGGTATCTTTCTTAAATGAATAAAACTAGGGTAAACTCTGATGCTAAAAAAAACGTTAGTAACGTTTAGTTTCATAAATTAAGAATGACATCTAAAAAACTTAAAAAATCAAATTAAAATTCTTGTAATTTTTAAAATTTTTGACGTTTCTGATATTTTGAAAATTTATAAATATAAATTTTTTATTTCTAACAATTATTTCTTAAATTTATTGAAAGCTCTTTTTATTCGTTTGATTCTACAATATAATCCAACTCCTGTAAATTTGTAAATTTTCTAAAATCACTAAATGGAAAAATAAAATGAAACTTTAAAGGGCTGAAACCTCACGAGGTGATCAAAACTTCGGTCCGGAAAATTAAGGACATATGTGCTCATCTTAAGTCAACTAAATTTAACCTTCAACTTAATCGTCAAATAATTTCTCAACTAAACCCCTCACTCAACCAGAACTCAAGCTAACTCAACCAGAACTCAACTTTAATTCAACCGTCAACTTAACGAACCGTCGAACCCTCACTCAACCCCAACTCAAATTTAGCTCAAACCCTACTCAATCTCAACTCGACCCTCAACTCAACCCTCAAACCAACCCTGAAGACATTCCATAACTCTTCAAATCAACCCTAAACTAAACGTTCAACTCAATTCATATCCTTAATCTCACGATATCTAACACCATCGACTCAACCCCTTAATTTATCCCCAAATTAACCTCCTGCTCAACCTGCGGGTCCTATATTACTGCTTCAACGTGACAAGTAGCTGATGATTATTTCAATTTTTTGGAAATTTAGAAGTTAATTGCAGTCAAATAAACTTATGACCATAAATTCATATTTAGTCACTAATATGCTGTAGGGTCGAAGTTTGGCATGTTAACATGTCTTCCGAAGTACACTATTTTTAACTTCTCACTGACAGCAAGTCTATTAGAGAAGAACCATTTTCATAATAGGTTTAAATCGTTTTCCATTAACAATTTTAAATGTAAGGAGCTTGCTTTGGATGAGACAGCTAATGCCAGATCATCAGCAAACGCCGTGGCGCGTCCCCAAATGTTAATTTCAAAGATGGAATTGAAATAAATCAGGAATAAAATAGGCCCAAGTAACGGAGCCTTGGTGGACACCACAGTTTATAATCCCCGAGCTGCTTGTGGCATCACTGATTTTGACTATCTGTTGGCGATTGCTATAACATAGCTTGCAAACCAATCGTAGATTTTACCTATAATCCCAATGTGAAACAGTTTCGATAGCAGTCAACACTGTCGAAGGCTTTCGATATATCAATGAATAAAACTGCAGGCTTTTCAGAGTTATTTATTCAAGACAAAATTTGACCTTAGGCAGTGCAATAGCACTTCCTCTATGGATTTCCCAGTTGTGAAACCAAATTTTGTTGCTATGAAGGAACTTGATTTTATCAAGATAGCACAACAACCGACGTTTTACTAATTTCTCCAAAAATTTTAAGAAAGTGCTTAGCAGAGAGATCGGTCTGTAATTATTTAATAACAACGAATCTTCCTTTTTAAAAATCGGAATCACTGTTGCAATTTTTAGCAAGTCCGGAAATATACCGTGATTCAGACTTAAATTGAAAATAAAATTCAGTACATTGACCAGAAATTAAGAGCAATTTTTAACCATAAAGATGCCATCAGATCCTTTGGATCCTTTATTTGCCAGTCGCTTAGTCTCGAAGATGATTTCCAACATCTCTCTTTTCTCTTTTGTGACTCAGTTTTGGCGCCCTTATAACGTTTTCCGATAAATTACTCGAATCATTAAATAAAACATATGCGGGGAAATTCGTTAAGCTTCTTTTCAACTTCAAAAATTAAATTAAATTATGTAAAATCATACAATTCTCAAAATTCTAAAATTTCGTAATTTACTTATAAAATTTGTAAAAATTTTCAAAGCTGAATTTTTTTTAATTTTAATCTTTTTATTAAATTGTCAAATTCCGAAATTTAAATTTTTTTTATTTCCTTAAAAACTATAATATTTCTTAAGCTAATTTTAAATTTTAATATTTTTTTAAATTCTTCAAATATTCTAGATTGTAAGGATTATTAGTTCCTAAAATTTATTATCTAGCCCCGAATTCGATTCGGATATTGTGTTCTATGCATTTAGAAACGTAAAAATCAAAGATTAGCAAGAAAGATAAGGACAATTCAAACTGTAAATTTACTAATGTACATCGAATTATGAAGAAGCTTAAACCGTTGTAGTTCAGTAAGTAGTGTTTATCAATATTCAACATGAATCTCTCAACCAAAGTGTTGATCGAGCATCGAGCCACGTCTTCAAAACTTCAAAAGCAGTTTGCAAATTTAAATCAATATTTCAGCAATGAAACCCATTTTATGTCCAATAACTTGCACGACTGTCACAGAATTTCGTACCAATATTCTTTTGTTTTTTTCAAATCATACCCTGCCTAAAAAAGTTTCACTCCCAAGTTATATATATGTACATAGTGTATAGGACCGAATTTCTTACAAGTGATGAGCGTAGAGAGGTGTGCCAATGCGTTGACTATTACTGTGGAGAAATTGCAGCCAAACAATAATAATTTAAAACTAATAAACGGTAATAACTGTTATAGACATCACAAAGATATATGTACCAATATTTTGCTTATCACACCTCTTTATCAGAATGACAAGTACGATAACTAAAAATTGGAATAAAATGAAAAAATGTTGGGTTTATTCAATCCCTCTCAGGAATGATTTAGTACAATGGTTGTTGAAAATGGCTCAAGTAATTGCGCTAAAAATGATCGCAAATAACGCATAACCTTGGGACATTGAATTTGGCAATACAACATACAAAAATCGTAATTATACCAGCCGTGTGAAATATGATCAAAAACAACAAAAAAAAATCTGGTATTTTCATGTCGATTTTTGTTGCTTTAGACAGTTTTTTATTAAAACCCGTGTTTGGTCGAAAACGGCATGTTTCAAAACGGTACACTACGGCATATGGTCACTATTGCATATTTCAAAATGGCATATGGTACTCTACGGCATATGGTGCACTATAGCATATTTCAAGATGGCATATTTCAAAATGGTGTATGGTATATTTTGGCATATTTCAAAACGGTATCTGGTACATTATGGCATATTTCAAAATGGCATATTTCAAAACGGCATATTTTTAGACTTGGCCATTTGTTAACCGATTAAAATGAAATTCGACAAGTATGTAAATAATACTCAGGTAATAAATAAATTTTACTTTCAATGATCGGTGAACTAATAAGCGAATTAGCAAGTTCCATCTACTAGCAAATAATTTTATTTAATAAAAGATAGATTTAATTAAAATTAGAATTACATACAAATTTATTTCCATTAGAAGAATAAATTTAAATTTTCTAAGTGAAGGGAAATTCTGTTAAGCGAAAGAAAATTCTGATAACTGACGAAAAATTTGTGAAGGAAAATTTAAATAAATTAAAGATAATTCTATTAATAGGAGGAAAATTCTGTTAGGCGAAGGTATAAAGGAAAATCCGGTAAGTGAAGGAAATTTCTATTAAGAGAATGGATTTCGGCATAATCGGTTAAGAAATAGCCAAGTTTCAGATTAATTTAATTTATTCCAGAACTTCATCTACAAATCATTTTAAGATTCTATTTCCTTCGCACTTGTCGAATTTCATAACAATCGGTTAAGAAACAACCAAGTTCCATCCTATCTGACCATATTCTGGAATTTCATCTGAAAACCATTTTAGAACACTGTTTTCGTCGAATATGTTGAATTTCACCGTAATCGGGTTAGGATTTTTTTTAAATACTTATAAACGAGTTCATATTAGTGATTAAAATAACATCATTACTAAATAATAAAATTTTTTTGAATAATATTAGCCAATTATGTTGCTAAATTTTGATGTTGGTAGAAAATATGTTCCTTCTTTAAAAATATTTTCAATGAATAAAAATAAACCTGAAGGGCTAATATACATATTTCTACTTTTAAAATTAGATTTAACTAAAAATTAAAAATTATAGATAGCACCCCCGATTATATCTTCATTACCAATAATGTTATTTCCGTTGGGAGAATAAATTTAATTTCATTAAGTGAAGGAAACTTATATTAAGCGAAATAAAATTTCAATAGGTAAAGGACAATTTTAGTAAGTATAGGGTAACTTTATTAGTTTATGATTCAAACCATTTTAGAATCCCATTTCCATCGTAGACGTCGTATTTCATCATAATCTGTTGAGAAACAGCCAAGTTCCATCAAAATTGGCCATATCCATAACTTCATCTAAAAACCATTTTTTTTATTTATTTATTTATTTATTTATTACCAACTTATACATAACTGGTTACATCAATAAGAAATTTAATAAAATTATATAATGTAAAGATTACCAATAATTCAAAAGAAGCTTCGACATCAATTCCTTAAATGCATTTCTAGACAGATTTTAGAATCCCGAGTTCCATCATTATTAGCTATATTCCACAATTTCATCTAAAACTCACTTTAGAATCCCATTTCCATCATACTTGTCGAATTTCATCATAATTGGTTATAACTTAAGAAATAGCCAAGTTCCATCAAAATTAGCCAAATTCCGAAACTTCATCTAAAATCAGTTTTAGAATCCCGTTTCCATCGTATTTATTTAATTTCATCATATCGGTTAAATAATAACTAAGGTCCACCCTAATTGGCCATATTTCAGAACTTTGTCTATAATCCATTTTAATTGCACTTGTCAAATTTCATCATAATCGGCTAAGAAATAGCCAAGTTTTAGGATATGCAATATTGTATTATGCCATAGTACCTTATGCTGTAATGTAATACATGCCGAATTGAAATATGCCGTTTTGAAATATACCATAGTGTACCATATGTCGTTTTGAAATATTCCGTTTTAAAATATGTCATGTTGATGTTATCCCGTATGAGAACATCAGGCTCTCTTTCTCGTAACACAGGAGTTTTGAAAGTAAATATTTATACTTAGAGTTATAATTTTTATAGATAAATGTTTGATTTGATAATTATTACATATTTAATGCAAAAACGAACTCCTCAAACGAATAAAGAAGAAATCCTACTTTACTCATCTTATATAACCACGGGTACCGGATAGTAATGTCGGACGTATCGCGCGGTACCGGTTAACTGTTAAAAAGGGTCTTCCAAATTTACTTTCCATTTTCTTCCCATTTTCAATAACTACAATGACCTTATGCTCTTTTCGTTTCGAAATTGCGATGTAATATTTTTATGAGACGGATTTTTAAATCTTGGTAACTCTCGATATTCAGAATTGAAAATTTTTCTAGAATTTTGTCACTGAAGCAAAGACAAACCCTATAAAAAATCATTCTAAAGATTAATAGACTTTCCATCAGGTCGCAGACCTTCTTTTTGAGGTTATAAAAATTCCTTGCAGGCTAGGCTTTCGAGCATCTACCGTCAAATGTCGATAAACGTTAAGTCATGACATAACCAAATATGAGCATTTACAAATTTTTTGTTTATTTACTTAATTATCATGATATTAATACGGTTTAATTTCGTTAATGATTTGGGAATTGTATTTAGCTGTTATAAAATTCTAAATTCGTTATGATTATAGACTTGAATCGTGCGTTAATTAACCGTGAAATATCGATAAAAAAACGCAAATCAATCATTATTAATCGATATCAATAAACAAATTGTAAATTTTCGCACGATATTGACCTTATCGCAATGCTGATACTAGCTTATAGCAAAAGCGACATATTTGTTCTCGCATCTCAAGGCAAACTATTTCGATAAGTAGAATTTATTGTTTCCAGTTTAAACTTTCGTTTAACACTTAAACGCTTAAGTCGGCTTAGTTAAATAGTCAAAGATCACGGTTTATTTTTATTTTTTTTTTTAATATTTAATCGAAGTTGCCGCAGTTTCAAGGTAAATAGGTCAGTTAACCGAGAATATTGGATTTATTTAAGCGCACTTATGTACATATATAATGATTTGAACGCGATTTTTTTTTGCAACGGGTTAATTCTATTAATTTAGATTTTTGTGTATCACAAGCAAACCAATTATGTATACATATTCGACGTTTTTGATCAATTTAAATCAAATTTGTTGTTTCTGTTTTTTTTTATATAAAAATAAATATTTTTTTATTAAATAGCGGCGTTAAAATGTAACAATACATTGACGGACTGTTCGCGTACACATATTTTGTGTATAAATTTAGAAATTCATGATTTGCTAATGTTTTTTTTATGATCAAATAATAAAAATTGTGTGGATATATGATATAAATATAAAAATTCGCGTACAATAAGAAATGTTCCTATTGTATGCTATTCGGTGGCCGAAAGTTAAAGAATTTTTTTACGAATCTGATTTACACTAAATAAGTTTATTTAAGCATCATCATGGGAATAATGTATACTCGCGCTAAATTTTCTTTCCTATATTGCAAAATGAATTAGAACAAACCGGCAAGCGCACATCTGAATCATTTTTATCGTAATTTATATTAGATAAGATACTTAGTCATTATCTCAAAGTTTAGTAACTTTTCGATGATATGAACTTTTATGTATTACGTAATCTATTCTTATCTCCCCAATTTATCACTATATGCTCATAAGTACATTGTAGACTGTGGAAATAACGTAAATCTTGGTACAAATCTTACTCTAGTTTAGTTTTCTTCTTAGTTTTAGGTAGTTGATATTATATTGCCGTGGGTAAAACAGCTTTAGTTAAATAAATAAATATGTACCTAAGATAATGTCTATGTGTACCATTTTAAATAAATTATAACAATTGCGTTACTCTAGAAACTACAACCGACCTACACACGCTGAATGATATTTATTTGTATCAATGAATTTTATATAAATATTGAGCTAAGAGGAAGCTGAAGCTATAAACGAATCGATTTTATTTTAAATTAATTTTTCTAAATATGTATTTCACTGGGTATATCATATGGTTTTGTTTGATTTAATTGTCCGCCCGCATTGACTGCTACAGTTACGCCAAATTAACCTGGCAAATTGGTTTATTGTTGGATCGTGTGGGATTATAAAATTATGATTAGAAAGTATGTGCCAAACAGTCTAGCTTCACGTTTGCTGATACATACTTATCGCCGATATATTACGACAAACTTGCCAATCCACATAATGTAAGTAACTTTTTTTTTATTTATAAACCAGTTTATTGCCGTTTGTGAGTGAGATCATTATGTAGACAAGAAAATGTTGTAGTTTTTTAGACTTGAACACTATATTTTGGTAGACTTTGAGACGTCATTTTATTTTATTTCCAAATACATAGTTCGTAAACATTACACATTTATGAATTTGTAATAACCCGCTGAAATAGTGCAGTAAATTATGATAATATAAATCGTCGTTGTATTATTGCTGTTTAACACCATATTCAGCTAACTTGTTTCGTTATATACATAAGACAATAGATTAACAAAAAGATAAATTTACAAAAACCTAAAAATAATAAACACCTTGCTTCGTGCAGACGTCAAAAAAACATGAAACACACAGATCTTATTTCAATTGTATATATGCGTGGTTTACAATAGTTCAATGGCATAACTACTTTAAAATGTATATGGCATAGTGGAAGACAAATAAATTTTAAATGCATCAAATCTTCTAAATGGTGGCACCATCATTCCAAGGAAATCGAGAGTTAAATATGATCCGGGCGCGTGCGTAATACCAAAAGGTTATCTCTATAAACGAGACATAAACTATTATTTTGCTGTAAATATAGTATATATATATTTGACTATTTATTGTGGGTGGTATACAAATTATTTGTATCGTGCGCTTAAGATTTGTTTGAAATTTATTTTAATTGAAATGAAAGAACATTTACATATATTAAACAAACATATTTTACAATTAATGTGCAGATCGTGTGTGGTCTGCAGATTTTAGCACAAACAAATTAAAACTTTCTTGAAAAAATGTTTTAAGTACTTTCAATTGTGATTGTACATTTTATTATGGTCGTACGTATAACGATGATGCAGTAAACTTTCAGCAAATCGATAAATTATTTTATTATTGTAGTTACCTACATTTACTATGGAAATTCTTTAGTCTAACATTTACTAACTACTTAGCATAATTTTGAAGTTTGTACAGTTTGATTTTTCGTAAAATTTGGTTGGTTTTGATGATAATCATGTTTGCATAGGCTTCGTATAAAGAAATTAAATTAATAATATAAGATTAATGTGAGACAAAGTATTAAATAACCCGTTTTCCATAAACACAAATTTTTATCGAAAAGGTCATGGATGGTGGAATTGACAAAAAATGTTTTAGGCTGGCGGGACACTAAATTATATATGGCTATGAACTCTTATACCGATTGAAACACTACACTGAACCACATAAATGTTAAAAATTGAAATTAGAAAAAAATAAAGACACGAATAAAATATTAACTTAACTATGCTTTTTAAATGAAGCAAAGAGGAATTGCGAATCAGTCGCTTCTCTTCAGTTACATCACTCAATTATGAATTCAGTGCCTAACTTAAATTAAAATTTGTTTTGTGTAATTCGATGTAAATAGATAGCTATTATCTAATTGGCCGCAAGCTATTTTATGTCAAGAAAACTCCGTTTTGCCAGATTGTGTGTGTGTGTGTGTGTGTGTGTGTGTGTTTTTTTTTTTTTTTTTGTAAGGATCTGGGGGAAAAATTCATTTACGAACTCCTGGAGAGATATTGACTCCAGGGAGTGTGGGACTCGTTTCGACTACCTACTAAAATACCCCAGATCCCTGACCCCCGCCACTGTATCCCTTGCCCCCCTGGTACCACCGTCAGGTATTTCATCAGGAGGAGGAGTTAGCTTGCGCTGTTACCCTCTGCTGTTACGGTTCGATTCGAGCACCCGTAGGTACCTCACCACAGTGGCGGCGAAGTCGCTAACTGCGCTCCATTTGCCTTCTGTTTCTAGCGTGAGCTCAACACAGTTGCTCGGGCTTACTTCAACTAGCAGCTTCCCAGCCATCTGTTTCCTCGGATCGTCGAATCTGGGACAATGAAAAAAAAATGCTAATGTCCTTAGCCAACCCAACACAATTAGGACAGTCCGGGCTGTTTTCAATTTTAAACCTGCACAAATATGCTCGAAAGCATCCGTGACCTGTGAGGAACTGGGTGAGATAAAAATCGACATCCCCGTGATTACGGTTCATCCACACAGCTAAATCCGGTATTAGCCGATACGACCATTGGCCTTTTGAGGACGTATCCCACCGAGCCTGCCACCGTTCCATTAACTTTGCTCTTGCGGTGTTGCGTAGTGAACTCCTGTTCGGTACGTTTCTCTGAGCATATAGCCTTTGCCTTTCCATAGCTAACAGATCAATAGGCGACATGCCAGCCACGACGTAAGCAGCATCGTCAGAGACCGTACGAAATGCACAGGCAACTCTTAAGGCGCATCTTCTGTATACTGCATTTAATCTGCTCCTATAGCTCGGTACACTGAGCGCCTCAGCCCAACCTGGTGCTCCATATAGCATAATAGAGGTAATCACGTTCGATAGGAGTTTCTTGCTTTTGTAGGTTGGACCACCTACATTTGGCATTAGCCTAGAGAGTATAAAAACAGCCTTTGCTGCCTTGTTACTGACAAATTCTATGTGATCCTTGAACGAAAGTCTGGCATCACTCCTAGATATCTGATAGCTGACGTCGACAGAACTTCATGATCCATCATTTGGAAAGATATTGACTCCTTAGATTTCCTGCTTGTGATAAGAAGTGCTTCTGTTTTGACAACCAGCTTTCAACTTTCTCAAGTACCTCCATCCATATAAGTTAAATGTCCTCTATCTCCTTAGCAACAATGACTATCGCAATGTTATCAGCAAATCCTACGATCAGTGCTTCTTTAGGTAAAACGAGTCTGAGTACACCGTCATACATGATGTTCCACAGCGTCGGTCACAAAACTGAACCCTGGGGTACGCCACCTAGAATCTCATAATCGATTGGCCCATCGTCTGTGTCATATTTTAGTACTCTATTCCTGAAATAATCTCTAACAATTCTCTGTAAGTAGAGTGGGACATTCATCCTTTTTAAGGCTAAGAGGATTTCTTTCCAATTATCAGTATTAAATGCGTTCTTAACGTCGAGCGTAATCACAGCACAATATTTTTTCTTGCCACCTTTCCATCTCTTTCCCTCGATCACACTTTGAGCAATGTTTTTGACAAGTTCCACCGCATCAATGGTAGATCGGCCCTTCCTAAAGCCAAACTGCTTATCCGAGAGACCACCAATTTCTCCAATATATGAAACAAGCCTGTTGCATATTATATGCTCAAACACCTTCCCCATCGTATCGAGCAGACATATATGGCGGTAAGCTAACGATTGGTCGAGTGGCTTACCAGCTTTAGAATCAGGACCAGGGTTTGTAGTTTCCACTGTTTCGGGAATATGCATTCGCTTAGACATTGATTATACACCTCGAGGAATATTCCTCCTGTTTTGGCACAGGTCGGGGCTTCATTTTGTGGACGCCTAAGCTTGCCCATTATCAGCTTGTAGGGTCTGCCCCAGGGGTCGCGATCCACCTCTCCGCACAGTTCATCAAAACAGCGCCGCTTGCTTTGAAAAATGGCCTCTTTAAGCCTCCTACGAGCTTCACGAAATTCGTTTTGGAGACCAACCGAACTAGAAGTACGATTTGACCGCTGAAATTTCCGTCGAATACTATGGCAGGCTTTGCGAAGCTGGGCTATTTCCTCGGTCCACCAGTAAACTGGGAAAAGACGGTGACCTACAAATCTTCTGGTCATTGTTGCATCACAGGCTTTAATAATGCCAGTTGTTAATTGGCTTACCTTATCGTTAATAGTTTCAAGCAGTTTGATATCCTTAGTCATCAGTAGAACAGATTCTTGGTCGAAAGGCGTTGACTTCAATCCAGCAAATTTCCTAGCTTGTTCTTTTGGCTTGCTTTTCCAGGTATTAAGTTTAATTATGATTGCTTGATGGTCGCTTTGAGTGTAACGCTCGCTGACTTCCCAGCTAACTCTTGATGAAAGACCTGCACTGACAAAGGTAAGGTCTACCACTGATCCGACTCCGGCCCTGCGAAACTTGAGGACCTTTCCTATATTACAAAGCACGACATCCAGTACCGAGAATGCCTCCATCAGAACCTGCCCTCTTCGGTTTGTGCATTGACATCCCCATTCGATCGCCCAGGCATTAAAATCTCCGGCAATAACGACAGGCTTGCGATTTAGAGCATCAGCTACCAAACGGTCCAGAAAGATTTCGAACTGCTCAATTGGGATATTTGGTGAGGCATAGCAACTATAAATATGGATTCCTTGAACTTTCACTCTGGTGAAGTCAGCCTCGATACCTGACGCCGATTCTTGAAATATGAAACCACCACAGGACCAAACAGCTGCTCTGTTCGTAGTATCAGTCGCCCATTTAGCACTATTCATATTCCTGTATTGCTCGCTAATAATGGCGATGTCCACCCCTAGCTCGCGCACTGTCTAGGGTAAGAGGGCTTGTGTTACCTCACAGTGGTTAAGGTTTAACTGCAACAAAATCTTAGCTCAAGGACTTGTGGCGATCTCTTGAAAGCTGGGCATTCTCTAGACCCTACTATGTGGTTAGACTTGCCTTTACCATGACATAGGAAACAGTTTGCTGGGTTTATGTAGGCCATAACAAAGTGTCCCTCCTCTCCTCATTTAATGCAAGCCTTGAATTTATTCTCAGTGATCTTACATTTTCCGGCTCTGTGTCCAAAGTTAAAGCATCGAATGCATCTAACTGGTGGTCTCATTTCCTCCTCTGATTCGGAAAACTACCCATCCAATGCGAATTTGATTCGCTGCGACAGCCATCTTAGCCAGTGTGAGGGGTAGAGCCAGCAGAGCTGTTTTTGTACCGCAATATGCTTCTCTAAGCGATTTTACTACGCCTACATCAAGATCATTGAATCCCTCGAATTTACTAACTATTGCCTGGTGGATCTTCTCTTTAGTTGTGACCTCGTCAAGATCTCTGATCTCAACGAGTTGCTCGCATGGTTGAGTCAACGCTTTGACCTGAACCTTTATGCCCAATACAGCATCAAGTGAAGATTTAAATGCCGCAGTTTGCGTTGTTTTAGCTTCTGTTAATTGAAGAAGCATTTCACCTTTGGCCGTTTTTCTTATTCGGGCTACATTGTTTTCAAATCCCTTGAGGCGAGCGTCGTCTTTGATCTTCTATCCTTAACATAGATCCTTGAGATCAGCGTCATATATAGGTCATATCCTAACCCTTACTAATGAGGATTGCATCCGGCCGAGGCGGTTTTTCTTTACGTTTCCGGATTTTCCTTCCTACCTGGAGCCAGGGAGCTTCTACCTCTAGCGTCTCCTCGAGCACATCGTCCAGTGGATTACTAGAGTGGGGACGCGATGAATCTAGAGCAGCTGTTTTTCCTCTTCCTAGTCTGAGTCGCCGGGCTTCCATCTTCCCTTCCTCTGTGTGTGTGTGTGTGTGTGTGTGTGTGTGTGTGTGTGTGTGTGTGTGTGTGTGTGTGTGTGTGTGTGTGTGTGTATGTGTGTGTGTGTGTGTGTGTGTGTGTGTGTGTGTGTGTGTGTGTGTGTGTGTGTGTGTGTATGTGTGTGCCGCCAAGCCTAGTTTAGATTTGACTTCCAAATTGCGGGTAGTAATGTATCAAGCTCAAAATGGTTAAAAATAAGTATTATATAAAGTAAGCCTCTCCAGGAAAGTATCGTATTTTCTAAATCTATCGAAAGTGAGTGGTTTTTGGTCTCAACAAAATCCGTACTCAAAATTCTGTTTTAAAACCGTCTTAGTTACTAAAATGTTGAAACCTCTAAAATTTTAATATTTAAATTTGTGCTATTCTTAAAATTTAAAATTTTAGAGAGCTCAAAATTTAAGTAATTAAAACAATTTTAAAACAGAATTTAGGTACATAACTTAATTACAGTTGTCTAAGGCTCAACACAAACAATAATTATTGCCGGTTTTTTTTTTGAGTGGTGTTTCTAATAGCTTAATGACTCACTCCATAAACGAATGTGGGTGAAGTTGAACCAAATCCACAAGTGTGGCAACGTCCACAATAATAGTCGACGGGCGCATCGACAATAATAGTTGAAGTTTTAAAATTAATAATCAATGCAAAAAGTATAAATGTTTACCTTAAAATCTGCTATGTGAAGGGAGCCTAATGTTCTCGTACACAGGGGGGCTATTAGTGAATTCGATTCGAACGTGTTCGACTCTCCGAAGTGTAAGACTCGTATTTGATTTAAATAAGAAACGAACGAATCTGATTCAATTCAAATAAGATTCCAATATTTCGAAGACTCGAATATACTCGAATCATTCGACAGCCCCCCACCGAGCTGCCTCTTTACTACAATTGGAGTAAATCTACTACAATTTCATGACTTTAGAAATTCAGTGTGCATTAACTAAAATCTACTCCACTTTCTTCATTTTGTCGTTTTTGATTTTATTAAAAATCTGCTTCACTCTATACTACTTAATTACCAAAAGAACGCGCCTATTTAAATAAATAAAAACGGGGGTGATATTTTGTACCCATCACTTTCGATTCGTTTTCCATAGTGTTTTGTCTCTTGAGACAAGAACAAAATTGTTCTTTATTTCCTTTTTTGATTGTGATTTTTCTAATGCGATCTCACCCTATTATATACTTTCCCTTTTCTTCATATCGTGAAAATATCACAAACAAAATTTTGGCTGATAAAGAGTGATGAATAAAATTAGAAAGAGAATGTTGTTTTAGCCAGCTGAGATAGCTTTAGAAAAAGAGGAATCCTCAATTCCCCAGGAAGTATCCAATATCCTTAAGCTTGGAGAGAAATTATGTCGTCCAACTTCTGCAAAGCCTGTACCAACTACGTCCAAATCATTACAAATGTTGAAAGCGTGTTAATAAATAACAATGAGGAGCAGATAGGTAAACCCAGTTCTATGTAATGAATTGGTCAATATTTTAACCAATTTCAAAAATAACAGACATAAACGAATTTTATCGGCAAGTGGCAAAGGGATCTCAAAAAATGTCTCTACTTCAAAAAAAATTGTACGAAACCATCCTGAAATTTTAGTTACAAGAGCTGACAAAGGTAGTGCTATTGTGGTTGTGAATTGTTGTGATTACGTCGACAAAGTACAGTCATTGCTACAAGACGAGAGACGTCTACAAAATAATCTACAAGGATAATACAGCTTATATCCAGAGGAAATTAAATTTTATAGTCGCTACTTGGCATGAGGAAGGTAAAATAATGGATTCTAAAGTAAAATCATTAAAAATCTTCATGGTATTGGAGCAAAACTGTATGGGTTACCAAAAATCCATAAAGTCAGCTCGATCGGTACTCGGCCGTATTACGTTTCAGCCTTTGTGTCCCGAATTTTAAACGCACTGTTGGAAGATCTTCTACAGCTGTAAAATTGTAGTCGAGTTCAAAGACAACATGACCATAATTCGACCATAAACAATAAAATATAAAGAATTAGCCCGGCTGTTGAGTATAGTTGGGCATAGAGTTGGTCGAGAAAAGTGTTTTGGAATCTTTCGATTTTAAAACAGTTTTTTAGTACCGGTAGGTTCATGATATAATCTTGGCCAATCCCATAAGTAAAATTGATGCTTTATTTGCAGCTTTTAGTAACATTAATAATGTACAGTAGAGTTCGAGCATAACTACAGACGGACTATTTTAGATGTCGTTCTATTATCGTACAAAAAAACTATTGCCAGTTTACTATCGAAAAAGATTCTTGAACTTTCTGAGATTGTTTAATGAGTAGAATATAATCGTACTAGATGGTGTTTGGTGTCAAATATGGGGCAAGACTAGTCAGATTGTGTCATGTGATTGTGTAAAAGTTTCATTGTCAAAAATGCACTTCGTTTCACCGTGAACCACCACAAACGACTTCAAAGTCAGGATTGATCAATAGAAAGGGTTTTGTCTTCCATCAAGACATCAACGCTAGACCACACACATCCTTAATGATCCGGCAAAAATGGGGAGAATTTGATTGGGAAGTTTGGATGTAACCACCCAAACTTGCGCCCTCTTACTCCCATTTGTTTCCATCTCTTCAAAACTCCCTTGATGGTCTAAAGTTGGCTTCAAAAAAGGGCTGAGAAAATCACTTAAAACCACAGAAGTTCTACACCGATGGAATTATGAAACTTCCCGAAAAATGGCAAAAGGTCATGTAATTAAATAAAAGAAAAATTTAATCAAAAAATGACAAAAAATCTCTCAAACTTTTTCGCCAACCTAATATAAAAAAAAAGAAAATTTTTGACAATTTTTGGCATTTTTTAATTGTATGGGTAAAGCACCATTATTATCAAACCGAAAAATTATTTCGTTTGAAACGCCAATCAAAAGTTGTACACTGATCGGCACAGAAAACGGGCCAGCCTAAAGAAATATTAAGGTAAGATTTAGGTATAATTTTGATGCGAGTATCTTTTGAACCGCACCAGCTAGATAAATGAAACAGAAATCAAATTCAAGGCCATTCATAACAATCTTAGAAAATATTACCAGATCCTACTTTGTCTAATCATGTAGCTAATTTTTTTTATGTATCCCACAACATGTTTTTTAATTCAATTCTTAAATGTGAACATTCCTTGAACCGCACTAGCTGGAACAATCATTGGAAAAATCTTAAAAAATGTAGGATGTCATGGAAAATTTCAATCTATCGGCTATGTTGAGTTTACGTTTTGCTGTGTCAGTGTGTTAAATTTTTATTATGTCACTAAAGTCAGAATAGAGTCGAGACAGAGTTGTATACCAGGCGACCAGTTATGGCCAGACAAAGAGTAACAAACGTTCGAGATGACTATTTTGTAGTTTCATCAGTTCTTAGAAATCGCCATGCAACCGCTATTGAGACCTACATTGACTTGTTACACGTACGTAATATAAATGTAAGCGAACGAACAATATGGCGAAGTTCGGGAAAAGCAGATCTTCATGCACGAAAGCCAGCCACGGGTCAAGAACTTCTGCCATAACACAGGTTTGCTCGGCTACAATTAGCCAGGTAACATGAAAATTGAATTGAACCTATGATTGGAGCCAAGTCTTATTCACCGATTAATCGAGATTTTGTTTGCGGTCTCCTGATGGGCGAGAATCAGTATGGCGACGAACGAGGGAGTGTTACGCGCCACGCAACTTTAGCGAAAAGGCTCGAGGCGGATCTATGGCCATATAACTCATTGCCACATGATATGGCCGACAACGAGTCCCGATTTGAATCGTGTAGAATATGTGTGGGCCGTTCTTGGTAGAAGGACTCGGTCTCGTATTCCAGCTTAAAAAACGATGGAACAACTCCCGTATGGGACGGAGGATAACAGCGGTTCTTCAAACTCGGGAGGGGAGGGGGAGGGGGAGGGGGAGGGGGAGGGGGTGGGGAGGGGGAGGGGGAGGGGGAGGGGGGAGGGGAGGGGAGCAATACTCCCTATTAAACATTTTTTATTGGTTAATTATGATGGTTGTTCTGGTTTTGTTTGAAAATTCGAAAAACCTCAACCACATGTTTAGAAAGAGTAGGCCTTACCCACATTTTCCAAGATTATTTTCAATGACCTTGAATTTGGTTTTTGTTTCATGTTTCCAGCTAGTGCGGTTCAAGTGGTATTCGCATAATTTGTTTTAAGGTTGGGCCGTATTCTGTGCCAGACAGTGTAAGTTAGCTATATCGAAGATTTTGAGGTAAGTGAATTTTTTCTGACGAAAAATTGAAGAAATTATTTTAAATTTTGTGACAGAAATCACTAAAACTTAAATTTTCGGGAATATTCAATATTTTTAATTGATTTTTTTAATTTATAAAAATTTTGTTGTTTGTTTGAGAGGATTTAAGTTACAATATACTGAATATTTTGGAGTTTTAGTAAAACAAATAAAATCCATTTTCATTTTCCTGTGGGAAAGCGCTTTATATGTAATTGCGAGAGATGGAACATTTTTTTTTCCTCATCGTGGTGAACTTCAAGAACAAAAAACACATTCACATTTTGACAAGAGCAAAATAAAAAAATTATATAAACGGACCCTTTACGGAAATCTAAAATTCTTGAAACCAAATCACTTAAAATCGTGATCTGAATCAATGTCATGTTGATGCGTGACTAACACCACCGATCATTAGAAAAAAATTAGAAATATTTCAAAAATGATTCAACACAGTGAAGATTTACTGAAGCACCGCGATTCATTCTTTTTTAAACTAACTAAACGCATAACAAAAGTGGAAGCCAAGATGTGGAGATTATTCGATTGCATAGTGAATTTGATGGTTGAAACTGATTTGCACGAAAAGTGTTGCACATTGAATAAACTGCTGAGATCACTAGAAACGACATCGAGACCAACGAATAGAATTAACATCCCAAAGCATAGTTTAGAGATTCCAGATTATGTGACGAACTTATTGTCGGTTAATTTTCCAACTTCTGAGATGGAAATACTCAATCAAGGTCTTAACTGTTGTATTTCATTGAAATGACCAAGGACACTCCCTCGAGGAATAATTATACGACAAACAATATCACTCAAGGTTAGTGGCAAAAGAATATTAATGTATTTTACGTAAACGGGAGCAAGGACCTTGTCAAAAAAGCACGAAGAACCAGAAGTGGCATTTCTCCAGAATTTGCTTCTGATTTGCAGTTTAGGTTAATGTTTTCAAACCCGTCAATTCCCAGACTGTAAGTACTACCAAAAGTTCACAAACCCGGAAACCAAATGAGTCCGATGGAAAAAATATATCCAAGTGGCTGATGGAAGAGTTTACCAAGGCTGGCCGGCCCGCTTTCTGGTCGAACTAACCGTTTTTCTGCAAAACGAGACAATTGGGGCAAATGAAATCATGGTATCATTTGATGTAACAGAGGCTTTTCCTAACATACCTATTGACAAACCGCTGGTAATCCTGGAAGAATGGCTGCAAAATAAAAATATTGAACCTTAAAAACTGGTATTATATTGTTCGCTAACGAGAACCTATACATGAATGAGATTGCGTTTTTGTTTATAGGTCAAAGGTATAAACAAGCTTTCTTTACATCCATGGGAAATTCGTTGCCACAATCACTGCGAATCTTTTCATGGGTTCCCTGGAAAATTTTTTTGAGAAAAGCAGCTTTTTCCAAGAATTTGGAATTAATTAACAGCCAAGAGGAGATAATTATGTTTACGATGGAAATAGAACAGGACGATGAACTTCCATTTCTTGGCGTAGTCGTAATATTCTGTACAATATCAAAAAGCTGCATTTTGCAGCATGGTTCAGATCGTTCGGGCTACATTAAAGGCAGTAGAGACAAAAAATATTGCAACAGTGTCTCCAATTATTGCCGACTAAATGGTGAGATGGAAATATTCTTTACTGAGAGTTTATCCACCATTTGAAAAAAAAATGGAAAAAGCATAATATCGATGGTGGAGCAACAATTAGCCTAAGTCATATAAAATAAATAAATCGGGCGTCTGTAAAGTCAAAGGCCAAAAGTTGTGACAATGTTTTGTATTCGACAATCAAGGAGAGTGATGGCCCTCCTCGATTTTCCAATGTAACCATTGTCACAATTTAAGATTTAAGAAGCATGAAGGCTGTCTATGAGCATATATGGGTGACAAATCAGCCGTAGCCAAACATTTTAATGACATAGGATACACTATAAATATCTGTGGACTATCGTTCATTAAACCGATCAGTGACCATCGCCTACCGAATGCACTCGAATCGTGGCGTACTCGAAAGAATGGATCGCGCTGTTTCAATTCGGATTTGAGCTCAGTAAATAGTTAATGTATAAATTAATTAGAAACACTGCATTGAACCATTTTGGATATATTTATAATTTTTTCTGATGATCGGTGATGTCATACACACATCCATCAACATGGATTAGTTTAGTTTTCTGTAAACAATTTGCTCTGTTAATAATTTTTTTTTTTTTTTTCACTTGTTGAAATTCACCACGGTGAGAGAAGAATGTTCCCTCTCTCTTAATGTTGGGATACGTTAAAGATTTTGTTAAACCATAATTTTCCACAAATATTCGATCATTGTAGTGTTCTTTGAAAATTTGTCATCAGAAACCCTAAATTGAGAAGTTATACATACCGATTTGGGAGCCCTAAAATGTTCCGTTTTTTTCCCAGATGGTGTCTATTCGAGCCAATCTCTAAGATTGGTGTTATTTAGCAAAGTGTAGAATCATGATTTTCCACAAACATTCGGTCATTGGTACATCCCCCGCCCCCCACTTTTTATTTTATTTTATATTCTGGACCAATAGCGTATTTCATTTGTAGACCTTTTGTAATTTGATGACACCAGAGTGGTATGAAAATATATTTATTTTCAAAATTTAAAAGACATTTATTGGATTAACGTTGAATTAGTGTTTTGATTTTATAAAAAATAATTTAACAAGTGGAGATTAGTTTTACATATTTTCACTACTTCTAAGCCGTAAGACCGCGTCTAACGGTTTGTTTCAGTTTCATACGTACCGAAATATAAATAAAAACTTCAATAAACAATCATATCGAAATCATAGCACATCTCGCTACCGTAGTTTTACGTCAAAAAGCCAAAATAGAGCACAATTTTATTCTTGAAACGAGAAATCTAAACTCTATCGAAAACGAATCGAAACTGATGAAAATTAAATTAAAATAATTTATTAATTACAAAATAAATAGTAATACATTAATTAGGCATTTTTAAGTGTTAAAATTATACGTTTTTTGGTTTTGTACTGACTCCAAAAAATTGTCTGCCTAAACTGCTCGCAGTCCATATTAAAATGTGTCCTAATACATAACTCGGCTTTCACCAGTTTTGCCCTCATTTTATTGGGATCATCTCTCCATGTTGAACACATTAACGAAAAAACTCGCTCTGTAAAGGCATTGCTGACAGGGATGCTTAAAACTTTTCAAACTGTAATTTTAATTTGGGTAATACTGTCAGTTAGGGATTGCATATTCGAAATTCGAAATTCGAGAATTCCGGAATTCGTTTTCATACATATAGTTTCGAATTCCGAAAATTTCCCAGCGAATTCCGAATTTTAAATTTATTTTTTCATGCTCTCTCCAACTTTTAAATTGTGCTTTCGTTTCTGTTCATATTGTGACGGTGACACCTAGTGTGTAATAGAATAAGTTAAAATTAATAGCTCAATGTTAAACTGTTCTAAATGGAATTTTCCATGATAAAATTGTTCTACACTATTCTAACTAGAAAAATCATGAGCTTTCTAGAAGTTTGGTTTGTGTATATAAAAAGGAGAACGAAGTCGAATTGGATTAGTAGTAGTATTTGGTAAGCGATAGAGTAAAGATTAAAAAGGAATTAAAAAGTGATTTAAAAAGTGTTATAGTGCGATAAATAAAGTAAAAGTGATCAGTAAAATTTAAGAATTATTTATATAAAGTGATTTTGTGAATTTTTATTGATAAACTGTGTTGTAATAAATTTTGTGAAATAAATAAATTCGTTGGTAATAAATTGAATTGAGCTTGTATTATTCACAATCTAGTGATACGAACTTTGATTGACAAGGCAAAAACGTAACAATATTAATATTCTACATTCTATAAGAAGGCATAGAGAAAACATTTCTAAATTGCAGTTAAACATTTAAACGGTTTTTCATTTCTTCATTTCATATCCATATGTAACAATAATAAATGTAATGTAGCATAAAATTGCACACAAAATTTTTATATTTCGTATAACTTCGTGTTCGTGTCTTATGTTTTACGATTTGCAATAGTGTTGAGATTTGTTTAATCGAGTGCGGTGTGTATTGAATTATTTGGACTTTGTTTTCTGTACAATCATCAATATTTTGTAAATAGGTAAGTAAATAATAGCTGTTTTAATTTAATAATTAAATTATTGTTAATAGTACATCCTAAAATGTCATCAAAAGAAATTTATTCGGAATACACAAAGCAATGTAAAAATCAAAATTCTATTTGGATTCATTTTTTGAGAGGATCAAAAAACTAACAGCAAAATGTAAAATATGTAATGAAATAGTAAAAACTTCTGGTTCAACGACAACACCGCAGCACACGCATTTAAGAACAATACACAATATTAATACACAATATCAATTAAAACGGGATGTCGTGCAAGATAAAGTTCCAGAAAGCAGCGCATCAAAAATGATGATTACAAATTATTTAGTCAACAAAAAAGATGAATCACTTTCTGCAATTGTATCACGTACACTGCAAATGTACGTCTATCGATTTGAGAAATTTATTTTTGGCTAGAGGCGCTCGAGATTATGTATTACCAAAATCACCTAACTCAATTCGCAAAATGGTTTTAGAATACGCACAAAAAATGCGTGCTAAAATGATGCAGGATTTAATTAATTTCAAAGAAGATGGAACACAATTTTGCTTAACTCTAGATGAATGGACATCATCAAGAAACCGATGTTATTTAAATGAAAATGTCCATGGCAAGAAACAGTTTTGGAATTTAGGTTTAGTTCGTGTTGAAGGACGTTTCCCTGCAGAGAAATGCATTACGGCCCTGAAAACCACATTACAAGACAACAATCTAAATATTGATAAAGATATTACGTCCATAACAACTGATGGGGCAGCTGTGATGCAAAAAGTTGGATGGCTTTTACCATGTAATCAGCAGTTGTGCTTCGCACACGCGATACATTTAGCTGTAATTAAGGTTCTGTATAATAATTCGAATACAACTGATGAATTGGTGGCTAACACAGATACAGAAAATGTTGGAGTAGAAGAACAAGGAAGTGACTTCGAGGAATCAGAGGATGAGGAATACATTGACGATGAAAGTGTTGGCTTGTTTGAACAAATTTATATTGAAGCTAAGCATGTTGAGGCTGAAGAAAATGAATTTGGTTTTCTCATCAAAAAAGTTCGTTCGATTGTAAAAAAATTTCGTTTTTCGAGAACATCGAATGATATTTTTCAAGTATGCGTGAAACAAGGATTTGGAAAAAAGTCGAAACTTATTATGGACACTAGAACTTGATGGAATAGCTTAGTCGAAATGCTTGAAAGATTTAACCAACTAAAAATCTGTGTTAGAAAAGCATTGATTGACATTGCATCTGATATCGTTATTCTAGATGCTGAAATTTTTTCGATTAACAACATGATCTCTGCACTTCTCCCAGTGAAGCTTACTGTTGACGCCCTTTGTCGAGAAGATGCAAATCTGCTTTCTGCTGATGCGGCATTGTCTTTTATGCTTGAGAATTTCGGATCTGATGAACTTTCACTAAAATTGAAGAACGAATTAGAAAACCGAATAAGCCAAAGACGAACAAATGTGTCTGGAACTCTTCAGTATTTACACAATGGCAGAAATAGTGAGATTCACGAATCTTTCACTAGACCATTGAAAAATACAATAACCAAAGTTATTGAAAGCTTTGCACAAAGATTGATATTTAACACTAACATGGAAACTTCCTCAGGCGAGCAGTCAGAAGCTGACGATGTGGTAGAAGTGATGTCGGAAGAACAAACCAATCCCCAGTCGTTAATGCAAAAGTTGCAGAACAAAATTCAATTGAATTTATCGTCCAACATACCGTCCAGCTCAACTCAACAAATAACAAATCGGAGCTAAATTTCAATAACTAAATCTGAAATGAAATTCTTTGAAGAGAACGGCATTCGTGGCAAAATATTAGAGTCCGTCTACTCATTTTTGATTTTGATTCCACCATCGAGCGTGGATTCCGAGCGAGCCTTCTCAATTACAGGTAACTTTTGTACAAAAGTTCGATCAAGACTCGGAGACACAGCTTTAAGTGATATCTGCTTCCTCAAAGCATATTTTAGGCAAACACAAGAATAATTTTATATTTTTTATTATTAAATGATATGCCATATTAGAATTTATCAGGTAAATTAATGAACGGCGAACAGGGGAAATTACAACATTAATAATTTTATGTCCCGATTTAAATTTAGGGAGCCTTGAGTATCCGGCCCTGGATTTCAGAGAAATGATAATCTAATAATATAGTTAGATTGTGCTATCTTGTGCTAATCTATTTATTATATATTGTACTAATAATTTACTAACTATCGATCACTTTGGTCTCTGTAACCGGGTCGTGTCTGGCCCAACTAATAATCCTATCCTATCCTTCGGTTTTGTTATATGTACATGGGTGTACTGTGTGTGCCCGGGAGTCCGTGAGATCCTGCTATAATGCTTGGCCGTACTGTCTCAATCAACAAAATGTTAATTTTTTGTAATGTGTAATATATTCTGTTTTGTCCATTAATATATTTTAATTAATTTAGTTTTAAAATACTTAAAGGGATCTCTTTTTAATTTACTAATAAATAATCCAATTTTCAGAATAAACATAGTTCTAGAATTAATCATTATTATAGGGATCAAAACTAATCCCGAATTTCAAATTTAAATTTTAGTTTGAATCAACCCTCCAGGATTAATAAGTAGTGAATAAGTTGTAGTTTAGAAATTGTGTTGTCCTGTGCTAACTATTTTTACTATATAATTACTAACAATTTATTCTTATCCTTCGGCTGGAGATGGATAAATGGGTGTACGAGGTGTGCTCGGGAATACTGAAGATCCTGTTATAATAATTATTTATTTAAGTAATAAAATTTGTTATTATGATGTTTATTAATTAAATTTAGTTTTCAGAGTCGTCTGAGAATTTGTATGTTAATTTTATTTGTTGATTCTTAATATACTAGTACCTAATTGATTTATTGAATTATTAATAAATCTATATATTGTGGTGCTGTAATATTATCATGTTAATCATTTTATATAAATTTTATAAAATAATTGAATTCATAATTATATATTTTCTTTTCTTAATCGGTAGGAAATTTCTGATTAGTTTTAAGTAAAATTTTATGTTTAAACGGTTTAATGTTTATGTTAATTCTTGTTCCAGTAAGTAATAATTTTTAATTGGATATAAAGGACCATTAATAAGGAAATAAGCGCTGTTATTTTAAAGTTTTATTAAATATTTTATCAGGTAAATTAATGAAAGACGGACAAGAATGAAATTACAACATTAATAATTAATACTTTTTAAGCCCTGTTTTAGATTTAGGATTTAGGGAGTCCTGAGTATCCGGCCCTGGATTCCAGAGAAATAATCATCTAATAATGTAATTAGATTGTGCTGTCTTGTGCTAACCTATTTATTATATATTGTACTAATAATTTACTAACTATCTATCGCATTGGTGTCTGTAACCGGGTCGAGTCTGTCCCAACTAATAATCCTATCCAATCCTTCGGTTTTGTTATATGTGTACGGATATACGGCATGGGCCCGGGAGTTTGGGAGATCCTGCTATGATGCTTGGTCGTACACTCATAATAAATCATGAAAGTTTAATTTCAACTTTATTTTATTTAAATGTATCTTTATTTTGTTATAATGATGTTTTTTATAATACAGTAGAATCCGTTTATACCAAACCATGTATATAACGAACAAACGCTTATAATGATCATATAGTTTTGTCATATAGTTGTGTGCCTTGAATTTGCACGAACACTTATTTTTTCTTATACACTACAAACAAAGAACTACGTTTATAAACGTAAACGAATATTTGATTAAAATGAACACCCGGCTATAGTGAACAAAATTGTGTCCCTTGAGTGTTCGCTATAAGCGAGTTCTACTGTAATTGTAATTATAATTATAATTTTAGCTTAGTAATTTTAAATTTTCTTAATTATTTTATCAGGTAAATTAATGAAAGGCGAACAGGGGGAAATTACAACATTAATAATTTTTAATTTAGGTTTAGGGAGTCCTGAGTATGCGGCCCTGGATTCCAGAGAAATGATCATCTAAAAATGTAGTTAGATTATGTTGTCTTTTGTGCCGTCTATTTACTAACTATCGATCGCATTGGTGTCTGTAACCGGGTCGAGTCTGTCCCAACTAATAATCCTATCCTATCCTTCGGTTTTGTTATGTGTAAACGGGTGTACGGTGTGTGCCCGGGAGTCCGGGAGACTTGCTATAATGCTTGGCCGTACACTCACAATCAATCAATCAATCAATCAATCAATTAAATGATATGCCATATTAGAATGTTTCTGTACTAATTGAATTTTTGTACAATAATTTTATGTTTATACATATTTCATTTTGAATAATATAATTTTATGTTCCATTTTTATTTTAAAAATTGAGGTGTGGCCAACACACGACTTTCTTTTACGAACAGAGAATTTTTAGAAATTTTAAGTTTTTTTTATAATTTTTTAAATTTTTTTTTTTTTTAATTGTTAAATTTTTAAATTTTTTTTTTTTATTTTTTTTTTTTTTAATTTTATTTGTTTTTAATTTTTGGAAACATTTTGTTTTAGTAGTTTTTTGTAAACCTTATACTTTTTAAGATATTTGCAAAATAAATTTTCTGGACCAAGGGAGTGGCCACTTCCGGTTAGCCGATTTGGAGTAAAATTCACTGGGACCTCCCAATTTATCAAAAAAGCTTAAATCTGAAGTTTCAGTTCGATTGATTAAACCATCTGGGCTGTAGAGAGGACACAGGCAGACTGACAGACTGACAGACTGACAGACTGACAGACTGACAGACTGACAGACTGACAGACTGACAGACAGACAGACAGACACCATTTCGAAACCCACTTTTTCGGACTCAGGGGACCTCAAAACAGATAAATCACTAAAAATATCAAGGTCCAAAATCATGATTACTATACTTTATTTTACTAGAGTAAAAGAAAGTAAAAAAGTAATTTTTATGCAATAAATAACAATGAATTATCTCAAATAAATTATTTCTATTATTGGTATAGACTTAAAAAAATTAAAAATATTTCGGAATTCGATCGAATTCCGAAATATTTAACTTGCGAATTTCGAATTCCGATTTTTTTATTTTCGTCAAAATTTGCAATCCCTACTGTCAGTTGATTTGAAAATATTGACCGATATCTATTAATATTCTCAAAATTTTGAAGAAGTTTATTAATTGCTAGTATTAATTACTAGTTTTCGTTGTAAAGAAATACTCAAATCACTAAATAATTTTCAGTTCAGTTTGATCCCACAATCAGTACTATAATAATTATGTTGATGTCTTATTGCATGATAAATTGACGATAATTCAAAAATTGTGGCTTTTAAATTATTAATATTTAAAAAATTTTCAGTAAGCGACTCTTTGGATGTAAATAAATTTGTAAATAAACAACGACTATTTGCGTCTAGGTTGAACTGCTAGTTTAATTCGTTGGGTTTTTAGCTGGTTTGAGTTCGGTTGGATCCGCCTCGAAGGACCAATGTTTTACACCAAGCTTCCGTGCCAGGAACAATATAATGAAGCTCGATGTAAAAAATGATTGCGCAATTTATCATTATTTTCCAAAATTTATCGTGTGATGATGACGTTCAATAAAATAAAACAATTTGATAAAATAATTCAAATTAATAATTTTTATTTTTGATCTGAATGACGGGGCTCTGGATGACGATTTTAGAAGAAATTTGTTTTTGATGAATTACGAAAATTTTACATGTTTATACTAATTATAATAGGTGGCCAAAGGTATATATAATCCATAAATATATTGACTTATTTCAATTATAAGCTATAAAGTAATTTTAACAAGGTTTTTCTAAATTTGATTGTCATTGTCCTTTATGTTTAGTAAACAATAACAAAAATGGTAAGAAATTCAATAATATTAAATTTAAATATAAATATAAATTAATTCTGGATTATTTATTATTTCAGGCCACAAAATACTAGAATTAATATCAGGTAAGTACATAAGTATAGAATTTGCAGTTCCTGCTGGTGGCTTCAACAGTATCAATTATCAGTATCTTATTGTGAAGGCTAAAAAAGTTTTTTATACAAAAAATAAATCTTTTATGAGTTTGTGATTTAACCCCAGAAAATCACGCCCAAACCCATGACCCCAGAAAAGTAATTTAAACCCCAGAATCTATGGGTCAAATGTATACTGTTTGTAAGCCTGCCTAAAAATTGGTCAATTTCGAAAACTGATTAATCTGATTTTTAAGTATACTACAAATTTAGTTGTATCCATTCTTTTTTAAATGTTATCCTAATGAATAATTCTCATTTCTGAAATTTGATCATTTTAAAACAAGACCAAACGAAATCAAAATTCACCCCTGTTTCTTTTTTTAATTTACCGCCAAAATACATAAATACTACCTGCCATTGTGTGATTACCATTTATTTTAATTCGAGAATTATTTTAAAATTAAAATTTAAATCACACGCACCCACATAAATGTGTTGTATAATTAAAATGGAATATTTTAATTTACTACCAAAAAAAAAAAAAAATTAAAAAATTTGTAAATTAAGTAAATTTAAATTTAATCTTAAATGTCACTATTTGTATGCAAAAGTACAAAATGATTCATCTCAAGAGATTTTTTTATTTTGCATATACAAATAACAGTTTTAAAAATTTTCACATTTCCATTGCAAAAAATTAATTATAGACACCTTTACAAAAATCTCCTAATTAAATAATTTCACTATGATTTTCCAATCGGATTCTATTACTAGACTACCTCATAGTCTTAATTTGGATATTGGATATCATCTAACGCGATATCGTTAATTACCTTCCAAATTAATTTAATTGTTTCTAATCAGATCGTATCTATAATGACATAAAAATATTTTGTTGTCTGTCTGAAATTTAATCTGCATAAATCATTTCTTTTTGTACTTTAATAAGTTTAACGAACTATTCCATGTATTTATTTATAATTTACTTGGAGCATTAAATGTTTGCATTAGAAGTCTAAAAAAAAAAAATGTTTTGATGAATAACGTAAAAATCGAATTTCATTAAATACCGAGATACTCACATTTAATATACATACATTGTTCATTTGAACTTTGAATTATGAAATATGAATTAAATTTAATGCGAGAATTTTTGCGTTTGGTCACATGTGGCCTGAAAACAAAACCGCAAACGTAATTTTACAAATTTAATTGGATTGGACGTGTAAAAATCCGTTTTGTCTCAATAAAACTGTATACTAGTATGTACCCATATTTCTTCAATTATCGATTATAGATTTTGTATGTCCACTACAAAACTAGACGTAATCATTCATTAACTAACCATGAAAAATTGCAAAAGCAAAAAATATACGAAATAGGGTTATATCGATCATATCAATTACATTATTAATTAGAAAAGATTTTTGTTTTGTATATTCATTAATTTTGTATTTGCTTTATTGAAACTACTATAGTACATATAAAAATAAATACAAAACACACACGAGATTTTTTTTTTTTTGTTAAATTAAATTTGATCGCGTATTTATTATTATAGTTCACTGGTAAATTGAACAAATGTTTAACCTTGAATATTGATAAATATTATATTAAATAATATAAACTAATAATATTAATATTTTTTTGATTATAGTTGAACGCTTAGAAAACCGAGCAAAAAACTGTTTAGATTTCGAAGAATAAAGTGAAACATGTTTCATTGGAAGTATAACAATTACTATTGTTAATAATAAATTAATAAACCATAACCAAACCTCAAAAATAGAATTACATTTTTTTTTTATCATAATGGTCTAAGATTTCATAGAATTGATCTTTTATTTTTGCGTGTTTTTTACGTTTTTATATAGACTTGGATGTTTAATGTTAAATTTAAGATAAATCGTCGTAACCTTATAAATTTAAATTTAAACAAGTAGATTGTGTCATAATATAAAATTTATGTTTTAGAACCATAATTTATAATATTTATATAGTTTTAAATGAGATTATTACAGGGCCCACACCAGTCTTACCAATTTCGTATTTCAATGACAGATCTAGGATTAGCCGTTTTATTTGAGAACTTTATATGAACTCAAGCTTGACTAACAATGTTGATTGACGCGATATGAATTATTTCGTTATTGCCAAATTTCTTGCTTTACGCAGGGCAGCTATTACAGATGCACTTTATTGAAGTGCAAAAAGCTTCTTTCTGTACTTCGTTCGTATTCTTGCGATTATTCCTTCATAAATATTTTTTTCTCAGTAATACGTCCCTTGGACATTAATCACTAAGGATTCTTGGAAATTATGTTGCCTTGTATTGTCCTAAGTATGTCCTAAGTATTTGTATATGTATTTAGTGTAAAAGTCTCGTTATTACGAATTAATTTAATTTTGATGGAAATAATCCAATCATTTTTATGTTTACACTTATAGAAAAAATGTTGATTTTTTACTTTGACATGATCTAGTCTGAAGATTTTCTAAAAACTAGGAATCTAGCAAAAAAAACGTGCTTATTATGCTTTCTTATAATATGTAGAATATACTTATAAGTGAATACCCGAATTTTCTTGAGAAAATTCAGAAAGGGGCGATCAAAAGAGCTCAACAAGAAAAAGGGCCTGATAAATTTAAAACGTTCTAATGGCGAAGTTGAGATATTTTGTTATTCACAGAATTAATTTGGTTTGCGTTTAATCGAATTTCTACAAGCACAGTATAGAAGAGCGCGTCAGTGGTTTGATGGATAAAAACAAACATCATTCCACAGAGGAGGCTCGAAGGGTCCATAGGATATGCCTAGGTTTTTTAAATTAAGTAAAAACCAGGGCTGTGGAGTCGAAGCCGGAGTCGGAGCCGCGGAGTTTGTGTTTATTTTCATATTTTTAAAGGAACCGGAGTTGTAGCCGGAGCTATGTAGAATTGACCGACTCCGGCTCAAGATTTTTGTTTGTTTTTATTCCTATTTTCCTACGTATTCCAAATATCGATGCATTAGCTAGAAAAAACGTGCTAAAAAAATCGACAACCGATAGCGACGAATTTGATTGTACCAGGTGTAACACGCGTCATGGGAAAAAATCCTATCCAGCGTATGGTAAAAAGTGTGCAAAGTGCAATAAAAAAGGGCATTTTGCAAAGTCATGTCGGGTTAAAATTGATAAAAGCAATTGTAAAAATAATACCAAGAACAATGCTCGTGCTGATACAGTAAAGTCTAATTCAGATGAAGAAATTGAAATGTTCGTGAATAGTGTGTCCAATGATGATAAAGACTGGACCGAGGTATTAAAAATTAACGACATAAATCTAAAAGTAAAATTAGATTCAGGTGCACAGTGTAATGTTTTAAGTAAAAATATTGCAGAAAACTTAAAAGCCAAAGTGAATCGATCAAACACAAAAAGGCTAGTCGCATATAATGAGCAAAAAATTAAGGTTCTTGGCGAAATTACAGTAATGTGTATAACGAAATATAATTCAACACCAAAAGAAGTAGTGTATAAAATAATAAATGAAAATTTTATGTCAATATTGGGAAAAAAATCTTGTGAAGATTTAGTAGTGTGTCGAATGATGACGACGAAATTTTCAAAGGACTCGGATGTCTAAAAAATTATAAATATGACATTGATTTAATCGAGAATCCTAAATTCGAAATCAGAGCAGCAAGAAGAATACCACATTCCATTAGGGACATTGTTAAACTGGAACTTGATAAAATGGAGAAAATGAAAGTTATCGTAAGGGTCAATGAACCAACACCAGCAGTAAGTCCAATGATTATAGTTCGTAAAAACGAAAAGATCAGAATCTGTATGGATCCGACTGATCAAAATCGCAATATTTTACGACGCCAGTATCCATTAAATACAATTGAAGAAATATCTGCCAGATTAGGTGGGTCAAAATATTTCACACTACTTGATTGTATGCGTGGTATTTGGCAAATACAGGTTACTGAAAGAACACAAAAATATTTAATGTTTGCTACACCTTGGGGACGTTATTGTTGCTTACGATTGCCATTTGGACTTTCATCAGCACCGGAAGTATTTAGCGAGGCGATGAATAATATACTGAAAAATATAAGCGGAGTAGAAATTTCTATGGATGACATACTTATCCATGCACCTACTAAAGAAAAGTTGGCACAGATTACGGAAGTAGTACTGAGGATATTGAGAGAAGCAGGACTGAAACTAAACAGAGATAAGTGTAAATTCCAAGTTCAAACACTTAAATTCTTGGGTCACGTTATATCACCTGCCGGTCTCTACCCAGATACTGAAAAAATCGAAGCAATTTATAAGTTAAAAATACCACAAAATGTGAAAGAACTTCAGTGAATGTTGGGAATGGTGACCTACTTGAATAAATGTATACCAAATCTATCAAAAATTACCGAACCATTAAGAGAATTGTTGGTAAAGCAAAATGCATGGGTTTGGACGGAACAACATGACAAAGCGGTAGAAAATATTAAGACAGTGTTGTCTACACCTCCAGTACTTCGGTTCTATGATGTCAATAAGGATGTAAAGTTATATGTGGACAGCAGTTCAAAATCACTAGAATTTGTACTTATGCAGGATAATCAACCGATAGCATACGGAACCAAGGCATTAAGCAATTCTCAGAAAAACTATCCACACATTGAAAAGGAAGCGTTGGCTATAAGAACCGCCTATAAAAAATTTCATCAATTTATTTACGGTAAAAAGCTAACTATTGAGACGGATCACAAGCCATTAGAACTCACTTACAAGAGACCAATAGAAGAAGCTCCAGCCAGATTACAACTTATAGTGTTTGATACGCTCCAATATTCGCCTAAGGTGATATATATCAAAGGTACTAATATTCCAATAGCGGATACGTTGAGCAGAGATTGTACACATGATAATGAAGAAATAGACGACGAAGAACTGAAAATTCAAATAATTTTGGCAATGTCCGACAAAGCTATATCCGAATTTGTAGCTGCTACTAGATAAGATCGAGAGCTACAAACACTCATTACATTTATTCTCGGTGGATTTCCGGATGATAAAAAAAATCTTCCAAGTGAAGTAAAACCATATTTTAATTTTTGTCATCCGTTAAGTCATGAGAGTGGTATAGTGTTTAAAGGAGAAAAGGTTGTAGTTTCTCAAAAATTAATCAATAAAATGATTGAAGAGACACATACTGGTCATTGTCATTGGGGAATAACGAATACAATCGCGCAGGGCTCGACAATAGTTATTCTGGATTGGTCAAGCTAAAGATGTCCAAGCCAAAGAATGTATATTACCAAAAATAATACCATCTCTTCCCTTTCAAATAGTGAGTACAGATCTATTTATATTTAATGGAAAAGAGTACTTATTGATTGCAGACAACTATTCGGGTTATATGGATTTTAAAAAATTGGAAGTGACTACGAGCGACGAAATAATTAAAACATTAAAGAATTGGTTTAGTGTTCATGGTATACCGCAGATATTGGAATCGGACAATGGTCCTCAATACAACTCAAAACAGTTTCGTGATTTTGCAACGATCTGGAAATTTGAGCACAGAACTTCTAGTCCAAAATTTCCGAGGTCTAATGGTTTAGCGGAACGAAACGTGCAAACAGCGAAGAATATGCTAAAAAAAGGTTGTATAGACAAAACTGAAGTTGAACTGGCATTACTTAATTTTAGAAATATGCCAAGAAATGAATCGATTGGATCACCGAACGAGAGATTAATGAGCCGAGTTACACGGTCAACTATTCCGTCTTCATTTGATTAACTAAAGCCTAGGGTAATTACTAATGTAGCTGAAGAGTTAGAACGTTTACGCCTGGCTCAAAAGCATTATGCGGATAAAACGAGCAAACCAGCCGCACCACTAAAAGCAGGAGATCAGGTTAGGATACAAATCGGACCAAGAGATTGGAAATCTGGCAATATTATCAAATCAGTGGAGAAACCGAGGTCATTTATAGTTGAAACAGACGGTCAAACATATCGAAGAAATTCGCATCATCTTAAAAAGACTTCAGCAAATATTCAGAGTGATGTCACCATCATCCCAAACTTACCGTCAGCCAATATAGAAAGTCCAGCAGTACCAAATGACAAGCAAAGGTCATTTAATAAAGATAATGTTACACTGAGATCTACTGGTGGACCAATACGAAATGTTCCAGAGCAACATGGGTATAGAACCAGATCTGGTATAATATCAAAACAACCTATTAGATTGAATTTATAAATTTCAATTGTGTATTATATAAAAAGAGGGATGTAACATAAATATGTAACCTTGCATAGTATACTCATCTTGGTAAATAGAAACCTAGTATGTACGGAAAACCTTGTTATATTGAATAAAAATAAATGCGCATCACTCTTGTGCTAACCTTAAAACGTATCTAATACTTTTATCATTATCTAACTATAACCGGTGTAATTATCATATTACAGAACCCAAATCGAAATAAATATTTTGCCATCACATTTCACGGAAAATTATTGATGTTAAACCAAACAAAAAATTGGAAAAATATTAAGAAGAATTAATATGAATGACGAAACTTTAACAAGCTAGGATGCTTTATTGTTAACTTTGCTGTTGGACATACTTAAAATTGGTACATAAACCTTTTCAAACCAATAATCTTGCCTTAAATGTATCTTACAAATCAATGAAATAAAATCTCGGGGTGTCAAAAAAAATTGCAAAATTTTCAATTCCGTTGCAAAATAGCTAACGTTTATTCAAAATCTCTCAACGCGATCTTACAGCTGCTCTTCTAGAGCTGGAAAAAGCCATACCCGCAAATGTTGTTTTTTTTATGTAGAGCTCAACTCAAATATGGAAGATTGCAATTTGAGCCAGAAATCGATGATATTTTCAGTTCGTTGGCAAAAGAATTGTATGTTTATGAAGCAACTGGAAGAATCACAAATAACCTTTAGTTTATTTCTATGTTTTCTTTAAAAAAAACAAGGTAACTGAAAATGTCACAGTAGCTTTGAGGAAAATATTCAAAATCTGAAACTTATTTTTGAAAATTTAGTTTTCTAATTGTTGAGTTGAAATTGTCGAGTTATTGTCGTTGAATTGTCGAGTTATTTTCATTCATAACTCAAAATCGATGAAAAAAACACAGATTTGTTTGAAAAGCACAAATGGTTATGAAATAAATCTGAACAAAAAAAAAATGAAAAGTTACTGTCATTAAGTAAAACCCTCTTACATTTTTTCAAACAATATCCACGTCACCGTTGTAACGGATTCTATGTATTTTGAGTAACAGCTCAACAGATAATCCCACGGATGATCCGAGCCGACACGCTACCTCCTCTTCCTAGGACTGAAACTCTGCTTACTTGTAGAAGTTCCACAGTGTAGAGATCACCTATTGTTACTCGTTCCGCCTGTTAAGAAAAAGGGGAACTAACTTCGTACGAAATAGAAATATATCGTCAAATTATTGACTTTATAGAAAGATATCTTTGGAATAAAATTGTGTCTTAAATATACCGTATAGCAGCTCTCGCCGATAAATAATCTAATATTGATATTGTACAGAAAAGGCTAATATGGTGTCCCTGCGGTAACATTTGCAAATTAACGCCAGTTACTGCCAGCTTGTCAAACTAAATATATATTTAGTGTCGGAGCTGGAGCCGGAGCTGTAATCGGAGCCGGAGTCGTTCATCAAGCTATAAATTTCCGGATTCGGAGCAGGAGCCGGAGCCAAACATTTTTTTTCAGACCCCAAAACCTTTAAAACTAAACTGTATTACTTGTAAATTTGCTTCAAAACTTGTGTAATTATGCTGTGTAGAATTAATATGCTGAGCGAATTTTGACTCAGGGTTGATATTCCCGATTGATTTAACATGCTCCCTAAATCTTTCTGTAAAGGATCGGCCTGTTTATGCTAAATAAAATGCTTGACAATTGTAATACTATATACAAAAATCAAGAGATTAACAATGGAAGTGTACAGTGTACAATCTACAGTTACGGATTGCTAGAAGTTTCCATTACATAGAATACGTCGAAATAATAGAAAGTGGCAGTGAGCTGGTAGAAACGAGATTGCAGCCCAAGAGATATACCATAAAAAGGATGTTAAACACGTTGGTTACCATGAGAAACAACATGGCAAATTCTTCGTCGAAAGTACCAAATATATGACCCATCAATTCCACCATATGATTGAGAACCACAAGAATATTAATTCGACAACAATGGGGTAATATTGTTAGAAAAAGGTGTGAATTCCAATAATTCACGGAAAGTCTTAATGAGCATCGAGAACGCAATCACAAAAACCAATTTAGAACATCAAGCTGATATTAAGAGTATAGTGGTTGACAAAATTAGGGACGAAATTGATCAAAGTCCACCTCAAAATGGGCATCAGCCCCTATAAAGAGCAAAATAAGCAGCAACGCGGTGATTGTTTAAGCAGACAAAGGGAATACAGTCGTAATAATGAGTAAACGGGACTACAACACGAAAATTGATGAGAACAACGGGATTTAGGAGTGAAACGATGACCCGACGGCCAGATATAATGTTACTATCGAGGCTGTTATCAGTAAGTCGAGCCATTTTTTGAGCACTAGAGAAATCCGTCTAAATAAAATGATCAAGCCAACAATCCCGATAATCAGAGGCATGCCCAAGATTCATACGGTAGATGTGCCAATGAAACTGATCGTGAACTTCACATCAGCGCCGGCCTTCAAAATGGCAAACACTTAAATCAATGGCTATATGACAATATTTGTATGGAAAATAACCATTCCTTCAAAAATAATTTGGAACTGGTGAACAAAACTGAGGAAGTTTACATATACCGAGGAACGGAAAGTTAGCATCTTTTGATATTACAAATATATGGTTATCGCGTTATTGAAATAAATCACACGTCAAAATTATTTAAAGTACGAAGAGAAATTTTATATTCAAAAAGATGATCTACCTGTGGGAAGCTCATTATCCGGAATTTTGGCCAACATATTTTTAAATCATATTTAAAACACGTATATTTTAAACGATACACTCAAAAAAATATGCGGTGTTAATTTGTTTTTTATCCGAAAAAGTATTTTATTTTTGCCCAATCGAATAAAATTAAGCACGCATCAACGGATAAATATTTTTAACTATCCGAAAAGATAAATTTTTAGAAAAACTTCTTTTGGATTTAATAAAATACACCTTTCGGTGTTTTCCTAACAAAATACACCTTTCGGTGTGTTCCTAAACATGAATATTTCTGTTTGGTTTTTATGCGGTGTAAAAGTTTTTATCCAAATGTATTTTATGTCATTTTTATTCAAATATCCGATTGGATTTAAATTTTAAATATCCGATCGGAGGGACACTATGTAACACCGATTTGGTGTTGTGGTGACCCTTTATTTTTTTGTGTGTAGAAATCAATTTTTCGGAAAAATATTGGCATAGATATGTGAACGACGTATTGATATTGTTTACTGGGACTAGCAGGCAGCTGAACCAACTTAATAATTACTTGAACGGAGTCCACACAAAATGAAAATTCACATTATAAATTGAAAATGATAAATCTTTTAATTTTTTGTACCGAACAATAAAGAATTTAAACCAAAAACATAATTTCCAAATTTTCAGAAAGCCTATACCGCCACATGATCCATAGGCTAAAGAAGTATTCCAATGTCAGATGAAAACTAGAAAGTACAGCCGGGGGAACATTAAATACATCGCTCACAAAAATGTATACCAAGCAGCAGAAATAGAGAGAATGAACTATGGATACAACAGGAAATGTAATATCGGGGGTATACCAGTCTAAATTGTGATGTTGATGATAGAAAATATATAAGTTTGGATTGGAGTCATACTAGTAATTCAATTAATCTCTATATTATCTCGATTGATCTCGAACAATTTCAATGTTATCGAAAAACCTATACACAAAATTTTCGAAAAATTTCAAAAATTCGTGTTAATATCGAATTATTTGTCACTAAGCAAAATGATATACTAAGCAAGTTAAGGTTAAGTTCAAAAAACCAACTTTATGAATAATAATGGAATCCTCGAATAGATCGATATTCTTCGAATAGGCTCTAAGATTCTCGAGTATAGCATCGAACTACCAAATACACCTGACATTTTTAGACAAACTCGAATAATCTTGAAATTTTCGAATAACCTGACAGTTTCGAAACACCGAATCACCAAGGTTGAATTTGAAGTGCAAAACGTATATTACAAATAAATCAACCCAGCAAACACGAAATTCGTTATCGTTTGATTTTAAACGAGTTTGACAAATTTTCTTCTAAATCTAAATATCTGTCAGAACCTAAAGCCATTTTCATTTCTATGGAGTCAGCTTACATGTAATTACTCTGACATTAAATTTCAGCAACCGAGAAGAAATTGTTGGGCCTCTCTTAAGAAAATATTTAATAGCAAAAGGAATGATCTTTCTTTCTCTAAAAGCTAGACCACCCGGTTTTGTTCAAAATTTCGTAGAAATGTCCAGTTTTGCAAATTTGAAAGGATGATTTACTTTACGCTTAGTCTGAGACACCATCTATCTGATCGAGACTTTGTACTAATATTCGAATGCCTGAAAATTCTCGTGGGCCCCTTTACCCGCGGGCCCGCTCGCTGCTGCGGGTGCTGCGAGTACCTAGTTACGCCACTTCCAGTCCATAAGTTTCGGGAAACTTGTCAGAATATATTGATTCAAACAAAGGAAAATCTAAATATACAATGTAAGAGTAAATAAACTTAAATAAAGTTTTCTTTATTTGAATATATCTATAATAAATTCGTAATACCGAGACTTTTGCACTAACAAATAAAAAAAAAAACTTGCTATACTTAGGACAACAGCTTAGAACTGTTTTGGTTTGAATTCTTCACTATGGTGCAAGCGCTTCGACCAACCCTTTGCAGTTTATTTTTAACTTCCTACCTTACGCAGTAGCCAAACCGAGGAGGAACGGCTTTAGCTCCGTTTTTTACGTTCACCATCTGCCTATTGCCTAGGTTGATGCCAGTCTGTTAGCACTATCTTGAATGTTGGATTGGCCTATGAAAACCAGAATACTAGATATCTTTCAACAGGAAGTTTAACCTATCATATAAAAACAATTTTATTTGGTAAACAAATTTCCCCTGCGGATTGAAAACTTTTCATTTCGCGTCATAATACTCTGCAAGATCGCACCTTAAAACGATAAATTTGGAAATTATTTTTGTTCATTCCGTATGTTCACTGATGGCCTTTTGACAGAAAATATCCTGATATTTTTGACAGATGTTACCCCCCGCTAACTTCACTTTAATAAAATATCCGGAACAACTTTTGTTCTTGACTTGGTATTTTAAACGTCAACATCACATTTTCTTTTGATTATTTTATTATTTTTTATTAATGTCATTATTTAAATCGTAGCTTTTCATATTATTTAAATTTAAATTTTTCAATTCGCAAAAATTTTTGCAATATTTTACGCCGATACAAGAAATAATTTGCGGTTGTCAAAAAAACATATCTTAACATCATACCATTGATATTGTAGAACTTTATCCAAAAACCATTTTAAAATCGCATTTCAATGGCAGACGTGAAATTGCACTCAAATCCATTAAGAAATAGCTAAGTTCCGTCTTTCCTGGCCATATTTCAGAGCTTCATCCAAAAATCATTTAAGAATCCCACTTCCAACGCACATGTCAAATTTCATCATAATCAATTAAGGAATAGCCAAGTTCCATTCTACTTCGACAAATTCCAGAACTTAGTCTAAAAATCATTTGAGAATCCCATTTCCAAAGAAAATGCTGGATTTCATCAAAATCGGATTAGATACAGAATCCCAGTAAAACTTTTATAAGAAAACATCACAAATCCTCAGTTTAACGGACACCTTACCACAACTGACAACTTTTTTGGTCCGGTCGATTTCCGTTGTAGTGAGGTTTCCCTGTATAAAGGTTGCTCAACTGCTCAATAAACCTTAAACCAAACCCAACTAAAACGCAACTCAACCCGAATTCAACTCGCAACCGGAACCTAACTTAACCCTCAACTCAACCGCTAACTCTACGCCAAACTCTATCCTCCCAGCATACATAAAAAATTAGTCAACAACTCACTATATCCTATCCATCCCCAACTCAACTTCAACTCAATCCGCAAATTGACCCCTAACTTAACCCCTAACTTAATTCAATGACTAATTCAATAATCAAACCAGCATTTATAAACAAATTCGTAAATATTTTTGTATAACCAGGTGTTTTGGTTCAATTCATATGGCAGGTACGTCACCCTCTTGACGTACAGTTTCCAAAAGCTTTTCAAATCTCCGCCTTGACCATAGAAACAGATTTGCGAAAAAAAAAATGCCTAATCGGACAAGCCGTTCTCGGCATACCATGGGCACAGACATACAGACGTCCAGACATATGGACGGAAATTTTTTTTTTTTGCTTTTTCAGACTCAAGTGCTTTTAAAACGTTGAGAAAAATGGTTTTGGACCAACAACAATTATCGTGATTTTGACAGGATTTCAATACTTTGCTCTTTTTAGACAGAAGTAAGTCGTCCTAAATTGGATCTACACTTTTTGGACGACCCGGAATTGGACAAGTTTGAAATTTTTATATACCATATACATAATGGCTGTCCCCTAAAAGTAAACTAGTTATCATTAAATCACTGGGAAATCTTATTTTAGTAATGTACATACCTACGTACCTACTTTCATTAAGAATATTTTAACGATAAGTCAGTTAAATCACCTGGGAAACTTTATAAATAATTCTTCAGGAGAATTAAAGTTAGGTTCTTTGGCTTTAGTATTTCCAGATAAAACTTCGATTCAATTTTTTCACGTGGGTTTGGCGAAAATATTTTTCTTTTTGTATTCTGTGGTATTACCGTCTTTGTCATCTGTAATGTAAATTGTCTTACATAAATGTTTAATACGACATTAAGCATACAATAAAAAAATCGAAATCATCCGGAGTCTGCAAATTTGTATTATTATAATTTATTTGAATGAGAAATATCAAAGCACCGCTTTGGAGGTAAATAAACCATCATCGTGGATGGTTCTTCAAAAACATCTTGATAAAGTTATCATTCATTTGATATTTTACCAACTTTTATTCTACCGGTGCTTTGTTAGTTCGGTGGTATATGGTATCATAAATTGATTGTTAGAAGTAATAACAGAAGTAACCGCAGAACCATTATAAGGTATAAATATTAACAGGTATAAACAGTGTCATGTGTCATTGATATTTTGTTTAAATTGGTTTTGCTTTGTTTACACCTAACCAAATTGTTCGATTCATTTTATCACAGAACGGAAATTGCCCCCTAATGTTCTAAAACTCCGATGCGGTGAACAACCGAACTATAAAACTATTGTAGAATTTTTTAGTCAGTTATACCACCGAAAAACTAATACAAGTAACATAACATACGATTTTAAATTTCTAGATACTTAAGACAATCCTCATTTGGTACAACGATCCACATTATGCACGTTTTCCTTATACAGGGTGTCCCACTGCTACGAGTCCAAACGAGTAGGGCGTATAGCTGGATCAATATCATGAAAAAAAGTCCACTACGCATATGCCCGGAAATGAACCGTTACCCACTTCAATTGCATTTCAAAATTTTTACCATGGTACACTGCCTTGAATGATGTAGATGCCAATAACTCTTCTAAAAATTAAGATAACTCAATTGTTTTTCTATAATTTTAAAGGCACAGAGTGCTTCTTTCTTGTCTGGAAGTAGGAATATCATGCATGGTATTTTCCATAAAGAAAACATTGGTGGATTTAAAAAAGTTTTGCGAGAAATAACAAAAAAAAATCATTAAACTCATTTTTTCTCGAAAAACTCACTTAATAATTTTTGTGTTTTATTTCAAATTTAAATTTAATAGACTATTTAATACAAAATTGCTTCCTCGTTTTTCATCTAATCATGTCTAGTTTTTGAAATATTAACATTTCAGTGTAATACTTGTTAGTAAACGTATTGCTAAAATCGTTGGTAATCTTTTGAAAATAATTTTTTTGTGAGTTTGTAATCAGAAATAATAAAATGCCACGCTACACATTCAAAGAACTCGCCGACATCCATTTTATTTATAGTTTATGTAACGGAAATGGACGAGCTGGAGAACGTGAAAATCGTTATCTAGAGGTAGGCCGGTGCCAGATCATAGAATATTTCAAATCATATACTATTACGAGAACGAGGAACATTCGTCCCCTATGAATACGAAAATGTTAGCCGAATTCAATATGAAGTCAATACCGACGAACAAGTTTTGAATTCAGTACAAAGAGATCCCACCATTAGCACGAGACGTCTTTCGATACAACTTGGTATTAGCAAAAATAAAGTCTGGAGAGTACTTCGAAGAAACCATCTACACCCATTCCACTACACTCCAGTGCAAGAATTATTACCAGTCGATTTACCAAACAGAACAAATTTCTGCCGTTTATTGTTAAACAACGAGGAACATAATCCTTCATATTTGGCATCCATTTTATGGACAGACGAATCGACATTTACGAGGGATGGAATAACAAATTTCCACAATCTTCATGAGTGGCAACCAGAAAACCCACACGTTAAGCGAGGATCATTATTTCAAAGACGTTTTAGTGTTAATGTAAGGTGTGGTATAATTGGAAATAATTTTATTGGGCCAATTTTACTACCTGAAAGATTGAACTCACAAAACTATCTTGAATATTTGAATGAAACAGTTCCCACTGTGCTAGATTCAATTCCACTCATGATGAGAAATACTTTCTTGTATCAGCAAGATGGAGCTCCTGCACACCATGAAAGACAAGTTCGAAATTGGTTTGATATAAATTCGGCGGCGGACCTATAGCTTGACCGGCTAGATCTCCAGATTTAACACCATTAGACTTTTATGTATGGAGATACTTGAAAGAAGAAGTCTACAAAACAAACATTGAGACTAGGGAGCAGTTGGTTGATCGAATCAATAATGCCGGCAACAAAATAAAAGAAAATTTAGGAAATTTCAACATGGCTGCTGCCGTTAAAAGATGACTGCAACTATGCTTGTTACAAAATGGAAATCATTTTGAAAATTGTTTGTGAAGTTGAAAACTTAGAAATTCATATAATAAATTATTAAGTACTACACTGAAACGTTAATATCTCAAAAACTGTACATGATTAGATGAAAAACGAGGAAGCAATTTTGTATAAAATAGTCTATTAAATTTACATTTGAAATAAAAAACAAAAATTAATCTTAATTGAGTTTTTCGAGAAAAAATGAGTTTAATGAATTTTTTTGCTATTTCCCGCAAAATTTTTTTAATTCCACCAATGTTTTCTTTATGGAAAATACCATGCATGCTATTCCTACTTCCAGACAAGAAAAGCACTCTGTGCCTTTAAAACTATAGAAAAAAAATTGAGTTATCTTAATTTTTAGAAGAGTTATTGGCACCTACATCATTCAAGGCAGTGTACCATGCTAAAAAATTTGAAATGCAATTGAAGTGGGTAACGGTTCATTCCGGGCATATGCGTAGTGGACTTTTTTTCATGATATTGATCCAGCTACACGCCCTACTCGTTTGGACTCGTAGCAGTGGGACACCCTGTATAGGAAGCCTCGAAAAAATCAAACAGCTGGACACAGCCTGGAAGCCAATGCATTCACTTAAACTTCGGCAAATCAATAAAATCTCGATGATCAAAATACTTCAAAGGAACGTCATCCGTTGGACGTTTGAAATTTAATAGGGCGATATTAAGCCAAAGGAATATCGATGCCCATGTCAGGCAAATTTTCAACGCAATTAATATTACGTCTCGACAAAAATTTGGTGAAAATTATCTTAATTGTTTATAATCTCGGTTAATAATATAACCAGTTTCTTGGAAAATATTTTGCATTGGGAATTTGGTTGGGTGAAATATTTGAAAATACCTGAATCGGTGAACTGAAAACGAATTTGGTTCATGGCGCCCTATTTCAAAAAAGCATTGTGCAAAAAAAAATCGTCTAGCGCCGGCACTGCATGCAGAAAATATCTTGTTGATATCGACGTACTTATATGCCTAATCGTCTAGCATTATATCTCATTGCCAAAGTATCTATATACATGTAATACAATATTGTGGAAGTACTTGATGTAAATATTGTGATAAATGTTTCTATTTTTAAATTTAATGGAAATTTGTGTTTTTTTTATCGCACACTGTCTGTGTTATATCTTAATTTAAAAGGTTTAGGCAGAAGTGATATTGAACTGATTTATTACTTTGATGTGTTTTCTTCTCAATTGATAATATTCGTATACGCAGTCTTAGTTACGATAGCCGGAAAAAAAATTTAATTGCGTATTTAAAAGTAATATAGAATTGGTTAATGCAAAATAAGCAGAAGAGTAATAAATAAGTAAAAAAATACTTTAAGCAGTAGTAACTCAAAGCAGATTTTTTCTTTTCGAGGAAAGAGATCATCTTCCTTAAATAGGATACGTCGAAGGCATAGCGACAAAATCGTAAACAAACCAAACTATTTCAAAATTATTTCCTGCTGGTGGTTCTGAACTCAAAATTCTACATATTTAAATCCATTCCAGATTTCCTCATGTTAAGGGGGATTTATGGTAGCCTTCATTCGTTCATCGTTCGTTTATTGTTTCTGATATTTCTTTAACCAATCAAAGAAATACGAATGAATAATAACGGCATTTTTCCAGGGATTGTTATTGAAGAGCCATGTGAGCCACCTCGCACTGTGACCTAAAAAATATTTTGTGCTGAACCCTGATTAATTATTCTTTCAGTCAATATTCAGGCTCTTCTTTCTCCCAGTTGTTTACTACAGCATGTAGTTCTGCTAGAAAGACGGATTGGAACCCAAGGATTTCTTTGCTGGGAATGGAAAGTTGCCTGTAGTTCACCCAGCTTTACCACAGGAAGGCTAAATAAAACTGGAGTCCGCATACTTGTCCGGACTGGTTAACCAATCAGCCATTTATCCATCGGCATATGCTGTTCCACCTTAGATTAGGGTTTTTTGGTCAAGCTTTTTTCCTTTAGCGCCGTACTTGAGCCTGCGCCAAATGGCCAAAAAAGTGAAAAATGGGCTCAGTTACCAGTGGTTGCCACGAGGAGGCAGCATGTAATACTTGCGAATTGTGACCAGGTTACCCATTACATAATTGTACCCATCACGCGGCTGCCTAGTACATGACCAGAACTGCTCACGTGATGCGCATCCTACCGGAAAGTTACGAAGCTGGTAGATTAATCGACTCAACTTTGGTTTGCCCTCCAATAGACGCCAATGAATCCGTTTTTAAGTCAGAAAATTATTTATAGTTATGCAAACATAGATCATGTTTCAGTTATAGATCATGTAAACGTGTCCAGTCTCGATTACGTTTTTTTATTTAGCGGCTCGTCAATGTCAGCTAATGATCAATGTGAGATTACATAGAAAAGATGAAAATATTGAGCGAATATTGGCAAATAAATACAGAGAAACCTCATTACAACGGACATCGATGGGACCAAAAATTTGTCCGTTATAGTGAGGTGTCCCTTAAACTGAGGAATTGTGATTTTTTTTTATAAAAATTTTATTGCGATTTGCGACGTACGATGGAAATCGATCAAGAAATGGCCAAGTTTCTTTATAGTTGACCATATTACAGAACTTTATCTAAAAATCATTTTAGAATGCCATTTCCATCGTGCATGCTGAATTTCATAAAAATGGGATAAGAAATGGCCAACTTTTTTCGTAATTGGATATATTCCAGTACTAACTAATGCCCTTATCATCGCAAAAATGTCTGTCCGTGTGGCTCTAATAAAACGTCTGCTTAACTAAGGGAGGTTTTCATGGAAAAACTTCGATTTCGCATGGGATTTAAAAGTGTGTCCGTTGTATTGAGGTGTCCGTTAAAGTGAGTTTCTGTTGAAATGAGGTTTCTGTCCGCTAAAGGCTTCAAAATAATAACAAATTAAATAAATCAAATGATTTTTAGTAATAAAGTTAGGATTTGATGAAACATTTTGAATTATCTTCTATTTAGTGTCTAATTTGGAATTATCTTCTATTTAGTGTCTTACGAGGTGGAGCGTAAAAACTAAAACACTTTTCACATTTTCCACATAGTCCAGGCGACTGGTCATTTAACCGAAGGAATTTTAGTTTAAAAAAATACTGTCCGACTGGGAAGCAGCTGAACCCTCCAATAAAAATGATAAAACCAATAAAAACAAAAAAAAAGAGAGAAATTCAGAAAGGCAAAAATTGTCTAAGCTAAAGAATCTAATTTGAATAGACAAGAGAATTCCATAACAAGAGAATAACGTCTCGACCAGGTCTTCAACTTTAAAAGCACATAAAACAAGGAGGGGGCCTTTTAAAGATCTACAATTCCGCACGTCATTAACAAACTCACTCAAAAACCGAAAATGAATATAATCATCCAAAATTTTGGAAAATCCTCGATATTTGAAACCCATTGACTTTTGTGGTAATGCCCAAAATGTAAATACAGAAAGTATGAAAGGAGAGGGTCATAAACCCTTTTAAAATTAAACATAATCCCAAAAATGTTGTCTTGACATTATACGCTTTAAAAGCAACATAACGCCAGAAAAAACAAATGGGGATAATTTCAATGAGGCTAATTGGCCAATTGGTCGCGGTTTTGGGCTAATTTTAATTTTTGATTTTTTGGCTATTTGGTTTTTAGCAATTATTCGTGTCGAACAATCAGTGGAATTCAGTTCAAAATGAAAATTCTCTTGGTCAAGGTATTGCGACTATGATATTCTAAAAAAATTGTCAAGTTCTGTGTTTCGTTGTGTGGAACTCAGAGAGTAGAGTAAAACGCGTCCGCTCATTTTTATGATTAACTTGGGAAGCCATTAGCAGCATTTATTATGGACATAAAATTCTAGAACAATTCATTTAGAAAAGGTTTCATCGGCTGGGAAGTTTCAATCATTTTTATATTTAAATTCGGGTGTTGGGTGCGTCTCAATAGGGTAGGGGTTGACCGTCTATAGCCATGTATCTCGTGGTCTATATTCCAACGCTGCAACTATGTAGAAACCACCAAATGTGTCTAGTATACATCTACGTGGTAACACCCGGGCAACGATGTGAAGTATCGGCGAAATACTAGAGGCGAGTGCAGTACACTATAAATGAGCAATGAGCAGAACAAATATGGAAACTAATACATAAGGTGGTACACCTGTTGTTCAGGTAAATCCACCCTCTTCGGAGGTCGATCTCATGGATTCTGGGTGAGACCAGCCATTGCTATACTACAATTATTTTAACCAATCCCAAGACATGTTGGTGGATGGACAGTCGTTCTACAAACGAAGAAAAGCTTCACAATGAATGTATAGAGCTAATAATGCATTAGTTGAAGCCAACAATATAAACAAGCAACTGAATGTTACAATTGCTTGGATGCAGGAGCGTATGAAGACGCTTGAAAACGAAGTTAAAGCTCTTAAGCCAAAGGAGGACATCGGTTCTACTCCTAACTCCACACAACTCCACAAGAGTACCATACGGATGAAGAAGAACTAGCTCGAGAAACTGAGTGGATTAGAGTTAAAGATGGGAGAAAAAAAAGGAGACGGAATAATACGCCCTCCCCACATCAATTAAAGGATGATGTTCTAAATATTATCCAGAAACAACCAAAAAAAAAATACCTCCACCACCACCAATAGTAATGGATGAAGTCAAATACTACGATATACTCTATGAGAAAATAAACTGATACTGATAAGTTTAATGCAAAGGTGATGACTGGAAACACCATCAAAATAAACTTAGAAGATGCTGAATAACATACAGAAAAATGACAAAAATGTTAAATGAAGAAAAACGTGCTTGGCACACGTTTGAAGATAAACAAACCAGACCAATTAGGGTCATGGCTAAAAACTTACACTCTACGTGTAAACCATACAAAATAATTGATGACCTGAAAGCAAAAGGATTTAAGGCAACTGAAGCATCGATTAAGCCAAAAAGAGAAAGGCAAAGTACCTCTCACCATGTTTATGTTGACCTTCATCTTGGGGTGCAAAGTGGTTATTCAGCCTCTAAGAAGATGCACGCTTGTACCACAATGTAAACAATGTCAAGCCTATGGACCTACACAAAAATATTGCAACAGGGAATCCAGGTGTGTCAAATGTTTAGGTAAACATCATACCAAAGATTGTGTAAAAGCCCAAAATGTTCAACCTAAATGTGTTCACTGTGGAGAAAACCATCCGGCTAACTACAGAGAATGCAGCGTTGCTATTGAACTGCAAAACATCAAAAATAAGAACGTGATTGCTAAAAATCCAAGTTTATTCAGGAAGCAAGCGGTTAAGATGAACCGACCCGAAGTAAATCGTAGAGTGTCGGGAACTACTCAAGGACAATTTGGCAAAATGACTTATGCTCAAGTAATGATGAGCAACGGAAATCCAGGAAAAATTGCTCAAAATGACGATATAAGTCAAACACTTAAATTAATTTTAAGCAGACTAAATACATGTGATGAGCGATTACAGAAACTAGAGGGCAGCACTAAGGGAGCCATCCCTAAACAGAAAAACGGCCAATGATCTTGGAATGCCAATGGACTGATGCAACTTCAACAAGAACTGCAAGTGGTCCTGGACACAGAAAAAATCGATGTATGTCTCATCACGGAAACACACTTCACTAGACAATCATCAATCATTAAATTTTAAAATTATCAAATATATCACACTATTCACCCTGGAAACACTGCTAAAGGAGGTAGTGCTGTTATAATTAGAAAATAGTATTCATCACTATGAGGAGTTAAAATTTGAAATGGAAGAAATACAAGCAACTGATGTTATTGTCAAATCCAAAAGTAGTTCTATTTGTATTGCTAGTATTTACTGCCCTCCGAAGCACTCCAGATTAACATCGACTAAGGGGTAAAGAACTCCTAAAAGCTATCAGAAAAATGCAGTTGTGAAGCCCTCTCAACTGGAAAACCAACCTACTGGCCAACTGATCCAAAATAAAGTACCAGATCTGATTGATTTATTCATAATAAAGAACATATCTGTAAATTATGTACAAGTAGATGAAAGCCATCATGACTTAATCTCTGATCATTCACCAATATTTCTAACGTTAAGTGAAAAAATCATTCAGAAAGAAAGAAACCCATTCCTAGTAAATAATCGCACTGATTGGGCATGTTTTAGACTATAGCTAGAAGAAAAAATTTACTTAATGGTTCCATTAAAGACTGAAGAACAATTAGACAAAGAAGTTCACAAATTTGTAAACGATATACAGCAATCAGCTTGGGAAAATACTCCTGAAATTAAAACGAAAATCAAGGGAAACAACTACCCTATGGAAATTAAGGAACTACTCGCAGAAAAAAGAAGAGCGATAAGAGTATGGCAACAAACAAGGGCCCCCCAAGATAAAACTCATTTGAACAATCTCAGTCAACAATTAAGAAGAGAGATCAAAGAATTGAAAGTTGAATCAATCAGCAACTATTTAAGAAAATTAACTAATGATAACAGTACTGATTATTCTCTTTGGAAAGCAACCAAAAGAATCAAAAGACCAATATTGCAGATTCCCCCAATAAAAATAGCAGGTGAAAAATGGGCTAGAAATAATGAAGACAAAGCTCGAGAATTTGCCGAACACCTCGAAAAAATATTCCAGCCACATGACGACCAAACGTTGGAAGCCGAGATAATAACTGAACAAGCTGTGCAAGAAAGTAAAGAAATCCTACCGACAACAACAAAAGAAGTCATGCGTGAGATAAAAGCTAATATGAATATGAAAAAAGCTCCTGGGTACGATCTTATTACTGCAGAAATCTTAAAAGAACTGCCAAGGAAAGCTCTGGTGAAACTCACCAATCTTATAACTGCAGCATTTAGAATCAAATGTGTACCAAGCTTATGGAAAATTGCAGAAGTAATTATGATCCCAAAACCTGGGAAACCACCGGACATAACATCGTCTTATAGGCCAATTTCGCTATTGCCAGTCATGTCCAAACTCTTTGAGAAGCTTCTGGTAAAAAGATTAAATCCGATAATCGAGAGTAAAAACTTGATCCCAAATCATCAGTTCGGTATTCGCAACCAACACTCAACAATTGATCAAGTACACAGAATAACCAGTATAATTGAGAAAGCATTAGAGGAGAAAAAAGTCTGTTCAATAGTATTTCTAGACGTTGCACAAGCGTTTGATAGAGTGTGGCATGAAGGACTTAACCACAAGTTAAGGAATCTTCTACCAATGCAATTTGCTAAGATACTGGAATCATATTTGAAAGATAGGTTCTTCAGGATTAAGTTAGATGATACATTTTCTGAATTGAAAGAAATCAATGCAGGAGTTCCACAGGGCAGTGTATTAGGGCCGGTTTTATACCTACTATACACTTATGATCTTCCTACATTAGAAAACAACACGGTGGCAACTTTTGCAGATGATACGGCGATCTTAGCTGTTGGAAAAAGCAACGAAGAATTAACACAGAAGTTACAATCAGCTATAACTCAAATATATAAATGGACAAAAATATGGAGAATAAAACTAAATGAAGCTAAATCAGTTCACATCAACTTTATAAACAGACGATTCGAACATATTCAGATTACCATAAATTGGAAAATAATACCGCATGCGAACACAGCTAAGTATCTCAGCATGATCCTGGATGCTAAACTACAATTGAAAGGACACGTCAAGAAGAAAAGTGAAGAATTAAGACTTAAATACAGAAAAATGTATTGGCTGATGGGAAGGAACTCTTCTTTATCAACATACAACAAGCTTCTACTTTATAAGCAAATATTGAAACCAATTTGAACTTATGGTATTCAGCTTTGGGGTTATACCAAACAGAGCAACGTACATATCATCCAAAGATTTCAGAATATGGTATTAAAGAACATCGTTGATGCATCTTGGTATATCAGGAACAATGACCTCCATATGGACCTTAAAATGAACCTCATCTTAAACGAAATGATCTAAAATCCACTACAAAGAATCCAGGAATCGTTCCCTCCAAGACTGTCGAGCTACCTGATTATTTTAAGTTTTTGAGTGTAAGTTTAACTACGAGATCTAGGACTCAAAATCCCTGTCAGTGCTATTTGTGCTAGATTGCTCGAAGTAAATGATATCCATGCAACTTCGATTTCTTGAAAATCAAAACAAAATTTAATCTTAGTACAAAGACTACTCTTGATATAGCGACCGCTTTGAGAGTTGCTACCAAAAAGCGGGCGATAATTGAGCCAGGATTGTAAAAAAGCCTGGAACAGAAGAATGGCGAGGTAAAAAGTTTCTTTTGTGCTAAGACAATAGATTTTGTAACCATCAAAGCTCAAATGAGCACACCAATCCAATGTCCCATAGTTTACTGCCATACTCTTGAAGATTTTCTTTCTCATATCGAGAAACAGCGGGATATTAGAAATCAGCACTTAAAATTTGAAATTGACGGTGGCGGTGGTTTTTTGAAGGTGTGCCTGTCTATTCAAGATGATTCAACTGAAATTTGTCAACAGGAGAAAAAACGTCAAAAGTATGATTTTGCTGACTCAGGCGTTAAGAAAATCTTTATTCTTGCTATTGTGAAATCGGCTCAAGAGAATTATGAAAACGTATCAGCAATATGGAAAATATTGAAAATTGAGGATTTTTCTGGTACGATAGCGACTGATCTCAAATTAGCCAATATTCTGGCAGGGATTATGTCTCATTCAGCGACGTACCCTTGTACATGGTGCCCTTGTGAAACCACAAATTTGGAAATAGTCAGCCATATGCAAGATGAATTTGTTACTGAAACAACAGAATGGATCAACCTATGCAATATTCAATGAGAATTTACTCAAGGTGGTGCCAAATTCAATGGCAATTCATGTAGAATATTATTGAAAAAAAGTGGATAATCTCCGATCGTTTTGCTCCATTGGTTGTTTGAAATATGTGGAAACACTGAAGGATTTTGATCGTGTAGTTCACAATTGTTTTGGAATCGAATTAAATGATTATTACAAAGAATCTATCGCTCAATTCAAGACTAGCTATTTGGCCCTAGGGCTATCAGTCACACCAAAAATACATACAGTATTTTATCATATAGAAAATTTTTGTGAAGGCCATAGAAGAGGGTTGGGGTTTTACAGTGAACAGGCCATGGAGACAGTGCATTCTGATTTCAAGACAATGTGGAACAAATATCAAGTTTCTGATAACCATCCAGATTATAATGATAAATTAATGAGAGCTGTAATTGAATATAATAGTTACCACATATAATTAATTGAATCAAACTTGAATTAGCGTTACTGAAATAAAGGTTTTTGTTCTTCTCGACTTTCATGAGTTTTGATTTGTACGAAATAATTCATTATATCCCCACATATGTGTTTAGAAGACATCTATCGACAAAGAGAGAAATAATTCGCAAATTAGCAACCTTTTGACCTGTACTTTTCTGCATTCTCTTCCTGAGACTTTCCTCAATCGATCTTTGTATGCTGGAATCCTCCAGAAGGGCATACAAAATAAGATATTTCACTTTTTCAGACCAAAAAACCGTTTTTTTGGTTCCAATTTTCGAATTTTGGCGCAAAAATGTAAACTGGTCGGTGGATGATTTCAAAAAAACTTTTATCTTATTTGTTAGACCTTAGAGAACATGATGCCATAAAAAAAACAGAAGTGCAAGCACTTCTGGGTTGAGCCGCGTTCAGATGAGCCGTGCTGGATCACCAAACTAAAAGTACCTAGTTTTTGAGAAGCGGATACTTATTTAAATAATAATAGAATACTCAAAGACTTAAAGTGAATCTTAATGCATTATAGTTTGGACAGTGTCAATATATTTTAATCCCATCAAAAAAACTTTAATTTCCAATAAAACACCAAGCCAAAACTCACAAATATACAGACAATTAATGTGATCAAAATCGTTAAAACACAAACCTCTTTATTAAAAAAACGCTACCTACTCAATCAAAGTCGTTAAATTAATATGATAATGCAGCATTTTGTAAAGGCTGTCTGAATTAATATGACATATTCTGTTGTTGAGTGCAATACAATCATGTAAAATGACATTAGACAACCAGTAGCTGTGTCAATTCACAAATCATATTATTCCATATAAAAATATGTGCTAAGTGTATCTGGTTACAATTATCAGTAATTATGAAATGCAAATTGCTTTAAATTACATTAGACAAGACACTACACGCACAACTAAACTGAATTTTAAATCACACATTTTTTTTTTTTTTTTTCAATTCATAAATGTTGAAATACGATCACTTAAGAGTCTTAAGACTTTCAATTTCGAAACAAAAAATGATAAAATTCGGTAAGCGAATATAAAAGGCGCTAAGACAACAATAAAATACTGCGCTATACACAAAGTTCTCGGTAAATGCACATAAGCGATTTTAAGTACTTAACAATAAACAAAACAAAAATATTACAATATAATTAATGAATCATAAATATGCTTGTATGTACAAATATACATACACATAAGATCATTGACCATTAATTGTCTGGAAAACTGATGGTTTTAAAAAGATAAACAAATTCGCGATATTTTAAATGTCGCTCACCAATTATTGTCCGACAATTAATCATTTTGCGTATTTTACAAAAAACACAAAAATTGTGTATTTCAAAATGATCGAAACACGCATATTTAATTAATAACCACTGTCTGGTAATAATGATTAAGATAAAATTAGAAATTGTACGAAAAAACGCGCGCATACGAACGAAATTTTTTTTTTTTATAATTAAGGACCAACTCGTGCCAAAGAAAATTAATTAATCAAAGATTATAATTTACCATAACGCTTACCTTCTAATTATCATTTGTATGTATATGCGTAAACATCATAGATTATGTAAAGTACAAAACGAAATTGTTGTAAGCACTTTTTATTAATAAATTTATAAATAAATTCGTTTTCAAAAAATTTCAAAAAAAAAAACAAACGAAAAACTCTTCTTCACACCAATAATAAAAAAAATTGTCACAATAGAAATAAACAATTAATAAATTAAACCAATTACATTAAAAAAAAACAGAGATTATCATCGAGATGATTTTAAAATAAACGGATTATTACTAACAGAACACATAATTAATTTAATTATTGCGAGCACACTACAATTTGGTTCACTTTGATTTTAATTTTTTATTGTTAATTATTTCGAAAAAAAATTTCAACAAAAAAAAAAAAATTAAGAATTATTTCGATTATTTCGTGTATACTTGGTGTTTTAAAAATATTTTAGTAAAATTGATGAATTCTATTTTTTCACATCTATATCTACCGGCGAAAGATATTAGACTGACTCACAGAGTACATGCTCTCACAGTGAAACACAAGAATGAAAAAATTTAAGTTTTGTTTCTTTTTTTTTTCTTTTTTTTTTTATTAAAAATATCGCGAAATTAATAATTTTTATAAGCAATAAAAATATGATATATAACATAAATAAATACAGAAAGGCCTCGAATAACGTTCGTTGTATAAAAATTTTGGAAGACTGGGTCCATAAGATAAAAAATTTATAAAATTTTATTTTTATTTTATTTATTCTTCAAAAAATAAAACAAACAGATCACATGATCCAATTATATGTTGGCGGATACATATTAGCAATATACATAATACATAAAAAGAAAGACAATATTAAATGTAACATTATTAATCTTAAGCTTAAATGTTCTGAGAGATCCGAACGAAAAGAAATCAATTGAGTTAAAAAAAATTATTGTGTGTATTTTGCAGACTAATTAATGGAGAATTATTTCTAAGATTAGAGGATTGCGGATATTATATCGGTTCTGAGATCTAAAATTTACTTTATCTGCAAGATTGGAATCAATCATTCTGTTAATAATTTTAAACAGTGTTAGCTATCCACTATAATCCTTCTATTATGAAGTGAGGTAATGTTAAACTGTGACAAACGCCATTGGCTTTATAATATAGAAAGCGTGTAAACTTTTTCTGTACTCTTTCAATATTGTATGAATAAATATTGTAATAAGGATTCCAAATGAATGTTAAATACTCCAAATTACTACGAACAAGACCATTGTACATGCTTATAAAAGTTTTTGGAGAACTAAAACTAGAACCAGTTCTCATTAAAAATCCAAGCATCTTGTAAGCATTGTTAACTAATTAATTTATACGAATATTAAATAAGAAATTTTAGTCCATTATATTTTCCAAATCCCTGACAAATGGACAAGATGTGAGGGGAGGGTATAATCCTGAATTCTGTAAGAATAACCGTTGAACTCCTCTCTACATTTAATTCGTAGTACTGCTAGAATTGCAGAAGAAACCGAGCACCCAGTGCTTATTCCGGTTCGGTCTCAGATTTCTGCGAGCGAAAACCCTAAAAGAGAACTTATCCTAATTAAAAATAAATTAAAGGCTTTGCATACCCAAATTCAGTCCCCCCTTAATCTTGACAATCAAGATGGGAAACAGCAATGTATACAGTTAGTCAGCCGGTTAAAGCTTATCCAGGCTAGTCTAAATTGATTAAATTATTCTAAGTCGGTCTCAGAAGATTTACCAGAAATTAAGGATAAAATCCAAAACTGACTGGATATTTTAGATCGCATGGATGACTCGCTGGATGACTCATTAAATGCATTAAGTGGGATCCATGTTGACAATCTGCAAAGTGATAATTCTTCTGATGAAGAAACCGTAAATCGAGTGAAGTTTAAAACTAGGGAACTCTTTAATCAGGAACTTCCTAATCAGGAAACTACTAACGCTCCACAAGGGGAGCAAATAACTGAAATTATTAATGCTCTACAAGGTGAACAAATAAATGAAGATGAGTTAGCCTACTCCGAGCAATGCGCGCTTGTTTCATGATGAAGGAGATTGCAATTAACGACAGAAAATTGGTCCTACATTTGAATCATCACCAGGCAGAAACAATCTCTCGCGGAATCATAACACTCAGTCCCTCCGTCGATCGCGTAACTCAAGTCCATTACAAACTGCCAATTCTAGTAGACCTTCCGTCTCACAGAGTAATCATATAGTTATAAAGGCATATCTCCAGCGTGAAAATATTAAGCGTTTTCTGTTCAAAGTTGAGAATTCAGCTGAAAACAATCGTATTCCTTTATTTCAAATGGTCACTGACTTTAACTATTTGCTAAAAGATTCTGTCGTTGACTATTATTGGATATTTATAGAAAGGAATCCCGGGGTTACGTGGTCTCAAATTAAAATTGCATTGACGAAACGTTTCCAAGACCGGCGAAGTGATGATGAAATTAGATGGTCGTTAGAGGCACGGAAACAAAAACCATGCGAATCATTCAATGAGTTTTACAGAAACATACTAAAAATAGCACTTCAATTTGAAACTTCATTGAGTGATGAGCAACTCATCAATATTATGCGTCGTAATATGACAGCTGGATTACAAGATAAGTTGGTCGATCAGCAGTTTTCAAGTATAGGAGAAATGGCACGTAGATGTATGGCGTACGAAGATACTTGGCTAAGAAGAGGTTTTGTTCCGGAAATGCTTTGTGCAAATCGCAAATACGTTCATGCAATAAATCATCAACATCAAGGGGAAAATGAATTAGAAACAGAGGCAGATCCTAATTATGAGCGATAATTATTTGAAATCCAGCATAACCGATATTCAAACCCAGTTACATCTAATCAAACTAAAGCACATCCATCTTCCAATTACCAACGAGGGTCAGATCGTCCATATTGCTACGGATGCGGGGTACTGGTATCCTGAAATCGAATTGTGTAAGGTGCCAGAATCAAGGGGGAAACGATGGTCGGGGGTGGATGTCTGGCTATACTCCACTTCACAAAACGCAGATTGCTACCAAATCCCAAGGAGAGCAAATATCCCTGGTCGAAGCGGCAATGAACATGGATCCCGAGTTGGAGACCATGATAACCAATCGACGGAGGTAATTTCATCCCATTCCACTGCAAAACCACTACCAGTAAAAACCATGAAGGCCTCGGCCCAGATCACTTAAATGCTGGGTAACTCGTCATCACATTAAAACTTCTATTCTAGAAACCATAATTACCGATGATACTGATGGACGGCCATACGCAGATGTACTGATATTGAATAAATCATATTGTGGATTACTAGACAGCGGAGCTAATATATCCGTCTTGGGGAAAGGTTGCGAGGAATTTCTAACAACTTCAAACATGCACTTTCGTCACATGCCTACTAGAGTGAAAAGTGCTAACGGATCGTCTGAAATTATCTTAGGCCACATTACAGTGCCCATATCATTTGCGGGGCAGATTCACGACATTAAATTGCATCTCGCGCCGAATTTAAGCCAACAATTATATTTGGGAATGGATTTTTGAAGTTATTTGGTTTTAAGATCCACATACCCAGATTAAATCAAGCACCTTTCACCGTAAGTGAACTAAATTCCACTCCAAGCGGACCTAATACGCAATTGCAACACGACTTATACCAGAGCCTTCTAGAGTATAGAGCCATAATCTTAATGACGTATTTTTTAGAAGCCTTTTTAGTGGTATAACTTTTCACTGATTTCCATAGGAATCCATAGTAAAAATGGTGTTTTTTAGCTTCAAGTTTTTCAATGAAAAAAGCAAAAATATTATAAAATGTTTATATAAACGTTTTCTACATATCTTTAACAGCAATTTACAAGAAGGTTATATTGGTACTAAGTAAATATTAGTTGCAGAAATATTAAAATTAAATTATTTCTAAAATATATTTTTCGAACTTTCATTTTGAAAAATACATCAAAGTTGGCTCTGACGAATTAAAATAATACTTGCTAAATTTATCTTTAGTTTTACTAGTGTACGTAAGATGTCTAAAATGGTTACAGAAAAATACGAAAAAAAATTATTTAATCGCAAAATTATCACACGTTCCTATATTTTGTGAATTTGTTTTGCTTTTTCTACAATTTTAGAACTTGAAATTTTCCCAGGTGGTAATTTTTGGTACGATTTTTCAAATTTTTACGACCGTCACTGCCATCTATGTAATGTATATTTACTTAATGAGCAAGAAACGAATCGTAGTAAGCTTTTATTTCAATTTGACTAGAATGCTGTTGTTATTAAATTTTTTTAATATTTTGGTTTAAATAAATCAATTATTACAAGAAAATGAAAACGATTTACTTAAACGATATTCATATATGTTGAAATTCAAACATTTATGAAAGTATTTCAGAAATCATAATTAAGAATTTGTAACGTTTTCATTTAAAAATTTGTCTTAAGACTGATTTACATTCCAAAAATTTCGCAGATGCAGACTTCAAATCAAAAATTCGTTTTCTTTACACATAAAAAGTAAATTTAAACAAAAAATGTCATAAACCAATGCAAATGATTAGTTTTCTTATTTATGTAGCCTTTTCTTACTTATTTATTCACGCATCGACGATTTTACAGAAAAAAGAAGAAACTCGACATCTGCAAAAAAAGCAGACGAGGTAAAAAACCTCGTTTGTTTCTCGGGTTTCATTTGACTTTTTTAAGCAGATGATTGTTTTTTCTCTTTTTGTCTTTGTAATTTTTCCTATGTTGTGTTTCAATTTTTTTGCAGACGTCGATTGTCGTTGAAAGTAAATCAGTCTTTAGGAAAAAAGTGATTTCCCATAAGTTTTGTGTACTTTACTATGAAAAGTTTGGTTTTTCCTCGTTTCTAATTCCTTTATAAAAACTGTGTTTTTTAGACTATGGCTTTGTATAATCAAGGTTGCTTTGATAATACTCCAGCAAGTCATTCAGGAGTTTCCTTTGTTTGCAACATTGGGTCTCGGTAAAACCACCCTCATTTCTCATGTTATCGATGTGGGTAATACTAAACCAATCAAATAAAGGTACTACGCGGTATCGCCGGCGAAAGAGAAAGTAATTTACGAGGAGTTAGATCGTATGCTTGCACTTGGAGTGATCGAGGAAAGCTTTAGTTCGTGGAGTAGTCCTGTTACGTTGGTGTGCAAACCAAATGGTAAAGCAAGATTGTGCCTTGACGCCAGAAAATTGAATGCGGTCACAGTGAAGAACGCTTATCCCCTTCCGCTTATTGATGGGTTGCTGGGGAGTCTCGACAAAACAAGATTTATTACAAGTCTTGACTTGAAAGATGCCTTTTGGCAAGTACCTTTAGATCAGCGGTCGAGGGATAAGACGGCCTTCGATGTTCCCAGACGACCGTTGTATCATTTTACCGTCATGACCTACGGACTATGTAATGCGCCGCAAACTATGTGTCGCTTAATGCACCGCGTTGTTCCGAATGAACTACAACATCAAGTTTTTGTCTATTTAGACGATTTGTTGATTACATCTGCGACGTTTGATGAACATGTCCAGTTATTGATGCAAGTTGCAGGTTTATTGAAGAGGGCTAACCTTACAATAAATATCGAAAAAAGCAAATTCATGCTACGAGAAATTCGATACGTGGGGTACATTGTTGGTGATGGTATCATACAAGTGGATCCAGAAAAAGTGTCTGCTATCACCGCCTATTCGGTGCCGAAAACCGCAAAACAGGTCCGCTGATTTTTAGGGATGGCTGGGTGGTATGTCTTTCATAATGATGCCAACTTTAAGCGCGATCTGTCAACAAGTTTCTTTACAGCAGTTAGTTAAGTCGGTTCACCTCATTAGTGCACGGCAATTTTTACGATGAACGATGTTGAACTAGTAGAAATTTCATTTACAACACAAAATTTAAGGCAAACTCTTGCCTTAAATTTTGTGTTGTAAATGAAATTTCTTGTGCTGATGCGAAAAAAGTAACTGGAATTATGGGAAAAAAAACTGGTGGATTTTACACAATGTTAACGCACGCCATCATACCGAGGTACGATTGTGAACGAACATAAGGTTAACAACACAATAAATACCATCGATCGACCATCACATTCACCTGGTTTAGCACCAGGCGACTTTTCCTATTTCCTACACACAAATTACTACTCTGTGGAACCCGTTTTGACTTCATTGAAGCCATAAAACATAATTCAGGGCCCGAATTCCGGATCAATGACAAATGAGAATGAGAAATGACTTTATGTTTTATTTCGCCTACTCTAAATAAAAATGCAACCGACTAGTTGAAATAAAAAATCAAGTCATTTCTCATTATCATTTGTCACCGAACCGGAATTCAGGCCCTGGAAAGTGAATACTTTGAGGGCGACAAAATAAATTTTCATGATTGAACTTAGAATTTGTGTTTTATTTAAAAATTCCCGGTACTTTTTTGACAGAATGTAAAATAGGATTGTCTCACAATAAGAAAGAGAAAAATAAACGTTTAATTGCCTATGTACATTTTTGCTTCTTGAAGATCAAAACCACATTTCCAAAAAATGCGTTTTTGGTTATCTCTTTTCTCCAATAAAGATTGAACAAGAACAACGAATGTTTTAGAGTAATGGTTGTAATCGTGATCCTAATGGAATTAATGTGGTCAAGTGTTTTTTTTATTAGTGATTGGGTCGTGATTGTGATAAGTGCCTTACAAAAATAAGTGTTACAAATAAACTTCTTTTATGAAATTGACCACGGAGGAGGAACCACGGGGAGAGATTTATTGTACATTTGAGTACCAATTGCTGAGAGGCAAAAGGAAATATACAGTATTGTGATTAACTTGCAATACAGTACTAAAAAATATTGCTGTCCAGAGGTTGAAATTACACAAGGTATGTTATTGTTAAGTGTTTAATGTTTTACGCAATTTGAAATTAATGCAGTTATTTTCATACTCAGAAATAAATGTTCCCCGTCAAAACAACAAATGACAAGTGCAGGCCAATCAAGTAGTAATCAAAATTTAAATAGCACCGTCAATAAGGTGGCGCACGAAAAGATCGTATTACGATCACTGTAATTGAAATTGATGACTTTGGAGAATTGAACAATACCGCTTGCCACACCTCATCTCAGAGTCTGAAGTTTTATATATTTAAACAAAATATGAAAATCCGGTGGAATTTGCAACTAGCCTACCGAACACGTCCCCAGGTGGTGGATAGGGGATGGATTCACCGGTTCCCCAGACCAAAACTTCGTACAGCATTTGTTCCTAATGTAAGAGGCGGCTGATTTCTTACCTTCCAATAGATATAAAATGCAAAGGGAAGCATACCCTGACCAATAAACCAATATAAGTAGTAGTTCAAAAAACCATACGGTGTAGCGAATCGAGCAACCAGTACCGGCGACCTTCGGGAGTGAGCAAGAGGCTCTCAGTCATCGAAATTCAACGACCACAATGACTCCGCAGTGGTGCATGGTGCACTTGGCAACTGGTACAGATAACACTACAAGCACTGCTACTGCTAAGACACACTTGGCTGTAGTAGCCGTAAACATAACACGGGAAAATGAGAATCCCTTTCAAAAGGGTAACCAAATGTTGACATCACCTACAATCATAAAAACGGGTTCTGTCGGGGATAGCAATTCGATATTTTCTTCTCCCATAACTAACTCAAATGGTGAAAGTGAAAGATGCATACTTCTTAATCATACTTCATACTTTACTAAAGAGAGAGAATGCAGACCTGAAACGATACATCCAATCAGAACATGAAAATTATAAAGTCTGTAGTGAATATCACACAGACGAAGAAGAACACGAAAAAGAAACAGAGGCTGATGGCCAGTGGACACTAGGGGTAAGAGAACTAAGAGAAATCGTCACCTTATATACAGGAAGTGGCAAGAGAATCTGATTGGATAATGAAGAAAAGCAATCCAAGAAGCAAGCATCAACATCGAGTAACTTATCAACTCAGCACAACCGGGAAAATCACCTCTACCTATTAATATACTTAATCTCAAAGACATCAAGGTAGTAGCTCTAATTAACGATGTCTGGAAGGTAAATGTCGCCCAAAAATTATTGGGCTAAAATTCATTTTTGGTTTTTGGCGATTATTCGTGGTGCCGTAAGAAATGTATTACAATTTAATTTATTTCCGCGTAAAAAATTATATTTGCAAATTGTAATCGAACAATATTCAAAATCTATCAATCACAGCGGATATATGGTTAAGTTTCGTTAAACTATTTGGTAACCATATTGGCACACAAGTAGTACTGAAGCAATAAGCAGTAACACAAACTATAATCAGCCATCGTCTATAATTAAGTAACGTGACCCTGGGAAAACGTGTTACATCATGTTCTTCACATAATTACTTTTAATAACTTGGGCTGAATTTGAGTATCAAATCACTCACTCTATTGTGCTACATGCAACAAAGGAACTAAATTATTACGCGTTAAATATAACACACCATGTAATTAATTGAGCCGTAAATAAATAAATACGTATTTAATCAATAAGGACGCCATTTAATTTAGTTTTTTATCAGTTTTTATGAATTAAACTAACAACAACAAACAATTATTTCGCGCAATTTTTTTTTTTAATGTTTTCCCTTTTGTGCAATAACAACTAATAGTAGTATAACGATATACAGTTATGTTATATTTAATTAACAGTTATCTCATCAAATTCAATTGATAAAATACATACTAATGTCGTACTTTTTAAATTAGAGATCAAGTTGGTTGGATGTTCATGATTCGTTGGCTATATTTGTGCGATCGACGATAAAAATAAAATTGAGCGCCAAATGAAAATTTATCATACAGATGCAGTTGCTTAAAAAAGTGTCTGGCGCACACTCTACGATTTATTATTATACAGATAAGAAAATAATTATGCAAATTGATCAAATCAAGTTGATCTTGACATTATGTAATTTTGTATTATTGTAATATTGTTTATTATTGGAATGACTTCCTTTAACAATATTGTATTGTAATTATCCAAATCATTTAACAACCAATTAAGATTTTAATAATTTTTGCCTTGTCTATTTGATAGAATATCGTATTTCTCAAGGAAACGTAGCGGGACAAAATTATTATTTATCGTTCTTAATCGTTTGGAAAATAATCTGTAACTCAAAAGAACATAAGATAAGTAAAAACATAAGAAAAACTTATTTAATAGTTGGAACTGTCAAATATATATTTCTTCATAAAAGAATTCTTCGCCTCGATGCAAGCAGGGGATCTGATGTTAACAACAGCTTATTTAAATTATCTGTATTACAGTCTACTTAAATTTCGGTGCGAAATTTTACCTATACAAATGGAAATATTTATTTCTGGGTTCTGCCGCTTCTTCAGACAATTGTTGCATTGGCAAAGGGGCATTCTCCATCTTCGCCTTGTATTTCCGTCATTAGTGTTCCTGAACCCAGCTTTGCGAAAATCGACATGGAGACCTAGCTTGCTTTTAAATTCGTCTTGAATTCTTTGTCTATTTCTTTGTATTAAAAGTTTGTCTATATCAGATTTAGCGGGCAAATCTTGAACGGCAAGTTTGTAAGCAATATGCTGTAAGCTTTCAAATAGCCGAATCCTGGCGTGTATAATATACACAAACCGAATTTTAATGAATCTGCATTAATCTCACTTGTTTTATTCAAATCGTTGAAATCTTTAGATGTAGCTCCACATATGTAACATGTCATTGTAGGTGTTGTGTCTTTTGCCGCATTAAACACTTTTGCGTCTATCATTGTTGTTAGTACCACCTTGTTTTTTACAAAAAATGATCTTCCATCGATTGTTAATGATATTGATTCCAATTTACTTACCGCACTTTCCAGGTAACTGACTTCTTCCTTCGTTAGCGGGGTGACGATGGAGTTGCATTCTGCCACAAATCACAATATTTTATTTTTCGTTCCATATACTATGCGCAGAGGAACAAACGAACTTTGAAAAATGTGTGAGTCGCACACGCTATCATTTTCAAACTTTTGTTTGAACTGAGCCTGTTTGAGCCTGTTGTTCTGCCAGAGTGTCCCATGTATCATCCTCATCTAATATTTCGACTAAATTGCTTTCAGGATTTAATTCATCTTCGGGTAAATCACTATCATCTGAGTCATCTCCATCCATTTCATCGTCCAAACACGAATTGCCTTTACATAAATTCTTTAGCACAAATACTGCATATATAATTCTACAGGCAACCGTTGAATGGTAATGCAACGTGCGATGCCGTAGTAGACATCAGAATCTCGATTTCACGAGACCAAAACATTTTTCGACTATGTTTCTCGTCCTTAAAAACAGTTGATTAGGTATAACGACATTTGTTACTTCCATTTTCTGGATTGTGGCAAGGAACTAGCAACCAAGGTTCCAAAGGAAATTTGTATAATTTCAACAAAATTTCTGCGTATTGCGTTATCCAGATCGCAGAATCGTCTACGGAACCTGGAAACCGAGTATTTGCGTAATTTATTCGCATATTTGAATCACAATAGGCAAGAACATTTATACTATGGTATCCTTTCCTGTTGCGAAACAAATTTCTACGAAAAAATTGTCATCCTCTGGTGGTGCAATTATGGCAACGTGGCATCCATCGATCGTTCCAAGCACTCCTGGCATCTGAAATTTTTCAAGTGTTATTGAAAGGAATTCAAATAGCCACCATAAGTACTAAGTAGGCATATTACCAGAGCACCCTGTATTTTATAGAGCCATAACAGAGCACCCTGTATTTTATAGAGCCATAATCAAAAAATCTGAGCTTTTATAAGGGAATTAGAAACGAGAAAAAAACGAAACTTTTCATAGTAAAACACACAAAACATATGGGAAATCACTTTTTTTCCTAAGACAAATTTTTAAATAAAAACGTTACAAATTCTTAATTATGATTTCTGAGATACTTTCATAAATGTTTGAATTTCAACCTATATGAATATCGTTTAGGTAAATCGTTTTCATTTTCTTGTAATAATTGATTTATTTAAACTAAAATATTAAAAAAAATTCATAACAGAATTCTGGTCAAATTGAAATAAAAGCTTACTACGATTCGTTTGGTTATTAAGTCAATATACATTACATAGATGGCAGTGATGGCCGTAAAAATTTGGAAAAATCGTACCAAAAATTACCACCTGGAGAAATTTTAAGTTCAAAAATTGTAGGAAAATCAAAACAAATTCACAAAATATATTAACGTGTGATAATTTTGTGAATAAATAATTTTTTTTCGTATTTTTCTGTAAATATTTTAGACATCTTACGTACACTAGTAAAACTAAAGATAAATTTAGCAAGTATTATTTTAATTTGTCAGAGCCAACTTTGATGTATTTTTCAAAATGAAAGTTCGAAAAAATATATTTTAGAAATAATTTAATTTTAATATTTCTGCAATTAATATTTACTTAATACCAATAGCCTTCTTGTATATTGTTCTTAAAGATATGTAGAAAACTTTTATATAAATATTTTATAATATTTTTGGTTTTTTCATTGAAAAACTTGAAGCTAAAAAACACCATTTTTACTATGGATTCCTATGGAAATCAGTGAAAAGTTATACCACTAAAAAAGCTTCTAAAAAATACGTCATTAAGATTATGGCTCTATACTCTAGAAGGCTCTGAGCCATAATCAAAAAATCTGAGCTTTTATAAGGGAATTAGAAACGAGGAAAAAACGAAACTTTTCATAGTAAAACACACAAAACATATGGGAAATCACTTTTTTCCTAAGACAAATGTTTAAATGAAAACGTTACAAATTCTTAATTATGATTTCTGAAATACTTTCATAAATGTTTGAATTTCAACATAAATGAATATCGTTTAAGTAAATCGTTTTCATTTTCTTGTAATAATTGATTTATTTAAACCAAAATATTAAAAAAAATTCATAACAACAGCATTCTGGTCAAATTAAAATAAAGGCTTACTACGATTCGTTTGGTCATTTAAGTCAATACACATTACATAGATGGCAGTGATGGCCGTAAAAATTTGGTTAAATCATACCAAAAATTACCACCTGGGGAAATTTCAAGTAAAAAAATTGTAGGAAAAGCAAAACAAATTCACAAAATCTTAAGTACGAGTGATAATTTTGTGACTAATGCTGTGTGCCTCAGAAGACTTTTCAAACTAAACTTTTCAAATTTTGAAGTTTTCGCTATTTCCTCATAGATGCTATATGAAAAGTCAATTTAAGAGGTTACTTTTCGACGAATTTTCAATTTGTATGAGTAGGCTTTGACTTTAGAGTCAGTCAGTTGAATTTTATTTTGTATTTTATTATTAGATAATTTTAAATTAATTTTTTTGTATAAATTAATATACAAATGATCTGAAATGGAAAGCAAAATTTAACCGCGAACCCACGAAGTCGCGATGTCGCAATCATCACAGTTACCTAAAGTGAACGGATAATAACCGATGTTGTTAGATTAGAGGCTGTGCTGATTATGGTTAAAAAACAAGCAGCTCAGACAATTGGGATTAGAATTTTTAATCGTAAATATGGTGAACGAATAACTCTGGACGAAGTGTAGCGGCTGTTAGCAGTTCACATAGTACTGTTATTTTATGTTGGTCGGTTATGTACGTTCTATGATGAATGAGCTCCTGCTCAAAATAAGGCGTACCAAAATTTATGTAATAAATAAATAAATAAATACTGTTTAAAACATGTAGTATGCGTAGTATGTAAATGTAATTGAAAAATAAAAAATGTTCAGTTCCAGTGATTTTAAAAAAATCGCACGTCATCGATTTTCATTATTCCAAATGCATTTCCCACAATGCTTCGTGCTTTGCTATGCATAACGTTAAAGTTTCTTTCTACTGCGGTTTTAAGTTGCCTTTTCTTACGAACGGTGCGATAATAGCTACCGGGTCTAATGAACATTTGTATTCACTGTCACCCAATAGAAAAAATCCATGAGGTGGGAATATTTGTTTGCGATATAATTGAATATTCGAGTATCCACAACAAATGTTAATAAATTTACCAGAACTGTCGCTTACTGCCCTTAAATTAATGCTCTAATCAAGTTTAAGATTCATATATTGACTGTGTATTGCAGTAGGTACAACAATTTTTATGTGGTATCCATCGATAGCACTTAACGCTTTCGAAAATATTGAAGTGGCCGATATGAATTTAACTTGGCAGTTTGACTAACTTTGGTGCAAGCTTTACCAATATCAAGAATTTTGTGATCAATTGTTCTCACAGAATATCTTGATAGATTGCAAATTATACCAGTGACCCTATAGCCCGCTCTCCACTGGCCATCCAATGTAGAAACAAAGAAACACGGAATTTTATTTAAAATTTGAAACCTTTAAAAGTTTGATGTTGAGCGAAGAGACCGCAAATTTTATTAAGCGAATTAGCAGACACTCAATTGTTTGCGGATATAAGCATTATCATTAGCAAATATATAGCTTGTAAATTTCAGTTTTGTTATAGTCTTGTTACCTACAAATAAAATAAAAATAATACTGTGACAAACATTCACAAATTACAAAAAATATACATATAAAAAGTTTAGTTTGGTATAAGGCACAGTTGAATACTTTTAACCTAGTGACATCTATTTAAATATTGCATGAATTACTGGGTCTTACAAAAGTTTAGTTTGAAAAGTCTTCTGAGGCACACAGCATAAATAACTTTTTTTCGTATTTTTCTGTAAATATTTTAGACATCTTACGTACACTAGTAAAACTAAAGATAAATTTAGCAAGTACTATTTTAATTCACCAGAGCCAACTTCGATTTATTTGTCAAAATGAAAATTCGAAAAATATATTTTAGGCATAGTTTAATTTTAATATTTCTGCAATTAATATTTATTCAATAACAATATAGTCTTCTTGAAAGTTGTTGTTCAAGGTATGTAGAAAACATTTATATAAACGTTTTATAATATATTTGGTTTTTTCATTGAAAAACTTGAAGCCAAACAATTCCTATGGAAATCAATGAAAAGTTATACCACTAAAAAAGCTTCTAAATAATACGTCATTATGATTATGGCTCTATACTCTAGAAGGCTCTGATATTACCCATTAAGTTACATCGAAAAAGTGCGAGGTCAGATAATAAGCCGACTCTTTGTCCCCAAAGAAGCAAAACATTATACGGTCTGAATGAAAACAGAGGCGCATGATGAGAGTCCTGGAATATGACTTAGTGTGCTTTTTCATTTTATGACAAGGTGACGGTATATTACTTTTTTTCGTAATATTACTTGACACAAGGTGTTTCGGGTCCCCTAAAATATTTTGAAATTTATGGATCACATTTTGATTTCATGATTACATAATGGTCAATGAAAATGTACTTCAAAGCATTTTAAGAGGCTCGAGAAGGTCTATGAATTATTATTGGCGTAGGCCATCGACGTAGACAGTAAACGCCAATAATTTATACAATGTTATCGGGACTCCTAAATTGTGTTCCACGTACTTCAAAACAATTTTACAGATAATAACAACAGTGGTAAGATCTGCAAAGCTTTATTATGAATTACAGTAAACTGCTTCTTTTATTTTTTTGTAAATCTCAAATTCTTCAACCTGTCTAGTTTTACATACTAATAAACTAGAACAATTAAATTTCATTAAATTAACTGAAGTTGGACAACATTAAGTTAATAAATCGAAAATTAAGGATAATTAAAATCAAAGTAAAGTCCTTTTTTTGTTTAAAAGGGTGGGTGTATGCAGCCCAGAGCACTGCGCGACCATTGAGGCCTATTGTGCATCCCTAGAGATTCCTAAGTGAACTGTAGATCTATATCCTTGATAAACGCCGCTACCTGATACATATCCAGTGGGTCGGCGTTAGGCCACTGGATTATATACGCATTGAGGAACTTTAATCTTTTTAGGATGATAGCATCGCATGTGAATAGTAGGTGTTCCGATGTCTCCTTACCGCAGTCGCAGAATCTGCACTGGTCCATAAGGGACCTTCCCATTTTATGTAGATGGTCGTTAAAAGGGCCGTGCCCTGTTAAAAACCAGGTAAGGGATCTTAGGGATTGGCGGTCCATCCTCGATGCCTCTCCCAGACGTATAATATTATAGCTGAATAATTTCTTGGCCTGTCTCATCCCACTGGAGGACTCCCAGACTAATTTCCTATAGTTCTGCTTCCAGTCCCTTATACCATCTGCCAAATGGGTTTTGGAAAAAGCAATACTAGGATTGGGACCCAGGAAATCTCGGAACCCAGGAGCCCTTCAGTATCTCCGCCGTTTTATGTGACACTGACATTGTGAGTTGAAGGAGGTCGCTTTCTCGCTCCTTCCTCGCTATAATTCTCCAGTCTGCGTCTCTAAGGTCCTTATTCTGGATTGCCAGACGACGCAGTATTTTGTCGTTTGTCTCCTTACCCCCTCGTGGCAGGTAAACAAACATAATCCTTGGGTGAGGCAACTCCTCCTCCCCGACTGCCTTCAGGAATACCCCGTCCAATGGCTTAAGTGAGGGCACTGTGGCCCTGAGCCACTCTGCCGTATCTTCGTTGGCACAGTTGACCGTGAGCCAACCGTTTCTGGTGCGACATCCCAGGAAATTAGGGCTGACACCATCTAACGGCACCTCCGCCACTGTCTCCATTATGGCATCTTGTACTGCCAGAATCTGGGCAATACTCAATTTTGTTTCTGGGCAGCCTTGGTCGGTAATCTCCAACCTGATAGCCTTCACTGCGGTACTATATGTTGTGGCCGTGTCGGTCTTGTTCTCTTTTGGGGCGGCTTCCAATGCCTTTGGTGAAGGACTGGAAACTTTCCCTCTTTTAGCCGCGATGCCTTTAGGGGTCGAGTCGTCATCCGACCTATTTGTCTTGTTAGTTGAGACAATTCTGTCCTTGATTTTTTCCTTACATTGCTGCAAGACAGCGTCGCGGAGGACTCCTGACCGAATTAAATGGGACAGACGTCTCCTCGCGGCCCCACTGAGGCGTGCTCTCCTCGTTGATTTCCCTCGAGCTCCAAGTCCTCGAGGTCCTTATTTATTTCGGCCGTAGTCGACGTGGATTGGGTATCCATTTCAGGCAATAGAGTGCCATGTACAGGAGAGCCCACCACTACGTCCATACTGGAGTTATCCATTACGATCTCATAAGCAGGGCCTGAATGGCCCATGTCATCTTCTGAGGCTGGTGCGTTTAAAGGAGCACCGTCCTTATTATCGTTGTTTTTAATTAAATCCATAAGTTGTCGATTTGGTTGAGGAATCGAAGGTCCACCGCGCCTCTTGCCGTGGTAAGGCTGATTGAAACCGGAGGTCGCCTAGTATCCGGAGTTCCGTGCTAGCGACCAACTAACCCATGATCATACATCCCTCGGCGCACGTGTCTCACCTTAGATTTCAGTTTTTTTTTTCAAGGTTTATGTCATTCTTTATGGTCGTACTTTAGTCTGTTGTTCGGTAAACGAGCCAACAGTTACCGGAGGTCACCACGAGGAGGTAGTACGTACATTTGCGAATCACCCTCAGGTTACCCTTCGCGCAGATCGGGGGCCCACAGACAGGACTGCCTAAAACATGACCAGAACAGCCTGCTGTAGCCCACCCTAAAGGAAGGTTACGGAGCCGGTATTACTAGCTGGTATTACTCAAAATTTTGATGTCTAGTATAAAGTTGGGCAATTTTTGCCCCTTAGAACCTTAGATTTTGGTCCCTTTTTCAATGATGAAATCAACTAAACAATAAATATAAAAAACCCCAAAGTGAAATGATTAACAAAAGAAAAAATTACCAAATTAACGGCTTCTGGGGTCGGTCATATAAATAACAAGCAAATTTTCCATAAAATGTTGAACGGAATTCCGCCGAAGAAATATGTTTAACACAAATCAAAAGTCCTAAAGTCAAATGATTTTTTTTAATGCTTATAGTATGTACTTGATGTTAAAATTATCAAATGGCAGATCCTGGAATCTGCCATATAAATAGGACCGGTCGTTTCAAAATTTTACTTCAAGTGAATACTATGACCATTCGAAAAAAACATTTAATTAAGGGACTTTTGATTTGTGTTGAACAAATTTCGTCGGCGAAACTTTGTACAACATTTCATGCATAAATTGCTTATTATTTAAATGGCCAGGGACTGGCCATTTGATAATTTTCACATCAAACATGTGTTTAATACATATGATTTATATTTGAAACATTAGGTTCTTCCGGTTAACAGAGCCAGATAAATATTTTTACGAAGAAGGTGAAATTATTAAGAGTTGTGAAATTCAGTTTCAATCTGATGATGATGATTAAGAAAAACCTAATACCCTAAAGTTCCACAGAAATCGCATGTATGTGCTTTAATTTACATTTCCTGTATTTCCTCTTATTTGAAGATGATCTGTCATACTGGAAACAAGTAGGTATTTTAAATTAATAGTCTGAGGTAGCAGGATATGTTGAAAAGTTTCCCACAAAGAGGAATAAAAATTTACAGAAAAATCAGCTGAATCACGAGGTGAATGAGTGTGAAGGCCACCGCAATAGTTTTCCCATCTTGCGGCTTGCGGCCCAGCTGATTTTTTTTTTTTACATTTTCATGCTCTATTTATTTTTAAAGCATATAATCATTTGCTTAGGACCTCGCGGAGGCAATTGATTACAGTTTATTAACCAACAAGTTAAACTTTATTAATTAAAGTGATATGAAGTTGTATGCCAAAAGACGGTTGTTTATCCAGAGCGCATAGAAAACCGAAGCAGCGAGACGCCAGAACCGATCAATTATCGAAGCTACAAAAACTTTTTTGCATGCGCAAGGACATCCAATAAAGTTATTAGATAGAAAGATATGACCTCATGAATTGTGGATGGGACATGATGCGGATATTGAGACCACAAATATTCGGTCAAAAAGTGCTCAGACGTGTCACAAACGTAGTTAGGTTTAACCCGTTACGAGTGTTATTTTCGATCTGGGCTTCAAAAATATTGAAGCTTCATCAGTTGGATTTCAAAACTGTGTTCTTATAGGGAGAATTACGAGAGAACAAAAAGGGCTTATTGCTTCCACGGAATCTGGGTTAGCTAGCCGAGTCACTGTTGTAGAAGTTGAATACAAAATTCAATATTAAATCCAGTGAGAACAAATAGTTATTCTGGTTCTGGAAATCGAGCAGCTATGAGACGGATCAATTTTTCTTCAGCAGGAAGCCAGTCATGGCTTGGTGTCTTCTCACATGACTACTGTCGTAGTTGTGAGGACGAAGAGGAGGAAGAGACAGTACTTCATCTTCTTTGCACCTGCCCTCGTCTGGAACGAAACAGGCTTAAGTTTCTAGGGGCACCCCTCTTCAAAGACCTGACGGACCTCTGTAGGATAGACGTCAGGAGTATTCAGCGCTTTGTTAACAGCTCAAAATGATTCCATTCAGTTGGAGGAAACAATTATTGGTGGTATGGCTACGGACCATTTTTGTGTCTATGTGTAACCTAAGCCAGTCATGCAAAAAAAGTGTTAGATTGATTCAACATGATAAATACTAATCCGGTTGCTGTTCCGACTGATCGAAATATCCAATTGTATGCAGCAATGTTTTCGAACGTAGAGAATCGTCTGAGCAATGCACTTTATTGTAAAGCAGTCGAAAGCCTTATGTATTTATCAGCTGCGGAGCAAGCACGAATATTATTTTTTCGGTCAATGGTGTAGGACAATATTTAGTATCTAGCCTAAAAACTTGATTTTCACAAACAAAATTTACCGACTTAGCTTAAACCAACAGCCTTAAAGCTATTGTATGGCTGGTGCATCTCATTTTACGATATGTTATTAAAAATTGAATACGAGTCAATGCAACAAACCTGAATAAGTCGCGGTGCATTATAGAGGAGTCGCACGACAGATACCAGGAAAGGCAACTATCTTGGGTGGTCGAGTCACACAGTACCAACGCCGTCGGCAAACAGAAACAACTGTCGATTTGTTTTGTAAATAAACCGTCCCACGATTTCAAAAACATAAAAGGCCACCAAACCACTGGCGGACCAAGATTCAAGAATATCGATCCACTTTATTGAGTCGCAGTTTGCGCTGTTATTAAGGAATTGAGGGCTACTTCAAGGAATTGAGTCAGACGATATATGAAGCCATCTCAATTACTGAGCATGTTACAAGCCATTGGTGATCTCATAAAAACAATAAGGATGATGTGACTTCCAGTTCAAGCTCAAGAAAACTAGCCACACTAGCAGACAGAATCCTCGAATCAATTTCACAAACGCAGGTAATGTTGGTTATTCCATCATCAATGCCGAGCAATGGTGTTTGATTCGCTAAACAGATCAATGAGATTATTCGCAGATTGACCACATAGATCGCGCTTACTATATAGGAACTGATATGTATGCTTTTAGGGTGTACTAAACACCGCTGTACTAAATAGCAACGTTGCATTGTAAACCCACCTAATGGAATTAGAGTACATGATAGTACTGTCAAAAGGATTAATAAAGCATTCTCTATTGTAACGCTCGAATAGCAAGACGTATATACTGCGTTTCATTTGTATAAGCGTGTATCAACATAACCATTAGCAAGTGTATTAATCACCCCCAAAATACATATCATTCTGGCGACGAAGAAAAGTTTTGGAGTGTGTATATACAAATTACGACGAGTATATGATGAATGGAGAAATTCCATTGAACCCAAGAAACATGGACCAATTTCAACTAACGGATGATTTTGTCGTGTTTAAAGAACGACTAGAATTAGTATTTGCGGTCAAAGAGATAAAAAAAGCGGAGAAGAAAAAAATACATCTGCTTACGTGCCTCTCGATCGCTGTGTACAAATTGTTGCGGAATATGTGTTCGCCGAAGTCACCAAGCGACAAAACGTAAGAAGATTTGGTGGAAATGTTGACAAAACAGTTTGTAGCAAGAACAGTCTTATTCAAAGAACATCGGAGATTTTATGAGACGCAACAGCAAGTTGGCGTAAATCTGCTACAATATTTTAATAAAATTCTAGCATTAGCTGTTAGTTGCGAGTTCGGGGTAAATCTGGACAGCATTTTAAGCGACAAATTTGTCTGCGGAGTGCGTAAGGGTAGTGTATTTGAGCGGTTATGTGAAGAGAATCCGGCACAAAAAAGTGAATACTATGTTAAAATTGCAATGGCAAAAGAAGCAGCAGTGGCAGCTAGTGAAGAGACCGTTCATAATATTTACGGGAAGAGCAATATGTCGCTGCAAGCGAAAATGCAAAACGTGGGTAGTCAAGGTTGTGCAGCATGTAAAATAGAATTTAAGTATCACGATGTAGAGCAAATGAAAACATACAAAAATATTGTAAATTCTAATGAAAAACTTTTTAATATTTCCAGGTCGAGTTTGTTCGTAGTGGGTCTCATTGTGAAGGGTTAGGATGTGCAATTCTAGATTGATACAGGAAGCGCAATTTCAGCAATTCCGTTAAAATCTTATAATGATAAACTATCGGATATACAGTTGTTGCCATTCTCGATTACATTAACGGTGGCATACCATATAACGGTGGATTGATTGACACATCGGGATACATTTACGTGGATATTATACATCACGGTAAGAGTTACACTGTTCTTTTTGTGGTTATTAAAAGTGGTTGCCGTGAGGGGCCGTGATATTTTTAAATTATTGGGTTTTACGATATGTGCAAATAACGAAATGAATAATATTTCTCAATCGCCATCGGTTCCTGAGACGATAGACGTACTATTGAAAGAATTTGGTATGGTTTTTAGTAAAAAGTTAGGAATGTACAACGCTGAAAAAATTAATTTAAAAATAGATAATCAAGCTGAACTAGTGTTTATACGACCTAGATCGGTGCCGTTTGCCTTTAAGCGCAAGCTTGAAGATAAATTAGAACATCTGGAAAGGAAAGTACGGGTATAATTCCCAAAGTGGAAAATTCACTATGGGGTACACCACTGGTAACAGTCATGAAGAAGGATGGTACGTTAAGAGTATGTGCAGATTATTCTGTCACTGTGAACAAACATATAGAAAACGTGAATCATCCACTGCCAAGGATAGATTGTTTATTCACAGCGCTGCAAGGCGGAAAAAAATTCACAAAAATAGATCTGTCACAAGCATATTTGCAGTTGCCGCTATCCGAAAATACAAGTAAAATATTAGCGTGGTCAATGCACAAAGGCATTTTTGTTCATAATACGTTACCTTTCGGGTGTAAGCCCAATTCATCTATTTTTCAATCCATTATTGAAAAGGTTCTAGTAAGTTGCGAGGGTACAGTAGCTTTTGTAGATGACATTGTGGTAACAGGGCGTGACGAGACAGAGCATTTAAGAAATTTGCGTGTAGTGTTGGGTAAACTACAGAATGCAGGATTTACGGCAAATGTACGTAACTGTGATTTTTTTTTTCAAAATAGTGTGAGTTACCTTGGTTTCGTTATAGATTCGGAAGGGTTACATAAAGACAGAGCTAAAGAACAGGCAATTGTAGCGATGCCAAATCCCACGAATGGTACCCAAGTCAAAGCATTCTGTGGGTTGGTAAATTATTATGCAAGGTTTTTTCCAAATTTAGCATTGGTTTTAAACCCACTGTATGATCTTACGAGTGGAAAAACGACTAAATTTGTTTGGAATAATAGATGTGAAGCAGCAATGAATCAAGTAAAAAATGTTATAACTTCTGATATAGTGCTAGCACATTTTGATCAAGAACTACCGGCCACGATAACTACATATTCTTCGGAATAAGGTTTCGCGTCTAGGTCATTATCAAAAAGTGAAAAAAATTATTCGGTGATTGATCGGGAGGCCTTAGCAGTACACTTTGGTGAAAAAAAATTTGAGCAATATGTCATGGGACGCAAATTCTTGATTCGAACCGATCATAATCCATTAGAAGCGATATTTGGTGGTAACAGGAGAGGTATTCCAAGCATAGCGGCAAGTAGGTTGCAAAGATGGGCAGTTTATCTGTCGATTTTCGAGTATGATATAAAGTACCTGGCGGGTAAAGATAACGGATGTGCTGATGCCTTATCGCGGTTGCCATATGAAGTAGTGAAACCTGAAGAAAGTGAAAGTAGCGATAATGAATTTTCATATTTAAATTTTGTTACTAATGAATTTAATAGACCGATTAAGAGTACCGATGTAGCATTACAATCGGAGAAAGATTTAGTATTACGTAAAGTCATAGGATATGTGCGCGAAGGGTGGCCAAAAAAATAATAGATGAAGAGATTAAAAGTTTTTTTGTACGGAAAGACGAAATAACTTTAGAGCAGGGTGTGTTAGTGTGGGGTTTTAGAGTAATAATACCTCAAGCATTTAGACGTGTGCTATTGAACGAAATTCATTCATCACACCAGGGAATTGTCAAACTGAAGGCATTAGCTAGATCATTTTTTTGGTGCCAAAAATCGATAAGGATATTGAGGAAATAGTAAAAAATTGCGACACATGTCGAGAAAATCAATGTGATCCTCGTAGAGTAAAGTAGTATCAAATATTATTTGATATTTGTAGATTCGTTCTCAAAATGGATAGACGTAGTAGCTATGAATGATATGACAACAAGTAAAGCGCTGATTGAGTTAAAAGATATATTTGTTAAATTTGGTTTCCCTAGAACAATAGTTACAGATAATGGACCGTCATTTGTGTCTCAGGAGTTTGAATTTTTTTGTAGCAGTAATGGAATTTCTCATATCACTTCACCACCATATCATCCGCCTTCTAACGGGCAGACGCAAAATTCTGTGCGTGTATTCAAGTCCTCATTTTATAAGATGTTATTAGATCCGATAAATAAATCGATTGAGGCAAGTGATATAATTCATCGGTTTTTATATTAAAACCGAAACACGACGCATTCTACAACAAATAAAACACCATATCAAATAATGTTTGACAGGTAGGGTTTGGTTAAATGGGAGTTGCTAAAACCGAAGGAACAGATTGAGAATAATAGGGAGAATATAAAAAAAAATTGAAGTGAGCGACATCGTTTATGTGAAGGATTTTGAAACGAAAAAATGGGTGAAAGGGTAAGTTATTGAAATTCTGGGAAAGTGTTATTATCGTATTTTGATAAACGGTAGCCTAAAATGGAAAATACATGCGAACCATGTAACAAAAGCATTAACGAATGCACATACTGATAAACCACAAAAGGACACTGTATATTCTGAATCAACATTGAATGATGTGCTAAATGAGAAAGGCAAGATGTCTGCGCACCAGCTCAATATGTCTGGAAGTAATGAGAGTGATAACAATTGTCGGGTTCAAAATACGAGTATTGCGGTCGTAGGCCCTATTAAGGGTACTGAGACTATAACGAACACAGCTCGACCTAAAAGAGGGATTAAACCACTAACAAAATTAAATCTGTAAAACAATAGAAGTTAGATTAAGTATTTTTAAATGTATAAAATGTATTTTAGATGTTCAATTTAAATGTATATATTAGTACGTTAGTTTTTAGTTGAAGATCTCACATTATATAATTATAATGTTATCAGTTAAGTTTAAACTTAAGAAGGGAGAAGTGATAATGCTTTTAGGGTGTACTAAACACCGCTGTACTAAATAGCAACGTTGCATTGTAAACCCACCTAGTGGAATTAGAGTACATAAAACCTCGAACAAAACAGATTTAATAGATAAACGGAAGAATCACAATCCTAATTTTTACTTGTGAAAGCTTTCCAACTCAACACGCGAATCAGTTTGGACCTAGGACTCAGGCGGCACTTTACTTGGACGTTCGTGATGACCGAGGTAACAATGTCGATCATTGGGGCTGATTTTTTGAACTAGTCGGGCCTATTAATTGATGTCCAGCATAGGCGACCAGCATTGACACCCAATAAAAAAATTAAAAAAATCCTCGAATTGCGCATTGGGCTTTAGAATTTCTGGGTAATGGCTATAAATTGGAAGAAACAGAAGACCGCCGAATGCAAAAAACTTTGGCGGTATTGCAGAGTCAGGATTCTACATCGATGAATTTTAGGACAGTACGTAACGGTTTGATCTATAAGAAAATTAGAAGATTATTTTATGTTCCACAAATCATGGTATTGCAAGTTATTGGCCATTCTCACTATTATTTAGGTGATCTATAGGTACAAATAAAACCATTGAGGTTATTTCTAAAAATTATTGGTTTACAAAAGTGCGAGAAGATGTGAGCGAATACAAAATAAGTTGGCTATTATTGATGGCTTTACCAAATTTGGACAGACCACGAAATGCGAAACGACTGCGAAGGAAACTATAGCAACATTGAACGATTATTTTAAACAATTCAGCGCTTCCACCACCCATAGTTACTTTTCAACCGAACAACAGAATTTTCCAAAATTAGGCTTTGGCAACTGGCAAGGTTATTTTGTTTACGAGATTTTAATCCTATTGTTTATCCGGTTATGATTTAATTTTACTCACAAAATTCCGGTTTTTCTCGCCCATGCCAAAAATGTTCATGAAACGCATATCTGTAGGGTGCTTCAACAGTAAACTAATCCACTGTATGCAATCGACGAATTTTTTTATTGATTAAGTAGTAAATTCAATTTTTATATAAATAAAACAAAATTGAATCTGAATCATATACGCAGATGACTTAAAAGCCGGAGATGACTCAAATAGCTCTGACCGCCGATTGTACGACGCATTGGTATTCTCCAGGTTAGATTATTTGCCTTTTTAAAGTCGTTATATGACTAAGTTTATGCGACTCTAGTTTGATTTTTATTCAAATTAATAACATTTACAATACATAATTGTTATTAATAAATAAAATATTAAAATTGACGGAGACAAAGTTATTTGGGCCATTGAAAAAAATTCTAATGATGTAATCATGTCATCTCTATAAAATTTATGCAAATTTATTTTAATTGATTGCAATCAAACTGGTAAATCAATCAAACTGGTTGACTGTTTATTAAGTTTGGTAGGGTAAAAATGTGTTAAAATAATTTGTTGACAAAAACCCCCTCGCAACGCACATTCTCATCGAAAGCCAAACACTTTTCATTCCCATTTTATATTATAAAGGCACGTTACCAATTGGAAAATAATATTTTAGCAAAGACGCGAACCATATTATAAATTTAGACCATTACGATAAAAAATCTATAGCAACACATCACTATGGCAAATTAAATTATTATTTATGGAAAAGTCATAAATTTTCTTCATTTTAAAGAATAATGTCGTATTTAGAACCAACGCTAGCCGATATAACATTGCTCAAGGAATTACTAGTGCCAGACGAGTCTAGTGATTCTGAGTCCGAAGATGATCGTCTACCACGAGCTGGTGTCCAAAAAATTGGTAAGCTTAAAATGATTTTATCGATTTAATTGTTTAATTAAAATGTTTTATGTACAGGACCAGGCAGTATTGGTAAAAAACCGTCCCAAACAAAATCAAATGCCGCAAAGAGTAGTATTTATGCACCAATCGAAGAAAAGCGTCCACAAACGCTCGAGGAATGGGAAAAAATTAACGAAACGGAACAGGAAGAATCTGGATGGGATTCAAGAAAATCTCCCGAATACAATATAATCTATAAACAAGCTGTACACACGGAAGATTTATTCCTTCAAATGGGCAACAAGTCAGCATCAACTGCCAGTTGTGAAGATATGGTGGTTGATATAACACTCGCCAATGAAACGATGCGTTATGATGAAATGGAATTGGCTGTTACCGCGGATCAAATAAATTTATCAACCCATTTGTATAAATTGAAGTTGCCGCTACCACACCGAATCGATCCGGACAAAGGGAAGGCCCAATACGACTCCGACACGAAAATATTGAAGCTAATTTTGCGCATGAATAGAGAATTAGATTATGTAAATTTTTGAATGTTTATAATTAAACATAAAAACATAAATAAAAATTTCAATGCAAAAGCGTTTATTAAACATTATCATGGTTAAAATGTGTATATTATGTACAAAACCTCAAAACAATTAATTTCAAGTTCAAGACTTCACGTAATGGAAAATTTGTCGACCATTTGTCGGTTGTATCGGTCGAATATTTGGTGACATATATCCCTCATCACCTCGTATATGGCTTAACAATTTTAATGTAAGTTCTGTAATTTTTAGTGGCCTATCATCCAGCACAAATGTTACGACTTGATTACAACCGGGCGATGTTAAACTTCCAAAATATGTATAAAAATTAATATTTATTGCACCAAATAGGTCGGCTAGGGCAAACGCTCGATTATCGGTTAACCGGATTTTTGTTCCAACCTTTTCCAATTTACGGACAAATGTAAAATCAGCATCGACGCCAAATTGTTTTTGAAAAAATTTCCCAACCACAAGCAGACCATCTTTATAATTTAAAGCATTTTCAAGTGACATATACTTGAGATTGAAAAATATGAGATGTGCCTCCATTGCATATGTTTGATACTCGTCAAATGAATGTTGTGATCCGATAAAATGGAAATGAACCCTGTCTAATTGATAGTGTTGTTGGCTGATAGGATTTGGAAACAATAGTGGTTTTCCACCATCTTTATACTCAAATTTGAGAACAATTGTTTTACCAGTATTCTCGGCTTCAACGAAATGAGGTTTTTCCATCCATTTAGAACAAATGAGTCGTTTTTTGGTGTAAATATGATGAGCCGCGCTTCTGTCTATGTTGATCGGGCTCTGATACATATCAGCACATTGTGGAAATGTGACGGACCAGCAATTCGGACCAATTAGACTGTCTAATTGGTATGAATATGATCCGTTGCTCTACGAATTGTAAATAGAAATTAGGTAAAAAAAAAAAAATGATTTCTGATTTTTCACAATATACAAACTGTACCTCCAAACAAACGGACGATTTTAAATTATTTTCGTCGTGTCCAAAATATCGTTCTTCTGAACTTACAAAACTTACAGATGTTACAACATAACTAATGAAATAAATAAATAAAAAATTCATGTTTAAGTATAAAACTGTGTATGTGCGAGCGGCAACGGCTTTTAAGATATAACTGTTAATGTACATTAATTTCCATTATATAATAGCGCATTTGTTATCATTTACAAATTAAGCATTTTAAACAATAATATTTGGAAAAAAAATTTTGAACTATCTCACGTTTTTTTTTTTTCTTTTAGAACTGCATTCAAATGTGCAAACTTTGCAAAAGAGAATCGCTTGCAAACGAGGCATTGAACAATGTTTAAAGTTATGTTTTACAACCGGAAGTTCGTAGCGTAAATTTATATTTAAGGTTTGTATGAATTGGTAACATCTGATCGTTGCGTGTGATGGCATGTGTGGCAAACAAAAATAACAAGCACGAATCCCATTCAACCGCAGCGAACTTTTTAGGTTTGATTTTATGGTAACACACAATAAGCATAATTGGCTTAATCATCTCAAAAAAAAAATACCGTAAATTAAATTCGATCTAGAATGACTTTGATAAACGACAATTTACTTATTAAATTTATTCAACTGTGTACACTTATTAGTGGTATAATTTATAATGTTTTATTTTATGCGAATGTATTCTCCGTGACTTTTAGCGATTTACTACTTTACTTGTTTAAACCCGACCAAAACAAAAATAACGTTTGTGTAATAAGTTTTTATTTACGAAATACACACATTATGTACATATATACCAGGTAACACCATACCCAAATGTAAATCAACCTGTGGTAACACCAGTTCATTAAGTGTATTGCTTTGGTAAATTTACCAAAAATTGCCAACAACAATTGGATTCGATAAATCCAAAAAATATTCAGCTAAATCTAATTGCTTTTGGATTTACGTAAATCAAATCAGATTTTTAGTTATAATTCCTACCACTAGAATTTTGTTCATATGAAACACACATCAAACAAAAATTAAATAGAAAAATAAATCTTTGCGTGTAACTAAAATTCGATAGCATTTTGAAAATTATTACACGGGTTTGATTGACAATCACCAAATCAATCCTAAACCCATCGTTCAACTCAATCACCAATTCAACCTCCACTCAACTTTCAATTCAACCCTCAACTCAACTCCAAATTTAACGATCAACCCAATCCTCAAAATATAAAGGGCTGAAACTCAATCACAGCGCAATTCTAAATGCAATCACCAAATCAACCGCCTACCCAAATCTCAACCCTCTACTAAATTTAACCTCAAACTCAACGTTCAACACTGTTCGAAAACTATATGTGAAAATGAGGTCCAATGAATATAATCTCCACCTCAACCACCTCATCGTTAAACTACAACTCAACATACTACTCGACAACAGCTCAGTCCTCAACGTAACTCGAAACTAAAAGCCCAATCAACCTCAACTCCCAAATAAATCCTCAACTGAACGGCTGAAGGAACCCCAACTCAACTTCAACCCAACCCTAATCAACCCGAATTCAACCAAAAATTCAGCCCTCAATTTAACCCCATACTAAACGTCCTAACTTATCCTCAAACTCAACCCGACTCGAAAAGCTATATTCGTATAAGAACTCAACTCAAAGCAAATCAACCTAACTTTAAATTCAACCCTCAACACAACCCCAAATAAATTTCCAACGTAACCGCCGACTCCTACTCAACTAAATCGCAACTAAATTTCAACTTAACCCCAACTCACCGCCAGCCAACCCCAACTTAACCTTAATTTGACCTGCAACCCTGCCTTTAGAACAATTCCAAACTCACGCCCAACTTAACTCCCAAATCAACATGGGCTTAAAAACTAAATGCGTACCTGAACTAAACTCAAGCTAGCTCTAACTCAAACGTCAATCCAATACATAAATAAACCCTCAGTTTAACTGCTCACTAAACCCTAATCCAATGCCAACTCAATTGCAACTCAACGCCAAATCAACTCGCAAATGGAACCAAACTCGACCCTCAACTCATCTTCAAACTTAACGCCAAACACAATCCTCAAACCAGTATAAATAAAAAATTAGCCAACTGCTCGCTAAACCCTAATCCAACCCCAACTCCACTTCAACTCAACCCCTACTCAACCGCAACTCAACCTGCAGGGTCCTCAAACCAATAAAGGGCTTAAATCTCACGAGATGATCAGAAGTTCGGTCCAGAAAATTACCTCAATTCCAAAATCAATACCTAACTAAATTGAACCTCTTATCAACCACTTAGCAACTGAGCACTCAACCTCCAGTTAACCACCTAACTCAACCCACAAAGCAAAACTCAAATAATTTCCCAACCGAACGCCTAACTCAACCCCAACGCAAGCTAACTCAATCCCAACTCAACTTCAACTCAACTTAACCCGAACCAAATCTCAATACTCTACTAACTCCAGATTAAACGGTGAACTCAACCCTAAACCAACCCTATTTAACCCTAACTCGACCAGAAATTCAGCCCCCTCCGCCCAACGCCCTATTTAAGCTCTAAACCAACACGGCCCGAAAAGCTAACATCCAACGGAACCCACAACGCTTCCCAAATAAATCCGACACTGAACCTCTTACTAAACCTCAACCCAATCCCAACTCAAATCGTAATTTAACCTTCACCTCAGATGGTTTGGCGTCTATTGGAGGGAGACGAACCAAAGTCCAGCTCCGTAAACTTCCAGTAGGGTGCACATCACGTGAGTCACAACTCGCAACTGTACATGCTGCCTCCTCGTGGCAACCACTGGTAACTGAGGCCATTTGGCACAGGCTTGACAAAAAAACCTAATCTAAGGTGGAACAGCATATACCGATGGATGAATGGCTGATAGAGTGATGGGTTAATCTGTCCGAAGTATGCGAACTCTGGATACCAGGTACCTTCCAGTTTTACTTAGCCTTCCTATAGTAAAGTTGGATGGGATGATTAAGCAGGATTCAAACAGAAAAGATCTCTTAGGTCGCAGTGCGAGGTGGCTGAGCGCCTACATGGCCCTTCAACAATAATAACAATAACCTTCACCTCAACACCAAACTCAATCACTAAACCAACACTCGAACCACAACTTAACCCTCAACTTAACCCTAAACTCAGGTTCAGACTCAATCGTCGAATTCATGTTTAACGCAACTGAAACACAACCATAAATAAATTTCCGTCTTAACCGCTGTTTCCTACTCAACTCTATCACACCTCAACCCCAAATCAATCCTAACTCAACCCTAGTTCAACCCCAACTCAACCTTAACTCGTCCTGCAACCCGGCTCTTAAAACAAGCCCAAACTCACGCCCAACTTAACTCTCAAATCGACATGGCCCTAAAACCACCACTCAACTCAAGCTAACTCTAATTCAACCATCAATTCAACAAACATATTAATCCCCAGCTGTATTGCTCACTAAATCCTAGCCCAACCTCAACTCAACCGCAACTCAATCCCAATTCAACCCGCAAATGGAACCGAACTCAACCCACAGCTCAACCACAAACTCAATCCTCAAACCAGCATATATAAAAAATTTGCCAACTGCTCACTAAGCCCTAATCCAACCTCAACTCAATCCCAACTCAACCTGCAAATTGACCCCTAACTTAACCTTTAGGATATATAAAAAATTGGTAAGTGTTTTTATTAACAGGTAGTTTAGGGTCAATTCGTTTGGCAGGTACCCAACCCAGATTGACCAACGACGAAAAAATCCAAATTGGACAAGCCGTCCTCGAGATTCCGTGGGTGCAGACAACCAGACATCCAGACGTTTAGACATCCAGACAGACTAGATACTACGACAACGATTTTAAGAGTCACCATCAACTCTCCGAATAAGCATTTACGTAATTTAGGTTTAACTCATAGCGCTGCAGGAAACAAGGCTAATCGGCAACGACACCATCGATCACAATTTATACGGACTAACTTGATTTGATGTCGGTTTTTTGATTAACAACAGATGTCGTCAATTTGTGACTGGATTTGTCCAACGTCGCGTTACTCGCTCATCCATCAAAAACGGTAGAGCTTTCGCTGTATGTCGACGCTTCCGACATCGCAGCTGGTGCAGTATACTTCATCAAGTCACAACCGACTTCAACCGTTAGGTTTTTTCTCAAAAAAATTCGACAAAGCCCAACTTCGATATAGCACGTGTGATCGTGAGCTCACAGCAATGTATGTGGCCGTTAAACGTCCGAAAAAGCGAATGATCGTCAAGCGAGGCAACTCTATTTCATTGGACAAATGACCACCTATATCCGGCACGTAAATGGCGCTGAAAATGTAACGACGGATCATTTATCAAGCATAGAAAGTATCCACTTGAGTGCGAAAATCAATTACGAGAAATTGGTGGATGACCAGAGAAATGACGAAGAAATAAAATCTCTACTGGCGGAAGGTAGTAACATTTCGATTAAATTAAAACTTTTTACCGTTCCAGGCAGTTCGAAACGAGTATATTGTGATTACTCCACACTACATTCGTCCATTCGTGACGCAAAAATTTCGAAGTCATTTCATTCAGGCAATTCATGACATCTCGCATCCAGATGTAATACCCACGGCTAAATTAATGACAATCGCGAAGTTTGTTCGAAGCTTCACACGCATGCGAAACTGGAGATATTCGACGCTCCGACCATGCGATTTGCTCATATTAATCCAGATCTAGTGGGACCGTTCCCACCATCCGAAGGAAATCGCTACTGTTTTACGATAATAGATCGTTTCACACGTTCGCCAGAAGCGATTATGGGGCTGGATAGCAAAATATGGTGTGCTAAACGCAATCACTACCGACAAAGGTTCTCAGTTCGAGTCGCACCTTTTCGACGAGCTGATGAGAACTCTGGGAATTCGACATTAAAGGACAACGGCGTATCATGCACAGACAAATGGCCTCATCAAAAGATGGCACTTCACGCTGACGGCAGCAATGCATTTACCAACAACTCGTATGCATTTGCCGAACTCGTTTTCGGTTCAAAGCTTCGCATTCCAAGTGAATTTTTCGATGAGCAGCCATCAAAGAAACCAACGATACAAACAGTCATCGACCTAAGAAATGCAATGAGCAACATTCGTCCAATAACAAAAGCGTGGCACAGCCGTCCAAAAGTATTCGCAAATGGAGATTTGCATACAGCGACCCATGTATTTCGGCGAGACGATTCGGTTCACCCGAGCCTGACGCATCTATACAATGGACCATTCGAGGTGCTCGCTCGAAGTCAGTCGATCCGGTCGATATGTGCATTTCTCGTGGAGATTTAAATAAACACCGACTTTCGTCTACCCGGGAGATACTGTAGCCCATATACGTTAGCCGTTACAATTTTAAATTATCGAAAAATTGTGCAACCTACAATAAAAATATCAACAATGGTAAACAATCGACGCCATGTTAAAAAAGAAAAAAATCCGTCAGATCGAAATAGCAGAAGAGACGGACGAGAAAAAACGTGCTGTAAAAATTTTTTAGAGGTTAAAATAAAATAAAAATAATTAAAATAAATATTGTTTTAATCCCAAATATATTTTCCTTCCCCCCTCAAAACCATTAAACTCTTGTGTGGAAGATATTTTTCCGAAAAGCTTGGTTTTAGAGAAAAATCCGGGTGGAAACTTTTTAAATGAACACACGGTATAGAAATCAACCATGTACTTACAGTATTAGAGAATTCACAATACTCCTTAAAACTTTTAATAATTTCGTCGTGATCTAAGTCTCTTACCAATACTATTTTACAACTTACTAGCTCTAATATTGGGTTATATGGTTTTCGAGTTGCACACAGAATTGATCTTTATACCTTCCTTGAATTCTGTAACATATAAAAAGATTTCAAGTATAGATCAATTTCAGACAAGTTTCAGATCCTGCTCTGTGTGCAAGTGGAAAGTGATTTTATATGGTAAATCAGTTATTTGTTGATTACTAGCCGCGGCTCGTAGCGCCATCTGGAATCCATCTATTGAAAAACCCTTTACAACTGATTTCCATCGTATTTTTAAATTAACCAATTAAACATTAGATTAAACCATTAGAAATGTATTTGCCAAAAAAATTTTACTTTATTTGGCACATAAGGTGCTTTTTTATATATACTAAAATCTACCTCTTTAGATTTTTATGTTGAAAGCATTGTTGTGATTTGTGACAATTCCTATTGGGTAGTATGGTAGAAAAAAAGTTTACGGTTGTTCACCGCTTGAGTCGGCCGAATATTTGGTGACATTTGCCCTTCGGAACCTTTAATGTTACCAAGATCACTTAATATGCGTGGATTAATTGTTAAGGGTTTGTCATCCAGCATAAAAGTTACGACTTCATTACATCCAGGCGTTGTCAAGCTGCCAGAATATGAGTAGAAATTGAAATTTATATTACCAAAAACGTCTTTTAATGAAAAAGATGTCCCTTTGGTTGCAATATATAAATCATTAGGATGTTTTACTTTACTGAGAAATGGAAAATCAAAATGAGCCGTTTCACTTAATTTATAAAACTTTGTGACCACTAATAAGCCATCTTTATACTTTGTCGCTTCTTCAAATGAATTGTAGCGGTAATTGTAAAATACGATATGACCCTCCATCGAAAATTTAGTGATTTTGTTGAATGTATGTTCTGAACCGATAAAATGAAAATGTGCTTGCTCCAATTTATATTTTAAAAAACTGATCGGAGTTGGTGATAAAGTTGGTGTTTCACCATCGCTATAGTTAAAAGTAAGTTTAACATAATATCCTGTGTTTTCAACATTAATCTTTTGTGGCTTTTCGGACCATTTTGTGCATGTATTTTGTGATGTGGTGTAAATAAGTTTGGCGTACGGTGTCTCGATATTGATTGGGCTCTGATATTTTCCCGCACACTGGATATCTATCCTTGGCCAGCATTGTGGGCCATCTTTACTCTCGCGTCTGTAAGAAAATTCTGCATGCGACCTGTGATCCTATGAAATAAACATTTTGCTTTCTTTTTTTATTGCAATCAATTTTCTGTTTATTTATTTACCTTTTGGCACATAACCGTCTGAATAAATCCTGTATTCACAATTACAGGAACTCCATCAATTTGGACTATTATATTACAAATAAATAAATAATAAACTAACAATAAACTTTTCATATTCATTTAACAGTGCTGTTCACGTAATAACTCTTTTGTAAATTTTATCAACTCAGAAACCATTACCATATATGTATATGTAAGTCGCTTTAATTTGTTTAGTTTACGATTTAGAACGCTTATAAGTCTCTATACCGTGACTTTGAACAATGGTTTTTCACGTATCGACGTTAGGTTACTAAATTTAAAATTAGACACCTTGAAAATTGGCGCATCCGTAAACTACTCAGTCCTAATATGCTACAAGGCATAAGTAATACGTATTTTTAAATGTCTCCAATTATGCCATAGAACTTTCTCCTTAATTATTTGAGTCGCCGTAAATACTTTGCATGGTTTGCTAGTATATCAATTCGTTTCAGTTTTGATTCGATATAATTCATTTGGTAATTTTTCACGCATTCCATTAATGTTGTTTCGCATTGTTGTCCAATTACGAAGTAAGGGAAGAAATAATTGTGATGCTACAAACAATTTGCCAATCTGTTCATCTGTTCTTTACGCTTAATTTCGTGCATTTAATCACTTACGAATTTGCAAACCTTTCTATTTGAGTCCAATAAAACTATCACATTTGGTATAAAATGAACTGTTTAAAATTCCGCACTGTCCACTCATGTCTAGAGCTATAAAAATTGTATACATCCATTTTATTTTTCAAGTACTAACTCCTGAAAAATAGTTGTAGATTTTATATACATACTGATACTGTTATATAAAACTTGATGTAGGGCCCTCCTGGTTGAGATTCCGCCATACGATTCGCTGATATCAAACTTTTCGGCCAAGAATTACCTCTACATCGGCTTTATGATATCTGAATCGAAGTAGAATAGATATAAGACTTGCCATCATTAACAAGAACGGAACAGATGGGAGCATCACGACCGAAAAATACTAAACCTCGTCTTTCTGATCCGGTACCCCCTATCCTGCAGAGATATAGCTGAAAGGCGATAACGGAAAGAAGGGCGGGGGTTCTTCAGGGCGCGAGACTTGCGGTTGCTAAGGCAAGTTCATGAAAATTTTTCAGGCCGGCAACCCAAGTCTTCCAACCAGAAAGTGGTAAATGGTTAAGTAGGAGGAGGCGAAAAGGGGCTATAGATTACTCGTCGTGGTGATCAATAAAGAGTCCCTAGTCCCTCACGAAGACAAAGGGAGTGATTGACTTCGGTTTCGACTCAATTACTCTCAACGTGTAGAATAGGGATGAGATTGAAGCATTTGCGGGAGGCCAACCTGTGTACGGCGACAACCCGCCCAAACCCGGAGTAGCCACCAACAGTGTTGTGGGGGAGATTGCTTCCAGTGCGGTGAGTGACTCCAGTGACTTCGCCATGTGGTTGATACATTTGGAGAAGGATGAGGTTGGCATGAGCGCAATTGGTTAACCATTAGATGCTGATGATAGCAGCCTGTCCAATCCGGAGGGCGTTGACAACACCGTTGTAGGAACAGTGCGTAGCACACAGATCACACTGTACCAGTAATTAATATTGGCACAACAGCATATTTATAGGTCAACCAAACATTCATTTCGGCCCAAGAATGTCACAACTTCACCTGAATTTTGCTTGCAACACTCATTCATCAGGACGATCACGATTTATAATGGTTGTAATTTAGATGATATTCCGTTATTTGGGGACCGCAGCTTTGGGATATTAAAATTAAAATCAACCCTGATGGTCGGAGGTAAGTATAGGGTTAAAACAGTTATGCTTAGCACAAATCAAATTAACCTTGAGCTTTCCAAGGCCCCTTCGATAGCTCTCCTCTTTAGACAGACGAGTTCGGATAAGGACGTGGTTTTAATCCACGAACCTTGGATTAACAAAAACAGAATCTGTGGCTTCAGAAACAAGGGTTACAAAATTTTATCCTCTAGTAAGTCTGAGAATTTCAGATCTTATATTCTTGGGAAAAATTATTTAAATATTTTCCTACTTTCTCATTACTGATTCTGGCTCATTCTCCTCTTTCTCATTACTGATTCCTTTTTTTAACACCGATATGTACGTTATAGCCCTAGGTTAATTAATGATGTGCTTGTAAGAAGGATTGCTAGTGGAACTTAGTGATAGTCGAATTACTACTGGAGCTGGAGAGAGAAGGTATAGAAGTGACTGCTTTCGCAAATAATGTAGCAATAGTTGATCATATTCATTACGAATTAGGCCGGCAAATGTGGACTTGAAATTAACCTTTCTAAGACAGAACTAGTACTCTACACTAAGTTAGACCGCTGTACTTATGTATGGGGTGAACGTGTGGTGGCCAGCTCTGGACAAAGTAACATACAAAAATAAGATTGAGAAGGTGAAAAAAACGGTCTGTATGCTTACGAGCGGGGCGTTAAGGAAAACATCTATGATATACGAACTTTAGAAGTTAGGTTCCACCTTCTTCTGGTCGACATTTCTGGAAAACAGATGGCGATAAATACAGCTGTGGGACTTTCAGCCGTTTCTCAGTGGACGTATCTAAAGACGGGGTACGACTGCATTACATTAATATTACGCTTCGACAAGGGTTTTCGGACCATGTCCCTTCAAGAGAATCCTGGAAGAACGGCTCAATGTCAGAGCTTTGTACTTCTTCAGGGACGGCTCTAGACGGCAAAGTGGGATATCGAGTAATCTGTGATTAATTAAATAGAAACATTTCTGTTCGTCTCCCTGATTACTGTAGTTTGTACCAGGCTGAGATGATAGAGATTGAAGAGGTCCCTTGGCATGGTTGAAGCGTGAAATCAGTTCTACGTAGAACTGAATTAAGAACGGTAGTAGGAATACTCGCGGGAAATTGCATTTTTGTAGAATATGCTACTCGTAGAAGGCGGAAGGTCTAGAAGCAAATGGCTTCGATGGAACCTGTTTGGACGAGGAGGAGCAAGAAACTTTAGCTCATTTCCTTTGCTCATGTCCGGCATCAGTATGGAGAAGGCCTAAATAATTTTGTAAGTTCAAGATGGATGTTTCCGATGGAACCTGTCGGATCTCGAAAACGGTAAATTGCGAGATCTACTACGCTACACAAATAGCTCTAAATGGTTTCAGAAAAGGTAGAGAGTATGTTAAACTAACCACGCCAACCTAACGTAACCTAACCTAACTGCGTTAATAAATCCAAACTAGGAACTTAAGGCTAAACTCTGGAGTAGTTATTTTGGATTTTCAATGGCCACCATTTTCACATTGGCGGGTATTCACTTTTTACATAACGAAGCAACAACCCCTCCCCTCCCATAATGATGAGCTATGTAGGATTAAGAACATTATTGGTGTAATTTGGCCATGAAATGTAAGAGAGGGCTTCATTATGTAAAGTAAGTTAATTTTTGACTTTATTATCACTAAAAGGTCTTAAAACAATTTCAGAAAGGTAAAGTTATATGGATTAGTATTAAAATCAATCCATATACAAACTAAAAGTTGATAATGTAGTCAAGGGAGTATTTAAAATTAAACTAAATCTGTGTTTATCCCCTAAAATGTTTATTTAGTATTGATTGCCCTTATCTTTTGTAATTAAAATAATATTTAATAAGAACAATTTGTTTTTGTTGTTGACCATTCCTATTTTTTAGGGTTGTAGTACGTAATTTTACGTTTATTCAACGGTTGAAGTGGTCGAATATTTGGTGACATATTTCCTTCTGTACCTTGTATGCTAGCTAAATCACTTAATATGCGTGGAGAAATTGTTAATGGTTTATCATCTAATAAAAATCGTACGGCTTCATTACATCCAGGCGTTGTTAAACTTCCAGAATATGTGTAGAAATTGAAATTTATTTCACCAAACATATCTTTTAATGAAAAAGCCTTCCCTTTCGGTACTTTATAAACATTATTAGGATATTTTACATGATTAAGAAATGGAAATTCAAAATAAGCATTTTCACTTAATTTAAAAAATTTCGCCACTACCAATATGCCATCTTTGTAGGCTGCCGCTTCATCTAAGGAATTATAATGCCAGTTATAAAATACGATATGACCCTCCATAGAAAATTTAGAGATCTTATTGAATGTATGTTCTGAACCGATAAAATGGACGTGTGCCTGCGCCAATTTATATTGAATATTAGTGATGGGTGTTGCAAATAAAGTTGGTGGTTTACCATCGCTGTAATTAAAATCGAATCTAATGTAAAATCCTGTATTTTCAATTGAAACCATATCAGGTTTATCGGCCCATTTTGTGCATGTTACTTGGGATGAGGTATAAATAAGTTTTGCGGTATCTGTATCGATATTGATTGGGCTCTGGTATTTTCCTGCACACTGAATGTCTATCCTTGGCCAACACCGTGGACCATCCACACTGTCCCGTCTATAAGAAAATGATGCATGTGACCTGTGTTCCTGTGAAGTTCACAAATTTTGATTTTTTTTTTTTTTTTTTTAACTGTTTTTAAACTATTTACCTTTGTACAAATAACTGACTGTATAAATTCTGTATTAATAATTACAGGATTTGTATCAATGGGACTTCCATCAATTTGAAGTACTATAATACAAATAAATAAATAATGGAATAATAAACTTTTCATTTTTATATACGAGTTCTTAGGAATTATGGAATAGTTCTCGTAATAACTCTTTTTGTAAACTAGATTGTTATCAAAAACTATTACAACTTATGTCGCTTTAATTTGATTATAGTTTACGATTTGGAACGCTTATAAGTAACTATATACCTTAACTTTGTGAAATTTTTTCTGCGGATTGACGTGAAAACAGCTTGAAATAATAATTAACCATAATTTCGACTAATAAATTACAGCTTTTTAGAAGTTAATGATTTTCGAAACTGATTGATTGATTGATTGATTTTAATGTACGATCAAAAACATTACGCAAGTCTCCCGTATTATAAATGCGAATACCACACCACCATACCCATGTTACACAACACGACACCATAACTCTCCCTCACCAAGGAAATATGTACCCATCATACTCAGCTTTTCATGAAGCCAAACATAGCCAGTATTCACCCCGTAAAGAAAGGCGCCACATCGATATCCGCCCCTGGCCAGACAGCCATCATACACCTTTTTACATATAACAATATCGAGGAATGGGAAAGGAATGTTAGTGAGGACAGACTCGGCCTGGTTACAGACACCTAATAAAGCCGTTAAGTTAGTGTTTAAATGACAGCACAATGACAACACAATTTTTTCCGCAACAAATGTCTAGAGTTACACGCCGTGTTGAATTTCTCTCTATCTGTTGGTGCCACAAGTTTTTCTGAAAAGCTGTATTGAATTATTATTATTATTTCCACTATTTTTCCATTGGCGGTTGTGAGGGGAGCGAGATTTCGTTCCATCATCATGTTCCCATGCGGTCACCCAAATTTGTACTCTAACTGTAGCTAGTGTTGCTTGACTTTATTGTTGAAATCGTTGCGTCTCTGCTGTCCCTGCTACTCGCCCCCTATAGTTAATGGTTTTTCGAAACTTAAATAAAATTTTGTTCAATTCGCGAAAAGTCCGTCTTACATTTGAGGTTGTGGACCAAAATCCACCAAAAATCATTCATGTTTATTGATAGTGTATTGTATCCTCTTACTCGTCTTTTATTACTTATATTAAACAAGTTTCTTTATATTCACTTTGTTATTTATTACTTAACTATTACATAATACATAACTTATTATTTTTATATGTGCTTCAATGCACGTCTTATACTATATCGGATACAATGAATAATGTGTTGAATGATCTTTTTCCATGATGGCTGACCATCAGGGATGATGACACAACGTGATCCTCGGCTGTTGTCATTGTTACCAACTATCAGGATTTTTAGTGTTGCCTGATTTACATTTTAAGTTTCAAGATATTACACGCTTTCGTTTTTTTTTTTTTTTTTTTTTTTAATTATCCATCACATAATCACGTAGATATGTAGGAGGTCTTACCTCTCTACCTGCTCTTGTTCGACATTCTCTGAATTCATTATTATTATTGTACGACGACATATTTACATTTTCATTGTTTACTACGTTCTCATTATCATTATTCATTATATCTTCGCTTACATTACTATGCTGTAATTGATTAAAATTTTTGTTTAGTTCTATATTTTGTAACATTTGATTCTTTACCTTATTAACTTCATAAGGAATAGTACTTTTCCTCAAGAAACATCGGTTTTTTCGTACCTCATTACCCATGTCATTCCTGACAATATACGTTCGCCCATCTTCCACCTTTATTACTTTCCCAGGCATCCACACATTGTTCTTCCATACGGTTACATTCTCATTTTTGTTTAATTTTGACAATTCTTTAGCGTTTCTATCATAGTAAAATTTTTGAGTTTTTCTTTGTTGTAGCCGTTTATCAACAACGTATTGTGACTTGATATTTATCGGTTTCAACTTATCTAGGCCTACGGGTGGTTTTGACTTTAGCGATCTCCCTAAAAACAATTCTGCAGGGCTTGTTCGCAGCATGGGAAGAGGGGTGTTTCTATACTCTAATAGGGCCAATTGATAATCCTCCATTACACTATATTCCCCTAATTTTCGCAATAGCTGTTTGGCAATAGATACCCCTTTTTCTGCTAGACCATTGCTTTTTGAATAATTTGGACTTGAGAAGATCATATTTATGTTCCACTTCTTTGCACAATTTAAAAATTTATAGCTGTTAAATGGATTATTGTCAGCAACGATATTGCATGGAAAACCAAATCTGCTAAAAACACCCTCTAATACTTTAATCACAGATGATGAAGATTTATCTTTTAGCCCAAGCACCTCTATCCAGTTTGAATACGCATCCACGAGGACTAAAAAACACTTGTTCAAGAAATCAAATATGTCGATGGAGATTTTTTCCCATGGACAACTAGGTACTTCATGACTTTTGACAAGCTGAACAGTTATTTACAAACACCTCTATACCGACTGACAACCCTGGCCAATAATATAGCTCACGTGCCCTCATTTTTGTTTTTTGAATGCCTAAGTGTGGTACATGTATGCTTTCTAATATCTTGTTCCTTAGACTTGTAGGAACAATTAACTTGTGATCTAAAAACACTAACCCTTCTGAAATATTTATGTTGTTTTTAAGTTTACTGTATTGCTTGAGGTCACCGTTCAATTTTTTATCTGAGTTAGGCCAACTATTTTGAATATAATCTAATACAGTGGATAAGGTTGAATCATTTTTTGTTGCCTCGCTATAAACAGTTTTATTTTCGTCCATCATGCAGATTTTATTGACGATAGAATGAATTGTATATTTCATATCTTCATCATTATCGTCCTCTTCAGTGGTATTTTCACTAGCTCTAGACAATGCATCTGCTATTAGCATGTCACGACCAGGTATATGTTTAACTATTATGTTGTATCTCAATAATTTTAACAACATTCGTTGAAGTCTCATACCCGCTTTATCAATTTCAGTTTCTGTTATTTTTACTAAAGGTTTATGGTCACTGTGAACTATAACCTCTGTCCCATATATGTATTGATGAAATTTCCCTGTGGCGAACACGATCGCCAACAATTCCTTTTCTATTTGTGAATACCGTTGTTCACATTTATTCAGACTACGAAACGCATACGCTATTGGCCGACCCTCTTGAAGAAGGACAGATCCCAGTCCATCTTTTGACGCATCAGTTTGTATGATGCAAGGAATCTTGGGGTTAAAAATTCTTAATACTGGGTTTGAGGTTATAATCTCTTTTAGTTTATGTAACTCATTGTCATGCGACCCTTTCCATTTCCACTCCACTTTATTCTTTGTTAGTTCCCTGAGATTGGCGGTTACCTTAGATAAATTGGGAATAAACCTTGCCAAAAATTTTGCTATTCCCAAAATTCGTAATAATTCCTTCTTACTGTTTGGAGGCTTTATACTTGCTATCGCTTTGACATGTTTGTTTGTAGGTTGCACTCCCTTTTTCGAAATGACATTCCCCAGGAACGTTACCTCTGGGACCCTAAATGGCAGCTTTTATGAATTAAATCTTACATTGTATTGCTCAGCTCTTTGCAACACCTCTAACAATATTTTGTCATGTTCTTCCGGTCCTTTGCTGGCCACAACCAGATCATCAAAATAAATTTCCACCCCTTTTATAGACCCGAAAATTTCGACGAATTTCCTTTGAAATACTTCTGGAGCTGAATTTATACCAAATGGCAACCGCTTAAACTGATACCTCCCAAACGGTGTAGTGAACGTACATAAATCAGAGCTAGGTTGGTCTAGTTTCACCTGCCAACATCCATCTTTAAGGTATATTACTGTAAAGACTGACATTCCTGAAAGTTTTGATTTGATATGATCGCTACTCGGAATCATATAATGTTCCCTCTTGATATACTTATTTAATGGCTTTGGATCCAAACAAATTCTCAGATCACCATTAGGTTTTTCTCGGATCATTATATTATTAATCCACTCCGTAGGATGACTAACTCGCGAAATGACACCCCTTTCTTCTAGGGAATCAAGCTTGTTTTTCAGATTATTATGCATTGAGAAGGCAAAAATTTTCCTATACTTAATTACTGGAATTGCCCCTCTTTCATTTTTATTTTGTACGTCCCTGGAATTTCCCCCAACCCATCAAAAACATGTTTATATTTTCTCACCAGATCTTCTTTGCATCCCAGCTTTGCGACTACTCTCATATCCACGTTATCAATATCGATTCTTTTTATTAACTTTAGATTAACACAGGTTTTCAAGCCCATCAACGACTGCAAATTTCCCTCTACCACTAAAAACTCAAAAATTCCACTGATATACCCTGTTGAACAATTTAATTTTACTTTCCCTACATGTTTGATTTTGAATTCACCGTATGAAATCAATTCTATGTGTGTGCCTTTCAACTCGACCACCTCCTTATTATCAGATTTTATCTTGTCATACACAGACCTGGCTATAATGTTGCAGTCCGATCCCGAATCTAACTTAAACTTAACTACCTCATTTTCTACCCATATGTTTTTAAACCAGCCATTTCTACATGCATTATCTACACTACAAACTTGTAACTTACAGCTATGATTATAATTATTTAACAAATATTTTGCACCTGTTTCTGCTAAGCATCTATCGTCTTCTTCCGATGTATCCTTTTCTCCAACATTTGATTGCAGCATGTATACATTCTTTGATTTGCAAACAGCTGCAAAATGATTTATCCTTCTACACTTATTGCATCTTTTGCCTCTCGCCGGACATACTTGTTTTTGTCTCCATGACCATATCCACAGTGATTGCATTGCGTTTTTATATTTTTGTGGCCATTTTGATTTTTATTCCACTTCGCTTCAAATTCTTTACCACGTTGCTTATAGCTGTTTATGTTGACCGCATCCACTTTTTCCATTTTTATGTTCGGATTGTTTAACATTTGAACTTGTGCTTTAACTATTTCTCCCGATTTACACATCTCAATGGCGTTTTCTAATGTTAAATTTTTTTCCGCTAGCATCTTGCTTTGTAAGTTGGTATCACTAACTCCAAATATTAGCCGATCACGAATCATCCTGTCTTTGAACTGTGTTCCGCACGATAACTTAGCACATGTAAAATTACACAACGACGCTTGATTTTTTATTTCTACCACAGAGTTTTCTATTGATTGACATTTTTTTTGACAAATTTTATGAAATTGATATGTCGCCAATATAACGTTTTCTTTTGGAACAAAATGTTTCTCAAATTTAGCCAACACTGCGTCAATTGTTTCATTCTCCCCGATTTCAAATGTATTGAAAGTTTCGAATCCTTCTTCGCCCAGCAAAAATAGCAGCACTCCAATTTTTTTCTTATCGGTGTCTTCTTTCGCCCCAAACGTTTCCATATACCACATGAATTTTTTCTTAAACACACTGAAATTTTTTTCTGCGTCACTATATGTAAGTCCAGCCGGCATTTTGTTTAATATTTTTTCCATTTTTTTAATTTTATTTATTAACATCTGACACCATGTATTGTATCCTCTTACTCGTCTTTTATTACTTATATTAAACAAGTTTCTTTATATTCACTTTGTTATTACTTACTTAACTATTACATAATACATAACTTATTATTTTTATATGTGCTTCAATGCACGTCTTATACTATATCGGATACAATGAATAATATTGTCATTGTTACCAACTATCAGGATTTTTAGTGTTGCCTGATTTACATTTTAAGTTTCAAGATATTACAGATAGTCTGTTTAAATTTTGTAATTCTGCAATAAATGGCACGCAAGCAACACTTCCCCTTAATTGTTTAAGACACAGTACGAGTAAATACTTGTACTTGCATATAAGCAAATTCGTCTCAACAGTGTTTTGATTTTATTCATTTGGAAATTATTCACGCATTCCACAGAGTACATATATCGTTCTGGGGGGCATATTTTGAAACTGATGCAGAGCGGATTGCATCAGATAATGTGGCTTTATACTTTTCAATATGTGTTATTTTGCCGAAGTGACAAAAAGACATCATTTTGTTTAGCGTTGAATATGATATATCGAATTTTGCTTCCTTTTGAAGAAAAGTGATGTTATAAGTCGATGACTGCTGTTAGAAGCTTATGGTGATTAAGATGCGTCAATTTTTTCAATATCTGTGTACTGGAGATACTCTTTAAAAGAGGTGATTTTTATACGAAAGGTAAGGAACGTCCATGCCAGCCGAAAAAATTTGAGGATGAGGAATTGGAAGCTTTGCTCAATGGAGACAATACTTCACATATTACAAAAGGAGTAGACAAGTATCACCTTTCAACCCAGCTACAAAATAAAATCATTCGAGGACCGAAACATCAAATATTTGGCCTAAAACGTAGTGTTCAGACCAACATTGACCTGGGGCGCTATTCTTGAACTATTATGAAAACTATCGTATTCCGAATTAGTGTTGAAGTATTATGACGAAAACCTTGGTTTTCGTAATACTTTGGCACTAACTCGCAACATAATTAAATTTGAAATTTTATTAAGAAATTATTTAGAAAAGAATCCGTTTGTTTCTTTTGAGCAATGTTTATGTTAAAGCTAGTTACTGTAATAATGTTAATGTCTCAAAACCTAAAACCAACCTGTGAAACAACAATATAAACAATTGTATTGGTAACACATATTTTTGGGCAATCATGTGCTAGCGAATCATAAATCAGTAAAATGAAAACCAAAAAAAAAATTATTTATGAAATAATATTATATTTAAAATTAAATTATAATTTACGTTTAAAATTAATTCAGATTTTTAATTTCATTTTTTTATTTTGTTTTATTTATCATACATATTAATTACAGATAGATTGAACTTTTTTAAATCTTTTATTTTAGTTTTATTAAATTTAATCCTTAAACTCTATAATTCATGATTTTTTCATCTCTTTTTTTTTTTTTTGATTTAATATTAATTTTTAATGTTTAGTTTTATTTGTATTTATTTATCAATGTTAAGAATTACTCACAATATTTATTAGATTTTTTTTTTTTTCCAATATTTTATTTTATAAATAAATTTAATATTTATATATCTTTTGTATTTTATATTTATAATTAAGAAAAATATAAACTTTATACAATTAATTAATTAAATTAATTATAACCAGTATTATAGGATTATTTAATTAGTTATATTCAAATATATAATAAATTTTATTACTTTCCATTACTACTTGATTTTTATTTTGTTTTAATTAATTATAAATGTACGCACGGTGTCACGTCTCCCTACAGATTTTATTATTTATGTATTTAGGTTTATTGGCTTTTATCTTGAAAATAATGCAGCTAATTAATGAAGTTTATTAATAGTTATTAATAGTTTCTTGTGGTCCTTTTTAATGTATAACTATATTAAATAAAATTGAAAAATTAGTTAATAATATTTAAGTGTAATTCAGGGGACATGAACTTAGTACGTAAACAAATTAATTAAGATGGGACATTTTGATTGTCTGGGATATAATATAAGTTTTGTGTGTGCTTTTTTTTTTTAAATAATATTAATCATTTAATATAAATTAAAAGTATTTTTTATTTAAATAATTTGATTTGTTTTAATTTTAAATTATGTCAGTCTTTATTTAAAATTTTTTTTTTTTTTATAATAATATTAATTAATTAATAATTAAATATGAAAACGGGACATTTTTGTTTAATTATATTGTCAGTCAACTTTAATTATTTTGTGCAATTACAATAATTCTATATATAGCTTTTATTTTATATAGAATTAATGTAATTAATTACATAATATGAAAAAAATTGTTACCGGCCAATTTAGGTTTTTTGAAAGATACCTTCTTTAATTCTAATTTTATTTACGTTTTTACAGTTCTTAAATTATGGTGAGCGTTTGTTATATGTAAATAAATTTTTAACCAGTATATAATTAAATTATAAACCCGTTGTACTTGATATATTGTATTATGACTATGGTCGTATGTAATGCACGCGATTTAGATATTAAATAGTTGAGGGAATCAATAATTTTCGAGGGGAATTTCACTTATTATTGCTTCGCTCGACCATTTCTAGTTAATAATCCGCTAAACATGAAATCTTATAGGCTACACTGATTTACTACTACAGTAACAATGACACATTTAACGACATTTACATATTTTATGGTGGGTAAATTTATTTTATTGCTTTTAGTATTATATAGTTGTTGGTTTCACTTGTGGATATAATTTTTTAATATGGTACAGCTACAAGCTTAAATTATTTCAATTTTTAAACTGCCGAGCCAAAATCGGGCCCAATTAGTAGGGCGCGATTTAACTTATAAAAATGTTTAGTTAAAATAACTACTACATGGCAAGAATTTCATGTACGGATTAAACAACCAAATATGTATCACAAAAATTGGTTTGTATTTAATAAAAATTAATTCCCTCACATTATTTAAAATCTAATATTAGTACTAATTTGTGACACTTTACTTACTGTGACAATAAATTTGTAAGTAAATGTTTAAATGTACTATTTCAATTTTATGTAGTTTCCTTATTTTACCAGAAAGTATCTATAATTTTAATTAAAAATAATATAAATTAAGATTTGTGATGAATTTTCCAGTAAATATGTATATTTATTTTTATCAATTTGCGCAACCAAAGATGGAAATATAATCACGCACCCGGAAGTTCCACTAATAAAACCCTTTACAAATTCAATCCAAACCTTTAAAGCAAGACGAGTTTGTTAATACAGTACCTTCGAACAAAAGCGCTGCAATCGCCTTTTTTGTTTGGAATTTTTTTAAGACTGAATCTGATTCATAAAATTAGGACAATATGCTAAGAAATTTTTGTATTCTGAATCTTGAAAAAATTAAATAAGTGTTGCTGAAAAATAATTATTTATTTGTTTGTGGGTCAAATTTCTGGTAAATTATTAAAATTGAATACAAAATCTATTTTGAGTCGACACATTTCCCTATCAAATGAGTGTTATATTATTAATCAACCTTAACCTTCACCGAACTAAATTCACAATATTTACCTCACACACAAAAATGACTGCACTAATGTTGTTATTCATTAATGAAATTGGAGCAATAACACACGTTATCTAATGAAATTGAATTTTTATTTTTAAGAAAAAACATTCTTACAAAAAAATCACGACACAGAAATGATATAATTTTATTTTTATAATTTTCAAAAATGTTGGGGGGCCCGAATTAAATTTAAACCATGACAAGGCAAAAACAGAAAGAAAAAAATATTTTTTGTATTAATAGGCAAAAAGTGGAATTGAAAATTATTATTTGTGCGTGATAGAGGAATCTTACAGAAGGCCACTTACCTGAAGGAAAGATATTGTGTATAACAATAATAAGCGAAAAAGATATCAAATTACAAACGATACCGACCAATTTAACCGCGTCGTATCTTATCAATAAATTAATTTATTGATTAATTCATGACAAAAAATAAATTTTACTGAAAAATAATCAAATTAAAATCGAAATTTAATTTTGTTATTACACAAATAAACAGCATGAAATCTAATCAGTCAATAATAAAAATAAATTTTACAATAATTTTTAAAAAGTACAAGTAATTTTTAATTATATAAAATATTTTTTTTTTCTTTTTGTTTCTTAATTAAATTAAAAAAATATTTTTTGTCGAATTTTATTTTTTTATTTTATTTCATTTTAAATATAAATCTTATTTTAATGCATTAACTAATAATAATCTAGTTTTTTTTGCCTGTTTTTTGTTTTTAAACACCTAAATTAAACTTTAATTAATAAATATACATAATTTCATCAAAATTTAATAATTTGTAGATTACTTTTTTATAATTTTAGGTTTTTATAATTTTTTTGTATTTTATTTTTTATTATAAAAATTATTAGATTAATAAATAAAATAGTACAAAATCATAAACTTGGATTCCAGTGTAGGTGTAGTTTCATGTTTATGTATTTTTACAGGGCGCGCACGCAATTTGTCTTTAAACTTTTTTTTTTTTTTTTTTAATTAATTAAACGTAAAACAATTTTTATTAGCTGAATGTCCAGTATAAACTGAAAACGAAAAAAATTATATATGGACGGTTCTTAAAACTTATATGTATATGTTTTGGACAATAATTCAAATATAATAATATATAAATAGGTAGCAGTAAATTATGAAATCTAAATTGAAAAATATAGTCGCTTAACCATCTAAGGCACTGAATCTTATCATTACACAAAGTCGTTGTAATTTATATTTTAATTGCTGGATACTAACATTTTATATTATTTTTATTTACCCACATTGAGATTATTTAAAAAAATTATTTATATTACATAAAATTAACCAATTTTTAATTTAAAAAAGACACATTTAAAATTACTAAAAAATTTGCATAATGTATATATAGTTTTTAAAATTATATACCCATCCCCAATATATATATGTATATACATATATTTTTATATGAGTATATTATAAGTGTTTATATATATATAAAGAAATTATAAAAAATTATAAATACATATTATATTCTAATTTTATATAAGGAACATAATTATATGAAAATATTAAAATAATGAGTAAAAATGTCCTACGTTCTCACTGGGTCTTTTTTATTTAAATAGTTAATCGTAATGTGGAAAGCTAATAAAAATTGTATACTGGGTAAAATTAATTACACACAAATCACTAATATTGTTAATTGATCGTCACAAAAAAAAACATATTAAATTACAAGCCTTTATAAATAAGAATCAAAAATAATATTAATATTAAAAGAGGCGAAATTTTATTTTATGCAAACTAAAATCGGTGACTAAAATGAGCGAGTTTAAACAATTAAAATTTATTAAAAGTTTGCTAATGAACAATATACCTATGTAAATCAAATATTGAAAAGAAAAACACAAATCAGTTTAAATGATTTTAAGAATACGGCGATCCAAAAACAAAATTTTCACACACTTCGTTACATTTTTCTTTTACTGTAATTTATTTTTCTTTGACGATCAATTAAAAATTTGCAAATTAATCATATCATCATAAAGTCTTTTTTAATCATTATTACGTTACAAAAACAAAAAAAAAAAAAAAAATAATAATAATAATAATAATAATTTTGTACACTGTACAGTTAATTTCATAACTAATTTATAGTTTTCTGTTTTTTTCTATATTAGGTAGGTGTATATATACAAGTTTTAAAAAAAGAAAATTTACAATAATAAACACGCACACGAGAAAAGATTTTTTTTGTCCCTAAAATTATTTTTTATGATGAAAAATAATGATATGAAAAGCTTTTTTCTTATAAATATTTACAAATTAAAAAAAAAAAAAAAAAACTTAAAAATTAAATAAACAGAGAATTATTTTCTAACAATTAATTTGTTGCTCCTCAAAATAAATGGCACAATAATTTGTTCTTATAAACAATCACTTGCTACTGCTATTAGCCGCTGGACTTTGCGCTGCGAGATCATTCAGCAGTGTAGCTGCACTATTATCTGCAACAATAATCGTACCAGTCTGTAGTGATAATGGCGAACTAGTCGCCGCATTATAGTCTAATTTGTATATAGCTCCCCGTGTAACATCTTCCATTGATGCCTCCTGACAATCTCGGCCCACATGCGATTGTGAACCACAGTTAAAACATGAACTCTTATTTGATATTGAAAAAGGTGAAGCGACTGTTTGTATCACTGTCGATTGTTGCTGTATTGATGAGGGTGATGAACGTAATGGTGTTGTATTCGGTATAAATGATATTGTATGTGTTGGATATTGATAAACGAGGGGTTCACCACCATGCATTTGGGGATGTTGCCGAAATGTAGTAGCCTGCGGATGCGATAATAGCGGTGGTCTACTAGATGTTGTTATACTATGTTGAGGATATGGAAATGATGCACTATATTGCTGGGGCGGTTGTTGCTGCAACATAATAGGATTCACTAGTGATCCAGTTGTTGCCGATACCAGACTAGGACCGGACATTATTAAATTACTTTGAACAAAATTATTGTTATTACCACTATTACTATTATTGTTATTATTAGGTATTGTACTTGGTACAATTATATCACTATTTGGCGGAATAAAATTTTGTATAATTTGCGAACTATTATTACCGGGACCTCCCTGCTGTTGAAATGTCATCGTCCCACTTAATTTATCCGGGCGACCATTAATCCTGTTTTGTTTCTGCTGTTTATACGTTTGAAAACTATTTATTGACTGACTATTTACTAGATGCGGTGTATCAGGCGGTGATATTTCTCCAGACGATCCAATCGAACTTCCTGAATCACTACCACCTGATTTTTTTCTACTACCACTATTATTATTTGTATTTACGTCCAATTGTGTAACTTCACCTAAATTTAAATTTTGTAAATGATATTGTAAAACATGTGGATTAGAATAAATATTTGTGGTATTTGTTTGGAAATGAAGTTGTTGTTGTTGTTGTTGCTGTTGATGTTGTTGTTGTTGGTGTTGTTGCAATTGTCCTTTTGATGGTCGGGGAATAGTATGATGTCCGGTCCGTGAATATCCATTCCGCACTTGAGGTTGTAATGCAAACGCGTCTAAATTGAACGGTATCTATAGAAAAAAGTAGAAAATAAAAAGAAATGTTACCAAGTTTTGGTTTTTTGCAAGACGTTGATTTATTAAAAACATTAGATTTTATATGCTTATAAAACTAACATCTTCATATTTTACATTGTGTTGCAGAATTATATCGTTCGTGAGTACGCCAATATTCTGCATGGTTTGTTGTTGTTGTTGTTGTTGCTGCTGCTGTTGTGTAGGTGGAGGTGTTGTATCAACAGATGGTCGACGATTTTGTCGCGTATTCCGTTGATTACTACCACGATGCTGTGATGTATTCTGTTGCTGTTGTAAACTATTTCGGATGGGACTTGCTGCACGACTATGGGCGGGTGAAGACGGTTGGCTCATCATCGGGGATGATGATTGCGGTGGCATTGCAAATGTTAATGTCTTTATGGAATTGAACAAAAATTGTTTTTTTTTTTAATTTTATTTTAACTGACCGTAACTCTTTTACTTATCTTACTATACATAATATAATTTAATACATAATAAAACAAAATTTGCATCACTTAAAAAATATGCACATGAGAATATAATTTGTATTATTAAAATGTGTTTTTCAGTTCTTCTTTTTTAAGTAGGTAATAAAAATCTAAAGATCTAAATTAAAAGTTCGTAATTTATTCCTAGTCTACAACTTTCTAACCAATTAATGTAGAAATTCCACCTGTTGAATTGGTGGAACAATATTATAATTGTTACTGCTAAGTTCTCTTCGCAACTAAATTTGGAACAAGCAATTATTCTTCTCAAAAAGTAAGTAGGTAAATAGAATAACTAAGTAAAACTTCCATGGATTGGGATTTTAAAACTAAGAAAATTCGCGCCGTACTAAGAAAAAAAGTCACAAGCGCCAAAAGTCGAAACATAAGTTAAAAGCATATTTGGATTCTGCAAGCAAATCCTTATTTTTCTGCTTTTTTAGAATGCCAAATATCCTTTATTAAATGTCATAAAATCGAGTTATTTAGTAGTCAAGTTTCATAGTAAGACATGGCAAACAAAAACAGAAAAATTGAAATTACTCAAAACTACAAAAAGGCATATGTGATTTTTTCTTAGCACGACAGTATAGTAGTAAAGATTTACATGCGCTTTAATATTTGAAAATTCAACATTTTGTTCCAAAATAAATTAAAATTGAGACTACCAGTAAAATTTTCTGCACTATTCGAATTTTTACAATCGCTAATTTCTACTCCTTATTTTATTCTGTTATAATAACGTTCGACATCGTCCTGTCGAAGCATCTGGTAAAATCTTTTTCTATAGTTATTAGGGAGGATTAGAAGTTATTCTCTCAACTAAAATTATTTTTAAGTCGTAAGTATTGCTATTACATGCTATTACATGTCAAAAATTCGATATGAATTTTGAATTTACTTTTTAGCGTATTTCCTTGACAAATTTACAACAACAATTGCATAGGCGAAATACCCGCAAGAATAACAATAACCCAAAAAAAAATTGGGTTTAATTAAACATAATTCTAATTCTTGGTTATGATACCTGCCACCAGAGTCATAATACATAGTAAATTTATATTTTATTTCGAAAGGTTGGCTTTTGTCAATTAAATCCAATTGGCTATTTTCTTAGAAAACAAATAAACCCAAAATAATTCGAATTCAACTTTGGTCAACAAAATACACTTTTTGTTGTTTTCGATATTTTGTAGAAATGTTTACAGTGATGGATTTCGATCACTATAAATGTTGTTACCTGGTGACAGGCCGAATTTATAGTCGTTACTGCAACTATAACTCATGTAATAGTAATAGTTTTCGTAATTATAAACCTCTCTATAAGATTTGTTTGTCATGTAGCAACGTTTATAGTGATCAAAATCCATCACTATAAGCATTGCTACAAGTGCGAGTTAGTGTTTGTTAGAAATTTGATAAAGGAGTAACATCCGAAACGATCGTAATTTCAATTTCAAATAAAAATAAATATCACATTAAGAAAGTGACAAAACCAAAATAATCGTGTTTTATTCCATATAATATCTTTGTGTTAGTGATATTAGTCGACGCAACTTGCTGCAAAATATCGAAAACAAACAAAATAAATTCGAAATTCACATGAATATTTGACCGAATTTTGAAATGATTTTCGAAAATCGTGGCTGTAATAATAACAATAATTACGACTATAAATTCGGGCCATAGTGAGGTTTACAAATACGAAAGCTATTACTATAACAAGAGTTATAGTTGTAGTAACGACTATAAATTCGGCCCTAAATGATTTATGAAAAAAATGTTAATAAACTAAACTGACCCCCGATTTGGAGGATAAAAAAGTAATTTATCCGCTTCTAAAGTAAATTCTAAACCAAAACAAATACTATTAAATTTTGAAAGTACATATACAATACATTATATCATCAGGTACATATAACAATAAATCAACGACGTATTTTTTAATAAACAAGATATTAAAATCAATTGAGTTCAAAACGGTGTGAAGTAACACTTCCATTAGGACATCAGCCACTACTGGAGATAAAGGTGAACTCATCGCAACGCCATTTATCTGTGTTGCTATTAAACAGGCTGAAATATCCTGATTTTAGACAAAATTTTAGAATATCTAGACATTTTATTTTGGGTATTCTGATCTGTAGTTCTATCATTGACCACCTATCTGAAATTGTTTCTACAGCCAAATCAATCTTAATATTGGTGAAAGGAATATTTTGTTGTTTTATTACCTCCGATTTTCAATTGATCTTTTCAACATTTCAGCTAAATATTTTGATGTTTTTTATGTAGGGCTATTAATGAAACATACAATAAGCCTGAGTGGATGATCCGGTTTAAGGATTTTGGGAAGTTCGCATAATTTAGGTACAACTGAAGAGTAGGTCGTAAGCCTGGTCTTAGTTTCACGATCGAAATATAATTGCCTAAAAATAAATTTTTAATTTTGTAGTTCTTCAAATTTTGTAGTTAAAGTGTAGGGTCCCCTGTTTAATGTTTTATATGTATTTTGAAATGCGTTGCGATGGGTTCACTTTTATATCCAGTAGTGGCTGGTATCGTAATAAAAATGCTACTTGACACCGTCTTGAACTCAATTGATTTTAATATCTTGTTTATTAAACAATATGTCAATGATTTCGCTCATTTGCTGGCAATAGTGACATAACTCAAAATGGTGATTTTTGAGTTGTTTTGGGTTTAAGGCCCCACAAAGGCGTTATTAAAAGCATTATAGCGCTGTGTTTCTATCAACATATTCCACATTACATCTCTAAATTATACTCCTAAGTCAGTTTAAAATTATTATTATTATTAATTAATTATTATTAATTCAATATTTTTGAAAGTGTTTCCTGAACTATAGTAATTTTTGAGTTGCGTCATTGTTGCAGCAAATGAGCGATTTATTGTTGTGTGCCTGATGATAAAATTGATTGTATACTTTCAAAATTGAATAGTATGTAATTGTCTTGGTTTAGAATATACTTTAGAAATAGAAGCGAATAATAAATTACCTTTTTTCGACACAATATTAGTAAAGGATAAAAAGTGATATAATGTGGTAAAATCATTACAATTATTTGTGCCTTTTTGTAGGATTATTAAAATTTTCGCATTTTACGAATTGATACATTAATTTTTAATCGTAAAAATGATTTTTTGTTATCGATTAAACTTAAACCTTATTAATGTATGCACAATAAAAATTATAAAATATGGATGAGTTTGGTTGGTATAAAATAAACAAATTGAAAGTGGAAGTTTTTTTTTTTAATTCGGAAAATTTATAAAAACGAAATTGAAATTAGTAGGTATTCCTTTACATTTCTTAACACAAGCCCGATTAAATTGTTTAATACAATTTATTTAGATATGTAAATACAACATACCAAACTGTCTTTTTAAATATTTGCAGAACTATTACACCACCAAAAACAAAATGTTTTGCAAATTTTGTTGTTTTAGATGTATTAGAAATTAGGTAATTCGCTAAATTTTCTTATAAACATGTACATTTTTCCAAATTTTTGTTTTCAAAAATCATAAAAAAAATAATAGATATATAGATAGGTATTTAGATTTTATGTATTCAAAAAACGTTTATAACATACATCCAGTGCAGGCGATGGTACTAATTGTTGCATATGATGTCGATTAATCCATTGCGGTGGTGGTCCAGTAAACTCGGTTGGAATAGTAACAGGTAATTGCATTTGGGTAATAGGATCAATAGCAATTTGTGGTGGAACTGTACCATCAGCTGAAGTAATCATCTGTAAATAGAAATAAAGCAAAATACACACATTAATATTACGTACAAGAGGTTTATTGTATCGGTTTAATTTTAAAGGTTCCTTTACGATTTATGTGAATTTAAATATTTTATGGCGTCAAATACGGAAATTTTTCTTAATATTATTTATATATATTACAATTCAAATTTCACAACATCAACATATAAAAATATTATGTCAACAAAATTCAAGCCACCGACATCGACACCTAACGTAACCTAATCGTTTTTATGTCTGCGAAGTATGTTGTAATTATTTAAAAGTTTTGGCGTAGAGAATTGAACTTGGGACCGCGGCGTGATAAGAAATTCTCTTAAACACTGGCTTTCCTATTAAATAATACATTACACAAAAATTATATGAGACGCCAATTCAGTTTGAGGAGATTAATTATTTGATTTTGACTAAAATAAAAGAAATCTATAAAGATCTCAACAATTTTTTTCGTTAACATTTCTTTTAATGTTGTAAAAACAGCTTGTTGGTTCAATCTGTTTTCACATAACTATCAATCAACACGACATTTAACAAATTTGAGGCTTATTTTTGAATTGAAGTACTAAGCCAAATCTAAACCTAAACTAACTATGTATTAGATAATCTGAGGGGACCATAAAATAACATGTTATTTATTTAGTTTCAACCTAAAAACGGAGTGTGGAATATAATATTGAACTGAATCAGACTTAACAGATTGTTTGAAAATGTGAAAAATAATTCATAGATAAATGGGTAAACCCCAACCTAACTTTTATTTTATATATCTTCCTAATTTGAATGAATCACTCCCATCTCATCTCAAAACACCTTTGAAACAATACTCCAGTCTTATTAACATTCGAGCCTGGATACTGTTTTAAAATAAAATTGCTCTTTGTCATTTGATCGGATTCTTCGTTTCGACCCACCCGACTGTTGCATTTAGCTACATTCGGGCAAAAAAAGTGTAGACAGCAAAAATTTAACGTAAATAAGAAATAAAATTTAAAAATAGAAAATTTTTAGCATTAATATTTTGGTACTATTAGTCAAAAAAATTGAATTAGAATTTACCATTTAGGACTCTAATCGTGTTATCACTCAAAAAATTTCTAACCCAATTTTTATTACATAACCCGTGCAAGCAAATAAATTATTTTTTTTTTTTATAAAATCAGGCCTTTATTACCTGTGGCATTTGAGCTGCTGTAAAGCTGATCGGTTCCCATCTAATAGATTGTGTTAAAATTTGTGAATTTTGTGATTGTGGTGGCATTGAATGTGGTTGTTGCTGTAGTGGTGGAGCATTAGAAATCAAATGTTGTTGCATTATGTGCTGTTGAATTATGTTGCTACTGTCTTGTTGATATGAATTCGACGTTATTGAGGTATTATCATTAATTTTGTTAAATATTTCACCACACTTCATTCGCTGCTCAAACGAGAACACAGGATGATTTGTAGCCATTGTGTAGACGAGAAGTAATTCTTGCAAAGTATCCATATCGTTAATTTTTGCAAAATCGCGTTCACCCCAACCGTCTAGTGTTTTAAATAATTCATTTACACATGGTCGATTACAAGCCCGGATCAATGCCAAAAACATAGCCATTTTACGTCGGATTTTTATATCGGTTGGTTCGCCTGATTGACATGTCGCTATATCAGCAGCCAATTCTTGTGAATTGTTCACCCGTAATTCAATACCACGCAATTCTTGAGAATCGCGACGCCCTAATTCCTCGAGCACTGTGCCAAGAAAACGTAGTTCAAATGGCAGGCACATATTTAGTAGAGTGCACATCGTATCAATACGCTTATAACTTTCTAACTCTTTAAACCATGAGACAACGTCCTCCTTACAAATCATTTCCAGAAACACATTGAGGTACTTCTTCGACTTTTTAATAATTTTTTTCGCTTTTTCAACTTTTTTTTTACGTCCGTCGTCGTCCCAACACACTACACACAATTTTTATTCAGCTCGTCGATTACAACAAACTGAGCGAACTACTACTACTCTAAAACACGTCTTTAAAATGCGTTCCGTTTGTTATTTAATAATTAACATTGATGTAATTATACTTTTACTTCATATTGATTCATTAGAATTTTGATTATTTTTTTCGATTTGATAAAAATGAATTTTTATTTAATAAAAAAAAAACTACAAGAGAATTTTAGACTGAGACACAATGACAAAAGTATCAATTCGATTCGACGACATCAGTGGTTAATTTGGGACACGTTTAGAGCTGCAATAAAAAAATGATAGCGTTTATAAAGAAATTTTAGCAGTTTTTTCGAACTCGAAAATGTCATGCAAATTTAAAAAGAAAAAATATTTCCGAGGCGATTAGTATTGAATGATGCAAATTGTATTTAATAATTTTTCAAATTATGAATATTTGTATAACCAGCGCATCAACAGAACAAATCTCATGTGGATCAAATTCATAGATTGTCGGAGTTTGTGAGCTGCAGCTTATTACGGCCGGGACAAGATTGATTAACCGAAAACCAATTAATCGAAACGCTAAAACGTTTGTCTCGATTCTGTGTTGACTAGACTAATGAAGTGATAATTGGTTCTTTTTGTTCCGTTTTGCTTATTTTCTCTTGTTTTTATCAAAAAAAAAAAAACACCGATTTAGCCCATCACTAGTGTTGACACTCAATCCAGCTACCTTTTGAAGGCAAGTTCTGATGGTATGACCACCTCAAATAAGCAATTCATTACAACAAACCCTAGGTTAGGTTAGGTTAGGTTGGAGTGGCTGCTTACACACACTTAGACCGGTGACGGTCCATTGTGATACCACAGGATGTATCCCCTTTTACCCCTATTGGAACCATTTCGAGCTACTTATATAGCGTAAGACGTCCCGCATTTTAATGTTTTCGAGATCCGAGAGGCAGTCCATCCTGAACTTACCTAAGTGTTTGTGCCTTCTGAGAGCCAATGCTGGACACGAGCAAAGGAAGTGGACCAACGTCTCTTCCTCCTCTTCGTCCAAGCAGCTTCTGCAGAAGTCATTAGCCTCCAGACCCAGCCTTCTTGCATGTTCTCCAAAAAGGCAGTGTCCCGTGAAAATTCCTACGACCGTTCTTAATTCACGTCTGCGTAAGGATATTAATGCCCTAGTGCGCCCCAAGTCCAGCTTTGGCCAAACTTGTCTTGCAACTCTACAGGTGAGGGTGTTAGACCACCTTTCCCCCGCTGAGGATAGCGCCTGTTTCCCAAGTGCTTGTCTCAGCGCTGTGATAGGCCTCCCCAGACTTGCCCTTTCCGGTTGCAGATGGAGAATCGTACCATGCCTAGCAAGTTCATCTGCCCTGCAGTTCCCCATGACGCCCGAGTGACCTGGGACCCAGACTACCTGGGAAAGACACCGATTCTAACGACCGGATCGCCGCTTGACTGTCCACATAGATTGTGATATCGTCTGAGGATAACACATTATGCTTCAACCACGTCATGACCTCCTCAATCGCTACGACTTCAGCTTGGTACACGCTGCAGTAATCAGGGAGACGAATAGAAATATTTACATTTAATTTGTCGCAGAATATACTCCAGCTCCTACTTTGCCATCTAGCTTGGAGCCATCTGTGAAGAATTGCAACGCTTCGGTTTCCGATAACGGTCTATCCCTCCAGGATTCCCTTGAAGGGAAGGAGGTCCGAAATCGCTTCTCGAAGCGTAGAGTAGGTTTAATGTAGTCAAGATTCGCCAGCTCATCCTTCAACGATCTGACAATAGTATAGTGTCCTATACTAAGACACCTCCACTGAGAGACGGCTGCAAGTCGTACAGCCGTATTTGCCGCCATCTGTTTGCCAAAAATGTCGACCGGAAGAAGGTGCAACATAACCTCTAAGGCACTTGTCGGTGTCGACCTCAATGCCCCGCTAACAAGCATACAGGCCGTTCTTTGCACTCTCTCAATCTTACTTTTGTAAGTTACCTTGTCCAGAGCTGGCCACCAAACACCCACCCCGTACATGAGTACAGGTCTTACTACAGCGGTGTAGAGCCAGTGTACCAGCTCCGGCTTCAGACCCCATCTATGACCAATGGCGTGCCTACAGGAGTACAAAGCAATAGTAGCTTTGTTTATTCTCTCCAACTAAGCTTACTGTCCAAGATAATGCCCAGATATCTAGCTCTATCAGTAAAACCAAGTCTCGTGCCATTTAAGGTAGGAGGGACAACTACCGGGATTTTGTATTTCTTAGTAAAGAGTACCAGCTCTGTCTTGGACGGGTTAATACCAAGTCCACATTTGCCAGCCCATTTCGTAACGATGGTAAGCGCATTCTGCATTACGTCTACAATCGTGCCCAGGAATTTCCCGGTAACAGCTAAAGCTACGTCATCTACGTACGCGATAACTTCAATACCCTCTCTCTCTCCAATTCAAGTAGTATCCCGTTTACCACTATGTTCCAGAGAAGAGGGGACATAACCCCCCCCCCCCCTGCGGAGTTCCCCTAGTTACTCGCCTCTTGATGGTGGAGTCCCCAACTTCGAGCTAACAATCCTGCTTCCCAGCATATAATTGATTAACCCTATCAGAGGAACGTCCACCTCCAAAAATGACAATCCCTCCTTGATTGCCTCCGCTTTCACATTATTAAAGGCGTCTTCTATATCCAGGAAGGCCACCAAAGAGAATTCCTTCGAATTAATCGATTTCTCAATCGTAGACACCAAGGCGTGCAGAGCAGTGTCCACAAATCTACCCTTTGTGTACGCATGCTGAGACGATGCCCACTTCCTGGCACCTATTTTATCTCTGATGTATACATCCAGCAGCCTTTCCAAGGTTTTCAAAAGAAAGGATGATAGAGTTATTGGTCTTAGGTCCTTAGGATGGACATGTGAGCTTTTCTCCGCTTTCGGTATGAACACCACATTGACCTCCGTCCAGTACCTAGGAATATAGCCCAGCTTCAAACACCCTTTGAATATAGCTTCCAAGTAGGGAAGAATAATTACTGAGTTGTTTTGAAGTTCCGCTGGTATAATTTGATCCGGACCAGCCGATTTAAATGGTTTAAAACCCCTCAGTGCCCATAGGATCCGTTTCCTGGTTACGATATCCTCTGTGGTTACTGACAGTGATTCCTGATGATTGCTACGCACCAACAGGTCTTCAAAGCTCCCTGGGAAGTGTGTCTCGAAGAGAAGTTCCAGAGATTCTCCACTAGAAGCTGTCCAAGATCCGTCCGGTTTTATCAAAAAACTGGGACTAGATGTACTTTTGGAAAGAATCTTCCTAAGGCGGGAGGTTTCGGATACCTCTTCCATATTATCACAGAAGATTCTCCAAGACCTCCTTTGTGCCTTTCTTAATTCTTTCTTATAAATTCCGAGTTTCTCCTTATAGGAGTCCCAATCCTGAGCCTCCCTTGTATTTTTGGCTCTATTAAAGGCTATCCTACAAGCCTTACGATAGGTTTCCAGTTCCCTGGACCACCATACCGGTTTTTGCCTACCCCTAGGCTTAGCCAGTGGGCAGGCAGCGCGAAAGGATCGGTTGCATGCGCTAGTAACGCTAGCCACCATGTCCTCCAGCTCCCCCAACGGTCGTCGGGGGCTCCATAGCCCTCGTCGGTAACATTTCCTCCAATAATTCCCCATATTTGCCAGTTGGTCCTTCTAGGGTTCCTGAAGGCTTCCCGGGTAGCAGGGTGAATATCGAGGCTATGGTTAAATATCGATGATCAGAAAAGGAGTGTTCCTTATTCACCCTCCAATTTTTAACCATATGAAGAATATTATTTGAGGCAAGGGTCACGTCTAGAACCTCCTGCCTGTTACTAGTAATAAATGTGGGTTCCCGCCCAATATTACACACTTAAAGGTTAGTACTCATCAAATAATCAAAAAGCGACTCACCCCTTTCATTAATGTCCGTGCTTCCCCAGATAGTGTGATGCGCATTAGCATCAACTCCCAGTACCTACCTTTTATTGTTCCGCTTTACGGATCAGCTCCTCCAGGTTATCCGGAGGAACCTCCTTCTCCCGGTCCATGTAGGCTGAAACTAGCCAGAATCTACAAGTGCCTACTTCCAGGCTAACTGCAGTAGTGTCACCATTGCTGTATTGAGAGAGAAGGAAAAGATTAATATTATTTTTCCCAAGAATACAAGATCTGATCTTCCCAGACTTACTAGAGGATATTATTTTATACCCCTTTTGGTTCTGAGGCCACAGATCCATCCTGTTGTTGTTAATCCAAGGCTCTTGGATTAGTATCACATCTTCACCCGAACTAGTCAGCCTGAGGAGTAGAGCTGCCGAAGCAGCCTTAGAATGGTGAAGGTTAATTTGTGTTATCTTAATCATAACCATTTAACCTTACCCTCAGCTTCTCCCCCCATGCTGCTGGTACCCCCTTCAGGCCTAGGCGGGTTGCCACCATCCTCCGGTTGGCCTCCCGTACGCGCTTCCGCTCCATCCTTTTTATAAACGCTGAGAGTAATTGACCCGAAACCGAAGTCAATTACTCCCTTCGTTTTGTGAAGGAGGGCAAGGGACTCCTTATTTATTACCATAATTGATAATTTCGAGCCCCCCTTCGCCTCCTCCTGCTTGACGATCTTCCAATTTCCGGTCGGAAGACTCGGGTTACTGGCCTGAATGATTTCCAAAGCCTCGTCAGGGCTAGCCGGTTCGGATGACAGCCAGACACGTGCCCTCGGCCTGCTGGGAATTTTCTCCCGACTAACTGCCGCAAGCTTTGCGCCTGGCCACACCTCCCCTACTTTGGCTATAGCCTTTTTATATAGATCCACAGATCTAAAGTCCAAGCATGCAGTCATCTTCACACGCCCTTGATACCATCCCGCATCTCTGCAGGATGGGGGTGGTCCCGGATTTTCACCCAGGACCTTTAAAAAGACGAAGTTGAGTGCATTATACACCAACCTCCATTTTTCGGCCGTGATGCTCCCATCTTCTTGACTTTCGTCAATGACGGCTAGCATCAACACATGCTCCCTCAGGACATCGCTGAACAGCTTTGTCCCTGAGTTGGAGCTCGGCTTCTTTTCAGTCACCAACTTGGCCCGCTTGCTGTTGACTACTTCCACCTCGTCTTGGGACCGCTGTCTTTTCGACACATGGTCCCTTTCCGAGCCTCCGCAGCCCACAGTGCTCCTTGCCCAAGCTACTGATGTTCTTTGCTCTTCCGTAAGCTGCCCCTCGGGGGTCGCAGCCCACTTCTCGAGAATTCGGAATGCCGAGCGGCGATTCCTGTATCGCCTTTTCGCCGGAGGAATGTCTCTCGTCCCACTCCCCTGTGCTGCGTTGGTACCGCTAACTCCCGAGACTTTCGCCCTAGAGCCAACCCCCTTTGCAACCTTAGAGGCCCCACCCGTCTGGTTCGAGGTACCTCCCTTCGCTGATACCGGCTTTTGAGGAGAGCCGGTGCCCTTTGTTTTTTCGTTGTTCGATCTTTCCATCTGATTCCCACAAGTATCGGAGAAATAAAGGTCCGCCTGCGCAGAGATCCGTATACGCAGGTAAGGCTAAATACAACTGGAGGTCGCCAGGTATCCAGAGGGCTCCGTTAGCGACTGGGCTTTGTTAAATGGGCCCCCAGCTTAGTTGATCATCAGCACGGGTCGCTTAACTCCTTAATCCAGCCCATTCGGCTCGCTAGCACCGCGGCCTCCCAGCACCCCCTTCCCTCCGCCCACATTCTCTCAACCCTTTCACCTATTCACATGGAGAGCCCAATCCAATGGGATCCATTCCATTCCCCGGGTCACCCGTTTATAGGGTACCCCCACTCATCACCCGCGGAGACTCCGGAGGTGCAGAGAGGACGCGACGCCCAGTCCGCCGTGGTTATTGGTCGATGGTTTTCTGGTGCCATCTGTTCGCCTTTCCATGCTGGGCATCATAGGCACTCAGAATTTAATGAACTGAGGTTAACCACTCCCCAGTTCCCTGAGACTCTCCCACCAGCTGGACTGCGGTTGGGGGCGGCTTATTTAATTCACCGCTAACCTACCTATCGATAGGTCGTCCACTATCCACCACCTGTGACCCCCCGATAGCTGCAGTACGCCACGGGTAGTGGCAAACACAAACACAAACCCTAATAAAAACAAATTTTCAACGAACAAGTTTTATTTTAATAGAAAAAGAATTCAGTTAGATAAATTTTCTGCAGAAAATGAATTAGGTAGCTTTTATTTTGAATACAACGTGAAAATTATAAATGTTATGAAGATTACAGAGTTAAATTATTTAAAATCCATCGTCATCCTCTTCGGCCATTTCCTTAGCAAGTTCCAAGTCCTGTTGTTCTCGTTCACGCCTCTCCTCAGCACTTTCGAGATCTTTACCATACGATTTTGGTGGATATCTCATTGCCTTAACACTTTGATTGTGTAGATCCAAACAGAATGAGATGCGTTGATGGAAAGCCAATTGGGGTTCCCGCGTACTGTAAATATCTGTACTCTCCTTGCTTCGCATACACGATTTCTCCGGATCTAGAGTAGCCTCAATTACTCCGTCCCGGATTGCTTTAGCTACAATGAATTCAGCATCTTCGCTTGAATCCAGACCTAATTTTTTCGCAATATCTTTGGGCGAGACTCTCGAATAAGAGAGGCCAATCGATCGAATCGCAGTTTTGATAACGTTGTGCCGGAGCCGAATGATCAACGTATAAGTATGATCTTGGTCGAATTTCGGTCTAAAATTTTCAAGCACTTCACCGAATCGTTGCAAATTTCCCATTCGAACCGCTTGCGTAAGTTGGAAATACGGTGCTAGAGAACGGCGTAACGCAGCCTGACGAAATACCTGTCGCTCTGGTATATCTCCCAATAGCAATTCAACTACAATGATTAACTTTTGCACAGTTTGACGAAATCCAACGGCCGCATGTTGAGGCGCTTTTCGCAATGCTTGTACTAAGTGTTTACGAGCTGCACTGTAATCAAGTTTCGCTGCTTTGATGCGGCCCAAATAATACAAAAATCGAGCCCATTCATTGTTACTAGCAAACTCGGGGAACACAGATTTATTTACTAATTTATCTGCTTGATCGTAAAGATAGTAATGTAAATAATTGCGGAGCAAGCAATTTATAATCACAGCCTGTCCCTCGTAATCGTTGCGAAGTGTAGCTGTACGTAAACGAGCATGCAAAAATGACCGAATACTTTCGAGCTGATTATTTAATTCGGAAACGCGTGAATAGTAGAAATAGCATTTGGATGCAATTAAATCTAGTGTCCGGCGATTAAGGCTCACAATTTTGTTCATAAGCTCTTGAGAACAACTTCCAGCTGTTTCCAAATTTTCGGTATCCAGTAATTTGACCAAAACCAACAAATGGATGTAAATATCGATTTCTGGTATTGGCACTTTAACAGGTGCTCTTGTTTTGGGAATCTCCAATTCTGTAGTACCAGCTGGAATTGGGTCAACGTACTTCAAGATAAAATCCTTCTCTGCACCAGCCGGATAAAGTTGCTGGACCAATGCCCTCAATACTATTGGGTTAGTTTTTCGACGTGTATTTGGTAGGGCACGCAATACTCGTAAAATAAACCTTGGCTCTTTACTTACGACCGCTTTTTCAATAAGGCGTACTTGTTCACGGATTTCCTGGACCGCAACCAGATTTGTGTCTTGTTTCTTCACGTCGCCTTCTTCTGGATTATCCGCATTCTCCATTTCAACATCTTGAATAGTATTCGCTGCAACTTCCTTCATTTTCATTACTAATTGTATTTATTTCGAAATTATTAATTAACTTTGTGCACACAATATTTGATAAACAATAATGTAAATTTTTATATTTTTACCGCACAAGAGAAGAATGAATCGCCAATGTATGTTTTTTGAGTGTCAAAAAAAGTTGTCGAGTAATATAAAAAAAGATGGCTGATTTGTTTTTATTCGATATCGAATTTACTACATGGCAGCACTAAATAATTTAGTTCAACCTACAATTTTCGGTTAGAAAAATGTGTGATTTGTCAAAAAAAATTTGAGTGACAAAATCTCGAGTTTAGGAAAAATTTACAAATTTTACGAATTAATTAGCGTTTAAATAATGTGGGGCGATACTTTATTAATTGTATTTATATCAATATGTACTGCATTTTTGGGTGAAGGTATTTAATTTGCTAGGTTAATTTATAATATCTCTTTTATTTACGATATATTTTTGTACATTGCCAGGGCTTACGTGGTTGCTGGTATATCGGACGGAAAAATACCAAAAACTCAAGGGAGAGGTTGAAAAACAGAGCAAAAAATGTAAATATTAGACCTTGTTCAATGTATCCGATGAGTATTAATAATTTTTTATTAATTTACAGTAGAAAAACTCAAAGAAATTCATGGAGATTCGCTAGATAAGCATCATAAGAAGAAAATCGAACGTGATGAGGAAAAACTTAAGAATAATAATCGAGACTTATCGCTGGTTAAAATGAAATCTATGTTTGCGACTGGTTTTGCGTTTACTGCGCTCTTGAGCATGTTCAACAGCATGTAAATAAATTTAACTGAAATTTAATTTTAAATAATAATGTCTTTAATTCGTTCCAGATTCGATGGCCGAATTGTTGCCCGTTTGCCATTTATTCCTATCTCATGGATCCAAGGATTGAGCCATCGTAACCTCCCGGGCGACGATTACTCTGAGTGTTCTTTCATATTTTTATATATATTGTGCACGATGTCAATTCGACAGAATATTCAAAAACTCTTAGGATTTGCACCATCGCGTGCTGCGAGCAAACAAGGAGGTGGTCTGTTTGGTCCGGCACCAGGGCAATTTAAATAAATTTTAGTAAAATAAAATAAAATTCTATTTAAGTTATTTACATATGTTCTTTATTTGTCGTACTTTTATCAAAATATATTTACTTCGTACATTGGTTGGTTTACTAGGATTCGATCGAAGCATAATCTCGTCAGATCGATTGTCTGATAGTCGCCATCGATAATCAGTTCGGATATGGCTCGACCCACAGCAGGGGTTTGCTGTATACCATGTCCACTAAACCCGGTTGCAATATATAGATTATGATAGAATGGATGCGGCCCGATGATGCCATTTTCATCGAAGGTGTTTTGCTCATAGTAGCCGGCCCAAGCACTTTTAACTTTGATCGATTCAAACCCGGGAACTCGATTGGCAATTACTGGCCAAATATCTGTATCGAAGTATGAATAGTCCACGTCTAAATTATCTGTTGCAGGTTCGTCTTCGAAGCAAGGGCTTCGACCTGCAATAAAACTGCCACCAAGTCCATCTTTTCTGAAGTAAACATTTGTTGGATCAATGACTAGTGGGCAATTTAAGCCTGGACATGAACGTGGTTCTTGCGTATCAAATACGTAAACATACCTCTTTCGAGGTTCAACAGGAAGCGGGAAACTTAATAAATTAGGACCAGTTCCTATACGAGCCATTTCCCCAACCTTTCCAGAATTTGCTCCGGCCGCTATAACACAAATAGCGAATTTAATAGTTCGAATTTCACCGTTTGGTAGCCGTACGATAGCTTTATCCAATCCCTCATATCTACCGTCTTCTAAACCATCGACCACCATATCTTGGATATTTTGAAACTCGAATCCGACAAGCTCACAATTTTCATAGTGTGCTCCATATTTAATCGCAGTCTGTTTGTAGCCGCATAACAAAGCCCATGGATCGAACCATCCCTCCTTTTCAAGCCCATGACACCCCAGTGCAATTCCATCCGTATTCAGCCAAGGAAATTTATTTTTCAATTGTTTAGCGGTTAACAATTCATTCCGTGCGCCCATTTCACACTGTAATTTTGAATTTCGTTCTAATTGATCAGCCGATTCTTCGCTCGATAGGACTAAATAGCCATTGGGAATAAAATTCACATCAATCGAGTCATTCTCAAAATTTTCTTTGATATTGCGTAAGAAATCGGCCCCATAAAGAGACATTTCTATATTTTCTTCCAGCGAAAATTGTTGCCGCAAACCACCAACTGAGAGGGGTGTAGATGCTTTTTGATACTAGAAATAATTCAAAGTATTTATTGAAGTACAAATTGTAATTAAGGAATTCTAAAGCGTGTAAAGTATGGGTCGACTTCAATAAAGAAAATTCTTGTTTATTTATGATAAGATTGCATTATCGTAAGTATTTACCTTTATTGTTTGCAAACCAGATCTATGCAAATAATAACAACTACTTACCGTATTATCTTTCTCGGCAACAACCACATGCAATCCTTGTCGTGCTCGTTTCTTTAGCCAATAAGCAATCGATGAACCGATACCACCACCTCCAATAATTAGTATATCACAGTGTGTTTGAAATTCATCACTGGGTTTAACGTATTTGTTCTCGCTCTTCCCAGTATCGCTCGCTTCCAACGGTTTTATAATCTTTCGATCGAAGTTGAAGAAATTCTTAACCCGTTTCATATCATTCTTCAAAATTCGAGTAGTTCTTGTAAAAGGATGCTCAGGTTTTGGTGGTGTTATATCATCATTTTTATCACTAAATAACCGTATATTACTCGTTATACGAGGACATTTATTTCTAATCACTCGTGATAACATTATTAATTAATAATAACTTAAATATTACTTTGCTTAACAGATAGATAGACGATTGAAGATTACGATTTTTTTCTATTGTATTAAAAAAATCTAATAAATTGAACTACACATATTAACGGCTCGAGCTCGATTGACTAATGACTATATAAAATACTGTTAACACAACTATATGTTTAAAGAAAATAATCTTAATTAAAAATGATTTACAATTGATATTTTTTAAAAACAATAATAACTTTGAGGTTATATCAATTGATAGATTATTTTTTTCTACATAGTACGGTATTTTATAGTACACAGTTAAATAATTAAACCATTGTGAAGTAGTCTGTTAACACACTGTGAACCACGGCACACGAGCAATTGAGATAGTTTACACCGCGAAATATTTAGTGAACTGACCTAAGTGGCGACATATTTTAGTCCACTTACCGTTTACATCACAACAAAAGGTTTCATTTGGTCCATATGGCATTTATTGATTTCAATTTTAATATTTTTATTAATTATTTTTTCTGTAAAAATGATAATTAATTGAAAAATTCAAAATTCCTTAGGTCGAACCGTTTACACCATATATATGTACTTATATCTATCTAGTCTGGGTGTCTTAGGTCAGGCCACAAATTTTACTTCCCTGACGTAATATGGGTAACTAGCATTTACACCATGTGACCTATGCAGTTTAGATCAAATATAGTGTTTAGTCCGGGACTAAATATGGCGGTGTAAACTACCTCAACTCTTTGCTACAAACTACAACCCACTCGACTGGTTCTTAAATTCAAATATTAAACGAAGCAAATACTTTTTATGAATTATATTTTAAAAATCATTACATATTTCTGATATTAAGCATTTTGTTTTATTTATGTTTTACATTTTCTGTTAATATTAAGTAAAAACTAAAATTGTAGTTTAAGAATTACAATCAGAATAAACTTTCTATTTTTGATAAGGATGATTGATCCATTTAAGAGGTTCATTTGTTGAAACTTTGTTTTCTGCGGCTCTAATCTCGGCTTGGCATTGCACATTATGTTTGTGTTGCATGCTTAAATATATTTGCTTACTTTTTTACATGATCCAAAACGGCATAAGTTTGAATTATGAAAAATGTGCTATGTTTAAATCCAGAAAAATCCGTTTTTAACGTTTGATTCCATGTGATCTGCATTTCAATAAATTATTTTTGAATATAATTGATTATTATCAGTTTTCTTTTTGTGTCGATTATTTTAAAATTGGTGTTTTATCAGCCATCTACTCATTGGTAGTTTTATTAAATTTTTCATTTTTGTATATAACATATAATATGTTGCTTTATATTTATATACATTTATTCATCCAGTGATTTATTCATCGCCCCATTTCTAAATCTAAGCTTTTGCTTTTATTTCACATGACTATAGAACTTAAGTTTTTTTTTTTTTTACAAGTTGGAAATCTATCGACTCTCAAGTGTAGAAGGAACCTCACACAATTATTAGACAGATCTGATGTTGGCGGCTGATTGATTGTTTGTATTTTTTTTTAACATTCATCATTCAATTTTTTATTCGGTTTCGGTATTTTTGTAATTGGAGGACAGAGTTGTACAGTCAAGTTGTACTCAGCTTCTGATGAAATATAAATTTACAATTTTTAACACACACAAAACCTAAAGAGGAAAGTTTTAATATTTCGGACAATTTGTTTGTTTGTTTGGATTGATTTTTTTTTGTTTAAGTTGACTGAAAATATTATTTGCAACGAGCTTTTATATATATATAGAATCATTTCGTTTAAACAAAAACTGTTAGTAAACCGTCTAAATATTATTAAAAACCTACTCCTAATACCTAATATACTTTGTTTTCTGTAAGATTTGATTTGAATGAATAATTTTATTTTAAAAATTCAAAAGGTGATACGCTAATTAATTATTTATGTATAAACGTTGTTTTGTGTATTCAAACCACGAAAAAATTGGTGTTAACACGGAGGAAAATATTTAAGAAAAACGTTAATAAAAAAAATAATAAATTATGAAATGATAAAAAATAATGAAATGAATGTGTACCTAACTCTTGATTAAAAAATTTAATAAAAAAAAAAAAAAAAAAAAAAAAAATGTAACTAAACAAATAAAATATAAATTTAAAATTATTAATCCACAGACCCTATTTTATTTTGTGTCTCGTGATACGAAAAACTCAATCCGATCGGTTTTCCTTCGAACCTCTCATTCACATTATTTTGTGACAAAAGTTAGGACTGCAAATTCTTATCGATACCGTCTTCGATCTCCGTCTCTCTCTTTTGATCGCGATCGATCCCGGCGACGATCATTCGATCGATCTCGATTTTTTTCACGATCTTTTTCACGTTCACGTTCCCGTTCCTTGTCACGTTCACGTTTCTTTTCACGGTCCTTTTCTCTTTCCCTATCCTTTTCCTCCTCTTGTTTGCGAATTTCCTCAATCCGCCTTTGATGTTCTGCCATATGCTTCTTCCGCATTTCTTCTTTCACCGCAATCTAAAAAGAAATTTAATTAAATTTAATGTAATTATTGTAATGGCGACAATCTGCTACGCACTTGTTCAGCCGTTAATGGTAACCAGTAGATACAAGGTGTAGCCTTTGTTTTCCTAAACAAATCATCCAACAATCTTAGAGGCGGTTCATTTTCCTTTTTCTTAAATTTCCTTGCTGTAAATATTCAAGTCGATTTTTTAATATTTGAAATAAAATAAAAGATTTTCCTCAATCTTACCTGGAGATGCGCTATGACTACGCTTCCGTTCTCTGTCACGTGGATATTCTCGTTCCGGTGAACGCTTTTTGCGATCATGCCGCATTCGTTCTTTGCTGCGCTCACGTTCCCGATCTCGATCCCGTGTTCTATCTAGACCAGTTTCTTTTTTACCAACATCCCACTCGCGAACAGGTTTTACCATTGCTTCCTAGATAAAATATAAAGACGAACCTTTTAAAATTAGCCTTATTTAAAATAATTTTCATATATTACCTTATCCTTCTCGTATGAGTCTTTGATATCTTTATCCCATCCAAAATCTTTTTCCATTTTTCCACCGCGTCCATCAGTCAACTTTTGTGTTTCTTCGGCAGTTGTTTCTAAAGCTTTTTGAAATCCGATTTCTGTACCAAAATCTACATGTAAACATTTTGGATTTGACGTCGGCCATCGCACACCGTGCAAAGCGTGCCGCGTTTCTGTTGCTTCGCTAAAATTTTATATGAAGTTAAACAGACGAGATTAAACGATTATTAAACAGTAAACATTTATATGAAGCTTGTGAATTAATAATTTTAAGGATTTCCACTACCTTTAAATAGTTCGAGTACGGAGAGACTAATACCCTAGACAGACTGATAAATCCGAATTAACTAAACTAGTTTAAGTTTCTATGCAAAAACAAAGGGATTAGCTAAATCGAGGTTGACACACTGCGGCTAATCTCGAAAAATTCACTAAATCGCACATTGCGATTTAATAAAACCGATTTAGTGAATTTTTCGAGATTAGTCGCAATGTGTCAACTTCGATTTTAGCTAATCCCTTTGTTTTTGCATAGAATACTTAAACTAGCTTAGCTAAATCGGATTTATTAAACCAGTCTGTCTAGAGTATTAGGAGGTGATTCAAAAATTTGGATTCGATTTACTAAGATTGAAACTAGATTAGTTGGTCTATCTAGTCTTCCTTCGGGAGGGAAATCGAGGGAAATTAAGTCATCTGTTTGAACGTTAAATACGCAAGAAGTTGCGTGAATCGATCAATCGAGTTAAATAAAATTTAATTAAAAAACATTTGGAATTATATCGGTATGTTTACTTGTATCAGTCAATTTTTACTAGATAGTCCCTCGCAAACTTTGTTTTTACTATAAGCAAATATGAGTTCAAACTGGTTTGAAACGAATATAAAATTAGCGATGACCCCTAAAAGGGCTCTCTAAATAAAAAAAATATCTAGCAGCTACATAACAACAAAAAACAAATTTACTTACTCTTCATTTTCATATTTAACATAGCATCTGGATTTAATTTTATCAATCCAAAAACCATTTTCAACAATTTTACCAGTACGCGCTAATAATCCTTTTAACTGAAGCACTGTAAATGGTCTCACCAAATTGGTTATATACAAAATATTACTCAATTCATGTTTCGGTGGACTTAGTGATTCTTCACTCATCACCGAGACCTTACGATTTTTGGATATCGATTGACCGGGCGCGGATTCATCTTTCAGACCAGACGATTTATCCAATTCAACTTCTTCTATACTTGATTTACGTTGTCTACTGTTTTCTTTACTTGTATTGTTACCACTGCCACTTTTACTTGAACGCGATTCTTTTACATGTGGAGCCGGTGCATGAACCATCATTGGTTCATCGCGATTTACTTCCGGAGATGATTCTAATTTTACATCACTTAGTGGAACTGGTTTTACATCGGATATTAGATTTTTTAGTGAGTCGGTAGATATTGCCAGAATGGGTGGTTTGTGTTCTGAATTTTTGCGTGATAACCATTTACGTTTACGAACTGTAGGCTGAGACTTAGAATCATTTTTATCAGATTCTACAGAAATCGAATTTTTAAATTCTCGAGCCTCTCGTTTATCAATGTGGACGGCCTCTTCCGGAAGATTTTCTTTCATTTCATCGTCTATGATTTCTTGGGATGTTGATATTTCTGTATCCTTTCGTAGTACAGGATCAATTTCTTTAGCTGGTTGATCATCAGACTTGGCTGATGCACGTCTTATTAGACGCATCCCGGGTGTCAGAGATTTAGAACGACGTGCTCTATCCTTGGACGCATCTCTTATATTTTTCTCATCATTAGAAGAATCTCTGCGGGAGCGGGACCGGCCTTCCCGTATATTTTGATTGCTGTTCTCCAAAACAGTTGCATTTTCTGGCATCTTTGCAATCTCAATTGGTTCAATTTTTCGAGTTTCTGGAGAGTGACTCTTTTCTGGTGAGGAATCAGACCGAGCTCTGCGTACTTCTACTGGAGATAAACGATTTGGTGTGACTGATTTATGATCCCTGGATATACGCCTATTGCGAGATTTAGTACTACTCGCCGATGAAGATGAAGACGACGATGATGAAGATGAAGATCGGGATCGCCTCTTAACTGTTTCTTTCGATCTTGATAAAGGTTTACGTTTTTCTTTAGCCGGTGATGATTCATTTTTACCAATTTGGACCTTATTTTCTGTGCTATTCCCCCCATCTTTTGCTTCAAACACTACTTCAGGTTCTGGTTCTGGGGTAACCGATTTATCGGTTTTTTTAATTTCTTCCAGTGAAACCGGACGTTCTTCTCCTAGCTTTTCTTTATCATCTCCATTTTCTTTCTCAATTTCCACTTGCCTACGTTTGCGTTTATCTAATTTTACTTTATTAGATATTTTTGACGACTTAATTGGTGAATCACTATCACTATCCGAACTATTGTGAGGTTCTTCAGTTTCATCATCCTCATGAATAGTTTCTTCCATCTGTGGCGGTTCCGGTGACTTTGATTTTGATGGCGATTTACGACCACGTCTAGATGATCGCCGAGTAATTTTTTCGGGGCTAGACTGTGATGATGTTTTACTTCTTTCTGTTTTTCGTCTCATATTATGTTAAACAACTTTATAAGGGAATTGATTATAAAGAAATAAGAAATTAAAAGCTAAACGTTTTGTTTGCTTCACTTTTCACTCACAAACACACACACACCTTCAAAATTGATATCGCGAATATGGTTGATTTTTTTTATCAGATTTAACACTAATCTTACGATTTATCAACAAAACGAAACTATTGTTTTTATCACTATATATTGTAGTTTATATTTATATAAATTTTATTATATTTAGAAAAATATTTCTGTTCTTTTAACATAGAAAAAAAATTCTGTATTTTTTCACGATACTAAAGCGGGAGTCAAGTAGCCATCTTTAAAAATAAAATAAAATAAAATAAATAATGCGTGATTTACACGTTCCAACAATGTTTTTCCAACTTTTTTTTTGTTGAGACTTAGAGCTACACGCAGTAGAATATATTTACATGCGATAAAAAGAGAAAAGTATAAAACGAAAATGTCGGTCATGCTATAACTTTTTGGCGGTCTAAAATCTATGATGTCGAATAGGGCGATAATGCAACTTTATGTTTCAAAATTACAACTTTTCTGGCTAAAATAAAGCTTTTCGAAAGTAAACTTCCATTTTTAAACAAAAATTTATAAAAAAATAAAACAAAAATGTCGGGCATGCTATAATTTTTTGGCGGTATAAAATCGACAATGTAATTTTTGACGAATGCCGCTGCGATACCACTTTATTTATCAAAATTACGACTTTTCTTGGCTAAAAATGAAAATTGTTCGAACGTAAATTTTCATTTTTAAATAAAAATTTAAAAAAATAAAAATAAAGCGCTATAAAAATTTTACAAATCGCCATTTTTTATGTGTTTGTTGTTGTTTGTTTCCATAAAATATACTCGGGTCGAGTATATTTTATAGTCAAAAAAAATTTTTATGGAAACAAAGTTGAAAAAAAAAGAAAAAAATGTCCAACAAAATTTTGTTTGTTTATATATTTGTTCTTGTCTTTCAAATGGAATTCGCGATATACTAATCTCTTCATTTTTTGTTGGGAAACATTGTTGGAACGTGTAAATCACGCATTATACATTCACACACACGCGACGCATGGTCAATTTTAATTCAGCATCATATTGTAGGTTGTTGTCAGCAGAAAATAAATTTAAAATGTTTTACATTTTGGCAATGTTTATTAATTTTCAAAAAAATACATTTTAATTCATAAATTATTCAATTACGTAAATAAAGCTAGATCCAACTAAACTTGAATTACCGGTCGAATCTTTGATATAAGCTTCATTTTTATCAACGTTTATAGAGAATATTCCATCTTCTAATATTTGCTTGCCATCTTTATAATCACTCGTTGGAATTTTTCGTGGGCCCAGCACTGGATCTACATAACGCCAAACCGTTAAAGGTTTTAAATCTTTAAGACCGACTGATTTTGCAATTTTTTCTTTGAACTGATTGGTGGTTTCGTTTTCGCCGATACCTACAGTCACGGAAAATAAACCGGAACGCTCAGTTGGATTGTCAATGGTAGCAATTATTGTAGGTTTAATAGAAAAACTTATATAGGGTGCACCTGGACGAACTTCTTCTCGAGTCTTTTCTGGAGCGTCTTCCGTATCAGTGTACTTAATAATTAGAGTCTCAAGCTGAAATAAAATAAAATATTTTAAGATTCGATAACAACTACTAAAAGCAATCAACCTACATCTAAAGTATTTCGTAAATATTCCAAATTATTTTCCAAAATTTCTTTTTCATCGAAATCCCAGGACACCGCTAGAGCCGTCTTCCCTTGGCCACTTTCGACTTTTTCGCGTATCATTTGGGCAAATGGCATAACTCTCTTCATATATTTTTTCAGGGTTTCGATTTTACCTAAATCGCTTGAAATTATTTTGTTATCTGGTAGGCCCTTGTGTTGATCAAAGAGTTTGCGCATAGTGTCGAGCACACTACACTGCCATGGTGGATAGGTTTTTGCGACCCAAATAATACCATCAGTTGGCTTAAGTGGTGATGGTACTGCCTTTTCTTTACCGCCTTTGGCCTTTATTTGTAGCGAATTTTTGAGTGCTAAACGGAACGAGTGTGCCGCCTCCATAAGATACTCCGATTGTCTGAAATAAAACAAAAATTAATCATGACCAACGTATCTTCGTAGCAAAAACAACTTACTTAATTTCCATTTCATTAATGACTCCTCCTTCCGGCCATTTGGCATTCACAATACTCGTCTTATTTCCTAATAACCCCCATACGTGCTCAGCTACGTGTGGGCAAATTGGAGAAATTAAGAGAGCTTGTCGCGCAATAAATTCAAAAATCAATTCTACGTGCATATTTTCTCCACCGCATAATTCACGATATTTGTCTCGAGCTAACTGCAATTCAAAGAAGCCCGATTTTAATCCTTCTTTGAACAACATTTTCTTAAAGTTCTCATCGGTCTGCTTGGTCTTCAAATTCATTTCGCTAATAAAGACTTTATCGTTAAAAGTATTTTTGGTACCAGTACGCAGTAATAATTTTGAAGCGAGCATTTCCTTGACCCATTCAATGAACGTGTAAAGCCGAAGAATGCCTGCGTCAGCGGTACTCTCAACGAAATTGGCATCCTCAATACTATCGCCTGAATCAGCCAGACATAATCTCATACCATCCGCACTAAATTTCGAAATGGCTTCGTATAAGGTCAAAAAATTTCCTTCGGATTTCGACATTTTTGACGAATTAAGAAGTAAATGTCCATTTACTCGAACCCCCTTAGGCCATTTCGCTGGCTCATTTGGCCAAATAGCACAATGGTTGTACAACATGAATGTTAAATGATTTTGAATTAAATCCTTACCGGAAGTTCTCAAGTCTAGAGGATACCAGTACTGAAATTCATGCCTTAACTTATCAAACTTCTCTTTTAGCACTTTAGAACTTTTGGGATACGGTGCCTCTTTATAGAAAACATAATCCCAAGCTTCGTCAGTCATATCACTCGGTTTTATACCAAGTGGGCTTGCAATCTCACCCCGGAATGATCCAGCTTGTAAAAAGTGGGCGACTGTATAGTAGGCCATATAAATCGTAGAATCTGATAGACTTTCAATCAGCCAAACCGGATCCCATGGTAGTTTAGTACCAAGGCCATAATTACGTGAGCACGCGTACTCGTGCAACCAATCGAGCGTGGCTTCAAAATTACGTTTCGATTCTTCATGATAAGTCTCCATATTTTCCAAATTTTTTGTGGCTTCACCTCGCCAAACGGATTCACCGTAATTAAGGTACCACTGGTTACATAAAGCGACCACACATTCGTCCCCAGAACGTGAAACAATTTTTTTCTCTGGTTCGTAATAAATTTCAGCCTCGTTGTTGTTGATCAACTTTTGGCGAATGTCCTTTTTGATTTCGAAAATTTTTTTACCGGCATATTCGCCGACAATCAAAACTCCATCATAAAATCCTTTCAGATATACTATTTCCTTAGCCTCGTTTAGTTTATCCGTGTCGTTTTGACTTTGGATTTTCAATTTTTCGCATATTGTGACGGCACTTAAATTTCCAAGTCCTGGGACTTCGATAATAGGAATAGGACCATATGGCATCACCATATCATCTTTAATCCCATACTTGTCACGGAATGCTGGTTTTTTTTGCAAGTCAACAAGTGCCGCATAATCAGCTGGTGCATCGGATGGCACCGAAGTCACAATCCCACTTCCTTTATCCTCTTTAATTGTTAACATAGGTAGGGTATAGATTTTGTCGAATTTGGTAAGTGGAGCTTTAATTGCGAGGCCAAGTAATTCAATTCCTTTAAGTTCGGCGATCTCATCCACTTTTCCTTCAGTTTCGGTGAAATTTTGATAAGATAAATTCCGAGCTGCCCGTCTAGTACAAATCCACACCTCATCATTTTTAACAACCCGAAATGCGATATATTTTATATCGGGATGAACCCAAAGATTTGTTTGACCGTACATAGTTTCTGGTCTTAAGGTCCCGGCAACGAAATAAACTGGGGTTTTAACTGATTTTAGCTTTTCTGGTAATTCGAGAGCTTTCATTTTGACCAAAGTGTACTCTTGAGGGCCAACACCTTCTCCGGAAGCACGATCGTGATCCATACATGGTTGCCCATCTTTGGGCGAAAAAATTGTGTATCGCTTGCCATATCGAATTTTATCAGCCTTTTTCAATTTATTGAACTGCCAGCGAACGAACGCATCATAAAATGGATTAGCATCGGTCGTGATAAATGTACGTCTCCAATCAATATGGAGCCCGGTACGTTTCAAATCTTCCACCGCAAGTGGTGGAAAATAATTCAACCAATGATCAGTATCAGCGAATTTACTTATTTCATCGTCGACTAATCCAAGCGATTGCATAATTTGCCATTGATACTTAGCTGCGCCGGCTTTGGCAACAGCTTTGCTTTTTTTACCCTTGCTTTTATCTTTTGGTATTATGTCTTTCTCCTCTTCGACAATGGGAGCTACGTCAGTTGGAAACACTGGTGGAGTGCCATATAGTTCCATTTCGCGTTTCAACTTGTCAGCACATGCTTTAATTGGCATACCAGTGCAATGAAATCCAAATGGGAACAAAACTTTTTTACCTTTCAGTCGATTGTACCGAATTGCAAACTAGAAATTTTAAAAAGATAATTCGTTAATATACGATTTTTTTTTTCAATAAAATAATATAGATTTTCAATACACAAATCAAGTGACAATTCTACTAGAAAGGCACAATGGTCTTAGTTTGTGCATTAATAATTTATGATGTGAATGGGTATGAATGTTTGTACCTTAATAAAATTTGCCAAACACAATAACATAATAATAAATTGATAGAACATTTTATTTTTATTAATCTAAGTTTATTGATTCATTTGCGATATTCAAAATATAAGTTACATCGAGTAGTATATTAAAAGTAAAAAAAAAGAACAAAAAAATTTAAGCATAATAATTAAGATTGGCCTTCTTCTTGGCTTGCACCTCCATTATGGCATCCATAAAATCTTCATGTGTAACACTAACAGCCGAACGACGTAACGCAATCATACCAGCTTCAACACAAACGGCTTTACATTGTGCCCCGTTAAAGTCATCAGTCGAACGAGCTAATTCCTCAAAATTAACATCTGGATCGACATTCATTTTACGTGAATGAATTTGCATAATACGTGCCCGGGCCTCTTCATTGGGATGTGGGAACTCGATCTTACGATCTAAACGGCCCGAACGTAAAAGAGCAGGATCTAGTATATCAACACGATTTGTAGCTGCAATAACTTTGATGTCGGTGGTTGAACTAAAGCCATCCAACTGGTTTAACAATTCCAACATAGTACGTTGGACTTCGCGATCTCCAGCCTTTTCAGAATCGAAACGTTTTGTGCCAATGGCATCTAATTCATCGATAAAGATAATGGCTGGAGCCTTCTCCTTTGCAAGGGCGAATGCATCTCGAACTAATTTAGCACCATCACCTATAAACATTTGGACGAGTTGTGGACCAGCCAATTTTAAGAAAGTTGATTTTGTTTGTGCAGCACAGGCTCGAGCTAATAAAGTTTTGCCTGTACCAGGTGGGCCATATAATAAAACACCTTTTGGTGGTTGAATACCCAAATTTTTAAATTTATCACGATGGGTCATTGGTAATACAACAGCTTCAATTAGTTCTTGAATCTGTTTATCTAGACCACCAATGTCTGAATATTGTTCAGTGGGGCGTTCATCGACTTCCATGGCTTTAACACGAGCATCATATTCAGCTGGTAAATTTTCCAAAATTAAATACGAATCTTTATTAACACCAACTAGATCACCCGGTTTTAGTTTTTCGGCATCGACTAATCCGATCACTGGCAAAAAATATGTTTGACGCGTTGAGGTTTTAATGACAGCGCATTTTCCTTTACGTTGCGAATCCAATACTTGTACGGCACCATCCTCTTCTTCTTCTTCCGGCTCTACGTCTAATAACTCGATAACATTCGAAACAAGATACGGCAATGTTTTATTTACTTTAATTTTCTCAGTATTATCTTTAATTTTTTCTGTTTGCGTTTGCAATTCATGATTGATCCGCATAACCTCACTTTTCATTATTTTTATTTCGTTGTCCATCAAACGTGTACGGCTCATTATCTCATCAGTGCCCATTCGTAACACTTCCTCACCCAAACTTTCCTCTCCATCCTCCCAAATTGATTTATCTTCAAGGGTTGTTGCCATTTTATTGTTAAATTTATTAATTTATATAATTAAATTTAAGTTTTACACAACAATGGTATTAAAATAGAATGACTGTGAGAAACTAATTATTTGACACTTCATTTATTCATCGAGTCAGCAATTTGCTGAATATTTGTTTATGGTAGACTGGTGTAGAATAGAGGAATTATTTTTAAAATTTTCTAATTTTCGATGATTGATTCACTTAAGTGCAATTCCATATTTATTATTTACTTTCTAAATTTTCATTAGATTAGAAATTTCTGAACTATTAACAATATTCTAACATATGTAAACATAAGGTTTTAATTCAAGAAACTGCGAAAGGCTTACTTAAAAAACAGCAGTATTGTACCGTGGTATTAGGCGGCATTGCACAATTCATGGTAGTTTTGAGAATTTGACTATATAAAAATTCACTTACCTCAGCTTTAGAAAGCGAAAATGTATGCCCTAAATGTAGCCTGCCGTTCATATATGGGTATGGAAATGTAACGAAGAACTTCTCATCATCCGACTTTTTGCCTTCGTTTGGTGCATCCCCTTCATAGATCTAAAAACGCAAAATATTATATATTTTCACCTGAATTAGAAATTAAAACAAAAACATACATTTTCCGATTCCCATTTTGCTTGAACCGCTTCCTCAATCTCCTTCAAATACTCAACTTTAAACGTCCCCTTACGATCGACACTCTGAAAAGTGTAACAGAAGGTAATCAGCAAAAGCAATAAAATTCCTAACCTTCTTTAACTTACCATTTTAGTCGGTAACCGAATTTGTCAAATAAAATACTGTAAAGAAGTAACGATTTACTTTTGAAGTGAATTACTATTTATCTCAATTTGTATTTATTATTTATTTAATTAGAAAATCGCAGTCGTGTTTGTCACTTTCTCAGATCGATTGACACGCAGTGAAATATTCTTTGAGTTTTTAGGTTAGAAGTTCTAATTTACTTTTGCTAATCACCGTTGCAATTGCTGAATTAAACATTAACGTGTCCATGATATATTTTAGCTTCAATGGTAAATGTCATAACAATATTTCGGAACGTTTTGCATCTGCAGAAATAATTATACAAAGATATTAAATTTAGCAAAATATAAATTAAAACTATTTAAAAATGTCGTATATGCTACCACATTTACACAATGGATGGCAAGTAGATCAAGCCATCCTGTCAGAAGAAGACAGAGTTGTCGTAAGTTCCCTCAAAGATTAAATCAATTATTTTTTCTAAAAAGGCATGTTTTTCAGGTAATTCGTTTTGGACACGATTGGGATCCAGCTTGCATGAAAATGGACGAAGTAATGTACAGTATTGCAGAGAAGGTGAAAAATTTTGCAGTAATTTATTTAGTTGATATTACAGAAGTTCCAGATTTTAATAAAATGTACGAATTGTACGATCCGTGCACGGTGATGTTCTTTTTCCGGAATAAACATATCATGATCGATTTAGGCACGGGTAATAATAATAAAATTAACTGGCCCTTAGAAGATAAACAGGTAGGTTTTACCAAAAAAATTAACAGAATACATGTAAATAATTCATAAAACTAATCTCCAGGAAATGATCGATATAGTTGAGACTGTCTACAGAGGAGCTCGTAAAGGCCGAGGTTTGGTGGTATCGCCGAAGGACTATTCCACCAAGTACAGATATTAGTTTAATGGTTTAGAATTTTCAAGAATAAATTATTATATTACAATAATGAATCGTAGAGTTTTTATTTTAAATTCAAATAAAGTTGTCTCATTTATGATCAATGCTAAACCCTGTCTCTTTTATCTTTTATGTCCAATGCTAATTCAGTCCTTAATACTAACTCAAATCAAATACGATATAATTATGCAGACTGGAAAATGTTTATTTAATTTATTTGTTTATTACCTACAGTAAATATACAATTGGTAAGCAAACATACAAAAACAAAAATTAACAATTATCTATAGACAAAAATTTAAACAACTCGGGTCTAAACGAATTTCTTGTTATGTTGAAATCGAAAACATCGTAAACTTAATTAAAAAGCCGCGATATACTGAAGATGAACATCATGTCAGGACATCGTGAACGAAAATAGCAGATGGAACATCTCGTCGTTGATCCAAATGTTGTAGTTTTAATAAATTACAACGATCATTATAAGGTGGGAGAATATATTGATGCACTCGCTCAGTAGGTATTCTTCGATGGGCATACAAAACAAATTGCTTCTGAACACTCTCAATTCTATCTGAATGGCACTTATAAAATTTGTACCAGATCAGAGAAGCGTATTATAGAACGGAACGAACAAAGGATATATACAGAGTTTTCAGTGTGAGCGGGTCGCAAAACTTTACAATTGCGCTTAATGAACCCTAGCATAAAGTAAACTTTTGTAATAATACAATCATTGTTTTGATAACTTTTTAAATTTTTCTATTTGAATAAAAAAAAAATTTTATTTATTAGGTTTTAAACTTATTTTTGTTTATTTTTCAAATCTCCGACGTTTTCAAATTTTCTGGGGTTTTCAAATTTTTGGAAAGAATTTTTATTATTGTTTTTGATTGCTCCTTGAGAATGGTGGAAAATAACACAGAAACGTCGGGGATTTGAAAAATAACCAAAAATAAATTTAAAACCAAATAAATAAATTTTTTTTTTATTACAATCAATGTGTTTAGTAACAGTTAGATCACAAGAAAAGGTTATGATCTCAACTCTATCAACAACAATATTAAATACAAAATATTGCTGAAATATTGGTGAGTGCATCCGAGAGAATGACAAAATCCTGCATTTACCCACATTCAGCAACAATTTGTTATTAAACGACTAACTGCAAAAGTTTAAAAGTTAGTTCGTAAGCTTGTTATTTGGAAATTTCAGTCAAGAATACTTTCACTCTTTGACGAATCTAAACTAATTCCTAAATTCGAATTCGGATTTAGAAAAAAATCTTTTGGCAGTATACCAAACGTATACCTAAACAAAAGATGGATATTGAAAAAGCTCTTGACACTGTAATCCAGACGGGTTGATTCATAAATTCTTTCAGCTTGAGTTTCCTGTTTATTTAATCAAAATCATTCATCCTTATCTATAGAATACTCGTGGATCATTTTCAGTATTCATTGTAAATGTTGAATCAAGTTTTTTCAATTCCTGCTGGTGTTCCCCAATGGGCTGTATTACGAGTAAGTCCGACAGTAGGTTGGACCATTTCTCAATTCGCCGATGACGCTTCTATCCCATCAAGCTGAAATAGCAAATTATTTACACATTTGAAAGATAAAAATAAATAACAACAAAACACAATCGATGTTTTTCACGCGAAAACGTGTTCCACATGCTCTACCGGCCAGAGACATCCGTGTAAACGGAATTAATATTCCTTGCTGTAAAGAAATTAAGTATTTTGGCGTGATGCTCGATCCAAAACCTATATTCCACAGACTATACTCTTAACTATTAACAAAGTGACTAAACTAATTAGAATTTTATATCCTTTTATAAAGCGCAAATCTAACTTAAGCCTTAATAATAAATTGCTGATATTTAAAACCATATCGTAGTGTCCAAATAAGAGTATTACATCTGCAAATCGCTATTTTTTTGAAGAGGCTTTAAAGTTGTTAATGCTAATTTCGGCTTAATTTTTTTTTAGATAAAGTTCTTTCCAGAAAGTGTGGCAAGAATTTTATTTAAAAAAAATTAAGCTAAATTTAACATTAAAAGCTTGAGACGCCCCTTCAAAAAATTAATGGTTTGCAGATGTAATACTCTTATTTGGACACGACGATATTTTCTAAAATACTAACTTATGGTTCTCCTGCAAACAATATCTCTGTGGCACCAGAAAAAATTTCTAACAATGCAAAACGAACCGTTAAAAATAATATATAATCTACCGTGGTTTTTTCCAACAGTTAAACTGCATAAGATTAATAAAATAGAAACTATTAACGAAAACATAATCTGTCTGAACACTAAATTCAGCATGGGATTACCACTAATCATCAATTTTTGCACGGGAAGCAATACAATAACTATTTCATGTTTGTTGAAATATAAATTACAATAGTTTTATGTAGGTATTTAGGTTAATTTAAAAGATACCGAAAATTAGGTTTTTTTAACTTTCTCCTGTATTCAAATACATATTAACATAGTCTAATTCACAGCATCACTTGTGGTGGATTTCTTGAACATCTTCCATACCGTTTTTAGCTGCTTTTGTCGGATATCATAGCTCGATAAAATGGACGGTTTTCAAGATGGTATAATTCATCTAATCGCTCGTCCCAGTTCTTATGAGCGCCAGCGTAAATTAAAATGCCGATCAGAGCAAACATTTCCACTAAATTAGTATCGTACCAAATAACACGGTGTTTTTCTGATGTTTTACTATTCATTGTATAAAACTATCGCGCTTTTCTATTAGTTTCAGCCACGATAATATACACCAATGTTTCTGGGATGGTTTTTTGGAAAACTAGTAACTGAGTGGTTAGATTTTTTGCTGTTTGTACCGTCAAGCCTTCTCTTTCTCGCAGTAGTAGAAAGTTCGGTGTTCTGGTCAAAATTGGAAGATTTACGCTCCACTTTCGGTCTTTTCCGCGTTCAACGATCGTTCGCAGCAGTCTCTCTCTCATTCTCACTCACTAATTAGCAGAAAAATTGCGCAAAACATCACAGACATATGCAATATATACATTCATAAAGATAAAAAGTAAGTCATTCTTTGATTTATATAGAAAATAGTACATAGAAATGACTTGGGCTCATTTTGATCAAATTTACATGTAATTTGGGCTAGCTTTTCTTTGTATTGCGTGTATAAGATATTAGTTGAGGCTATCTTATAGGGCATGGGCCAATTTGACCCCAATATACAGAGAGAAGGTTAAATCACTTTTTTATGTTTTTACTGATTTGACTTACTCATAATGATTACTAAAACAGATGCTGGTTTGGCGTCTATTGGAGGGGGGACCAAAGTTGAGTAGATTAATCTACCAGCTCCGTAACCTTCCAGTAGGCTGCGCATCACGTGAGCTGTTCTGGTCTTGTAATTAGGCAGCTGCGTGATGGGTACAATTGTGTAAAGAGTAACCTGTTCACAATTCGCAAGTGTACGTGCTGCCTCCTTGTGGCAATCACTGGTAACTAAGGCCATTTGTCACATTTTTGGCCATTTGGCAAAGGCTAAAGTACGGCGCTAAAGGAGAAAACCTTGACAAAAAACCCTAATCTAAGGTGGAACAGCATATGCCGATGGATGAATGGCTGATAGGTTAATCAGTCCAAAATATGCGGACTCTGGATACCAGGCACCCTCCAGTTTTATTTAGCCTTCCTGTAGTAAAGCTGGGTGACGTACAGGTGATTTACAATTCCCAGCAACTCGTAAGAGTAAAATCAAACGGAATACGGGGCAGGAGTAGGAATATACGGGAGTGGCACAGGCCTCTCGAAGTCCTTGGGCTCCAAAGCTACCGTCTTTCTAGCGGAACTACATGCTGTAGTAAACATCTAGGAGGGAGAGCAATAAGCCCTGATAGTATGTATCACGTACCGGGAGGCAGTATTGTCAGGTTCATTAAGAACCTGAATATTGACTGGACGGATAATTAAGCAGGGTCCAGCACAATAGATCTTTTAGGTCGCAGTGCGAGGTGGCTGATCGCCCGCATGGCCCTCCAATAATAATAATCATAATACTAAAACAGATACATATTATTTTAACCAACTCTCACCTAAGCAAAGCAGGGATTAAAAGTGTCTTGAAATAATAATAACAGCAAGTCACCGTTTATGTAATTGAATATTTTAATCACTTTCACCTATAATAGTTGTATTATTCGACAATGTATCAGAAAAAAAAACACAAAAAAGTGATTTAATTAAATTTAAAACAAGTTTAGTTACATATATTTGAACCTCTTTAAGTTTGTCTAGCAGTGGTGAATTATTCAAAAACAACTTTTTAGGATATATTTTGTTGTTTGAAGTATACACAATTCATCAAACCATCAGCAAGATTAAGAAGTCGAACAATTTTTCCCTAAAAATCGATTATAACTTATTCCACGCAAGTTGGCAACACTTCCGCTCTTCTTATTTTACTTTCTTTTACTCTAGTAAAATAAAGTATAGTAATCATGAACATTTTGGACCTAGAGATTTTTAGAGATTTATTTGTTTTGAGGTCCCCTGAGTCCGAAAAAGTGGGTTTCGAAATGGTGTCTGTCTGTCAGTCTGTCTGTGTCCTCTCTACAGCCCAGATGGTTTAACCAATCGAACTGAAACTTCAGATTTAAGCTTTTTTGATAAATTGGGAGGTCCCAGAGAATTTTATTCCAAATCGGCTAACCGGAAGTGGCCACTCCCTTGGTCCAGAAAAAGTATTTTGCAAATATCTTAAAAAGTATAAGGTTTACAAAAAACTACCTTAAACAAAATGTTTCCAAAAATTAAAAACAAATAAAAATAAAAAATAAAAAATTCAAAAAAAAAAATTTAAAAATTTAAAAATTAAAAAAAAAATTAAGAAAAAAATAAAATTTCTCAAAATTCTCTGTTCGTAAAAGAAAGTCGTGTGTTGGCCACACCTCAATTTTTTTGTTTTAACTAATCTGTAATATTATTTTTATTATTTATTGTTTTTAGCCTCATGGCAGCCTTATACAGTGCTTGGGCCCCGGATAACGATTTGTGTTATCTCTTTGCACTGGGAAATAATATTTCAAAACGTAGGTGGTTCTTAGACAATCTCCAGAAAAATTGATAGCTCTTGATCTAAAAGTTTATCATAATATAACGTACTAATCAACATTTTGCAACAACATGATCTCCATAAAGAATTAGCTAACAAATGACAAGACTCGTGTGAAGGTCACTGCGATGAAGAAATTTGTGTTAGATTTTTGCTTAAAAAAACTGAATTATTAAGTCATATTATTTTAGAATAACTGAATACAGGTAACCCTCATGCAATACGGTACAACGCGGTTAAGAAAATGGAAGAATCGTCCTACAACTCGACAAAGTTGAATTATTTTGTATAAATTTCATGCTTTATCATAATGCAATTTCATACAAAGCAACATTTTCAACCGCATTATATGAGGGTTGTATGTAAATTTGAAATTTAATTTTGATAAAGTTTGGATCTTAGATTTTTGAAACATCATTTGCTCTAAAACATAAGTATGTATTAAGGTAAACTAAAGAAAATTTATAAATAGAATTCATAAATATAAAGTTCAAATTAAACACACAATTAATAAAGATTTTACGATGTTTTATAAATTTCTAGACATATTTTGAAAATTACTCAAAATGGTTGTATGGCCAGATAAAGAGTAAAAAAAGAGTCACTTACAATATAAAGGCAGGTGTCCAGTTTTGCAATTATTATCTTCGTACGTACTTATTTCCTTCGAAAGGATATTGTACCTAAATACAGAAAACAGAAGGTGCTAGTTGTTCTCTACGATTGCGTAAGAGGTGACCTGGTCACAAATCGCAAGTGTACGTGCTGCCTTCTCGAGGCGGCCAGTGGTAACTGATGCCATTCGGCACAAGCTAAAGTACGGCTCTAAAGAAGAAATTCTTGACAAAAACCCTAATCTATAAGGTGGAACAGCAAACGCCGATGGATGAATGGCTGATAGATTAATCAGTCCTAAGTATGTGGACTCTCGATACCAGACGCCATCCAGATTAATTTAGCCTTCCTGTGGTAGAGCTGGGTGTCCTACAGACTTTCTTTACAAGAAAAAATAAAAATAGGGATGGTGACGCTCGTGAAGGCCTCGCCCCTCCTTCCATTATGGAATTCCCAACGGGTGGACCATCAGATGGGGAGCTCTATACAGTTTTTGAGGGTTTAGCTTTTCATTTCGATATGGACACCTCAGAAGCGAACTTCCCTGTGAAAGCAGGGGGAGTACAAACGCTCGTGAGGACTGGAAGGGGATGTCAACGTTATTGACAAACCTGTCACGGGTTACGGCTTCTCGCCTGCAGAAGGTCTTTTGCTCAGGGCAAAACGACCGGATGCGAGACAAAGTTTCTGGCGCTGCTACCACCGAAGGAGACTGGTGGTCCTCCTGAGGTCCTGGCGCCCAAGAGAAGAGTCCGCTCGGATGACGGTACCCTACCAGCAGTCAAAAAAGCCAGGGAGCAGAATCTGTCCCGGCCACAAGCTCGAAGAACAAGAGATGATTGGGATCCTACCTTATCTGCCAACATATTGGCATGACCCTAATTATATTGGCATGTCCCTAATTCAGGAGCCATTTTCTCAAAGGTATACCAAATCAAGTGATTAGGTTGATTTATAATAGCGGAACTGAGAGTCCAAGAGCGGCTATTCTGGCAAGTTCACAAATTATTTTTATTCCCATTCCAAGAGGCAAACAGGAGGCTGGACTACCTGATAGGATGCGAAGCAAACGCGTAACAAACTGTGTGAGGGCAACGCAGACATCAATAATATAGGCGAGGGCCTTTCTGTACATCCAGATTCAATTTGGCGGCCAAGACTATGCAGCGGCAGGAAATAAGAATTCCAAAACTGACCGACAGGGTCGGGGTTATATAGAGTATTACTCGGATCAGAAATAACTTCGATTATGATTGGAGTTCTATTCAAATCAGCTGTATAATTCTATACACTAGTTTGGCTTTCGAGAACAGCTGCCCTGGGCTAAAACACTTCGGTGAATGGGCCGAGTATAAGATAGCCTTGACGGAATTTAATCTCGAACTAAGAAGGTCCAAAAGGGCAACCTTGAGAAATTTGTGTGAGGGAATCAATGAACTGCCCTCTACAGCTCTCTCCAGAAACCCCTTTCCAGGGATCATTCAAATGGTTTAGGACTTTTTTAGAAGGCGCGACTTTCCGGACTCAGTATAAATATCGTTTCTGCTAAAACCGAAGGAACAAATCTTGGATCATCAAATAAGAAGTAAGATCCTTGTTAAAAACTCGCTGATTCTTCTGGGTGGCCATGTGGGTATGATGTCCAGGGTTCTGGTCCAGGGCTACGCGGATATTGTAGCTAACTTGCTATCATCACCAGAGCCAAATTTGATGGGGTAATTTCTGATTTATAAATATACTAAATATAATAAAGCAGTAGTGTAACCAGGAAAGAGTCAATCCAAACACGACTGTCATTGTTCCCTTTACGAGGAGGGAATAAGCTTGCGCTTATAGCGTCCTTGTTAAACCTGCACCAGCCAATCAGCCGTAAAGACTCTAAGGTCTTGTGCCGTTAAGTAAAGACTGAAATAAGGTAATACTTATGTTGGTGGCAGGTTATACTGGAATCGAGGGAAATAATGCTGCTGAACGACAGACGGATACCGCTTCTGCGACATGGAAGTGGAATCAGCGCAAGATGTTCTGTGCTAGTGCTCATCCATTTTCCGCCAAAGACTGGAACATCTATGTTATGTATGTTTCACGTACGAGCCATTAGTCAGGTTCGTTAAGAACCTGAATGTCTACTGGATGGTTTGAACGCATACATGGTCCTACAGTAATAATAATGATAATACCGTTTCAAAAAACAAAATCAAAGCAAAGTTTGACAACCACATTAAAACTACATATTTTCTTTAGTCGGATGTATGACAATGATTCCCGGAGGTATTTCACTTCATAAGCATACGTTCAGTTCAATCAATATTCTAATTCTTCTACCCTGGAAACTTTCCTAACTAAAGTTCTAGTTGGTCAATTACGAACCCGTATAAAATTTTCACAAACCAAGTAGCTCAGTAAAAATAGCATACGAAAAGAAAAAAAATTCTTACAGATTCCAAACTTTGCAGATATGTTCAACGAGTTACGGGTAAGGTCGTAAATACATTATAAGCGTATTTTTTTTTGAGAAAAATTTAATTTGAATTAGTTTGGATTTTATTCGACCATTACTTCAACCATTCGAAATAAATTTCTTATTGGCCGGGTATAAATTATATTACAAATAATTCGAAAGAGGTTTAATTAAATCAAATGTTTTCTTTGATTTATTTAATTTCTGTGCGGGTTTATTCAATGCGATTGTTGTTGTAAATTTTTCAAGGAAATATGTTAAATAGTAAACAAAAAAAAACGATTATGGAATTACTATGGACGGTTACGCACAGTATAAGACATTTTTGTGTTCTGTAGTCGGCTTTTAATTCGAGTCAATCGTTCGAATTTATTTTTCTCGTTAAATATTTTAAATTCGATAGAAGCGAGATGCAAAAGGGATTTTTTATGACGATGAACACAACTATGACCCCCTGTTGAGCGTGCAGAATTCATGGGCCGACCCACATTTCATGTCGGTATGTAGGCTAGCATGAAGCAATGCTATGTGCAGGTGGTCTACGCAAAACGGACCTCTGTCTGAATCAAGCAGTACGTCCTCGATTTGGCTACAGCGTAAGGTAAGACGATAAAAGCGGAACCCTAGAAAAGATTGCAGACATAGAAACAAACAAATAAAATGTTATAAATTAAATTATTATTTCAAATTTAAAATGTTTATTAATGAGGGTCTGTCTCTTGGTGCGGTAAAAGAATGTTCTAAAATAACAGAAACCGAAGATGCAGTACCACTTGCTACGCAATATAGTATATTGTGAATAAATAAATACGTAATCAATCACCGAACAAAGGCATATAGTGGCTAAAGCTGTGATAGGGATAGAGGAGGGAGGCAAACGTTTTTATTTTATCATGTGATTACGATTAGTGATGGCGATGAACTAACAAGAGTACGCGTTTCTTTTGGCCCAGAAAATAATAGTAAACAAAGTTCAAAACAAATATTGATCTTATCATTAACAGTTAACTTTGTACGTAATAGCTACACTACACCTAAGTTATTTGTACGCATTTCGCTATGGAAAATTACTACGTATATACTTAAAAAAAAACATCTCATTTAATGGTAAGACGCAAATCGTTGAACTGTAATTACTTATCTGCCTTTAATATTTTATTATTATTCTATTTTTAAAATTTTGCCCACTAAATTGGTGATAAAATAGATTAGCTAAATATAAACAGAACGTGCGGTGCACAAATAAAAATAAAAATGCAAATACAAACTTAAACCGTACAACAATGAATGGCAAGTTGAAATTTACGCGAGTTGTAATCTTAATCGCGTCAGTAGTGCGCCCGTGACATTTGAATAAATACCGGAACGCAGTGAAATAAAAAAATTGTTTATTTAAATTAATAAAGTACACTAATTTGTGGTTATTACTGTATTAAAAAGAAATTTTATAAATATATGTGCGTTGTTTATATAGTCTGATATTTTCATTTAGTCGATCAGTAGAGCTGATCTTACATTATACAACGACGGTTGATCATTATTAAGTGTGCTAAATTAAAAAAATAAAAAACAAACATTATTTATTAGTTTTACGAAAATAAAAGTTTACAATTTAATACTTAGAATTATAAGTTGGTATTAATCAAAGGTGAGAACTGAGATGAGCCCATATAAATAAAGATCCCATTGTTTCTTTAAAATTTGGTTATCGCGTGAACCCAGTTTATTCGCATTTGGCATATATTAAAAAACATTTTCTGGAGCAGATAATTATAGAAATTGTTGTATACGCAAATAAATATTTTAGCTCAACTGATAATTAAGCACCATTTCCAGTTCTTTATTTAATATTATTTTCATTTAAGTGCTAATAAAATAAAGTTTTAATTTGTGAATGTCATTCGCGTAGTATATCACACGATATAAGATTGGTTTAGTTTATTTAAATCGAATTTTAAAATTATTGATCATTAGCATGTATAATTGAAACATCGTCGGTTTATTTGTATTTGTCTAGTTTTACCAGTAGATTAATAGTTAAATCGTGCATCACGTGAACAACTAGATTAGGCTAACAGTTTTTATTTTTTTTAATTCTCAGGTGTACATATTTAAAAATTAGAAGTGTGACCTTTCTTTGCTGTGTGCATAATGCAAAAGTGTGTTATTCCGTTTTACAATTCCAATCAGCCCAGCCTAGTGAAAGTGACAAATTATCCAACCGAACCAGAAGAAAATGAGAACATTTTTGATTTGAACTTCGATTGCCTGTACTATATATTTTCCTATTTGGGTCTGAACGATTTGTACAATGTTAAGGACACCTGTCAATTATTTGAACAGCTATCGAAGCTTGCATACAAAAAGTATAAAACTGTGAATCTAAATCATTTGAATCACGGTCGCAGATTATCACTAACTGATATCAAACAAATATTTAAACAGATTGGACCATATATCCAAAATTTAAAAATTTCATCAGAAAATTTATCAGTACCAACCACATCACTGTTAGTCATATTGGAGTACTGTAAAAATTTACAAAATTTATCTTTAAATAATTTTACCATAAATTTCATAAATTTCCTAGAGCTACCGGAATTTAAAAATTGCTATAAAAATCTAAATATATTAGAGTTAGTTGGTTGCGATTTGACTGAAACGAAACTTGGCCAATTACTATGTTTGGCCAGTAATTTATCAAAATTAAATGTTTCATATAATAATGAGCTAACAGGAGAATTTCTATTAAAATTATACGATTTAGAAGGATTAAATTTAAATTATTGCACTAACATTCAGCCTCATAATTTTACGGAATTTTTAAAAAATAATCAATCACTAAAATATTTATATATAAATAGGGTTAAATATTTAACCGATAATAATATTCAGGATATAGTTGATAATTTAATTAATTTAGACGAATTAATTATTTCAAATAAATATAATTATTTAAATGATGGTGACATTAAAAAATTAGCCAATTTGCGGAATTTAAAAAAATTACACATAGTAAATATTGGTTTACCCAGTTATGATGCCGATATACTATTTACTGAGCTGGCACGAGTAAACCAATTGGAATATTTCGAGGGGACAATCACCACAGCTGGACTACTATATTTACCATATTTAACAAAACTAAAATATTTAAAATTTAATTCATGTCCACATTTGTCTGATAATATTTTAAATTTGGTGCCCAAAAATAATTTAGAGGTATTGCATTTACATATTTGTTACAATGTGACAAATAATGGACTAAGCCAATTTGTTAAGAATTGTCCAAATTTAAAATGGCTTAATATATCAGCCTGTCCTGAAATAAATGTGATATTTTTAAAAGATTTAAATGATATGAGATGTAATCCTAAATTACAAATCAATTGTGATTTTGTACACGAATATGATATTCTGAATTTCAAAAATGTACAAGTCAATTTTGTTCGGCCAATATTTCGAGTGGAAAGCGATTTTTTTGATGGGGAATTTAAACGAAAAATGTATTTATAATGTGATATTTTTAAAATAATAAATAAATAAATAAAAAATATGTTTTTGTTATTTAAATCAAGCAACATTAATCTGAATGACGCTTAGGTAACCCAAAAAAATTACGACACAACTCATCTTTATCGCTTTTTTATAATGAAACGATTTAGATACGCGCAATAAAATTCTACATGCGCTCTAATCAAATTTACCAAAAACAATTTTACGATGTAATAATAATAACTTTTTGGGAGAGAACATGATACATGGATGTATAGACGTTGTATAATGTATAAATGTTATTATGTATACATTACTAGTAAGACAACCGAAATATTTTTGTTTCGATAAGTGATTTATGAATGGATATACATACCATAAATCAGTCACAAAACATTATTTTTCCAATTTTATTGCTTTTGAAATAAAAATCTATATTGACTTAAATATATACATACATAGAAACATTCCGAATCTTCAGAGAGTTTCTGCTATTATGTAAAATCGCGTTCGCCTAGCCTTTATGATTAAACATTTTTTCAGTGTCTTTGATCTTAACCATATGTACAAACATACTTATACATTAATTCTAATATTCCGATTAATTAATTTAAATAGCACGCGTTATTACATTAAATTATGTATGTATAAAAAAAAAATAATAAAAACTTATTTTTTCCTATTACCATAATTATCATAATTAAGTAGATGTAAGGGAATTTTATTTTTATGAATCCATTAGAAGAAAGAAGATTTTCAAAGAAAATTACAAGGCGTTTCGTCGACATGGTAGAGAAAATACTGTTTAGGCAACTAGACAGCATCAATCAATCGGAAACAATGAAAAATATTAATATAAAATCATAAAAATTTTAATTTCATACTTTTGCGTAATTTTTCTTGAGATGCGATAAGGTTGAGAAAACGTGGAGTAGACATTTTATGTATTTAGTATTCTTGGAACTCTGTAATATAGTAATTCCTCAAACTCAAGCGTGACCAATTTCCTTTTTTACCTTTTTATAATAGTCATACAATGCATAAACCATATTATTGTTTTTCCGTTCGAAAATTTATTTCAGAAAACCGTCGATGTACAACCAATAGATACCTTATTCGTCTAGTATAATATAAAATATAATTATTTACAGCTACATAGTCAATTTTATAACTAAAGAAAACTGATATTTTATTGTTAGTGGACAATCTACATCTATATTATTATAAGCATTAAAATATATGAAACTTCTTATAGATGAATGAGAAAATAAATTATTTTTGTTTTTGAAATATAACAATTCTGTTTAGTCCAGTTTTTACCAATTTTTAATCTTCAAATAATAAATATTTGGCTAATTAATTAGATAAGCATAAGAAAAGCCGAAGAGAAGACATACATAGGTAATGACTAATGACTAAAAAAAAACTAAACATTTATGTACTTTATTCATTTGATGACACGATAACGATTTTGTCACAGAATATACAAAGACGCGGATGGATCAAATTTGGCCTCTTTGTGTGTAAGAATTCTTTGAATTTGTCGAGTTAGTCACAATCTTTTTCGAACCATATTGTCGCATACAATCCATTTTTAACACTATATCAGTCTAACAAATTCTCTCCACTTAATTTGTCTGATACCTACCTGTCCCGAAAAACAAAATACATAGCATAATTTGACTGTTCTGATACTGAGGACCGTGTAATTATTTTTTAAACGTTTTTGGTTAAAAAGTACGCAAATGAAATGTAATTAGCAGACCTTTGCGTGTCCTGATCTGATATCTAAGTTCTTCGGCATCAACCGGTATGGAACAATTGATTGATTATTGATTGATTGATTGCAGGACTCTCGGACTCCCGGGCACACACCGTACACCCATGTACATATAACAAAACCGAAGGATAGGATAGGATTATTAGTTGGGACAGACTCGACCCGGTTACAGACACCAATGCGATCGATAGTTAGTAAATTATTAGTATAATATATAATAAATAGGTTAGCACAAGAGAGCACAATCTAACTACAATATTAGATGATTATTTCTCGGAATCCAGGGCCGGATACTCAGGACTCCCTAAATCTAAATCAGGACTTAAAAAATTATTAATGTTGTAATATCCCCCTGTCCGTCTTTCATTAATTTATCTGATAAAATATTTAAGGAAAATTTAAAATTACTAAGCTAAGATTACAAAAACAGCGCTTATTTCATTTTTCATGGTACAGTGAAAATCCTCAAAAGCGGAAATCCATCCGTGTGCTTGCATCAAAAAGTTGGGTTTATGCGAAATATTTTTAAATTTTGATTTTAATTTTAAGGCTGGTAAGTCTTTTATGCCAATTTTATATGTGTTTTATACATTACATAATTTAAAGCAACGCAAATTAGATTAATTGAAATGCATGGTTTATGTATACAAAAAATTGAGGTTATACGCTAAAAAGTTGAAAATTCAATTTTTAATTCGACTTTTTTGCATCTTATGGCCTTAAATCTGAATTATTATTTAAGCAGAAGACACGAGCCTAATGTTTAATGTGTGTCTTTATGAATGAAATGAGTATGTATCAAATTTAAATAAATTTATTTTTAGGTAGCATCATGTCACCGACATTAAAAAATTTGAATTTGAAACAAAAATACGAAGCACTAAAAATGATAAAAAATGAAAAAAAAAAACAGTTAAAGACGTATGTGAGCACTACAAATGTGGGAAGACGCAGGTGTACAATATTTTAAAAAATGAAGAAGACATCAAACTTCGTTATTTATCAGGGCGTGAAAATGATCTGAATCAAAAAAAATCAAGGTTGTCAGCTAACAATAAAATCAATGAACTAGTTTACGAATGGTTCTGTGCAGCACGAACTAAAGGTTACCCAATATCCGGCCCTATTTTACAGGAAACTGCCAAAAATATAGCCTTAAAATTGGCAAATGATAGTTTCCAAGCTTCAAATGGTTGACTTCGATGCTTTCGCAATAAGTACAGTACAACTTTTAATACTGCATCAGGAGAGGAAAACGAGGTTAACCCTACAACGGTACAAGATTGGAAAGAAAAGCTTGCCGAAATAAGAGAGGGTTATGATCAATGCAATATAGCCAACTGTGATGAAACGGCTCTATTTTACCGAGCGTTACCAAACAAAACTTTACATCTGAAAGGTCAAAAATGCTCACGTGGTAAATTTTCGAAAGAGCGATTGACCGTATTTTTACTCACATTAGCGGACGGTACTTTTGATAAACCGATAGTTATAGGAAAAAGCCAAAAACCACGATGCTTTAAAAGATTAAATACAGCTGAATTGCCTGTGCATTATTATGCAAATTCAAAAGCATGGATGACCAGTGAGACCTTTTTAAAAATTGTGCGGGATTTAAATAAACGGATGAATGATCAAAACAGACGTATTTTGCTGTTTATGGATAACGCCACATGCCACCCACGTATCCAGTTATGTAACATTAAGATGCAATATTTTCCGCCAAACACCACATCGAAGCAGCAACCGTTAGATAGTGAAATTATCCAAAACATAAAATTAAATTACCGAAAACTGATTCTACAGAAGCTCTTGTTGGAAATTGATAGAACACAAAAAGCTTCTGATGGATGCAAATCCATTACCATACTAGATTCTATCATGATATTGCAGGAATCAATCAACAAAGTCTTAAAGACGACAGCGGTGAAGTGCTTTCAGTATTGTGGGTTTAATTTTGAAAACTATGATACACCGAGTGTTACGGAGCATGAAAATGGTGTGGTAGAAGTACAAAATATGATGGGGGTAATATACAGCGACCATGCATACTCCGCAGCAGATTATATTAACGTTGACTCTAGTGCAATTACCGAAGTAGATGATATTAATCCAGACAATTTACTTGAAGAAATTATAATCGATTCGGATGATGAAGAAAATTTAGAAGTAGAAGACGTCGAGGAAGACCCACCTACAAATGAAGAAGTTTTAAAAAGTTTAAAAATTTTAGAAAACTCGACTGTATATTTGGGTGAAACTGATCTATTTAAGGAGTTGTGCAATATTAAGTTCAAATTTTTAAGTGTTTACACTAAGCATAATTCTATGAAGCAACTTAAAATAAGCAATTATTTTCAAATAGAAAGTACAGATGTATGTACATAATTGAATAATAATGTATACATTTACATTTTTTACATGAATTAAAAGTTCCTTTCTTTTGTGATATGAATTAATAAACTTTATTTTTTAATTAACAATTTAACTTTCATTTTTCGCTACAAACTCCTTAATGCCGGAAAATCCCCAAACGCGGAAAAGCATTTTGGTCCCGTGGGATTCCGTCTCTGAGGATTTTCACTGTATTACATACTGCAACAAGAATTAAAATAAACGTTAAAAACCATTTTAAACATAAAATTTTACTTAAAACTAATCATAAATTGCCTACCGATCAAACAAAAGAGAATAAATAATTAAAAATTCCATTATTTTATAAAATTTATAATAAATAATTTGAAAATGATAATGTTACAGTACCACAACAGTCTAAAACCATCTATAATTCAGTTATGTACTGTAAGTATATCAAGAATCAACAAATAAAATTAATATACAAATTCCCAGGCAACTCTGAAAACTATTTTAATTAATAAATCACCATAATACCAAACTAAAATTTAATTCTGAAATTCAGGATCAGTTTTAATCTGAAAATTGAATTATTTATTAGCAAATTAAGGAAGAGAAACCTTTAAATATTCTTTAAAATAAATTAATTAATATATATTAATGAGCAAAACACAATATATTACATACGAGTATTACAAAAATTAACATTTTGTGAAATTGCATATGTAAACTCTCTCACTTCTAAACCAAAAATTCTAAAATAATGTTTAAAAATTTTAAAATGTTAAGTTATAATTTAAATTCACAGCACTTGTTTCATTAGTCACCGTTCTCCTGTAGAATAGTTAATTAATTGTTTACCTACTGCAACCAGATTCAAAAATAAAAAGTCGAAAATATATATTCAATCATACTATTAAATTCAAACTAATCGGCAACCTCCCACAGATCCAGAAAAAAGGAAATTAATAATGTTGAAATTTACTATTTATTTATAAAAGTATATAATATAATTTAAACATTGATCATGATACTACGCAAAAAGTCTAGAATATCAATAATTTAGCCAAGCACCAAACCAAATTGAAAACCAAATTGCTCTACTACTTAATTAATAGAAACCAACTTATATAAATTAGTTAGTGATAAATAAAACAAAACAGACGTCACTACTTCCACACTACACAACTGCTGGACGCTTGGTGCCTCCGGATACTGAGCGAGAACCCACCAGCACTTCTGTAGCTCGGAGACTATCTAACAATTACATATAATTAAGTATAATTTATATCAACTACACCATCAACTATGACACTTTGATATAATTAAATTAAACAGACAAAAAGTGTTGAAACATTTTCATCAATACCTCAAATATTTTTGCAATGCAATGTAGTTTACAATATCATATAAAAAGGAAATTTCCCTTATCCTAGATAACGTACGATGCTGTTCATTGAATTAGTATAATATTTCAATCTATATAAATATTTGAACGAAGCAGCAATATTAATTTAAATTAAATTACTTTAAATTACAATTTAATACTAATAAAGTGATTGGTTTCAGCGGAAGATAGTTTGTTATTTTAAAACAAAATATTTAACTATGTATTCAAAATTTAATTTAGGGATTGAAAATGAGCCTCTCAAAAGAAATAGATTAAAGCGTTAAAAATTGATAGTAAAAGCATTGCAACGCCAAGAAACGTATAAAAATAAATCCCTATAATATGGAGTATCAAACGGTAGCATCAGTTTCATAAAAAAGAAATTAATTGAAACAGGATCAATAAAAATAAGCCTCGTTGTGGACGCCCACGACTTTTAACTGAGCCGACAGAGCGGAAATTTGCACGAGTAGCAAAATCAGCTACCCCAAAATTAACTCCAGTGATTAATAGCGGACTTCGTTCAAATATTTATGTCTGACAATGTACACATTCGAATGATTTCCTTCACACTAGTCACCTTCGCAACTCAAAAATAAAACTTATAAAACAGTAGACTACCTAAATAAAAATCCTATTAGCATCATTCACCTATTGAAGAGATCTCTGCCACCAAAATCCTGCACCTAATCAAAAATTCAAAAATTTGATCTCCCTATCAATAAATAAACATAAATATATTCAAAATTTTAACTCAGTTCACGGACCTCTTTTCCTGCCAAATCAAGCATGCAAAGTAAATAAAATAATAAATCTATGCAATGAAAATGAAACATTCCTTTCTTAAAAATTTGTCGATGTGCCATATACGTAATTATGACGATTGTGTGTGAAACCCGCCATCCAAACTTCAATAAATCCATTAAGTCAACAATTAAACTCAAATACATTTAGCCTTCCAAAATATTTTAACATAATTCCACTTTGTTCACATAAATGAACACATCACTTTGTGTTAAAAATCAAATCCCAAACTTACTCAATTTATAATTTATAATATTAATTAAACAAAAATCAATCCAAAATCAACTTGATGCAGCCTGCATACCTGCAAAAAAATTATTAATCTTACCCAAATAAACCATTCCAAATGAAATGCACAGGACAGCTCCCAACTCTAATTCGACTCAAATCCATTCGACCATACAAAGTATAAGAATCCTGTTTGAGTCGAATATACAAAATCTCATTATGCTCACACAACTCATGATTTGAAGAATACCATACACCCATCCCTCGATCCAAGAAATCCCCCCCCCCCTCTCTCCTCCACAAATCCTCGGAAAATTCGCGAAAACTCCGACTAACGAAATTCCGATTTACACCCATACCTCGCTTAACGAATTACTTCGTCCCAAAAAATTGTATATAAAGCGAAATTTCGCCAACCCAACCCCCCGAAAACCTACAAAGAGAGACCCCGCAAATCGAGGGACGGGTGCATCCGTCTCATGAACATACAGAAACACAAAGAGATTAACAACAACAGCATACAAGTAACAAAATCTTATATACTAAAACCACCAACACACATTGATGGTAAATATCCTCTACCATCTTTCATGTGCATAGCAGGAGACCTTACAGCACATACAAACATACCCGATCCATTCATCGAGATACAGGAAAATACTTGTGACGACTGTATCAAAACCAACGAAAAAATCTCTTTTTTGTTATTGTTTGTACATTATAATGCAAAAACCAACAAAACATAGTAGGTACATCTCCTTAACAGAATCTGCGTAAAGAGCGAATGAGACAACTGTACAAACATATTGTTGGTCCTGTTATATACAATATATCATGTTGTAAGCATGTATTAGTGACAATTATACTGATTATACATAAAATCCAACATCCGAACACATGTAATTGTGCATAAAATAAAATCCAATATGAAACCAACCACGACATATATCCATTCAAGTTAAAATCCATTTCAATACTATCCATCAATGAATAACTAAGTATGTGTTAAAATCAAATCTTAACCCAACTTAACTCAACTAACATTTCCAATCTAGCATTTTATTTATATAGTTAGTTAATTTATAATTTACAATATTAATTAAATTAAAATCAATTTAAAAAATTATTAATCCCACCTAAATGAACCATTCTAAATTAAATGTATAAGACAGCTCTCAATTCCAATTCGACTCAAACCTAATTATCCTATTTGAGTCGAATATACAAAATCTCATTGTGCTCATAGTATAATACATGATTTCAATAATACCATAATTGTTTCATGAATACCGGCGAAACTAAAGAGATAAACAGATGAAAAAGATTCTCTTTTTTGTTGTTGTTTTGTACATTACAATACAAAAACCAACAAAACATAAAACATTTCCTTTACAGAATCCGTGCGAAGAGCGAACGAGACAGCTACATAAACATATTGTTGGCCCTGTTATATACCATATTTTAAGTATGTATTAGTGTCGATTGTACCAAAACCAACAAAAATGTTTATAGACATTTTTGTTGGTTCTGATTTTACCCAAAATCAAACATAAGAATACCAATAAGTGTGCGTAAAAATAAAATCTAATATAAAATTTACTACGCCGTATTTCTATTTAAGTTAAAATCTATTTCAATACTATCCAATTATTTTATGTACTGTACAATCGCACAAAATACCAAGTCATGCACTTTCAATTTTTCCATCTACAAAAATAAAAACATTGCCTGACAAATGCATCCAGGTGGATTGAATTTTCCAAAATTACACTTTAATTATTTTCACTACACTTTGATTATTATTACACTAAACTTGAATTTAATTAGAATTAAATTTAAAATGTATATACATATGCATATAAAGTATATACATATCACTACATAAGAAACAAAAATAAAGAGAAAATAAAATAAAATAAAAAATTAAATTTTTGAAGAGGATAGAAAAAAACACGTCTATCGACGAACTCTCGCCCACCATCAATAACACTATGGTTGTCTCATGAATACAAAAACACACACAGAAAAAACCACGCTAAAACAAAAATAACATAATCTTATATACTAAACCACCAACATACATTGAAGGTATAAATTTTCTACCATCTACCATGTGCGTAGTAAGAAACATACCATGTTTCATTATAATAAAATATACTACCATATAAATACACAAATAAAACCCCTACAGTGACATATAAATAATCCTGTTCCATATAACAAGATACAGGGAAATATTTGTTACGACTACAACAAAACCAACAAACATATTCCTCTGTTCTGTTGTTGTTTGTATATTATATGACAAAAACCAATAATATATAGTACATACATTTCCTTTACAGGATCTGTGCAAAGAGCGAACGAGACGGCCTGTATAAACACTTGTTGGTTTTGCTATGTATCATGCTGCCGTGCTAAGAAAAAAAGTCACAAGCGCCAAAAGTCAAAAAATGGGTTTGGGTCATATTTGGATTCTGCAAACAAATATCTACTTGCCTGCTCTTTTAAAATGCCAAATTTCCTTTATTAAATGTCATAAAATCCCGTTATTTAGTAGTCAAGTTTCATAGCAAGACAAAACTACAAAAAGGCAAATATGACTTTTTTTCTTAGCACGGCAGCATGCATGTTGCAAGCGTATATTTGTATCGATTGTATATAAAATAAAACAGAAGAACACATTTAAGTATGCGTAAAAATAAAATCAAATATGAAATTAACTATGACGTATGTCTATTTAAAATCATGCACTTAAACAAGAAATCAATAATTTGATTTCTTTATCTATGTATAAATATAAACATTGCCTGATAAATGCATCCCGATGGATTGCATTTTCCAAAAATACACTTTAATTATTATTACACTAAAATTGAATTCAGAATTAAAATTAAAATGTATATACATATGTATATAAAGTATATACATAACACTACATAAATAAAACAAAATAAAGATTAAAATAAAATAAAATTAAATTTTTGAAGAGGATAGAAAAAACACGTCTATCCTCTTTGACGAACATTTGCTCACTATCGATTGAAAGGTATGGAACAATGTAGATATATCAGAATAGGGCCGAAAGGCCGAATGTCGAAAGGCCGAATGTGTCGAAAGGCTGAATGTTTCGAAAGACCGAATGTCGGAAGGCCGAAAGGGTCGAAAGCCGAATATCGAAAGGCCGAATATCGAAAAGCCAAATTTCGAAAAGCAGAATATGTCGAAAGGCCGAATAGGTCGAAAGGCCAAATGTCGAAAGGCCGATTGTGTCGAAAGGCCGTATGTCGAAAGGCCATTTGTGTCGAAATTAATTTTAGTTTTTCATCTTCTTATGAATGAAAATTTTCAAAATTTCTATTTTTATGAAAACCAAAATTTATATTTTTATCAAAATTTTTGCATAAAAATGTTTAATAGCAAATCGCCTTAAATATTAAAATCTTCTTACGTTTTTTTTGTCATACAATTATAAATTAATTAATTATATTAAAAAAAGAAATAAATTGTTTTCTTCCAACAAAATTTGCTCACATTAATATGCTAGATATACTGGATCTATTAGCACGTAGTTTCAATTAAGAAACATTAAGAAACACACTACATTTACATTAAGAAACAAATTCAATGGTTTTAAATATTGATTATAATCAATTAAGTGGAGGAAAATTTAATGAAAATTCGGCCTTTCCACACGTTCGGCTATTCGACTCATTCGCCCTTTAGACATTCGGCCTTTTAACACTTTCGGCCTTTCGCCCCAATCGGCCATTAGACATTCGGCCTTTCGACATATTCGGCCATACGACATTCGGCCTCTCGGCATTTGGCCTTCCGACCCATTCGGTCTTTCAACATCGAACCGATCTATCTTAACTATCTTAACTACTTGAACAAAATGAAATCAGAAGCAGTTGATAGCATTTCATTTGTTGATTACAGTGGAGAACATGTATGTTTTGGAGGTGATTCATGTTGATTTAGCGGGGCCGTCGGCAAACGCTTCACTTGGCGGTGACCGCTATATGCAATGGTTTTGGTCGATGATTTCAGTCGAATGACATTTACCTTTTTTCCTGAAATCGAAAGATGAAGCATACCGGAAGTTTTGTCAATTCAAAACATATGTCGAAAATTGAACTGGAAAGCGAGTGAAGAAGTTCAGGTTAGACAACGAAACTGAGTTTTGTAATGAACAGTTCGAAATTTTTTTAAGTCAAATGGTTTAGAAAGGCAAAGTCAACATTAATACCGATTAATAATGGTAAATTGGACTTGTGAACTAGTTGAGCTACCAAATGACAGAAAAACCATCAATTCGGAATGGTTCTTTAAAGTAAAAACGGATTCAAGTGTTGCAATAATTCGTTACAAAGCAAGGTTAGTTGCAAAGGGCTGTAGTCAAAAAGCTGGCATCGATCATGAAAAAACTTTTTCGCGATTGGTTCGCTATTCTTCGATTCGATTCTTGCTGGCATTGGCTTCCAGGTACGACTTAGACATTGATCAAATGGATGCAATTACGGCTTTCCTTCAGGAAGATGTTGAGGAAAATATCTACATGTGTTAGCCGCAAGACTTTAATGACAGCAGTGGCCGTATATATGCTTGATAAAATAGGCAATTTACGGATTAAAGCAAGTGGGTCTTCCGTGTAACATCAAACTGAGCAATGTAATGAGCAACTATGGTGACAAAAGGTGTGAAACCGATACGTGCATTTACGTTCGCCGTGAGAAAAAAATTCTGGTTAATGTTGCCTTTTATGTGTTTGACTTGTTAATTTTTTCGAATAACAATGCATGGAAAAATCAACTTGAAGGCCAATCTCACTAAACATTTCAGTATGAAAGATTTGGGACAAGCCAGTGTATTGGCATACGCATCACTCGTGATAGAAAGGCGGGTACAATTACTTTTGATTAACAGAAATACTCCCAAGAAATACTTGAAAAGCTCTAAATGTCAAACTGCAATTCGATTGATTCACCGGCGGACACAAATTCTAAGTTAACAAGGGGAATGTCAGTGAAAACAAATAATGAAATGGCTGATACGAAAAATGGCCGCCTTATCAAGAGGCAATTGGCAGCATTCTAAATTTGTCGCAATGCACACGTTCAGATATTATATAATATAGTATATGCGATTGGAAATGTTGGTCGATTCAATCATGAACCACGGGTAAATCTGATTGGAATGCTAACTTTTATTCAGATATCTGAAACCATCGATTACAAATTCACTTTTCGATCAGATGGTGATAATTTCCATCGAAAGAGGCTGAATATATGGCAATGTAGCGGTGTCTCTGGAAGCTATATAGATTCGGCAACTAATGAGAGAACTGTTGGAGGAAGAACAGCAGGGAATGAACATTTATTGCGATAGTCAAAGTGTGATTAATATGGCAAAAAATCAAATATATGTATATAGCTAACGAACAAAATACATTGGCATATGGATGGCATATGTCATCACTTTGTTTGTGAAAAAATAAATCAAAAGGAAACTCAACTTCAATACAAGAATACCAATCAAATGATTGCGAATAATTTGACAAAGCCCGTGAACAACGACAAAATAGCTTAGTCAATACGTTCAATTTTTATGTTTAATTTTTGTATCACGTATTGATTAAGTGGGTTTATTGTGAATTTGTCATAATCAATACGTCTTTGCGTTTTCTACTGTCACAGATATTAGTCGTCTTCCATTGACGGGAGCAAAGTACTTGCAAGTACTTGTCACTAACTAAAGTGTAGGTAACTAAAGTAGTTACGCTTACAATTTACGATAGGTGAATTACGTTACAAAACGTGAAATTACGAAATAAATTTTGATCTTTATGTTTTTATAATCAGAGAAATGGACTCAAATATTAATGCGGTAAAGTTTTTTAAGCAAAAATATTTGAAATTTTATTTAATTAGATATTTTGTAGATTGTTGTACAGTAGTATTCTAAGCGTTTTTTTCACTTCCACATCTTCTTCGTCTGATTCAGGAGAGGAGACAATGGTAAAGACAAGAGTAGAAAATTATCTGCAAATGGTAGAAAAATACACCGATTTACAATTGCTAAAAGAATTATTGGTGTGTTGTTGGTATTATAATAAACTTTTTTCTGAGGTAGTGAAATTTTTTTTAACATTTTTAGAACTGTACAAGACTATTGTGTAATGTACATACTGAACACGGAGGACGTAAGAAAATTAGCCGGAAAGGAGAAATTTTTATTACGCTATGATTTCTGGCGAACAAAGAAACATGCAGACAAATCTCGGATAGATTTGGTCGGTTGGGTGGCTGGTGAATGAAAGTCACAACTATTTAAGGTGGCCTACCGCATAGAAGTGCAGAATAACAAATTATAATTCGCATTGATGAATGGTTTACCTCTGATTGTTGGTGCCTTACAGAAAGTAACCACATTGAAATAAATCCACCCAAGAACGACAAGCAGGCATACTGGGATAGGAAGAAATATTATAGTATATTGCTACAGGGAACCGTTAATGCGGAAAAAAAATTCATTGATATCCATTTTGGTGAACTGGGATCCATGCACGATTCCCGACGTTTTAGAAAGTCTGCCTTTTACCGGCGTATCAGCGAATCGACGAGTTGATTGTAGATGGCGTACTACTTGGTGATTCAGCGTACGCTTTAGTGTATATAATGCATATGTTTTATACGACGTCCCCGACGATGAACAACTCCCCGAGTAGTCTTCTACACAATGGTTGGAAATTATGATGGAAAAATTAATGAGCAAAATTTGAACATTTTTTTAGTTCTTTGGGTCATCGCTTTATAGTAATGGGCGATTATAAACACCAAGAGTGGCGATCAAGGTTGGTGACAACGAGAGGGCGAGAATTATTAAAATCAATTCAAGAGAATAATCCCGACAAACATTTTGTAATTTTTGACCCGCAAAATTACTTAGGAAATACCGATTACCGTGTCGGGCAATTATGGACAGAATACCTACAAAAGAATGTATTTTGGTGCTCTTTGGGCAGGCCGATTTTACCGATTCGGTAATTTTACAGTCCTAGATTACTGTAAAATATCAGTTTGTATTATTGAACATTTACTTATACTTTAATATTATTTTTACGTGTCGATTTTACTTTACCTAATCGGTATTTTTGTGGTTTTCCATTACTGTAAGAAGTCAACCTTTATTACTGAACTTATACGGAAATCACTAGGAACTTTTACTGGTCAATATTATTTCAACGAATCGGTAATTTTGTGGTTCCTTATTACTGTGAAATGTAAGTATGGGTTACTGAACGTTTACATGTCGATTTTACTTTACCGAATAGGAATTTTTGTGGTTAAATATTACTGTAATAAACCAGTCTTGATTACTAAAAATACACGTTAACGATTTTAGCATTTTTGTTGGTCTAATTTACTTCAACAAATCGTTAATTTTGTGGTCCCAGATTACTGTAAAATATCAGTTTGTATTACTGAACATTTACATATACTTTAATATTATTTTTACGTGTCGATTTTACTTCACCGAATCGTTATTTTTGTGATTTTCCATTACTGTAAGAAGTCAGTCTTTACTATTGAACGTATACGGAAATCATTTAGAATTTTTACTGGTCAAAATTACTTCACTGAATCGGTACATTTGTTGTTCCATATTACTGTGAATATGAGTGTGGTTACTGAACTTTTAGATGTCCGTTTTACTTTACGGAATAGGAATTTTTGTGGCTTTGATTACTGAACATATACATATACGTTGTAAGTATTTTTGTTGGTCTAATTTACTTCACCAAATCGGTAATTTTGTGGTCCCAGGTTACAGTAAAATGTCAATTTGTGATACTGGACGTTTATGTATACTTTCCTATGATTTCACCTGTCGATTTTACTTTTGTCGAATCGTTATTTTTGTGGTTTTACATTAATGCCATTATTACTGAACGTATACGTAAATGATTCATAAATTTTACTGGTTTTACTGGGAATGAGTAATTTAGTGGTTCCATATTACTGTGAAACGCCAAGATTATTCGATTATTATTTCGAGTATTTTAACTTTAACAAATCAGTAAATTTTTAGTTTTATATTAGGTACAGTAAAAGATTAGACTATATTACTAAACTCACATATAAACCATTAGATGGTATAATTTACTTTAAATAATATGTCATTTTGTTGTAGATAAATATTACTGCAAAGTGTCAGATTTCGGAATACATATTCGATGGGACATATCATTCCTTTATTCTAATTAAATTGGTAGCAATAAAAAAGTAAAATTATGTTTTTAAAATAAAGAATTTTATTAATTATAATAAAATATTTTTTTGTTGATTTTTAACTTTTGACTGTATATGTATATAAATATGTTTTTTAATTTCTAATGTAAAAATTTCTTATTTATTTAAATTAATTAATTAATTTATTTATTTTGTATAATTGATTTTAGTTATTTATGTACCAAGGGCATTTTAAAGATAATAATGCCCGAAGAGTGTAAGAATCTAGCCATAGGGCCGCTATATATATGTATATAATATTTATTTTTTTAAAAACACATTATAACATTCATTCGAATATACTTCAGCGTTGCATCGGAAAACTGGAGTTCCTTCGTCATTGCCATTCTCTAAAAATACAAATAATAAAATGTATAAGTAAATATATTAATATAAATAAGAATATGTATAATATAATATATTGAATTTTGTGTTCCAAATTTACCTGAGAAAATCGTAATTTCGCTCAATGTTTCATTAATTTGTTCAGCAACTCGTTTTTTTTGTTGTTTATGAGTGACTTTGGTATTTGTTACGAAATTTTGGGTAGGAGTTTCGTTTGTTGTGGTTAGTTTTCTTCGCATTCAGTATCTATAAATAATCATCATCCTGTATCAACCAGTGAACCTACCTATTGGCCAAGTGACAGGAGAATGATCACAAATGCCATAGATTTCGGTGTTACTAAAGGAATAGAATATTATTATAGCATAGGATAATAGCATAGGAATTATGTTAAAGCGACGCCATGCTTGTACCTATCATCGGATAGTGAATAAACCGAAACAAGCAATGTTAAGCAACAATAAAACTGATTGGAACTACTTCAGATATAAAGTAACAGAGAATCTAAACACAAACACAAGCAGTGAACATTTCAATAAATGTTCAGTTGGCAGCCTGGAAGTCCACACCACTACAAAATGAGAAAGAAAAGAAAGGAGAATGTTCGAATGTTGCCAAGAAAATGATTAAAGAGAAAAGAAAGTTAATACAGCAATGGCAAGGATATCGACTAGCGGGAGGTAAACGTAAACTAAACAAAGCCGTCAAACATAGTTAAAAGAACTGCTTCTCATTGAAAAAACCAATCAATTTAAGAATATTTATCACGAATCTCACCAACAGAAAACACAGATTATTCACTGAGGAAGGGGATGAAGAAGCTGAAACAATCACAACAGAAATAATGAAGAAAAGGCTAAAGTATTTGCAGAACATTTTGAAAGGGTATTTCAACCATATCCATCACTAAGTACGGATGAAGAGAACAACAAAACTACTTGGAAGCACCATTGAAAATGAATCATACTATCACGAAGTTTTCTATGTTAGAAGTAAGAACTGTGATACAGAAATAGTTAAATCCTAAAAAAGTGCCAGGATATGATCTTATCACAGAAAAAATTTTGCAACAGTTGCCAGATAAGAGTATTCGATTTATAACCTACTTATTCAACGCTATACTTAGAACAGGATATTTCCCAATACAATGGAAGGTTTCACAAGTAATATTAATACCAAAACCAGACAAACCCCCAGAAGAAGGTACGTCGTACAGACTGATTCCGGATCATCAGTTTGAATTTAGACCAGATCACTCAACAATAGAACAAGTACACAGAATAGTTCAAGTAATTGAAGAAGCACTGGAAGGAAAAAGATATTGTTCCGCTTTATGCATGGACATAGCACAAGTTTTGGGATTACAATACAAAATTAAGCGATGTTTGCCACATGATTTCTACAGAATATTAATTTCATATCTACTGAACAGATATTTTATAATAAAACATCAAGATGTGTGTACAAATTTTCGCCCAATTAAATCTGCTGGGAGCTTGCTTGGCCCGATATTATATCTGCTATATTGCTATATACCGCAGGCATACCTACAAGCAATCAAGTAACTGTTGCAACGTTTGCGGACGACACGACAGTACTCTCATCACATGAAGATCCCAATAAAGCTGCAGAAGTTTTGCCGGAGAATATTAATAGTATTCAAGCATGTATGATAAAATGGCGAATTAAGTAAAAGTCGACAAACGACTAACACGGGGCAAACTTATATGGACAAAAAGAAAGCAATTGGGAATGAAACTAACAAAAATGTGTTGGCTGATATAGGCAGAAAATCAAATTTATCAATTGAAAATAAACTACTGCTCTATAAAATGGTAAAAAACCTATCTGGACATATGGTATACGGCTGTGGGGAACGGCTAGCAACTCGAACTTGGACAATCTTCAGCGGTTACAGTCAAAATATCTAAGAATCATAGTAGAAAATCTTTAATGAATCGAATCAATATACTAGTTAAATTTATGGGTTACATCAATTTATACTAATCGTAATGTAAGTGAGATTTTATCAATGGATAAAAATACTCCGATCAAGGCAATATAAAAAGACAAAAAATTTACTGAATGTCTCATAATGATATAGATATATGCGATTCTTAGCTTTATCTCTAGCATTAGCCCCTTATAAGTTGAGCCTTAAACATTACATGTACTTACATTGAATTATCTTAGAGGGTAGAATAATTATTGTGTATCTACCTGCAGACCAAAGAAAAATTTTCAATACTCGTTATGTTTTCGAAATTCATGTACATATATAGTTATGAACTGTAGAAAGAACGTAAACCTTTACACTTTATATAACATTAAATAAATTGACTTGTAACCTCTGAAATTACTATAGTTACGTAGATTAATCGCGCAAAAAACAGATTATTTTTCTATGCTCATTCCGAACCTAAAAAAAAAATCCCTCCTACACAAATCCACCTTTCATATACATTTCCATTTTCGGACAAATACTAATTTAATATTCTAAAAACAATTCAACAAGTAATTACTAAGTAATGTAATATATACACATACAACAAGCAGTAAAACCAATTAAAATACAATAAAATCAAGCGAATGGAACACGTACACTTGGTACAAAACATTTTAATGCAACAGTCGTCATTAAATAACACAAAATTCAACAGGTTATGGAAAATGTATCAATTTGAACAATTTTTTATGTTTTGTTCGGGTGGTATACGTATACATACGTACATAGATAATGTTAGATTTTCTTTCCCATTTTCTATGTAAGTACTAAAAAAGAAAAAAAAATCAAACAAGTTGTTGTTTGTAATACAACAGGTTAAATTGAAATCAACGAAAGCTACTCATGAACATTTTGTCGCTGCAGCTATGTACAATACCAGTACGTTGAATATATTGCTGGATGGTATTTAATAAAACTAATTTTCGCGAAAAATCATAATACATAAATTATAAACATATTTGTTTTATGTCCGGAAAAAGGTATAAAGGCAGTGAAAAAACATATTTGGGATTCTTATCGTGCGTATACATACGTATACGAGTACGTAAATACTTATAAACTCGGATTTCATTCGCGTCCACAGAGAGTACATATACCTCGTACTATTTATATTTTATTTATAAAATAATTTTCCCCGTTTTCCTGAAAATTTCATTACGTTTTAGTATGTATTTTTTATTATATACACCGTCATTTTTATATTTGCAAGATGTATCATCTGAGTACAAAATGATTCTGTACGAGTGTTTGGATTTTTTTTTATATGCTTATCAAAAATATTTTTTTTTTTACATATCTAGATTACGTATATGTACTATACATTATGTACAAATGCTTGTTGCTTGAAAATGTACTAAATTTAGGCGCCAGCGTATCAAATATGGATTTCGAACGCATGCGTTTCAATCAAAGAACTGTGTTTTGCGTATGGAAAATTAATTTTGGGTTTGTAACTGAAAATTTTTGTTTTTAGTTTATTTGAAATTTTTTTTTTTTACTTTTGGCTGTAGCATTACAGTTTGGTTTGCAACCGTTTTATAAAAAAAACTTCTTTCTGTTTAAACCGGAAAATTTCAATTTCAATACAATCAAATTATACTGTAACAAACAAAATTTCATTTAACAAAAATTATAAATGCGTTGGTTTTTTTGTTTAGCAAATCTTCGAAATTATCTTTCCCTTAGTAACTTTAGTTTAAGGTTTTAATTTGAAATTAAATTTTGTATACGTTAACTTGAACTGAGGTGACTAACTGGACCATTCAATCTCAGAAATTTTGTTTGATTGCTTTATAAAATAAGTATTATAGTAAAAATAATAACTAAAAGTAACAAAATTTGTATTTTGCTGATTATATTTCATGTCATTTACGTTTATATGGCGTGGCATGATAGCCAATTGAACTAAAGCAATTCATATCAAACTAATCAAATATTAATAAAAGTTGTTTGAACTAACAGCAACAACAAAGCAGTACAATATACTCTAGCGGTAATCAGAGATCGTCAGTGCAGTGTATACAAATGTTACAGAATCGTACAAAACTTCCTAAGTTGCATTCGGAAAACTTTATGTAGTTGCCATGTAAACCTAAATATTGTTTTCCAATGTCAAGATCAATTCAGTCCAATCTTTCCAGTTTATAAAGTGAGGACATCTTGTCCCACACGATGATGTATTTAACCTGTTGGCATTTGTTTATTTATTTTGAACACATGGTACATAGGGCACGGTAATGTTGGCAGAATCAATAGGGCGTTTTATTTTTGCTTAGAGATTAGCGTAATATATTCCACTTTTAGCTGTTTCGAGATAATTGAAAAATACATTTTATGTCCAATGAAATTAATTATTTTAGGGTTCTAGTTTTAACTAACTTCAATTGTCAACCTACAAATTTAATTTGATAATCGAACTAGGTGATAATAAAATAGATTAGGAAATATTTAAAGAACGGTTTTGGAATAATGCTGTTTTGAATTTAGTGTACGGAAAAGAGAAGTTTTGAAACAAGTACGGCTCAAATAAACATAAAGAAATAAACATAAAAATATATTATAATTAAATAACCACAAAGTTTCAGTTTTTTTTTGGCATAAAAATTGCAACGAATATAAACAAATTTTTGAAACATTAAGTTATTCCGGAATTAGCCAGATAGATAAATATATTACGATGAAGTGAAATTATTAAGAGTACTGCTAGAGGGTAATAAGTTAGCAATTCAGTCGCTTTAACCTGATGGGATGACTAAAAAGTTATTAATTTTTCATAATCCTCGTCAGATTGAAATGTAATTTGCAGAACTGTTAACAATTTCACTTCTTCGTAAAATAAACAAAAAACAACTAACTGAAGGTTCTACCTTACCAAACTGACAAATCGAGTCATCATCTTCATCCAGTTCTTCCTGATCATTATTTCTATTGATCATTATTACTATTTCATCACTATTTCCATTCAGAACCAAAATATTTTGTTAGTTTAGCATTTTTTACTTTAATTCCTTTAGGTATTCTCGGTGGAACCATTGAGCAAATATTTTGACCATTTTTAGTATTTGGTTTGAAATTCCCAATGATTATTTAGCATCAAACCGTTTTTTGAAGCCGTTAAATTAAAAATGACAAGTAGACGTCGACTTAATAACACGGACGGAAGTTTTAACATTTCACAAAATTTTGAGTGATGAAAAAATTAGTTGTTACAATACACTTTAATATAGGCGTGGTTTTTAAAAAAATAACTTATACGTCATTATTTTCTACCTTTCAGTCTTAAACTAATCTTTATAAATTTGAAACGTGACAGAAAGTTATATTTAAATTGAACATGTGCATTTATCTTTCATATAAAATTTAGCAAAACGGTTTTGTTAAATATAAATTATCATATGTGGATCTTTATTCATGTTAGTTTAATGGGAAAAATACTTGAGGAATCAAATTTGTTATAAATTATTTTGCTCGTCAAATTCTTTCATTTGATACCCATATGTCACGGAGGTGGTTAAGAAAATTTAGTCCGCCATCTTGGGGCGTCAGCCATATTAGATGTGGACCGATATCATTTAGCTTAACGTATTCTGCTCGTCAAATCCTTTCATTTGATATCCATGTCAAGGAGGTTTTGGAGAAATAGGTGATCCGTTATCTTGGGGCGGCCGCCACGTCTGTCTGCATGTGATGGGGGAACGGTTTACTGATTTTCATATTTTGTTTTAAAAAAGTACCGTGCTTATTGCAACTGTTCATTCTCGGCAAACATTTTCTAACTTACAAAGATCGATGGTAAAATTTGTGACAACTGGTTTTGGGAGGCATTTACCGAGAAAATGCATGCTTGAATGAGAAGTGACTTACAAAGGCTACAACTAGCACAAAAGCAACATAATTTCATAGGTGTTAAAAATAATTATCAAATTCAAGAACATTTCTAGTTAATATGAATGAGAAGACCGCTACTTGCATGGGTTGCGATTTGCACCGCAATCTAGAGTATGATAAATTGATCAAACTTTAACGACCAGCTTTTAGGAGAAAACAACAGATCTTGACGTATAAACAAGGAAATATCGGAATTAATCAACAAAATTAAAAGTGTTTTCCAGTTTATATTTATGAAGAATTTTTCCAGAATTCAAAAATTCGGTTTAATAGTATCTTTGACAATTCATACGTGGTACATTTCTGGTAGAAAGATGTATACCACGAACTAGCTAAATGGAGTCTTGGGGTACATTCTTTGATGTATGCACCTTGAAACAACAAAATAAAGTCACATAACAAAATTTTCCAAATTAATATGTCCAGCTGCATTAGGAACAGTGCTACATGTAGTTATAGCTCAGGAGAAACGACCTCACCAGCGATCAGTGCAATGTAATGATCAAAGTTTGAAGATAAATGGATCGTTAATGTAGCTGGTTAATGTATTTGGTAATAAAATTTCTTAGCCTGTGATTTTATTTCATATCCTAGGATTGTAGCTGATTTAGTTAGCATACATTTATTAATAATGTGACAAATATACAGGGTGTCCAGGTTTGGGATGCTGATCCGTCATGGGGTGATTCCTTGGTTCATTCTGAGAAACAAATCGTATGTGGAGGGGGGAGCCATTTTTGATATCCTTTGAGATACAGGGTGTTTTAAAAATTTGGTTCAGAAAAAAAGTACACCCAAATATTAAACTGTAACTTCCAAAATATTTATCGGAGAGCAACCAACTTAGTCTTATTTGGTTGGTAATCGTATAGGCTATTATTAAGGTTTAAGTGGTTATCTTGTATCTTATCCTGTATCTATTAAACTGTAACTTCCAAAATATTTATCGGAGAGCAACCAACTTAGTCTTATTTGGTTGGTAATCGTATAGGCTATTATTAAGGTTTAAGTGGTTATCTTGTATCTGCATCCATTTGAGAGCTATGGTGATTTAAAGTAAAAAAAAAATATTTGTTTTTTATAAAATCGAGTTTTTCTCAAAAAAAACCGTTATAATTTTTTATTTTGTTTATTTAATTTTAATTTGTCATGATCTCCTCTACAATCCCCCAATACATTACTTGTACCCGCACGTGCCATAGTTTTCTTCGTATTCCGTTTATTCTCAATCTAATTAAGAGATGTTATAGTGTTAATATTTTACCAATTTTATTTTGATCTGTAAAACAGTAGGTGATGATTATCAACTCATGTGTTTAAATGTTGAAAAAACAAAAACTAAATATTTTCAGATTCAGTCATTAGTTTCGAGATATTATCTAGTGTTGTATCAGTGTTGTGAATCAAAATTTTAATTAATTTAATAAAATTAATATTATAATGGCACAGTTCTCAGGTGAGGAGTACATTGAAATCCATTTTGTTTACGGATTTTGCGATGGTAATGCAGCACGAGCTCGCAATGAATATCAACTCAGATTTCCAACACGTCGCATTCCTGACTCAAGAGTATTTATAAATATTCATAGGAGACTGCCAAATATCGTAACAAGATCGAATACCTGGGCGGAGCCCCATTCAGTCTCACCAAACCATTTGGATGTCGACGAAGGTATAATCTGTAATGTAACAGCAAATCCTTCTATTAGCATAAGGAGGCTCGCTTTACAATTAAACGTCTCTCGCTATCGAATTCATCAAGTATTGCACAAGGAGAATTTTCATCCATACCATACAACACCCGTTCAACAACTATTACCGATAGACCGCACTACAAGATTGGAGTTTTGTAATTTGTTGATGGAAAGGAATTTGGACAATGCAAGTTTTGTGAAACGTATCCTATGGACGGATGAATCTCAATTCACAAGAGATGGCATACCAAACTTTCACAATCTTTCAATTCATATTACCACCTAGATTAAATGGTGAACGTTATTTATAAATTTTACAAAACGATTTGCCACTCCTTTTTGATGATGTTCCCATTTTAAGTAGATTCTCGCATACATACCAACATGATGGTGCACCTTGTCACTACCATAATAATGTTAGGAATTAATTGGATTGGAAGAAATGGTCCAATTCATTGGCCTGCAAGATCCCCCGATCTTACGGTATTGGATTTTCATGTATGGAGAAGGATGAAGGCGCTTGTATACTCCAAAGAAATTGAAACAAAAGAAGACAACGAATGAATACACACAGCAGCACAACAGATAAGGGAAGAATTACCAAGAATTGAAATAACCAAAGGCATACTTAAACGAATATTAGCATGTATTCAATCACAATGAGGACATTTTGAGCACCTTTTATAACTCCTCGACCCAAACTTTGTATTGAAGGATTGTAGAGGAGATCATGACAAATTAAAATTAAATAAACAAAAGAAAATATTGTAACAGTTTTTTTTGAGAAAAACTCGATTTTATAAAAAACAAATATTTTTTTTTACTTTAAATCACCATAGCTCTCAAACGGATGCAGATACAAGATAACCACTTAAACCTTAATAATAGCCTATACGATTACCAACCAAATAAGACTAAGTTGGTTGCTCTCCGATAAATATTTTGGAAGTTACAGTTTAATATTTGGGTGTACTTTTTTCTGAACCAAATTTTTTAAACACCCTGTATCTCAAAGGATATCAAAAATGGACCCCCCCCTCCACATACGATTTGTTTCTCAGAATGAACCAAGGAATCACCCCATGACGGATCAGCATCCCAAACCCGGACACCCTGTATTTTTGAGAAACGGCGAAATACAGCAAACACGAGAAGCTGACAAAGCTAAACAATTTTTAAGTAACAACCCACGTATGTATAGGTATGTGTTGAAGGCTGATAAGAGTAGCATTACGGCTCTGACAACCAGACTACATTGAGAAAATAGAGTTGCTCTTATCAGATAATAATAAGTACATTGAGATATGGATAGTTGCTATTTCAACATAACAAACAAATTTAAATAAAATCATTACATGATGGGAACCGTTGAGACAAATAATTCAATCGGTTGCTAAACGAATAAATAAAAAATATTAGTTTGCCACCCAATTATTAATTTCTTTCGTTAGACGTAGTTTCCTTGTTCACTAATGTGGATACAAATTTAGTTACAGCGTTACAGCTTATCCTTTATCACACTGAATTTAGTTTTAACGGAAAATGTTTCATTCAAGTGTTTCACCAGCATTCTCCGTTAAACTTAACTTCTTGTTTAGATTGTGGGTAATATAATATATTTTTTGATGATTCAAAACAGAACATATAGTATGTATTTCTTGATGATTTCAACATCTAAAGCTGAGCGTATAAAATTTACTTGTGAAATTGAGAAAGAACACCGTTTAGCTTTTTTGATTATGATGGTTATACGAAAGTTTGAAAGTTTAAATAGCAATTGGTTCACAAAATGTCATCGGTACCTTAACTGTGATTAATGGCTTCCATCTTCTTACAAAACTATACAGTATTTGTGTTAGCTGGAAAGATCTTAAAATTATTAGTGAACATTTTCATTCAACAACATTTTCAAAATTAACAAATTTATTGGATGAAAATGGTTATCCGAAATACACAATTCAAGAAACATAAAGAAAGCTATCGATAAAAATAATGGTAGCTTGAAATCCTTTTTGAAAAAATCAAATCTGTGTCTCAAAATTGTGATGCAACATTTTTAGTAGACCTTTGAACAGATAGATAGTTTTTGTTAATTTAAAAGACCAAATTCCTTTAGAGATCCAAAACATTTAAATTGTTTACATATTTAGAAAGTCTAATCCAACCCATTTCTAATGTTTATGTTCAGTATAAGAAAACATCTCTAAAATTTGTGAGATTTTACTTTGTATCACAGCACTTCCATATACAATTTTTGGCGATTTTGTTAATTTAAAAAAAATTGTTAACCGAGCTCAGCTCTTTATTATCGAACGAGATATGCATATTTAGAAAGCCTAATCCAACCCCTTTCTACTGTATGTAGTCAGTATAAGAGTACATCTGTGAGATTTGTGAGATTTGCCTTCGTATCACAGCACTTCCAAATACAATTTTTGACGATTTTGTTAATTTAAAAAAAATTGTCAACCGAGCTTAACTCTTTGTTATCAAACGAGGCACACATATTTAGAAAGCCTGATCGAACCCATTTCTATTGTATAGAGACAGTATAAGAGAATGTCCCTGAGATTTGTGAGATTCGGCTTTTAATCTCATTATTAAAAGAAGGATTTATTCTATTTAGTTTTTTTTAGAAGAATTTTATAATTTAAAATTAAATTAGTTCAATATATTTACATTTGCAAATGTAGATGAAAAAAATTTAATTTTGATTAATTACATAAAAGAAGACATTGTAGACATTATCATGTTATAATGATATTGCGGTATATTTTTTCTGGGCTGATGTAAATTATCTACTACCGTGATAGTTATTTTCAGGGCTGACACAATACATATACTATAAGTTTATATATGATTAGTGATTTTCTGTATGATAGTAATTTCCTGGGATGACAGTTTCTGTCGCTATAGTTATGGTGTTACCATTTCTTTTTTTTGGAATGAATCCTGGGCTAACTTTATATACATAATAAAGTTTACTACCTGAAAAGGCTTGATTATTTTTTATCAACAAATTACATTATTTTTATTGGAAAATAGAATGACAAAATACAATTCGGCCAAAAATATTAAGAAATGAATATGAAACTCAGAATCCAGGGGTATTTCTGTTTCTCAAAAAATTATAATAAATGAGCTATTTTTTTGAGCGACCCCAAATAGTATATTGTATAACAAGTGAATAAAACGAGTCATTGCAATACGAAAGTGAAATTTGCAGCCTGAGCGATAGCGAGTAGTATACACGCTATTTTTAACTACAACTCGCTACGATACAACAGTCCTGTAATATTTATAAATAATTAGCAACATAAAAAATATCAAACTTGCACGGATCAACAAAACTAATAACTACGTTCACAATATAATTGAAATATTTGGGTTTTTACAAATCGTGTGACAATTGAGAAATCGTTGGGAAATGAAAGTTGTATTGCTTTCACCAAAAATAAAAAAACTACAACAACAATCGTAGACCAAAAAATAGCTTAGCTAACCCAAAAAAAATATGTGGTGAAACAAATCTTAACCAAATTTTTAGTTTCAATACCTGCCACAAGAGTCGAATTTATAAGAAAATACACGAACAAAATTAGACCAAAATTTGGTTAATTTTTTGCTGTTGCTTTGACCACTCGTTAACCAAATAAAATACCTAACTCATTTTGGTTGAAAGCAATACACTTGAAATTGGAACACGATTTGTGCAAAGCATCCTTTTCTTATATAATTTAAATTCAAAAATCATCATCAAAAGCATAGGTTACTGCATTATCGTAGAAAAAATACTTTACTAGAGAACAGACATTTTCTAGTTGTAATAAATCATTCTATGTGTTTACGTGCAAATTGGTTGTGAAACAAAAGGATAAGAAAATAGAAAATCATTGAAATCGAGTAAGTGCTATTGTGTGTTTGTTATTCTAATGTGTAAATTAATAATCAAACTTGGAAGATATTTTTATTAAATATATTTTTATGCTTAAACTTTAAAAAACGGCGGGTCGGCTAAGTTGACGAATTCACTAAGCGGACAAATGTTCATAAATTATTTTGATGGGTTTGTAAATTGTCTTTGTAGTGTGACATGTGAAAACAAATAGGCAGGGGTGGTCTCATGAATCGATGACCGATGCTATGAAACAAGTGAAAGAAGGTGCTGCACTAAATGCTATGGCTAAATAATACAATTTATCTGAAGCTACATTAAGGCTCGGAGAATGTAAGTGTGCTATGGTGGGGTTTTCTTCCCTTCCCAGTCTCACCATAAAAATAACTGATTTACAAATATGGTTTGATCTTCAGGCTTTACCGACAAGCGCTGGACGGTTCAAACCAACGTTCACTGAGGAACAGCTTATGAAGCTCAAAAAGAGCTTTCGGTGTAATAAGTGAACAATTTTCGAGAATACCATTTGATTACGCTGAGCCTCTAAATTTACCTCACCATTTTAATAAAGAAAAAAAGAAAGTCGGTAAAGACTTCATTCATAGCTTTATGGCTAAATTTAAATTTTCCTTTAGAAAGCCTGAAGCTAACTCTGCGGCCAGACTATCGGCTTTTAATAAGCGAAATGTAAGCTTTCTTTGATTTGTATCAAGGTATTTTAGCCACTACAAATTACAAGCCCCATCAATGTGGATGAAACTGACGAATATACCTACTGTGTTAAATCCAACGGGACAGCGCCGAGTTTTTAAAGTATCGTCTGCCGAGAGAGGTATGAACGTCAGCGTAGGGTGTTGTTTCAGTGCAGTTGGCAATTACGTTCTGCCTTTCTTCATTTTTCCTAGAGTGCGGATGCATACGCAATTTTTAAACAATGGGGCAATTTAACAGGGGTTTCCTGGTTCTTTAGGTGTGTGTAATGAGACAGGGTGGATGAATGCAGACGCTTTCGTAAAATGGTTAGAACATTTCATTAAAAATGTACGGCCTAACCAGGAGAATCCAATACTTTTATTCATGGAGAACCATTTATCTCACGTGACATTAAATGCCATCAATTTATGTATAGAAAATCATATTACAGTAATAGGGTTTCCTCCACACACGAGTCACCGAATGCAACCGCTGGACGTCGCGTTTTATGGTCCGTTTAAGACCGCTTATAGCCGGGCATGGAACGATTATCTAATTCAAAATCCGCGACAAATCATAAACATAAAGGATATAGCTGGGTTATTTAGTATGGCCTATAGTATGGTTGCCACAATAACAAATACAGCACAAGGTTTCAGAGCTACCGGTTTAGTTCCAATTAACTCCCAAATTTTGAGCGACTTTGATTTTGAGCCGTCAATGATTACAGAAAATCCGCACAATGCCGCCGAAATTTATGCCAACCACCCCAACGAGGCAGAACCACCGTTACTCAAAAACAATATCGAGATAGTCCAAATTAGTTCAACAGCTGAAGTCAACGTAGCTTTGTCATTTCATGAGCTAGCCCATGGTAATTTAGCTGACGTAAATCGTGGTATAGCTGGGCCGTCTTATAAATCACCTTTTGGTCTACCTCCATTACCCAGTGCTGCTCATAAACAACGAAGCCAGAGGAGATAAAAAAAGCGGAAAGAAGTGAAGCACATTCAGAAGAAAAAAGAGTAAAATGGCTTACTATCGTCATCTTGCCCCACCCACCCCTATATTCTAACGAATAATACTTTTGAAGCTGTCATTATTGATGTTGTAAAAACGGTTTTGATTATTATTTCGTGGTAAGTGCTTTGATACAGGCATTTTGCTAAAGTTTACTTACTGCATGCGTCGGGAAAATCAGGTAAGACGTATATTTTTTGAAAATTTTGAATGTAGGATTGTGTATCTATAGGATTTAGGAGGTGCAGGCCAAATTTTCTCGAAAATTACTTAATTTTCTGGGGATAATTTTCACTTTTTCTAAAAAAAGTTCTTATAACCAATTTTAATGTTAGGTTTGTATCTCAATAGTTTTTCGATAGTGCAAGTAATTTTTCCGGAAAATTTTTCAATTTTTTCAGGAAAATTTTGTGATTTTTTCCATGTTTTTATCCTTAGTTTAAAATTTTAAATACAATTTGAAAGAGGAAAAATTGTATAAATGCTGAAAAAGCAGCCCCTATCCTCTAAGGTTTACAGCGAATTAAAATTACATTGAAAAAAATGTTTGTTTAAAAAATTTGCAGTTTTTAGCAATTGTGGTACTATCATAGACAAATTACTTTAGAATTACTTACTTTTTTTACTAAAGTAATTTGTCTATGGTACTATCACAAGAAGCGATAAGAGCGATAAAAACTCTTTTGTCTGCGTCTGTAAGGTTGAGGAAGCAATTATTATTTATAAAAATAAATAAAATAAAAAAGTGAAAATTTTCCCGGAAAATAAGATTGTTAAAAATTAGGCTTACACCTCCTAAAATCTATAGATACACAATCCTATATCATGTTTCCATGAACAAGGTCGAGTTAGGTTCGTTAGATTGAAATTAGGTTTTCGTTAAATATCAAAATGGCGTTTCCATGCAAGTGAGTTAGGTTGATTTCAAAGTTTTACAGCAAGGTAGATTATAAATACACTTAGAACTTTTGTATATCATTATTAATTTTTGGTCAATATTATTTTGTTGTATTTAAATATAGAAAATTTTTTTTATGGCGGTAACAATAAAAATTCCTTATATATTCTATATAAAAATCCCTAATAATATATTCGACTTGCCATTTTGGTTTTCAATTCTACTCAATTCCACTAGCTCCGTTGAGTTTAAAATGACTTAACAAAAACCTAACTCCAACCTCGTTTCCATGAACACTAACTCCAACTCAAGCCAGTTTGAACCTTACATGGAAACAAGCTACTAGATTCGAAAATTTAAAAAAAATATGCGTCTTACGTATTTTCCCGACATACCCATTTAAGCTATAAACAGAACAAGAGCGGCGACAAGTGCTAACAGATTAATCGACGCCGATGGCGACGTTTTTTTCGCTGTAATAAATTTAGAATCTATTTCTATTTTTATCGCCGGCATAGCAATGTTACCAACTGTTTTTTTATGTTTTTAGGTTGGTTTCGTAAATCTTAAAGAAGTACTTCGTACTCATGAGCTTTTTAGATAATGGTGAAGATCAAAGAGAGTAAGAGGCAATCAACATTAAAAATCAATTAGATTTTATTTCACTTTATTTACATTTTTAGAACGGTGGAAAATTTCGATAATCAAAGTAGCACTACTACTAGTAACTACGATGAAGACAGCTCTTATTTTTAAGATAACAGCGAGCATATCGAGCACGTCAACGCCAGCAAAAAAAAAGACATCTGCTTCTTCTTTGGTTCACGTACATCAGGATTTTTCTGATTTCCTGGAAAAGGCATCTCAGGTTATCAGTGAAATTGATAAAGCGCCAATCCCAACGAAAGAAGCTTCATTGGAGATACCCATTTCTAAGGCATCCAAGAAATGGATATCTCCAATTTAGTGTATAGCAGGTTACGCGAACACAAAAATAAATAATGATGAAATCAAAAATTCAAAATTTGAATTGCATTTTTAAATAACTTATTGAATAGTTTGAATTGATTCGGTATTGAGGTAACGTCTTGTCCTCTTCACGCCAATTTCCAGGAAGATCTACATCATTTTGGGTTCGACAAAATAGCTGACTTTTTTGAAGCATTAGAAAATTATGCAATATAATAGTCACCAGCACAACTTTTTGTGCATTGTTAGGATGTATATTTATTGTGGCACCCAAAATGTACCATCTCTTGAACATTTCCTTATCTTCAGAAAGGCATCTTCCGGGATAGGGTTGCATTAAATTTTTTTTAATGGAAATGCAGCATCCACAACAAAGGGAAAAAGGGAAATCTATTCCCGAATTGGGCAAATTTTTACTAGTTGGAATATCAAGAGTACCTTCTGCCAATTGTTTTCCAAACCCACTGTTTTTAAAAATTCCTGAGTCACTTTGGCTACCATAAGCAACGACATCGATGTCAATAAAGCAATAATTTGCATCACATACACCTAAAAATAATAATAATATAATAATAATTTAATGATCTAATTATATGATCAAGGCTGCCAAATGCCAGTTTTTTAATGATCGTTTTAGCAATAAGACTACGAGTAAATTGTTCTGGAAGAACTTCAACACATATGTAAATCCGCCAATTCCGGAGTGTAAATGTGACATTACCTTTGATGAGTTGAATAGTTACTTCGGTTCGGTTTTCAACTCCAATGATGTAAATTTTGTTTGTGATGCAGTTCATTCTGCCGCTGACGTAAATGCTTTCTACTTTAAAAATGTTTCTGCTGAAGAAGTTTGTTTTCATCTGGATAAAATCAAATCGAGTTCTGTAGGAGTTGATGGTATTCCACTTAACCTCATTCAAATTCTGCTTCCGGTTTTGCTACCTCACTTAACTCTTAACTTTTATTATAAATTCTGGCCTCACAAAATCGATATTTCCTGATGCGTGGAAAATTGCGACAATTTCGCCTATTCCAAAAATACCGAATCCATCTACAGTAACTGATTTTCGTCCTATAAGTATATTACCAACATTATCTAAGGTTTTTGAAAGAATTATTCATGCTCAGATCAGTGGCTTTATTATACTAAACATAACCTATTGGATGAACTACAATCTGGATTTCGTGCCAAGCACAGTACTACAACTGCCTTGTTGAAAGTTACTGATGATATTACTATTAATATTGAAGATGGTAAAGTTGCAGTTTTGGTTCTATTAGACTTTTCAAAGGCATTTGATAAAGTAGACCACGCTATGTTGTTATCGAAACTATGTTATGAATATAACTTTTCCAAGAGTGCTTGTCAACTTATAGGTTCTTACTTGCATCTGCGACAACAATCTGTAAAATATCATGGCAACTTTAGCGACAACATTTTTGTCACATCTGGGGTTCCTCAATGATCTATTTTAGGACCTATTCTGTTTTCATTGTACATAAATCAAATTTGTCAATCAATTAAACAAATGGGAAACATTTGCTATCACCTTTTTGCGGATGATTTGCAAATCTATTCTTTTGGGGATATTGATTCGGTTGACGCTGTGATTAATAATCTAAATCAAGCGTTATGTAATATTTTGGAATGGTCCAAAGTGCACAAACTTCAAATCAATCCTGCGAAGTCACAAGCCATACTAATAACTAACAAAAAACGTATAAATTTACCGATAAACAGTCTTTTAATTGACAATCACAGAATTGTGTTTTGTGACGTTATCAAGAGTCTGGGGTTGATCATAGACACTAAATTAAATTGGAGTACCCATGTTAATAACCTATGTGGTAAAATTTATGGTATCTTAGGTAAATTGTGGTGCACGGCGAAATTTATTTCAAGTGATGTAAAATGTCATATCATTCGTACTCTTGTGTAAGCTTGAACCAGTTTTTGGAACTGTCGGTGTTGACTGTGATGTTTGGTTTGACTAAAAATAAAGTTCCGAACTACCTTTATGATAAACTGAAATTCTCGAAATCGCAGAGGACATTAAATTTAAATTTGCCTAAATCATGCAAAACTAAGCCAAGACAACGTGCTTTCTTTATCCATGGGGTGAAGCTCTGGAATAGTCTGAATTCGTCTATAAAGGCAGCATCTAATTTGCGTGGTTTCAAGGGACTGTACCTCGAGGGGCTGATTGGCACATAATTCGTTTCCATTATTATTTTTTTTTCTTTTTTCCATTATCACGTCTTCTAATGTTTTATCTTTTGTTCTTAATCTTTTCTTCTGTATTTTTAATTATATTATATTTAATTTTAATTATTGTTCTAATTATTTTTCTTTGTAATTGCTTTAATACACATAGGAATATATCCCTGGATATTGTAAAAAGGCTATGCCTTATTTGTGTATAATTAAATAAATAAATAAATAAATAAATAAAAGGACGACACTATGGTGCTGTTTGTAATTAAAATATAGCGAACCGCTCTTCGGTGAGCATACTCGTTTTAAACTCAAGTCATGTGTAATTTTTAATCAATCAGCATAGTTCGGCTTTGATACATGTTTACTGCTAAGCTCCCATAATATATCACATCTCTCCAGTATTATTTCGCGTACGGCAGATGCTCCCAATTTAAAACTCCAGCCAAGTATCTGAATGGAACCACCGTGAGCAAGATATCTAAACGAAGATAAATTATTTATAAAAACATAATTTGTAAATCTCATAGAAATGTATGTGCTGCATTTTGTGTAACAGCCAATCGAATTTCTGGACTAATTGGTATTCGATGAGAGTGTTTCTCTAATATTTGTCTTGAATTTTAATTATTTTTATAATACGCTCCCTTAAACAATTTATTTTGGTACAATCCTATAAAATATTTTAGGTTATGTATTTTGTTTATTACTTTTATTTTGAACGCTGACAATACAGCATTTCAACTGCCTCAACCTTCAACGTTCTTGTAGCGCAAGCATATTTTGGTGTTGGCTAATAGGACCGGGATCGAAAGTTAACGCAAATTCAAAAAATCCTTGTTTTTCCGCCATTCCAGATGGTTATTTTAAATTAAAGATTCAGCAAGAAAAATTTCAGAAACATGATAGTAAGCCAATTTTTTTGAAAGGTGGTATAATGGACCAAATTTTATATCGTTTCACGTGGGGAATGGCCATAGTCGGGATTGCCGGTTCTATGAAAACTTATAATCGCAGTAAAAATGTTAAAAATTAATGCATGGGAAGTTTATCCTAAAAATTTCTTAAAACAAGGAAAACAATAATTTAGGAATATTTTAAGAAAAAATTCACTTGCTTATATACAGATGTAAAGTTTATACTATAATTTTCCTAAAACAACAACAACATAATATTTTTTGAATGTATTCGTGTAATGTAAACATTCAGGCGGTTTAAACAAAACGCCAAAACCCTTGATATAGAATACAATATTTCTTATTTAAGATAATTAAATTTTTTGTAGGATTTTATCATGGATTTTGCATATTTAAACGTGCATTTTTTTGCAAAAACTTCCTATATTTGGTAGGGGTGTCGAACATGACGTAATACTAAACATGGTTATAGGTCGTTCTAATCGGTTTCCCTAATAGAATGATAGTAAGATGTATATATAAGCCAACTTACCCGATGAGGAGAAACCGATGAGAACGACCTATAACCATGTTTAGTATTACGTCAAGTTCGACATCCCTACCAAATATATGGAGTTTTTGCAAAAAAGGCACATTTCAATATGTAAAATCCATGATAAATTTGTACAATTTGCTGATAAGTTGGCTGATATATACATCTTACTACCCTATTAGGGAAACCGATGAGAACGACCTATAACCCTGTTTGGTATTACGTCAAGTTCGACACCCCTACCAAATATGGTGTTAGCACACTTCGAATCCTATTTCGAAATTTTAAGTTATAATTTTGTAAATAATTTTTATCTAAATATTTACATAAATTACATATTTATTGCTTAATTGTACGTTTAATAATTTACTTTTAATAATACTATATAAACATTATTAAAAATGTTTATAAATTCAATTCTTTATGTTATCGCCTAAATGTATGTATTTTACCAAACATTCAAGTTTTTTAGTTGGTGTTGTTGTGTTAGGAAAACTTTAGGATAAAATTCACAGCGGTAAAAATTATGGATATGAATAATAATTAGAAATAATTAAACAATAACCATATTATAGAGAATATTTTTTAAAATTTTTGTTGTAATCTCTCTATTTGACTTCCTCTAGTTCTGTTGCGTGTATATGTACTTGCTTTATAGGGCTTTGTTATGTTATAACTCAACCATATCAAGTAATTTTTTAAAAATCAAATTTGAAAAAATTAAAAATTAGAAATAATAATTCAACTGACGCTTTTGTTGTGTTTTCTGCAGCGATATCGCAGCAGAATTTTGAGTTTATTCGTCGACGCTCATCGTAACGCCGGGGCATTTTTTTTTATTTTTAAATTTCTAACTAAAATATTCCAAACGAACAAAATTTCAAATTTATAAAGTCTCGCATGAAAATCGCTTTTCCATTTTATTTGCAACATATCTATGATACATTTTTCGTTCCTTTTTTGCGTTCGACATTTAGTCAGTGGAAATAATTCCGATGAAAAAGAATTATAAATAATTTTTTTTTCGTTTCTCTTAAAAAAAAAAAAGAAAATTATATTTAAAAAATAAAAAAAAAAAACTGTTACAAAATTATTCTAACTAGCAGTGCGTTGAATTTATTAAATTAATAAATTATTTATAATAAAATCATATAAAGTTAGCAATAAAAATCAAATTATTTTCGATCTGCAACAACAAAATTAAATCAAAAGTAGAACCAACAAGTATTTTTTTTTTTTTTTATGTTTAATGTTCGGTTAAAGTGAAAAATGGTTAATTAATTTTCCACATTTTCAAACAAAAAAAAAAAAAAATATTATTGTTTTGTGTTAAATAAATCAAAATGTTTTATAAAATTTGTTTATATTAAATTAAATTCTTTATTATGTTGGTTTGCTCGATTTTTATTATTTTTTAATTTTTTTTTTTTTTTTTTTTTTTTTTTTTAATTAACAGTTCTAGATATTATTTATTTTGTGCGGTTAATTTATTTTTTTTTTTTTTCGTTTTTTCATTGTTTATAACAAAAACACAACATATAGAGAGAGAGAGAGTGTAAAACGAAACGTAATCACAATGAATTATTGACTTAATTTTTTTAACAAAAAATTTTGATTAAAATAATTCGTATACAAAAAATTTAATTTTTTTTCTCGTGTGGTTGTGTTTGTGTTTGTTTCTGTGTGTGTGTGTGTATAACCAAAAAATAATAATAAAATTAAAAAAAAGCAAAAAAAAAAAGTGAAATAAAAAAATAAAAGGAAATAAATTTCCAAAATCCGCTTTTGTTATTTTATTTAAGTTTTGTTTCGAAAAATTTGTTATTAAATATGAAAATGTAATGTGATGTATCATAAAATAAAATAAAATTACATGTATAGCTGTGAAAGTATATATGTTCAACAAGATACAAGTGGATAAATTACACAAAAAGTGTTAATAAATGTGCTGGATTCCAAGGTACATAACAACAAAACAAATTTTCTAAATTTGTTAAATTTTAAAAAGGATATACAATAAAAATAAAATTCCATTTTCATCAATAACATATAAAATTCATGTACTATTGAAAATACACACAGGTAAAAAAAAAACGTAAATTTTCTAAAAACTAATAATTATTAATTAATTAATAATAATAAAAAAAGCCCTAAGCGCATTTGTATCGACGTCATTTACGACCAATTTTCTTATCCCAAATTGGTTTAGGTAGAAAAGGGAAAATTATTGAATATTCTCATCACATTTCCAATATACTTGCTTATTTTATTTTATTTTAGTTTTTGTTGTTTTTTTTGTTAAATTCATATAACATTGAAACTCCCATTTTCTTGGCTCTTATATTTTCCATCCGCAGCCAGCACCCCCCCCCCCCCCCCCTTTCATCATCATATTGTATTGTATATTATTATTAGCAAGAAGAATAAAATTTATTTTATGATTTTGTGAAGGAAAAAGTTTTTCGTTTTTCTCGTTTTGTGTTGAAAAGAATAAAAAAAAAAAAAAAATGAATTTACCTAAAAATCAGGTAAAAGTGCGAAAAAACAACCTGTACAAATCAATAGAATCAGAAACAGTACGACACACGTAAAAAATTTTGTAAATTTTCTTTCATTTTACTGGTGTATGTACATATGTACTTGATCGTATATATTGTGTACAATAATACATATAAATTCATATCACATAATTTTCTTTCCTGCTTTTCCATTTTGATTTGACTAACCTGTGTGCATATGTATGAAACTTTTTGATTTTATTTATAAAATGAATATCCAGATAATATATTCGTCAGTCAGTCAGTGTGTGATGAATAAATACAGCAAAAAAAAAAAAATATTTTAGTTTATAATTCTTTTTCTTTACTTATTTATTGTATAGAGATTTTTTTTTTTTTTTTTTTTGAAGAATTGTATATACAACAAGTATAATTTACATAATAAAGTCGAAATCTTGTGGGAGTTGATAGAGTGGTCATGGTCAATGAATAAATACCTGAGATAAATAAGAAACCAATATTTTTTTTTTTTTTTTTTTGAAAACTATTTTCAAATCTGACGTTTTACTCATTTTACAGTTCAAAAAATCTATTTCTATAACCTTATCTTCTAGAAACATTTTCGGTTCGAATTTTCTCAATTTTCCATATTACATTTTCTCATTTTATTGGAAAATTACGTGATGTTTGCTGTGGGTTTAAAGAATTGATATTTTGTTTTGTTGGTTTTTTATTTAGTGAAGTGTTGTGTGCATCGATTACCTTTCCATATACAGTAAATTAAAGTCAAAATAGCAAAAAGTAATTGACTTTGAAATTAGCAAGAGATTATAATATCTTGGTAACTACATAGTTGTTTCAATAAACTTTCGAACACGTACGATTTGGTCTTATGGATGAGAATTTTTAAGATTTTATCGGTATATTTCAATATATAAATTTGAGGTTTTGAGTTTCGATCAACATGACTTGTGTTATTTTGATAAATATTATTTTGAAAATAATGAACTCGATGCTAGTAACACATTTTACTTTATAATACTAGTGCCGAGTTGGACAGGCTCCTGAAATTACAGAATTCGATTTTCGAAATTTAACAAGAAACCAAATTCATCATTCTCAAAAGATTGATTGGAAAATGTGGAAAATTTATTTTATTATAAGATACGAGTTGAATATGACGTACTGAACTCTAAAAGTGTTATATAAATTTGAATATATTCATATTTATTCATATTTTGCTGATTTTTATCCACATGTGCGTAAGAAAAATATGATTAAAGAACGAATTCCACTGTAAAATAATTCGACGAACTATGTAGGAAAAAAAAGATTAGGCAGAGAATTGAGCATACAATGTTAAAATCCTGTATGTCCGTTTCATAACAGGGCTAACAATTATACGTACGAACTAGAATTACTTTTAAAATTTGCAGAGGAAAACTGCACTATGTTTTTGCACGACAACATGTTATACGAAATTTAGGTTGTCATACAATGAGCGTAATTTTCTACAATACCCTACTTATTCACAATTTTAAGGAAATACATCATTAGTTAAGAAATAAAAATCTGACTTAACTTTTATTATATTTTAATATTAATATTATATTTATTGTGAACCACAGTCATTATAAACTTTTCATTCACTGTACTAAATTTTGAAGTACTTCTTTTTCAATTCCTCGCCAGCACTCTAGTACATAAAACCGAAGCTCCAAAACTGTTGCATATTGTCGGTTATTTGAAAAGACACGTTTGGTAAGAACACCCCACCGGTTTTCCATGGGGGTTTAGATCTTGGCTTCTTGCGGGCCATTCTAATAGAATTACCAAACTAGATAAAAAAACTGTTTTGTGTATATCGATACATGAATTCTGTCATTGTTTTGTGGAATAAGGAACTCGAACGAATTGAATGAGGTCCACATATTTTTCCGATGCCATTTTGGTGTCTGTAAAACATAGTTGTAGCTTGCCAAAATATGAAAACGCTGCCCATATCATTAACGAACCACCCCCAAAATTCCTGCTCATTCTGCGAGGATAATTATGTCGAAGATTATGCCAATAAAAGCTTTACTCATCAGGACTGTCTAAATTAAATTTCTTTTCATCTGAAAAGATAATATTTCGCCACTCATTTTGCCAAAGCATATTATCTTTGGCAAATTGCAGTCTGTGAACTTTATGTTGAGAAGATAACACCGGTCGTTTTACTGATTTCTTCCATTTCATAATTTCATCGGACCTTAAAATCTGTTGTACATGACATTTTAAGCTTATTGTTTGCTGCTTCAAATTTGATTTGATTACGCTTAATCTTCTTATTCCTTTTATTTTTCTTCGGTGGTGCTCCATATCTATCCCCAAGTTTGATATAGTTCCTTATTAAATGTTCGGAGCGCCCTAATAAACTGTTATTTCCGTTTTTTCTGTGTCACTTAAAAATTTTCCTCTGGCCATATTTATTACCTATTTTAAAATTAATTATTTATTCATCAAAATATTTTAAAATACACTAAATTATTAACTAAAATAAAACTACTCACAATTAGTCGATTATTGTACAAAATAAATAATTGACGTATAATAAAATAGAATTAAATACTGTTAGTTTACTTTACACTCTCAAATATTTTGTTTTTTTAGAATATTCCAAAAATTGTATACAATTTTCCCCCTTCAAATAATTTAATCTGGTCAAATCCAAATATTTTAATTACTTCCCACTCTAGCAAAGTCCCAAATAAACTAAATTTTAATTCGTTTGAAAATATTACTCCCCATTCGTTTTGAGTCCAGTTTTGTAGGTTTCCCTTTTTAATAAGTCTTTGGACCATTTTGATCCTGAATATTTGCGGCGATAAATCTTTGGGTTATCAGGATACTAACTATATAAGTGCATGGCCTTTATGACATTTGGCTCCGCGACCTTTGGACATCCGAAGATCGAGCAGACTGGCATAATCTATTCCTGTAAGGCTAAATGTTACCACCTCCCGTAACAAGGGGAACTTGTTTTTGCTGCCCACTGATCCCCTTTCTGCTAATTTTTTGATATCATCTTTGATATTTTCACTATCATGATCTTAGCTTCTTCTTACTCTTGGACTATTAGATAACCCTTCCGTTTTCCATCTTTGTGGTGGCTGTTCCAACGCCAGCAATATGCCAAAACTCGAATTGTTTTTATGAAAGAAAATAATTTATCTATCATTAATGCCTTTGTTGTTTCTATACTTATTCTACAGATTCTTCTTTGCTGTTCCTACTCTAAATCTGTCTCTGCTACCGCGCTATTCATCATGGGTTCATGTTTGGAATTTAATCTGGATCTGACAACCATAATTTATTATCAGCTAGTTTATCAGGATATATATCACAAGTTGCACAGCCAGCTGGAGTTTCTTTTGATTTTACATGGTTTCACTGCGCGGGGCAAAGAACCGCATTCTACGATATTCTACTATCTTTCGAAAGTTTTCCACTTACTGGGAGGTCCCAACTATTGCGAAGTCAGTTCAAAGCTAGCAGCTTAACTTTAGGAATAGTTAAGTTAGTATCAATAATTTCGCTAATAATAATGGCCCATAAAGTTCTAATATTGGAAGACTAAGTTTTTGACTTATTGAAGCCACCTTGGTTTCTACCTGAAAAATTTGAGGTGTGGTCAACACACGACACTTTCTTTTACGAACGGAGAAATTTTATTTTGTTTACAATTTTTTAATTTTTTTAAAATTTTTTTTTAATTTTTAAATTTTTTTTTTGTTTAATTTTTTATTTTTATTTTTTTTTTATTTTTTTGGAAACATTTTGTTTTAAGTAGTTTTTTGTAAACCTTATACTTTTTAAGATATTTGCCACTTCCGGTTAGCCGATTTGGAGTAAAATTTCCTGGGACCTCCCAATTTATCAAAAAAGCTTAAATCTGAAGTTTCAGTTCGATTGGTTAAACCATCTGGGTTGTAGAGAAGACAAAGACTGACAGACTGACACACTGATAGACTGATAGACTGACAGACTGACAGACAGACACCATTTCGAAACCCACTTTTTTGGACTCAGGGGACCTCAAAACAGACAAATCTCTAAACATCTCAGAGTCCCAAATTTTCATGATTACCATACTTTATTTTACTTACGTAAAAATAATAAGAGTTATTGCTGTTTATAATAATAAGAGTTATTGCTGTTTATCCTACTTTTGTTACTTTGCAGTAAATAGCTCCAGCATACCCTAATTCCGATGCGTCTCAAAAACCATTTAGCTCTAAATTATTGGACGTATTTTCGGTGTCTAACCATCGTGAAATTCTTATTTTCAGTAGCTTGGCTCGGTAAACGTTGTTTTGTAATTGAGCCACAGCCGTCTTATCCAAGACTGTTGAAACAATAGTTTTCCTATAATGATTGTGCGGGCAAACCATACTGGCGAGTCAAATATTTTATCTATCTCTGGTATAAGCGAACGTTTTGTTTGCAGTGCTATCATGGGCTCCATGTTGACTTGGAACTTGAATTCGTTTCGCTTTGGATTTCACATGATTCCTCATGTTTCTTATGATGATTGGTTCCGTTTCCCATTGTTCTTTCTGAATGTGCTGTTGCTTACTGGAAATTGTGAGTTCAACAGTGTATTTATTGTACTTGATTGGTGACAAGTAATTTCCTGTAGTTAAAACGATTTACTATTATTTACCACACGTTCGAATAACTGACCCCAGCTATTCGTATATGGCTTAAAAGTTTGGCTGCATCTCCTTTAATGTATGTAAGTTTTAATGGTAGCTGTATGAGGATCAATAAGAGTTTAGAAATACAGTATTTCGATTGGTGGCAATTTTATTTCAATAATGGGATCCTTCCAATACACGGTTGTATACCGTCACCTTATCCACATTTGTACTCATTATGTCTTACTGTTGTTCTGACAAGTAAGAAGAACCTTGATGTTCCTCTGCTACGTCAACAAGTATTTCATCATATAGTAAATCCATCTATTTTCTGCTGCTTTCTAATTGTTGAAGTTTTTGAGTTAAATAAGGAGTAGCCCAATTTTCTTCTAAACATAATCGAGCCTGTTGTATTGGGAGGTTGCCAATTTCGATATATGAACAAAATTGTTTAGGTACTGCCAATATGCCAAGTTCGTTTACTGCGATTGGCAGATAATTGTAAACTAGGATCTGCGATCTGAAATATTGAACTTTAAGAAAATAATCGAGGATCGTTAATCAAGAATAACTCGGTGATGGACACAAAAATGCTCAGGCGTCTATACCTATTGAAAGCTAATGAGTGTTTCTGAATTTGGATAATATCAACTCGGTTTTGAATTTAATCATCCGGAACTCTGCAACACTGCTGTCGGATCTAGTGGTATCTCGGGATGTCAATTCGATTACAACAACACGCAGTGATGACCAATCCAATGGTGTAATACTACAGGACTACTAAATATACCTTTGGTCAAGAACAGTTATGCCTACAACACTGGATTCAATTATAAATTGTATTACGGGGATAAATAGGAAATTTGATCGTCGAACGTTGTCATGCATCACTCTGTTAAGGGATTAAATGATTATTCTAACAATTTCAATTCTGATTAAGCAACAACATCAATGACCCTACTAATTTCAGTAATGGTCTTTCTACTTTTTTTTTTCTCTAACATATATTGGCATGCGGTCAAAATCAAAAAATTTCTATCTTGGAATCCAATTATGACGTAATGGTCATTCATTGTTGTTCGGCAAAAATTCTGTTTCGAACTTTTGTTTTCCGATCCCATTTTGGAGTTTATTGCGATCAAGCTTGAAGTAGATTCCTATCATTTAATAATGAGTTTATTTCCACTTTGATTCTGATACATCTTTTTGTTTAAACTTTCTCGACAACTTCTATTGCCAGGTATGAACGTGGATTGTGACTTTATTATTTTCGGCGATTTTAACTTTTCGAACTTCACTTGGATGTTTGTTTACAATGTCTTCATTCTAGCTAATACAAATTATTCACCCGCCTTTATCTTGTGACTTTATGGCAAATACTGATGCTCCACAGATAAACAGTATACCGAATAGCTGTGGCGAATTTGATTTTCTACACCAATAATAGATCTTGCAAACTTGGGTTGTGTACATTTTTTTTTTCTTATGAAAACGGTAAGCAATCGAACTTCTTTAGGAATTGTACTGTTGGTGAATTTATTTGCTGAATATTTTAGAAGCGTCTTCGAAGCGGATGACACACATCATCCGAGGGTGTTGGGTTCAAATAACTCAATAATAATGAACTTGGATATTCCTAAATGCCTTGCAGCTCCTCTGTGTTTGTTATTTAACAGAAGTCTGAACCAAGACAGGTAATCGAAGGTAATACCAAGGTATTCGAGTCTAAGGTTAACGATATAATCTACTTTCACCCTACGCATTATTTTAATGTACGTCAACACGGATTCTTTACGGGCCCTTTGACAGTGACCAATTTAGCAGTGTTTCAGAATAATGTAATATATTCCGTTATCTCGAAAGTTCAGGCTGATGTAGTTTATACCGATTTTGCAAAAGCATTTGACAAAATTAATCACGGGTTATTGCTGTACAAGTTTGATAAACTTGATTGCGGTATATTCCGGTTAACTGGCTATAATGTCATTCCTATTGAATCACAATATCCGTGTCAAGATTGACCATATGTATATTTCCTGAGAATTTTGTGACAACATCTGGTCTACCTCAAGGTACCCACCTGAATTCGTTTGTACTTCGGTTGTCGTTGATAGCTTGCGAGGGAATTGAATCGGGATCTATTTCAACGTGACTTGAATAAGTCTTGTGACTGGTGTGATACAAACACATATTGCAGGTCTAGGCTTCATTTTTTTTTTTGATTATTTTTTCAACGACCATGCACTGAAAAGAGTGATTGTAGTAAACGAATTAGGCGTTAGTTTTAGGTCCGATTTAACGTTTGACCGTCACATTGATACTGTTATTAACAAAACAAATTCAATATTAGGTTTTATTAAATGCAATTCTAAAGGTTTCCACGATATGTTAAGTTTTAGGTCATTGTATGTACACCCCATTTGTGCGGTTCTAGATCGAGTACGCAGCCGTCATTTGGTCTCCATTTTACGTCTCTCACTCTAACAGAAGCTACAGGTTACCACTCTATCTTGACTGAAGTCTTCATTTGGGCCTCCAGACTCTAGCCTCTAGGGGTAAATGTGCAAGTCCTATTTTCGCTCGTGACATTGTTTGTGGTAAAGTAGATTGTGAGTACCTGCTTCGGTGTTTTAATATTTATGCTCCTTGATGTGCTTTTTATTCTAACAGCAGATAGTAACTGCAGCTTCCATAGTCCTGTAAAATGGATGCAACGGAGTCTCAATAACGTTTCAGGACACTCAGAGCTCCATATTTCCCTTGAAACATTTAAAAAATCGATTGCACAACTTATGTTTCAATTTTATTGGTAGTTTTAAGGTTGCATCTGTTTTGGGAATTACTGGAGTGTGATTTTCTTCCATTGATATTGTTTGTTGCTTGTATTATTTTTATTTTATTTAAAGAATTAACTTATAATTTGTATGTTAATTGATTTTTGTTTTTTTTTTCTTTAAAACCATTTTGCATAAACATGCTGTTTGGTAAATAAATAAAAAGCTCAGATAGTTTTTCTAACTCTAAAATAAAAATATAAAAAACTGTGCAGTGAAGTTGCCAAAATTGATCACACACTTAGCAATTTGAATGGTGCTTTGGTGTAACGTTCTTTGTAGAACTTCAAAAACATGGCATTTTGTTTATTTGCTATATGCTGACAATTATTACATTTTCCGCACTTCTTACCGATAGCATGACTTGCCGAAGTAGTTTCAGTGTGCCTTTCGATGCAGCCACAAGGGGAGTAGTGAGTTTGAACATATGAGATCGGCTAGAATTACACATGGTTGAGTACCTATTAGTCTGCCCTACTAGGCCATGCCGATGTCCCTTACTTGTTCCGTAGCACGCGGCGGGAATTATTACCGCAAAATAGTATTCTCAATGGAAGCTGGTAACCCTTTCCGAAGAATCAAAATTGTTTCTGCACATTAAAAATTGATGATTAATTAATTTAATTGATTTAAAATTTCTAAAACAATATTATGGTATTTGTTCCATTTTTAAATATGTTTGTGTTACACCGAATGACTTTCTTGGAAAATAAAATATGATGATTCAGTTTATATTATTTTGTACGTAATATGGGATGAAATCAGGTAAAATGTAAACAAAAGCTAAAAAACGGAAGAATTTTTGCCAGAAAAGAATTTTTTTCATTTTGGACGGAGTTTCACCGGAATTTAAACAATTGCATGCTGTAGCAACTAGTAATACTTCATGCAAAAAAAAATGCGATTAGTTTAAATTGAGGTGGGCAGAGGACTGAACTTGAAAAAATCACTAAATTCGTTTTATTAGATCGCAGTGTATTCAAGGGTATTAGTTGAATTGGAAATCTAATTTTGGACAAACCATTTTGAATAGTTACAAAATGTACGTACAGCAAAAAGAATATCGGGTTTTTCCTGTTTTATATACACTAATTTGAATATGTTGCGTCATGTGATCGTCTATTATTACCCCTCATCCCGATTCTGACGTTAATATTGCTAAAACTGTCTTAGCTAAGACGTTTTTTGAGAAGACTTTTTTTAAAACTAACAGTAATGCCAGAAACAGATGTGCGCGTTCCACACCCAAAACATATGTGCCGCTTATAACTGTATATTTGTTCACGTTTATTTTACACGTACTTAATTTTAATATACAGTTTTTCTATATAAATTTTACCGTATTTTGTCACAAACGAATTAACTAATTTGTATCGTCCATTTTGGTAATTGTCAGGAAACGTTTGTTTTCAGACAACAAAATCAAAAAATTGCACTGAACAATTAAAAATGTAGAAAAATCGTACTAGATTTGTTTTCTTTTAAGTAGTGCAGCCTACTGTCTTTAATTTCGACACAAGGAAAATTCCGCATGTCTGTTTCTACCATAACGATTGTATTTGTATTCGATCGTAGCAGTCTTATGTTTTGGTTGTACATTCTCCAAAATGTTCGAAAACTTATGTCGTTTTCGATTCGCTTTCTCCGCCTCTTTCAAAAATCAATCCGTGAATCGAACAAGAAAATCGTGTTTGTGTGTGTGAGTTGAAAAACAACTAAATGACAGTTCTAGTGAAAATGACAACGAAATAACAGTATTTGTTGTGATATGACTGGAAAGAGGGGTAAATCTGACAAAAAGTCGAGTTTTGTAACCGTTGCTCAACGGATTAATTTTATTAGACGAATCGAACAACTTGACAGCAGAAAAATCAATCGGTTGCGTTACAGATTGATTTTTTTGGTGAATCGAAAACGACATTAGTTAAAATACTCGTAAAAAGAAATTTAGACTTGCGTAAAACAAAACCAATTTGAAGTGCTTTTGCTTTGGACAATTCTAAACCGCAGTAGGTAGATTCCGATTTAGTGGGATGGAATAAAATGGAATGAGATTTTTTGTTTTCTCGAATTTCGATTTCTCACTGAAGAATAATTTCATTCCACAAATTTGTATTCTCTTTGTCATTACAAGATAATCTGTTTAGTACTAATACTAAATGGAACGAAATGTCAAAAAAGGAAATTATCTGGCGTTAATAATTTTTCTGGTTTGTTGTGCTGTGGGTAATGTTAAATTCATTTTTGAAGTTTATTAAATCGAGGATAATAAACTAATGATAAACTAATACAGATTTACAGATCAATTGAATTAAATTCTTGTTAAATATTTTAAATAACGATTGGTCTAATATGTTGTAAACAAACAAGATACAAAAAACGTAAAACAATTGACATCCATAAAGATTATCGTGATAACCTCAAATCGCTATTTCAATTCCATTTTAAAAACCATAATTAAATCATGGTTATTTAAGGTACTAGTGAGCAAAACGAGATATTTTCCACGAGGGATAAGTTTGTCCCACGAGGCGATAGCCGAGTGGGACATTATCCCGAGTGGACAATGACTCTTTGCTCACGAGTGGCATAGAACGTTTTATCTACTTTTGTTGAAATACATTTCGTAAATTAATAAGATTTAGTTCCATTTTCTGTTTCCAGCCCGTATAGTGATCGTTCTTTAGATTGTCATGGTGTACTTTAATTTAACTATTTTTTGACAATTGAATATAGTTTTTCATTCAATTTGACTACGAATAATTTTCCAATGAATACTCAACATTTTGTTATACCAAATATAACTCACGTTGCCCCTAGCAGCGTGGTTTATACAATAACAATGGATTATTTTACATTTTCTTTATTTGAAATCAGCATAGTTATCGGGCTATTATATATCAAAAGTGGATAAAATAATTTTGTGTACGACTAACGTATAATATACTCATTATACGTGTGTTTATTCAATTATAATGATATCCATTATTCACTGCTAGTTTATCTAGTAGTCCCTTCTTCTATTATTCACTACTACCTAATAAAAATTTCATTTTTGGAATTTTATCTAGTAGTCTCTTGCCATTTTATTATTATTAAACTGAGACGTCAAAATGTCAACGGAAGTTATTTTAGGTTTATTTAAAGGATTTGATAATAAAACATAATTTTTTATCTGTCGTGGACAAATTATCGTATTCTACTCGCATATAATGGCTGTTATTCACTCAGATGATTTACGACACTCGCCTATTGGCTCGTGTCGGTAAACTTCATCTTCGTGAATAACAGCTATCATTATATGCTCGTTGAATAATATACTATTATCTCACAACTAGAATACGATAATAAAATTATGAAGCGCGGTAATTCCGAAAGCAATAAAATCACCCTGTGATAGACTGAAAGACAATTCAGTCGGCAATAATTAGACAATTAAGTACTTTTCATACCAGGCGCATCGCCTCGAAATATTCAGTTACCACAAATGCGAAGCTGAGACCCTTTCATACCGGTGGCATTGGCTTTGAACATTTGGTTGCTATCAAATATTTTATTTAGGTCTATTTTACACGTGAATTATAGGAAGAACTCAGATATTCTAAATTTGTAACGTACATATGAACTAGATTTTTTGGTAAGTAGGAAACAATTGTGCAAAAAATGTGATTTGTAGGTTATGTTGACAAAGTACTTCGCTTTGTACTATTTTAAAATGTCGCAGTCGAGTGTAGAACGCATTGCCTTGCTATATTCATTGCAATATATTTTGATTTTTTTAAAAGTATCACTTAAAAATAAATTATTTTTCAACAAATTGAATTTATTTATATAAAATTAAACGTTGCCAATCAAATATAACTAATTTACATAATTCAAAAATGAAATAAATAATTTTTATTTTTGAAGCTCAAAGCCGAGGCGCCCGACTTTACTCGACGCCAAATTTCATGAATTAGTTAGATTCCAATAAAGAGTTTATTTGCCAATATTCATATAAAATCAAGGTAATAATTGTATTTCAGCTTCAAATTCCGTGGCGAGAAAATTTGGAGTTTAATCTCACATATACGGGATTTAATTTCTCATTCCGTTGAACCAGAATGCAAAAATCAAGTTTACTATACAAGATACCACATGAAAAAATTTCATGTACAGGTAAAACGCAGCACATTCTGTATAAGTATATAAAACGTAAATTGTGGTAAAATCAGTCCAGTTTATCACAAATCTAGCTATTGACAAGTAAAAATGCTTAAATATTTACAACCATTAAAAATTAAGTTTCAAATAGAATTTAATTTCTTTGTATATTGGCAATGAAAATTTAATAAAATACACATCATTAATGGTGGCTTCATATTCAATCGACTAACCGTTTTTTTTTCTAAGTGATTTGCTTATATTATAATAAGTTCAGGGACCGTTAATGTTTTATAAATAATAAATAAATTTGTGTTTTCGATAATAAAAGGCAAAAAAAAAAAAATCGATTAAATTTTACAAGTATTAAAATACTAACATCACAAATTCACAACACAATAAATTCCTTGTCGGTAATTCAAACAAATTTATTGAGTTGAGTGAGACGAGAAGAATTTTCCACCAAACAATTTTTGCTTTGTACTTTTTTTTCTTGTGTACCATAATTTTGATTACCTATCTTTTTACCAATGATTTTTCCGCATAATTTAATTTTTGCTTTACCAGCGTAATAAAATTAAAATTTTCTCTCTATCTATATATATGCATGTACGTATTTTGTATATGTTTTGGTTTGTTTGCGCGTTAGGTCTGAATATTACCTTGTTCAAAGAATTTCAATACATTTTTTTGTTATTTACTATACAGATGTAAACAAACACGGTATATTTCGAATTGATCGTATGTTGTAAATATACAAGAAGAATTAATAAAACAACAAATGAGAAAATTAATGAAAATTTTCAAAAAAAACGATTTTTTCGATAAATTTTTATTTTATGGGGTGATCTAATTTTTAATTAAATTTTTCACACAAAAAAAAAAAAAAATTAGTTAAATATAATTTGCAGCAAACACGAGAAATAAAAAGATAATTTTGTACATATGTATGTATTAATTGTACTATGGGTCGTGTATTAGAAAATAATTATTTTCTATTTGTTTTAATTAAAAACAAAAAAAAAAATTTTTAGTAATTTGATCGAAAATTAATAGAATTTATATCCGGAAGCTTTTAATTGGTACATTTTCTCTATATCTGGTGTTCTAAAAAGAAATTACATACATTTAGATGCAGTACCGGAATTTTATGTACTTCCTGAACACACAATATTATTATCATAAATTGGCAAGTTTCCTAAAGGTTAACGAGTATTAAATTTCAAAATTTTGTTTGGTCCACTGTTTTTTTTTTTTTTTTTTTTTTTTTTGGTACAAATAGGTTTGTACCAGATATATAGTATATAGTACAACCGTTTAGTAGACTACCAGCAAAAAATTTAAACAACAAGCCTCATAAATTTTTTGCTGTTGTATATTTCATAGATAATAATGTTTATGGTTAATTAAATTTAAATGAGTGGGAACATTATATTTATGTTTCTAATCTTAACAACTATAGCTAATCTATATTATTTTTCAAAAATAATTATTAATTGTTTAACCGAATCAGCAAATTTTCTTTTAGTTAGTTTTAATTGAATAAAATTACTAAGAATATATAGGTTCAAATCTTTTTTATCCACAATTCCAATCTTCTGTGTTTTTGAAATTTTAATTTTAGAGGGGGTACATTTCTAAGAGTTTGGGTGACCCATTTGTTATCGATTTGGGTTTTATGATGTTTTTAATACGCAAAATGTACTACACGCAGGATTTAAAATGTGTTGGATGAAATCAATATGCAGTCATTTTGTGGCAGTTGTTCTAAACCATTATATACGCTGGTATTTACAAGATTTGTTTACCAACGTACTTAAGGTGGGCATAACTGAATATATTTGTTGACCAATTTGTTTGCCAATCGTCCCATTTTCGATGGGGTAGATCTTAGGATCGAATGTCTCGTGTCTCGGCGTTACTATGAATTTTGCAGTAGCGTACCTTCAAATCTCGGGCCCCCCGCAACATTTTTTTGGGCCCTTAAAATGCTTCTTGTACCTATGAATAAGTAAAGCTTTTAGTGAAAAACTTATTTCTTTCTATTGTCTAGTCTTGCATTAATTAAAATTATCTGATTTCGAGAGTAGATGGCACGAAACATCTTACAACTCAATGCTCTGACGATTTCTAAATATATCGATAAAGCATCATCCAATTAATATCCCATTTCTAATATAATTTGAAAAATATCAAGAAGTTCGAAATGATCTCATAAATGTTTTCAAATATCGAATTATCGGTAAGTTTTTTTAAACAATTGTATAAGCATAAAATATGTATTTGCAATTGTCAATTAGTTTTAAATTTGATAATTAATTTAAACAAGTTTGGGTTTTAACTTAACTTTTAACGTTGAGCTTTTTTCACACTTTTAGGTTTCTGTTAACATTTTTTATGTATTTGCAAAAAATCAAAAACTTTTAATTGTATATCCTTTCAATTATCAAAGCTGTTTTAATCAAACCATTTTACTCAGAAATATGATTCTACAAAAAGTGACGGAATTTTGGCTAAAATTAAGAATATTTGTTCTCAAACCAAACAATTTTGCTACGAAACTTGATATTATAAAGGAAAGTAATATTTTCATATAAATTTTGAAAATTTGTTTTTAATGAACTTTAAGCTTGATAATTAATTTATACCTTTTTGTGTTTGAACTTAACATTTTGGGGAATTTTCATATTTTAAGATTTTTGTTAAAATGTTTTATGAGCAAAAATTATGGTATGCAAAAAATGTTAAGAACTGTTAATTTTAAAAGCTAATTAGAAAAGCTTTTTAAACCAAACCATTTTATTCAGAAATTCGATTTTACAAAGGTAAGATTAATTTAGTATATTGGTTCTCAATGTAAATTATCAAGAGCTTTAAATCAAACCAAATCATTTTACTAGGAAACTTGGTATTATAAGCTATATATAAGCTTTCGTTTATCGAAGCTTTTTGAATCAAATCCGAAATTTGGTATTAAATAGGGGGACACAATTTTGGGATAATATTTGTTACCAACGAGCTTTAGGCTTGATAATTAATTTATACGCTTAAGCTTTTAGTTTTAAGAGCTTCCACTGATCGATCATCCATTACAAAGTGTAAAATTCCTTTACACTTTGTAATGGAATTTTGGGATAAATTAAGAATGTTTGTTTCCAATGAACTTTAACACTTGTGAGTCTGTTCATTATTTGAGGTTTTTGTTAAAATGTTTTATGAACATAAATTATGTATTTGCAAAAAATTTCGAACTTTTAGTTTTAGGAGCTTTCACGTATCGAAGATTTTTAACCCAATTCATTTACGTTTTATTCTGAAATTTGATAGTTTAAAGGAAGGTGGGATTTTGGAATAAATATAAAATATTTGTTTTCAATAAGCTTTAAGCTTGACAATTAATCGACACTTTTTGGGGTTGAACTTATTATTTGGACTATTTTAATAATTTCTGGTTTTTAATAAAATGTTTGAGCATAAATTATGTATTTGAAAAAATTGTGAAGAACTTTAGTGTTAAGAGCTTTCACTTACCGAAGTTTTTAAACAAGTCATTTTACTTCGAAATTTGATATTACAAATGGTGACGGAATTTTGTGTAGGATTTGGAATATTTGTGCTCAATGTAAATTATAAAGAGCTTTTATTTAGTTTATTAGAGCTTTTCAAACCAAACCATTTGACTTTCAAGTTTGATATTATAAAGAAAGGTGATATTTTCAGATAAATTTAGAATATTTGTTTTGAATGAGCTATAAGCTTAATAACTAATTTATATCTTTTAGGTTTGAATTTAACATTTTGGAGAATTTTCATAATTCTTCGTTTTGGTTAAAATGTCAAGAACTATTAGTTTTAAGATCTTGCAATTAGGAAAGCTTTTTAAACCAAATCATTTTAAAAAATTTTAACCAAATCATTTTTAATAATTTAGTATATTTGTTCTCAATGTAAATTATCAAGAGCTTTTAGTCAAATTAAACCATTTTACTACGAAACTTTCTATTATAATATAAGCTTTCGTTTAACGAAGTTTTTTGAATCAAATCGTTTTACTCCGAAATTTGGTATTAAAAAGGGCGACGGAATTTTGTGATAAATTTAGAATATTTATTATCAATGAGCTTTAGGCCTGATAATTTATTTATACTATGTATTTAGGTTTAAACTTAACATTTCTGAGCGTTTTAATTCGCGAGCGTTTTCTCGTAATTTTGTATGTGCGAAAAATATGTACATATTAGAAAAAAGTTTCAAAACCTTTTAGTTTAAAGAGCTTTCATTGATCGAAATTATGTATTTGCAAAAAATTTTGAACTTTTAATTTTAGGAGCTTTCGCGTATCGATGCTTTTTAACCCAATTCATTTACTTTTTATTCTGAAATTTGATAGTTTAAAGGAAGATGAGATTATGGAATAAATTTAAAATATTTGTTTTCAATAAGCTTTAACCTTGAGAATTAATTCATACTTTTTGGGTTTGAACTTAATATTTTTGATCATTTTAATAACTTCAGACTTTTAATGAAATGTTTGATGAGCATAAATTGTGTATTTGAAAAAATTGTGAAGAGCTTTCACTTATCGAAGCTTTTAAACAAACCATTTTACTTCGAAATTTTATATGGCAAGGACGGAATTTGGCTAGAATTTAAAATATTTGTGCTTAATGTATATTATAAAGTGCTTTTAGTTTTAAGAGCTTTTCAAACCCAACCATTTGACTTTAAAATTTGATATTATAACGAAAGGTTGTATTTTCGGATTAATTTTTGTACCTTTCCATAAATTCTGTGTTTCGTTAAAATGTTTTTTGAGCATAAATCTTGCAATGCAATGTTTATGCAAGAAATGTCAAGAACTTTTAGTTTTAATAGCTTTAACTTATCGAAACTTTTCAACTTAAATCATTTTACGTAGAAATTTGATATTACAAAGGGTATTTTTTGTGGAAAAAATTCAGAATATTTATTCTCAATGTTAATATCATTCATCCAAAATTTGTTTCCATTCTCAATTGGTTTACTCAGATTTAATTTTGTGGACATATTCGGGCCATCGTTTAAAAGTAGATGAAACAGAACGTGATTCATTTGAATATCCTCAACAAAAAAAAACGAAATATCTTGCAATTCTATGCTATAGGTGGCTTATCTTTTTCAAAGTATCTTGAATATTCTTGAATGTTCTCAAATATCAAATTGTTCGTAAATATGTAAAACCAAAGGAAATCCTATACATGCTAATCACCGCCATGTGGTTTTCAATAATTTTTGAATATTTTCGAACTACGTACAGTAAATCGGAGAAATGAAATCGAAATTATAGCATAAACTCAAAAAATCTTTTAAATATCACCGTTTAGATTCTTACAATTCAAAGCTAAGCGTAGAACATTGCCTAACAAAATTCGAATAAAATCAAAAATCTTTAAAAATCTCGAATAATTCTAGGAATGTCAAAAAATAAAATTCGAAAAATCTCTATATTATGTGAATTGATCGCGAACAAATTTCAATAATATCGAAAAATCTGGATATTAATGAATAATATCGGAAAGACTGTAAAAATCTAGAAAATCCACATAAACTAACCTAACTGTTTCGTAACACCGAATCAGCAATTAAGTCTCAAACATCACTCATCTCATTTCCATGATAAACTCCAAAAATCTTGAGAAATTTAAAAAAATCAAAACATGAAACCTGAGACGGATATGAAATCGGGAAGCGAGAATTTCCAAAATCAGGAGAACCCCTCCAAAAATAATCAAAAAAAAAAAACACCATCACTAGCTAGTTGCAAAACTATAAGTCGAACGAACACTAATTGAATATAGAGACTGACTGACTGGTTTGGCTCAAGTGAGGGAAACAAGATTTTATTTTCAGTCACGGTTGTGTATTTTTCTAGTTTCTTCACCCGAATATTACTACAAGCTCCCTTTTTCAAATCAAATTTAACGTTTTCTTATCAAAACTTGATTTGAAAAGGTTGAATTTGTTTGGCTAGAACCTCAATTTGATTTGTAAAAGGTTGAATTTAAATGCAAAAGGGGTAAACTTGGAGTTACGCAAAACGTATAATACAAGTAAACCAATCCCGCAAACTCTAAAATCGTTGCCGTTTAATGTCGAAAGCTTTGATTTCAAACGAGTTTAGCTAATTTTCTTCTAAATCTAAATTTCGGTCAGAACTTAAAGGCATTTTTATTTCTATGGAGTTAGAATCGAGAAGAAATGGTTGATTTATTCTTAAAAATTTGTTAGAAATGTACCGTTATGCAAATTTGCACTTTAAGCTTAATCTCTTTAAGCTAATTAATCTTAAATTTGAACTAATAAAGAAAATCTTGTGGGTTCCGACAATTATGGGCCCCCCGGTGCTGCGGGTACCTAGTTAACATCCACCGAATGCTGATAGATATCGACAGTACAAGACACAGAGGTGGCTAATCCATGAATGCAATGCAAGGATTAAACGTGTAAAAAATTCATAGTTTACAGTACAAAATAGTATTTATCCATCAAACCGATTAGTGAAAATAACCAATTGGCATTATACCTCATTGTTCTTATCACTTCCACCACATGCAAAAACTTATAATCCTTGTTTAAATGGAGAAAAAGCAATTTGAGTTGTGCATGCAAACGGAAATATTACACTACAGAAAATGATGTTGTTTGTACCTCTTCGATCAAAACTAACACGAAATCAAAAGTAATAATAACACCTTCAAGGAAGACATCATCTAATTCAACGCTACGCTTAATTTAATCTAAGCTAAACTCGAATGATATCATAAATTTTGATTATTTTAACACTCTTAAACTCGAATGATATCATAAATTTTGATTATTTTAACACTCTTAACAGTAATTACTAGATAATCAAGCAAATCGCAATTCGGAAGCCGAAGCATATGGGGAAACAGTCGATTAATTTTACCAATCATATTTTATGTCATATTCTATTGAATTAACTGAACCTAGATGAAAATATGCTGCACTCTTCATAGCACACATTGATTTTCAGTTTAGTTCTCTTTTATCTAGATCAGTTTTTTGCGTCAATAGACTACGACATTAATTTCAATTTTTAATTTTAGGGAAGTCAAAATGAATATAAACGAAGAAAATTGTTTGGTAGCTAAATTATTTGCGCCTCATCCAAACAAATCTCGAATATATTTGAAAACCGCGAAATATCGAAAATCCCGATTTACCAAATTTTAAATCAGCAGCCGAGACTTACATTAATAATAATTCAACTTATAAAATTAACTAAAATTCCTAATAACTTTATCAAGAGAATTTTAAGCTCCGTAATTCGTTCTACGAAACTGCGATTCCAAACATTTTAAATATCGACGGCGACTAATTCAGTTCTTGGTACTTTATGTGCATGTATATTGGGAACACCTACTACTGAATATCACATATCCTTTCGTTACCCGCGCCCTGGTTGCCATACTTTTAAATATGTCGTCTAGCTTGCACAATTCGTGACCAGGAATTGTTATGGCAACTGGTGTATGTTCTCTAATAGCTGCTATCTGCCCTTCAAGTTGTGATGTACTCAATAAATGTGAATGCACGATGTTGGCTTGTGCATTGTGTATAACATCTAATAGTACTTCCTGCACTAAATTCACAATGGCGACAACTAGCTCAATGGGTTTCATCAAAATATGGTTAATACTTATTGTTCCGTTATGCGTGTGTCGTTTATTTGTCTAGGCGCTGCAACCCCATCTGAATGATATATTAATTACTTGTTATTGAGGTTTGATTCTTGCCAATATTCTTGATATTGGCTTGCTTTTCTCTGAGTTAATATTCCAAACATGTCACCTAACACTTCCTGTTGACGCTTACAATAAATAAAATATAATTAATTTTAATAAATAAAAAATCATTATAGGAACTTCAAGTCAATGTTTACCTGTCACGTATATCCATATGATGAGTTTAACGACATTTGACGCAAACATTGCATTTATATGCATCTATCGCCTATACTTATCGATAAATCTGCATATCGACGATGATATTGTATTTCAAGTGAATTTAGGTGCAAGAGTAGCAAAGCTTGACATGAAAACTTTTGTCTTTTGTCGCCCACAAGACATCAGACCATTGAGTAAGATAAAATTGTGAATATTTCTTTATAAATTAAATGCTTTATATTAATTAGGTACATGCTAGACAGTAATTAGGTACATGCTAGATAGGTACATAACTAAAATTCGTAATTTCAATTATTTTGTTTGTTAGTTACTTTGTGTCTTTTGCGAATTATACATTCTTTCAATATCGTAATGACAAGTCCTGTTGTGTTACCATTACCAATTCCCCGCTTCGTTCTAGTTACTTCTTTATTAGATGATAGTAATAATTGATTACCAATTGAGTTCACAATTGAATTTCTCCATATTTTTTGCTGAATGTATTTTGCGAGACATAATATATCGCATAACCAAAATCCATCTCATGGCAACTAGTTTCATCTTACTGATTTCCTCAATATGTTTGAAGTTCTCAATCTGCAACGGTTCTTTGGCGCTGCCAATGGAATGGCGGATGGTCATCAAGACCAATGATGCCAGATGAATTTTGATTCCCCCTTTCGCCAATCTTCCTAGCTGCCGACTGATTGAGGTATTGGTGTTTAAATTCAATTACACTAAACATGATGATTGCTGTTGTAACAATGGTCATTTTTCGTTAAACACTTTTTCTAGCAAAACGAGGGTCAACACAAGAAGGTCGCAAGTCATAACCACTACAGATCGACACTTGTTAAACAGTAACTGTGTATCACAGTTGATTATATGAGCGAAATAAAAACAAAAGATTATTTAAAGAAGCTTGGCACGTTTGAATATCGAAAAACTGTGAATTACAAAGCAGACAGTGAAAGGTTTCAAACAAATCATATAAACATCTTTAAAAATTACAATTATTAACGTAATTTTTAATGATGTTTGTATAACTGGGCTGATGTGAACTGTATTCCATTATCCGACAAGGTGGTTGTTAGTGACTCCTGTATTGCGAAATATTTCTCAAAACGCAAATTGTTGTCTCTGACGGTATCACCGACGGATACTTTGTGGAGGCGTCCACGTAAATAAATCAATACGAATTCCAGTCCGGCCTTGCAAAATCAATAGTGCACAATTTTTTTTTAACTTTTAAAATGTGCCTTCCATCTCAGCATTTCAAGCCCAGGTTATTTTTTTCGTCTTAACATATTTAGTGGAACTCATATTTGAGCAAATTTAGAAATAATTTTGCTATAATATTTTATATTTGCATCTCCAAAATTGCTTCTAATCCTGATTCTGAAATCCTTATTCCTTCACCATGCAATAAATATCCGAGGATTTTACCTCAGTTTCACCATTCAATTTATATTTCTCGCATTTTCTTCGTCCAGGTTAGTGACATACAATATTTTCCCTATCGAAGTTTATGAAATATCGGGAATAATTGTTGCACTCCGATCTGAGGATTTACCGTATCCTTAAAATCATAGCAAATTCGGTGCCATCTAGAGTAACTATTATCTGGAGATTTTTAATTCTTTAGATTCGAGGATCTAGAGATTTTCAAAATTTTGACTCATAAGAAAAACGATAGTTGTTTTATATTTTATCAAGGTTCTCATGAACCTTGAGATTTTCTGAAAATTTGTTGTCATAAATCAGCGAATAGAAATATTAAAATTGTTCATAAAAATATAAATTCAGGTAAAATAGCAAAAAACAATTAGTTACTTATTTATTTTTAAATGTAATTTAATTGAAAAAACTTTTACTTATTGTAACAATGATTTTTAATAATACTTTAGAAGATTATCGGATAGCTGCTCCTTCGTCAGTAATTTTTTAATATACTCGTATATCTAGAATAGTTGTTAAAATACCGAGGAAGGGGTCATTCGAAATCGATCTTCTAAGGTTTTCATTAATAATCATTGTTACTATAAGGACAATTTATTTCAATTAAATACTAACTAAGTTGTTATTATTATAAAATTAGATTTTTGTTTGGTAACTTATTGCCGCAACTGGGTATTAAGTAACAGTAGTTTGGAGACTGAAGCTGCTCACAAAATGCTTATTTTCGGTCGTCATAGTCAGGTTTGGTTGGAGCGTACCACTACATGAGTGGTAAGATTCTAAATTTAGAAGGGGAAGAAGCCAGGATATTTGTCCCGGGCGCAATTTTAAAAATTTTTACACTATGTCGCCAGTTTCCACGTATACCACGAGAAGGTGTAGAATTTACAAGAAATATCTCTGTTTGTAAAGGTTAATTATAATTAATTTTAGATTGGAATTATAAAGTAAACGTTTATTCTTTACATAAAGTATCCACTCCTCCTCTATAGATCGATTACTCTATGTATATAACAATAATAAAATAAATCATAATAATAATAAATTTATACGATGTGCCGTAATATCCATTGTGGTGTGAAAAATAAAATTAATTGTGAAAATATATTGTTTATTATGGGGGAAAATATTACCATAAATTATAAATTCATTAAATTGTAAAATTAAATTATGTTTTGGTATAGTATAGTGTCGAAATATTATGCGTTATACCTAGGAAATTTTATTGCCGTTTTAATCGATTATTTCCTTTAATTCTGTATACTTATGATGTTGTAAAATTAGTTGATTTATATGCTGAAGACTGAACGGAAATATAAAAATAAATTTACAAACGATTTCAAATCTGGAATGTTGTAAATATTAAAATTGCGCAGACCTATAAAATATTAAAAATCCGAAACATTTGGTATTACCATTAAAAATTAATGTGAACATTAGAAAAAATGTGTGTAATGGGGTCATTTTCATCCAAGGACCCTAAAAATATACCTCCCTGTTCAACTAAAATCTTCAGTAAAATCAGGTAAATTTGTAAAAAGAAAAAAATATTCAGTCACCCATCCTATCTAGTACAAATCACATACTATTGGTACTATACCTGCGATTCTTGATTTGGAACGATAATAAATCATATTCCCTCAGTTATTTTCGCTCTATTCAAATTGCTTTTTCAAAGGCAATAATAGAGACTAGGTCAATATAGTTGTATTTGCCACAAATACCACACAACAGACGAATTATTCCCACAAGAATTGAAATTATTTCGACGAGAAAATGTAAAAGCAAAAATAAATAAAAAATTTAAATAATAATTTTCCACTTACATATTGCGTTCCACTTGTTTGTGTATACATATTCAAATTATCCACGAAAAATAGAAAAATTCACCAAATTAAATTCCCCAATAAATTTGTATACCGAATTAAATGAACCACAAAAAAGAAAAAAAAAAAAACGTTTTATTGTTGTAAACACATTTCCCGATTGAATTTTAAAAAGAAGCTTTATAGATTTTTGCTTGAGCTCTCATAATCTTTGTGCATATACAGACAATTTTCTTTTTTTTTGTTTTGTTTTATACCATGAATTATGATTTCGGGATGAATAATAAAATTTTCATATTTTTTTAGAAAATTTAATAAGATACCTGAGATAGCTAGGAAAATTGTCTTATAAAAAATTTACCATCTCAGCTGAATAAGTATTTCGCAATATGTATAAAATCCAGGATAGAGGAATCATTTATAGTATGTGGGTTGTATTGATTGTTTTATTCTATGTACTCATATATACACTGTTACAGATTACATAAATATCTGCTTAGATCATTAGTCATCAATAAATCAAAATATTTCATACAGCCAAATCAAATAACCTATTAAGTATAGATAGAGGAGATATGATCAAAAAACTATAAAAATTATGAGTTTCTGTCAATTTAAATCAAACTTTTATACTCGTATCAACAATACCATGAAAATCATATGAGAAAAGAAAATTCATTTATCGATTGCGTTACAATGACTTTGCAAAAATGTTTTTTTTTTTTTTTTATAAAATTCCACATACTCCTCTCGTCGTAATTTATTTTCAAACTCAACAAGTTGAATTCAACTAATTATTGTATTTTTCAATTTTATTATTACTATTATTATTATTGAATGAATACTTGAGAGAAAATAATAAACATTTTAATTTACTGCATAAAAAATTTGTTTATAAATTTCCCAGATGACGGCATTTGATTTTTGTTTATTGGTATTTGTAATCTACTCGTATATAAAGATTTTCATATTTTAAGAATTTTTTTTTTCCCGATAATCGCGTGCATTAATAATTACAGTGAAATGTAAATTAATATTTTCGTTTCGTTGGTCTACACTTTTTTTTTTATTTAAATCTAAAAGAAAATCTAGAATATAATTTTATTCTATGAAAATAGAAGGGGGTTCCGGAATTTGATAGCTGGAAATAAATGTAGTTTATGGTTATAATATACTTTTGATTAATTGTGGTTAGAAATTTATAATAAGAAACATTTATATTTTGCTAATTTTTCTTTTGTGAAAGTATTACAAAATTACAAACAAACAAGGAGTTCTTTAAAGTCTGCAAGATTAAACGAGTTAAAAACAAAGGACTTCCTACCAAATATAATTTTTGCTTCGACATCTACCGATGAACACCACGTCAAGAAAGTCTAGGATTTATCGCCGATTGACAATTAGAGATCTTGTTGATATTACCCAAATATCGTTTGGGCCAGAATTTTGGACAGATAACTGTTGGTTTTTACATCACGATAATGCGCCGGTTAAACGTGACTATTGGTCCAAAAATTCAACCCAATTCGTTTTGCAATTGTTCTTTTCGCCTGATTTAGCTCCAACTGATTTCTGGTTATTCCAAAAACTCAAAAAACCGCTCCGAAAACATCGTTTTGACTCGATTGAAGAGATGCAAGCCGAATCGAAGAAGGTTTCGAAGGCCATTCCGGAAATCGACTTTAAAAACTGTTTCGAAGGCTGGAAAAAACGTTGGTATAAGCATATTCTATCCGAAGGGGATTACTTTGAAGGGGATGAAATAAATTTGAAAGAATAATAAGCCGTTTGTGTTTTATATAAAAAGTCTTACTACTTTTTAATCACAACACAGTGTTATGTTTCGTTACATTCTTTTGAGATACGTGCGATTTTTGTTTTAGTTTCTTTAATTTTAATTTTAATAATCAAAAAAATCGAAAATACAGCTTAAAATACCGGTGCTACCATGAAAATTACAGTCGGTATAAAAAAAAAAAATTAAAACCATTATAATCTACTCTAAAGTTACCCGTTTTATTCGAAAATAGATGGGTTACTTTGATGTTTGAAAATTACTCTGAAGTTACTCAGGTTTTATTTACGAATGAGACATGGGATACAGCTGCATATCCAAGATTCACATTTCTGACGGAATTTAGATATTCAACCATATTTTTGATACCGAAATGACCTTGGCTATGATTGGTTTTTATTTGAAACGCGCACGGAAGATTCCCACATTCTTCATATTTTTTAAATATGATGTATCAACTAAGTACACACTCTTTATATCGATCATATTGAAGAAGTTCTTTGATCATATTTAAAATTTATCTTTGTCCTGACATAATTGAGTTCTGCAATTATCATAACTATTGGGTTATGGCTTTGAATTTGGTTTGAACTAGGATGATGTTCTAGGTTGTAATTGTAATATTCCAGTGGTAAACCCTATCCAGTGATTCTAGGTGCTGTGGCAATATTAAACTTTATGCCTAGGAGATACACTCGAAACTTTTTGAGTGCATTCACTATTACCAATACCTCCAACTCGTAACTGCAATATTTTTCTTGGGCTGGTGTAGTTTTCTTCTTTTTTTTTGTAAGTTTCTTGCATCGCTGTTAAAGTTCTGAAGGTCTGAAAGAGTTCTGAAAGTGGGCTTGCTATAATTGCATAATCTTTGATAGACTTTCTGAAGTATCCACTCAAACTCAGAAAGCTTTGAACGTGTTTCATTGACTTAGGTTCCGTATAATTTTTTACTGCTTTAATTTTTTCTCACGATGGTTTTACAGTTCCTTTTTCTTCTGAGATTTCATAACCTAGAAATTCGAAATGTCTCCTGAGGAGTTAACATTATGCCTCCACATAAATTTAGTCCATTTAATTACTGCTTAATGTTCGTCTTTAGAAGTGATTATTATTATTATTGGAGGTCCATGCGGGCGATCAGCCACCTCGCACTGCGACCTAAAAGATCTATTGTGCTGGACCCTGCTTAATTATCCGTCCAGTCAATATTCTGGTTCTAAATGAACCTGACAATACTGCCTCCCGGTATGTGATACATACTATCTGGGCTTATTGCTCTTCCTCCTAGATGTTTACTACAGCATGTAGCTCCGCTAGAAAGACGGTAGCATTGGAGCCCAAGGACTGCGAGAGGGCTGTCCCACTCCCGTATATTCCTACTCCTGCCCCGTATTCCGTTTGATTCTTACGAGTTGCTGGGAATTGCAAATCACCTGTAGGTCCCACAGCTTTACTACAGGAAGGCTAAATAAAACTGGAGGGTGCTTGGTATCCAGAGTCCGCATATTTTGGACTGATTAACCTATCAGTCATTCATCCATCGGCATATGCTGTTCCACCATAGATTAGTGTTTTTTGTCAAGGTTTTCTCCTTTAGCCTATGCCAAATGGCCAAAAATGTGCCAAGTGGCCTTAGTTACCAGTGGTTGGCACGAGGAGGCCGCACGAATACTTGCGAATTGTGAACAGGTGTGACCCACTTACACAATTGTACCCATCACGCAGCTGCCTAATGACATGACCAAAACAGCTCACGTGATGCGCACCCTACTGGAAGGTTACGGAGCTGGTAGATTAATCTACTCTACTTTGGTCCTCCATCAAATAGACGCCAAACCACCTTTAACCATTCTTTAGAAGTGATAATAATATCGTCTATGTGTTATAACAAAGCCTTCCGCAACCAAGTCTTTAAAAACGTAGTTAATATAACGTTGAAACACTATCGGGGATGTGCGTAATCCAAACGGTACTCGCCTAAACTAGGAATGACCTGTAAATGTGACAAATGCCTTAAACTTAATGCTCTCTTCTTCTAAAGGGACATGAAAGAAACCATTTTCTAATTTAAGGTTGAAAATATTTTATCTCCGTCTAATTTATCGATTAAGTATTCAATTAACGGTAGTGGAAAGCGATTGTTAACTGTTTGCCTGTTCAGTCTGTTCAACTATTCGTTTTATTAGCCATTCTGAAATCTACGATCGACTTCAGCGTTTTCACCCAGCAATAGTATTGTGTTCTTGATGGTTGCGATAAAGGATATTCGCGTTTCAGCAATATTTTCATTTTAATTGGTAATTTCTTAAAGCGATGAGGTCTATATGTGGTTATAAGCTCCCTCCTCCCCCCACTCCCGGAAAATTTATTTCTTCTACCTCATCTTGAATCGAGTAGCTTCTTGATTGTAACGTTGTTCTCGTTCATAATTATTTTTGTCCCACAAATTATATGGTTACCGATGTTACATTCCAAATTGAGTATTACAGCCGTGGAACTAAGTGAACATTTATTTCAACACAGATTTTATTGAATTCCACTCCAAAAAATTTAAAACAGCCAAGCGTCTTAATCTGCGTTTCGCCTTTGTAAAATAAATTTAATGTGCTATTTTGTAAAACCGGTGACCCCATGTTGTTGGAAACATCTTCTAGCAGCAAAGTTAAGTCACTCCCGGTATCTATCAGTGTTTCTGTTTCGTAATTATTAATTTTCACTAGTTTATGGAAGAATTTGACGTTTGCGCTTAGAATAATTTTCGTTTCTTTGACATCCTTTCCTTTCGTAACAGCTGAAGACTGTGATATTTTGGAACGATATACCCATACAATTTTTTCAGAGATTACGTTTTAATTTGAATCCGGCTACGTTAGTTGCCCCGTAAAGGGTTATTTTATTCGTTTCAATGTCGCCCATACCGTTAATTATATATTCAGTAACTACTATTCAGTAAATAATATTCTCTAAATGATACATCAGATATTTTCTTACGATTGAACTCGAATAAAAGAAAGTCTTTTAATGTATGTATCATAATTTGAGAGACCAGTTCTAGTGCGTAATGCTACTGTGCACGTAGCATTCTAACCACGTTTCAATTTGGTAACCATCGAATTCAGATAAAAAGTTTTTTAAGATAAGCAAATGAAAATATTAAACGATTAGTAGCTTAATTCCTTTTAAGCTGCTCGTTTTCTAACCGTAGTGTCTCCATGTAGAACATGTGGGAAGATTTTTCTTCAATTCAAGATTTTCTCGCCGTAGGCGATCAATTTCAGGATTACTACCGTTGTCAGAAGGTTCAGCACTATTTCTTGCATTCGTCATTTGTGCAAAGCTTTGTAAAGATTTAAGAAAATGTTCCGAAAATTTGCTTTCGTCGAAAAAATCTTTATCTTTGCTAGACATTGGTCTCGTATTGTTTTTCTTTTTCTCTCCCATGGAAACCGGTTGACAAGGCTATCTTACTAAATACTCAATTTTACAAAAAAATAATGTTCACTTTTTGATTCTAAGCTATTTTAGATCACACTGTATTACTGAGATTTTTAAAAGTATAAGTGGTGAATTATGTATTGGTGAATTATATAGTCTCAAATAGTTTATTTCACAAGCGACACTTTTACTCAAATTATTTAACTGTATAAAGTCTTGAATGCAAAAAAAAAAAAAATTAAATGCGTTACAGTAATTGTATGCCTTATGTCGAAAGGCCAATCGTCGGAAGGCTGAATGTCGAAAGGCAAAATGGGTCGAAAGGCACAGGGAGTCGAAAGGCCGAATGTCGAAGGGCCGAAAGGTTCGAATGACCGAATATCGAAAGGCCGGATGTACCGAAAGGCCAAAAGTCGAAAGGCCAAATGTCGAAAGGCCAAATGTCGAAAGGCCAAATGTCGAAAGGCCAAATGTCGAAAGGCAGATTGTGTCGAAAGGCCGAATGTGTCGAAAAGCCGAATCAGAGGGAAGGAAATTAAGTGGGATCACTACTTTTTCCTGGAAAAAGAAAATAAGGAAATTTAAAAATCCAGAATAATTGAAAAATTAAAATCCAGAAAAAAATCCTAAAAAATATCTAGAAATTTCCGGAAAGCAATCTAGAAAAAATATTTAGTGTAAAATAAATGACAAAAAGTTCAATTTTATATGGATTTTCATCTATCAGTAGAAGCCATGCGAGCAATACAATTCCTTTGATATGGATTTAAAGGTTGACGAAATTTTCGGAAAACACAAATTTTTAGACATTTTATAAATTATAATTTCAACTTATGCCGCAAAGTGATAATCGTGTGTTTCTGGATTTTGGTTTTCTGGTTTTTTCGTAATTTCCAGTTTCTGTATTATTTTTGTCTAGATAAGGTAGCCAACCCATAAATTGCCTATACAATTTGGGGTTGGCTAGCTTATCTAGAAAAAAAATAATACAAAAACTGAAAATCCCGAAAAAAAATCCAAAAAAAAAAAATCCAGAAACAAAAAAAATCTGAAAAACAAAAATCCAGAAAACTAAAATCCAGAAACATAATTAACTATAGTATATAAGTATAAAATTTGAGTTTTTTCGTAAAATTCTTAATATTTATGGTGGAAATTCCTTCGTCAACCTTTTAGAGACAGATCAAAGGAATTGTACTTGGAATTGTATTATTTTGTGGCTGGCCTAATTCGTTGAGTTAGTGTAGTATAGACGAATATATTGGAGCGAATTGCGGAATTAATACTTCGTTAATGCTTTGTGAACCTTCCAGAATCCAGACACCTTTCGACACATTTAGCCTTTCGATCTATTCGGCCATTCGACATTCGACATTCGAGATTTCGGCGCATTCGGCCCTTCGATATTCGGCCTTACATTCGGCGTTTCAACATCAAATGGTATTTGCTAGATGGATAAGAAAACAGGATACCATCATATTCCCAAAAATTAAAATCCCCCAAAAAAATCAAAATAACGTGTCCCATTAAATTAAACCCTAAAATGTGATGACAAGTAAAATCTCTGCTTATTTAAATGGTATACGGAATGATATGACCTTTTTCGGCGGTATTTTAAAAAAAAATGCACTTTTCTTAAAATGAAATTAAAGCAGGTTACTACTTCGTTGTAAACCTAGCATAACGAACAATTATTTGCCCTAAGCTTTACTTCTTGGTAGAATTCAAACATTTAAATTTCAAAGTAGGCACAATATGAATGAACTCTTGTCTTTGCTTTGTTTATATCTAATGAAATAACTTTTTTCTCACTTTATCACGGAACAAAAATTGCATCCCAGGTAAAAACACATCTCTAAACTAATCAGAGAATAAGAAATAATTTAATTTTCACTATTTCAAATGTCACCTCATATTTAAAAAAGTAACTTCTTTCGATTTTATTCTACTTGACAGACTATACGGTTACATCGATAAGTTAGTACAAATAATAGTATTGATAAAATAAGCAAAGTAGATAACGAAAATCGAAATCTAGATTTGCGTAAGTAAATTAAGTGCGAAATTTATTAAAAGTTTTTAAAACATTTGGTTTTCTACGAACGTGTTGAACCAGAACCATCTTGATGTAAATAGAGAGGGCATGTGAAAAATAAACTTAAAATAAGCGACATAGAAACACTTAAAAATAATTTATTTTCATAGAGTTTGTATGAAAAAACGTGATTTCGATTGACGATAAAACATGAATAAAAAGTTAAACCCAGTTGAATAATTTTTTCTGAAATCGCTAAAAAATAACGCAATGTCTTAGTTATTTAAAACACAGGTTCTCAAATTTCCCTATTTTCCAGCAATAATCAAAAGAACACAACATTCTACAACAATAACAATATGTATTAAAAAGAGAACATTCAATTTAAAGACGTCATGATTTATCCACTTCTAACACCAATGGTAAGAAAAAATACAACACGTTTCCGCTCAACAATCGAAATTAAAATAAAACAAAAAGAACCAAACAGAAAAAATTAAATCAATACAATGAGCGTGAAGAAAACAAAAAATCAAAACAATCTAGCATGCTTCGCAAATTCAAAATAACAATAGAAAGATATTCGAATTCAAATTTGAGTGGAGGCAATGAAAGAGATGATTATAGTATTGTTTATAAATTTCGAGTTATGAGTTTATGACGTATATTACAAAAACAACAACATTTTAAAGTTCTAAAACTTATTTTTGAAGACGATTTTCACACTACGAAATAAACATTTTCATGACTCAATTTTTAATCAAATATAATTATATGCTTCATGAACATTTTCCTATAAAAACAAAACAAAAGCTTACGACTAATCGACTAAAATTGTATATGAAATAATCATTTTCCCATATAGTTTCATAGTAAAGAAAAAATTGTATGTACCTTATTTTAAGCTTAGTAAAAAATACAGTCGATAATGGAGGCTCTTATTTATACAGTAGTCTCTGGTTGAACGTAAGTAATGCTTCCGATTAAGATTTTTTGTTTAAAATTAGGCAGAAACCAATGTTTAAATTGCATTACGGTTCGAAAAATTGTTTCATTTTTCATAATATTTTTTTCTTTGCCATCGAAACAATTGTTTTTGACTTTTCGTTGAACTTAGTAAATTATTTTTATAGGGTATCATTCCACAATTTGCGCGATTTTTGCATTTTTCCATGTACACATGTAAAATTTTTTAATTTAATTATGAATAATTTTTAAATTCTTCTCGGGTGAAAATGTGCAATCGGATTACTCAAGTGATTCGAAATTTCACTTTCGTATTGCAATGACTCGTTTTCTTCACTTGTTATACAATATACTATTTTTGCCACATTTTCATTTTTAAGCATTTTTCCATCGAATGAATTTTCTATTTTTTTTTTGCTTAGTACGATTAGGTATGCTTCCATATGGCACTTTTTCCTATCTAATTAGCCTGAAATGCATATAAATAAACAAATTTTTAAAATAAAAATAAATCATTAAGTTTGACGTTTAGAATTCAAAAATACTTAGCAACATCATAATGTTCAAACCAGATGCAATTTGAAGAGAATAAGATTTGTGTTAATTAAACCTGATTAAATATTTTTTGTAGCAAGATTCCTTTGTTTTATAAACAGACTAATATTTGGTTGGGTTCAAAACACCAAATATACCGAAAATTAATCTTACTTACATTAATATTAAATTCGACTACATTCGAGCAATTTTCACATATAAGCCGATTTAATTTATTTATCGAAGACATTTACAAGAAATAGGTTGACATAGAAAATAATTATCGAGCCATGAATACGTTACACAATAACGTCATTGCTACACTAAATACAATATTTAATTTACTTGTTATTTACAATAATATTTATTAATAAAAAAAAAAATGTCTTTTAATATCAATTAGGATTTTATCTTGTTGTTTTCGATCAAATTCTAAAAATACGAAATATAAAATCAACTAAGATTAAAATATTATTTATGTATATACGACGTCGATGTTTACTTCTTATTTAATTCGATCGATTTTTTTTTCTTTTGTGTTTAACAAATTTAATCAAAATATAAAAAAAAACTATGGACGATAGTATATCATATTGTATATGTATATGTAGACCAATAAAAAGCAGTAGAAGATGTGTCAAAATTTTTTTCAAGAAGAAAATTTCAGTTTTTATCTTAGTTTTATACACCATCGCTTTTTTATATTATCATTTTATGATTATTATTACTAACACTATTATTGTAATAAAACTAATAGTTATAATAACCATCATGGGCAAATCGTAATCGATATCATCACTCGACTAGCTCTGGCTACACACACACACATAAACATCACATAAATATTCCTTGTTGTTGTGGGTGGTGATCAATATATTATGATGAGCTGGTTAAAGCTCATATCTCTCCATAATGAAAATATTTATCTATGATGATACGTAAACAAATAACAGGGGGGAAAATAGAAAACATTTTGTGAATGATAAATGTGGAACAGTTTTCATACATTTCCGTGTGTGTGTGTGTGTGTGAATGAAATTTATGCAAATTTATGGTTTTTTGTTTATTATTTTTTATTGTGAATATTAACTTGTTGGTTGGTTTTGATTAGGTGTAACAAATAAGCCTATAAAAAATTTGTATTTAGCTTTATAATTGGAAATGTAAATCTATGTTAGTTTTGTTTTTGGTTAGATATGTATTTCGAAGGTTGAGTACACGGTTTTATGGCAGTCCATAAAAACTTATTATTTTGCAGCATTCTGAACATAAATTATGCACAACAACATTATATAAAGTTCGCTTAAATAATACATAGTTTTGAACTAAATATAATTTTTTTTTTATCTCAAGCTTTTAATTTAACTTTAAAGCTTCCAGGCACACAGAAACATTATAAAAAGAAAACTGGAGAAAACTTCTAAAATAATGATAATCATATAGCCTACCTGCACAAAAAAAGGGAAAAGAAAAACTAAAATATTTATTCTAAATGGTGATTACTTTGGAATGAAACAGATAGTGTAGTAGCAGATGAAAAAAGGGGGCTTTCCATAACTTTGTGCTCTATATAAAAAAAAAAAAAAAAAAAAAACGGAAATAAAATGGTTTGGGAGATAAAATCATCAATGACTGTATGAATGATTATGATGACAAAAAAGCAAACACAAAATTATGATGTGGGTAAGACAAACGACGAATGAACATAAGAAAAAAATTATCAAAAATACTTTTTTTTTTTTTTTTGATTAACCAACAAACGCAAAAACACATTCATCGGAAAAAGCAGGATAGGCTAGGCTAACAGTTTATAACTGATTTGGTTAGCTAAAGGATAATGTTTTGTACTATTAATTCGAGTAGCTACCATTTTAGATATTTCGGCTCACCTCGCACACACTAAAATTAGTTTAGCTTCGAACAGTGACGAGTTAATCCAAAATAGTGACTGGAAAATAAAGATGAAATTCAAGATCCGATAAGCCTACCAAAACCACTTACAACGAGAAGGAGGATTCTACAGGATAAGATTCAAGAGGGTTACATTCAACGGATCAGGTCCACAACCCTCTTAACGATTGTAAAAGTAGAATAAAGAGTGAATAATGAGGGATTTTATTCACTCAGAATTCATACATTTACATTTTTCATTCATTAGTCATATACACATCATTCATCATTCAGTGAATAATGAGTGAAAATTGAGGGAATAATGGGTGAAATCATTATTAAACAGTGATACCGAGCGAATTCACAGTGAATAAGTGAAAATGACACAGTGAAATAATGATATTATAATGTGTGGGTAATCTGCGTTCAGAGAATATAGAGGGAGTAATAAGTGAATGAAGAGTTAATAATTAATGGACAGTCGGTAATAATCAGTGAATAATGTAATAAATTGTGAAAAATGATTGAAAGCATCATTCATCAGTGAATAATGTGGATTACGCATTACTATTCTACAAAAACCTGCTCAATTATTGCGCCATAGATATCGTCTCGACAATCTTTAAAAATCTGATGACTTGGAGCAAGGTGACGTTATAGTCCCTCACGCTCCTTTCCTTGGGTCATGACGGGTGACTCATTTTAATCGACGGATCCAAATATCTCCTAAAATACGCCACCGGTTTCGAAAATTGTGGAAAATTTTACGACAGAAGTTAACAGTTTAAAAAGCACTGAGAACCTGTTGATTCGAATTTGAGAGTTTTCGTGGCCATCTAAAGTCAATTTTCAAGGTCATTTGAAGGTTAAGGAAATTTTTTCAACCTAAAAACCTATTTTGAGACGGGATTTGTGAAGAGCGAGAATTTGCAAATAACATTGAGAAGGTTAAATCAAGGTTAAATATTTACAAGTACTCATGTGCTGTTAATTTAGATTTATGAGCTTTTTATGCATGATATATGTAAGTGTTTGGGGGCTAAAAACCACTTAAAGTTGTTCAAAACATGACTTTTTAGCGTCATAAGATCATCGCTGAAAATGAAGGATTTTTTTTTGTTTTTTGGAGTAAATCCCTTCGGTAATAAATCTAGGATTGAAATCATTCATTTATTAAACTTTTGACATTGTGAGTTTAAACCTTTGTTAATTAAAAAGGAAAACCGAATGAAAATACAAATTTTTGAACTTTTTGGGTCGAGGTTATATCTGTGGCAAGTAGGTCTTAAAACCTATGATGAGCACTTACGAAAAAATATTTCACATTTACCTTCCACTTTCTCCCACATTCAGATTAAAATTAAATGCAGCGCGCCAGCCCAAATACGTTACTTTTATTCTATTTAGGTTAGTTTTAAAATTTTTAAATTTTGAATAAATCTTATGGATTAAGGTATGATTTACGAACAATGTAGAATCCCGGGTCAATCCCAGAGAATTCTTGGTTATATAGTTAAGCCAAGCATCACTATTAGTGATGAAATGAAATTTTTTTAGATCTTAATGTCTGCTGGAACTGCGTCAACTTTATAGGTGAGAAAGTTACGTTTTTCGCGGGCAGTACTAAAAATCTTATCTTTAGGGGACGTTGTAATGGGTTTTCTACAGTGCTTACTCTCAAAGTTCTTTTTCCACCTTCCCGCACGATTTCTAGCTATTGTAAATCCAGCAATGACTTCAAAATGACTGTCATTTTTGATTTTCTCTTTGTTATTTTGATTGTTAAAACGTTCTCACGTTCTCACAAGGTAGGTATGTAGTGTGTTACGAAAAATTTACATTTATTTTCGCCGCTACAAGATTTTCCTCCTGGTTCGAAATCCTTATAGTGTCTTGAGTTGAAATCTCACGGACTATTACCACAAGTATTCCGTAATTTAAGCTCACTGATTAAGAATCAGTATGTATTGGGTTATTCAATGGACCTTTGACCTTTTATGTGATCCACATGAACTATTAAGTGTGTTTAGTTTTTGAGATAATTGTTTTAGTAAATCTTAAGAAGCTGTATTTGGATACAAACTTGTTTCTTTCTATATAAATTCACCGGTAACCTACCGCGTTGAAGTTATCGCAGACTTTCATCCCAGGAAAATGTAAAACTACCTCCTGCAATACAAGTGTAAACGTATTTAAAGCGCATCCCACACTTTTTTTTACTAAACAATTGAAAGTGTGCTATTTCGGTACAGTATAATTGGCGTTTTTTACTATGAGAAGCCAACACATTTAATGATATAGCAAAAATCCTAACAAGCAACCAGGGTTCAGAATTGGCCCAGAGGTGCTCAATAGACTCTTTAATAAACTGATATAACAATTTTACCGCCGCCTTAGTCTCGACCAGAAGAGTTTTTCCATTTTTGAATACGAGGAAAACATTTTTATAATAAATGATAATCTTGTGATGGGTTTTTACGCTGGTGTTGTCGAAGGTAATTTCAGATTTTCTTGGGATAAAAATCTGGGATAACTTCAACGTGGTGGTAATCTTATCAAGGCGGTGGTAAGCACCCTATGACATCAAGTAATTATTTAAAGTCTTCAAAAGCCCCGGTGGATCAGCCAGCCCCTTTGTCCCCCGTATTGCCGGGGTTCTACACCATCATTTTCCTAAAGTAACAGCTTTAACTTCACCATGGAATTTCCTTTACACTTTACCGGAATACATTTACGTCCAATTCTTCATCTAACAATTGAATTAAAATATTGTTTTCAGAATGAGGAGTTTTTACTCGCAACTATCGATCAAAAACCAACTCAAAAGATTAATTCATTTAAGCACTTCGTGTTGTTCAATCCCCAATTACTGTCACCAAAATTAAATACTTTGTAGAAAAATTTATTCGCTGTCTGCTTCACTGGTTTGCGGAATTGGCAAATGGTATTTATTACACGAGTTGAAAATATTGGAAAATTCACAAGCATCGTAAATACATCTTACTTTCCTCCCTTAGATCAGCATTTTAGAAGGAAATAAATCTTCTGGCCAATATTAAGGGAGGCGGGAATACTTGTTCTTTCTGAAACCGAAATATCGCTACGACGGTACTTTTAATTATATTTGTAGTGGAAATTCCAACCAAACTGGTTTCAAAATTGGCTTACAGGTAATCAAAACGCGACATTTTAGTCACACAGTTTAACAGATAACTCAAATATTCATAAGACCAACACTTCCAGAAACTCTGTATATGACACTCCACTCTACATTTTACCAGCAATCTAACTTGTAAATCGGTAATGACTCTAAAGTTAGCCAAGGAAGAGCTACCAAAGTATCACCCATTAAAAAGTACGATCAAGCTGTTTCTGGTGTCATCTAGTTGATATATTTATAAATCTCTAAATTTATAAATAGTATTTCTTCGATCAATTTTAGTTTTGGCTGTTGGTATTTTCTTAATTTTTAGAGCTCGTTGTTTGCCCCCATGAAATTGACTCTTTTTGACACGAAAAACGTGTTTCAACGCAGCAATAAACGCTTCTCAAGTCAGGTTACTTTTTAATTCTAAATGAACGTATTTAATAGCCATGCATACAAATAATGCAACACACGAAATTTCTTCTGTTGCTTGACTTAATATAAAATGGTAAAGCAGAGGGAGCTTTACTTTGCTCTTTGCCATTAATCATATTATTCTCAATTTCACTATCGATTATATGTCATTGGGTTGTAACAAAAATAAACATCTAGACAGTTGAATGCAATTCTGTTAACCGAATATAAATGTCTTACAATTTGCTGATAAGAGTGTTCGGCTACGACTGCTCCCAACCTAACTGAAAATTTTAAAAACAATTCCACCAAATTTTTCTGTAAATTTGATCTTGCAAGGAGAATTTCGTTTAACACTATACCCGTGGTAATTTTGCATAAAGCATCAAATGCTACAAGCAGTTTGGTAGTTGACCTGCACTCCTTCATTTCGGTATGATGAGATAAAAATTTTTTTTTCATTATTTTTATGAGGTATTTTACTCCAGGAAGTTGGTATCATAATATCCCATCGCAATGCCATGTATTCTAACATAAAATTCTGCTATTCTGTTTTATACTTCGGATTTTTTACAAACTTCCGTTACATTGCATTAGTCTACGCTTGGCATTAGCAGAAGGATCACAGAATACTCAAAATTTTTTTTCGTATATCAATAGATCAAAGTGACCTGGTCAATTGAATTCTGGATCGGTTAACTTATGATCCCAAATACCAGGATTAGATGGCAGAGAAATGTTTATTGTAAAGTTGGCATCATAGTATAATTTAAGGCTTACTTTGTTTCAGCAGGTGTGGTTAATAAGCCATGTATTAAGACTTAAGAATATGCTTTACACTTAATCGATATATACAGGGCTCTGAAATAAACGCCTGAAGCAATGCTTGTAAAGCAATGTTATTATCCGCTATATAATTTAATAAGCATTCACGCCGTTGCCACCACAATTAAATGGTTCAATTTATAACCTTGGTATACCCTGTTGTGACTCTTGCTTTCATAAAATGATTTTTGTTGTCCAATGAAATGTCCCAATGTTGTAATTTAGGCTTAGTTTTCACATGATCAATCATACATATTCTGTAAAAGCAAACAACTCGCTTTTCTATAATCTATCCATTTATATTTCGAGCGAATAAACGGTCATCAATATGTTTTGCAAGAATTTTTGTAAATTATTAATTTCTTATTGGTGAAAAACTACGATAGTTTGAACTACAAAATATTATTATTACCATCAAACTAAAGTTAAGTTTTTCGCTTTTCAGGTTCCACTATTATTTGTTTACGGTTTAGATTATGCTAAATTTTGTCTGTTATCCATTTGGGGAATCGGTGCTATATTTGATAAAAAACGAAGGAAAATTTGTTTTTGTTTTTATATCGTTCGGTCTGTTATTATTCATTAGTTTATTGTGGCATGAACATAATGTTTATGTTGACAAACAATTTAATTTACCATTGATAATTCACAAAGAAGATGAATTCAAAATAAGGTCGGTCCTAATATAAGATAAGTAGACGGTCAGCCGGGTCGTTTTATTGTTGTAATTAAAATGAGGTTGGATTTGTTATCATTCTCAAAAATTTTGAGTAACAGATATACTTGGTGGAATTTACAAGAGCCCATTTCTGGATAAGAGAGTCACCTCAAGTGAGTTCTAGATTTTGTAAAACAGCGATTCCATATGACAACTAGTTTGTTTTGATCTACTTTGATTTTGACAAAAATTGCTGAAAATGTTCTTCACCTGAAATAACTCAACTTATATTAGCAGAGTCCTTTGCCCTTTCCTATATTTTTTCAATTTCCTTAAAAACCGAAACTTTTAAAGTGCTCGTTCTCAAAAACTTCGTAACGTTAGAAGGAACAGACTTCCTTTATATATATAATGGTGTTCTTTTTATTTTTCAATTAATTTTTGTCGAAGTAAAAGCGTGTTTGTCTGAAAAATGCCATTTTTGGTGACCTGTGACATAAGGGGTCACCACTTTTTATATATTTTTCTGAAAGCTTATTCACCTTAAAATCAAAACAATATACATATATAGTTATATATAGTATTAAACTTATTAATTATCACATGTAATTATGGAGATTTTATTTCGCAGAAGCTAGTATAACAATCAATTTATGGTTTCATTGTATTGCAAAAAGTATCTGTTAATGAACGTTCTGTAAGTAAAAAAGGAGAGCGATTTTCTCTTTACCAAGAAATTAGTTAACCCGTCAATTTGACGAATTTTCGGATAAATAGGTACACCACATTTGAAATCTGTCAAATTGATTTGTTCCGTAAATCTAGTGTTACATTTTTTTAAGTTTATTTTAAATTTGTAATTTTCATAAAATTTTTGTACTTCCGAACAATGTGAAACATAATAGTTTTAACTTGCAGAAAGTTCGGTAGATAGGGGATGTATGTATGTTTGGGCATTCTAAAAATTATTTTTCACAATGTTACCTCATATATGAGTGATGCCGCGTATTTCAGCTAGTTATTGAAGAAAGTCCCAAGATTTTTAAGTGCCAATATGAATGCCGAATCAAGCGGTGGACTTATAAACGCGCTTTCCAGTTTTAAAATTTAAATTTTCCTATTTGTTTGTTATATTCTCAGTGATATGATGAAGAAAACACAAAAAAAAAACATCGAAAATTTAAACTTCTGCCAGCGGCTCCTCTTTAAATATGCCAAAATTAAATCGTGTCGGAAATTATTAAATTCTAGGAAAATTAGAAGGGAATTAGCCATCAAAATGAAAATTTTTTTTTTTTTAGAAAACCCAAAAAAAAGGAAATTTATGAGATGAAATTTTTAAAGCTTTAAATTATTTTACTTGCCTTGCCTTATACATACATGCATACAGACATATTTAAAAGAACCACATATATACACATTCAACAAGGTTACCATAAAATCTTATTTATGTACACAAACAGAAAATTTAAAATTCTAAAATCCTTTTTGGGTTGCGCATAACGCATTATATTGATTTCCTGTTGTGTTCTGTGAAACATACAACAAAAAAAAAAAAAAGTTTTTATAATATAAATAAATTATTAAATCTCTCCTATATACTCGTACCTAGTCTAAAAAAAATATATATAAAATGCCTTGGAGGTTTTTGCGTACTTCAAAAGCAAAAAATAAAATATTCGAGCTGGTATTGATTTAAAATTCGCCTAATCTAAATGTCAAAATATATTTCATTTTATTTTTTTTTTACATATTTCCAGGCTGTTCAATGAAAGGATTATGTCAATCAACATTCGTATCACTCTAAAGAGCTAATGAAAAGGTATTTTTATTTTTTTTTTATGCTAAATATCTTTGACAAACGTATTTATGTCACTTATGAGTTTTTTTTTTTTTTTTTAACAAATATTTTTATTATATGTAATTTCAAACGGCAATCAATTTATACAAATTTACCCTTCTCTAAGTATATTTATTTATACGTTTATTATACACGGGGGTAAATATCGTGAAATCGTAATCGAATTAAGAAAACGATGAGAAAATAAATCATCGATTTAGTTAACGACACAACAATAAGTATTTATGCTGCCGTATACAAATAAATATTTGTCGTTTTTTACTTGTTGCGTATCGAGCGAGCAAAGCCAATAAATTCGATAAAGTTTTCGATACTATATGGATGACGGTGTATATATAAATCTTTATTAGTCTGTATAGACGAGTTAAATATTTGTAGAACGATAAAATAAAATAAATTATAGAGCACAACTTGCTATAAATATTTATTTTACTTCACGAAAAATCCGTGAATAAAGTGGAAAAATATATTATTTTGCTTCTTTCATCTATTAATAAATAAATAAATATTATTTAAGAAAGTCAATATTCTACATCTCTATATATGTACATATTTAATTTATATACATAATTGTTTGTTTAAAAATTAAATAAATTAATTTCTGGAATTCAAATAAATTGTTGCTGCGGTTCTCGGGAATATTAATAGTGCTGGAAGATTAATTGATTTACGAATTAACCTTATTTTTGGTGTTATTTGCTTATGGAAATTGGTCTACAGGGTTGGTTATATAAAAACGATTTTCTTTTATTTGCGTATTTTATTTGAAACGAAAGAATGAAAATATGTATAATGCTTTGGGGGATAATATTTGGATACAAACGAACAATAAAAATGTATAAATTAGAAAGTTTTAATATCAATTAACTTCTTCTTTATTCTCTAAAATACATTTGATAAGAGATCTCCATAATGAAATTTATAAACTTTTCTTAAAATTTTAGGATATTGCATTATTCTGTTTGCATTAATCATAATTATGTGTTATTTGATTACCTAACCAAATTTTCCTCCAACACCAGAATGAAATAAACAAACAAACTGTGGTGAATTTTTCCACAATAATCTTAGTATATCTTGGGGTGGCTTATTCTACAAATATAAATTAACTAGCGGCCAACGGCCTCAATGTACCGAAATATATTGTAACTGATGCTTTTTTAAAAATCACGTGTCAAAATTATTAAAAAGATGTTTTTCAACTACTTTTTTTGGTCTGCTTAAAATTCCACAAATGTTGCAATCAACAAATTTTCGTGAAATCAAATCATTTATATGGGACCGGAAGTCGTGTTTGAATTTTAAGACTTTCATGTTTTGAATAGGTAACACCGAGTAAAACAGACAATTTATGGAACATCATTTTGTTTTGTTGTTGTTATTTCGTATGATACAAGGAGTTAAATATTCCAATGCACTTGGTGTTGTATTTATTGCTATAGAAAACAACTAATTATCCGAAAATTTTAAAATTTGCCTCATTTTAAAGATAAATGAATAGGGATTACAAAATAATTATAAAAAATGTACCATCTTAATTTTTCAAAATGTCCGCCGAAACATTCTTTTTATATTTTATATTTTTTCTTATTTAGTTCTTTTAAGCATACTAAAAAATCAGCGCAATATCTCGTTTCGTTTTCTTGCAAAATACGTTTAAGTATGACAATCTACAGACATATTTTTTATACTTAAACGGATTTAGCATGAAAATGAAATGAGATGTTGCTATGATGTTTTAGTATGTTTAATAGAATTAAATGAGGAAAATATAAAAGAAAAAAAGATGCAAATTTGAGAAAATGGGAAAAGAAAATTTCGACGGCCATTTTGAAAAAGAAGAAGTGAAGGATGGTACCATTCTTATAGTTATTATAATTATTAATTATTTTATACTGAAGAGATTTTATTGATGAAGGGATCTGAAGAAACCAATAGATTAGGAAAAATGTCCTCCATATTCTGTTACCTTGAAAACTTCCTTGAAAAACTTTCCCTGTATCTTTTAATATCTTTATTGCGGGCTTCCTGGGCTTCTTCGCCGAGTTGGCCAATTGGAAGAAGTGCATAATCCAATGTTTCTATACTATGAATTAATATTTTATGCACGGTGGTTGGCACCATAGGTACAACTCCACAAATTTCTTGGCAGTATCAGGGCAATAATTTTTGAAAGAGTTTGTTTTTATAGAGTAGCCATTAGAAATTGTTAACAAAATATTGCGAAAACGTTAAATTATTTCTTCATTTACTTTTATATTTTATGCCTAAATTGCAGGATCTCAGTTTCGGTTTAACCACGAATAAACTCATTTGACATCTGAACATTTCTTACATGTTTTTCTTATATGAGAGGTGGAGTAAACACTGAAAAAGGCTTATCCACGCACGTAAAGTTGACAACCCAAACTATACTACAGTTTGTCCGATTTGTCCTGGACTTCTTTATTAACAACCAGATCAATGTTGTTTAAATTCTTAGAAGTAAGTCCACACAAGTAGCATCTCTGTGTTGATTGTATTTTCAGAGGCAGCATTACAAATTTTTCCATCGATCATGGTAAATGCTAAGGTATGTTTGACAAAAATACTGGTATTTTCAACATTAACTGTGGTCGCAGTTAAGGATTATATTTATATTTGACTTCCTTGGAATATGGTTCACTTGACACTAGCTGCAGAAGAATAAGCGAAGTCAAAAAAATGTTTGCATCAGAAACGGTGGGGTCAGAAAATTTTGTATGTATTCGCTCATGCCAGAACTTCCATCGAAACCCAATTTGGTAATTAGATAAAGATTGGCTAATTCATTATTGTCTAACGCCTCCACAAACTCTTTTAGACCCTGAAATAGACGGACAACAAAGGTGTAAAGGTGCTTCTGCGAGTGATTCGGTAGCAGTACTCCTTTCGTAGTTGGGATAAATATTACTGCTATTCTCTTTGGCTGCTTTTCAAATGAGGTTATACTGGAATTTTTATGATTTAGCTTCAACAACTGTTGATAAAGCTTTATCAGAAGAATGTGGAATAACAGTCTGACTAATTTTGGGGTAGGCTGTACAAACACAACTCGACAAATTCCATTTGCTTTTGTACTGAGAACAAAATGTTGCCAATGTTTGTTTTGTTTCCGTTGATAATTCAGTACTTCCCGTAACTCTTCGGATTTCATCATGAAGGAAATTACATTTTTCTTGGAAATTGGTCACTGGACAATTTCTTATTAATTCAACTAGTTCGTTTGTTCTCGAAAAGGAAACGTTACTACACTGCAAACCTGCAACAAAAAAAGTAAACTTACTCGGATGTACACTTTATGGTATAATATAAGTTTCGTATTAAGGTGCTATTCCACTAGAAAAATTGACTGATAGTTAATATTAGTAAAATTATACTCTAGTAGAATATTTCAGGCAAGCATTTATTTCGTCCGTTGGTGTTGATCGAGGAATTACAGGTAATGTTTGCCTGAAATCTCATGCAAGCAATATTATTGCATTCCCAAATGATCTGGAGCCTCGAGCGATTTTTCGTGTGCCTTTGTGCATTAATCCCAAACAATAAATTTGAACTTCTGCAATACTTTTTCCATGCCGGATTCTTTGCAAATGTTGTACGTGGACGTTTCAATGAATTGCATGTTCAATGTCGCATCTATTCCGGACGACGCAAGAGCTCAGGCTATGTCATTTTGAGATCGAATTGTCGCAAGAATCAATCTAATTAGGAATGTTTTACCAGTTCCTTCTAAGAAGCAGATTTTTCCAACCCTATTATTGCCAGTTTGCATTATTTGATCGTAAATGCCTTTTTGCTCAAGCATTAGCTTAGGAATATTTGATTTTACATACAACAAAAGATCACCTGTGTTCTAATTTTATTCACGACCCAATTCTACATCGAACAAAGCAGCAGCAGATCGATTCGACGATGGCATTACCAATTGATTGAGAACTTTGTTCGCGATTTTTTAGCACAAACCTTGAATCATTATCAACCCTTAGTTGTAAATTTCTGCTGTGATCTTCATAAAAATGAGTGTGGATTAACTCTGTTTTAGATGAAGGAGGAAGAGCAGGCGGTCAATATGATTGCAAGCTATGCATGAATTTGATTTGGACGTGACGTGTTGCACACGTCATTATGGTACACTTATCAACAGCACGCGAATAAAGAATCATTTATCTTAATTGAGATGCACGTTGTACAGTTTGCCTATCGTAGTTTCGTTGAATATGCCAGGTTGTCCGTCGACTCGCTCTTCTTATTTGTGTCGTTCAAATGATTTTCTACCCATATTCCATGTGTAATACCTAGGCACTTCCGAATGCAGCAGTGTTTGTAGCCGGTGGATTCAGGGCTATTTGTTGCACATTTACAGCTATGAAATAAATGCATTGTCCATTTTCTAGAAGTACTGCTAAGTGAAATGAAAGAATTCGCTATACAGCTTCATTGCACTTATGTACCTTCCAGCCTGATACTGTACGATTTCACGCCAAAAACTGTCATGTCACTGCCTTTATTTACGTACTTACAAATGTGTTTAATCGATTTAACGGAGTTACAGTATTCCACGATTATGATCGCTTTAAATGTTTTTGATAGCAAAGGCAAATATGGAACAACCTAGCGGTTGACTACTGCTGATCTTCTTCTGTATAAAGAATATTCATCGTTTCCTTTAAGTGGGTTAGATGATAATACTCGCAGATATCGTTTAGAGCATTTTCCGTTTATCATGTATGGTGAATTTAGACTTAACAAGGTCCTTGTATCAAATTTTTTGTTACAACTTCGTGCAAATGTATATCTACGTCGGCATCGGGTATTTCAGCGCATATTATATCGTCGATTTCGTTTGAAGTGATTTTGTTATAGAACCAGATTAGTATATGTGCTTGTGGCGATCCTCTCTTTAGTCATTCCGACTGAGTACATTCAGCAGCGCAAAGACCAAAACATTTCATGTTTTTCATGTAGGTAATTAGAGATGTTGTATATCGTCTCAAGCCGTTGGACGCCTGTAGTGACGAACATACGCAATTGCATCATAAGCGAACTCATGCATATGACGTGGACCGCCTATACATGAAGATGGCAAAATCATTAGTCTTCAAACTTTAGTTGTATGAGCAATGTTTTAAAAAAAATCCCCGCCACCACGTCATCAACATCACAAACGTTTGCTCGATGGAGCATAATTAAAGCGCGATAGGGCTTATCATGCATTTGTATCCCGCATCACCTAATAAAAAATAACCTGGAGGACGAAATTTTGGAATGTGTACTGGTTACTAATTATTAACACCCGTTGATCATGCTTGGATCGTTGGTTGGGATAGCAAACTGCCTGTAATTGGATTGAGTAACCAAGTTTTCTATTGATATATTGATCAGTACATACAGCTTTAATAAATATGAGTGTCTTAGCCTTTCTACCAAATTTTCTGGAAGATTCTGCACTATGTCGAGCGACGGCTTCTCCAGAAAAATCAAATATTTGTGTATAATGTTTTTCATTGTATTTTTGGGCAGGACCATGGCTTTCGATTCCACACGGTAACTGGTACCAGAGGTGAACCAAAACAGAAAAATAATTACTTCCGCTTTCCTATCCCAACCGTCGGTTTTATGAGGAAATAACTAATTTATGAAAGGATTGGGGCGTAATTCTTATGTTAGACTTAGTTTCGTCAAAATTACCATTTAAAATTTTGACAATAATGGGTGGCTAACTGACTGTCCTCACCTGCAAATCAAAAGGTAATTGAATACCAAATTTTAACCAACTTTTGTAGAATATACAAAAGTTGGGCAGCCTCACTGCACAAAAAAATAATTAAAGAAAATTTCCGCGTTTCCATTACATATAATATACACTCATATAGGAAACAAAATAAATTTTAGTCAACGGTTCTTACCCTCCAAACCATTTTTATTTCTAGAGAATTGGTAAGCCAATTGAGGTAAATGTGTACTAAAAATAAAATTTACTGTACTAAATGATTTAGCCGACTATTTAGCCGAAACCTGACAAATTCTTGATATTTATTTGAAAAAACTGCACACACGTATTGATGTGACTGACAACTACATAAATGTACCATCGATTAATGTCAACATTTGTACTATTCGGGCACAGCCTTAGTATATTAAATCTATAAACATATGTTTTGTATAAATGCAATATGTTCACATACAGATATTCGAGTATTTGGGTAGTTAAGATATGAGATTTTTATTTATTTTATCTATCTACATTATCTGCGGTATATGATCTAATTCGCGCAAATATTTTTGACTAGCACCTGGCCGATAAAATTAAATCATGAAGTAGCAGAGTATTTTTTTTTATTATAATTTACGGTTAAAATCGAATAAACTTTTAATTAGTTTTTTGTTTATCTCTCATACGAATTTCTTACCGATAGCATTCATCAGCCGCAATGTATGCGGATGCGGGGAAAAAAACTTACAACTTAATCAATTATAGACTAATTATATCCATTAGTAGAACAATAAAAATGACATAACCAGGCAAACAAATCATACTATTATATACACTCTAACCATAATGAGTTCTATGTATAAGAACGTATGTATATAGACAAATAAGAACACGTACGAAATACATTTTCTTTAAGACATCAACAACAACTTGTATAACAGATTTTTTTTGTATTTTTATTTTTTTATTCTTATCTTTCTTAATAAGTCAATTTAACAAATTGAAAGAAAATTCCATGGAAAAGCAACAAAACGAAAAATGGAAATACGCACACAAAATTCAGTTGAATCTTAATTCATCGTTTGTGTTTTTAATTCTGTATAAAATGTAGACGCAAACATTTTTCCATTTTTCTTCGTATGTTCTTGCGCTGAATATTGATTAAACTTTATAAATTCAACAGTATTTTCTCTGCAAAATCGTCTTAATCTATATACGATACATAATCAGATGTATGGTTTTCAATTTTCGTGGAAATTGGAATACAAAAAAATTGGAAGTACGTCTAAATAAAAGTATTCTTTACAATCATCAACTTTGTTTGGGTTTGATATTTTTATATTGCGTCAGTATAACAATATAATAGGGCGTTTTGGGCTTTATTTATTTATTGACATCATACACTCATAACAAAGAACATACTATACCTAAATCTATCACCAAAAAAGGATTGTCATAAATATGTGTGAAATTTAAAAATTGTGATTTTATGTTTCATGTTTTATTCAATTTCCAAATCTATAGCCACATATCTAGGAAGAGACGCAGATAAATTAATTCTGTTATATGGGTACGTGAATTTTATCTGAACATTTTTCGTAGGCTTACTACGTTACGGAATATAATTTATATCTTGGATCTTGCTAGATTTGAAATAATAATACATAATATTTCCTTCTATCGTGTATCACAAAATGAAAGTTCGCTAAAGGCATTGTGTATTGAGCTTTTATTTTCACTTCAAATATAAAAAAAAGTCATAAAATGGAAATGAAAAAATTTGTACTTTTCGTCTGTGTAGGAGTTAAAAATCAATATATTCTAATTTGTTTTTTCTGTTATCAGATTATTCGTTTGGAAAATTTTGGATGTACAGTGTTATACGTATAAATATAGTTCAATAATGCAATTGAAGTTTATTTGTGTCATATATTTATCCGGTATGTAAATTGAATGTGCTTTTGCTATGCAAAAATGAATTTAACATCAAAGAGCATGTTAAAATATTTAAATATGTAAATATAGATTTCTGAGTTTAAAGTCTTCAAAATCAATGAATTGCTATTTTGTTCTCAATAATGTATTCTTTCGTCTTTTACGTCACTCCTAAACAAGGTAATCCAAACATCGTTTTTAAATGATTTCCATGAAAAGCAACAATTATTTTTGAGTACAAGGAAACTGATTCTAGCCATCCTACTTCAAAGCACAAAAGCTAACAAATTCGACGCAATAAGGATTTGAATAGTAAGTATTTTGTATTTTTGTTATAATAACCAAACAACCAACGTTATCATCACCTGTCCATATAATTGCCCAAATCGAAAGTAAGTTGTTGTTGGGATCCGTTCTAACTAGGGGCGGATTATACTGTAGACAAAAGAGTTAATTGCATAGTGAAGTAATGAGTTCTAAATAAGCCATCTTTTTCCATTAATCATTAATATATTGAAAACTGAGCCAGAATATTTTGGATGACTAACATAAATCAAAAAGAAAAAAAAATTGACGCCTGTTATTAAGCAAATTTCTTACAGTTTTTTTTTTAACTTTTTGTTGAGAATATTGTTGAATTTTTTCTGAGATATTTGCAAAATAAATTTTCTGGTTCATGGAAGCTGCCACTTTTAATTGGACGATTTTCACTAAAAACCACTGGCAGCAACCAATTTATTAGAAAACTTAAATATGAAGTCTCAGTTTGACTGGTTAGCCTTCGAAACCTAATTTGTCGGACTCGACGATTTAAAAATCGTAAAATTTAGAAATTTTGCGATAAAATCAGCTTGAAGGGGGGTACTTGGAGAAAATAAATTCTTGCGTAGACCGTATCGCGCAGCTACTCAAAACAGTTCTGGGAGGAACAAGAAAATTGATTAAACAAAAGTTTAGATTACTTGATCCGATGATTACCAATTACAAAATGAATACTGAGTTGGGAGCTATAGGCAAATTCTCCGCCTATCACACATCAATTTGACCGCAATAAGCAGTTATTGTAATCCATCACAAACGAATTCACCTGCTTTAGAGTTACCCCTGCATGTCGGTTTTGTATATCTTGTATTTTGAATTAAAGTTACGAAACAATTTTCGAAACTCGTATAATGTTTACTTATTTGACCACCAGGCGTTCTGATTTTAGAATTTGGTATTTTTTGAGTTTCTCAAATTTTGAAGTTGGGTTGCGTCATGTTTTACCGAATTGCGAGAAACTTTCTTAAGAGAGAATCAAAATATTTGCGAAGCAATTTTTATGGTTACGATTGCTACTTGTTACTACGAAAAATTGTTAGCATTGTGTGTTTTGAAAACAAACTGGGCCTATATGTCTGCAAAAAATGAAAATTGAAACTAAAATTTGCCTGGTAAAGTCATATTTTTCTGCTTGCGAATTGCGATTTGCTAGATTTTGGTGTATTTAAGATTTTCGATATTATTCGATTTAATTTGGATTGTAGCATTGTAACTCAATGCTGGGATGAGGTCTTCCAGTTATTTTTTTCGAGAAAGATTTCCTTTTGCTTGCCGTTAGCATGAGAGATTTCATGATTATTCTAGGATTCTAAGTTTGTTCGAGATTTTCAAGAAGATTCGAAATTGTTTGAGAATATCTCGATTATTCTAGAATTACAAAATGATTTGAGATTATTCGAGTCCCTGCGAGTTTTTTGATATTAAACACAAATATGTAAAGCATAGATAGATTAAGGTGATAAATCGATATTTTATTTGATTTTTAAGCTTCTTTGAAATTTGTTTGGTGTTAAATATTATGTAATAAAAATTGTTGGCTTGGAGTTGGATTAAGCATAGCACTGAGCTACATGATCTTTAGAAATGAGATTATCAAAATTCAAAATTTTTGGAATTTAGGATTAATCTAACTTTCTGGAATTTAATAGGATCGAAGCTATTCGAAATTTGAATTCGTGAGTTTTCAAGATTATTGGAGAGGGATTCCAAATTTCCGGGATGTTACAGAATTAAATATTTCGCGATATTTAAGCTTTCCGTGACAATGATACATTCTAAGTAGGGACCGTTTAATATTTTTGTTTTTAAATTTGAATTCTTCATAATAAAGAATAAACCTGATTATACTCGTATTTGTAATTCGGCAATGATGGTACTTTAAAGAAGAGGAGGGATGAACATTTTTATGTTCATGCCTATGTTATAGTTCTTTCGTTTATACATCTAGAATCACCTTTACCAAATCCAGCAAAAGTTACCGATTACAAAGTCGGCGAATATTACAGCTCGGTGAACTAAAAGTTGCAAGTGTACTGCATTTTGAACTACTCAATCATTCACTAAGGTTCCCAGATGAAACGGCACATAATAAAACGATGCACCGACAAAACAACAGACGAGGAAATGACGCAAAAATGAAGGGGCATCCTAACAAAACGACTCACGATGCATAGAATAAAGTAACAATATGAAACATATTTTTTGGAAATGGAAGATAATATTCTGGAAAAAAGAAATTTAATTTTAAAATTAAAATAGAAATTGAATTTCTGAGAAAGGAGAATTAAAATTAAAATATTCTGGAGAACTCAGATTTAATTTTAAAATCAGAAAGGAATTACATGAAAAAGGAGATTTAATTTCAAAATTGTCTAGAGGAGGAAGATTTAAATTAAATTTAGACTGAAAATATTTTCAATTTAAAAAAGTTCTGGAAAAGGGAAAATTAATTTTAAAATTAAAATGGAGTTTCTGGACATGGAAGATTTAAATTAAAATATCCTAGAACAGGAAGATCTAATTTCAAAATGTTCTGGAAACCCCAGATTTAATTTTAAGAACAGAATGGAATTACTTAAAAAAGAAGATATAATTTGAAAATTTTCTGAAAGAGGAAGATTTAAATGAAAAGTGGAATGGAAAAGGGAAATTTAATTTTAAAATATCCTGAAAGAGGAAGATTAATTTTAAAAAGTTGGAATGAAAATATTTTCAATTTTAAAAAGTTCTGGGAAAGTGAGAATTAATTTTAAAATTAAAATGGAAAAATGGAATTAGTTGAAAAGGAAGTTTTAATAAAAATTAGAATGGAAATGGGAAAGGAAGATTTAATTTAAACTATTCTGGAAAAGGACGCTTTAATTTTGAAATATTCTGAAAACCCCAGATTTGATTTTAAAATCAGAATGGAATTACTTACAAAAGGAGATATAATTTGAAAATTTTTTGGAAAGGAAGATTTAAATTAAAATTAGAACGGAAAAGGGAGATTTAATTTTAAAATTAGGACATAATTTCTCGAGAAGGTAGATTTAATTTTGAAAATATCCTGAAAGAGGAAGATTTAATTTAAAATTAGAATGGAAATGTTTTTATTTTTAAAAGTTCTAGAAACGTCAGAATTTATTTTAAAATTCTTGAAAAGGGAGATCTTAATTAAAATTGTAATATAAATAAATTCTAAAATATTCTGGAAAAGGGAGTTGTAATTTAAAGTATTTTGGAGAACGGAAATCTAAGTTAAAATTAGACTAGAAATATTTTTAATTTTGAAATGTTCTGAAAAACAGAGGTTTAATTTTTAAATTAGAATAGAATGGAGATAAATAATTTTAAAATTAGAATGGAATTTCTCGAAAAGGAAGATTTAATTTTAAAATTTTTCAGGAAAAGGAATATTTAAATTAAAATTAGAACTTTTCCATTCTAGTTTTAAAAGTAGAACAGAATTTCCCGAAAAGGTAGATTTGATTTAGAAAATATTCTGAAAGAGGAAAGTGAGAATTAACTTTGGGATTGGAAAAATGGAATTTCTGGAAATGGGAGGATTAATTTTAAAATTAAAATGGAGTTTCTGGGCAAGGAAGATTTAATTTTTAAATATTCTGGAAACGGAGATTTAATTTTAGAATTAGAATGGAATTTCTAGAAAGCGAGGACTTAATTTTTAAATATTTTGGAAAACTTAGATTTAAATTAAAATATTCTGGAAAAGGAAGATTTAATTTTGAAATATTCTGGAAACCCCAGATTTAGAATGGAAAAGGGAGATTTAATTTTAAAATTAGACAGAATTTCTCGGAAAGGTAGATTTAATTTTAAGACATCCTGAAAGAGGAAAATTTGAATTAAAATTAAAATGGAAAAGGGAGATTTAATTTTAAATTTAGGACAGAATTTCTCGAAAAGGTATATTTAATTTTGAAAATTTCCTGAAAGAGGTAAATCTTCCATTTAAAGTTAGAATGGAAATGTTTTTATTTTTAAAAGTTCTAGAAAAGTCAGAATTAATATTAAAATTAATATGAAAAAGTGAAATTTTTGGAAAAGGGAGGTCTTAATTAAAATTAGATTGAAATAGTTTAAATTCTAATATATTCTGGAAAAGGGAGATGTAATTTAAGATATTCTAGAGAACGGAAATTTAAGTTAAAATTAGACTAGAAATATTTTTATTTTTAAAATGTTCTGGAAAAAAAATTTAATTTTAAAGTCTAAATAGAATTTCTGGGCAAGGAAAACCTTCCTAAATTCAAATGTTCTGGAAAAATAAGATTTATTTTTAAAATATTCTTGAAAACAGAGGTCTATGGAGATATGTAACTTAAAATTAGAATGAAATTTCTCGAAAGGAAGATTTAATTTTAAAATTTTCAGGAAAAGGAAGATTTAAATTAGTATTAGAACTTTTTCATTCTATTTTAAAAGTAGGACAGAATTTCTCGAAAAGGCAGATTTAATTTTGAAAATGTTCTAAAAGAGGAAGATTTAATTTAAAATTAGAATGGAAATGTTTCTGGAAAAGTGAGAATTAATTCTGGGATTGGAAAAATGGAATTTCTGGAAATGGGAGAATTAATTTTAAAATTAAAATGGAGTTTCTGAACAAGGAAGATTTAATTTTTAAATATTTTGGAAACGGAGATTTAATTTTAGAATTAGAATGGAATTTCTAGAAAGCGGAAGAGGAAGATTTATATTAAAATTAGAATGGAATTGTTTTTAACTTTAAAATGTTCCTGTAAAGTGCGAATTTTTTTTAAAATTAAAATGACAAAATGTAATTTCTGGAAAAGGAAAATATAAATAAGGATATTCTGGAAAATAGAGGTTTAATTTTAAAATTAGAATGGAGACTGAATTTTAAAACTGGAATGGAATTTCTAGAAAGGGAAGATTTAGTTTTAAAATATTCTGGAACGGGTAAGGTAATTTGAAAATTTTCTGGAAAATGAAGATTTAACCTAAAATTAAAATGGAAAAGTGAGATTTAATTTTAAAATTAGGACAGCATTTATCAAAAATTTAAATTTAATTTTGAAAATATCCTGAAAGAGGAAGATTTAATTTAAAATTAGAATGGAAATGTTTTTATTTTTAAAAGTTCTAGAAAAGTCAGAATTAATTTTAAAATTAATATGGAAAAGTGAAATTTCTGGAAATGGGAGATTTTAATTAAATAAAATCAGGATGAAATAATTTAAATTCTAATGTATTCTGGAAAAGGGCGATGTAATTCAAAATATTCTGGGGAACTGAAATTTAAGTTAAAATTAGACTAGAAATATTTTTAATTTTGAAATGTTCTGAAAAAAGATTTAATTTTAAAATTAAGTTGGATTTTCTCGACAAGTAATGTTTAAATTGAAATATTCTGAAAAACCGAGGTTTAAGTTATAAATTAGATTGGAATGGAGATATATAACATTAAAATTAGAATGGAATTTCTCGAAAGGGACGATTTAATTTTAAAATTTTTAGGAAAAGTAAGATTTAAATTAAAATTAGAACTTGTCCATTCTAATTTTAAAATTAGGACATAATATCCCGAAAATGTAGATTTGATTTTGAAAATATCCTGAAAGAGGAAGATATAATTTAAAATTAGAATGAAAATGTTTTTAATTTTAAAAAGTTCTGGAAAAGTGAGAATTAATTTTGGAAATGAAAAAATGGAATTTCTGGAAAAGGGAAAAAAGAATTTAAAATTAAAATGAAGTTTCTGGAGAAAGAAGATTTAAATTCAAATATCCTGGAAAAGTAAGATTTAAATTAAAATATTCTGGAAAAGGAAGATCTAATTTTAAAATATTCTGAAAACCCCAGATTTAAATTTAAAAGGAGATATAATTTGAAAATTTTCTGGAAGAAGAACATTTTAATAGAATGGAAAAGGGAGATTTAATTTTAAAATTGGGATAGAATTTCTCGAAAATTTAGATTTAATTTCAAAATGTTCTGAAAAGAAAGATTTAATTTAAAATTAGAATGATACAGTTTTTAATTTTAAAAGGCTTTGGGAAAGTGAGAATTAATTTTAGCTTTAATTAAAATTTGAATGGAAATAGTTTGATCATTTAACTTTTATTAAAATGAAATTTCTGGAAAAGGATGATTTAATTTTTAAATATTCTGGAAAAGAGAAGTTTAATTTCTAAATTAAAATGGAGATTTAATTTTTAAATTGGAAAGGAAATATTTTTAATTTTAAAATATTAAATAAATTCCAGATACCTTTTCCTCGAATCGTTCAAGAAGTCTGGTTGTCAGAATAAAGGTATTTCTTAAAGATTTCTTAGTTCGATTGATAATGGACAACTACAGCATAGCAAACCGACCATTTTAAATCAGATTGCCTTAACATTCGAAATGGTAATTTTAATTTAAGAATTTAAGTTTTATCGTTTCAACGTAACAGTTGAATGAGGAATTTAAACTTTTGCTTCTTTATAACTAGCAACTTATCTTTGCGAAGAATTTACATATAATGTCATTAAAATTGTAATATTTTGGGGTTTGTTTGCGCCTTGAGCCCTTCAAGAGAATAGTTCGCCGCTTGGTGTATCTTTTACATCAGTGTAAAAAGTACCTTTGTTTTTCTCCTATTTCCTAGACCTTTTTTAGCCAGCATTACGGGTGGGTGCATAAAACATTTTTCATCACTGGTTTCTTAGCAATTGTCACAATCATTTCTATTCCAAATAAATGTAACAAGGTAGCCCCTAAATTTAGATTTAGTTGAAAGGTCCTAAATTTAGCTGCATCGTAACTGGCCCTTATTATGATTTGTGAACTAAATTTATAGACAATAAATCTTGTTAAATTCGAAAATATTCATGATTATTTTTTCTACAAATTGGTTTTACATTCTGTAAACCTTTTTACAGGATTTGTTGAAATAAAATCATCAATCAGATTCACACTTTCACGTAAAACTTGGAATAAAATTTCAACATAATAAAAAATCCCGCACTCAATTTGGATCGATAGTTCTTGAGTTATTCCGAACAATCATACCTTACAATACTTTATTACAGAAATTTGTACAAACATAGATTGAAAAAAGAATCAAACATTTCTAAACAACTTAGGAATTTACCCTTTTTTTCCTGGTGTTGGCTGAATATTTATTCAAAAATTATGCAAATTAGTTTCCCAAGGATTTTCTTTTTTTTGTGTTACCTAAAACAAAACGTAACGAAACGACATTCAACAAATGAAAATTGATCTGATAATACTTAAAGCGCCACACTGCATGAAAATATAATTTTCCCCAAAATCCCACCAGTTGGATCACAATGTTGTTTTTAGAATTTCAAATATTTATTTTTTATTTTTTTTTTTTTTTGAAGTATTGAAATGAAATTTTCAACAATATATCTTCATTAAAAGTCATTTTAAACATCCTTTTTAAATTAAGAAATACATTATATTCCTCGTAGAAAATGCGTATACGTAGGTATATAGTGAATGGAAATTTCCTCACCCATCATTTTCCTTTTTTAAAACCTTTATATTAACTCAACAAGGAATATTCAACTAATCGTCTGCTTTCAAGTCTTCGCATGAAGGAAAGAAATGGGGAAATTCAGTTTTTTGCTATTTATCCGCTTCTCTCCACATAGTTAAAAGAAAGGTTTTATGTTCTTAAAAACATTTTACTTTTCGTCTTTATTTTTAATATTTTATACGATTTTTCTAATTCTTGTTTTACAAATTAATAGCGGTGTATATCAAATTTTAAAGCACCTCTCTGATGTTACAAACGAAAAAAAAAAATTAATGGAGAAAAATTTGGAAATATTTTTTTGTAGCGAATTATTGAAGCAGACAAAGATAATAATTCATACTGTTCAAACAAACGTATATCATTACGTTCTTATTATATTCAATCTATGAGTTTTAATTTACTTTGGAATCAAAAATAGTCGAGTTAATTTATTACAACTTTCATCTATTTATACAATCTAGAGATAGAATAAATGGAATAAATTACAAACACTCACCGAATGATGAATGGGTGAATATTACTTTCTGAAGATCTTTATGCTGGTGAAATATAAGAGTTAAGAGGTTATTTACAAACCATTATATTAAATATTTGTTTTTGTTAAACGATTTGGAATCTGCTGTTCTTAATGGTTTTTGTTTAATTTTGGTTTGTTGTTATATTAAAGACTTAAATGAAATTAATTTGCGCGACATGGTTTTAATTGCTGTGTGTGTGTGTGTCGCGTACAACAATATTTATGTTCATTGAGTGTGAAGGGGTCGCAAAATTTATATTATCACCCAAAAAAATAAGGTTTCATACGGTCTATGTATATATGTATATAAAAGCTGGGAACAATTTTTTGTTTCTATGTAAAGTTAAAATGGAAAATTTGGTTTTGATACAGCATATTGGAGAGAGAGAGAGAGGTAGAATAGTGAACCAAATAAAGGAAATTTATTTTTGGATATTTATTATAAGCTTTTAACCAAGTAATTTTCTTTTAAGGTTTCATTATTTTAATATACAGTTTTTTTTAACATATTGTTTAGATAGATACCGTTTTATGTTGGTTTTATGTTAAAATACTGGAAAATTGTCTAGTCAGTGAATGTGTTGTTACTTACCAGTTATTTTTAAGTTTATTATTATTTCTATACATACAAACTAACCATCATAATATCAACTCTAATTATCTTCTGGTATCTACGAATATTCAAAATTAAAATTCATACAGGCAGTTTATTATATGTTTAGTGTTTGGTTAAAATCGTAGTTGGTATTCCAACAAAAGTATTTGGTCTTCCAGATTTCAGCCTCCTAACCCTTAGTAGTTTTTGGTGAGATCTGAGATTTGATAAACCTGATGATGTTCTGAAATATTTTGAAAGTAATGCTAAATTAAAACCGAATTATACATCATGAAATTTACATCTTTATACTTCAAGAAACCGAAATGAAGAATTTTAGTTCCTAGATGATGATATCCTAGGTCTAATAAACCTTTGGATATACATATGTATGTAATAAATAGAATGGCGAATAGAATACTATACTATATCTACAGTTCTATTCAAATTGCAGTAGCTAATTATGAGGTGGCATACGCACTGTTAAATGAGAAATATGAAAACCACAAAATGATCATCACAAAACATGTGATGGCGTTATTAAAGATTCAATAATTAACAAACGATTCACCGGAATTACTTCGTGATCTCATTGATACAATATTAAAGCAGTTAAAGCAACCGGTCGACGAAGGGAACATAATTGTATAGTGTGTCACATAATCTCAAAGTTAGATCCAATAACTAGTCGTGAATGGGAGACCAAACACTCCTGCAAAACAAAAACATTTCCGTTGCTAGAGGAGCTAAAACAATTCATCGAACACAGATGCCAAATTCCTTGACTTTTTCACAAGCAAAACCAAAAGATGTATTCAAATTTACAAACTGCGAAATGTCGTTATCATATGATTATCGCAACAAATCGACTCGTCCAGAATGCTGCATGTGCAAACGCAACCAGATTCAGAGACAACTACATCATTAACAAAATCTTGTGTCAACAATTTCTCCAGCTCTCAACTAACGATCATATAAATCGTGTGAGAGACCTGAATCTGTGCTTAAATTGCTTCAGCCCATATCACAGACATTATCAGTCTACATCTGCTACTTGTAAACATTGCAACAAAAACCACAACACATTATTACATTTCGAAAGACGAGATGCGTAATCTACCAATACAGGTAATAATAAATCAAAACTAAGTGGAAATGAAACAACTACAACATGACAGGAAATTCTACCAATGTTTACGATGAATCAACATCACAAACACAAGCCAAGTGTCATCAGCAAGAGAAAGTTCATCAAACAACATAAGTGTTATTGTCACAAGTTTTACTGGATTGTGTCAGTTGCTACGTCTTAAATGGCACACAAATTCATGTGAGTTTTAAGTTTTAAATCATATCAGCAATAATTTGCCAAATCATTTAACATTCCTGGTAAAATCGATGTATTGCTAGGCTCCAAGATATGCTTCCAACTTTTAGGTATTGTGCAAGTCAAACTACCCAACAATCTTCCCATTCTTCTGAAAACGGTATTTGGTTGGATAGTCGCTGGCAAAGTTATAAAGTCCAAACCGGCTACAAATTATGATGCAACATGCAACATAGCCGTCAAAGAAGAGACAAATTCTGATAAAGTAAGCGTTCCTGAAATCAAATATCTCTCAATAGAAGAATAAAAGTGTGAAGAACACTTCGTTACAAATGTAAGACGTGATTCCAATGGAAAGCTCATTGTTAATCTACCGTTCAAAAATGACAACTTTCAAACTTGAAAGAAACCCAGAATTTCAACAAATCATCTTGTGGAGATAATCGTGACTGTCCAATTTCAATTTTCAAGCTGACAATGGTTAGATATGGGATAGCTTCGGCATCTTATCTTGCAACAAAGTATCTACAACAATTGGCATGCAATGAAGCAGACAACTATCCAATGGCATATACCGCAGTCTTGAAATTCACAGTCAAATTCTTGAAGAAAGTAGAGAACAAAAAACGATACTACAATTCGTTGGTGATCATACCATAAAACACTTGGAATATTTTGGGCTCCGAAAAAAAAACCTTCTCTCATAATGTCTTTGAACCTAACAACAGTCAGTCGTCAGAACAAAAAGAATTATTTTATCAGATATTGCTACTATATCTACGACCCACTTGGCCTCATTGCCCCAGGCATCATAGTAGCAAAAATCATTATGCAAGAACTATGGCAAAAACGAGTAGAATTGGACGAATCATTACCAATACATATGTGTAGACAGATATATTCAACCATCGCCAGCAACAAGGTTGGAATTGCACGGTTTTCGCGATACATCGGAATCCGCTTACGGCACTTTTATCTACGTGCAAAGCATATCAAAAAGTGAAGTTATAACGTCAGTCTGCTCTGTACAAAATCCTTTGACACTCCGCTCAACAAAATTACAAGTCCAAGGCTTGGACTATGTGTCGGAAATCTATTAGCAGAACTTCAAGCCAAAGTCTACACAGCAATATGCACATGAAATTTGATCGACAATATCATTGGTCAATTTTGTGGCCAACGGAGTCGCTAACATACAACAATTAACCAACGTCGCGGCAAAAAATCAAGCCGACCTGTTATCTCGAGACGTTTCTCCATCTGACTTGAGCCACTGAAACTTATGGTAGCATGGCCCAAATATTTTATCAACTCACAATGAAATCATATCTGCCGAAGATATTAGTGAGATTAAACAGGAGGATCTATTGTCATTTATTGACTAGTTTTCATCCTTTACAAGGTTGCAGCGGATAACAGCATTCATATTACAATTTATAGCAAATGCAAAAACATCGAAGTCAAAAAGTATCATTGGTTCATTATTATCCGTTACTGAATTGAACACCGCAAAACTCAAACTGATCGGAATAGTTCAACGGCAATCATTTGGAAAATCATCAATAAAAACAGCAAAATCATAGTGCTCAATCCATTTATTGATAGGCAAGCTATCCTAAGAGTCGGGCGCAGACTGTCTAATGCAGATATTCCATTCAATCAAAAACATAAGATGTTACTTCCAAGTGGTTATCTGGGAAATATATTAGCACAGTATGAACACAAACGTACGAAATCTGCTACGTAGAATAGTGCACAATTGTATAATCTGCTACAAAACCAAACCTAAATCAATACACCAATTGATGGGTAACTTATCTCAGCAAAGAGTGGAACCTCCAAGACCATTCATCGACACCGGCATAAACTTTTTTGGTCAATTTTTCATCAAACGTACATTAAAACGAGGAAACAATTCCGTGAAGGCTAATTTATTTTGCCACTAAGGCGATGTACATCGAGCTCGTTGGCAATTTGAACAAGGAGTCTTTTGTCGGTGTACTAAAACTGTTTGTTGCATGATGCGGCAAATGTTCAAAGGTTTATTGCGACAATGGAACAAATTTTACTAAGTTATTTAACTCACATGAGAACCAAACTAGCATACACACAACATTACCGCAAGAAGGCATCGAGTGGCAGGCACTTCTAACCTTCGAGATCCACACACTTCGGTAATCCTGTCCTAATTCCAGACCGTTCACCACAATTTAATCCGATCCAAATGGCTTCAATCCTTTAACGCCAGCTCATTTTCTCATCGGTGACTATTTCATGGCAATTCCAGGACCTGATTCGACAACACACAAAATGGACTGATTATCCTGATAGCAAAGAACACAACAAATGTTTCAACATCTTTGGTAGCGATGGTCAAGGGGCTATCTTCATCAATTTCAAAATCGACCAAAGAAGAATTCTGGCCAGAAAAGGCCCTACCTGATGCAATAGCCACTTCGAGGAAGCACAGCTTTAGGCCCTGTCTGCATAGACGCAAAAGTAGGTGACTTTGCACAGCTCTAAACTGCCTTAAAGTATAGATATGATGATGTGTTTGGTCGTGAAAAATTGATGTCTCATCCCTTTCCCATCGAGATTTACCCAGAAAGGTATACTTTTATAGAGCAAAGAAATCATCCACATTTCATTCACATAATTTCAAAGTTACGTTAATCGTCTACAGTTATGGTTAAGATTTGACAATACTGAGTCATTTTAGATTTTTCTAAACTTCTCTTAACTTTATCTAAAGAGTAAATCCGCCATCCGGTCACACGTATTGTCTCATATTAATTTCCTTATAGTGCTTTTACTACTAACCTCACAAAAGCAAATAAAACGAAAAATTTATTTTTCAATTGAAAAGCTCATGTTAAAATTAATTGAGTATAGCTAGTCCCATTTTATAGTGTAAACAGTTTATATACTACCAAATGGAGAACATAGTATGCCTCTAAAACTGACACCGAAACTTTATTTTAATACAGAATTAATTTGGAAGGCAAAAGTCGGGGAATATTTGCTTGAATCTAAAATCGTTGATGTCCAAACGTATCATTCTGTAATAATATACGCTTCCTCTTCCTTTGTCTGCTATTACGCGATTAATATCCAAAATAGTCATAGATTTTCTTAGTAATGGCCCAGATTTGTGAGTTCAACCCTAAACGATTGTCTTTGTTACTCGAAAAATAATTGTTGGTGATAAAAATTAAATATGATGTCCGTCAAATAATTAGAGGTTTTTGTCCTTTTGATTGGAATATAGAAAAGTTTTTGAAAATCACAAAACTCGTGAATTGCCATGAAAATCTCGATAAATCTTTAAACCATATCTCGACAATCTTAATCCTTAAAATAACTTTTAATCCCAAATTTTCTTGAAAGCCCCCAAAATTCGAATAATGTGTTATATTTTGAAAGCTGCTCATCACTAAAATTCGAATATCTCCAAAAAATTTAAAAGTGAACAATTCAAAGTTCTGCAAATCAAGTACTTCTCGAAGAAGGTAGATCTCGATGCTAAAAATAAAATAAAGAAAATCTTAGATTGCACAACGCACACTTTAATATTTCTACATTGTAATTATGTATCGGCTACTTATAGGTGTCTATAACCAGGCCGATTTTTTCCTTAAGCGGTTCTCTAGAATCTTCGGTTAAGGGATTATTCGATTGGCTGAGAAAATGAAAGATAAATGATTGCAGTTCTAAATAATTTTTTCGGACTCTATGACTTGAAATTTAATCTGTATGTTTTGGGATTTTTTGGATTGAGACTGATATTGGGTGGTGTATTTTGTCGAGAGCCAGAGGATCCCGTTTATATCTTTCCTATCCTACCTTACATGTATTCTGGGTGTGAGGTGGGCCCGGCATCTTAATTGACATTTTGTTGTAGAATTCCAGGATACAGTTCAAGTTTTAGATTAATAGGGATTGTTTGAGATTTGTTTATAATTTGTTTAGCATTAAAATGCAGGCACTTTGCCCAGAAAAATAACATGGTAACGACTAGCGATCTAGTTGCGGTTGTCGGCGACTCATTGCAATCATAGTCTTAGACCGGTATCCCTTACCCCCATTTACAATTTCACCATGAATATTCATGGTCGAAATGATCGAAAATTGATTTGATTAAAGTTTACCATCACATACCAGTCGCTAACGATGACATATACAAAACTGCAGAAACAGTACAGACCTTCCAGCATTTTATGAGGAAAGCAACTGGAGGCAAGGATTTTGTTTTTGTGAATATCAACGATATGTAGCAAGTTGAAGCGATAATGACCATGTTGAACGTCTTCTATTAAGAAAGCCTTTGACCGCCTTCACGGATCATAAACGCTGACATATTATGTAATACAAGGTAAAATGCATGGTTTGTTCCATCCATGTATTAAAGTATCACGAAAGTTGTTAACGACGAAGAACTTGTGGGCTAATATTAAAATCGTTTCGGGAATTTGGTGACCGATGTGAAGTTAGCCCAGACTTTCATCCCAGGAAAAACCAAAAATATCATCATGCAACACTAAAATTACAACGTTATCCCATCCCAACATTATTTCATAAGATATAATTTACTCTAGCCCTGAAAAAATTTTTTATTTAATTTTATAACATATTTTATTACAGAAAATAGCAAAAATTAAAATTTGACATTGTACAGGAAATTATAGAAGCAAATACTGAATTTTAAAGAAAAGGGCATATTAGTTTTAGTTAGTACACTACCTGGATTTGGCAGGGATAATTTCTTTTTTGGAAACAGTTCAGTATGCCATTTGATTTGGCATTAGGTTGTCTAACCCCACTAATCAGATGTCAAAAGGATTTGCATGTTTAAATTGGCACTATAATTATTTAAATTATCATGGTAACCAAATTTCATACAAATGGAAGCGATTAGGCCCTGGGATGACCGGGATGTTTCGTTTCCGGAAACCATTAGAATTCCATTTGATTTGGCATTACATTATCTAATTCCAATAATAATATCAAGAAGATTTGCATGTTGGGATTGGCGCTATAATTATTTAAATTAGCATAGAACTAAAATTTCATACAAATGGAAGTGATTATGACCGGGATGTTTCTTTTCCGGAAACCTTCGGAATGCCATTTGATTTGGCATTACATTATCTAATTTCATTAATAATATCAAGACGATTTGCATGTTGAGATTGTCGCTATAAGTATTTAAATTAAAATAGTACCAACATTTCATGCAACTGGATGGGATTTGGCCCTGAGATGACCGAGATGTTTCTTTCCCGGAAGCTATCGGTACGCAATTTGAATGACTTATTGGAGAATGCAATAAATATTAAGTTCGCTAGAACTCATTATGTGACACCACATTTTTTAATGCATCAAAAACAGAAAAATTAATTTCCTCCTCTATACCGGTGACAATAAAATACGGAGACTCTTTTTAAATTTTTTTTTCTCATTTAGAATTGTTTTTCGAATTTTTTGTTTTTTATGTATATATTAGAATAAAGTCTTTTCATTAAAAAAAATCATTTCTCTATTCCTTTTATTTTTGGAGTTTTCATGTCTAAAAACAGTCGTCTCGCTATTATCGAACCGTACGAAGCTGGAAATTCGTCAAAAAAATAATTCAGTCTTCTTCGTCTTCTACGTTCAACAGTATTCAAAGCGATAAAATGATACCGGGAGTTAGGTTCTTCTTCGGACCATCCAGAAAGATGTCATCCGTACACTGTCAATGCTCCATAGCTCCGCAATATCATCAAATGTCGGAATTACCGAAATTCTCAAATCAAGATGCGTTATGTAGCCAGGAGTCTTCAAGTAAATCGCGAAACAGTTCGAAAAATAGCCAAAGAAAACATTAGCAATTATCGGTACAAGCTCCAAAAAGCTCATCCTCTTACGGACAAAATGAAGCTCACACCACTTGAAAGATGCAAAGTGTTACTGAAGCGGTTCGGGGCCAAAAAATCCAGAAAAATTATTTTTACCGATGAGAAGCTGTTCACAATTGAACAATGCTACAATTGTCAAAATGTCCGTATTTGATCAATCCCGAAGAAGCTATAATTATTGCTAGACGCCAAAAACCAAAATTTGATATAGTTTGGGCTGCATTCACCGCTGTGGGAAAGCTACCGCTCAAATTCATCAATTATCGACGTTATGCAACGGCTGAATGCATCAAAAACAGAAAAACTAATTCCCTCCTCTATACGAAAAACTAATATCCTCTATAATTTCCTCCGCTACCGTATCCTCCAGATTTAAATCCTCTCGACTATTTTGCGCCATACCACGTAAAATTTTGGAGTCATTACGTGTTGCCATTGTCAAGGAATGGGAAGAAATGCTCTGAAGTGCTGCTGATAATTTTAGTAAACGTTTAAAGTTATCAATCTCAACATGAAAATCGTCTTGATATTATCAATGGAATTAGATAACGTAACGCCAAATCAAATGGCATACCGGAGGTTTCCGGAAAAGAAACATCTCTGTCATCCCAGTACCAAATCGCTTCCATTTGTATGAAATTTCAGTACTACACTAACTTAAATAGTTATAGCGCCAATCTCAACATGCAGAAAACTTCGATGTCCACCACTTAATGTTGAGGCGCAAAGTTGAAAGGAGTCCCACATGTTCTATATTTTCTTCATAATCACCCATAGTAACTCTTGTAAATGTACCTTTAGTTAACATCATTTTTTGGAAAGCTGTTTCAGTAGTTGCAGGCTTATTCGTAATACTATCCAGTTTGAAGCAGGGTTGTGAGACTAAGTCGGCTAGAAAACCTAATTTCTTTCAGGATAACTTAAATCGTTTCCTTCCCAAGGTTTTCTTGCATAATATTTGTAATCTTTTAGATTTGTGGCGTTGAAAGTTTAATACACCCAGCGTCAAAAAAATGTTCGATTTGAAATTCAAAGAAACTTATTTGAAACGGTATTATTTGCTTCATGAATAAAAGCAAAGCACCCTGTATTTTATAGAGCCATAATCAAAAAATCTGAGCTTTTATAAGGGAATTAGAAACGAGGAAAAAACGAAACTTTTCATAGTAAAACACACAAAACATATGGGAAATCACTTTTTTTCCTAAGATTAATTTTTAAATGAAAACGTTACAAATTCTTAATTATGATTTCTGAAATACTTTCATAAATGTTTGAATTTCAACATATATGAATATCGTTTAAGTAAATCGTTTTCATTTTCTTGTAATAATTGATTTATTTAAACCAAAATATTAAAAACAAATTCATAACTACAGCATTCTGGTCAAATTGAAATAAAAGCTTAGTATGATTCGTTTGGTCATTAAGTAAATATACATTACATAGATGGCAGTGATGGCCGTAAACATTTGCAAAAATCATACCAAAAATTAACAGCTGGAGAAATTTCAAGTTCTAAAATTGTAGGAAAAGTAAAACAAATGCACAAAATATAGGAACGTGTGATAATTTTGTTATTAAATAATTTTTTTTCGTATTTTTCTGTAACCATTTTAGACATCTTACGTACACTAGTAAAACTAAACATAAATTTAGCAAGTATTATTTTAATTTGTCAGAGCCAACTTTGATGTATTTTTCAAAATGAAAGTTCGAAAAAATATATTTTAGAAATAATTTAATTTTAATATTTCTGCAACCAATATTTACTTAATATCAATATAGCCTTCTTGTAAATTGTTGTTAAAGATATGTATAAAACTTTTATATAAACATTTTATAATATTTTTGCTTTTTTCAATGAAAAACTTGAAGCTAAAAAGACCATGTTTACTATGGATTCCTATGGAAATCAGTGAAAAGTTATACCACTAAAAAAGCTTCTAAAAAATACGTCATTAAGATTATGGCTCTATACTCTAGAATTGAAGGCTCTGATAAAAGTCATACAATTTTTACAAACAAAAAAAAACAAAAGCAAAATAAATGGGAAATGAGTTAAAAAAAACAAAAACGACCAAGGCAACTAGATGTAATAGAATAAATAAAAGAGACAAAGTGAAAATAAATCAATTCGAACATTTTTATGGCGCTGGATGCACTTATTTCAGGAGAAACCTCGTCGGACACTACTGTCAACGTATATCTACTTTGTTGATTTATCAACCACTATATGATTTAGCTAGACTGAACTAGAATTAAAACCGGTTGTACTTTTGTTTATTATTCCTTCAAATGTTTTGGGTGGTAATGCCCTATGTGTATCCGTAAATTAGCGTATATTTTTTTATTAAGGGTTTTCTACACTTGTTTTAAATCGTATAATTAGTATTTTCCGATTTTTGACTTGTTCTTCCTTGTTTAACTTTCTTTCCATGTAAACAATTAACTTGTTCGCTGGCCTCGTTGTCGACGAGCGACAAAGTATTTTCCGCTCGCTAATTACAAAAGTGGTAAATTTTGATTATTTAAACGTTAAATAATTATATGTAATGTAAAAATTTCTTTCAATTGTACAGTCTATTCACATATCAATTAGGGACTGAGATAATCGTGGTTTAACTGTAGAATTTAGGAATTTTAGTTTTGGGTCAGAAATGAGCCGCTCAATTTACTGCACAAGGCTCGGGGACACCCAATATAATTAAATGATTTTCATTTAACGGTTTACCATTTAATTTGATTTTTGCTCTAGAAGCTTTTATGTTTTAGTTGAAAATATCTATACAGACAGAAATAATTATTACAAAATAGAAAAAAAAAAACATAAAAATTACTAAACAAGTACACCTACACGTTGTTTGTTTTTCAAAGTGGAAATAGTTTCTAGTTCGGTAAATAAATGTTTTAAATTATTAAACAGACAAAAGAAGAACTGACTGTAGTCGGTGACATCTTTTATGGATGTACTTATTACACTCGAGCTAACAAAATATAGTAGAAAAATTAATTAAATTTAGATTTTTCTCATATCTGCATGTTTCGAGAATATTGCACGAACATTTTTGCGTAATAAAAAAAATTGTTATTTAATAAAATTAATTATTAATCGATTTTAATTTACTAAGAATTATATATGTTGTACGAGTATGTATATTATGGCTGTATGGAAAATGTGGAGGAAAATTAACATTACTTGTAACACGTTCCTCCATTACATACGGTATCATCTTAATAAACTTTGAATACAAAAACTCTCGAAATATGTAAAATAAATATGTTTGTACAAATTTTTTCAATTTAAAATTAATAAATAAACAAAGTTTTTTTTTATGCTGCGAAAATATATGAAAACGTTTCATTAAATTATTCATAATGGTGTTATTCTATAGAAGTAATTTTTGACTTTTAAAAGAATAAAAAAAAAAGAAAAGTAAAGCAAATGACGTGACTTACAAATTTTTAATAAGTTGTCACGTTATATTTCCTTTGTGTACGTGGCAATGACACAATATTGATAAAATTATACTGAAAAGTTTATATTTACAAGCTACATGTTGATTTTGAAGCAGAGCTAGATAAAGTAAAAGTAGAGGGTGGTTTGAAGTTAGCAACGGGTGTTGATTCAGTTCAAGAATTTCAGGAATATTTCAATGTTTATTTTGAAATTTGAATTTTGTAATCCAGAGGTACAAGGTAATTTTTCATACGCAAGATTTTTGAAATGAAAAGTTATTTAAGGCTGAAGAGAAGAAAGAAGTCAGTCGCAAGGAAAAATATTTAAATATTTTATATACTCGCATATAGACAATAATTTTTTTGCGCTCAAACAAATTTTTTATATAGATCTGTAGACAAGGCCGTATATTGAAGTTTCGTTTTGTTTCATACACTGTTTGGGTGAGTGCGCTTAATTAATAATCGCTCAAAATTTGTAAGCCCTTTTTCATTTTTGTTATTTTCGGAAATATGGGATATACTCGTACGTGAGGGTATCAGGTTATAAGTGATTGATTCAATGTCGCGGAAATGATATGTTGCGGAACATGTTCTGGTCTATTCTCTAGTTCATAATAGAAAATCACCTACATTTATATTATGGAGAAAACAAATATGAATAGTGCGGCCTTTCTCGGGAATTCCATTTTTTGTGATGGTTTGCTTAAGATGATTTTTGGATTACCTGCAGTTGTGCAGGTTCTGAAAGTAGGTAAATATCTATTAGAAAATAGCAATTTGTTTTATTTAGTCCAATAATTTTTTACCCGTAATACATTGAATGTATTGTAAGAAATGTTCAGTGGGGAAAAATCCTTAGAATATGCTCTGTGAAAAAGTATGATTTCATAAAGCCTCTACTTCGTGATATTTATCAATAAAAACAAATCATATGGAAACCCTTTTCGCAACGTTTTTTTGTTTTAACGATTTGAGCAGTCTTTGGTTTCTTTTAAAATAATATGGCTAAACCAGTTCAACAAGTTATCGAGCGGTCGGTTGGTTCAATCATCGAATTTTGTTAGAATAGTACTACCGTAATAGATGTTCTTGTGTCTTCTACCGGTATAAAGTTAAGGAGTTCGGTAAAAACAAAGAAACGGAAGCAAACAATAAAGATTACAGAGAGAAAAAGGGTACCTACTCTTGGAGTTAAGAATCGGCTTAAGTCCACTTTCCTAAAAAACTTCGCATTTTTATGATAATTAGACCAATGAAACTACACGGTAAATAAAAATTCACTAGATGTGAGCATACTAGACAGTCTAGTTGAATCAAGTAAAATTAAAAATACTAGATTTCTGGTTGTAATAAAATCTTGTAATTTTACTTGAAATACAAGTACGTAGTACTGGAAATCAAGTAAACAATACTATGTGTTTTTGCGACTGGACTTCTGGTAAAATTATGAGAAATACAATTTTTTAATTAGATTTCAAGTAAAATCGAATACTAGATTTTCTTGCAAAACTATTAGATTTCTTGCATTTATTCTACTAAAGTTCTAGTAAAATAACCGGAAAAAACGATTTGCTTTAGCAGAATTCTAGTTAATCCTACGTCATCATTTTTTACTTGATTATCCATTTTTTACTAGATTATTCTACTAGATTGTCGCCTAAATAAATTTCAAATAATAAAAAAATGTTTTTGGATTTTATTTTAATGAGATATTTTTTATTTCAACAGATCAAATACAAAAAATGAAAAAGCTTTAAAATAGCTGTTCTGAAAATTCTGCTCATAATTTAGTTTCGACGCAAGAGGTGTCGGAATCACACCTTTAATTTTAATAAAATGAACTTCTATGCATTTATAAAAATATAAACAATTTCGCGGAAACTTCTACACAAAAACATAAAAAATTTTAAAAATTATGTCGAAGGCCCGTACAAAAGTTTTGTAGCCAAGCGAAATTGACTGTGCATCTATTATAATGTAGAATATTCCTTCGTGGCTCAACTCATTCTCCGACAACAGGTACGGCTGCGACTGCATAGTTTTTTGGGTGAGATCTTTTATTGATTCATCTTCCTGCAAAAATAAAAATTTTTGGTTTAATAATAAGAGTAATCAAATGAACCATACATCACAATGTCAACGTTCAACTAACTAGATAGATAGTAAGTGATAGATTTAATCGAAAAGTCGAAAATTGGGCAATATTATGAATAAAATTTATATACATGGTTTAATTTAGAATAGTTAAATATTCTATAAGAAAGCCAAAGTTGAAATTTTTAAATGTAACAAGACTATTAATATATTTAAGAGAATATATTTAAGTACCTTAGCCCAAATTCATACACTGGACATGCAGCTTAAAACAAGTTGTTGATTATCCGACGAAGCAGCAGTGGTTGTAAGTGTGTTGTTACCCGATGTCTAGTTTTTTATTGTTACAAGTGCATATATATATATATATGTATATATATATATATATATATATATATATATATATATATATATATATATATATATATATGACGAAACTTTGATCATTTTCTTCATTTCCTCCTGCACAAGATATTCAACTTTAAGGAAACGTTTTTACATGATGTTCCTTCAAAATTTCAAATTTTCAACCTTCTCCTGGAAAGAAGATTTTGGCTTATCGTTTTTTGAATTAAATGAGCAAATAAATGTATATATATACCGTCTTTAATTATTGGAAGCAACCCAGCACTTAAAATAAAGCCAATAGAATTGTTCTCTATCTCATTCCCATGTTTCTCAAAGAGGCTGAATTCAAAATTAATCTGAAATGTTCATATTTGAAAGTTAATCTGAAAATAATTTAATGTATATATTTATCAAAACTTACACATTCACCCTCGAAATCCTTTAGCTTGGGAAAGTTTTGGATGAGTTCCGTTGCGGTGGTCAAATTTTATATAGGTACTTATTTTATAATAGCACGCACACTTTATATACTTCTATATTTATTTTTTCACCTGTTTTTTATTTCATCACAACACACCACGAAATTTAACGTTTTACTGATACATACTAAATATCAGACGAAGAAAATGAAATTAATACGTGAGCAGACGGCTAAATTTACTAGAATTCTAGTAATATTTTAATGTAAGATAAAATTGACTAGAATATTACTAAAATCTGTTTAATTTACTAGAAATTCCTTGCACTTGCGAACAGGAATTATCTTGTATTTAGTTTAATTTAATAAGAAGAATTTTACTAGATTTCAGGTAACTACATTAAAAAATAAACCATTGCAAAATTGCAACTGGAATTCAAGTAATTTTTATTTTTACTGGATTTCTGGTAATAAAATTTACGAGATGTTCGTTAAATTTACTAGATATTCCATTTTATAGAGTAAAACTAACCATCTAGTATTTTTCTAGTAATTTTTTGTGCTAGATAATCACTAGAATTCCAGTATAATTAAAAATGTTACTGGAAATTAACTAGAAAATGGACCAAATCTGGTTTTGATTGCAATTTCACTAGAAATCGGTTAAATCTATTTTTAAATTTAACTAGAAAATTCATTTTTCTTGATTTTTAACTAGAAATTCACTGGATTTTCACTAGAATTTGCAAAACCAGATAATCAAGTAGGCAATTACCGGATTTTGTAATGAGCGTGTAGATTTATTCGTGATTATTTTGATATACATTTTTTTGTCGCGGAAATGATTGGTTCACGAGATATTTCGATTTTAACAATTCCAATTTATTACATATAATGGTGTCTGTACTAACATTGTTGTTGTGTTTTGAAATTTCGGTGCCGAATAGCCTAATTAGAAAATATTAGTTTTCAGCTATTGTCTCATAAGTAGCAACCGAAAAGTCAATTTAAGAGCTTACTCTTTTTTTTGTTTTTATTTTATTTTTTTTAGGGTGGTGTTCGTTGCCCAGAGCACTGCGGCCATTGAGGCCTATTGTGAGATAGAGATTTCCTAACGTGAGATATAGGTCTATATCCCTGATAAACGCCGCTACCTGATGCATATCCAGTGGATCGGCGTTAGGCCACTGGATTATGTGGAGGATAGCATCGCTTGTGAATAGTAGTATTATTATGGATAGTAGATGGGGGTTATAGAAGTGTTCATCTTCATCACCGATCGTAATCAGATGATGAAAAATCCCTTTTGCATTCCGCCCCTGTCGGGATTCGAACCCGGTACCATTGTGAATTACTTTTGTTTGACATTGCTGTTTCTGTTTTGCAATACTTTATAGTTTAAAATATATTTAAAATACCTTACAATTGTATTGGTGAACGACAAATGTGCTAATATCAATTATTAAACAAACAATTGTATATAGGTTCTTGCAATTTTATTCTTGTTTTAGTTTAGTTTCTTTGCCTCAGCAACTTAATAATTTTTATACTAGTGCCATCTTCATATAAATTTTATTAACTAATCGTACTTTAGGTTAGTATTAAGGCTATCTAATTTCATTGTGCCAATTTTTATTAAAATCCAAAGTTGTGTGGTAAAGTGGGCCAAAAAATCAATCGAATCCAACATTAAGGTAGATGTCTTTGAATGACTTGCTTTCGTAAATGATTGGGATTAATTGAAACTTATCGTGAGTCTTACACATCAGGTCAGATATTATAGGACTATGTAGCGCCAAAAAAACATGCTTTTTTTACAGTTTTCATGATTAGGTTTAAACGCGTTACTTTTCAATAATTCCTTTCCCCCACTATAACGAAGTTATTTTGGGTAAGTATTCTAATCGCAAAGGAAATTTTGGTTCACATTATCACATTTGTTCGTGAATTAGGCAACCAGGACTCCAAAACATCGATACAAAAAATATAGTGTCCGTCCTTCCATCCTTGGTCAAACATTTTTATTATTTTTGTTTTGTCCCCATTCTCAGCAGAGATATGCCTAGTTTTGGTTGACATTTTTTTTACAAAGAGAGGTTTAGTAGTAAGTAGTCTGTGTTAATTTATGGGTCCATTCGAATCTAGAATAGAGGGGTTGCAGTGGAAGAGAAAACTGCCAAGCCAATTGTCTCATAAACGAGACCGATGATTTATTTTGTTCTATTGATGATAAATGTGACAATCCATCATCTACCTGTTCACAAAATTTGAAACCAATTGAAGCATGTGTGGGGGGCCATTTTAACAAAAACAGAAAAACAAATTTGTTGAACTGTTTTCCGAGGTAATGTCAAACTTTTCGAAGAAATATTTTTTTACGGTTAATACACCTTGCAAATTCCAACAATTGTTCGTAGGTGTCTTAAGGACGAAACGAATAGTTTATCGTATAGTACGGAATTTAAATTTCTTAATTAACCTAAAATACTTTTTAAATTTTTTATATGATTTTTAATATGTTCCGAGGATTGTAGCAAGAGAATTCAATCCAGTTTCGAACTGATGAGCTTATGATTATGAAAAAATCAATCTTCTCATCAGGCCGCGGTGACTGGACTGATTATACCACAATTTACATTCTATATATACAGAATGTATTGTGCATTTAAGTACTAGCGAATCATACTAATACAGATGAAATCTCTTACAATTTAAGAAGAGATTTTATCTGTATTAGTATGATTCGCTAGTACTTAACGCAAAGCACATTCTGTATATATATATATAGAATGTAAATTGTGGTATAATCAGTCCAGTCGCCGCGGCCTGATGAGAAGATTGATTTTTTCATAATCATAATCTCATCAGTTCGAAACTGGATTGAATTCTCTTAATACAATCCTCGGAATATATTAAAAATCATATAAAAATTTAAAAATTAAATAAATAGAATTCTGTCTATTAGTCGGTATCGTTGAATTATCGTTCGTAAATACTAATATACTTCTAGTGTTAATAAAAACACATTTAAAAAGGTCTTATCACCGGTAGCGTATTAGATATTACATGAATTAATTAACATTCAACAAAATATTGAAAAAAGTAAAATACTTTGCTGGTGACAAATAACCATATCTAGTAAGCTCGTCTAGTAAGCTTTTAAATATATGTACATAAACTGTTTCTGTGACGTTTTATTAACATTTTATTGATTAAAATTTCAACGACTTGTTGATCGATACATTTTTGTAGATTGATTTATATTAATAAAACGCCTTTAAAGGTATTATTTCTGAGTAATAAATTCTCTAGGAATTAAAGGACTTACATAAATCTTAATAGCAAATGACTAACGGACGCCCTTAAAATAATATCACGCTATTAGTTCGGAGGATATTAAGGAAAGAGGCGATGAAATATAGAAAATGAAATGATATGTGAAGGAGGTAGGATAACGGTCACCCACGATAATTGACGTTAATTCTGATTTTGTAATGTTTGTGTTTTAATCTTTTGTATTCTGGTATAGTCTACAGCAATGCTCCGCCCAGACTGAAGCACTGAGAAAAAATTATATTAGCTAATTCTCACGTTGTTCACATAATGGTGTGCATAAACAAACGGCACTCCTTCAGAAAATAAATTTTCTCCGAGCGGAGTAATTTAAATTCTTCTGATTTTCAACAGTATACTAGACATGTAAAACTGAGATTTATAAGTGGAGGTAATTCTTGAAGATCGAAGATGAAAAATGGCGAATGCTATTTTGACTGCTGTTCAACACGACCCAGTTCTAAATAACCTAACATCAATTGTAATTGTGTTTGATAGAGGATTTATATTGTCATGGCCAATTGTGATTTTGGGGAAGGGGTATCCAAATTTAAGGAAACCCGGGAAATCTTTTAGGACTGCCTCTGCTCAAAATAACGGTAATTTGTGTCAAATGTAAATGGTTGGTTTAGTGACATTAAATATACGCTTGGTGTGAAAAGTGTCGTTCGAAAAGTCGCAGACCATATTTTTTTGTTTTTTGTTACCGTGGTGAAAGATTTTGGAGATTTTCGTTGTAGTTATTGCTAAATATCTTAAACAATCAAGTAATCATGCGAATACCATTTTCCAAAATCTTGTTAATCTATAATTTTTGTAACCCAAAAATACATAAACATCCAATTAACTCCATAACTGGAACATAAATCCAGAGTCTCGAGAGAAATTCGGAAAGTTAGTAACCATACCAGCAATAAGATTTATTGTAATATGACATATGTAATATGAAATTACATAAACATCCAATTAACTCCATAACTGGAACATAAATCCAGAGTCTCAAGAGAAATTCGGAAAGTTAGTAACCATACCAGCAATAAGATTTATTGTAATATGAGTGCCCTTAATTAGACAAATTGCGGAGTATTCTCCATCAGGTGATTACTTTGTAATCAAGTTTGCCTTCATGTTCAATCCTTAGAATAATTTGTCTTGATTTACTCAATTTTAACTACGTAACTATATTATATTCTCTACTAAAAATTTTTACCAACCAGTTTTCATGTCAAATTATGAGGATGCTCATTTAAAAAATTTCACGCTAGGTGGAATCCATGATGCTCCCAACGTCAATAAAAAAAAGGTTTTTACACCAAAAGCATCAGAGAAGGATTTTGGATGGTACCACTAGAAAACTAACGAAATATTTACGTTATTTTCTTCTCTAACTTCACTAAATTTGAATGAAGTTGCAATGCCTTGTGGCCGAAGGCTATGGTCGCAAGCAGCTATAGTTGGCATAAATGAATTTAATATTCAACTTTTTCTAATGCTCTAGAAAAATTATCAAATTTGACTTAAGATACTATGTCTCGTGACCACAGATTTACTGATAATAGTGACAGTAATGAGTACCGCTTTGCTAAATAGTACCGCTAAATAGTACCGCTAAGTACCGCTTTGCTAAATAACACCGATCCCAGAGGTTGGTTTCCTATGTGTTAGAAACTTCTCACCAGTATATTGCAGCCTGTCATGAGACCCCTTTTAAACTGCCAATATGCAAAATATTCCAAATTTTTGATTACAAAAAAAAAAGGTTACAACTTCATTAAATACGAAAGAACGACTCATATTTAGAGGCTATCGATCAATCGACTCATTTTTTGGTATCCACATAAGATTAGCAGCGCTACTCAGACAAACCATAAGTCATCGATTGAAACAGGTAGTAATCGGAAGGAGCAATATCTGGAGAATCCGGCGAGTGTAGTGGGATATCTCAGTTAAGCGGCACTAAGGATTCCTTGACCGGTTTCGCATCATGAGGCTGAGCGTTGTCGTGCTAGAAAATCACTTTATCATGCCTTTTCGCGTAAAAACTTAACAAAAGCCACATCATGATGCTTTGATATGAAGTTAGCAACGATATTTCCTGATGAGACATAGGACTAGTTACGTCGTCTCTTGAGAAAATTTTGTAATCGTTTAAGTTTTTCTGATGTCAAACATTTTGCGTTAAAAGGCAAAGAGTCTATTTGATATTTTAAATAATGTGTTAGTGGCGTTTAAGCCTCGTGTACACGACTACATCGAAAAATTGCGTGAACGCAGAATTGAGCGCCACATTTTTTTTATGTGCTCATGTACAGGAACTTAAGGTTGCATGAAATGTCTCAATTGAAGACAGCCAATGAAGTCTTCTGGTTTTTCGACATGTATGCTATACACTGTTATATTCTAAAAAAGTTACTAAATATTTTTGTTGTTGTATTCTTTCTAGACAACATATATTCCTAAAGGACCAAAATTATTGAAATCCATTCAAAAATGACCAAACATTTTGTTGATCCAAAACCATTTCTCTCGATGTTTTAAAAGTCCCTGAGCTCGAAAAACAACAAAAAATGTCCGTCCATTTCGATGCCTGGACATCTTACTGTAATGAATCTGAATTTTTTTCGCCAATCTATTTCTTTGGTCAAGGCGGAGATTTGAAAACATTTTGGCAGCGGTACGTCAAAAGGATCTGGCACCTGTCATACGAATTGATCCAAAACCACGTGGTAATTTTACCAACATTAAATGGCAATTTAATGGGCAATTTTTTATGAATGCTGGTTTGAAGAGTTAGTTCGGCATTGAGTTTGTGGTTGAGTTGAAGGTTGAGTTTGGATTGTCTTGGCGTTCAGTAGGTTTGGGTTTGAGTTTATTGAGCAGTTCAGCTAGAGGATTATTTAGGTGGGGTCTTTACTATACAATTAGAGCTAGCTGCAGTTGTTTTCATGTACCATGCAGTTTTTAAGAGCATATTGATTTGAGAGTTGAGTTAGGCGTGAGTTTCCGTTGATTTAAAGGCTGGGTTACAGGTCGGGTTAAGATTGAGTTTTGGTTGAAGTACGGCTGAGTTGGGGTTAAGATGGAGTTGAGTTGTGAATGAGTTTAACAGGAGTTAGTGATTTATTTGGAAATTTATTTGCGGTTGTGTTGGAAGTTAGCTTGAGTTGTTTTGAGTTGATTTGGTTCATGTACGCGTTAATTTGGAGGTTGAGTAGGTTGTTGAGTTTGGGGTTGGATTGGGGCTGAATTTGTGGTCGAGGTAGGGTTTTCTTGTGTTACAATAAGTTTCTATAGAAACGATTTATCTAAGCATTTAGATGGAATAAACGCTTCCAGTTTGAATATTTTTCAATATCGACAAGTATAGCTGGTTTCATTTTAAAAAAACTAGTGTTTGTATAATTTACTTTCAATTCTTCTGTTGTTTGTGTCTTTTCATCCCAAATTTTTCCAGACCATCCAGATTCGCCATATTTTAAAAAACTGGGACCAGCAAACCATTTGGAAGATGATGACATATTCGATTGATATATGGTTTTAGTAGCCAGATCTACTACATTTTTTCAAGGAATTCATCGCCATTATTTGATTGTTGTTTCATCTAAAATTGCTCCAACATGATATGTTACAAATTGACGATAATTACGAGGACTTCCATTCAACCACATTAAGACTGTGGTAGAATCTATCCAAAACAATCGACGTGCTGCAAGTTCAGCTACCATTAATTCTAAATGGTGTACATTTATTGGGTTCATTGGTACAATCTTTGACTTTGAGCCGATCAGTGCAATGTCCACCCAATTCAAATCTTCTATGCGCATATAAACTACAGCTGTATATGCTCGTTCTTCAGCATTACAAAATATGTGTAAATCAATTTTCTCCGGTAGAGTATGACTAGATAATTTATGCAGTTCAGCTCGTCGTTCGATCAAACTAGCCCAGTTTATGGGGAAAATGCTCATTAATGATATCTTCATCCCAATCAAGCTTTGACCTCCAAACATTCTGAAGCAGTATTTTGAGAATCAAAAGAAAGAAATACACTGTCATCAAAATTTTCAAAACTATTCTCTTCGTATAGGTCTTTTGGGACCTGTGAAATATTTTTGATCGATTTTTGTTTAATTGATTTGGTACATACATTTTTCGGTATTCGGGTACCATTATACCCAGATATCTACATCAAGACCTTTTGAAGTTATTTGGGATGTTTTGCTCATATTTTGATCAACTTTTTCTGAGTTTGAAACCCAGTTTCTGATATTGAAACCGCCTTGTCGATGAATGTACTGAACTTGTTTAGCCAGTGTTTCAGCATCTTCTTGAACGTCTTCAGCTGTTTTCGGAGGGAACGCTGCTGCAAAAGCCATTACATTCATGACGTATAGCTCTGGTGGTTTGTTTTCACTTGGATCAGTCCAAAGAAACCTACCAACAAAGCATACCAGGACCTTTGAATAATGCTGTATTCAATGATATACCATTAACCTTTGAAGCTGGATCTGATTCAGCTGGTCTAACCTTGTTGATCAACCTAGTCCTTCATCATTTTCTGATTCGTTTTGCAAGACAGTCAAGACGTTTTCTCGCCATATTAAAGCTATTTGGAAACTTGATATCATATCGCCATAAAAGTCCTATTTCGTACTTGGCGCCTACTTTCTTTGTTGTAGCTTCCATTATATCAACAGCTCTTCGATTTTCTTTTGATAACATTGGTGTTCTTTTTTCAACACCAGCATCTTCTAATTTGTAATGGTTTTGCATGAGATTAAACATTGCATCATCGACATTGCATTCACAAATGAGAAGCTCGTTCTGCCATTTTTCATATTCGTTAACGCCACTTCGAATCTCTCTTGCAATAAACATGTTCGGCATTAGCGATGTTTGATTATTATGTTCCATCTTCTATTTAGCGACACTCTAATCTTTTGATAACTATTTAGTCCGTAATACTAATTACTGTACTTACATTATCTGCCAAATAATCTAGGAGAACACTAAGTACAACTAAACTAGATTCCTGGTTATTTTTCGTTTGTACCGTGATAATTCTAGCTGAATATATTTTGGCAATCGGTTTAAGACCGGACATATAATGATTCATGCCAGTACCTGCGTACAAGTTATCATACTTCCTACTGTTTCAGCCTACAGGACAAAAGTACGCATAAAGCCTGTATTCCATGAGAAAAAATGACTGACAGTCAAAAAAAACGAAAATAGAAAAACAATCTGATGCCGTTATAAGAGACAATGACAACGTTTTTTATTTTATTTTTTATTTTACAGCAAAATTGCTTTTATATAAAATAAAATACGTTGCCTTTGTCTTTTATATGGAGCATCAGATTATTTTTCTCTTTTCGTTTTTTTTTTGACTGTCAGTCAATTCTTCTCATGGAATAGAGGCTTAAGCCGTATATTTGGTTTAGGCTTGCTTCGAATTTATAATAATATCTGGCCTTCCGTATAGACGTTTTAAAACTGTTATTACTTCCGGTACACATTCAAGAAATTGAAAGTTGTCTTCAACAGTTGCAACCAATCCTTTGGATTACCTGAAAACATAGGTAGCTTGTATGGAATTGCCTTTCTATTATTGATATGCTCAACGATTAATTTCGATAATTCATTTACATTTATAGATTCTGATTTATTTTTATGTAAATCATTTGTTTTTTTGTGTTGCGTCTATTTTATTAGACAACTTATTTTGATTGAACCAAGTTAAAACATTTGCATTTGAATTTTGTTCACTATTTTTATACTTATTATTCTTAATCCTTGTATTTGTAGCGCCTACTGGAGCCGATTGTACGTCTTTGTCGTTTTGGGGTACTACATTAATTGTTTCATTGCACATACCAAATATAAGCAGATTTTACACTGTAAATTATTTGATAAATCATCATTTAAAGTTACAGTGTTATCATGGTTTCAGTGTTATGTTATGGTGTGGCCGTTATTTGATTGCAAACTCACGGTGGAATTGCCTTATACGATTGTGGTTACCTAATATGGACAATGTTGCTATTTTTGTCAGCTGTATTGGAATTCGATGCTCTTGGTTAACTTGTATGTGGAACAATCATCATGTCGTTGGAACCAATATTATTATCGGTATTTATTTGATCTACATATAGCGAGTGAGGTGTGATGGGTACAATACTCGATTTGTCTTTAGGATAATACAAAGCAATATTTTCCACTGATTCTTTGGAAATGCCGACATTAGCCGTATGAAACCATTTTCCACAAGCACAATACCAATCTCTTTCCATTACCAGAGCCTACTCTATAAATAAGAGCCTCCACATTGACTGTATTTTTTACTAAGCTTAAAATAAAGTTCATACAATTTTTTCTTTACTATGAAACTCTTTAGTCTATAAGAATTATGAGCTTTTACATTATTTTTATACGAAAATGTTCATAAAATATGTACTTTTATTAGATTGAAAAATCGAATCATGAAAATGTTTATTTCTTAGTGAAAATCCTCTTGGAATATAAATTATTGCTAAACTTTTATGGAATGTTGTTGTTGTAAAATACGTCATAGCATAAAATTTATAAACAATTATAACCATCTCTTTTTAGTCTCCTTCTAAAAGCATTGCCACATGCCAAAAATCTGCCCGAATACAGATTGATATCATGTGGCAATGCTTTATTAACGACATTTTGTTTAAACCATAAATGTCGCCTACAATTAAAAACATAAAAAAAAAAAATCAAATAGGTGATCGAACCGGTCGAATTCTAAAATCGGTTTTGATTCGGTTAAACATATTTTTGATGGCTTCCCTCTATAGTAATAACTAAATTGTAATAATAATTAATTTAATATAATTTTTTTTATAAATTTACTAAAATTAAACCATTGCTATGAAAGAAATATGTTAATTTTACGTAAAAAGTTTTCTTTCAAATCGTTTACTCAGCCCGAATCCCTGTTGTTTTTATTTGTGTGTAAAGTGACATCTAGGAATGGGAATAATAAGTAAGAGCTATTTTATTTTATTCACCGCTCTTAAAATATGTTATGACAATTCAAATATTCTAAACAAAAACTTATTTTGCATGGGCCATTAATTTTTGGGAATAAAAATCGATGCCAAATATTAATTATGTTGTATTTATTTTCAGCTGTGACTTAATTTAAATAATATTTCTAATACTTGAGAAATAAATAAGGCATTTATATTACAGCTAATGTTTGTTAGTTATGTCGTTTATTTGTGATGCATAACAATCTGGGTTGATTTGATTTTTTTGATTTCTTATCGCTCAATGCATATTATTATAATTTTTTCTGTTTGACTCTCTTTGACTTATTTTAATTTTGGCTGTTCAACGTATTGTCTTTTTTTTTTACCATTGGGTTAAAGCGAGAACCATAGTTAGAATAAGAAAAATAAAAAAAATAACGTAAGAGAGCGAGAAAGGGGATTTATGTGTATTCGACCATACTTAAAATAAGAAACTTAAAACTTTTTTGGAGGGGAAATGAAAACTTCAGCTGTCACTTAAAAAACTTAAAAGGAGCGAAATTTTTCGTGTAAACTTAAGAAACTTAAAAAAGGTTGCACAAATTTTTAACGCGGGAAATAAAAAACTAGTTTGTAAATAGAAATTATAACATTTTCATTTATTATTAATAAATAAATTAAAACGAGAGTCTTTGAACATTAAATTAGACTTTAATAATTGAGTATTTCAAATGTATATACATTTAAAACATCAAACAAAAACTGAAACATAACCTACAAATATTTAATTGAGATATTACATTTTTTTAAAACAAAAAACGTTGCATAGTGATTCTGTATCACTAATTAGAAACAGTTAATGTAAATTAATTAATTTTTTATGATATAAATGAATTTAATATGATTTTTAAGCTTATAAAATTTGAAAAAAGTTGCACAACTTTTTACTGTAGAAAGTAAACAACTGGTTTGGTAAAAATTATAACATTTTGATTAATTATTAATAAATAAATCAGAACGGGAATATTTGAGCATTAAATTAGACAATAAATAGTTGAGCAATTTTATTGTACATACATACATTTAAAACCCAAACAAAAATTTAAACATAACCTAAAAAAATTAAATTGAGATATACAATTTTTTTAAAACAAAAAATGTTGTATAGTGTTTCTGAATCACTAATTAGAACTAGTAAATGTAAATTAATAATTTTTTACGATATAAATGAATTTAGTATAATTTTTCCTAAAATAACTGAAAAATCAAACAAAAATATTTCGCTTTGAACTTAAAAATTTTTAAGTTATCTATAGTCGAAATGTCAAAGTGAAATAAGAAAAGTTCAAATTCTTATTTTTTTTATTTTTCTTATTCCAAGTATGGTTACGTTGTGAATAAGTGATGACGTCATTAAATATAATATTCTCTTTTTAATACATATTGTTGTTGTTGTCGAACGTTTTTTAATTTAATTCCCTTATTTTCTTTTGATTATATCTGGAAAATGGGGAAGCTTAAGAATCTGTGCTTTAAATGAGTTAGTCATTGAGTTGTTTATTAGTGATTTCAGAAAAAAATGTTTATTTAGGTTTAATTTTTAATTCATATTTTTTCGTCAATCGAAATCGCGTTTTTTCATACAAACTCTATGAAAATAAATTATTTTTTAGTGTTTCTATGTCCTTTATTTTAAGTTCATTTTTTACATGCCGGCTCTATTTATATCAAGATGGTTCTGCCATTACGCTACTTTCTTGATCCGAAATCATTTTTATCTTGTAGATAAATTTTGTAAAATGTTGAACATTAAAACGATCTGGTTAGCTTCGTTTTTTTTTACCGAACTGTTTTATAATTTTTATTCATTAAAGTTCATGGCGTTACAGGGTTTATACTAAGCCACAAACTAAGAAAATATCCAACTAAATGAATTGTTTCCAAATTAATTTTAATAACGACTTACCATTATCGTTTCTATTTATGATTCCTGACTAATTTAATAAAATTGTAGTTAAAATTTTTGTTTACTTCCTTTCATGTTTTTCAGGAAAGCCTACTTAGCGCAAATATATTGGTTTATTTTTTTAAAATTTTTATTTATTGTCCAGTGTTTCTGAATTTACCACCTATGCTAACCGTCTTGAACTATATTTGGGATTTTTTTTTGTTAGATTTTGAAAAATCAAACGTTAAATTTTGTTTAAACCATCGACTAAGGTGAACATTTAGAAAAACATATGTGAGTCTCATCCGAATAAATAAATACAAGTCTAATAGATTGCTCCACCTTAAGGCATATTTCTTATAAAATTTGAACATATTCTAATCAATCAATTTTATAATTAAAAATGCAAAACTTTTGTTATCATGTCTCAGTGTTTTTTTTGTTCTTTTTTTTGTTTGATTTACTTCATTTTCATTTCAGATGTAAATTTTTTATTTTTGTTTCTTATGTTAATGTTCTTCTTTGTTTTACAAATAATATTTTCTATTCATAAATTTTTGTTTTATATAATTTCGAAATGAAAAACGAACACAAAAAAAAATAAAAAAGTTATTTTCCATTTTTTTATTTTCTTAAGAATAATTAAAAAGAAAATCAACTTTTTTCATTTATTTTTAAGTAAACAATTTATAAAATGTGTATCACTTTCCATTTTTTTTTTTTTTGTTTGTGTATATTGTCAAAAGTATATGAAACTAAGACGAACGATATATAAATTAAGATTTGTATATCTACTACATAACATTTGGTTTAATTTTCCAATTGCAGAAACAAATGTAGAAAATGGGTTTTCCTGGGAAATTCTTATATCATGACTAATTTGTTTTGTTGATAAATGTATTTTTTGGGGGAAAAGACTCGAAATATGCGATTCAAATTACGGTAATTACTTCAGTTAAATTATGCAAGGTAATTATGGCTACGCAGCAATATCAAAACATTTCCAATAAATGTCAATACCATTTAGGTTTCTAGTTTGTTGTTGTATACAAGAGTATGAATTATTATCATAAAATTTTCATCACATCGAAAATGTTATTAATCGGAGAGGATACAATATGGATGGTACACCCTCAAAATAAAAACCAGCAAAATATTTTTCCTTATATACAATAAAGTGTTTTCTTATGTATACATTTATATGAGTCGTTCGTTTGTTTATAATCTTGCATAAAAAAAAAATTATTCAACACATTTTGATATTAATAAAACCTCTTACATATATATTCTGAACCTATGTCTTCTCTATTATATTACGAAAGATACGAATATTTAATTAAAAGATTGTTTAAACAAAAACAACAATTTGCTTCATTAATTTTACTGTGTGCTGCATACCCATCATCCGTACTACATACACTACATATGATATTTTCATCCGCATTGCTACGAGTGTGTGTATGTCAGTGTGGAAAATGTTTTAAGTATAAACATAAATTAAATTAATTCAATTTAAATATTATATATCTTAAAAATTCCACGATTTGTTTTTTAAATGAAAATCTTTTCTTATTTTTTATTGAGACATAAATTATTGAATAAATTTATATTTAAGATTTTGAATGTCTTCTTTCCCTATACTACTATACTACAAATAAACAAGTCGACGATTGAAATCATATGTTTTCAGTTCAGATTTTTTTTTTTTTTTTAATAGATCTAACGATATAAATGTCATCGTTACAACCAATTAAAAATATTAGGTTGTACCAAAAAATCGTTCCATTTATCGTAACCACTCATTTTGAATCGTGTTATAGATGTCATTTGCAAATTCATGATGATGATTTGATTATATGTTTATCCGGCATATAAACATTTGTATAAAAATATAAATCAAAATTCCATCTGACCCTTGTCATTTTATAAATTTCAATACGATATAGTGAATGAAATATGGTTACGAAAATATTTTATATTTCAAGAAGTTTTCATCTTGAGAACTTTTTTTTTATTTTTTATTTCGTTGATGTGAAGAGAGGATGATTATAAGAAATATGTATGCTATTGACTTTAGTTTGCTCGTTGTTATGTAGAATTTGGCAATTTATCTTTTGGTCATTACTCATTAGTCATGTTGAAATTGTGTATACATATCAAGTTGATTTGTTTGAATTTTATTTTGGACTGTACTAATTGGACACAAATTGTTAAACTAATTGATTTTGGCTTTATGCCCAATTTACAACAGACATTGTAACACACATTTTTCATTAATCAATTTCTTTGGAAATATTGAAATTTTTGATTTGTTTTTGTTTTTCTTTTCGACCATGAAGATGTAATAATGTATGTCTGTATATCATCAAATGATTTAAATAATAAATGAAATAAAGCAAATCGATTTATTTTAATTGAAGTCGTGCTTTAAAGCAATACCTTTTAAATAATTTATGAACTGAATTTGAGCCAACATTTTTTTTTAGCGATAATATTTTAGTTTATATAGTATATAAGCCAGAAAATTCTAAAATAAATAATGAAGTAGTGAAATAGTATTGCAATTTTTACGAGAAATTTATTATTTATATTGTGTCAAATTTTTAAAGTTATTTTCCTCCCACCTGTTACCAATATCGGAGTGTTATCGGACGAAAAAGGTTGATGAAACCAGAATATTTCGACTTAACAAAACAGGACAGTTGTTAAATCTATAAAATTGGCTTAGTGGCGACGATCTTCCACTGGTTACAAAACAGATAAATAGTGAAATCTCTTCTTCTTGGAAAGTTTCAAACCCGGTACCTTGATTCGTCATTTGGATGTGCTGCAACTAATTCATTGATCATAAAATATGTTGGTTAAGTCACATACCAAATTTCAAAGGAATTGGTATACATAACCGCGGAAGTTCCATTTGGGGCAGGAATGGAGTTTCCTAAATAAAACATGGCAAGAATTTAACAAATATTATGGGATACTACTAATAATATTTTGGTTCATAAATACAATAACAAAGAGAAATTATTTTTTACATACATAACCAATCCAGGCCTTTACTGCGTTTCGAGCGAAAATGGAAATTCTCGTTTGTCAATGGATTTTAGTGAAATTTTATATCTGAGTTATTAAGCCGATACTACAATTATTTCCTAATATAAAATGGAATTTGCGCGCTCTGAAGAATCCTTGAAATAAGAGCCAAATTCAAGAAATATTGCGAACCACCTCTTATGATATTATGATTGGCAGGCAGCTTACTACATCTCTTAATTAAATTAGTTTCTTAATTAAACCATGGATGGCTTGATTTAAATCAAAAATTATACTCGCCAAACTTATTTTTACATACTTAGCTAATTCAGGCTATCTTCTCAGCATCTACTCAGTATCAAATGGAACAAGCATAGATTTTAGTGAAAATTTATATCTGAAATATTTTGTAGATCCTATAAATTATTCCTTATATAAAACTTATTATTTCCTAGGCTGAAGAATTTTTCGGCCCTAAGGTTGGACTACTCGAACTGATGGTACTACGGTAGATTCAAAAATTAGATTTGGCAATTCTGGTTCTTTCATTCAAACGGAAGACACACACATTTTGACGTTGTATTTTAGTAACATTTTATATCTGAGATGTCAAGCCTACCAAGGCAAAACGCTGCAGGTGATACTTAATATGGCCGTGAGTGACCAGTAAAGATAAAGCAAAGTTAGTGACAGCCATACCCGTTTTGGCGAAGTTCTGGACTCTGTTAAAGTTAGCCGATAGTAAAAATATCGAAAATGCAGATGGTGTCTTAGCTATCTCAGCCGAAAGTTACCAGCCGATAAAACAAATTAATAAAACAACCTATAAATTGGCATTTCCAAGTAGTGATTTTATGGCCAGAAATAGCCTTGTTTAGGTTTGCTACTGCTTACCGAAGGAATTACACTTAGGTTTCATGTGGGGCAGTGTGGAGCTCGGGAAAATCCGTTTGAATGAAAGGCCCTTATAAAATTTAAAAATTTGTATAAATTCAATCCATAAAGTGTCTTGTCAATAATTATTTCAAGAGAAAGTATTTGGTCTTCTTGGTCTCTTTCCTTGGCATAACTATTGGTAAAATACCCTAAATGAACCACTTTGAACTATCCAGATATGACACTTTAAGGGTTGAATTTCCACAAATTTTTAAATTTTATGTTGAGCCTATTGTCGTAAAACTTAATACCTAAAGCAGTGACCAAACCAAAATGAGCCTATATTCAGCCGTAAAATCACTACATAGAAATTATCGTTTAAAGGTTGTTTTGACAATTTTTAATTTTATATAAAATATATTTCAGCTGAAATACGTCCGACTGATAACTTTCGTCTGAGATAGCCAAGACACTATCCGCCTAATCGAAATTTTTACTTTCAGCTGATCGCTTTTTGAAAATAATTTAATGATAGGGGCGCGAGTTCTAGACTCAACAATTTTAATTGAGCACCAGGCGTCGCTAAGGAATCAGTAATTCCACTACCCACAATATCAAAATGGATAGTAACCCACATGATCGTTACTTTATTTGAAGAGCAGAGAACATATCTAGGCACACTCAAAGGATAATTCTACGAATTCAGTATAGTTAAACTATCCGTGCAAAAAAACTTTTTTTGTATTTGTAACACCCAGATTTAATGCGTCCTATAAAAAAATAAAACCAGCGTTTATAAATCTAATACAACATTTTGGGAGTAAAGCCCCAAGTTTTCCGAAAGACTCTTCTACATTGCCAAGAGAGTGAAGTATTGACATTTATGCCTCTATCAACCCACCACTTTTCAACAATATTCAAAGAAGGAATAGGTCAGCTACTACGTGTACTATCGCAAACTGAATTCAAATTGTTGGATAGGAGTACTAGGGCCCATTCTTAACTTTCAACAGTAAAAATCTCAATTGGTACATAAAGTTCTCAGAAAAAATTATTCTCCTGGATATGGGGTAGTTTTTGGGCTCAATGGACAAAGGATTTAGGTCAGCTATTACGCGTACTTTCGGAAACTTAAGTCAAATCTATGGCGAGGAGTGTTAAGGCCCATTTATCAGTTTCACTCAAAATCTCAATCGGTACATGAAGTTCCCAGAATAATTTATTCGTCTGGATAGGGGGTAGTTTTTAGGGTCGTTGGAGGAACGAGTTGGTCGGTTACTATGTGTACTATTGGAAACAGAATTAAAATATCTGCCAATTGGTATACATAAAGTTCACAGAATAATTTATTCCCCAAAATATGTAGTAGCTTTTGGAATCAATGCACGAAGGACTAGGTCAGCTACTCCGTGTACAATCAGAAACTGAATTCAAATTTACGGCAAGGAGGGTTGTGGCCCATTTATTAGTTTCAGATTGAAAATATAAACCGGAAACTCCTTGTCAGCGATTTTGACTCAGATTTCGATAGTTACGTGTTTTTCTAAGCAGGCCACATCGTACATCGAGCTCAAAAACCTAATCCTTATCCAGGTTAATAAATTAGTATTGTAACTTCGTGTACCAATTGAATTTTGGATTGAAGCTGATAAGTAACTCTTGTCGTTCCTTACCAGAGATTTCAATTCCGATTCCGACAGTAAAAGTAATAACTGACGTACTTTTGATCCAGCAAGCCCTACCAGCATCCAGGGGAATAAATTAGTCTGTAGTCGGAATAATTTAAACTGGACATTTTATCTGGCGATTTTGATAAATAATTTTTAAATTTCATTTCCAATACTAGCCAGAAATTTGGGATCATTTTCTTATGGTCCATATAGATTATCTTAACTAAATTCTACTAATATTGCTTTTGAATCGTTCCATTTTCCCAGGGAACTGCTTTTATTCGAAAGATTTTGAATCGTAATACATATGTAAATAGAATCTGTGGATTTGTTGAATCTTCGCATCTATCGTGCTTCTCTATAGAGTAGGATGAGATTTGGCACCACACCAATTAGTAGTGGAATGTTTTTTTTCTTAGTCCCGGAGTACTGACGGACAGACTGACAGGCTGTACTGACTCAAGGTCCAAAATTTTCATGATTACTATACTTTATTTTACTAGAGTAAAAGAAAGTAAAACTTAAGTTAATTATGGTTGATGTTGTAAACCAAGGCTGTCCAACTATCGAAAATCTCAAAAAACTCAAAAAATTGCACAAAATACTGGAAATCTCAGGAGGTAATCAGAATATCTGTCCGAAAAATTACTTGCAAATATGGACAAATCTCGAGTGAACTCAATCTAATCTCTATGTCAACTCGAAAAAAATCACTTTCAACCCTTAATCCAAGCGTGAGCTCAATCACCAATTCAACCACAAATCAATTTTAAAATTTACCATAAACAGTACCCGGAAACTCTACTCTGCTTTATATTCAACGATTAACTCAGTCTCGAAATCCTAGGTTTTTATAAATCTCGAAATAATCTCGGTTTGAAAGCTACATTCGCGTGATTTGTCTCTATAACTTTCAACTAGACACTCAACTTGAACCCAAACAAATCCCGAACAGAACCCTTTACCAAAAATCTAGTTATCTTAAAAGCAAATCCTATTCAACCACAAATCAACCCTAATTAAAGCCTCAACCCAATCCTAACACAACCGCCAACTCAACCCCAAACCAATTTAATCTAATCTCCACAGTAAATCCCAACACCATCGCTTAACCCGAAGATAACACAATATTCGACCACAACTCTATCCTCAGAGGAACCCGCTACTCAACACCCAACTCAATCCTCAAGTAGCACATTTGTACATGAACTGAACTAAGAACAACTCAAGCAAACTTCCAACTCAAATCTCAGCTCACCGCAAATAACTCTTAAGCTCAACCGATAACTAAACTTAATTCCAAAATCAATATGGTTCGAGAACTTGATGCGTACATGAAATCAACTCAATCTTAACTCAACCTATAAGTTGGCCTGCAGCTAAACCCTCAACTTAACCTTAAATTGAACCTACTAATCAACGCGGTTCGAAAAACTCCCTTTGAACAACTTAAGCTAATTTCTCATCCAATCCTCAACCAAATAATAATAATTTTAACTCAACCCAAACTCAATTCGAACCGAACCAGTCAACCGAGGTCCGATCCCAACTAAACCTCAAATCGACCCAATTAAAATCTCATATACCTTCCCGTCTAAGCTGCATTATTCACTAAAAACTAACCCAACCGCAGCTCAACTCCAACTCAACCAACAACTCAACTCGCAACTCGGAACTCAACTCAACCCGAAACTCGAACCAGAATAAATAAAAATTTGTTTAACGTTTATCGAAAACCACATTGGTCAGCGGATTGGCATGTAAATTCTTACGGCTTGCAATCCTGTAGACGCTTAGGTCAAAACCGTTTTTCAATTCTCCGCCTTGCTCGTGATAACATGGGCACAGAGATCCAATCATCTAGACAGAGGGGCGGACATTTTTTTATTGCATTTTTGAATCCATAGACTTTCAAAACGTCGAGAAAAATGGTTTTGGACAAGAGTTAGGAGCTCCTCAGAAGAAGGAGGATATATAGAGTCGTAAGCTAAATACACTGACGCTATGATCGATTCTGTGAGAGTGATTAAAATGGCCTAAAGGTCAGTTGAACTACAACATTCTTGGATAAGAGACGCATTGATATCATTGGAAACATAATTGCAAGCTTTCTTTTTAATGACAGAATTCATGGAAACAATTTTATCATTAGGAAAGTTAAGCCTATACAAACACGATCCATCAATAAGATAAGTTCCTGAATAGTAAAATTAAATTTCTTCAAAGGTTTCCGACTCGAAATATTGCAAAGTAATCTGTTTAATTTCAAGCCTCGATGCCATTATAAACCACCAGCCAATAAAGAAATGGCGAAAAATCTACGAGCCGGAAATAAACCTAAACAAAATTCTCTCAAGACTGAATTTTAGATAAAGGCCGGAACCAGTAAATACCCGTTGGGTATTATAAGTCTACCCTCAGAACAATTGATTTACGATTGGCCTTTCATTTGAACTAGCCGACTTTCCAACCGTTGGTCGATATATTTGAATTCATCAAACCAATATTAGAAACGACTATCACTCCAAATGTTTTTCATATTGGGAACCTATAAATATAAATAATATAAATGCAGGTATAAAAGCAGAATATTTCGCAGCGTCAATAAATCGCCGACCCAATTGCTTAGGAGATACCTAACTGAATGTTATTGTCAAATCTTCTTCCTTTTCATTCCAATGCTGAGTATTTCGTGAGGCAACCAACACCTTACCGAAATTTTTAAGATGTTAATTAGAATCAAAGTTTACGATCAATTCTTGAATTCGGTTTTGGTTTATTTATTTTCACCACCTCTATCTAACGCATTTATTAAAAACGCAAAATTTGGTGGCCCAATGAAAGTTTTTGTCGTATCGTATTCTGGCATGAATTGGTCCTGGGATTTTTCAATTTTTTCAATCCGTCTAACAAACTCAAATAGTGATTAATTGCACCTTCCGGTCTTTGTAGTTTGGCTAACGTTTTGTCGTTTACTTTACCGTTTTTTCTGATCTAATACTTTGCCTATACAGGTTCAATTGTCATTTGCCTTTATGTTTAGGCCCCACCAGCCTTCGTTAAATTTGAATCTCAGATCGGTTTTCATAATTCCATTATGAAAATTGGTTCTTATAACTTTTATTCTTAGCTGAGGAGTGTTATCTTCCCCCTTTTGGTAAAAGTTATAACTGTTATCTTATTTGGTTTTGTCGTCCCTTTTTCTTCTCTACCAATGAAAGGTTTTGCTTGCCGCTGGCCTTAGGAGTGTTGTTATAGCCTTGTCGTTGGGAGGGCTGCTAGTGGTTTCCTGTTTGTTACATTGATGTAATATATTGTCATGTTCTACAACCATAAAGATAATACAACAGGAAATATTTTTCTTATTGGTTTCTGATTGCAGATTTAAAAGAGGAAGATGTTTATATAGATGTTAGTAAGCTAGTTAAGAAGACGGCCGAGTGAGTTTGACTTTTTAGTAAGCTGTTCGCATCTTCTTGTGTAGTGAGGCCATTAATAGGAAAATAAAATAAACTTATAGGTTGATACATCTAAATGATTTGGTACTGATTTTGTTTTATGCTTTAGGGATAACCCTACTTTTAATTTGATCCAGTGGCGAGGGGCTTACCTAATAGTTTGAATAGTGGCAGCATTTGTGTGATGTGAAAAAAAACGTGACTCTAAAACTACCTCGAAAACGATGACGGATGACATATAAACCTCAATATTCTTCGAATTCTTTGCGGTTTTGCACATTGCGTTGAGCCATCACTGATCAGCCGGCCGTACTACAAAAAAATATTGCGTTCACTATTCTTCACGTCACGCTGCTCGCACGTAACTGGTTTGCTCCCATCGTGACACAATACGACCTTATAATTTATTCTCATTATTTTTGAATGCGTTTTTATTAAACAAATAAATGAAGGTAATGGATTCGTGTATTCGAACTGTATCAACGCGAAGTTGAAGTTGGATCATTACAACAAAAAATAAAACTTAAAAAAATCATGCATCCAACTTAAATTAATATAACGATATAAACCATGTTCTACTCTACAGGATCTTACTCCAATGATTAGTTCACTCACATGTACGTAAACAAACGCAAACAACTTTGTATTCAATTCCCACACTGTTGCGTAGTGTATATAGTATGATTATTGTTTTGTATATATGACAAGTCACGTAACTTTTGTTTTGTTTTGAGGAAAATAATCTTAGTTTACATGAACCATATACCAACCGTATAACAATATGGTTTGGCGTGTATCATGGCTTGTTGATCGGCATTCACTTTGTGTTTACTTTATCTCTGAATTGAATTGTCTTTTTTTTTAAATTGTTGAGTGTCTTAATTGATAAGTCAATCTGGGGGTCAATTCTCGTTCCGTGAAAAGTAAAATGAAAAGTATTTTCAGTGAGAAATACACATTTCCGATTCATGTTCCTTGAGAAGGAAAAAAATGACGTCAAAATCTTTTTATATAAATAAATCTATAATAAAACTTTCTCAACGACCATTTTGGCGGTGAGAACATCATAAATATGGAAATAAAATTCTATAAAAACTAAATTTGTATTTTTACCATTAAATGTGCATTGAAACTATAATATGATTCACTTTAAACTTAACTAATAAGTAAATCTATTAAAAACTATTCCGTTTATTTAAGAAAAGCCTCTAAATAATTAATTTAGTTAAGTTTTAAAAATAATTTGGTCAATTTTATAATTTACTTTATATTTTGACAGCCAATGACAAAAACTGATTAACTAAATCTACTTTATCATTTATTTAGCTAATATTTAAACCAATTGTTGTATCAGCTAGCGGAAATATACATGAAACTCGAAAAAATGTGTGTTTACAGTGTAGCTTACTATGGAAAAAACTTATTCAGCGTTTTTCTCACGATTCTTTTTCATTTGGACATCGAGAATCGCTTATTGTCGTTGTGTGAAATGTTATAAATGAAAAAGACTTAATGGAATCAAAATGAAATTTTTTTTTCATTAGGTTTTTTCATAGAACGAGAATTGACCCCCTGGAATGGATAATCTGGTTTTTTATTTCTATTTACACTCATTACACATACACTCATTGGGTGAGTAACTAATTTAAATCAGATGATCACCCTAGCAATCTTAACGATCACGCTAGCAATCTTAACGATCACCCTAACAATCTATATTTTTTACAGCTTACAGTAACCAATAAGAGGGTAGTTTTCAAATTATTTTTGGTACACGTAAAGTATATTTTGATACAAATGAAGTAGATAACCCTATAATGGTATTATGCTAGGACCAAATTATCAGTTTTTAAGATATCATCTTGGTTTGTAATACTCCTCCTCATCTCAAGAATCTTAAAAATTCCCACAGCCAAATCCACGAAAGATACTAGATTAATTGTCTTTCCGATTAAAACTTTTAATACGAAGATGATGAAAATATTTATGTAGTGAGATGGTATAGCATCGTGGTGGTTTAGCATGTTTTTTCTATCAATTTACTCCAATATTTAAATCATACCTAAACCAACAACAAAAAGAGCACTGGCAGGCAAACAATTTTTAATTATCTTGTTCTAAATTTGCATTTAAATTAATAAAATTGTTTAGAGGAGTAAAATAAATATTTTATTGAGCGATCAAACCTTTTTTTTTTTGTTGAAGTAAGAATATTTTCACCATATTCAGATTATTATTAAATTTTTCCATTAGAATACAAAGTTTTTTTTTTTTAATTTTCATTTGAAAAAATTATTTTCTTCAATTTCAATTTGGCCATGATTTTCTTATTTTTACTGTTGAATACATTTTTTAATGTTTTTTTTTTTCATAATTCGGTTGTTACGGAATCCAAAAAAAGTAAAAAAAAGAACGAAAATTGTATTTGTATTTTTTGTGCAAATTTTATTAATTTGAATACATCTCAGTTTTTATGTTTTTTCAAGATTATCATAAGAAGCTAATTAAATTGCTCAAATCTAAATTAATTAATTAAATGTTTTTAGCGTAACACCAGCACAACGATTCCATTCTAAAAATAGTTCATGGAATTAAATAAAAAGACTTAAAACATCAAAAATTCGTCAAATAAATAAACAAACACAATATTTTATCATTTTAGTGTTATATTTGTAAATATTTAATTTAATTTTGAATTCAATACAAATACTTTTATGAAAAATTTTCAATAATCAAAATACATAATATTAAAAATATAAGGGTGGAACGGGAATGAGTAGCGGGAAACGCGCACCATTCAATCGAAAGTAATTTAATTTAATTTTTTCCATTTGTCATTCGTTTTTTTTTTTTTTTCATAATATTCATAAAGAGATATTATTTAAAAGTTTCACGTTTTTCGTGCGCAAAATAATATCCAACGATATACAACAATCAATTTTTATGTATTGATCAAAATTTCAATATTTTTATAGAATTCAGGGAAATTTAAAATAAAAAAATGAAATTAGTTTCATTATATCCGCATGAAAATAAATTATAATTTAAATAAAATTTATTAGAATATTGAATATAATTGTGTAGGGGGTTAACTATTGTTAAATAAATTAGTTTGTAATTATTTATAGCCTAAAAATGGGGGCAAATCCAAACATTCAGTCATGATTGTTTCCGAACATGAATTATACCTAGTGATGTAAACGGTAATATTCTCGGTGGTAATATTACCGGTAAAATAGGTAATTTTAGGTAATATTACCCAAAGTGGTGTTACCGTGGTAATATCGGCAACATAAATTAAAAATGTTTTTTCCAAACAACTCAACTAGTCTAAATGCAAAGAGAGTTGTGACACCACTGCAATAAACTTCCTTATGTACTATCAACCTACCACACCAAATTTTTGCTTTAAAATATAATAATCTACACCTTTTCCTGTTTCATTGACATATTCATTTGGCAAATACGTAATAGAGCTTGAATCTGACCTGGAATATGATCCATCGCTTTGTCTGGAAAAAACACCAATCACTATTTTAACTAGAAAAGTGGCTGCAACGTCTTAGTCGATGAAAAGCTCTAGTACGCTGGAATTTCATTGACAACATGAGACCAAAGTAGCACCAGATGGAAGATGAGCTATTACTCGAGCAATTTTCGTTTCTGGTGTTCCATTAGGCTCAACCATAAAGTCGGCTTGTATTGATTTGTTCAAGAAATTGCGACGGTTCTACAGGGTTGCTCAGAATAACTGTCGCATTTCTTCTACCTGATTTCCCCCGCTACATTACACAGATAATCTTTCTAAATATAATGGATTTTTTCCATAACTTTGTCACCACTCTAAACGTGTCATACTAATTACAGTCGCTAGTCGTAAACAAACCATCAAACAAGATGTAAGCAAAATGTGCATTACTATTTGAAATTTTTTAAAACTGTTGAAATTGTGAGTGCAACAAAAATTGAAAATATGAATCAAAGATTTATTGAGCGTTGCATTAAACGATACAATGACACCGGAAGCGTTCATATAAAAAAAAAATTATGGGCGAAAATCGTCAGTTGTAACTGCGGCAAATGTAAAACGTGTTCGAGAGAGAATTCATGGGTAAGCCACTTAGTTCCTCACGCCAAGATATTGTTTGGAGATGAGTAGTTCTGCTTTCGATATGACACTGCGCCGGCCCATAAGGCAAAAATTGTTCAAGACTAGATGGAACAAAATTTAACTGATTTCATCACAACGAAGAAATGGCCCTCTACTTCCCCAGATTTAAACCCATTAGAATAATCCATATGGGGATTATGGAGGCGAAACTAAAAGATTTACCAAAAATGAGAATTGAGGGATTTAAGAAGCATTTGGTGATGATATGGAACGATATACCTGATGAAGTGGCGCGTGCCACCTTTAGTAGATTTGTTCCATGTTTAAAAAATATTATTTCTAATAAAGGACATGTAATTGAATATTATTTAAAATATTTAATATTTCGTTCAAATATAATTGATACAGTAATATTAATTCTGTATAAACTTCTTTCGAGATACCCACTTTCTAATCAATTGTTGGGCCTTGAGCACCATCGCGTCCAAGGGTCAGTCTTCCCAAAAATTGTCGTCGCATCTGACGTTGCAGACCGATGCTTGGTCGAACATACGCAGGGACTCCATAACAAATTATGTCAACAATACAATACAACCAAAGCCTTTTTCTATAAATCTACTCACTAAGAAAAATCGAGATTTGACTTGTTGCTTTTCGAGAAAGTTGAAGCGGTGTTAAAAGACGTTGAGATTTATAAATATATTTTACTTATTACTGATAATGGAACGAACAATAAAGTGTCCAGAAAAATGGTTAATAAAAGGTATCCCTATATTACCGAGTGTGGGTGCGTCTGCCATGTACTTAACTTGCTCATTGTCGATATCTTCAAGATTCAGTCTATCAATAGTTTGAAATGTTCTGTCAGTCGTACCGATGGTTTCGGAAATAAAAAAACTCCCACATTTTTCATGCTACATTCGATCTACATTCATGCTACATCAGGTATACCCTGAAGGCGCTGGCTATTGAAGACGAAGTTAAGTCCTTTATGAAGGCCTCCGATTGCTAAATGGCCATATTTTTCTGAGAGTTTGTTGTTTTGTCTAAAGTTGTGTTCCGTTTAGTTAATATAAAACAAAGTTTTGAACACAGCAAATCCGCCAATTATGAAGATCTTATAAGTATTCTCAAATCATGGGCCGAAAAATGTTTACAACCGCTACATTTTGCCGCAAATTTGCTTGAACCAGCTATTCGAGGAAAAAGTCTTTTGGAATCACAGAAACTTGAAGCGACTGAATTTATTTTTAACGTCGCAGAACTTCACACAAAATATAAGGACAAAAAATAGAAGAGCAACAAAATATATGAGTGTTTGGCGCATTACGATGTTCGAAGTGAACTTTTTTCACGACCGTTGACTTGGAGGAAAGTAAGAATAATTCGGTTATGTATGTTGTTGAGGCTGAGGATGATTAAATTGATTAAAGAGTTTAATTGATCATAAACTCATATTTATGTAAAATCTATTATTTACTGCAGGCGTTAAAGGCGACGACCTTAACACCACTCCCATAAACACCATGTGAAGGATTTGGTGCTCTAGAGGTCTTGTTGACATCACGAAAATTTTGGGCAGGAAACTCTTAGTTTTTGCATCATGATAATGCGCCGTCTCACACTGCATTGGTTGTACGTGACTATTTGGCCAACAATTCGACCAATATTGTTTCGCAACTGCCATTCGCCCGATTTAGCTCCGCTTGACTTTTGGCTATTCTTGAAACTCAAGAAACCGCTTCGGGGACATCGTTTTGATACGATTAAAGAGATTCAAAAAAAAATTCAATCCGGTTTTGTAGGACATTCCGGAAATAGATTTTAACAACTGTTTCGAAGACTGGAAAAAACATTGGCATAAGTGTATTCTATCCGAATTAGATTACTTTGAAGAGGATGAAATATATTTGAAAGAAAAATAAGCCGTTTGTGTTTTATTTAAAAATATTACTACTTTTGTCCAGACGTCAAAATATTACTAGTGTTCTTTGGTACAAATTAGAATTAAAATATTGAATAAAAAGTGTGTTACCTATTTTACCCGTGTTACCGGTAATATTACCGGTAACATTACCAAATTTAAAAATATTGGAAATTTTACAACAGTAATTATACCCATTTAATTTTCTTCATTCCGTTTTGAAGATTCTTTTAGTTTTTAAGGGTCAAATATACGTTAGAATACGTAAATTAGTGAACCTATTGACCCAAACTGCTAATTGACTTGTTTGCTTATCATAAAAACTTAAATTTCGACTATTTTCCTTCATCAAACGATGGAAACGAAATTAGACAATACTTCTTATTGATACCACACAAATCATTCAGGACGATTAACGTATTATTTCCCACATCAATTAATTAATTTAATCAATTTAGCTTCCAATTCAACCGTGAACTCAACGCTCAAGTCGTCTACCCTTATTTACAAGCATACATTAACTCAACTCAACTCAGCTTAATCTAATCTTTAACTCAACTTCAACTAAATCCCTACTGAATCCCAATTCGACCCCCAATTCGTCCCTCAACCTTACCCTCAATCTAAACTGAACAACAGCTCAACCTAAAAATCAACCCTTAAGTCAACCAATATTACCCGAAAAACTACTATCAATTAAACTCTCACCATATCAAAAATAAATGCCCAACTGAACCGTTTACTCAACCTCAACTCAACTCCCACTGAACCATAACCCCAGCCTCAACTCAACTCCAAGTCGACTTTCAACTGAGCGCCTAACTCAACCCCAAAAAAAACTCTAAAATAATCAACTGAACTCTCCACTTAACCAAACCAACTCTAACCAAACTCCAACTCAATTCCTATTCAACCCAACCCGCAAATCGACAAAAAAAAATAGCAAAAATTGGTCAACGTGGATCTAAAACCAAGTGTAATATCACGTGTTAATTCGTAATACAGGTATCCGATCCTCTTGACGTACAGGTTCTAAAAGCTTTTCTTGACCATAGAAACAGATTGTAATGACAGATCATTGCCCGTCGTTCCATTTTTGGAAAGGTTTAACACCCCTAACGCTTAACGTTATTCATTATTTGCTTGGTAACGTAATTAAATACACACTGAAAAATAAAATGAATAAGCGCGGGAAACATAGATAATTTGTGTAGGGGAAACTCGATTTTGCCGTTTCAAATGTTTTAGTAGGAGAGCCCATTGTATTTGGCTGAGATATAAACCGAAAATTTGCATGTTCGCAAGAGTTGATGTACGTATTTTGATTAAGGGATTACTTAAGTATTTGTAATGGTGATCAGTCGATACATCAGTTTTATGCTGAAAATAAAATCGTGAGACTTAAAAATAGTTCTAAGCGTGAATATTAATGTTTAGTAAAACAAACATTTTTTTTTTAAATATTCATTGATATTATTCGTGAAAGTAGTTTATAATACAAATTTAATTAATAATATAAGATTAGTAGTTAATAATACAAATAATTTAATTTAAATTGGTTTTTGGTTATAATTAATTACGGGTACCGAAATTCCAATAAATTGGGACAATACAATGTCTTTATAGATGTGTAATTTGGAATAATTTCATTAGATGAAATTTGCGATTATAAATATAAAGGTTAGAATAACTTCAAGTTTATTTGTAAGGTTTGTATGAATGAAGTCAATGTACTTCTTATGATTTAATGTCCTTTAGATGATATGTTTTCAATGAGTTCCGATTTTCATCTACAAGTCTATAAGCCACATTTCCAACCGGTTCCTTAATATAAGCCTTTCGAAATTTTGGAGCAAGTTTCGCTGAAAATTTTTGAGATGCACCGCTTTGGCAAAAATTTCTGATAAATACTGCTTGGCCTGAAGAAAATTTACGGGGACGACTTCTTAAATTATACGTGTGCGAGTTTCGTTCATGAGCTTTACGCAAATTCTCAAGCACAGTTTTTTGAGCAATAGTCAATCTGCCAGCGTTAGTTAATTGAATTTCAGTATCTTCAAAGCTGTTCAACTGACGAAGTAATCCGTAATGAGATCCGTGAGGGATGAAATGTTGGCCGAACACCATAAAATATGGTGAACGGTCAGTACTTTCATGCGTCACATTACGCAATGCAGATCCAATAGCATGAATATGCAAATCCCAAACGGTGTGATCCTCTTTTATATAAGACCGTATGGCCGATAAAATGCTGCGATTCACTCTTTCTGAAGCATTCGCTTGGGGCGAGTACTTAGGAGTAAAAATTTGTAATATACCATACTTCTGTAAGAAATCTCGGAAAATTTTGGAGGTAAATTGCTTACCATTATCACTAAAGATTTGTTCGGGAACGGAGTAGACATTTAGCACTCGACAACATTATTACTATTGGCATCTCACAAGGGCTCGAGCAGCACAAAACGGCTAAGGTGATCTAAGACGACGAATAAATATGTATTACCTTGTTTAGATCGCGGATATGGTCCCATGAAATCAATGTAAAGTTTTTGGAAAGCTCTCGATACCTTAGATTGATGACCCATTGGTGGTCGTGTTACGGTATTTGTTGCTTTAATTTGGCAATTTACGATAAATTCGTGGACATCACTAGCCATTCTAGGCCAATGATAATGTCTCCTTAAAACATCTAGTACCTTACGAACTCCTAAATGTGCAGAATTTGGTGATGAATGCGCTCTTTCAATCAAAATAGGAAAAAGCGGTTTCGGCACATAGGTTTTCCATGGAGGAATATCAGATGATAAGTCGGTCTCTGCCTTAGGTAATATGAATATTCTGCCATTATTGATTCCGAGGTTAGACTTAACGGTAGGATTTGTTTCAATGAAGTCCATGAATTTCAGATATTCGGGATCTTGAAAATAAACATGTTCCGGATCTAAAGTTGGAGATTGATCACTCACATTCTCATTCAGCGTCAACGCCTCCGCCTGTCGTGAGAGCGCATCTGCGACGACGTTGTCTTTTCCCTTACGGTATTCAATGGTAATATTAAATCCTTGCAGTTTTAGGCTACAGCGAGCCAGACGCCCAGAGAGACCCTCTGTCCCATTAACCACTTCAAACTTGCGTGATCGGTGATAATGGTAAAACGGTAATCCTCTACATATTGCCTAAACTTCTCATCAGCCAATACAGCCGTGTAACACTCCAGCTCGGTGACGCTGTAGTTTCGCTGTGCTGCATTGAGCTTTTGAGAAATAAACGCAACGGGGCGTTCATCACCGCTGGGTGACCTCTGAAATAGAACTGCACCCACTCCGGTCGTTGAAGCATCGCATTGAATGTAAAATAACGTAGAAAGTAAGCACAGGAGCAGAAGAAATAGCCAGTTTCAGCTTCTCGAACGATTCCTGAGCAACGTCATTCCATTTAAATTTTTGATTTTTCTTGAGCAAATTAGTGAGAGGTGTGGCTAAATCTGAGTACCGATGGATAAACCGTCGATACCAGCCGGACAGTCCCAGAAAACTCCTGAGCTACCGGACTGTCTTAGGAATAGGAAAGGATAAAATAGCTGAAACCTTAGAGGTGTCGACCTTGAGAACCCCATCTCCCACAATATACCCGAGATATTTAATTTCTCTTAGGAGAAACTTACTTTTGTCGATATTAATCGTTAACCCAGCTCTTTTTAATAATTCAGCTACTTTGCGAAGCAGAGTAAGATGTTCCTCGAATGTCTCGGCGGCTATTAACAGGTCATCGAGATAAACAAAAACCTGAGTGTGCAGTTCGTGAGGTATCACCCGATGCCTCAGCCGACATATAGTTTGAGGGGCATTACAGAGTCCGAAAGGCATAACAGTAAATTGGTACAAGGGGCGTCCAGCCACAGTGAAAGCCGTCTTATCCCTCGACCTCTCGTCTAGTGGAATTTGCCAGAAGACGTCTTGTCTTGTTTAGACGCCCTAGCAATCCGTTAATGAGAGGCAAATTCCTCGCATCCAAGCTTAATCGAACTCTGCCATCCGCCTTACGGACTGTGGCCATCGGGGAACTCCACGAACTAGAACTCTCTTCTATGACAGCTAATGCAATCATCCTATCGATCTCTTTATTTACTTCAGCCTCCACTGCCGGAGACACATCATAGTACCGCTGCTTGATGGGTTTCGCATCACCAACGTCAATCTCGTGTCTTAGTAGATGCGTTCGACCCAAACCAAGCAAAGCGGAAGAAGAAAACAACTGCTTAACTGTCTCTAACTGTTGATGCTGAATGGCGGTTAATTCGTGGAAATTATTTTCTGCATTACAAATAGTCGTTTCTGACACTACGCCTGAAGAAGATATTATATTCTGAGAGGACGATTCGAAGTCGAAAAAATCCATTTTATAGACAATTTTTAATTGGAACAATCTCCAAAAATCAACACCAAGATATAATTCCAGTTTGAGGCTAGGAGCTAGATGTCAAGTAATGAATTTGGTTTCGCCAGCAAATGTAACTGGAACTTTCACATGGCCTAATATTTGTTCGGTGAATCCATTTGCGGTCGTAATAGATGACGGAAAGTGCCGAAAGTTGATAGTAGGATCTTTGAGAATTTCTTTGCAATTCTTGCCAAGTAGGGACACATTGGCACCACTATCCAATAAGCCTTGAATTTTCTTGCCATTCAGCTCTACTTCAGCGTAAGACCGTCCATCTGTAGTATCAGCTATAAGTGATTCAACAATTTGAAACTGAATAGATTTCCTCGTTTGAAAATACCGAATGGATCTGGCTAAGCGTTTGGATATTATTTTTGGAAATTTAGTTTTGGTTTCGGAATATTTTGGTAAACTATAAGTATCATTTTTGGTTATTTGCGGATTGAATGAAACGCTTCGTTCCTGTTTTGTGTTGGGTGTGTTGCTGGAATATTGGGGGTAACCATCTTCGGGACGTTCACCCCCTCTTTCCCGTTTCCCCAGACGGTACAACAATTTGGACAATATGTTTTCAAAACTTCTGGTGTACCACAGCCAAAACAAAAAGTATGCAATATTCGCTTATTGCAAGATTTAAAGAAATGTCCTGTCAGACGGCAGTTCCAATAATGCTTAATCATATGCAAATTACTTCGAGTTGTAGAAGGATTTGGTAAAGCATTGCAATTTGAGGCTAAAGCGTTAACCGGTTGCCCAGATTGAATGCTTTACCAAATCGATACAAGATTAGTGAACAAAATTCCAAATCCAATAAGCCGTTCTCAAGATACGGTGGGTACAAACATCCAAACAGACGAACGCATTTTTTTTTGCTTTTTCGGTTTCAGTGACTTACAGAATGTCGAGAAAAATAGCCATTTTTGAGAAAATTTTGAAAACATATATCTTTGGGAACCGATGGTTATTTCTGGCCCATGAAGATTTCTAATTGGCCCGACATCTGTCAAAAAGCATTAGCGGACACATCACATGTCAAATAAATGAATCCCGTAAGCGTTTATCAATAAGCGTGTTTCGAGACTTGGTATTGCTTTAATAATGTTGATAACCGACTGTGGCAACTAAAGATTTTGGGAATTCATCATAAATTTAAACAGCCGAATATGGCCCCATGCCAAACGGCATAGGTTCGAGATCGGTTTCACACAGACCTCAAAGTTAAAATTAAAAAGTTAACCGGACCAGCCATCTTACAATTATTCTCCTATTCGGAATACTACTCCTTTAAAACTGCTAATAAGGTTCGCCGACGTCGCGATATTTATTCATTTTAACTACTGTCCACAAAGACCAAATTTATTGAAATCCTGACAAAATTGATAAAAAATTGGTTTGTCCACAACCATTTTTCTCGACATTTTGAAAGTCCCTGAGTCCAAAAACATAAAAAAAGTGTCCGTCCGTCTGTCTGGACTTCTGAATATCTGTATTTCGCGAACCTCTTTTTTGATTTTGATTTTTTTCCACTAATCTGATTCTATGCTCAAGGTGAAAAGCTTTTGGTGCCCACCTATGTCAAGTGAACTACTGTACGAACTGAATCAAAACCGTGTGGTGATAACAATATTGACGAATTTTTTTACAAATGTTGGTTTGAGGATTGAATTGCACATTGAACTGGCGGTTGTGTTGGGTTCCATTTGCGGGTTTGAGGATTGAGCTGGACGTTGAGTTTGGCGTTAAGTTAAGGATTTAGTTGGGGGTCCAGTTAAGGATTTAATTAGGATTGAGTGAGATGATGGACGCATGCAGTTTTAGGATCGTGTTGGTTTAACAATGGAGAATAGCGTTGAATTTTGGACTGAGTTAAGGGTTGAGTTGTTAGTTCAGTTGGGGTAGGGTTGGTGTTGTGTGGGGGTTCAGTTGGGGATTTAGGGAGAGTTGTGGATTGTGTTGGAAATTACCTAGAGTATGTGGCTGAATAGAGGTTGAGTTAGCGTTGGGTGGGCCGGTTGATGCGTAGGTTTACTTAGCCGTTGGGTTTTGGATTAATTTTAGGGTTGGTTTTAAAATTGATTTGTGGTTGAATTGACTAATGAGTTTAGGGTTGGGTTGGGGTTGATTTGGTGATTGCGTTGCGATTGAGTTATAGGCTGAATTGGAGATTGAGCTGGACTAATGGATTAAGGGGTTCAGTAAGGGATTGATTTGAGAGTTCAATTGGAGTTCAAGTTTGCACGTAGTTTTCCGGACCAAAATTCTGGTTAATTCGTGTGGTTTCAGCCCTTTATGACATCAATTTTTTTAAAAACTGAATTAAATCTGCACGAAATGAATTTATTTTTAATAATAAATTAATTTCGCAATGGAAATCATGAAAAAACTGTTATTTGTTTAATTTATTTGTGCTAGTTTGACAATAATAAGCTAAATTAATTTAAATGAATTGTTGTAGTTCAAATTTTTTAAAACTTTTTCGTGAAGGTTTAATATTTGTGTAACATTTCAAGACGGTTCATTTATTTCACTTTCGATGACAATATTTGTATGCAACCTTCTAATTTTTATGGCAAAATAAATTTATATTAATCGGCGAAGTTACATTTATTTGGATAATAAACTAATTTAATTCTTTTTCAATGTGAACTTTTAAAAACTGAATTAAATCGACGCAAAATTATTTCATTTTTAAAAAAAATTAGTTGTTGCGGATTTAATTCATATTGGAAATGGATTAATTTCGCCACACAAAAATGTTCAGTAGAATTAATTAATTCTCTCTAGATTGGGACCGCGGAGTGTACAAAACCTGAAAGTGGCGAATTATGAAGAAGTAGTGTACCATTCAACATTCAGAATGCGCTAACGCATCTGTTCCGATTTAAATAATGTTTTAGATCCTAACGTTTACTGAAGCTTAAAATTTGTCATTCCATCCTAATTGGTCGAGTGGCATTTTCATCGAAAATATCAAATTTCATCATAATCGTTTCAGAATACTGAAATAGCCAAGTACCAAAATTCCATTTCCATCGCACATGTTAAATTTCATGAAATTCGCTTAACTAAAAATAATTGTAACATTCCGGACTATCGAACGAACAACTTTCAACTTATACAACAATTATGCTACAGTTTGGCTATCAACCAAATATGAACTGCTAAATTTTTTTACGGGATAAAAAATTAAATTTTCGTATATTTATGTGGATCTCCTGGACCCTCCAAGAGCACCATAAGTAAAGTCGTTCCACAGTTCAGTGGTTATAAGTAGACATCTGTAGATTTATATATCGGATAAACAAGCAAATTTTCATTTTTACACATAACAAAATAAAAATTTCGGAAAAATTTCCCGACCACCGCGACCACATTGTAACGGTCGGGTTTTGGTTATTTGTAAAAAAGTAATAAAATATATTTAGTATTTAATGTTAAAGCAATTATCCCTCATCCCTAGTTCCCTTCTGTTGGTCACTCATCATTATTTTGAACGTTATGCACTTTATATTATTTATGTACCTAATGATGAATATTGTTGCTACTGCTAAAATTCATACATAAATTTTAACGATTGTGGTACATAAACACGAACAACCTGAGACATAAAAATTCTACAAGACGGCAGCACATGTCATACCCAAAGGAATGAAAGTAATCATTTCTACATTCATTCAATAATGACTGATTTCTAAATTTAATTAATGTCTTCGTCATATGATGAGTATACTCAAATGTTCAGTCATCAAAGCGGGATAATTTAGTCGATCTACACATTCAAAAGCTAATACAGAATATAAAGAAGTTTGAAGTGTAAGGTTACACAATTATTTACCATGACTTGTGGTTTACATATTTATTGTATAATGTTTTGACTTTGTCAGATAGAGCACAATATCTCATTAAGTTTTTTATCAGTGTAGTACATAAATTTGATGTAAAATACTTGCTCAAGTTTATTGTATATGGTCCTCCCATCCATCTTCATGTTCTCATAAATACGCATGAATACATTAATCAAATTTGACATTTTCATAAAATTATATTCAAACTTAAGAACCCCCATGACGCCCTTCATACATACTATCAAATTGAAAAATCATTTGTCACTTTATGTTAAAAAAAAAAAAAAAAAAATTTAAGACGATTGAATCGAAATAAGTCAGATTATCATTAGCCGCTCTATAGAGATAATCTATATCCAAAGCGTATAATCCAAATTGTAACCTACGTTTTCATCTTTTATCTTGTCTTGCACAAAAAAAAAAAAAAAAAAAAAATCCGTCTGCGAACAGAGCTAAAAAATAATAAATAGAAGAGAAATCTCCTTAATTAACCAACTCAAAATGTGTAAATCTGAAATTCTGAAATAATAGTGGGTGTGTAAATGTGTATCCCGGTGATATACAATAGAACATAATATAAAATCTGCCGTAATAAATTTTGTATGAATTCTGTATATAGTAATTAATAATTTATGTAATTATTTTAGCTTGTTCCAAATAATGTACGTACTCGTGTATATACTATATATAAGGATGTGCGCAAGGATACGAAATACAAAAAAATCTACACATTTTGTTGTACAATTATAATGTGAGCTTTTCATTTTTAATATTTTCCTTTTTTGTACGTTTTTCACTTATAATTTTTCAATTTTTATGTTTTCAATTCAGATACGATAAAGAGATAAGAGAAGACAGAAACAAAATGGGGGGGTTCGTAAATTATTTAAAGGATAGACATAAATTTGGTCCTATGACAAAAAAAAAATATTTAAAATATTTATGGTTTATTGAATTTTCCATGTTGATAAATTTGTTTGTTGGATTAGTTATGGTTTCATGATTTTTAGAATGATGTTAAAAAGGGAGCATGAATATATAATATTTTATAGGTGTGTGTGTGTGTGTGTGTGTGTGGGGAAAATCATGGGAACAAATATTTACATTTAATTTTATTAATTAGTGTTATGGATGAGATGGATGAGGTAATGAATATTAATTGCGTTGTGGCCAATTTGTCATACCATCTACGCGACCTTATACAAAGAAAGTATAGTATTTCAATAACAGACGTGTATTACGTAGGTCGGGAGTCTATTATAGAAGTAAAATATAAAATAACTAACTTATGGTACACAATCTGTTACACAACGATAATAATGAGGTACAAACCATAAACTTTTTTGAAAGTTATATTTGTTGTGTATACTATATAGGAACTAAATAAATAGTAAATTTTCCGATGACATTTACATCACTTCATTTTGTTGGAAAAAGAATTACAAGAACTATTTTTGTGGTATTTTTGGTTTATGAAACCAAATATTTAAAATAATTCACATCTATACGAGTAAGTAAGATAAAATAACATTGAAATGGATGACATAAAAATGGAAAGTTTTTTAGAGGATTTTGAATTTTACAGAATTTAGTTGGTATGATGCTTATAGCGCCTAAATTGTTTAGAATGAGTTTAGTCTTTTAGCAATTAATCCTGTTGTAAGTATTGTATAAATACACTTAATTTACCGCACTAATCAATTCATAAAATTATATAGCACAAACATCTGTCGGATTTCTTTAATCAAATTCTAAAATTAAATGTCTGAGAGTCTTCATAAAATTAATCAAACAAATATACGAAATTTGATTCGACATAAGTGGAGTTTACAATTTTTATATGTAGACAGGCAATAAAACAAAGTTGCCAGATTATCTTTAATTGCTGCCTTATAGACGTTATGTCTTTCAATCTCAGAATTGAGAATAACATAAATTTATTTCCTTATATGAAGTAGTTAAAAAGAAAATTAACGAATATTAAAATTTTAAGTACCCTTATAAGCCGCGCATAGCTCTAATAAAATTAATTAAATATTTTAAGAAAATTTTTAATTAGCCAGATTTCATTAATAAGACCCTCTTAACCAACAAGCCGCAGCTTATAAAGGAAAAACTGGTTAACCATTTTTTAAACAATTCGTTGTTATTTCCAAAAGTATTCTATTGAACCTGTTGTGATTTCCGAATGTATTGTTCCCTCCTTCCCCACTTTTAGCGATTTAAGTAAACTTATTCCCGTAAATTGTTTTTAAACCGAAATATATCCAGCTGTCCGACTCCTTCGAAAATAAAACAAAATCCAGCTCATAAGTAGAAGATGGCACCAAAATCTCATTTCAAAAAAATGAACTGATCGTTTTTTCTGTGTGTTTTTCAAAAAGTGGTATAAAGTACCCTAGATCCAATTTCATTTAATCATTTATATAAACACATTTTCGTCAAATTTAAAAAAATAACGAAATTTTAGAGAAAATGTGTTCGGAGTACCTAAACCTCTTCGAAAATACTACAAACACCTGCTCATAAATATAACATGACACCAACTGTCATTTTTGAAAGGGTATACTTGTATGCCTCTTTCCCGTGTCCCTGGGGCTGGATTCCCTTCGAAAATACTAAGAAAACCAGCTTATTTTGGTAAAAAAAAAACCTAATAGTACTAATGTTAAAAAAAAGTTGACGGCATTAATCGACAAAGGCACGATTCAAATTTTTTTAAAGGCTTGCAAAAACTCTCACCAAATTCTTCGTGTTAACAGGTTGTAGCGTACTCATGCATGCTCCGCCACAATGCATCACCTACATGCGTTGGGATCTGAGTTCAACCAACAACCAGTGAAACGTCTTCACGCCGCTCAACGTTGTACCATTTGGGAACACACGCATGTAACCACAAAACTACTGTCTCTTCCATATGAAGAGACAAGACAAAAACAAAAAAAATTATATTCTTCAGTCTCGTCTCGGATTTCAACGCGGCAACACGTGGCTCTTTGTGTTGGCCGCCAACCACTCATTTCGTGTGTACCAAAAATGGTGGTGCAAAATAATATTTAATTAAATAAATATTTTACCGAAATAAATTAAGAAATTATAATTAATAAATTAAGTTTATAAAATAAATAAATTAAAACGTCAAAATAAAAATAAATTTTATGTTAAGTTAAATTGTTCAATTATTTATATTGGTGACAACCGACGTCCATTTTTATGGAACGGAACACGCGGTTAATTTTTTTTTTTTTTGGTGTAAATAATTTTTTTCTGGAACACGCTACACAAAAAAAAAATCGGCGCAACAAAATTTTTGTTTTTGTGTTTTATGTATGCATGGAAAATATGAACACTTGGTACGAACCCGTACCAGGTAAATGGTATCTACCTAGCAAAAAATAAAATCAGCGAAGTGCCTTTATTAATTATTATTTTTTGTTTCTTTTTGTTGTTTTTTTGTTTTGGGGTATTTTCAGCGATGACGCATACACCTACACACATAGATACGTACCGTATCGTGCAATGGAGTCAGACATTCAGTCAAAAAAAAAAAACACATGCAGGCAGACACACACAATAACGAGTCACACCACAATCACATGATAATCAACTTTATTTATCACATCGGCAGCATAAATATCATCACCGGAATTGCCATTATGAGCGTAGCACGACAAGCGAGAGTAACCCGACCAGCATCGCCATCAACAATAAAAAAATCATCCGAAACCAACATGTGTCGCAACTACAACATCACCGCCATTATCATTCCATGGCACACATATCCCTACTATGCCTTCGTCATCGGTGTCATCATCATGACTCCCAGCGACATCATCAGCGTCGTTACTGCAAACATCTCTACACTCGTCATCATTATCATCACCACCATTGACGAGCAGCTGCATAAACCATCATCACCTCCATAGCAAAAATCAGCAATACCTCATTCGTCGCCACCATCATTCATCTTCTGGTGATACTCTAGCAGCTCTAACAACCGAGACGACCACAATAGCAGAAACAACCGCCGGTAGCCATACCATCGCCATCATCACATCAGGCGGCATAATTATATCGCTGTCGTCATCGCATTCGTCATCATCATCATGGCCACTATCGACGAGCAGCATCAACAACAACAACAACAATGGCAGCAAAAGTTCATTTTTTTTAATTTAATTTTTTTTTATATAACATGTACATTTTTCACCACCATCTCGGGCTTATTTTTTTCCATTCATTTTTTAGATTCAATAATTTTATGTTTTTTTGTGTTTTCACTCAAATGGCTCGACCAATGGTCGTACAACAAAACGACCACCCAGCCACTCCTAACCGCACTCCCCATCGCCTTTTATACGGCCACAGTCGAAACTCACTTCGACTGCCGCCGTATAAACTTTCCATGTTACTGGGACACAGTCGAGACTGTCCCAACCTCAACCGGCCACGGTCAAGGCCAAGACTGGCCTCAAAGCGGCCACAGCCAACACCTCTTGGCTGGCCCCAAAGCCCATCGACTCCAGACTTCAGAATTCATTTTCTGGTCTGGCATGTCACAGCTTTTCCTACACGGAAACTCGGCCAACGCACCACTCTGCCTTCACTTGTGTCAACTCACCGGACATCTTAAAATAGCTTTGTCCTCGGCACAGCACTCAGTGGGGAGAGATTAGAGGTGAACATAAGTGGGCCTATTATGAAATTTTTCTATTTCGGATTTTTACGATATCGAAAAATTCCACCCTATTATGAAACAAAAAAGGAAATTCGCATCGGATTTTTACGAACGCACATGGCAAAATTCGACTGCTATTTAATTGGCGGATTTTGTAAGATCGATGGTATTTTATGCTTATGTGGAAAATACGTTTTTTGTAAATGATTTATTTAATTTTAAATATTGCATTGTATTGTAATATTTATAATAATAAATAATTGGACCATTCGATTTTCCAAGTTTCATAATAGAGTAAATTCGTGGCATACCGAATTTCTTCGATATCGTAAAAATTCGAAATCGAAAAATTTCGTAAAAGGCCCCCAGGTACATGGTCGAAACCCCCTGCTCCCAACCTATCTGGCGTATTCCTCGACTCTCTCCTTCACCGCTGCCTGCTATGACACAAGCATAGACCGATCATATTCTCCTCCCTTCACTCTGTCCCAGCCCATTGACTCCGTTTCTTCCATTTCAACGGAGCGATCGCCACCTCTCTGTTCAGCTGATCTGAACACAGACAGACCGAAACCAACCATGTTTGGTTTGCGAGGGGAAATCACTTGCGGGGGAGTCCTGTAGCGGCTCACTCATGCATGCTCCGCCACAATGCATCACCTACATGCGTTGTACCAGTTGGGAACACACGCATGCAAACCATAAAACTACTGTCTCTTCCATACGAAGAGACAACACAAAAACAAAATAAAATTTATTTTCTTCAGTCTCGTCTCGGATTTCAACGCGGCAACACGTCGCTCTTTATGTTGGCCGCCAACCACTCATTTCGTTTGTACCAAAAAATGGTGGTGCAAAATAATAAAATTAAATAAATATTTTACTGAAATAAATTAAGAAATTATAATTAATAAATTAAGTTTATAAAATAAATAAATTAAAACGTCAAAATAAAAATAAATTTGATGTTAATTTAAATTGTGTGTGTTCGATGTACACACATTTATAAGGTTGTGTTACTTTTTTAAACAGAATCAAACCAAAACCAATTTTGAAGGAGATGGTGTTGAGACGTCTGACACCCTGCTTAGTTTGTTCTTTAGTTGTCAATCAACATGATCCGGAGACATATCATATTTAACACTTAAAAGTTTGCATACGTTAAAAACCTTTCAGGTTCCGGGCATCCGAGACTTTTGTTAAGTTTCGCCTGATTGCTTGATGAATTCCATTTTGTAGAGATTGAGACGTAAGTTAATTTTTTTGAAGTTTCGAAAATATTTTTTCAACAATGATTAAGTGTTCTTCTTCGTTTTATTGTTGTTAACTGATTTAAATGGTGTTTTGAATTTTGCGAAAATTCCCTAAAGGTTTCTTCTGGCTTCTGAAGATAGGTGTCTATCCCGAATTTCAGTGTTGTTTACTTGAACTGAGTGTTTTTCCTTGAGTGTAATTTTTTAATATTTGGGGTTATAGCAGAGCCTTCTAGAGTATAGAGCCATAATTATGATGACGTATTTTTTAGAAGCTTTTTTAGTGGTATAACTTTTCACTGATTCCTATAGGAATCTATACTAAAAATGGTGTTGCAAAAATTGCAAGTTTTTCAATGAAAAACCAAAAATATTACAAAACGTTTATATAAAAGTTTTCTACACATCTTAACAACAATTAACAAGAAGGCTATATTGGTATTAAGTAAATATTAGTTGCAGAAATCTTAAAATTAAATTATTTCTAAAATAAATGCTTGCTAAATTTATCTTTAGTTATACTAGTGTACTTCAGATGTCTAAGATGTTAACATAAAAATACGAAAAAAATGTATTTAATCACAAAATTATCACACGTCCGTTGTTTTGTTTTTCCTACAATTTTTGAACTTGAAATTTCCCCAGGTGGTAATTTTTAGTACGATTTTACCAAATTTTTACTGCCATCACTACCATCTATGTAATGTTTATTGACTTACTGACCAAACGAATTGTAGTAAGCTTTTATTTATGGCTAGAATGCTGTTGTTATGAAATTTTTATTAATTCAACTATTACAAGAAAATTAAAACGATTTATTTAAACGACATTCATATGTGTTGAAATTCAAACATTTATGAAAGCATTTCAGAAATCATAATTGAGAATTTGTAATGTTTTCATTTACAAATTTGTTTTAGGAAAAAAGTGATTTCGCATATGTTTTGTGTATTTTACTATGAAAAGTTTCGTTTTTTCCTCGTTTCTAATTCCCTTATAAAAGCTTGGTTTTTTTAGATTATGGCTTTGTATAATCAAGGTTGCTCTGGTTATAGTCAAAATATTATTTTTTCGGTCGATGATTGCTCCAAGTTTTTTTTAGAGTATCGTCCCTCGAACGTTTATAAATCATGTAGCAGAAAAAGCTCTTTTATGATGTTGAAGTCAATATATTTGAAAAATTGTCCAGAAATTTTTTTACTGATCTTGATATCACCCAATGGCATTAGTGGGAATTGCTCCTTCAGCTAGTTCAGGTTTGAATTTGAGGGTGTTGTTTTCTTTTATTTTGTACTCTAGGAATTATACGTTAGAGGGGCTCTCATCAAATAGTTTAGCTTTGAATTTATTTCTTCAGCTTCCCCTTCGAATATCTCGATATCCGCATATTTTTTTGATTACTTAGTTGATTATATTCCCCTTATATTCCCCTGTTTGCTTTTTGGCTTTCCCGTAGCTGGAGTTTTCTCTTTTTGGTGTCTGGTCATTTTGATTTGTTGGTCTATTCATGTAATTTTTCCGTTTGGTGTTGGTTCCGTTTCGCACTGCTAGTTTTGGATAAGTTGGTCTATGTGGTACTTGGTCATTCGGGTATTGATTTCTGTATGGGGTTTGGATATTAAAGTGTTGACTGTTGTAGATTATATTTATCCGTTGCGGTGGTATTGATATGTGGTTTCGTCGTGGATTTTGTAAGTTAATATTAGATAATTGGTTGATGATGTGGAGGGAGGGTTGTTACCGAGTTATTTGATGCCCCTTTTATGATTCGCTAAATTCCTAAAACTCATGTTTGAAAGTGTGGTCAGTTTTTGAATGATTAGTATCTTGACAGTTCTCCATTTAACCCTCTGACGAAAATGTCCAAAGCTCGATTCTTGTATTTTTGACTATAACATTGATGGTTTCGGTCAAATAATCCTCTGTTTTGATCTTGTTTACTGTCAACGAGAACTGATGATTCACATTTACGTAAAATTGAACCACCTTCATATTTCTTATGATGCTGCCACTACATGTTTCTCTTGTATCTCGAGTTTCCCAAGCAGCACCAAGTAACTTTACAGTTTAAAGACCCATTCCCGACGTCCCGACTGAACTAAATATTTTAAGGTGTTCGTCGGCACGACCACAATCAAAGCAACCTTGATTATACAAAGCCATAGTCTAAAAAACACAGCTTTTATAAGGGAATTAGAAACGAGGAAAAAACCAAACTTTTCATAGTAAAATACACAAAACATATGGGAAATCACTTTTTTTCTTAGACAAATTTTTAAATGAAAACGTTACAAATTCTTAATTATGATTTCTGAAATGCTTTCATAAATATTTTAATTTCAACACATATGAATGTCGTTTAAGTAAATCGTTTTAATCTTGTAATAATTGATTTATTTAAACCAAAATTTAATAAAAAATTCATAACAACAGCATTCTGGTCAAATTGAAATAAAAGCTTACTATGAATCGTGTGGTCATTAAGTCAATATAAATTGCATAGATCCCAGTGATGACAGTTAGCGTATTTCCTTGACAAATTTACAACAACAATTGCATATAATAAATCCCCGCAAGAATAACATTAACCCAAAAAAAAATTGGGTTTAATTAAACATAATTCTAATTCTTGGTTATGATACCTGCCACTAGAGCCATAATACATAGTAAATTTATATTTTATTTCGAAAGGTTGGCTTTTGTCAATTAAATCAAATTGGCTATTTTCTTGGAAAAAAAATTAACCCAAAATAATTCGAATTAAATTTTGGTCAACAAAATACGCTTAGTAACAATTTGGTAAAGTCCTACCAAGAATTACCATCTGAGGAAATTTTAAGTTCAAAAATTCTAGGAAAAGCAAAACAAATTCACAAAATATTAAGAACGAGTGACAATTTGTGAATTAACAATTTTTTTCGTATTTTTCTGTCAACATCTTAGACATCTGACGTACACTAGTAAAACTAAAGATAAATTTAGCGAGCATTATTTTTATTCGTCAGAGCCAACTTTGATATATTTTTCATAATGAATTTTCGATAAATATATTTTAGAACTAATTTAATTTTAATATTTCTGCAATTAATATTAATTTAATACTAATATAGCCTTCTTGTAGATTGTTGTTTAGAATATGTAGAAAACGTTTATATAAACGTTTTATATTATTTTTGCTTTTTTCATTGAAATCAATGCATACCGCAGAAAAGCTTCTAAAAAATACGTCATAATGATTATAGCTCTATACCTGAGAAGGCTCTGATAATATCCCTCCTCCCCAACGGTCATACACCCTAAATGATTGGCGTGGTTTTAATATAGTTGTTGGACAGACGGAGACCTTCTACTATATTTCAACACAACTGCTCTGAGCCATAATCTAGTTCAAACGACTGAAGAATCTTATCATTTGTATGGCTTTGTCAGCTGGACAAGAAATCGCAATTCTCATCAAACTTAAATTTTCAGATGTCCCATTGTAATAAAATAAATGAACATTTAAATACCTACGGTTACGAAAGCTGGTCCATTCATCTATAGATTGTTGACTCATTACATCTGACGGATTTTTTGGCAATACAATTTTCGACGGATTTTTTGGCAATACCTTGTAATTGAAGGCTATTTTGAATAAATAGCATTTACGATCATAAGAATCTAACTGATGGCCTTTTTCACTCAGTATATTACTACAACCGAAAGATAACCTCATCAGAATCCAATTACTGCAGTTATTACCTTGCGGCTCTTGCAATTGTTAAGGCTTTAACAAACTGCGCGTATATCTTTTTGGTATTCATTTCAAAATCGTCATCGATTTGAAAAAGAATACAAATCCAAGAATTGTTGACATTGATGCACTGAGTTGTAGGCCGTTGATTATAATGATAGAAGATCGAGGACCATAATAATAACAGTCACAGGAGTACCACGCGGAAATTGATAGATTCAAAGGATTAATGGCATCATCGATCCTTCTCTTTCAAAATTAAGCAATGAGAACTCCCCATATTAGTACAAGTATACCAGTAAATGTCAGAGATTTATAAATGGAACATGGCACCGTACAATTAGGATGAGACCATTTGAAGTGATTTTCGGAAATTGTTGAAGAAGAAATATTAAATAACTTCATAGTGGACAGAGATGAACAACGATTGAAAGTTATGGAGAACATTGAAAACGCACAACAGGACCAACGTCAAAGTTTTAATAAAAAAAGAAATCCAGCCGTGCCTTATAAAATCGGAGATTTGGTGGCCAGCTGAAGAACGCAGTTTGTTAGTATAGCTTGAAATTCTGTTCAAAGTATCTTGGCCTTTATCAATTGATAGAAGTACTGTCAAATAACCGTTGAAATGTTCAAAAAGTGGGAGAACATCTAGGGCCAAAAAGAAAAAGTACCTGCGCAGGTTACATAAAATGATGGGTCTGCAGTGTCCAACTTAAGAACCAACAAATAGGTTGAACTATAACGACTCAACTTACCGAATATTTAAATATGATAGACAGTTACGCTTGCCAGGAAACCCTACGTTTAATACTAGTACGTATTATGTTTACCGGGGCGATAAAAGCTGCAGGAGGGCCAAATGTGAGAATAATAATTTGTTCCGGCGTTCAATTTCTTTGAAATATTGATAATTGATGGCAGTAAATTTTGTTAAATATTTGTGCTTCAATATTTATTGTTCTCGAGAATCTCGATAAAATTTCTCGAGAATCATTTCTCCCGAATATTTTAATAATTTTTTCTTGAAATTTCGAGATGAGATTTTTCGAGTCGAAACAATAATGGTAGCCCCTTTCTCTAAATTGTAACATGAATTAATATAATCTTTAAAAAACTTGGTTTTGAGGGGGAGGGGATTCTCTAGTTTGTAGATACCGTCTCTAACGCAATTCTCATATTCACTAAAATCAAATATTTAAAATTTTGCTACAGTTGTTTTTTACAAAACACGATTGATTTATTTGATAACAATTTCGAAATATTATTTTCTAATAGAAACACCTATTTCATACTGGTTGATCATTTTTCCACTGGATACATTAAAATGTTGCAGCAAATCGGTCGTGCGTATATTCCGATGTTGTACATCGTATGGATCTCGAAGTTTCGGTCTCGATGCGGGTGTGGTAATTCTCCCTTCGTTTCATACTGTTAAAGTTAGCCGAAAGTTGCCAGCCGAAAGTGAAAAGTTGATAATGCAGATTGTGTTAGTCCAGCCGAAAGCAAAAGAAATGGTAATGGAGATTGTCTAATCCCAGCCGAAAGTTTCCAGTCGAAAGTAAAAGTCGATAATGCAGATTATGATATTAACATTCCAGCCGAAAATAAAAAATTTAGTAGTTATCAGCCGAAAGTAAATAGGATAAATAGATTTAAATAAAAAATTTTATAAATAGTTTTACTTGTAAAACTTTTCTTAACCTATTCGTAGAAAATATCGGAAAATCAGAAGAATCCACAAAATTGGAATAAAATCAGCCTCTAGAGTGCATATCTGAAGTTGAATCGTTTTATGTGATTTGTCAATAGTTATCGAATAGAAAAACTTAGTTCAAGTTTCCCGTGGGAAATCTCGGAAAATTCGATTTTCCAAAAATTATTAGAAAATTTGTATAAAATCAGCCTCTAGAGTGTTATGTCTGCAGATGGATTGCGTTGATGTGATTTGTCAATAGCTATCGCAGGAAAAAATTCAGTTCAAGTTATCGAGTTATCGCGGTCGAGTGGCATCCAGTTACACGAAGAAGTGTTAAATGTGAGTGTTTATCCTTCCTCCTCGTCCTGAGAGGATCTGTTGGAAATTTATTTCCCTTAGCCTCCTTCCTTCGTCGTACCCTTGCATTTAGTTAGACAGTGCTTCTAATAAAATTTGGTGTCCGGCTACTTCAGGAAATATCACCCTCGTGGACACCGGCGGTGCCTCGTTGATTTCGCTGGATCGTTCCTCGTCGTAGTTTCATATGCCCAGAGCGTGGAGACGTAGGTACCAGCTAGTTCCACCGCAGTGGTTTATTGGGCGGTAATCACCTCGAAGGTCAGTGGTACATCTCCTAGTCCTCTTCTTTCACCTCTCTGTTTCTTTCATTTTAAGGTCTCCCACTTGTTTACAGGACCTTTTATTATTATATTTGACAGTACCCCCGTCTCATGGCAGAGCTCTGACAGTGCGGCCGTGCGACCAACGAGGAAAGATACCATTTTATTTTATAATTATGTATTATTATACTTTTCCACTATTCTCTGGCGATGTCGCCATCACAGTAGCGTCCCTGGTCCTTTCGGCAGACTATGTGGAGTTCTTGCTGTTTATTATTTCAGGTTCTCTCGTGTAAACATGTGGGGATGCAATCTTTTTTCCAGTCTTCTAGTGTTTGTCTTCAATGCGGTCAAATTATCACGAGTTTATGACCGGAAACTGTACGCCTAACCCTGTGCTTAGCCTGCCAGTGATACTGAACTGGACCTCTAGTTTCGTGTTCTGCTAACGGAATCATGTTCAATTATTATTTTGAGGGTTTTGATTCTTTGCAACACATAAATAAACGATAAAAAAATATGAGGTATAAATTATAAACGGCCAATCTTGAAAATACTTTTATTTAATCAAATAGAGTTATTCGTTCGATGACAGTTTTAAATAAATATTCCATTTTCCGTCTAATGACATTTTAGTTTGAGTCAGTTGCCACAGTAAACTCTCTGTAAACGTTTTTCAACCAAAGAAATGAAGAAAATATGGTATTTACACAGTAAGAAAGTTATAATTTTTCATTTCATAAATAAAAGAAAATCTTTTTGTATGTTTCATTTTCCTAAGAAAATGTCATAATCTTAATTGAAAAAATAAAATAAACTCGTACATTTTTTTTTTTTTTTTTTTGTAACAAAAATTGTAAGAAAACTTTTATTCTTAAGAATTTTTTTTTTTGCTTATAATAATATTTTATTCTTCGTCTTATTTGAAGAAGTTGTATATATTTTTTGCCATTATTTAACTTATTTTTGTTGAATAAAATATATTTAATATAAAAGTAGTTTTACAAGATGTTATACAACAACTACATATGTAGTGTATAGAGATTGTGTTGATAATTTAATTTTCAATCAACTTTTAGAAATCTCCTTCATAGTCTTCAACCAAACCTTTGATTATTGACATAAGTCAACGGTATATGTATAATACATAGATATTTACAAGAAATGAGAGATAAGGTTACGTTATGTACCGAATTCTTAATGGTTTGTGCATTAAAACCAATGTCTGTGATTTTGTTTACACAGAACGTCTAAATAGAATAAAATGTATACGAGGTATATCTATATCCTTTTAAAACCCTACATGGATACGGTTACACAATATAGTGTCTTAGGGATTTTGGATATTCTTTATTTCGGTTAGTTTTTTGTACCGTTCGTGACAGAATTTAAACTTAAATTTTCGACTACACGAAAATCCTTGTTTTGTGTTTGGTTTCTATTTGTGTACATATATTCATTTAAATGTTTATTGATATATATGTTTATGTATTTAGAAAATCCCAAGCGATTAACAACTAAGTTAAGGGGTTCAATGTTTTTTTCTTATCGCATTATACGATATGCATGTGGGACCGAGTTTGTAATAGAAAAGTGTTTTTCGACAACTTTAATGGCAAATTTGTAGGTTCTGAAATATGCTTTGCGACATTAATTTTTAAACCTATAAAATTAGTAAATTTCACTTTAAAATCTTTTTTAAGTGCACTAAGTCATATTATGTATTTGCGCTGGATAGCCAGTACAATTTTTAAAATTGGAAAAAAATCCTTCCAATTTTCAAAACTAAATATTCTACAAATTTATCAAATTGGCCGTGCCCAAATAATTTTTGGCCTTTTCCGACGATACTTTTTGACAGACTGAGAAAGATAGTTTGCGTTATTATTAGGATAATATTTTACCAGTGATGGGGTTGTACGATCACGTGGCATACTGTAGTCGCTAAATTTATTATACTTATAATCATTTGCTCCTCTCTGAATTTTGTGGGGAACTTTAAATGAGCCTTTTAGGGTTATGACTTTACGAATATGTATTACAATTTTTAGATTATTTTCATTGATTTTCTAATTTATTATGCAAAAATTATTAGTATTCGGGCAGTAAAACAAAAACATATTAAAAGGGGAAAATTTTACAAAATATTATTATTTGTCACGGTATTACCACAGTATTCGGGCAGGGCCAAAATAATTTTTTTTAAATCTGTAACAAATGTTCGAGCTTACTCTTATTAAATGTTGAACTAAACAAATTTTAAAAGTTTTAGGGCTTGGTTCTTGGAGCATCACTTATTGTTGAATTTTATTACAACTGGATTGCTTCTATTATTATTATTGCTCTAGGCCCATGTGGTCGTTCAAGCCACCTTGCACTGCAACCTAACAGAACTTTTGGGCTTGGGCCCTGCTTAATTAACTGTCCAGTCGATATTCAGTGAAACACACTATATGAGCTCATGGTTCTCCCTCTTAGATGTTGCGGTCTTTGACCCGAAATGGCTGGGTATTGGCACAGAACATTTTCCGCTGATTCTGCTTCCATGTCGCAGAAAAGGCATCCGTCTCTCGTACTTAGGCCTATCTTCTTAAGGTGATAACTTAAGGGGACGTAATCTGTGGGGAAATCGGTTAGTAGTCTCAGCTCAGGTTTCCCAAGTTCAACATATTCCTCTATCCTGGCTGATAAGGGTGATATACATTTTTTCGCCTTTATTAGACCTATAATTTTGTGCCAATATGAGCGCCGCAGAAGGGCTCTGGTCCAATGAATGGAGAGGTAGAACTCTCGCAGCTAAGGCCATCAGCAGCCTTAATTCCCTCGATTTCCACGTAAATGTGACCTTATTTGAGCATTTACTTATTAACGATACAAGACCTTAGAGCTTTTAAGGGATTGGTTTTCAATACAATATATATCTATAATATATACGGTAGCATTGATACCAAAGGACCTCGAGTGGTCATTCCCACAACCTTATATTAGTACTCCTGCCCCGTACTCCTTTCCGTTTTTGATCTTTCTTTAATCCATACCGTTGACCATCGCTCAAAGTCCGGTCTCGCTCTACTCCACATGTACCGGCCTGGTAAGATAACACAGAATGGATTGTGAAAGTTCAGCTTAGTTGGCATACAGTGGGAAAACATTCCTATAACGTGCCATAATTGCAGCTTACTTTTTAACATGCGGGTGCAAAGAAGTTAGTCATAGAATTGCTTCCATCGCAATAGCGGGGCATTCACTCATTGAGCCCGCGACGCTGAACCTTATTCTATAAAGTTTTGCGCCGCCTTCTGTTCTGTCAGAGTTCTAGTCTGTGAATAACCAATGACCATATGAGTTACAGAATGTAGTTAAAAGCATAACTAAGCTCGAAAAATCCGGATCACGCTAAGGAGAATTTCCTCAATCCTTTTTGAAGGAATGTCGGAAAGATGTCATTTCCTTCAGCGGATCTAAATGGCTTCAAAGAGCGAATAGCCCATATCTCCTTACTGGGTGTGAATATTTTTCCAGAGAGGCTCCACCTGATTGATCACCTGGCCATGCTGGTCCATTTGGGCTCCTTCAACTATTAAGACAAGAAAGTGGGTATTGTTGTATTTGCGAGCGCATGGCAGTGAAAAATCCAGAATAAAACACAATTTCACTTTTAAATGTTAGTTTATATAAAAAAAAAAGAATTGGTTTTGTTCCAATCTTATTAAATTGTTTACTTTACTTAAATTTTATTTCAATATTAATTTACATTAATTTTAATAATTCATAATGAAAGCTTTTTATCAACTGACTTACTTAAATATTATTTTGATCTCAAATCAACTGCTATACATTTCAATATTGTTTTTATGCATTTGTATTGTTGATATAATACATTACTAAACAAGTTTACATATACTATCTAATATCTACCAATTTCGCATATAACAATTAAGTATATAATATTAATAATTATCTATGTAATGTGTATGTGTATAATTTATAGTGAGTCACCTAAGTGTTCACAACAATATCTAGTAGTACCTCTAAGGTTTCCTTCCGGTTCTCGGTGAACCTCCTGTTTGCTTTCTGAAGAAGTCCTAAACCATTTGAATGATCCCTGAAAAGGACTTTCTGGAGACGAGCTGTAGAGGGTAATCCGTTGATTTCCTCACAGAAATTTCTCCAGGTTGCTCTTTTGGATCTTTTTGGTTCGAGATTATATTCCGTGGAGGGAAGGACCATCTTAGTGGACTCTCTTCGTTTAACCGGGCAGTTGTTCTCGAAAGCCAAGGGTATAGAGTTGATCATCTGACTTGAACAGAACTCCAGCACCTCTCGAGAATCTATCTTCAACGTAATCGAAGGCATTTCTGATCTAAGTAATACTCTATATGAGTCCAGTCGGTCAGTTTTGGAATTCTAATTTCTTACACTTCATGATTTCGGCCGCCAAATCAAATCTGATGTGTATTCATATCCAATAAACAGCTCGCTTCAGATACGTGGCAGTTATTTACTAAAGTGCTCAAATGCAGTTTCCTATTGACAATGTCTACATTATTTGTAATCAAATATTTAAAAATATACTCACCTCTATTATTAATGTTTGTGCTGCTCCACACCGCGTGGTGCATATTTGCATCGCATCCTTTCAAGTAGTCCAGCTTACTGCGCTTGCATTGAGCTATTAGCCATCTACCATCAAGGCGTGGCCTCTGAGCCTCCAAGAAAGTGTCACTGCCAATAAGTTCCTGACGATGAACTCTGGAATGGGAATAAAATTAATTTGCGAGCTTGCCAGAATGGCCGCTCTTACACTATCAGTTCCGTTATTATAAATCAACTTACCTGCTTGATTTGGTATACCTTTGATTTGGTTACCTATTGACCGCAGCTCCTGAATTAGAGCCATGCCAATGTGTTAGCAGAGAATCCTGCGCCAATGGAGTCTGAAGACATCTCTGCTTGATGCAAGTTTACATTTAGGCAAGCGATATGTTACCTCAATATATACCTCCTTGGGAAGAATTGAACTAGTCTTCTCCACCGCTCCACCGTTTCCACTCCCTTTTCCTTTCAAGGCAGATGACTGACCATTTTCCTCTATCTCCTTCCCAGTGCTCCCCGAAGCCTAACCGCCTTCAGTACCCTCCAGCGGCTTACATGGGAGACCCCTTGTGATAGGGCCACCGCCCCATGGGTTTGTCCGCGGGTACCGCTATCGTCACCCCACCATGGATATCACTACCGTCACAAACTTAAAATTAACCCTCTAGCTAGCTGGGTTGGTCCACAGAGAACATGCAGAAGGCTGAAGAGCCTTTTGCCTCTCTCCTGTCCACTCTCTAATTTAACTGCCACATGCCTGGGTGAACTTAAGATGCCGATCCGTAGGCAATTCAGCACTGTTTCAACCGCCTTCAACTATGCACTTTCCCTGGCTTCATTGTTACTTTGGCCTCCATGAGCCACTGAATCGTGGCCTTATTGACACAGGTCTCTATGGTTTGAAGATTCTTCCCCCCTGGGATTTTTGATTGCTGGGCTTTAATTCTCCTGTTAGGTGCCGTGACCTCAGGAGGAGCACCAGTCCCTTATGTCGACGCAGCGTCACAAGCTTTGTCTTACATTCATGAGTTTTGGTCTGAGCTAGAAACCTCCTGTACAGCTTCTTCGCAGTTAAGGTTCAAGGGCTAAAGGTTCATCTCCTGAAGTGCCATATCGGAATGAAACTTTTCGTACAAAACATGTGGCAAATCCTAGAAAATTGTAAATAGCTGGATATAAGGTTTAATATACATACATTATGTCTGCCTCAGTGAAAAACGGCATTTGGTTTAGGTTAGTTTGTAGATGGCAAACCAAGGTTGGCATCTTCTGAAAACGTAAAAATAGGGCAAAATGCAAGGTGGATCAATAAAAGTGTACCTTAGGCTAACCAATTTCTTATCATGTGGTGAATGTTTATTTGGTAACAAAACTTCTTCGGCATAGTTCTACAGATCTTGCACACATTCTGTACTCTTTAAAGGTTAGAATTTAGAAGTCAATATCGGTGAAATTGAGCACCTTTTGTTCAGGGTAATTTTCCTAATATAATATTTTTTGAATGTAGAGCCTTTATATAACAGAACAAACAGATAATAGTATTGTAGGTGATTTGATGTATTTCTAACAAATAGGAAGTGTAACTTTCGTTCGTTAAAAGGTTTTATGAGAGCAACAGTAAAAATGTACGAAACGAGTTAAAATATTTGAAAAATTCGACTTTACATTAACAATTCCAAAACACACTATTATACTAGATATTTACTATGCATTTGGAATAGATGGCTTGAAGTAAAACTTTTAAATCGTTGTTCACAAAATATGTTCAAAATTGTTCTTCGTAACTTTAAATAAAAAAGTTTTACTTAGGTTTATATACCGTTTTTATTATAAAGATTATCACGGCAATTTAACTCCCGTGTCTTCTAGATTTATATAAGATAATACAGTAAGAAAAAAATTGTTATTATCTCACTTAAATAAAATAAAAAGTCATTTATTTATTATAGAACATAACTTTTATCTTTATCGTCGTTTACGTAAAGCTTCGTAAAATCTTATTGAATGAGGTATATATTATATATATCACCTAGTTGACCGCTCATTTTCACCTTTGAACTTAGCTTATTGTTCAAACGAATTATAAAACACAGCAGACGGGCAAGAAAACTTTTATTAAATTAAACTTGATCGACAAAGTATAAACTAAAATTGATTTCGCCCATTAAACATCGTAATTGTAAAATTAATTTTCAACAATGCTTTGAAGCTATGAAACTAAAAAAAAAAAAACTTGAAAGTCATTGTCACCATTAATAAGCACATACATATGCAAACGACATTTTATGCTTAACATAAAATTTTCATTAATTAAATAAAAATATTTCAGTTATGCTATTCATAATATATAAAATGATTCATAATATAAATAAAATGATAAAAAAGCTCACACAAGTTTTACCTTCAGAATGCTTTGCTTGATTAAATTATTTTTTGATATCTCTCGGTGGAATAAATAATAACCAAAATAATAATAATAATAATAATAATAATAATAATATACACACAGGATGAAAAGGATAATGCTTACTCATATTGACTAAAATATTTATATTTTATTCATTAATTATTTAACGAATTTGAGGGTCGAAATACGAGTACGTACATACATATAAAATAAAATGTCATAAATAATTATTTGTGTCTGATGTTGTTATATGTGAATGTACAATTAAATGGTAATTAGGGCAATGGAATGCGTAAGCTTCTCAACAATTCAATATTATAAGTACCCCAGGTATAAATAGGTCATAATATTGTGGTGCACATAATATAGACCAATATTTCCAATGTATAATTTACCAAATTTGTAAGATTACCTTAATCTGAATGCCAACCAAATACTTGTAATAATAAATAACCCAAATCAATGAAACTTTTGTACAGAAAAATAAAGTTTTACTAAAAAATAAAACCATAAATCAATTTCTGGTTTTATTTTATAACAACAATCCATATCCTTTTTATTAAAAAATAAACTTTAGAAGTATATGCATAAAGGAGCAAGAAGATTACAGATTTGATATTTTAAAGATAAATATTTATTTGTATAATTTTAAAATTAAGATGTACGGGTACATCATAAATTTAATTAAATCATAAATTATTTATTGGAAGGAAAAGTTGAAATACAAAAAGGATACGCAAACATATTCGTTGTTGAATGATCTATGAAATTGTTGACAACAAAAACAACTTAGAAATGACAACAACAAATTGATGTCTATTTTGTATATTTTGAAAATAATCAACATTTAGGGGTAGCCTATTTCAAAATAAAAAATTGTTGACTAATGGTGTTTTGATATAGTGACTTTAAAAAGCTAATGTAAATGCTTTAACAAAAAGTAAAGCGAAACAGAGATGGCCAATAGAGACAGCACTATGTTTACTTTTTAGAAATGTCACCATTTTGTTTATTGCTTTAAATTTGAAATCGTTAGATATTATTATCAAATCAAATGAAAATTTTTTTAAAGTTTTTTTTTTTTTTTTCAAACGTAATGAAATCATTAAAGAATACATTTAGTAACATAAAAATCTTAAAACTACCGCACTATAGAAACCAAAACAATTAATTTAAAAATTCAATCATGATTTTTTTCGCACGAACTGTAATCCTAGAACTTGGATAGGCTCCCCATGTTAAGAAGAAGAGTGTAATTCACCTAAGCTGCATTAGCAATTAAATGCTAGTTTAAAAATTGGTTTTCCTACTCACTCCTTATAAAATATATATGGAGAGAAAAAACAAGAAAATCTTTAAGCTTGCCTTTAATTGCTGTTGCAATTAAGTAATGTTCATACAATTTTCCATAAATCGTTACTCTAAAATAAAAATTCTGGCGAACACTTCAAAAATATTGACTTCCTAAGTTTGAATTTAGTTCATGCGTACACAGAACAAATGGCATCACCTCTAATGTGTCCTTCATTTCTTTAAAAAAACAAAACAAATTAGAAGAATAATTTGGGCCAGGATAATTTGATGATAAAACATTTAAAAATATTTTGTTTGGCACATTTTGTTAAGGTTTAAATAAATAAATTTGACTCCACCGTATTTGAAACATAACCAAAATTATTTTTAATGTCAAACATCAATTGTCAAAAAAAAGTCAACATTTAATTATTTTCTGCTACAATTTTTTTTTTTTTTGACGTTTCGTTATTTTTAACTAAAACCATTGCCCCATGTACAAACAGCAAACCGGAATTTGAAACCGTCAAATACAATTTCATCTAAAAAAAACTTATTAAAATAATTTGTCGGCCGTTAAATTAAAATCCAGCTATCAAAATATTGAATGTTGTACCCCCTTCTTCCAAAATTATTTCGATATTTTTTTTCCAGTAGTGATATAAACTCACATCAATTCTTTTACTTTTTTATTTTTGTTGTAGGCGCCATTCGAGAAAATATTACACATCATTCAATGTGTTATTCTTGTTTGTTGTTGGAAGCTTGTCAAAATTGTTATTGCACGAAACCTAAGTGTCATTTTTTGCATTTATTATGAGCGTGACATAGTAAAGGGAGAATCCGGACAGATTTGGTGGTTTCACGTTTCCTTGGAGGATCGATTTAAAAGTGTATCCGAATGGAAACTATGTTAAATATTTTTGTGTCATAATTTTTGCATGTATTTCAAAATACTGCCTACACCCAAATTATCACAGTCAATTCTTATGATAATTTTTGACATCTACAAAATAAATTCATTTATTGATTGATTGATACAGTCGCCTTATACCCTTGACAAACTGCGATTTAAGAAAACCGATAGAGTGTGCTTGAACGAGTTTAGCTAAATCGGATCTATTAAACCGCAATTTGTGTATAGGGTCACCACTCGCTGTTAAGACGACGCATTATTTTCAAATGTGAGAATTGCAATTGTCTTACTATAATTTTGATTGTCCTTTAAATAGCATAACTAAGCCATAATAGTGTTAAACCACAGATCCAATGATGATGGAGGGTATAATATTCGCAAATTGAGTGTGGTGAACTGACAACTTCTGATTGGAAATTGACTTGACGTATGATTGACATTATACCTAAAATTTTAATTTCTGGTTTAAACATTGGCTGTGAAGGTGATTAGCCCAATTTCCAAAAATAGTAGCTAACGATTCTTGCCAAATGTTGCTCGCTTTTGGTCAATTCCTGATAACTCAATAGCGTGAATATAAATTGTAAAATTTATTCAATATTTTATTAACAGTTGTCATTTATAAATGCATAACAGAAACTATTAAGTTTACTTCTACCATTCATGCCATTTTATGTCCAAAAATCTTCTTAATTCTCGAAAATTACTACATTTAAAATGACAAAACGAACACAGGGAAATATGCCAGGGAATTATTACGCTATTCGATGGGCAGCAGTATACAAAAATTTGAATGTAGGGGCAATTTTTCAAATAAATGTCAAGAATTAGTACTATCAAATATTTATCACATGTTTCGGACACACTCTAGGTTGTATGCGGTCACTCATATAATTTTATTTTAGGAATTTTTGAATACCGCTATTTTAATGGATTTTTTAGTTGGTTGGTCAAAACCATTTTCTCGGCAGTTTCAAGGTCTCTGAGAAAGCTAAACAGCAAAGATATCTGTCGATCAATCTGAAAATCTATCCGGATGTGTAAACGGCTTATCCGTTTTGAATTTTCTTTCTTCCAATCTGTTTCTTTGGTCAAGGCGGAGAATTGAAAAGCTTTTGGAAGCTGTACGTCAAGAGTTAAGAATCTAAGAAGAGTTTGCGCTCAATTTCGGTTCGGCTTGAGTTGGATGTTGTATTGGGGTTGGTTTGGCCTTGTGTTGGGGTTGAGCTAAGATTTGAGTAAGCGGTTTAACTGACGATATTTTGGGATTGTGTTGAGGATTGATCGGATTTAGCTTGAGTTGTTTTAAGTCGAGTTTATGTAGACATGTTAAGATATAGTTGATTCAGTTATTCAGTTGAAGATTTATTTGCGGATTGAGCTGAGTTTTGAGGTAGACCTTAGCTTGATCTGATATGGGCGAAGAAGGTTTTTTTTTTCTTTTTTGTGACTATTTTGAACATATACTGCGAAAGTTAAATGAGGAAGTTGTTGATTATATTGAGGACTATCGACAGGATGCCTCAAAAGTACACAAATCCATTAAAAAACTCTTTTTTTTGCCCATATCTTCAAAACTAAGATCATCCAAGGTCACCAAAGAGATTTCCTTCTTCCGTCAGACAACTTTGGTGTTTTGGTAGTATCGAACTGATCAACACCGTAAACACAATTGATTTTATTGATCAGAATGCATAAGTACGTGGGTTGAAAAGTTCAGGAATAGATCCTTTATTAATAATTATAGACCTTTCTATTTTATCAGTCATTCCAGAATTACGGCAACTACGTAAAGTTATTATTCCTCAACAGCACGAATCTACTACTACTAATCTCGTGGAAATTGTTTCATTTGGGAAAGGGTTTGGGAAAGGATCTAAAACCGAAAGACAGACACCGATTTAATAAATCTGATTAAGCTGAACTTGTTTAAGTTTAGCTAAAATCTAGGTTGACACACTGCGAATAAACTCGAAAAATTCACTAAATCGGTTTTATTAAATCGTAGTCTGTCTATAGGGTTAAGTTTCAAATTTGCATTTTACAGGAAAACGTTTTTAAAATTAAGTATCTATCATTCAGAATCGGATGAGTTTTTTGAATTCTCACTTTTATAAATGTAATAGATGGCGTCTCAATCGCAATTTTCATAGATTATTTGGAAAGTATTACCCTTAAGTAGGACATGAAAAAATGTTCAGACAGATCTGTCAGATAGTTCAGTTTTTATAACATTTGAAAAGATATAACCTCGTCAATTGGCAAAAAAATGGAAAAAGTGAATTTCGTCTGTTGATAAAATATTTTTTTTACAATGAAAAAGTATTATGCAAACCCAAAAATCGCTTAACAAATTTTTTGGGCATTCTTCTGGTGAAGAATTATTCAGAAGTGGCTTACTGAGTGCCGCGTTTGCTTATACTTGATCACAAATGTAATCGAATGACAACTTTAATGGAAAGTTTTGCGATGTTTAATCGTGATCCTACCGAAACACGGGCCCATTACCATACATCGGAGACCAAGGTGGATCTATTAGCAAAGGTGGATCTATCGCAGCAACAAGATGATAGCGACAGTTTTTTTGGGATGCGCGCAATATAATCCACTTCGACTACCTTGAAAAGGGGGAAAACAATAAACGGAAAATATTATGCAGACTTATTGAACCGATTTCACGATGATTTACGGAAAACAATTACATTTGGCGAAGAAAAAATTATTTTCCATCAAGACATGTGTGTAGTTGTCGTGGCGCTAAATCCCATGAGTTAGGACACGAATAGCTTCCGCATCCACGATATTCGCCAGATTTGGCATGTATAACTCATTTCTCCTTATTAAATCATTTAGCTGGTTTTTGTTGTGTCTGTGTCTGTAAATCTTTTGTTGACTTCTTCTAAAATGATGGATACATAATCCTCTTCTCTAATTTCTTCTCGTTATTCATCTACACTAAGCGAAATTGAATTAGCCTCGCATCATTTTTTTAAAATAAAACTTTTGCATTAGGTTAAAAAAAATTTAGCAACATTTATTTTATTTACTCCCTACAATACAAATCAGAAATTATAATTTTTTGAAAAAAAATGGAAACAGAATTAATTTCAGTACTTCAAATTTCATAAAAATATGCGAAATTGAATTAGCCTCAATTCATGGACCATAAAAATTATGCTTACATTAAGTTGAAATCTAAATTTATTTTATGGTTTAATATTTTGTGTATCCACCTTGGTTCTTAATCACCTCGAATAATCTATCGAGCATGCTTAAAACTAATTTGTGAAGAATTTCTATTCGGATTTCAATCCAAGCTTCTCTAATGCGATTTTTTAATTCAGTCACTGAACCAAACTGCTTCCCATTCTGATAAACTTCGCGAGAAAGAATACCCCATAAATGTTCAATAGGGTTCAAGTCCGGGCTGCAAGCTGGCCAGTCCATCACCTCAATATTCCGTTCACAAAACCATTTTATTGATTCTTTCGAATTGTGAATGGCTGCATTATCCTGTTAACAGTCAATTGAAAGATATAATGGGCACCCATAAGATCTTCCGCGTGCTCAATTAGGCTGATTTCCAACATATCGGTGTAATCTTTTGATTTCATTCTTGAAGAAATCCAAGCAAGCGGAAGTTTTCCGTTATAGCAAAATCCACCCAAAACCATCAGCGAGCCCCCGCCAAAGTTCCTGCTTAAACGGATTTCTGTGTCTTGCCTAATGTCGTGCCAGTAATATTGGGAACCATCTGGACCATCCAAATTAAACTTTTTCTCATCGCTGAAGAGCACCGTTTTCCATTTTTCCTCCCAATTCATATGAGATCTTGCAAATAATAATCGGGCTGCTTTGTGACGCTCAGTTAAAGAGGGTTTTGCAACTCTTTTTCTCCAATCAGCTAACGGATTGCTGCGTAAAATTTGTTGTACTCGACGAACCGTAACTGGTAGCTGCATTTATGCGCGGATTTGCGGAGCTGTCATATGTCTATCGACAGCATTATGAAAAATACGACGCTTACAGCGGTCGTTTATTTTTGGTTTAGCCACACTTTCACCATACTTTCCGCAGGACTCCTTTAGTTTAAGGTAGTTATTGATAATCTTTGGCGACCTGTCCAGTTTGGCTGCAATTTGGCGGTTTGTTAGGCCTGAGTCCTTGTAGGCTTTAATGGCAATAATTTCTTCGCCCGTCAATCGTTTCCCCCGCCACATTTTACAATCTTCTACAAAATAATTTTTATATTCAATAAAATCGATTCTTCACAAAATCTAACACGTACGGAAAATATAACTTCCTGATTTTCCCAATTATTTCAAACTGACTTTATTGCGTTTTTTTATGAGGCTAATTTAATTTCGTTGTTGTTCGTTCAACAAATTTTCTTTTTTTGTTTTATTTTCTAGAATAATCCTTTATGTTACAAATCGCTCTTTGTGTTTAAATTTCCAAGGCTAACTTATGTTTTTGTAAAAAAAAAAAAATAATTATATTTGGAATTTGTCTAAGTATTGCTAAAAATCAATGTGAGGCTAATTCAGTTTCGCTGAGTGTATTAAGTTTTCTCGTGCTTCACGTTCCTCACATGTTTCATTTCTTCGCTGTTCTTTCTGTTTCCTTACTTTCGATTCAAAACGGGCAAGATCTTCCCCTCTTTTACGTTTCGGCAACCTATTAAATGTTATACTTAACACATTAAAATTTTACTTAATACAATGATCACTACCTTAATCGATTTACTTTCACTTATTAGGTTTAAAAAATTTCACTGAAATTTATTTCACTCTCTATCACTTTCAGTTTTCCTTTCTCCTCTCTAATCAACCTCTAAAAGTTTACTGGCGCATCTCGCCATCGCCTATAAACATATATGTATATATTTCTGAGCAGGAACGGATCCCGACCACAAAAGGTTAATGGTACATTCGAGAATGTTTCGGAAGATTCTGAGCTTCCGTTCCCAGTTTCTAGAACATTCTAGAACGTTCTCGAACGTTTCGGGACAGCAAGTCCCTTCGATGGTTAAATAATGCTGGAATATTCTTCTCGAACATTCCGAAATCGGAAGTCCCGTAGAAGGTCGGGGATTCTCTAACATCCTGGAACATTCTAGAATATTCTCGAAAATTTTGGAAAATTCTAAAACATTTTATTTCAGAACATTCTCGAACTTTCTGGAAGATTCTATAACATTTTGAAAGATTCCAGAACATTTTGAAACCTTCTGGAAGATTCTATAAAATTCTGGATCTTTCTACAACATTCTCCAACATTCTTGGACATTTTAGAACATTCTATCTAGAACATTCTGGGGACATTCTGGAAACTTCTGGAACATTCAGGAACATTTTGCTGAACAGGAAGTTCCTTCGATGATCCAGAACTGTCTGGAATACTCTAGAACATTTTCGAACATTCCGGAACCCGTAGTCTCTTCGATAGTTCAGAAAATTCTCAGGCATACTAGATCATTCTCGAACATCTTTGAATATTCTGGAACATTCTCGAATATTGTGGAATATTCTAGAACATTCTGGAGTATTCTAGAGCATTTTAGAACATTCTGGAACACTCTAGAACATTCTTGAACTTTCTGGAAGATTTTGTGACATTCTAGAACATTCTGGGAACCTTCTGGAAGTTTCTATAACATTCTGGAACATTCTACAACATTCTCCAACATTTTCGAATATTCCAGAACATTCTTGGACATTGTCGAAAATTTTGTCTGGAACATTCAAGAACATTCCGAAAACTTTCTGGAACCCTCTAGAATATTTAGAAACATTCGATGGTCCAGAAACGTCTGGTATATTCTGAAACATTCTCAACATTCCGGAATCGGAAGTTCCTTCGATGGTCCAGAAACTTTTCGACCATTCTGGAAAATTCTGAAACATTCTGAAATATTCTAGAAAATTCTAGAGCATTCTCAAACATTCTGGAACATTCTAAACATTGTCGAAGTTTTGTTGTATTTTTTACAATAAAGAAGAGCGCTGCTGAAAGTTATTGTTTACTTGTAGAAGCTTACGGTGAACATGCTTTTTCTGATAGTATGTGTAGAAGGTGCTGTAGCCACTCACTCATGTGCATCAATATTTACATTCGGTCAGCGCTACAATATATCAACCACATATATTGACGCGCACTCAATCCACATACTTTGTTTCATCACCGCGATATATCAAACACATATGGTATATCAGCGCTCTCGTGTACATGACACACAATCTACCGCAACCGCTTGAGCAACAAACAAAATTATCGATTACCATTTTGGCGTACTTCATTATTGTACGAACTAATTTTGTTTTTATCGTTTTCTAGACAGTGTTTGGCAAAAATAAATGAAACACACACACATACTCGTAGCTTTAAAAAAAACTTTATTAAAAATAATTTTTGTTGATGTATAGCTATCTGAAATAATCAAACCATTTTATTGTATACTGCATTATACTTACAATATAATTTAATATTACGTAAGCTCACTGTAGTAACCTAAAAATATGTAAATATTAATTATTAAGTTTATTATTATATATTATTATACTTAGCTGTCTGAATGTAAATCATTATAACTTTAAAAACTGTACAGATTAGCCGTAAATATTGTAAACACAAATTGTCAACATCAATCAAATGTCAATCTTGCTCTCAATTTGTAATAGATTATATAGTCAATTAAGAAGAGTGCGATCGATGCGACTTTAGTACTAATGCCATAATTGCGCAAATTTTGAATATTACCATAAAATTAACTTTCTTAAATTTAAGCAAAAAAGCTAACTTAAGTTGGACGAAAGCTAACATCATTCTCTTTTTATTTTGGCGTTTGATCGAAAAACATCTCATTAAAATCAACAAATTGTTTGCAAATTAAAAAATAAAACAAAATTGTTTGGTATCATCTTGGATTGCGAGTTTTATTTTCATCTCCTGCATTATTCAACCGCTGATTGGAACAGTTTACAAGGGATAAATTTTACTTAAGCGAATTCAGCGTCACTCATCATCGACAATTCGCTACATTCATATACAGACAGTGTATTCAAAAAAAAACCAAAAACCAAAAAAAACACAAAAAAAAAAGAACGCACATCGTACACATTATATAAAATATTCATAAACAAAATATCAAAAAAAGACGCGCGTCCATTTTGTGACTTTCACATAGTTGTGAATAATAATTTTTTTTCTTCAAAATTATAATATTATCATCTTAATTACTATAGTTATAAGTGTAATAATAAAGTTATATAATAATTAAGAACAAAATAAATAATTGAAATTGTCAAAATTTAATACGAAGCAACTGAGTAATTTATTTGAGTATTTAATAGTATATTCAGCTCAGTGACGTATAGCTTAAGTTAAGCATCTACATCTGTAAAAATTGATTGTGGGATTACAACATTAATTGCCTGCATTGGCAGATACTTATCCCCACAGTGCTTTAGGTAATTTGAAAAAGGTTTATCACAGCCAAAGCAAAATGTTCATTATGATAAGGTTATGCTCTGTATTTGGTGAGATATGCAAGGCCTTGTATATTATGAGCTACTGAAACCTTCTGAAACTATTAATGGCGGTCTACCGATGAAAATTAATACGTTTTAAGCGAGTTGTTCAAGGTAATCGACCAGAATGGGAGAATAGACACAATAAACTGATTTTTCAGCATGACAACGCAAAACCATATACTGCAAGAGTCGTTAAAACCTACCTTGAAGGGCAGGACTGCGAAGTTCTATGCCAATCGCCATATTCGCCAGACATTGCTCCATCGGATTACTATTTATTCCGGTCGATGCAGTCAGCCCTTCAAGACGTACGGATTGCTTCAAAAGACGACGACTTTTTCAGAAAGGGAATCCGTGAATTGCCTAAAAGATGGGCGAAGGTTGTGGCTTCTGATGGAGCATACTTTGAATATTGTACCACTTTTACTTACTTGCTAAATACATGTATAATTTTAACCAAGAAACGGAACTTACTTTTACTATAACAATCTGCAACATTCTACATCATTCTCCAACATTCTCGAACATTCCAGAATATTATGAAACATTGTAACATATTCTGGGAACATTCAAGATCCTTTCGAATGCCTAAACTGCCAAAACTGGTCAGAACGTTACTGAATGTTCAGTAACTTTCTGACCAGTCTTGGCAGTTTAGGCATTCGGTTCCCAGCTGTCTCACCGATTGCCCATAAGAATTCCATTGGTGCAATGTCCTCTTTTGACACCCATATCTACGAACCCAAACCCCTGCAGTTCCAAACCGAAACCTTCTTTATCAATGGTGGATCGAGAGCCACATACCATATAACCCCCATGGGGCTGCGTGGATGGGTTGCGGCCCGCAAAGACAAACCAGGCTAACTTTTCTTATTACTTTCTTTTACTCTAGTAAAATAAATTATAGTAATCATGAAAATTTTGGACCTTGTGTCAGTCTGTCAGTCTGTCAGTCTGTCAGTCTGTCAGTCTGTCAGTCTGTCAGTCTGTCAGTCTGTCAGTCTGTCAGTCTGTCAGTCTGTCAGTCTGTCAGTCTGTCAGTCTGTCAGTCTGTCAGTCTGTCAGTCTGTCAGTCTGTCAGTCTGTCAGTCTGTCAGTCTGTCAGTCTGTCAGTCTGTCAGTCTGTCAGTCTGTCAGTCTGTCAGTCTGTCAGTCTGTCAGTCTGTCAGTCTGTCAGTCTGTCAGTCTGTCAGTCTGTCAGTCTGTCAGTCTGTCAGTCTGTTTGTGTCCTCTCTACAGCTCAGATGGTTTAACCAATCGAACTGAAACTTCAGATTTAAGCTTTTTTGATAAATTGGGAGGTCCCAGTGAATTTAACTTCAAATCGGCTAACCGGAAGTGGCCACTCCCTTGGTTCAGAAAATTTATTTTGCAAATATCTTTAAAAGTATAAGGTTTACAAAAAACTACTTGATGTAAAATGTTCCCAAAAATTAAAAACGAATAAAAATAAAAAATAAAAAATTTAAAAAAAAAATTAAAAAATTTAAAAATTAAAAAAAAAAATTTAAAAAAAAAGTTATAAAAAAAAAAAAAAAAATTTCTCAAAATTCTCTGTTCGTAAGAGAAAGTCGTTTGTTGGCCACACCTCCATTTTTTACATTGATTTACGTTTGTATTTTTCATACTAAAATAAATAAAAGTCTCCTCAAAGCCGCCTCCGCATTGGTCCTCGATGCAATCATCTGACAAGGAATTAGGTAGCTGCCTTTTGTTTTCATATTGTACTTAATAGAAATTTAATGCGAACTTCCTTTTTAACGAGACACTTTACTTTCTATTTTTTTGGAATTTTTATTTTTGCCATGTGGCCGGTGCCATTTAACGGCTCTAGTTTGGTCACTTCCTTAATAAATTGATTTGTTGTATAATATTTTTTTTTAAATTGTCTACTGTTAGTTGTTAACATACAGCCAGTCGGCCATAAAGTATCGTTATGTTCATTTACTGATGTCCGATCATTAAAATTATCAAAAATCCACATGAATATAGCTAGAGAAATAAAGCAAGAATAATAACATACATATACTACGATGATAATTATAATTAATTAATTCGATTTTTACGACCTTTAATTAATTAAATAATCCACCAATAAAATGAACCAAGAAAAATAATTAAATAAAACAGCCAGACATCTTCAATTATGACTGTATATTGAATGCTTTTGTTTAATTATACACATAGTGAAACATGTAAATAACAGAAATATTTTAACGGTTTATCATAAAATTGCAATTTAATTACATCTTGTAAAACAAAAACCAAAAAAAAAAAAATGTCAAGTGGAGACGCCATGCTTTCAAAATTAATATTGATTTTCTAATTTTAAATAGAATAGCAAATTTCTTAATTAACCAAAAACCGAAAAAAAAAAAAAAAATCGACTCGCACTTGAGCCGCGCAATGTGCGAGAATTCAAGATGATAATTTATTTTGAAATCACCGCCCGGTGCAAATACAGTTGGCACGCTGCAGAGATGTATGTATATACATATTTGTTATTGTTTAATTTTACCAGTTCAATCTAGTTTTGAAAATTGATTTAAATATTTATCAAAATATTTGGCTAAAACAGAAACTCTATATAACAATTTACATATCGAACAAAAAGCAATTAATCTAACTATACAACAACAGTAACCACAACAAAAAATGTATATAAATCAATTATCATGTATCAGGTGCGCGAATCGCAAAACGCAAAAAAATCCAATTTAAGAGCAAAATAATAAATTAGATTTTAATTTTTTTATTTATAGTAAGAAGCTATAAATAAAATTGCGAAAATTACTCAGCAAACGATAAATTTTCACCACAAACTCTCTTCAAGTATAATTACGGTCGGTATCACACATAAAACTCAACTTTAAATGAAAACCCCTAATTTTGTCTAATTTAAGCACCACACACAACTAGAATCCATTTTTTTTTTCTTAATCTAGTGATTAATCTAATCTTTATTGTAATCATCACTGTATATGAACGTCTCTTGGGGATGAAGCAAATTAGTGTCAAAAAATTATTTCATTTTCGAATATTTTTTGGTTTGTGGATTGCCTTTTTCCTTTTTTCAGAATGCTTGTTTTTTTGTAGAGTGAAAAATCTATAAAATGTGGATTTCAGCACAAATTTTTAGATACATAAACACGTAATTATTGTATGGAAAATCTAAAATAATTTTCTCATACACAACATACAAAAAAAAAAAAAAAAAAAAAGTTGAGATCTTATCTCTTCATATATTTGTGGATAAGCTTATAAGGTTATAATGTATGTGGGTGGCTGTATATTTAAATTAGATTGCTATTTAGTTTATGAATAATATCATCTCGAAATTTACCTTTTTCCAAGCTTTTGACAACATTATCCAATTTATACAAAAAAAAAACTGTAAAGTGTATCCTTTTCATTTCTTCTTAATTCGTAATATAGAAATTGTTGGAATAACTTTTTGATTATTTTTTGTACAAAAGTTTTTCTATAAATATGAGTTACCTAGTATAATAATTATGCTATTTATGTTGCTAAGTAAATATAAATCATCAGAGTTGTATCTAAAAGTTTGAGCTAAAAATTAATGAAAGAAACTTCCACTCTATGAGAGAACTGTAAAAAAATAACTTTTGTTATATTGTTATTATGTTTGTGCAAAATAACATTCTGATATAGGTACGAGTACCCATAGATTTGTGTATAACATAAATTGACTTCTAATGCCTCTATAATCTTTGACTAAATGTTTCTTTCAATTGTGCGTCTCTGTATAAGCCTACAAAAGTATAAACGGGTAGAACGATAAAATTTCGTAAAAAATTGGTTTATATAAATTCAGAAGCATGTGTCGCACGCACACACGCACACATAACAATCGACATAACACAAAGATTTCCGTTCGAAAAAAAAAAAAAAAATTATTACATTTCCCGCATCATCATCAAAGTAAGAGGATTTAGTAAAAATTGGCAAATAAAATAAAATGTCCCCATTTCAATATTTTATTATGATCTCTTATTGACAGTACGAATTCAAGTATAGATACCAGCAGCGACATGAAAAATAAAGGAAATTAAAGATAAAAAACAAAAATTTATTTTTGCGGTTATGCAAAATTATGCTAATGAAACGGGAAATATAAAATCCTTGGCAGACAGAATTGAATACAAGAATAAAATTGTACTCGCAATTAATTTTCTATTAAATTGAATTTGTTTTTTAATAGTACTCGTACATCAATAAATGGAATTAGAATAATTTCCTGTATTTCCATTTTTATATTCTGCAGCTAGATAGAAAAAAGGACAATACTGTATGTACAATAAAAGTACTTAGTAGTGATTATAATAATTTGTTGTTGTTCTGATGGTTTCTTTTTTGATGCTGGAAAGGAAATGGAAAGATTATCATTCGCTTCCGCCGATATCGTTGGTTTAATATGCGGATAGATAAGGAAATACTGTAATCATTATGATTTGATTATCGTGTGTAAAACGATTAAATAAGGATGCTTATAATTTCTAATGAAACCCTACCTCGATAAATATTTTGTAAGTGCATTTTCTAGGATCTCTGGTTCAAACTGTGCGGAGATTCATAATTTCCAAACCAGGATATGTACTAAGGGATCATTAACTAGTGGCTATATTCGTATCTAAATTCGGTCATTTAATATACGGAACATATTTGGTGTGGACAACATTAAAATCAAATGTTTGAAGATACAGACTCCGTCGAGCAAGTTTATTGGTTAAGTCACTCATTTCCAAATGAAAACATAACTGACGAAATATCTTAATTGAAAGAATAGCCACGAGATACTCTAGCTTTGTCGTAGTGTAATTATCTTTAGTTGGATTAAGGTTTTGGGACAAAAATTATATTGGTCTCTCAACAGCGTTAGTATCTTTTTGGAACAAAATCCCACCAAGCCCTTCGGTCTTCGCACCACACCGAATGTAGAAGTGACTCAATAACTATAAGGATTGACTAGCACTAGCGCAGTGGATAGCGACTTTTTATTCTTCCCAGACAAATAGTTAGCTGGACCTAGTGGGGAATAAATCGCATGTATCATCCCGCCTTACCAAGCAAGTATCTAATCGGGTTAACAAACCTTGGAGCTGGAAAGTTAAAAAATTGCTTCGACTTTTGCTGAGACGGTACCTTCCTGTTCAACGACGTATCTCAGGTACAGGATTACCGTGAACCAGCAGTTAAACCAGCTTTAGCTAAATGACTGGCAACAATAGACAGAAGAATTAGATGATTTTCAAAAGTAGGAGGCACAACTAAAAGATCATCCAGATACATAAAATCTGATTGCGTAATTCAGCACATTGCTTTACACAGCTTTACTGCAGCATTACGAAGCGCGAATGGCGTCAGACAAAGCAGCCGTAAACATTTTTATTGTTATTTCCTCTGCAATTAAGATTGAGACTTTTTATAAGGTGGAGGAGATTTAAATGATATTATTTTGAAATTTAACGACCTTCTCAAAAATTGTATTATATATTTCATCCGGGATCGCCGATACCAGGTGAGTTTAAAATTTCATAAAATTTCCGATAAATCGCAAAATTTAGAGCAAGAAATTCAAAGAAACACCTTAGAACTCTGTACATTCAGATTCAAACGTCATAGATTGCCACAGAATACCGTGCTGTTTCGTCAGTTGGAGCCAAAATCGCAACACAGAAAAACAAATAAGCGAAATTTCATACAGTATGCCTGGTTTTGTATTTACGGTGACACCTATGGTGGAATAGATTAATTTAATTAATAGCCCAAAGTTTTTCTGTACTAAAATTGATTTCCCATACTAAAATTTTCTACATGTTACCAGACTATTCTTACTGGAAAAATTACGAAATTTCTAGAAGTTTGGTTTGAGTATATAAAAGGCGAATGAGATCAAATTGGATTATTCGTGTTTGGAAAGCGACATTGGAAAGATTAAATAGAGTGATTTGAAAAGTGAATTAGTGCGACATAAAAATTATAAGTGAACAGTAAAATTGTGCGAATATTATGAAAAGTGATTTTGTGAATAATTGGTCGTGTTCAGTCGGGCAAAAGTGAAAAAATATCATGATATTTTTAATTACCCAAACTTTTTTTATTCCACGTCCTAAATTAGCCATTTTTGCCTGCTTCTTTCTTAGGTTAATACCATGAAAAATGTATCTAAGATCCATTAGTAAAAATTGATGCGAGATGTTTAGCCTTACGATTTAAGTTTACTGGTTGTTTATTAGTTTGGTTTTATGTATAAGTTTTTCGGATTAAAGAAACCTTTTCTGCTGTAAGCAAAACGTCCGATTTAAGAGAAACTATTTAAAAAATGAATGAAACAAAAATTGCTTTGTGGTTCTTCTGTAACAGCAGCGAGGAGTGTCATTGTCATGGTCTAAAATAAAATTTGATCAATCTGTCGTTGACTTTTTCAATTCTATATTTGATCACACCTTCTAAATTATAAATAGTTCCTTTTAACTAATTCCTTGTATGTCCTTCGATTCAATTGAGGAAGCCGCTGCTCCATGCACAAACGGCAAACCGGCATTTCAATCCGTAAAAACCATTTCTTGACGAAATTGTTTCATTTCCAATATGAAAATTAATTAAAATTGGTTCAAACCTATATATACCACATTATTCTTAGAAAAATGACAAGAAACCGCAATTTTATGTTTTGACGGACGGATTTTAGCTTGACGACAGGCAAGATATAAAATTGCGCTTTTTTTAACGTAATTAACTAAATTTTAATGACCTTTTCAAAGAATATAGTGCTATTTATAGGTTAACACCATTTTTAAATAATTTTGATATTGGTCAAAAATTAGATTTGTCGGTTTGAAATGCCGATTTGCCATTTATGCACGGGGCAATGCCTTAAGAATGTAAAGCAGGGCGAAAAGAGAAAGGCTCAGGCTAGTGTTATGGTTCGGATTTAATCCTTTATAAAATTCTTTATGAACTCCGAAACGAAAACACGGAATTTTCAGGAGCTACATGTACCATTCGATATTATTTTATGATATGTAATCATTTTATCATTTGATTTTGTCGTAAAACAATCCAGATGAAGGACTTTATCTAATTAGTGCAAAATCGGGTAAAGTTACTTCCTCCGTATTAAGTGATATTAAGTAAAAAAAAACTTTCTCAAAGACCAAAGGACTTGAATTTATTACGCACTGAGAGAGAATCTAATTTATAAGGAGTGATCAAAATTAGAATTGGAGCAACCGCAACTATACGAACTCTAATTTTTTCTTAGTTTTTACTTTAAGAATTTAAATTTGAATTTATATCTGTTTTGATTTTGGAATAGGTTTCATTGAATTCGGTAAATGTTTATTTTAATTCGAAACAAGTTGAATTCCCATAAATTATTCCCGAACACCCCCATACGTAAGGTTTGTTTTTTCCAAATTTATATAAAACTAAAAGCATGCGATATGTTAATTTATCTGCATTTGCCTAATATATCAACCATAACCCTTAGAGGATCACAAAAAAAGTAACGTAAAAGACCGGAAGTGTCCAACGGACGGACCCCTATATTAAAAATGCTTAGAAGAAAATATAAATATATTTTTTTATTATTTTTATTACATTTAATACATACTATGTTTTTTTTGAGTGTTCGGGTACATACATGTAAATGACACATTTCACAAATTTGTTTCAATTTTCTGGAAATTATATTTGGGCACAAATTACATCTTTTTTTTTCATGGAGGCTCTAATTCGGAGCTTGTTCCACTGGGTCCAGCTTCGGCTTCACCCTGAGAAAGTTGAACAATTTCCTTTTGTTGTGGTTCACGTAACCCTTTTAGGCTCTTTCTTCTAATTTAAGGTGTTACTAAGCTTTTAGCAACTAATCTCAAAAATTGTTTCCGGGACATTTTTTTGTACACATTTAATTTTTCATAAATTATTTTAGCTGCAACTCCACCAACATCAATTATACTATAGAGGAAATCCAATGGCCATCGTATTGTTCGTCTATGTACTGTATAATTATGAACCATCTTTAGAGGGTATCCACTCCACCTTTCGTATTGTTGTAAAATAAATTTATTTCAGATTTGTTTTTGTTGCTTTCATATGTAATGGTAGTGTTATGTTTTGTTGATAGCAAAACGACGGCACGATTTTTTCTCGGAACATAAGAAACTAAGCACATATTTTTCCTAAATCCAAAACAATTACTATCTACTGGTCTGCTTTTATTAGGCATAAAATTTGTAGGTTTATACTTTTTATTTTTACGTAATGTGCCAACGCAAGTTAAACCGTTTGACAATAATGACTCTGCTAGTGGCTTACTTGTAAAGAAACTGTCGAATATTACGTTTCTGAACGTTCAAAGTAAGGTTCACATAATTTTCCCACGACTTGCTGAGCTAGATTTGCATTTCGGACTAAACCCTCCTTTCCTAAATAAGGAATGCCGTAGAGTGGGTAACTAGTAGCATTGTCGCATATCCACCATATTTTTATTCCATATTAATCAGGTTTACTTGGAATGTACTGTTTGAATGAAACGCGACCACGAAAAGGTATGAACTGCTCGTCAATTGTTAAGTTTGCTCCTGGTAAATATGTTTTTTTTTTAGATTATTGTTGAAAATTTCCCAAAGATCTCGTATTGGAGCTAGTTTATCTCTAGTTCTACGGGCAGATCTAAATACTCTGTCATCGAATCGTATAAAACGCTGAATAAATTTAAACCGGGTTTTGCTCATGGTTGCTCGAAATATCGAATTTCCAAAAAGCGGGTCCCAAAAATCCAAAATATTTATTTTGCTTGGTTTGTTTGTCCCAGCTGTCAATAAAAGTCCAAAATATGCTTGTATTTCAAGGAGATCAGTATTTTTGCACTCAATTCCAAGAATTCGATTTGCTTCAAGGTTAGTATATTTGACGATCATATCCAAACTACTGTTGTCTAGAAACAAACTGAATCATTCTACTGGTTCTCCAATCATTTTACTTGGGGGTAATATCATTTTATCAAAAGACCCCTTTACACCGCGTTTTGCGAAACCACTAGAAAATGGACATGAATTCCATTGAGTACTATCGCTACTGGTGAATACTGCAAAATCTTCAGTAAATTCCGAACATTCTTCTGAATTTTCGTCACCAGTTCATCCTCTTCTTCAGAATCAGTTTCTACTATATCTTCTTCGCTATCTGATCCATAATCAAATGTTACATTTGTATTATCGTTGCTAACATCGGATTCAGCCAAAGATCTGTCCATTTCCTGTTCACTTTCATCACTAGTTTCTTCCATAGCTCGTTGAATTTCATTTTCATATAATCCTCTTTTAGCCGTCATTGCTGTTAGAAAAATTCTCTTGTTTACAATTCAACAAACTAATTCAACTAATCACATTGCCTCAAATTGAGTAAAAAAATCTGCGATAAATAATTGTACGACTAGAATTCCGGGTATTCCCCTTTCTATGCAGGGAAAATTTAACGTTTCATTTACAGCATATATAAACAATATATTGCGATCTCCTCCTGCTCGAGTGAAAAATCATTCTATTTCGATTTCTATTCTTCGATTTTATAATCATTCTATCTCCACACATTTATTTATTGACGCTTTAGCAAAACAAGGCAAACGGGATAGTGCACGACTTTACAAAAATAAGCTGAGATGGCAACAGGAACAGCAGTTTCAACAATTTCACTTTATCATCATCAGACATTGTAAAAAATTGCACGTACGAATCGGGCCCAATATTAAGAGTAAAAATAATGTTTTTCGATTCAAAAATTAAAAATAAAAACTTGTGGTACAAATCCAAACACTTTTAATAAAAATGACAACTAATGCTATGTGCATCAGAAGACTTTTCAAACTAAACTTTTCAAATTTTGAAGCTTTCGCTATTTCCTCATAGATGCTTGGTCAAAAGGCACTTTACGAGATTACTTTTCGACGACTTTTCAATTTGTATGACATACAGTTTAAAATACGTAGTAAGTAAAGGAAAGTTGGAGGAGGCTCAAATCACCAGAAAAGACTGTCGAAAATTAACAAAAAAAATATAGCAACCTAAAGATTATACAGTCCGCTTCACTTAATTACGGCACCTATTATATTGATTTCAAATGTCAATAACTTCCACATTTCTGCAATTAGAATATTACTTTTTACATGCATTTGAGAGTATATTGTTGCTTTTTGAAATAACAGTAAAACAGATAACAACAATAAAACCGTTACCTCTGTTTTGTTCGTTATTCGTAATCTAGTAAAAAAACGTGCAATTAAAATGCGTCATTTGATTACGACCAGTAGTGAATAGTTGTAGCTTATGAAAGGTACGGTAAAAAACTTTATTAATTAGTCTTGATTTATTATTTTTAATTAAATTTATCAATAAAAATTTTCCGACGAAAAAAAATTGATTTCAATGGTTCTGACGGGCATCAGTTTCATTTCCATGAGTCCGAAAATGCAAACCGGTTCCATTCTTGCTTCCATGACATGTGGTTTTTGGCAGATTCCAATCGGTTTGCTTTGCATGATGTATTCAAAGAAGGTTTATTTTGGAGTTTTTTCAATTTAAGATGCATAGCATTATGTTAATCACACGTCGAATCTTTGATAAGCTTGCTTTGACTCCGATTTTTGCCTTAATTTTTTACGCAGATAAGCATGAATTTCCACAAACCGTGCTATTAAACTTATCATTGATTGAAGAAACTGGTTCAGTTCAAGATCAAAGAAGCAGAATTTTTATCGTAGTGGTCGTTCAAGTAAAAATAGGCCAGCTGTTAGAACAAGTGTTGTTGAAGAGCCAAGGACATCTATTCGTCGTCGTTCACAGCAATTAAGCCTCAAACCAACAACTTTTGTGGAATCAATTGGAAGATATTGATGTGCAGAATATGTGGCTTCAACAGGATGGTGCAACAAGCCACACACCATGCAATCAATCGATCTTTTGAAAGAGAAGTTTAATAATCGAATAATTTCTCGAAGAAAGTTTATTTTTTATTAGGTTTCATTTATTTAATCGAGTCATTGAAAAGTTTAGTTGGCTTTAAGGTACAATTGAATACTTTTAACCTAGTGACATCTATTTAAATATTGCATGAATTACTTGGTCTTTTTTTTTAAAAGAGGGTTGGTTGGTAGGGGGAACCCTGTGCACTTCGACCAGCAAGATCTATTGTGCACCCCGTGTAACAGTAGAGAAATCAATCTATGTGAAATGTAGGTCAAGGTCCTTGATAAACGCCACAAGGTCATGCACATCCACAGGGTCGGCGTGAGGCCACTGAACAGAGTAAGTGTTGAGTGTTATAATTCTTCTTAAGGCGATCGCACTGCACTCGAACAGCAAGTGTTCGGATGTTTGTCTTTCCAGATTACAGAACCTGCAGTTCGCTGATGAGGTTTTCCCCATTTTAAATAGATGGTAGTTAAAGGTACCATGTCCTGTCAAGTACCATATGAGGGATTTCAGAGATGATCGATCCATTCTGATTATATCCTGTAAGTATGTAATCTTGAAATTTAGGAGCTTCTTTGTCTGTCTCATTACCCGAGATGACTCCCAGAATGAAGCAGAACATCTCTGCTCCCAGAAGAGGGCTCTCCTCGTTAAAAGGCCTTTGGAATAGGCAACGCTAGGCTCGGGGCCGTAGAAGATGCCACCCGCACCCTCTTTTGCACAGGTGTCTGCGGCCTCATTTCCTGGTATATTATAGTGGCTGGGGGACCACAAGAGGGTAACCTTGTTGTCCCTACCCAGCCTTCTAAGGTTGCTGTAGCAACTCAATGTCAGTTTAGAACTGAACACCGGAGCTGCCAGGGCTAATAAAACAGCCTGGCTATCCGAGATTATGTAGATCTCCGTTCTTATATACTTCTTTTTGAGGCACTGAAGCACGCTAGTCTCGATGGCCAAGGTTTCTGCCTGGAAAACCGTAGGGGTCTTTCTCAACGGTATACAGAGCCTGAAACCGGGTCCCTCAACCCCCGCACCCGTGCCCCCGTTTGTTTTTGACCCATCGGCATACCACACCGATGCGTGCTGTGGTAAGAAGGAAATGATGTTCCCCACCATGTCCCTTTCCGGTATCCAGATCGTGAAGTTCCTCCGGCAGTCAGTAGTCTTTACTATCATATCTGATAGCTGGGCAATATCGTCTGCCAAGTTTAGTTTATCCTATTATTTGGGTTTAATTACTTGGTCTTACAAAAGTTTAGTTTGAAAAGTCTTCTGAGGTACACAGCATAAAATGAAAAGCACCCTCGCAAAAAGACTTTTTTGTAGCCATCTGTTGGTTAATAGCATAATTTAGTTTAGTCAGAAATTTAGTCGAAAAAATCGATCTGAGACACACAACATTAGTCTCAAGTTCGGTTTTCGGCTTTGACCAAAAATTTGATTGATCATTCAACAACATGTAAGTAAGTTCAAAAATTCAGCGAGAATTTCGGCCTCTTAGCCAATTGCTAAAACGCACAGATTGTTATAATTCCACCTCTTTAAGTTTTTCAATAAAACATACACAAATTCGGTATAACAATTAAAAGTTCTACGACCGCTAATAAGACAAACAGAAGGAAATGGTGCTAATAAAATGTCAATGTCACCGACATAATACAAACAATCAACCCCTTCAAAATTTATTGTTGTTGACCCTAATTATTTTTTTTGTTGTTGTCAGATTATTATGTTAGTCGCGTTTACATAGCGATATAGAAAAAAAAGGATTGGTTGCTATTGTGTTAAACAGTATTTGAATGACGCAATATATAAAACGCTTTTCATGTAAATACGTATTACATAGTACAATTTGAAAAAGCATCGTGGTTTTATCACCTTTTTTTTTTTGTCTGAATACGGTATTATGATAATGGACATAAATTCCCGTATGGCATATTGATGTACCGTAACGCTAGACAATTTTTATTTCTGTAACCCTAAAAGTTGAAGGGTATTGTCAATACCATGCGGTTATAGAAATAGAAAAGGGGAGATAAAAGTTTACAAGAAAATTATTTTATTTTTTTTTTTGAATGTATAATATTCTAAGATGTTTGGAATTAAATACTGGAAAATTTTTTTTATGAAGAAGGGTTGCAAATAAAACTTTTTTTGCTTCTGTAAAAAGCTTTTTTTTTGTGTGTGTGTTAATAAAATAATACATACACAGATACGTATACATTTATGTACATATAATTATTTAAAAGTTTTAATGTGTGTGCATTAAGCATGAAAGTTTTAAAGAAATTTAATCTACATAATAATGTTCACGTACTTACAAGAAAATATGCAAACAAATTTGTCACGGTCAAAAAGTTTTATACATTTCAATTTACGAGCTTATCATAATTGAGATAACAAGTGTATAACTTTTATTTGTAATCACCATATTTAAAATATTGCATGTGATTTTCATGCAATAATTTAATTTCAGTTTTGTTTGAGTTGTGTGCTTTGATATCATTAATGATGAAAACCATTAAACTTTTTCATAACAAACCTATTCGCGTGTTTAAACAGATTATTTTAAGTGTTACAATTATATTTTCTAGTATTAATTATAGATTACCCCGTCCCCCTCAAAAAAAAAAAAAACTCTCACGAACTATTTTTTATTTTGAATTTTTTGTTTTCGTTGTGGTCTCATGTATATGTACGTAAATATAAACAATTTTCCGGTTAATATTCTCCAATGGAATCCTATACAAAATTATATATTATCGATGGTAAAACTTTTGAAGCTAAACATAATCAACTGGTGCTTTTTTGATCCACTTAAATATAGATTACGTTCATTGAATTAGGTAATTTCAACTTTATAATAAGAAAATATAATCGAGTCGGAATTGTTTACTTCAGCCTTTTATAAGTTGTAAGTTATAAGAATAAATATTAAACGCCAACTTTTTCGAAATTTTTTTCAAAATTTGATTTAGTTTTTTTTAGGGAGAAAATGTACTAACATGTAAAATTTAAAATTTACATTTCAACGAAACTATTACAGTTTGAAAAAAACTCAATACTACTGGCTTTTGTAGAGTAAATAAACGAAAATTAAACTGACAACAACAACATCTTAAAATGATTGACAACAACAACGTTTAGATTTTATTTTAAAAATTTAGTTTACTCCAATTTTTTTTTTTTAAATTTATTTGGTTAATAATTTACATACTTACAAACCGGCAACAAATTATTGTAATTCCAAATTAAATGTAGAGTTTTGTTTAAAAGCTCAAAAATTTGTATTGCATATTTTACTACAACAAAAAGATTATAGTACTGATGAATGTGGAAACAAATTAGTACTACCTGCTCTTCTGGATTAACCCAAGAAAAACTAAATTGACAACAACAATATTGCAAAAATAATGACAACAACAACGACATTTCGATTTTATTTTAAAAATTTTATTTCTTCATAATTTACTTTTGTAACGTTCGAACAAAAACGTTCGACATTCGATTGTCAACCTTTGTGGCGTACAGAACGAATGACAAAAATAATAATAAAAATTAGTGAGTTTGAAATATTGAAAAATATTGTGATATTAGTACCAACCAAAAGTTGTTAGCGCAATTCTGCGCATCAATTAAAATATATACCTGTGAAAACAAGGTTGTGGATTAAAATGGAAAGTTTGAGGCAGAATACAGCAAGGATACAGTTCCAGAAGACAGATCCTAAGCCAAGCGATCTGGAAATGATGAGATTCGTGGTGAATGCAGGACTAACGACCAACGAGGTACACACATTGTATCAGGACCTTTATGATCGGTGTATTTACATTAAATTTAATACGGAGCCGAAATACCAAGATTTTATATTGGATAAAAGTGTATTGACCTTCACGTACACAAATGGAGTAACAACGGAGGTTACGGTAAAGGGAACAAGTGGAGTAATGCGGTATGTTAGAATATTTAACCTACCACCAGAGATTACCGACAAAGTATTAAGTGAGGCAATGCAACGATTTGGAAACGTTTTGTCCACACGACGAGAGAAATTTGGTGTCAACACACTGCTACCGGTATTTTCAGGAGTAAGAGGCGTATATTTGGAAATAGAACGTGAAATTCCGCAATTTATATACATTCATAATATAAAAGCGAGAATTTATTACGATGGAATGAAAGAGAAGTGTTTTAAATGCGGTGATGAATTACATAAAAGACAAGATTGTCCGTTATTGTGCAATAACACCAACGAGTTGCCACTACAACAATAACCACAACAGCAAACAATAGCAACAAAAGAGACAGATGAACAACATTTACAAACGCAACGACAATCAGAACACGCACAACAAACAAGCACGTTCGATAAAAATACGGTTCAAGCTACTACCAATCAAGAACCTGTTAAATATAGTGATGTTGCGAAAATCAACATGCTACACACAGAGACACAAAATAAAATTGAAAATATCAAAAAAATGATTAATTTAAAAGACCACAACAACAAACAGAGAACAACAGAAACTGATTCATCTTGTATGGACACGGAATCTGAAGATGTGTCGGTAAACAAAAATGTAAATAAACGAGGTCGACCGTACAAAAAAACTCGCTATACTAGTACAAAAAACCGTATAGCTTTTATTGATCAGTACAACAATACAGCGTTGAGCACTAATGACAATTTTATGGCACCACTACCTCCAATAAAACCAGATTAAATAATATTCAACAATTACAAAAATAAAAAATGATTTTATACATAAACGGAAATGGACATCAACGCGCAGCATAGAGCAACAAAATGCAACATTTATTTGAAGGATGCAACAACAAATTTTTTATGCAACAAAATTTATTTATTTTTTAAATTTATTTTTGTTAAACTAATGGATTCTCCCTGCACATATTTTAATTGGTATGTACAAATTGTTATTTGTGTGAATGTGAAACATGAGTGAAAGAATTATTGTTGGCCAGATAAACATACAAAGTTTTTACGCGAAAAAAGTATGTTGGAGAATTATCTGGCCAAGAATAAAATGAATGTGATGCTTATAAGCGAAACATGGGAGAGAATGAATAAGACGTTGTATGTGAGAGGGTACAGATTTCTTTCCAAACCAAGAAGCGATGGTTACGGTGGAGTGGCAATAATGTACGCCAGAAATTTGACGCTTCAAGAGAAACAGTTACCCGCTTTTGAGGTGATTGAAGCAATAGCCGCCTCAACAACGAATTTGGAAAGAAATCTGTTACTAGTGAGCGTGTATGTAACCCAGGTGCGTGATGAAGATGAAAGGAAAAAAGCCTTGAGTGATTTTAAAAAATTGTTTGAGTGGGTGAGAGATAAAAGTGACCTGATTGTATGTGGAGATATGAATGCGCATGCGAGAATGTGGGGTTGTTTAGACAATTGCGTAAGAGGAAAACAGTTGGCCGACCTGATTCAAGACTCCGATATGGTGCTCTTGAATGATGGAAGGCCAACTAGAATGGCGAATGTGGGAGGCACGGCCAGCGCAATAGATTTGTCTATGACAACTATTGAACTGGCCTGCCGGGTCACTTGGAATGTTGAAGAAGAGAATTTGGGTGGGGATAATTTCATGATCAAAATGATCATGAATGATAATCGAGTGTTTAGGAAAAAACGTGGATTAATGAATAACAGGAAATGGGTGAATGAGATGAATGAGATTCTCGGAGAAAATGAAATAAATCAAAGCCAGTTAGATAGTGAAATTGAACGGATAAATAAATTGTGTATAAAAATTGTGGACATGAAAGAAATTAATGTGAATGGTTGGTGGAATAAAGAAGTTCAATTCTGGTATGAAAGAAAGCGAATAGCCTTGCGTGAATTTAATAGGAATAGGAGTAGTGAGAATAAGATTATGTATGGTAAAATGAATGGAAAATTGAAAAAGGCTATTCGCAGAGCAAAAAGGAAAAGTTGGCGGGAATATGTGTCCCAAATGACACATAGAACCACAACTAAGGATGTATGGAGTTTGTTTATTAGGGTGAATGGTATACATTTTAATGTAAGCAATGTGGTATGTGAGAACAGAGAAAAAGGTGAAGAATTTATGAGAATGATATTGAATGTAAGCAATGATTTGAATGTAATAAATAAAGTTGATAGAATGAGTAGAAATGAAAGAATGGATTGTAAGTATGAATGGGGAGAGTTCCTGAGGGTGTTAGATAGATCAAAATCTACCACTCCAGGGACGAACCGAGTAAGTTATAAAATGATTCGGCTGTTGAGTGACTCAGCAAAACATAATTTGCTTGATATACTCAACAAAGTGTGGATGGGTTCAAAAATACCGGACAAATGGAAAGAGAGCAGGGTGGTTCCCATTCCTAAACGGGATAGAGATCCAAATGTGGCAACAAATTATCGAGGCATATGTATGTTAAATGTTTTTATAAAAATTTTAAATGGAATGATGAAAGAACTAATGGAAGATTTTGTGAATGAAAATAATTTGTTGCCATCGACATTTGGATTTCGAAGTGGTTCCTTCTCTGCAATCGAATGTGTGGAAAAGTTTGTTTGGAAAGTAAGAAAGGATAATATCTAAGCTATTGCGATATTATTGGACATTGAAAGAGCTTATGATTACGTGGTTCCGTGGAAATTACAACAAATTCCCTCGAATTTTGGATTTTCTCGGAAAGTATGTATGTGGATAAAAGATTTTATGACTGAGTTGGAGGGAGTTGCAAATGTTGGACTTCCACAAGGAAGTAAAATATCTCCAGCTCTGTTTAACCTATATACCAGCGAGATACACCACATCAATACAGACAATCAAATTGTTCTGCAATTTGCAGACGATTTTCTAGTAATTGGAAAAGGGAGAAGTAGATGATTTAATAGAAAAACTTAAAATGTTGAATCTGAGAGTGAATCCTAATAAGTGTGCTTATATGAGTTTCAGAACAAACGTTGCAAATTTTAATATAAGTGTTGATAGTCACAGAATTGAACAAGTTAATGCGTACAGGTATTTGGGTATTTGAATTGATAGACGTATAAATTTTGGGAAGCACATGAAAATTTTGGCAGATAACTGCAAGGAACGTTTAAATGTGGTTAAACGGGTGAGCAAACCTAAATGGGGCGCTCATCCGAGTGTGACTGGCATGTACATGAAGGCCCTTATATCCTCCAAAATTGAATATGGTATTAGTGCGTATGGGAATGGTTCGAAAGGTGTTTTTAGGCAATTAATGAAAGTAGAAAATGCATGTGCAAGAGTGGTATTGGGGGCGATTAACTCAACCTCAATACACACTCTGTGGTCTGAAATGGGTGATTCACCTCTTGATTACAAGAGAGAGTGGATCACAGTGAGAGAGTCGGTGAGAATGATAACGAAGAAAAATGAGTTGTGGGACGAAATGATAGTAAGATTACAAAGTAGGGCGGTGTACAAACCGACGTATAGAACTATCGCCAAAATTATGTTTGGGAAAAGCAGTCAGCGGTATGTGCAAGATGATATCGTTTATACAGATGCTAGTGTGAATGAGAATGGAGTAGGTGTTGGTGTCTTTATGCCTGGTAAGAATGTTGAAAAGTATTTTAAAGTGGACAAAAGCATCTGTATAATGAACGCTGAACTGATTGGAATGTTTGAAGGAATTAAATTGGCTGTGAATGTAGGGGAAAGGAAAATAGTAATATTTTCCGATTCTCAGAGTGGTTTATGTTTGCTAAAATGTGGAGGTGGAAGGGAAGGCAATGTGTATGTGGATTTGATTTTTGAATGCGTTCGAGACTGTCAACGTGATGTGATCATACAATGGATCTCATCACATAGACAGATCGAAGGGGACGAAAGGGTTCATTGAATGACATGGTTCAGGAGTGCAAGAGACGTACTTCGAATGCTTCAGACGAATCTGTGGAGAAAATGGGAGAGTGAATTTAACGGGAAAAGTCTAACGAAAGGAATGAAGTACAGAGTGCTCCATGGTACTCCTTTGAGAATTCCTTTCTTTAAGGAGCTTAAAGGAGATACGCGAATGTTGCGAACGGTTGAATGCTTGTGGAAACGTCATTTGAGTGAGGACAAAGATTGTGAGTTGTGTGGAAGTGTGGAGGATGTTGAACATCTCATATTGGCTTGTCCCAGATATAGCCAATATAGATATAAGTTCAACATCTTACGGAATGCAAGAAATCGTGATTTAATGAATGAGGGTGGTTTTTTTGCCTTATAAGGAAATGTATGAATTTATTAGGATGAGTGGAATAACAATTTGATTCAAAATAAGCAGTAGGCAATATGGCTCTAATTTATGTAGGAGCCAAGGCCTAATAAAAAAAAAAAATGTATTACAACAAAACGATAAAACTGAATTCAATCCGAGCAAAGTTTATTCATTTTAAAAAAGTTTGATGTCGCGGACTTGGTTCATATTGAGGGTGAATTGATATTTCGCCATACAAAAATTTTCGGCTGAATTGGTTCCTCGGACTTAATTCAGTCCTTTTTTTAAGTCCTTTGACCGAACTGGTTTCTAAACCTTTTCTGAATAGAGCAAATTAAGTATACACAATATGGCAATGAAACATAAATAAATCAAAACGATTACAACAAACTCAAAAGGGTACAGAATATCAAGATCGACATAATAATAATTTGCCTACAACATCAGTTGATGTATTTATTTACTTTTCGTTTGGTTTGTTTAATATCATCATGCACCTTTTTAATTTTTCTTAAAGAGATTCGATATCTTTGTAATATTATACCGCGAGGTAGCATATATGCATATATATATTATATATAAAGTACCCTTGAAAGTGTTAGATTTTATTTTTAATTGCTTAAACTGCAGAGGACAAAGTAATTGTTTACCTTGTCAATCAAAATTTCATCAAAATCGGATAAGAAATGGCTAAGTTTCTACCTAATTGGCCATACTCCAAAAATTTATCTAAAAAATAATTTTAGAGTCATATTTCCATCGTACATGCTGCATCATCAAAATTGGATAACAAATGGCTAAGTTCCTTCCTAATTAGCTATGCTGCGAAACTTTATCTAAAAATCATTTTAGAATTCAATTTCCATCGTGCTTTCTAAATTTGATCAAAATCGAATTATAAGTGGCCAAGTTCCTTCCTAATTGGCCTTATTTCAGAACTTTATCTAAAAATTATTTTGGAAATGGGATTCATCGGACATGCTGCATTTCATCAAAATCGGATATGAAATGGCCAAGTTCCTTCCTAATTGGCCATGTTTCAGAACTTTATCTAAAAATCATTTTAGAATCCCATTTCCATCGTCCATTTCCCTCCTGATTGGTCGTATTCCTGAAGTTTATCTAAAAATCATTTTAGGATCCAATTTCGGATAAAAAATTGCCAAGCTCCTTCCTAATTGGCCATATTCCTGAACTTTGTCTAAACATCGTTTTAGAATCCCATTTTCACAGTATATGCTATATTTAATGCTTTATATTCCAGAACTTAGTCTAAAAATAATTTGAGCATTCCATTTCAACGGACAGTTTTTTTGGTCCCGTCGGACACCGACGTAATGAGGTTTCTTTGAATTAATGTGTATAAGTCTGTATCTAAAATTTTGTTATTTTTTTAGTGGCAACCGATAAATTTTTGTTACATCGGTTTTACTACCTGTCCTAAAATGTTAAACCGCGGCTGTAAAAGTTTCACTTCAAAAATGCACATTTTGCATGCAAACTCTTCTATCCCGATGTTCCTTGTGGCTCAGTCAAAGCATTCCTTTACATAACATTGGTGGTAAGCTTTCGTGGTAAAGGCCCCGGTTATGCTGTCATTTGCGCCTTCTTAAAACGCAGCCACTTTTCTGAGGGAATGTAAACAGTTCACTGCGGGTTTAAGTTTCCATTGTCATTGCCCGACAATTCAGTTTCATCAATGAGATTCAATTCACCAGAAGCTGCAGTTTTACGTGAGGCCGCTGAGATAATGACGTGAGCCGAAATGAGATAATCACATCTCAAGTTCTTACAAGCACCATCCATATTCAAGATGCAATTGAATATACGGCAACAAAAACACTGTTAAAGAGAGTTATCGTTGCTCCAACAAACGCACAGACGCTTGAAATGAAACGAAGAATAATAGACTTGATTCGATAGTAAACGAATATCCGAACGATACTCTTAACTTTCCGGTTGAATTTCCCAATGAACAAATGCCTTCAGGAATGCCGCCTTACGTTTTGCTATTAAAAAAGGGCCTCATCATAATACTGCAACGAAATCTTAATCAGAAAAGGAGTTTGTGCAACGCGCTTAGTTGTTGAGGATATTAGTTCTCATTCCTCGCATTGATTTGGCTCCATTTGAGTGCACTCTTCCGTTCATCTTCGCCATATGCAATTACAATAAACAAGTCACAGAGTCAATCCTGTGTCCACGTAGGCAGAAATTTACATCAAGTCATAGTGCAAATTGAAGCTAACCCTCAGCAAGGACCACTACTTAATGATAATCGTCAATTTACTCGCAATATTGTGTTTACTGAAATTCTTAAATATATATTTTTCGCTAAAAGATGGCGCCACTATATAATTATTTTAGCACCAACAATTTTAGTACAATCAATTTAATTTTGAAGAGTGTAATTTATATTACCAAATAATATATTGGTGACGCTTTCAAGATCACGCAAATCACAAAATGTAGTAAACTCCGCGCGAGCTTAATATTTTTTTTTTTTTTTTGATTAATATATTTAATATATTATGACTAAGTTATTACAACTCATTTAGCAATTTTTCTTTCTTATTTTAATTCTCTGTTAATTGGGCTATAACACAGTAGTTATTCCCAGTGGGCCCAGATCTTCCAGTTACATCAGCAGCTTTTAGTCCTGAGGAACTAAATCAAGCGGCTTCGTTCTCTTTAGCCGTCTTGTCACTGCGCTGTCGACGTCGTTGACAATATGTTGAATATCCGTGTTTTCATGGAGTTGTAAACGCTGGATATATTTTTTGGCATTTTTTGTGATTTCTTCGTTGACGGTTTCCATCTTTAGATCCCTATGAAGATTATCGTTTTTAATATACCAAGTTGCGTTGACAATACATCGCAGTACTTTATTCTGGAACGTTTGTGTAATTTTAACGTTCGTTTTCTTTGTTCATTCCCAGAGCTGGATGCCATAGGTCCACACAGGCTTGAGTATTTGCCTGTATAAAAGCAGCTTATTGTGAATGGTAAGCTCACTATTTCTTCCAATGAGCCAATACATTTTTCTGAACTTTATATCCAATTCTTGCATTTTTTTCTTGACATGCTCTTTCCATTTTAACTTGGCGTCGAGCGTCATACCTATAGGTATTTTGCCGTGTTCGCATGTGGTATTTCCTGCCTATTTATGTAAATAGGTAAGTGATCAACTTTTAGATAGGTGAATGATGTGTGAATTGATTTTAGCTCATTCAATTTTAATCTCCATTTTTTTGTCCAGTGGACAATCTCATTTACAGTGTGCTGTAATTTGCTGGTTGCTTCTTCCATTGTACTTCCAACCGCCAAGATTGCTGTATCATCCGCAAAGGTTGCAATATCTGTTTCTCCAGTAATAGGTATGTCTCTCATATAAAGCAAATACAAGACTGGTCCAAGCATGCTCCCTTGTGGTATGCCTGCTTTAATTCTCTTGTAATTTATATTCCAGTCCTCGATGCCAGACTCGGTCAAAGGCCTGGGCAACATCAAGGAAAACTCCAGAACATACCTTTTTGTTTTCAAGCGTCTTCTCAATCACGTTAGTGACTCTGTGTTCCTGGTCTATGATGGAGTGTTTCTCTCTGAAACCAAATTGATGCAATGATAACAGGTGTCTTTCTTCAATCAGAGGTCTCATACTTTTGAGGAGTAATTTTTTAATTATGTGTTCCTTCCTAAAAAAAATAAAAAATCTGGAATAAAACAAAGGCTGTGAACCAGCTCCGGCGTTTGGCCGCAAGGCAGCCACGGGTTCCTTCTAGTCCAGTACACTCTCTTAATTGTTTGCAGCCTTCTGAAATAGAAGATGTGCTGATTCCACACATTCCAAGTAACATTTCACATGTAACTACAGTTGCCGGTGCGCCTTGCTTTGGCAATGACCATCAACAAAGGACAATCACTAATAATTGCTGTCAATTATATGTTACTTTCTCTAGAGCTTTAACGAAAAAAAATGTATTAATTTTCTTACTGAATGGAAAAACGAAAAAAATATTGTTTTTCTCAAATCGGATAAAATACGTCAGTTTTCTGGTTTGTTATCTGTCAGCAAAATGAAGTATTCCCCGACACTACATCGTTGCTAGGCAACTTACTAAAAACAGTACTGGAAAGTATTCCTTGCCTAATAACAGTACTGAAAAGTATTCCTTGCCTAGTAAAATTGACAGCGCACGCGATTGTTATAATTCTAAGGTAACTTTGATAGTGAAATCTATTGAAAATATAAATTGGAAAATGTTGCGTATTTTAAAGAATATAATGAATAAAATGGATAATCTGATATACTGCCGATTAGAGAAAAAATCGTATGTGCAACTCGTGGAAAAACTATAATTCCCGGACTCTTATGGTTGCTGGAACTCGGCTGACGCCTCGTCCCAGCAACTTCCATACTCGTCCGGGAATATATCGTTTTTCCTACACGTTACACAATATACTATTGTTCAAACGCATTACAATAAAATATATTACTAAGGACGGGTCCGATTTCTGTGCGAAATAATTTGTTTGTGATAAATTAAGGTTAAACTGTACGCAACCAATTTATCACAGCATCGGTGTGTTATAATTTTGACATGTCCGTAATAATCCTTGTTTCTGTGCCGGTGAAGTAAACAAAATAAGTTTTATATAATTTAATTTTATTTTATTTATATAATATAATAAGTTCCAGCATTTTCTAGTGTCTAGCGTTTTGTGAACAATATCACAAACTGTGGATCTTGACATGTTCATTGCTGCACCTACAATTCTATAACTAGTCCCACTTGTCAGCCACAGCAAAAATATCATTAGTTCCATTTCCGGTCCCCAACCATGGTTTTTATTGGGCCAGAATTTGCTAATAGCGAAGAAAGTGTTAAACGATATCCTTAAATACGAAGTAAGTATTGAATTAACAATACTGCTTGTTGAGGGAATTGTGTACATTATTGATCGCTGCAAAGAATGAATTTTGTTAATATTTATAAGTAATAGGGAGCAATATCTAACTTACATACCTGTAAGTTTAAATGTATCATACCTGGGAGTTTAGGAGATCCATTATTAAAGGTCGCGCAATGTTCCGTGTTCTTCTCATTAAACAAATGTAACCCGAAATTAATAGAAATGATACCATATTTGGATCAACTATCATTTTTATATATATACACTTTTAAATAACTCTCTACGTCGTTTGTTGTATTTCCAAATGTCAATTTTATTATGTCAATATGTCAGTATTCGGACAGCAAATGAACTTATTTTAAATATGGAAGAGAAAATTATTTCACTAATGTCAAATTTATCACAAAAAAATTATTTCGCACAGAAATCGGACACGTCCTAATTAAAATATTTTCTGTATTATTCACTAAATAAAAAAATGTAATATATTTTTCAGGCGTAGAGCAGCGCACATACGGGGTATTCGCTAAACTGATAATAATCTGATTTTCGGTTATTTATTTGAACTAAACAATCATACTAAATTTTATGACCTAATTAAAAATTAATTTCAGTCATAAAAACTATTTCATCAAAAATATAAAAAATAAAAATAAATTCCAATTGGAAAAATTTTGTTGCTATAAATTTTATGATTTTATATTTATTTTTCCAATAAAAAAGAGAAATTCCACCAAAAATATTATTATTAATATTTTATTTTCTCTAAGCTATTAATTTATAACTGCGATATATCGAATAAATAAAAAAGAAAATTAAATTAATAAAATCTTGTGTAGTTGTGTCTACAGAATATCGTAAATTTATATTAATTAATGAACTCTCGTCTGCACTCATATCTAAAAAAAAAAAAAAAAAAAAAAATTAAGTAAATAAACAAAAATTTAAATTAAAAAATTAAATCAATTAATTAAATCAAATTAGTGTATATGTGTGGATTTACATATGAATGAAACTGTGCATTAATTAAAAAATAACTGAAGCCATTTCCGGGAGTTCTTTTATTTTTGATTTTCTTTTTGACAATTAACTAATTAAAATTAAGCAGAATTTAATTTTATTTTTGTAGTATGTATTCGTATGTATGTGTATACGTACGCATTTCCCATTTTTATTGCTTTGTTTATTTTTCCGTTGAAAATATTTTCAGCTGATTATTGAGCTTTGTGTCGCATAAATGACGACGACATGGTATGCAGAGAATACTGAATAAAAAAAAAAATTAAATTAAAATACTTTTATAGAAAATAAAACAAAAGGCTTGGAATTTTATTGTAATCGAATTTTTGGAAACGATTTTCTTTGGAAAAACATATTTCACTAAACTTAATAGATTGAAAAGAATTTAATGATTAAATTCTTGTTAAATTTTATTTAGGGTGATATAACCTATAAAGGTTTTATTTATTTCAAGATAATTTAGGTTTAACGAGAATATTAAAAAATTGGCAAATATATATCAAAGAGTATGTACAAAGTATATCGCTTGGTTCAAATGTCAAACTGTCTTTTTTTTCTTGTTTCAATATATTAACTGGAGCTGAGTAGAATTTTCATTGAAATTTTTTTATCCATAGCTCATAAAAAATATGAGTGGTTGTCAGCATAACTCAAGAGATGAACTCGGAAAGCAAGAGATTTTAATGAACCATGTTGGAATAATTTCTTTTAAAAGGTAAATCTATAATAGAAATCCTTTCTTGCTCTCTTGGGCAGGAAGGAAGTCTGGATGGCGAGTGAAACAAAAAACCTTATCAATTGCTTTTATGGCCGTCACACTCATACTCCTATATATAATTTGTGTACGACCATAAATATTTGCCGCACAGTCAAATAATTTTATGGTCGTGATAATTTTATAGTGATAAGAATTTCCGATGTGAAGTTCCTAAGAAAAAATAACAAGTAGCAAAAAGTATGTACATATGTATGTGTTAGTAATTCATACACTTAAAATCGAATAAATATTTCCTTTTTTTTATATTTTCTTTGGTTGTTTTCTAAGAGGAAAATATCAAACATCTTTGAGCTCCCCAACTTCATATCATGGAGATAAAGTTGATCAATTTAATTCCGACTATTACTGATTTCATGCATGTATAATGGTGAAACAATAAAGTGTCTAACAGCAATTACATGAGATAAATCTTATTAGCGGAGTATATGGTTTCAGCTCCCCAAATTAATCGACTTTATCCCCATGACATAAAGTTGGGGAGCTCAAAGATGTTTGTCGATTTCTCTCTTGTAATAGCTGCTCGACCCATTTTTATTTCACCATTTTACAGGCACGAAATGAGGAGTACTGTCATCTGCGTAATGAATGGGATTGAGAGTTAACGATAGAAGCTACCAGAATTTAATGTGTGAGCTGAGACCTTGAGACAAAGATTTATTACAGTTCTTCTTTCGGTGTGACCGTTGGATTGTGTTTTTTGAGTGACCGGTGGCTTTATTACTTAAGGAATTGCGATAACTTTCCCACATATCCTACTTTTTCCCACACACCTTTGTCAGACGTGTTAACTTTTTTGCTTTCTTGAATTTCGTCGTTGCATCCTTCCTAAGTTTTTCCAGTTCTCGATTCCACCGAGGCAACTTTATATTTATGGCCATCAGTTTTACCGAACAGTTAAGGAGATAATTATACTCTCATTGTCTGGTCAATCGTGTTCTCTAGATCTTCTACAGATTTCTCAATACTGACTTTGAGATGATTCCTATAGTCCTCCCAATTGGTTTTTTTCGGCATTTTATATGTGTGTATTACTTTCAGCGTCATCTTCACATTAAACATGATTTATCTAGGATCTGAGAAAGGGACTTCAGGCGACACCCTTCAGACTTTCCCAAAGTTCAAATCACTATTAGTTACAATGGTGGTGTCAATCAGCCCTTGTCTTGTCGCAGACATAAGCTAGGATAAATTCCTCTTTATTAGCTTTACATAGATTACTAACCTACAAAGAATTGAGTAATAACTCACCTCGTTTGTTGGTGCTTCCGCACACTATATCGTGGGCATTTGCAGTACATCCATTGCTGAGGCGTCCAAAGCAATCCTTCTGCAAACAGCAGCTCCAACAGGTAGCTTCACTCATCTTTGCTTTTTCTCTCCAACCTCAAGCAATCGGTACCTTTACAAGATCTTTCAAACCTTCCTGCTGGGATTCTCCCAAGGGAGGAAGCGAGTCTTGCTTCCGATTTCTTAAGATTTCTTGAGGTTTTCCGACCTGAATTTGACCTGAGGTGTTAGATTTTCAACCAACGGTTGAAGTACTGATAAGTCCCAAGTTTGAAGCTTTAAAGGGCTTCCGCCATTTTGTTTTGTTGTAAGTGCTCATCTTTTTTACTCTCCTGTTCGGTTGTCATATTATCCCCAAACAAGGAAATACTTGGTCAATTCAGGAAACATTAGTTTCCGCTGTGCCAGAGCCTGGTAGCATGGTAAGGCTAGTTTAAAATCGAGGGGCGCTTTGTAATCGGAGTCAGCATAGTACGGACTAATTCACCCTGTTCCACCTTTGTTTAGTTTTTGTTGTTTCCAAGGGTTACTTCTTTAGCATCGTGCTTTCGCCTGCTGTTATGACAGCAGTTTCCGGTGGTCACCACGAGGGTTCAACACATACTCATGAGAATCTTCAAAGATACCAGTACTACGTAAAACATGACCAGAACAGGCAGTTGGTGCGAATACCCAAAGGTGAAAGTTTTTATAACTGTGGATTTTCAATATCAGTGTCACTTCAATCATATTGTTGGTCTAAAGTTCGTTCCTCGTCGTTGACGAAATTTTTTTATAATAAAGTATAAAACAGTTTTTTTGTTTCTTCCGCGATATGTTTAAAAATATCCTATATGAAATTTTCGGTGAAGTGAATTAACGCACGTGGTGTTAACACCCATGGGCCTTTTGTTTAGAAATTAATGAAAATGAAATTTATTTTTAAAATATTTCGGAAAATGGAATTTCTATCCTACATTTTCTAATTTCTGGGTATGTTGCAAATTTTAGAAATCGTCAAAGCGGGGTTTGCGGCTGCCGCCTCATTTTCTACCGTATAACAAAATGCAAAACTGTCAAACAAAATATTTACGCTCTGTCCTCTAAGAGACCCAAAAAATTTTCTGATCTGTCAGATAAATTATTTCCATTGTTCTATCCAGTAGCAACATCTGTAGCAGAATTTAGATGTCCATCACATTTGAGTGTTGGAATTTCAACAATTTGGATTGCAGATTGATCTGCTTTTAAAACATTTTTCTGAAATGGTGAATCCTAACGTGAAGAAGGTTTTTGGTTTAATAATTGGATCTACCAATACCTACTAGTTTTCAATCAAGATTATAATCTGGATTTTTACAGTCGATGACATTTTCACTAATACTTTCTAATTACCATATTCGCCCATCATCCAGCTTCACATCATACTACGAGTACAATCTGCCTTTTAGTGTCAATGAACTTCTATTTTGTTTTCCCAAAATGTCTTTAGGAAATTGAAAATAAAATCACTCCGAAAACAATCGAGTAAACTTCGTTATGAATTTGCGGCCACATTCTCTGTGATTCGTTGAGAGGTTACGGCGTCAGCTTAATTGCCCTTTCAGAAATCTATTTAATGAATTTTTACATGTGCTTTACTCCAAAACAATTTACTAATTCAGAGCAAAATGTATAACGTCTCAGAAAATGCACCTAAGTGTTGAAACAACATTGATAGTAATTCAATAATCAGAGAAAAACTGTAATATGCTCTTTTTTTGAGGTAATGGCGCATTTTTCACCGATTTATTTGTTAACGTAGCCTTATATACATTTTAAATTTGCTTATTTTGTATCAACTGTATTCGACCGCATCTGTCAGAAATTTAGTTTTCTATTGGTTGACATATAACCCAAATTTAGCAAGTTTATCAAAATTTGTTCCATAGTCTCGCTAAATACATGTCGTCATTATAGGAAATTTAGCCGTTTTTGGAATAATTCATCCTTAGATATTCATCAACATTTAAAATTGCGGATTTATATTGGTTGAATCGCGCCAGAATTTTTTATTTTTCCGCTAGTTTTCACGAGGGAAACGATTAGTGTAACATATTCGCCATGGTCGACTTTAATAAGGATTCTTAACTCCAAAAAACTGTCAATCTTGTTCTACACCAGCTCTCGAATAATGGCAATTGGTCAGTCATGTATAAAATAAGTTGCAAAATTTGGTTTTAAATGTGCGTCCACTTATTTGCGTCATGTGGACTCCACATCGAAAACATTTTACAGTTTACTTAGCGATGTAAGGTTGTAGTATATCTCTTTAATATTTTAGTTACTTCGGCATACTATTTGATATCCAGGTCTTCCACGATAAAATATTATCAAATTGAACGCCATAAGCGTCCGGATCAAGGTAAAGCAACAAATATTTATTTTGTTGGGTAGTTTCATATTGAGCTCCATATAGCTGAAAGCAGGCTCTTTGTTGATTCCTTTATGAACGGAAAATAGGCTCGCTTTATCACTAAGATTAACATTATAGATAAATCAGTGGTACGATGGGCAGTTTTGCCGAACTGATGCAAACTGTTAAGGTTGAAATATTTTACGCTATTGTACAACTTCCGCAAACAAGAATAAACCTTTTAGTTGTCGAGTGTAATAAGGGCTGAGCAGTAACGAATTACATGTATTTGAATTACGTAATTAACCTTCGCATGAACAGTATCTACCGGGGTAGATATCACAATTTTCCTTTCTCAATAACTCAGTAAGTTTTCATCCAATCATTATCCGGCGTCAGCTATGTGAATAATTTTTCAATTTATTTCAGAAAATTATTCACATAGCTGACGCCGGATAATTATTGGATGAAAACTCACCGAGTTATTGTGAAAGGAAAATTGTGATATCTACCCCGATAGATACTGTTCATGCGAAGGTTAAAATACAAATTACAATTTGTAATTTGTATCTTAATTACTCATTTTCCAAGTAACAGTATCTTGTATTTTAATTACTTAAATTCGAAGTAATTCTAATTTGTATTTTAATTACCTCAGTATTTGAAATTTCCTATTTAAATTTTTACAAGGCCTATTAAAATCTGGTTCCAGAGCCATCAATATAAAACCTAATTTAAATAATCGTTGTTCTAATGATACGTTTTTTACTAAACGAATTTTGTCAAATCGAATTTATCAATTTACAAATGTAAAGAAATTGTAATTTGTATTTTAATTACAAATTACAATTCACAGCAATTATAACTTGTATTTTAATTACTCCACTTGAAAGTAATTGTAATTTGTATTTTAATTACTGAGTTTGCTGTAATTCGTAAAAGTATTTTAATTACTCAGTGTAATGTAATTTGCCCAGTCTTGACTGTGTAATTATGAATGATACATCTCTGACCATCTTAGCTTTTGGTGGGTCAACAGGCCTGCTGAGCTAATAATTGGTAGTTTGCTATTTTAAGCTTTAAGAGGTTAGTTTAGTAATCATTACCGAGAAAAAGGTATAGAAATTTAGTCTGGTAAGCGTCAACTAATGAAATTAGTTGTATGTACTAGTTATGTACATATGTATGTATGGAATGTTTCTAATAATTTTAGTGGTGGAGGGAATTTTTTTTTAAGTTTATTAGGTAATAGTGATATTACGATTTTACATTAACACTTCGACCAAGACGATAACGTTTCGCAGGCTTGTGTGTCGTTTATGGTGAAAATGCCTTATAAAAATCGGTAGTAAGCAAATGGTTTGCTCGTTCCTGCTCTGGAAATTTCGATATTAAAGAACCGCTGCGCTCTGGTCGACCAATCGTTGAAAGAGTCGATAAAATTCTCCAAAAAATTGAGGCAGACCGGTACATTTCATTTCGGAAATTTGAGAGAACTTGGCTGTGAAGTTTTGATACATCGACCAAATAGTCCGGACCTTGCCCCATTCGACTATCATTTATTTCAATGGTGTAAAACTGACTTCAAAAAAGGTTTGTGAGAATCACTTGTTTCAGTATTTGGCCCAGAAATCCCAGAATTTTACTGCGGTGATGGCATAATGGTTTTACCAGAAAAATGGCAAAAGTTTATCGATCAGAATAGCATATATTTAAAAAACGCCACAAACTTTTCCTTGACCTTATATTTGAGTTTTTGTTTTAGAAGATGCAGCTCTGAATCTAATTCAAATTCTTCTATACTATGTTGACAAAAGATTGGAAGCTGGTCCAATTCTAGTTTTAATCAATAATTAACAGATTTGAATTGTGTAGTCACTGAATTCTCTTAAATACTAAATATCCACTACAAAGGCGTTACAGACATCGTGCCGATTTTACTCCAGTCCTTCATTCAAATCAATCAATCAATTAAAAACTGAATTATATTGATAAAGCTAGGTAAATTAGCTTTACTTATTCGAAATCCGGATTAGGCAGTTTACCGAATATACCAAGTAAAACTTTAATCAAAATCAACAATTTTGCGAGGAAAGGAATCGATTTTTTTTTTTTTTTTGATTTAAATATACGAGTTGTATATGGTATATGAAAAGAAAGCCGATAACATAAAATTGGCGACGAATGGCTACTCTTAAAATAAACTGAACAAACAAACATGAAAACGCTTACCCTTTATTTCCATGAAAATTTATATTTTATGATCTGGTTTAATTTAGTAAATATAGGTATCTTTTCGCAACCTAAACAGAAGAAAAATTTTGGAACGACGAAACAATTTATTTATTCCAAGCTGATTGATGTAATTACCAGGAACGAGACAGAAAAAGATTCCAAATTAAATTAAAAGGTTACGAAATATGATTTGGAAATTTTTTATTTGATACACTGCATAATGAATTCGATGCTATGTGTTTGACAGAAACTTAATTGATATGTATCAATAAGGCATACGTTTTATCTTGTTTGAGTTTTTCTAGTCAAACTTTTCGACTTATTCACTTTTATCTGATTATCTAAATGTCGGTTTATAATTGAAACTTATGCAGGCACGCTAATGTCGAAAATAAATAAGTAAAATATTTTTTTGATTAATTAACAAATTTATTGAAGTAAACACACAATTGTAAATTGGAAGTAATTCGTTACGATTAGAATTTGGGGCCTGAAGAGATTTAGTTATAAAAACAATACATTTTTTGAATCTTACAAGTCCGCTATTAGTACTAATATAGCATCAGTAAATCGGTCGCAAAAGGACTAGTTGCGCACTTCGTTTACTGATTGCATGCTGATCGTGATCCGAATTGTAAATTGGATTAGACAAATCTAATCCAATAAAAGCCAACAATAAAACAACAAATATACATTTCATGTTAAATTTGAACAAAACTTTAATATTATTGTAATAATTTTGAACAACTGTGTCAGTTGAAAATTCCGTCGACCCTATTTATATAAATACAAGAAGAAAATGTTCACATTATTTACTGTTAGTAATATAGAATTAATAGTCGTACATCATGATTCACGAACTAGTTTAATGTTCTACATTCAATTTTTTTTCGTAAAGAGCCATTAATACAATCGTGTAGACTTATAATAAATCGTGCTCATTATTAGATTACAATTACAAGAAATTAGTACCTATGTATACCCGTGCGCCGCATACAACATTTCAAATTTCAAATAAAAAGCCGTTAAAATTTTCTGAATTTATCTCGTTATACAGCCATTTCCTAAGAAATTTTTCTTCCTTAAATGAAAATGATGAAAATAAGTCCTTGATTTTTTTTTTGTCCTTGATGTTGCAATAAGATTAGCTATAGGGAATTACCTGATAAAAACAGAAGTAGTTCAGCATCAAAAAATTACGCGGCAATACAAACTTCACTATTTGTATATTAACAAAAAAATATTTTATTATACCAAAAACTTACAAATGATTCTGGGTTGCATGAGTCGTCGATTGCATTAAGCAAGCTCATACTTTGAATCCATGTTCTATTCTAACACATGACACCTTTAAACTGACAATAATACTCAATTATGCGATTTAAATCGACCAAAAAATTACAGCAAGAGAACCCCATTTTCAACACAACATCGAAAGGGGAAAATCAATTTCTTTGACATAAAATGCTAAGGCGACTACATCATATACATACGTAATGATAATTTGGGTGTGTGCGGTTTTTTCAAGTAAATGTTAAAAATGAGTACTGAAAAATATTTATCAAGTACTTTTTAATTTTGTTTATAGATGAGACAATCCCCAGTTTTGCAAAAGTTGTTAGAATTCAATCAGTTACATGAATTTCTAAATTTGAATGAAATCCGGTTGCAGCCAGTGCCAATGCACCGTCCAAGCTCGAATTTTCTACGTTTGATATGTTTACGTTCAAATTGTTTGGTTCTCCAAAATCAAACACAAAATTTATACCATTTATTTTGTATTTAAACCATTCAAACAGAATCACCGGCGATTATTCAAAGTGCTAATTTGGGTTTAATTGTAACTGAGACTATAAATTGAGAATTAGTGCAATTCACAGTTAATTTTGATAAAAAATTAACTGTGAATTACAATAATGCTTAATTTATTTATATTAGTCTACGTTGGAGCATTGGTATATTAGTCTACATGAATCGAGAAGTAATTAATGCATTGAAGTGGTTAATTTCACGGATGAAATCTCAAGAATTGTTTTAAGTATGAATTTCATTTGTATATAAATGGTCTTAGGGCTTGTAACTATTTTGTGACTAGATTCAGTTTGACCTAAATCAAGTCGTTACAAAAATTACCTTAAGGGGGGAATGCTACCACGACTTAACCCCGGTGCTCAAGTCGGATAGCGGAATTCGGTCGTGAGGCTTGGTAGCTCCCCTTAAGATCTAGTTAAAGTAGTTTTAAGAAATAATGTGGTTGAAAACAACCAAAAAGAAAAAACTAGGTACAGAAAAAAAAGACGGAAACGGACCAACCACCTTAAAGTTTTTTTTTTGTGAGGAAATCATAATTGGGATCAAATCGTAGATATTAGTAAGTAAGTATCCGCCGCGGAAATTTCCAAATGCATACTAATTAACGGGCACCGGTTGTTGGATGTCTGTGAGCTGTCCCTTATTATCCCCGCGGTGAACCCAAAATTGACTACCTCAATCTAACAAAAAAAAAACTGAAAATCTCAATAAAACATTGGCGAAGTTTTTATACCATTTTTCTGCCGAAAAAAGCATTCCTACCCCCTCCAATACTTCATTGGTAAGCTAATATGCAAAAAATTGTAAATATTCGGCTCGTTTTCGTTGCATGTGTAAAGACATGAACTGCCCAAATTTCACCCAAAAAAAAAAAAAAAAATTTGAATTCAACTTGGTTTCAAATAGCTCCAGGTGAATAAACGCTAAAGAAACCTTAAAAGAAAAGTATTGTACACACACTTGACAAAAATCGCGTGTGCAACAACAAAAAGAGAAAAATGATTTACGTTTATTTAATGAAACTTGAGCCCACACTTTGATGTGCAGATATAAATTCATAAATAACCGTAAATGAAAATATGATTTGTATGGGCACGCGCCACTAGAATTATTAGAATTTTACGTTAATTTGTTGTACAATCAAATTTGATACAACTCAACTAACGTAATTAGAATGGTTACTGTACCCGGATATTGTCATTGGGATTTTTATTTGGTTTTTTAGAAGGAAATATCTTCAAAGATGGGATGCAGTTTTCTTAGTTTATTTTTTGGGAATTAGGTATATTTTCTAGGGTTGGGTAAGAAATTCTGTTTTACATAATTCTGCAAAAAATTAAATCTGCAATTAATTTTTTTGCGGCAAAAATTTAATTGCAGATTTAATTTTTAGAAAAATTATAAAACCAAAATCTTAGGTTTCATGATGTGTATGAGTGTGTGTATATGTGTCTACGAGTGTCTATTTTTTTTTTTTTTTTTTTTTCGAGGAGGGGAAATCTTCAAAAGACGTGGTAAGCGTACTTACCGCCGTGTGGGATTTTTACCCACTAAAACCGCCTCCTGTCGCCGGACTGTTATTCCCCCAGGAACCACCGCAAAGTATTACTTCGGGGAGCGGTCTTAGTATTTCTACTCACACGTTTCTAGCCGCTTCTAATCGCCTTAGCTCCTTTTGCACCTTATTTATGGTAGCGCAGCAGGCATCCCATATTTGCTGTGATTTCAGCATTTCATCCATTATGTTGTCCGAACCTAAGTTTGTGTTTATGGTAATACATAGGTCCATTCTCTCGGTCTCAAATCGCGGACACTTGAATAATACGTGTTCCGGGTTTTCTACTTTATTGCACGTTGGGCAGAGAGGAGTGTCATCATGCCCAAAACGATGCAGATAGCTTCGGTACCCACCGTGTCCCGTTAGGAATTGGGTTAAATGGTAATTCACCTCTCCGTGTTTGAGATTCATCCAGGGTTTGATATTCGGAATCAATCTGTGTGTCCAACGTCCTTTTGTCGCATTATCCCAACGTTCCTGCCAACTTTGCACGGATTTGGCTCTTTCTGTCGTTTGGATAGCCTGACCGACTGTAGACCTGTGTTTCTTAGCCTCATATATTCTTTTCGCCTCGTCCGCCATGATGTCAATCGGTATCATTCCGGCTATGACGCATGCTGCTTCTTCTGAGGTGGTTCTATATGCACTGATGACCCTAAGGGTGCTTAGCCTATAGACTTGTGCCAGCCCTCCTGTTGCATTTTACCTCCAGTGCCTCTGACCAATTAGGAGCCCCGTACAGTAGCACTGAGCTTACTCCACTCTGGACAGAAGAAGACGTCTACTGCTTCTTGGGCCACCAACATTTGGTAGCATATTGGAGAGCGCCGAGTACACCCTCGATGCTTTTCCGCATGTATAATCTATGTGACTCTTGAAGTTTAATCTGTTATCAAGCATAATGCCCAAATATTTTACCGCTTCTTTGGATTTTATGACGTGGTTCCCAACCTTAAACGATACCGTTTCCCGTTTTTTACGGCTACTAATCAGCACTGCTTCTGTTTTGTGCTCCGCCAGTTCCAGGCCAACGGATTCCAGCCAGTCCCTCACTATTGCAATCGCCTCGTTAGTGATCACCTCAATTTCATCCAGGTGCTTTGCAGACACCATACTTGCTCTGAGCTTGGTGATCACTATGAGTATATCGTTCACTGACATGCCACTTAATTTCCCTCGCTAGCTGACTACTTGTAAAAGTAATGTCGATCACGGATTGGTGACCATTCTTACGAAAGGTGCTGGTATTGCCTCTGTTCACTAAAATGACGTCCAGTTGGGAAAACGCCTCTAACAGTGTGTTGCCTCTAATGTTGGTATATTTGCTACCCCACTCGTCGGTCCATTCATTGAAGTCCCCAGCAATAACAATCGGATGGTGCCCTCTTGCCTCCGCCACAATTTTAGCGAGCATCGCTTCGTACTCTGATAGATGTAGACTTGGAGGGGCATAGCAACTAAAGAAATATATAATATAGTGGACACCTACTGCTCCCTGCGATATGCCCTTGTTCACCAGTGCAGAGCATGCACTTTGGTTCCTTCTGGCATGTCCTCGCCATGTGCCCGATTTCGCCGCATCTTCTACAGAGTTTAGATCTATCGCAGTTGTTGCAGTCTTTTACGATATGACCAAACTCTAGACACCTATAGTATGTTTTTAGTTGGATCAGCCCCCTAACTTTACTAACTACCCAGCCAATCTTTATTTTCCCGGCTTTTAGTAGTTTGTATGCTGCTTCCACAGGTAAACTAATTATTGCTATCTGTGTGCCCCCATATCCTTTCCTCAAATTCTTGATAGCAGATTCTTGCAAGTTTTCCAGCCCGAAAACTTTAAGCGCCTGCTGGATGTCTTCTTTCGTTGTAATTTCATCCAAATCCCTACGTTCTAGGGTGATTTCCTGCGATAGGGCTCTAACATTGGCCTGTTCTCCTAACGTAGTCTTCACCAGCTCCCGATAGTCAGAGCTCTACTCATTGGAGTCTCTATTGAATTCGAGCAGCATTTCGCCACCCCGGGTTCTTCTAATGCGACCAACATTCTCATCTAGCTCTTTCAGGTTCGGGTCACACTTCACTTTGCGGAGAATATCGGCGTAAGAGACATCTCCTAGTTTTTCGACGATTATAGCGTCCGGTTTCGGTTTCTTGCGCCTTTTTGCGCCTCTACTCTTCTTCTTTCTGGCTGATTTGGTGGTTACTTTTGTCCATTATTCCGGATTTTCATCCTGCCCTTCCTTTCTTAAATTTTCGCCCGTGCTTACATCGGTCTCCTTCCTTTTCACCGGGTCTACCACCCTGGTATCATCTCTTTTCTTTTTTGATCGGGGGTTCGTTCGGACGGATCACTCTCCTTTTCCGTTTCCCTTCTTCTCTTCACTGAGTCCCCACCGGTGTCAGTTTGACCCGATGGAATCGTCATTATGACGGGTATTTTCCTGGAAGGGTATTTTCCACTAATATTCCTCCTTCTTATGGTTTGAGGATCCAATTGTGAGGTGCTTTAACCGCTTCTTTAGATTGTTTGTCGGTGTCCTCTGCTCCTGTACTCACGCATCTGATCTCCATCTCAAGATCGCTAAAAGATGTCCTGATCAGGCGCAGCATCCTTTTTATCTCCTGATGGACGTTGTGCCTATCCTTCACATAAAATTGCAAGCTCTCGATATGCGATTTTAGTTTCTGTAGTCTCTGGTCGATTACATTACCATCGTCATCCAACCGAGTGTGTCTATTTATGTATGTATGTTTGGGTGTATGTGTATGTGTGTGTGAGTTTGTGAGTGTGTTTAAGTGTGGGTGTGTGGGTGTGTGTGTGTGTGTATGTGTGTGTTTGTGTAAGTTAACATGTAAAAGTTTGTGAGTGTGTGTGTGTTTCTACCGGTAGGTGGTTGAACATCTTCGTAATATACGGCTCAAAAACATTTAACTTCCATTACTCATGTGTCCTCCCCCCCCCCCCAATAAACACCGTTTGTATTACTTCGGGAGGTTGGGGTTTGATTGAACCTTTTTTAATTTATTTTATTTATCTATTCAATTCTTCATCCAGTTATAATGTTATGAACCACTCTTGGTTCTTCCTCACGCGGTTTAGGCACCGTAACTACGTTAGATTTTTGGAGGGGGATTAGGATTTTTTGTCTAGCTCCCTCGAATCAAGGGCAGAAGAAAAACACACGTTCTGCATTATCTCCCTTACAGTCCGGTCACTAGGGCATATCGGTGTGTCCGAACCCATACAGGGTCTGATAGAAGTCAACTTCATCTTATTGGCGGTTCAACCAAGTATCTGTCATTGGCATGAGGTGAAAAGTCCATCATCCCTTATCTCACTCATTCCGACGTTGTAGGCCTTTCAGATTACGATTCGCTCTAGCCATTGAAGAGTGGCTTGTGTCGCTCCTTTGCCAACAGATCATTTGGTAGCATTACCGCTACTACATATACCGCATCATCTGATACCGAGCGAAATACACAGATCACTATTAGCGAACACCGCCGGTATACTACATTCACATTTCTCCTATAACTCATCTTAGAATTACCCACCTGGATGGCAAAGGTTACTCGCCTTTTCCTGCTCGATATTAATACCACTCCCGCCTAATGTTCGGCTAACAGCAGTCCTATCTTAGATAACCACTGCTGGACTAAGGCACCGTTACAGATATTTTCTGATTAGCTCTTAAATTTGGCCAACAAAAAACGCAACGCCCCCCGCTGTTGCTTCCTCAGGTATGCGAAGTTTAAGCAGATCATTTTTCATAATATTCCATAACAATGGACCCAGCATCGAACAGCAATTATTTTATCTGAGTAGACAATAGATGGATAAGTTAATGATAATAATTATTTTTAAAAATATAGAATTTTGTTAAACAGAATTTTATAAAACAGAATTTTGTAAACGGAATTTTTTAAGACAGAATTAGGTACCGATCCCTATTTTCTAACGGGAATGACAAGCGCCCGTTGCAGGTCTTCTAAGGAACAATTTTCACACAATGTTTTACGTATTATATGAACGATGAAGTTCAAACCTAACAAACGACCTTACAGAGAATAGTGGGGTCTGTATTAAAATTATATATTTTTATGACAATCAAATTATGGTTTCAGTGCATTGCGAAAAGTATTTGTTAATGAACAATTCAAGAATGAAACACAAAAGGGAAATTCAAAATACAATTTTATGAAGTGAAAAATTTGAGTGATTTTCTGAGTGATTTTTGTTTACTCCAACGGGATATAACAAATTTTTTTATTTCATTGTAAGATTTTACGATAAATAGTCAGGTGCCAACTGGGCGATTTTTTTTTTCTTTTTAATTTAAATTTTAAATTTTAACAACTCAATTATTATTCACTAGACAGTAGTATTATCGTTTAACGCATGTGTATAATTGATTCCCAAACGGGCCAACCAGGTTATAAAAATATTCCTTTTCGGACAAATGATTCAGATGAACAAGCAGTTTTGCAAGCAATGAAATTTCAACGTACCCAATTTGTTATTCCACAACCTTTGGTAAAATCTGTTGTGGATGAGCTTATGCTCAAAATAGTATGTGACAAAAGCTCAAAATGTATAAGCAAATAAATTAAATGAAACAAATTAGATATAAGCTTTCAGAAAAAAAAATATATAAAGTGGTGACCCCTTATGTCAAAGGTCACCAAACATGGCATTTTTCACACTACAAAAATTTAATAAAAAATACAAATAATGGCATTATATAAATGAAGAGTCTAAAGACAGCTACCCATTACCCAAGATAGATAGTACACTAGACACACTGTCAGAATAAAAGTTTTTCACCACCCTGGAATTGAAGAGTGGATATTGGCAAGTTGCGATTCAGAAAGAAGACCGATCTATGGCAATTCACCGTTATGCCATTTGGCCTGTGCAATGCACCAGCTAAAGCGAAGTATTACAATGTATCAGGGCTGCGGGAATAAAAGTAAGCTCGGACAAGTGGGCATTTTTTAAAAACGAAGTGAAGTACTTAGGACATATCGTGTCGAAGAAAGGAATTCGCACTGACCCAGAGAAAATAGAAGCAGTAGGAAGTTGGCCAGTGCCAAGGAATGTGCATGAGGTTAGAAGCTTCCTGGAGCTCTGCACATTTTAGTGGACTGAAGCCTGTCAAACGTCATTTGAGCGGCTAAAAACAGCGTTATGCCAAACACCGATATTGGCATATCCTCGGCTAGGCCAAAGATTCATTTTGCAGACGGATGATAGAAACGTGGGAATTAGAGGTGTTTTGTCTCAACAACATAGAGCGGAAGAACGAGTGATTTGCTACTTCAGCAGAATCCTATCCAGGTCAGAAAGAAATTATTGTGTAACCCAACGAGAATTACTGGCCGTTGTGGAATGCGTTAAACATTTCCACAAATACCTTTATGGACAACCATTTCTAATTCGAAACGGACCGCGTGGGCCGCCTCAAAATGGCTAATGAAGTTTAAAGAACCAGAAGGACAGGTGGCGCGATGTGATGCAGATAGTCTATTAAGGAGGCTTTGTGCACCAAGATGTGGAAAATGTAGCAAAATTGAAGAAAAGGAAGGCATCAGTAGCCTATAATGGATTGGCGTGGAGGTGACAGAAGGGTGGACAATGAAGGGCGTCGTCGAATAGCAGGAGAAGGATTCAACGCCCAGTAAGAGCTTGAATTAGGAAAGGACAGAAATTTGCATGCCACGAGATATCCGAAACTTCTCGTAACGCTAAAAGGCTACTGCGCGCAGTGGGACTCATTGAAGTTGGAGAATGGTGTGCTAAGACTAGCTTGGGAAAGTGTGGATGGAAAAACTATCCAAGTGCAGACCGTGTTACCAAAATACAGAATTCCGAAAGTGTTAAAAGAAGTTCACAGTGGATCAAGCGGCGGACATCTTAGCGTTAATAAAACATTAGCCAAAGTGCGGAAACGTTTCTACTTGGTCAACTGCCGAAATGATGTTGAAGGCTGGTGCAAAAAATGTCACACATGACACCGCTACATCTACAATCCGATGAAATGGTCGAGCAATTCAACCGGACCTCAGAAGAGTACCTGGCAAAAATAGTTGGATCAAATGAGGAGAACCGGGATCGACATACGGCATACCCCCTGCTTATGATGGCATATCGTAGTGCAGTATACGATACCACAGGGATTATACCATCAACAATCCTCTTTGGAAAGGAAATATGGCTGCCGTGCGATATTGAGTTTGGAGCACCAGAATTAGCTCCCAAAGGAGCCGACAACTACGTTAGTGACCTCAGAAACAGTATAGCTGAGATCCATGAGCATGGTCGAAGGAATATCAAACTCAACAGCGACCGATCAAAAGCCTGGTAGGATCTAAGAGCAAACGACAACGGATATGACGAAGCTGATTTAGTTTGGCTCTATAACCCACAAAGAAAGAAAGGAAAGTCCCCATAGCAACAAAGTAATTGGGAGGGACCATCGTCCACAAGAATATTGTCTGAAAATTTGTATTAGTTTCCAAGCATGGTAGACTTTGCTGCTTTATGGGTACCAACCATAACATCACACAAACCATGCATCGATCGCTTAATTTTTAGTTGTGTGCACCAACCGAGGGATTTTGATTTCCTGTATGTTTATTAATGTAGATCAAATTCGCCGCCATTCGTCTGTCTATTTCTCTGGAAGTGGATCACCCCAATTCACGATCTGTAGCCAAAGCTTTGTTGGAGAACCTAGCCTAATGGATCAAAAAAAAATTCCTGCCTCGGAAAGTATTGTTCTAAATTCTTTGGTATCTCAACACGAAATTTGAACAAATTTAGACGATTTGGGTCATACTGCAGGCCCAAAATCTTTACGGTTTTATCAGATACATTATCAATTGGATTAGTTTGATGTCATCTATCCGCAGGCGGAATATCTTTCAACATTTCACGGGAGTTTGATACCCACTTTCTCCCCCCCCCCCACATTAGAGCTAAGTGATATTTAAGCAATTTGTTTGACACATCGTGTTGCTAAATATGGAGCTGGGGCTAATCCATAAGTGACGGTGGTTAATTTGAAATACCTAATGGGATGAGTTGGACCTTCTCTTCATACGATTTGTTGATATTTGGTGTCATCCTCATGCAGGCGAACTTGCCAATACATTTTTTCAATATCGGTAGAAAAAATGTAACGATGTTCCCGGAAACGTCAAATTATTCCATAAAGTGTAGATTGTTCTGTAGGCCCGACCCACTGCCAAACAATCATTCCAGACCCATGAAACACCACTCGTATTTTACTGCTTGAGCGATCTTTCTTGGTAACTCCATGGTGTGGTAAAAATAAACCTGCTTCTTATACTGATGGGTGAGGGAGATCTTGCATATGACCGAGAGCCAAATATTCTTTCATAAATTCTTAATAGAGGTTATGAAACTTGCTGTCTCCAAGAAATCGTCGTTCCATTCCCTTTAATGCAAAGACTGCCATGTTCGAAGGCAATCGAACTTGGAACCTCACACAATTCAAATTCTGCATCTGGTGACAGAAGTGGACATCATTTTGAATTAACTCTAACTCAAAAAATCGTTTTAACGTGGAATCTATGTTGTTTTCACGAATATTGTTAGTGAACCCGAATATGGAATCATATTTGTTTGGATTTTGTTAAACATGGGTACCGGCCCAATCCAACCAAATACTGTATTTTGCAGAACCAGTTCGTTTTGATCACCCTTAATGATTCTTTGTTCTCTGATGAAGCCGTTTATTCCTCTACTAAATGGAGAAGGGTGTGGTGTTTCTCTCTGCATCTTATCACTCAAACAGTTGAAACGTCGTTTGGTGCTCTGAATCAGTCATTCCATTGAATTCTGGACAATGATAAGTAAAAGGTCAATCTGGCTTACAAATAGCACATTTGACATCCTGTGTAGCTATATGAGCCTTGATGGGCTGTGGCTTATTTGCAGAATTTCCGCTACGTTTATTTGAGCATCACACTGATTCTAATGCAACGGTGAAGTAAATCATTGGGTGCCATCTCCTGAGCCCACAAACTCTTGGATTCATAGTCTAATTTATTGACAAGTATGTGCAGGAGCCATGAATCTCGGTCTTCCCCATCGCCTTTAATCCTCGGAGAAATTCATCGGAAGTATCAAGCAGTCTCTTAATATTGCTGTTGTTAGCGTTACTAATCGATGGTTGTTCGAAGTAGTTTCGAATGAAAGCATTCAAGGTCGCTGCTTCCCCTCGATGTAGTCCCTTCAAATATTGAAATTTTTCAACTAGTGAGAGGGACGCCAAGTCGAGTATGGATGAGACATAAAAGCCATACAATGACTACCACTCCGTATAGTCGCCTGAGATGCCGGTATATTCAGTTTCGGTAATCTGACGTCTGCCCCTTAATGCGTTGTATTTAACTAGTTATGAAATCTCATGTTACCAGTGGTAACTTCAATTTTACGAATCAACATGTTGACCTCAGTAATAGCTTTATATTAATTTTCCTCATATTCCATATCAGGATCTTGTGCTGGGTCAAGAGGAAATATGTTATTCTCGATAACCGTAAATGCATGATAAATTATAAATTTCAAGAGCACGATATTTTTTTCTTCTCACTTGAGGTTGTACAAATTCGTCGTGCACGTCGATATAAATTTAACAACAAATAAAAAAAATCTACTTATCGATGTGGAACAACGTGGCTATGACTTGTAGTAGTTCTCCGTATGTTGAATTTCAGCAACTATTGTGATCAGGAAAATATTAACTATTTAAACAACAACAAAAAACAGATTTGTGTATATACATATACAAAAATAGATACAATACAATGAAATTCCCAATACATACCAAGTATTTATCCGTGAATTTCACTGTACTACAAAACCAACATACAAATAATATAATAAGAGTCTACACTAGATTAGCTGGCGAGTTTACCTGCGAGATTACCTGCCAACGATACTTGTACAGTACCGTTATATAAATTTTGAATTTGAGTGATCCAACAAATTCCGTAACAATCTAACCTAAACACTTTTACAATAAATTAAAACTTTTATTGTTTTAATTTAATACCCTACAATTTTATTTTACAAACTGCCCATTGAAAATTTTTATTTTATGATCTGGGGCCCTATTCTCGAATTCCAGAATCATTTTCCACATATGGACATCTGTCAAAATACATAAATCGTTCGTAAATTTAAATTCCTCTATTCCTGAATTCGTTATGATATCTTTTTGGTACTAAGGGAATATTTCCGATTGGGTATAAGTAGGGGAGAAAAATCCCCCATATGCGAAAACGTAAATAATAACATAGGATTTTGACAGATGTCCACATGTGGAAAATGGTTGTGGAATTCGAGAATATGGCCCCTGGTTTAAGTTAGTAAATTTAGGTACCTTTTCTGATTGATGTAATTACATGAAATGAGATGGAAAAAAATGAAAATTTAATTAAAAAGTTACCAAGTATGATTTGGAAAATTTTTATTTGACATACATGCTATGTATTTGACATATACTTAATTCATATGTATATCGAAAATAAAAATGTAGGTAGGTAGTAAATTTGATATCAATCAGGCACAAGTGTTACATTGTTACATATACACCTTGTTTTTTCGAGTTTTTCTTCGAGTTTTTCCTTCGTTATCCAAAACAAAAAAAAACCGTATTCGAATTGAAATTTTCTATACACTAATATCAAAATCAATACTGTTATTCACTTAAGATAAGAGATAAGAATATATAACATAAAAAAAAATGTTTGGGATTATCTAAATGTCGGTTTATAATTGAAACTTATGCAGGCAGGTAATCGGAAAAATCTTTGATTTATTATGGTGGTCATGTTAATGTCGAAAATGAAACAAGTAAAATTTTTTGTTTTGATTAATAAATATATTTTTATTGAAGTAAACACACCATAGTAAATTGGAAGAATGTGGATAAGTTTTGAAATTGGACCTGAAAATATTTAACGTATTTTATGTAGATTTTGTTATCAAATTATTCATTTTTCTCACCTTAAAGGTTACTTGCGGCCTAAAGGAGGACTGAACGCTAATAAACCTCTTTCGTCTGCGCTCCGTTTACCGATTAGACGGCCCTGGTCCGAATTGTAAATTGGATTAGACAAAGCTAATCCAATGAAAGCCATCAAAATGACAAATATAAATTTCATTTTAAATTTGAACGAAACCTTAATATTATTATAATAATTAAGCAATTGTGGCAATTGAAAATTGTATTCGATCCTATTTATACAATTTACTGTTATAGTAATTTAGTATTAATAGTGGCACATCACGATTCACGAACTAGTTTAATGTTCTAGATTTTATTTTATTTTTATTTTTTTTGTAAAAATCGATTAATCCAATCGTAAACTTAAATCGTGCTGATTATTACAAATTACAATTAGAAAGCACATTGTTGCAAATAATTGATACGAAAAATAGTCGAGTTGAATTGAATAGGGATTTTGTCGAACTTTAGCGTCGTGCTGTCGTCCGTGATCAATTTCACCAATTCTTGATCCGTGAGCTGTGCCTCTGCAATAGCATTATAATCAATAGTCTCGGGCAAGCTTATTTGCTCGATACGCGAGAGCGCATCAGCGACAACGTTGCTCACTCCAGATACGTATTGCAAGTCCGTCGTTAACTGCCCTTTAAAAAAATCTAAATGCCTACGCTGGCGTGGTGATGCCTTTTCCAGGTTCTGCCTAAACGAAAAATTCAGTGGCCGCTGATCGGTGTAAAGGGTAAAACAACGGCCCTCAACCAAGTATCGAAAATGTCTCACACCCAAATAAGCAGCTAGCAGCTCACGATCATAGGTGCTGTACTTCTTCTGGGCTGGTGTCAGACGAACGGAAAAAACCTAAGGATTGCCATGCTTGGCTCACCCGTTGTTGGACTACCGCTCCTACCGCGGTATCGGATGCATCTACCATAATACACATCTGTGCTGATATCACGGGGTATTCAAGAGTAGTGGCTGCCTCGGACCAATCAATGAGAATTTTGCTATTTCTTCGGTACCCCTTTAAAAAATCGTTCAAAACAGCCTGATCACTAGCTACCGCGGGAATAAACCGTCGATAAAAATTTACCATGCCCAGAAAGCAATCAATCCACTGGTCGCTCAAATTGGGTAATTACCTGGACACGTTCCGGCGATGGTAGAATACCCTGTGCATTAATCTTATGACCTAAAAATAGAACTTCGCCTTTGGCGAAGACGCACTTGTCTACGTTAATCACGAGACCGGCGTTGGACAATCGTTGGAAAACTGTAGATAAATGTGCGATGTGGTCTTCCCGTATGAATTCGACGCCACCAAAATATCGTTCAGATAGACGAAACGGAATGGTAAACCTCGTAATATCGTATGCATTCCTCGAGAGGGCTGCTCGTGCCACCTGGTGCCACTTTTGGGTCAGTGTCGTCGCCATCCGTCTCGTTCAACACACCACAAGAAATAACACGGATAAAATAAACAATGTGGTCGCAAACATATCTACTTAGCGCAATCGTTGACGTCAAAAAAAAAGAAAAATGTACTTACAATTAATTGTTGCAATGCGTACAATGATTCTTAAATGCTTAAAACTCCAATTATCTGCTTAAAAACGGCTGCTTTGCCCAAAAATGTTTGGTTGAATTTGATTCCACATCGTTTTGTAAACGCTATTAATTGAAAAATTTCGGCGAATTGCTTAAGAAACGGCTGCTTCGCAAGAAATTATAGGTTGAATCCAATTCCGCGTAGCTTGATGTGCGATATTAATTGAAAAATTTCGACGATTTGCTCAAAAACGGCTGCTTCGCCCGAAATTATAGGTTAAATTTTATCGCACGCGGCTTTGCTACGGAAGAGCTATTCCAGTATTTTTTATTGTTTAATCGATTGAATTCCTGTGTTTTGTGTTTTTGCCACCCCCCATTGTTTTGACAGTTTTAATTTGGGTACAAGCCGTGGAATATTATATTAGGTATGATGTTACACGTTCAAAACTTGTACTTAAATTGTATATTGTTCAAATAAGTTTATAATATCTGTCAACAGATGACACTTTATATATTTTTGGGAATTTTTCCGTAAAATCATTGCATTATATAAACTGTCATTCTAAAAAACGTTCTTGTTCTGTAACCTAACCTAAAAATAGAATAAATTTATGTGAAATAAAATTATTTTGCCTAATAATTCTCGATTGTACTTACCGTGTATAATTTTTGGAGAAAATACTTACAACCAAACCGAGCGTAACTAGCCACCAAACGATAATTACCACCTGTATTTTTAAGTACAATCAAAGGTACAACAAAAATAATTACTTTGTACCTAAAAGTAATTACACATTGGCTGTTCAGTTGGACAAACTTACACCCCTGCGTTATTCAGGGCTGGAGAGGTAGTCCAAAAATGATTCCACATTTTCAAACACTTAAAATATTATCGACAAACTGACTGGACAACTCTGGGCCTGAGTTGCCTCAGAATGGTTCAAAGTTGCATTAAAGTATAGGCAGGTCAAAATGAGGAATGCCTCTTGAATTTTGTATAACATGACCTTAGACCCATTTAAGCGATAAAATAAATTAATAGGCGATTTCTCTGTGGCTGACCTGTCGCCAAGCTAGTTTAAAGTTGCATTATTGAGTGTTACATTTAAAATGTTTTATATCGCCTGTCATTTTTACAATATATTTCCAATGCTGGTTTTAATTTTTGTATCTTTTAGTAACGTTGAAAATATACCGTACAAATGACAAGTGGTATAAAATATTTTAGATGTAACACTCAATAATGAGGCTGGCCCAGTCCACTAATAAAAACACCAATCATGATCGTCAAAGAATGTACAGTAAACTATTGAGGTATTATAATTCGCCCTGTGATCTTGCACTATGAATTCGGGATGAGCGTCGAAGCACGTCATTTGACTGTGCTGTTGATGATTCAAGTTCTTTCGTTTCTTCTTCCACGGTCGTTGCATTTTGATCAGCTTCCTCAGGGCATAATAAATAATCTGATCTAGCATAAAATCGAATTCGGATCTGGTCAATATGCCTTTTGACGATTTTTCCAGAATCAATTTTAACTTTGTAAGACAGAGGTCCAGTGCGTGTTTCGACGGGCGCAGTTATCCATTTTGGACCAAGTGGAGTAATTGCGAACCCAAACCAGATCGTTGGATTCAAATTCGCAAATGTTGGTTTGATCGAGATGATTTTGATATGACGGAATTTTTGGATGGAATAGAGCAGATAATAATTGATCACAAAATTACTTGAATTCAGCTGATGTAAACGCTGGCCGAAATGATCAAGTTTGGTAGTCCATGTGTATCAAATGACATCCAACTACTTTGAGAACGAATCGACTACGACGAAGAATATTGAATTCTGGAAGGGTCCGGCTAAATCAATATGTAGCCGTGACCATGGAACGGATGTTGGCTCCCACGGATGAACTGGAGCTCGGGGCATCTCAGGTCTGACTTTTTGACAAGCGGCCCATGCCTTAACCAAACATTCGATGTCTTTGTGGATGGCTTTCATTCGCACTATTCCAGGATGTCCGGAATGCAATGCTTCCAAATTATTTTTTGAGAGTGGAGGTAGAAAGGTTTAAATTTTGTTTTATCGTTTACTAACCTTTCTGGAAAACCCTTTAACGTCCACGAGAGCACACGACTGTAGTCGGAATCTTGGTTTGTCATCTGTGATATTTGAGACGCGTTTAGCACTGGTTTTATGATAGACTCAATCATTACAACTCCTTCCTTTTCCTAATCGGGTACTTGAATGGTTTCGTTAGGAAAACGACTAAGAAAATCGGCATTTTCCATTTTTGAGCCAGAACGATGAATGATGTCGAAATCCTATGCGTTCAGGAAAACTCGGCGTCGAAGCATTTGGCCTGATATCACTGTAGGTATATCTTTTTCGGAACTGAATAACCCAATCAATGGACGATGTTCGGTGATGATCGTAAACCGTCTTCCGCACAAGTAGATGTGAAATTTTTTAATCCCAGCAACGATGGCTACTGCTTCTCGATCGATTTGTGCGTAATTTCTCACCGCTTTATTGAGAGTACTTGAGTAAAAAGCAATTGTTCGTTCAGTACCATCCTCTGTGAGATGAGACCGAACAACTCCTATTCCGTAGGGGATGCGTCACAGCAGAGAATGAGTGGAAGCTTCTCATGATAGTGCGTGAGAAGGCTGATATTTAAAAATGGAGACGTGCGGCTAATTCAGCTGCGTTTTTCGCAGAAATAATGATGTCGCCAAAATACGTTAAGATTCTTTCGATATGTCTTAATATACACTCCGATTTGATTTTTTGCTGCTCCTCTAGATATTGATGCCTTCTCAATGACCTTACTCAAGGTGAATTCTGATTCAGCAAGAAGTGCACGTTGACGCAATTCATCCCTAAGCCCGCATACGATTCGGTCTCTCAACATTCTGTAAAGGGCGTTTTCGAATTTGCAATCAGCTGCAAGTTTCCTTAATTCTGCTACGTATGATGCGAATATTTCATCTGGTAGCTGGTTCCTCATTAAAAATTTATAGAATCCAGCGATCTCAGACGGGTGTGGTGAAAAATGGTCAGTTAGGGTTTTGGTCAACTCGTTAAATTTAATTTCACTCACCGATTTTTTCATTGGGTTGCTTAATATATAAAAAAAATTCAATTGTTAATTCAATAATCGATACTGTCATGTTAGTCATCGGGACCGTACATCCATTCATATTTCACCATTTTTCTAGGAAAACATTGAAATTGGATACGATGTTAGTATAGTTCTATCAAAATTCTAATGAAAATCATGTTGTCTTGTTTCGTGCAGCTCCTCAGTGAAGTTACTCAATAAGTTTATAAAAATCGTGAGGGGTCGATTTAATACTGCCCCTAATACGGCATCCTGAAAAACTATTTCTCAGTAACTTTTATGGTAATTTCGCAGTAGAAGAACTTGAGGGAATTAATTTTTTCCTCATATTTTTTCAAAATTACTAAAAAAATTTTTCACGTCAAGTTCTTCTGTTGCGAAATTACCATAAAAGTTACTGACCACAGTTTTTTTCTTTAAAAATAGTAAAAAAAAACCGGCGACGAACTAGATCAGTATTAAAAACAAAAATGTCATCTAAATTGAAAACATGCACAAATACCGTGATTTACTTCGATCTAAAAAGACCAAAGTATTGAAATCCTGTCAAAAATGACCATGTTAAAGTTAGCTGAAAGTGAAAAGTCGATAATGCAGATTATGTTATTGACATTCCAGCCGAAAATAAATCAGCCTCTAGAGTGTTATGTCTGGAGATGGATTCAATTGATGTGATTACTCAATAGCTATCGCAGGAAAAAAATTCAGTTCAAGTTTCCCGTGGGAAATCTCGGAAAATTCAAAAAAGTTTACAGCCAAAAGTAAGAAATGAAAGAATAAAATAAGCCTCTAGAGTGTTATGTCTGGAGATGGATTGGATTGATGTGACTTGTCAATAGCTATCTTAGGAAAATATTCAGTTCAAGATTCCCGTGGGAAATCTCGGAAAATTCAAAAAATTTTCCAGCCGAAAGTAAGAAATGGTTGAATAAAAAAAGCCTCTAAAGTGTTATGTCTGGTGATGGGTTGCATTGATGTGATATGTCAATAGCTATCGCAGGAAAAAACTTCAGTTCAAGTTTCCCGTGGGAAATCTCGGAAAATTCAAAAAAGTTTCCCGCCGAAAGGAAGAAATGGATGAATAAAATAAGCCTCGAGTGTTATGTCTGGAGATGGATTGGATTGATGTGACTTATCAATAGCTATCGCAGGAAAAAAATTCAGTTCAAGTTTCCCGTGGGAAATCTCTCATTATATCTGGAGATGGATGCGATTGATGTGATTACTCAATAGCTATCGTAGGAAAAACATTTAGTTCAAGTTTCCCGTGGGAAATCTCGAAAAACTCGATTTTCCAAAATTTATTAGAAAATTTTCCGAAATCGGAAAATTGAATTTTCCGAGATTTCCCACAGAAAACTTGAACTGAATTTTTTTCCTGCGATGGCTATTGAGTAATCACATCAATTGAATCTATCTCCAGACATAACACTCTAGAGGCTGAACTTGAACAGAAGTTTTTCCTGCGATAGCTATTGACAAATCACATCAATGCAACCCATCTCCAGACATAACACTTTAGAGGCTTTTTTTATTCATCCATTTCTTACTTTCGGCTGGAAATTTTTTTGAATTTTCCGAGATTTCCCACGGGAAACTTGAACTGAATATTTTCCTAAGATAGCTATTGACAAGTCACATCAACCCAATCCATCTCCAGACATAACCCTCTAGGGGCTTATTTTATTCTTTCATTTCTTACTTTTGGCTGTAAACTTTTTTGAATTTTCCGAGATTTCCCACAGGAAACTTGAACTGAATTTCTTTCCTGCGATAGCTATTGAGTAATCACATCAATTGAAGTCATTTCCAGACATAACACTCTAGAGGCTGATTTTATTCAAATTTTCTAATAATTTTTGGAAAATCGAATTTTCCGAATTTTTTTCAGTTATTTACAAATCACATCAATGCAATCCATCTCCAGACATAACATTCTAGAGGCTGATTTTATACAAATTTTCTAATAATTTTTGGAAAATCGAATTTTCCGAGATTTCCCACGGGAAACTTGAACTGAATGTTTTTCCTGCGATAGCTATTGAGTAATCACATCAATTGAATCCATCTCCAGACATAACACTCTAGAGGCTGATTTTATTCACCATTTCTTACTTTCGGCTAGAAACTTTTTTGAATTTTCCGAGATTTCCCACGGGAAACTTGTACTGAATTTTTTTCCTGTGATAGCTATTGACAAATCACATAAATGCAATTCATCTCCAGACATAACACTCTAGAGGCTGATTTTATACAAATTTTCTAATCATTTTTGGAAAATCGAATTTTCCGAGATTTCCCACAGGAAACTTGAACTGAATTTTTTTCCTGCGATAGCTATTGAGTAATCACATCAATTGAATCCATCTCCAGACATAACACTCTAGAGGCTGATTTATTCACCATTTCTTACTTTCGGCTAGAAACTTTTTTGAATTTTCCGAGATTTCCCATGGGAAACTTGTACTGAATTTTTTTCCTGCGATAGCTATTGACAAATCACATAAATGCAATTCATCTCCAGACATAACACTCTAGAGGCTGATTTTCTACAAATTTTCTAATAATTTTTGAAAAATCGAATTTTCCGAGATTTCCCACGGGAAACTTGAACAGAATTTTTTCATTCGATAGCTATTGACAAATCACATTAAAACGATTCAGCTTCAGTTATATACTCTAGAGGCTGATTTTATTCCAATTTTGTATATTCTTCTGATTTTCCGATATTTTCTACCAAGCAAAGTTTTACACGTAAATTTATTTACAAAAATTTTTATTTAAATCTATGTATCCTATTCACTTTCGGCTGATAACTATTAAATTTTTTATTTTCGGCTAGAATGTTATATCATAACATGCATTATCGACTTTTTACTTTTGGCTGGAAACTTTCGGCTGGGATTAGTCAATCTGCATTACCATTTTTTCTCGGCTGGGCTAACACAATCTGCATTAGCGACTTTTCACTTTCGGCTGGCAACTTTCGGCTAACTTTAACAGTATTCAAAAATGAGCAAAAGTTTGGTTAGTGTAAAACCACTTTTCTCGACATTTTGAAAGTGCCTGAATCTGAAAAAGCAAAAAAATATCTGTCCGTCTGTCTGAATGTCTGGATGTCTGGTTCGAGAACGGCCTGTTCGATTTCGATTTTTTTTCGCCAATCAGTTTCTATGGTCAAGACGGAGATGTGAAAATTTAATTTATAAACTTATCGAATTTTAGTTTATAGTAATTTTATTACGGTTAATTAATTATTTTAATTTTTAGAAGTATCTCCTGGAAGTCATTCCTAAATAGTTTTCCAAAAAAAGGGTGTACGGTGGACCCGGCTATTCCGGAAATCAAAAAAAAAAAAATTAAACTGTTTAATTAAGTGATAGCCCAAATTTTATCTTTTACAGAATTGTGTGACACATATAATTTTAACCCTGACTGTATCTGTAGCAATGAAAAATAATTAAACAAATTAATTACTATCTTTCACATAAAATACACATGAACACCGTCACTCTTCTTCGAGTCAGATTTTATTCCTTTACTAAAAATTTTAGTAAACAACACAGAATTAGCAGCGGTATAACAATATTTCCCCCCTTTCTTATCCTATAGCAATAATTTATTTCGCGCTTATTTTATAGTCGAGAAAAACCCATTGGTGTGTTGGCGGCCGGTTAAGTGTTAATTAATTTTTATATTCAACAATTTTTGAAAGATGCTGACTATTTTCGAGATTTTGATTATTTTTATCTGCTATAAACATTTGACATCTGGGCATTGTATACATAGGCTTTCATAACACTTTTATTGTGTTTGTGGAGTAAAAGTTGTTACTATAAAATATCAAAAAATATACAATTTTTAGTAACAATTTTATTTTTAAAATTTTGCATATTTTTATTGTTGTTCTTGTCGTTCAAGACAAACCTTTTTTATTATTGTGACGGAAACTCGTTTTCCACAAACATTCCAATATTATAAATGTTGATTTGCGTACTTGCTGTACATCCATATCTATCATCGATTCAACCGTGGATACATATATCGATCGCGCAAGGCAGTTGAAACATTTTTATTGAGTGATTCAATTATTTATATTATAAATTTTAATTGTTGATTTTAATTATGTATAATATTAATAATAATAAATAAAAAAATATTCTGTTGCTTTTGAAGAAATAATCAAATTATTAAAAATATTGACTCGAAACAAAAATGTGTGTCAAATTTTTTTTAAAAAAAATGACGAGTGTGTTAAAATGTTTTAATTTAGTCTGTTCCAGGTCAAATGGAGTGAAACAAATTTCACTCAAATTATCAATATGGTTACGTTATTTTTTGCATTATATATTAAAGCTCAATGCGGCTTTTAAGGGTTAAGTTTTAATATTTAACATACGCTATATATCAGTACATCTTGCCTCTCTTATTTACTGCATATTATATTTATGTATTTATGTATATGTACATAATATACTGTATTCTGTTACATTATACATATTTAATATGGCCTGGAAAATTTCCTATTTTTTTTCAGGAATTTATTTTTATTGTGTTGTTGTTATTGTTATGTTACATCTCTCTTGAAAAAAATAAAAATGCGGGGGAAAAAACTAAAAACAAACTAAATGGTATAAATGACCTAGATAACGATATTTTCCTGTTTTACTTTTCCTCCTGGTTCTGGGTTTTTCTTTTTTTTTTCCTTTTTTTAAATACTCGATTTTTTTCATTTTATTTTAGTACAATTTGCATACACACATGAATATTATCCATATAGATAAATATTTCATTCAGTGCACTCATTTGGTGGAAATTTCGATTTTTGTTTTCTATCTGAAATGTATGTATGTGTGTGTGTGTTTTTGTCTATCTAATAACAATGCCTTAATTGATGCAATAATTAATGTTGATGGCGGTGAAGTAAATAAAGAGAAAATTGTGGTTTATCTGTATTAATGCAACTTTAATGATTTTTCAGTTATTTAAATAATTAAGATGACGTCACTTAAAAAACTGCTTTATTAAAATTTTTCAAACTGCTACTGTTGTTTTTTTTGTTTGTTGTTGTTGTCATGGGCCATACTTTCTATTGGAGATACTTGATAGGCATCTGGAAGAATTTCAGTTTTTATCGTTTAATTACAACGGGTGCGTTCAGGTCCCGCATCATGTTGGCTTTGACAATTTACTGATGGAAAGAATGATATTCGATCACATTTTGAAGGCATTCAGAAAACAGGTTTATTTAAGTCAACATCCTGGGGTATTTTGTTGACATTCGATTCTTTAATAATAACCCTTCGTGAGTATGCCTTCTTATTTTAATAAAAAGAAACAAACAAAAATGAATTTTTTTATTATAAATCATTTATCTTAAAGCTTTCCACACAGAGTCCAGTGCTTTTGCAAATTTTTGTTGCGATAATTTTTAAAATTAAAATCCAACAGCAAACCTTCACTACCAAACTGGATGCTGAAATTTATAGAAGTTCCTAGTGAGTTGAGAACTTCGACGGGATAATGTACTTTCCATAAACCATAAGTCCATAACTGTATCAATTGAAATGTTATTTTGTCATATCCAAGTGGCAGTTTTAAAACACTGATTTTCTGTTAAATCTCGGTTCCGGTTATATTTTCATAAAGTAGAGAGATCAAGCATTTCAGACAAATTTGTGTTATTTAAAATGAAAAGTGGTTGGACCTTGAACATGTTCGGAATAAAGTTAAAGTTGTGTAATTGTCGTTTTACATAAATTTCAGATTATGTTACCAGGTAGGTAACCTGAATTCGGCTTGCATAATTTGGCAGTTTCCATGTGGTGTTACACTTTCATATATAAAAAGTTCAAACTGGTTATTTTAACCACGAAGGCGTGCCGATTTAACAGAATTTCCAAAAATCTATATTTTATGTATCTACTATTAATATACAAATTATCAAATTTGATAAAAAAAAATTTTAAAAAAAATACAAACATTCCAACATCATCAATGGAAGTAATTCCAAAAACAAGACCAACCTTCAAACTACCGATAAAATTATTCCATTAGTTCCACAGAAAATATGGAAGCCAAAGTGTTCTGAAATGGTATTGCGGTCCCGTTGCATGCGCAATACAGAATATAACTTTTTGAAAGCTGAAATTACTATTAGCTGTCGGAATAAAAATCAAATCTCGTGAAAGCAGGTACTCACAATCTACTTTACCACAAATAACGTCACGAGCGAAAATAACACTTACGCCGTCTGGAAACCCAAAGATGGCATCGGTCAAGATAGCGTCCTAACATGTAGCCGACGGCAAAAAATGTACTTGAATGCTCTCAATTCTGTTAGAGTGAGAGAAGTAAAATGGAGACCAAATGGCGCTTGTGGAAGTGGAGTTAAACGTTGAATCCGAGCTAAAAATAATACCTAAATCGTTTACAACATTCACTCTTTTCAATGTATGGTCGCTGAGAGAATAATCAAAATCCAAATGAATCATAGACGAACAAGTGATCACCTGATATTTTTCCTTTTTTAAAAGCGTAAGATTTACGTACGTGAAATTTGTCCTAAGTTGCTTTAAGTTGTCCTAAGTTGTCCTAAGTATGTCCTAAGTTTTTTTAAATGTGTCGGTGTAAAAGTTCTGTTATTACGAATTTATTTAAATCATATTGAAATAGTAAAACTTATGCTGAAGATTATTTACTCTTACTTAGATTTTTTCTATGACGCGATTTATTCTGATGCTGAATGTATAAAATCAGATCATTTTCCAAAAACTGAGGAACTGGCAGAAAACCCGTGTTTAATCGTGTTTGTTTGCGAATTTTCTTGTGAAAATCCTAGGAAGCGGCCACCAAAATGCCCTATATTCTAAGTTGTCGTAAGGTCTTATCTATTCGAAAAATATTTCACTCGTGGAAAAATGCACCTTGAAATATTGTTTTTCCAAATTATAAATTTTATTTTTAAAACAATCAGCTAGCAGGTGGATTTGAAAATTATTTTTCCACGAATTTCGAATAAGGTTTTGTTACAATTTAAAACTTAATGTAATATTAGCATTGTTACCATCAAGTGTTTTATTGAGAAAAATGCAATTATAGTTTAGATACGTTAAAATACAGTTATAGTTCTACAAGTGTAGTGTTTTTGGTTTACAGTTTTAGACACAGTGACAGTTTTTTGTGATTTTTTAGTTATAAATACTGTTTAACAGGTTTAAGCGATTTATTATTTAAATACAGTTATAGTGAATTAAGTGATTTTTTCAGTTATAAGTAAGTACTTACATTTATTGTGAGTTAAGCTTAAGTGAGTGTTTGTAGTGTACAGTTATTATAGTGTTTTAAGTGATTTTTATTTATAAATACAATTATTACACTACTTTTGCTACATTCACTTCCGATTTAGTTCTTAAAAAGGCTTTGAGAATTTTCCTTTTTTCGTAATGAAAGTTAATTTTGAAAAAATGTCAAAATTAACTTTAGCATCATATCATAAACGGCGACTGGATAATATTAAAAAAATTGAAAATAGACTCATTCCCGTTCTATTGGAAATATTTGGTAATGATCTTCCAAATATTCCTGGGCCGAGACACAAATCTATTAATTTTTCAAAAATTGTCTCTAAACTTAATATTAAAAATTCATCAACTAATCGGAAGCGCATTTACAAAAAATTCAATAATTTAAATGTAAAAAATATCAGGTATTTTGGAAGGTATGGAATTTCTAAATAAACAGCCCAATTTTGATTGTACAAACACATCAAATAAAGAAAATTACAATTTATTAAATATAGTAGAAATGCCAATTGAAATTGATGAACCCAGTCCTAATGAGTGGATTCAACGAGGCTGCATGAGTATTTCTATAGATTTGACAAAGCCATCCATGGTCAAACGAAGACATCAGATGTTCTATTCGAAAGGCACTTACAGCAGTTAAGCATCCGTGTGTATTAATGTTCCGCTCAATAAACTGGAACAAATGGGACCAAACTATTACTCAATATGGGAAATGCAAATACACAAAAGTTCACAGACAGAAATTTAAATTTATTATTAATAATTTTAAATCAATGAAAATTTATACGTACGGTCCTAATATCAAATGTCACGGAGAACAAAAAAAGTTTTTCCAACTTAGAAGTAAAGCACGTGAAAATTTACAAAACGAATTATTGCACAAGCATGCTTACGCATTAAGTTTGAATCAATTTAAAGATGTTGACGTAGAACTTCTTAAATCAGGTAACACGCAAGAAATAGTTAGACCTGTTAATTTACGGAAAGCCAGATCCGAAAAAATTTTATTATCAGACTTAGTAAAGGGGTGTGAACTAATTGATCTAGTATTGGCATGCAACCACCAGAAGATAAATATATTTACTCGGTAAGAAACCCATTAGCAGTTTTACTCATTAGAGAATCAGCTCTAAAATTGTTGACTGAAAAAAATATGTTAATACATATCGATGCAACGGGTAGTTTAGTTTGGAAACCTAAATGTTGCAAAACACATAATTTTTCCAGGATTTATTACTATGGCTGTGTTATCAAAATAAATGGCATTATTATACCAATGGCATAATATGTTACAAGCGAACATGATGTTGGTTCCTTGAGAACATTTTTAAAGGATTTTAACAAAGTAATACGCCAACAGAAACCGAAGTTAAATATTCCAAACATATTCATCACAGATTGGTCCTGGATATTAAACAATATCTCAACGCTTCTTTCGAGTTTATTACCGGAAAAGTAAAAAGAGGGAAAATTTGTGGAATATTTATTTGTTGTGCTCATTTTGCGTCAATAATAGTGAGACAAATCAAACAAAAAATAAACAACTGTCCTTATAAATTAAAAGAACATATTATGATTATTATGTTTTTAATTATTGATAGTGAAAATTTGAAAGAAATTGACGAATGTTTTGAAATATTTTGTGTGTTAGATTTGTCCAAAATTCAAAACAAAAAATGTTGGAATGTACAGAATAGATTTACGAAACTTATAAAACAAAAATTGTGTGCTAGTCATTCTGTGCCCCCTAGATCTACGGAAAAATCTGCAGCAATGGGTCCAGATGATAATGAAACTTATTTAAATACCGTTTTATGGAAGATATACCAATATTTTAAATAATGATTTAGCTGACTTAGCTGAAAGTCAATTTGAAGAAGGCCTTCATTCAGAAAATAAACTGTATTGTGCGGAATTTATAAATTTTGCAGTTAAAAGGTATATGAAATTTTTACCGTTGTGGAGTACCGTTTTTCTGAGAAAATTTGAAGTTAACAAGCAAGTCTCTAACGCAGTAGTCGAATGCTGGTTTAATCAGCTGAAAAATAATTTAATTGAAGAGTTAAATTTAAAAATAGGCAGATTTGTTGATAAATTGCGGCATACAACAGGGCTATTATTAAACTCAGTCGCATGTGCTCCGCATCTTAAAGTGAGCAATAAAAAAAAATAAACATGAACCAAAAAAAGAGGAAATGACAAGGCAGACTTCCAGGCCTTGCAGGTTAGAAGAAACTTGGTGCAGGCAAAAACGAAGGGGTACTCCTACATATGCGGGAAAATTGGCTTTACAGTGCCTCTTCCCACCAAAAAAATTGAGATTTGAGAAAATGAATAAATAAGAGAACTACCAAAAAATGGCTGAAATGAAATTTAACATTATCATATTTCAGTTTCATTTTAACGATCTATGGTGCTGTTTATACAACGAATGTTTTAATTCCTTGAATAAAACAAATTTTTTAACGACGGAGTTAGTTTATATAGTCATCAGTGTTCTGATAAAAGGGACAAATAGCGTTTGTTTAGACCATTGTCAAACTACTAAGATATTACAAGACAGTTATACAATCAACGATCGCAATACACAAAAAGAAATCGAAATGTGTAATAAATATAGGTATGCTATTATACCTATCTGTGAAGCAGGCCACAGGACCTTAGCTGTCATAACCCTATAAGGCGGCAATTTAAAGATGGTAACAAATTAAAAAAATGTATCAATAAACTTTTCATATATTACGGGAAACATGTACCGAATTTCCAAGTAATTTCAATTAGTTCGCTGCCACAATAAAAATATGGTTTTTATTGCGGACCTTTAGTAATTTATGAGCAGAACACATTATTACTGGTAATTTGTTCGAAGGCCTGAGGATTTTAAAGCAACAATCCAATGTGCTTCCTGGAAGCGATTTGTGCATAAAAATTGCTTTACAGATTTTAAAATTATAAAAAATGAATGTATGTTTTGTTCTTCACAGAATTAATTTGATTTGTGTTTAAACAATAAAAAATATTAAAATTAAAAAGTATTTTAATTATTTATCTTTCTGAGCTACACACTATATAATACATGTGTAAGGCCGATATTACACTATCATATTTCTACAACATAGAAATAATTTAGTATTTTTATAACAAAATAAATCCAAACATTTTGGTGGTCTTCCACAGTTTGGTAAACGTCAAATTTCTAGTAAACGTGGAAAATATTTATAAAACGTGAAAAATATTGGAGAAAAATGTGTGTATACTTGAGCAGCAGCAATATCGGCATTACTTTTGTGGGTTTTAAATAAAAAATACACAAGAAACTGAAGCTGGATGAAACTTTGGCACAAAACTGCACAAAAAAGGGTTAAACAAAATTGTCAAACAATCCCTAGTTTCCATATTCCATTACATATTTTCGAGAATATAACATTAAATATCAAATTATTTCTGAGATGAAGAAATATTATAGTGAAATATCGGCGTAATATATTTTTATAAAGTAAGTAAAAATGGTTAAACATTCAATACAGACGAACCAAACAGAAGGAAACTACTTATACATAATACTCGACATATTAAATGAGATCAAAACAAAAATGGTTACTACACCTAAACACCCTAATCCCCTACTTTTTTAAAAAGTGAAGTATTCTTCGAATAGATAACACCTCACGACAACTTTGAATATGGGGCATTTTGGTGGCTGCTTCCTAGGATTTTCTCCTCACGAGGCCACTCATTTATGGTAATGAATTTTTCGGTTTTCTTACCTTGTCTAAACTTAAATCAATTAATAACTTATTAATAATTAGGGAAAGTGTCGTGCTTCAAATGATCTATTAAAATCGCTCGAAATACAGCAAATAGTTACATTATTTGCTCATCATGTTAGAACATATACCACGCTAAATGTGTATCATTGTCCAGTATTGATGTGGAAATTGGTGCTGTGATATAACAAAAAACTAGCGAATAGAAATGCTGATTCTCATCTGCCATTTATTCAGCATAAAACTAATATTGATTCATCCGATTTGGACGAAGGAGGTGATAAATGTATGATGGATAAAATTTACACCAAATTAAATCAAACTATTGTCAAGATGAATAAACGGTTTGACTCATTAGATAAATCTTCGAAACTTACATTTAGCGGTTCTAGAAAACGCTCAACAGTTTTTTACCAGCACAATGGTTTTTTACCAGCACAACACCGAGGATCGGTGTATCTCTCCGCCATATCGTAAATAAACTAGAAGCTTTATGTGACTACCCAGTGCATTATCGCTGGAGTTCCCAAGAATAATTTTAACACCGAGGATCGGTGTATCTCTCCGCCATATCGTAAATAAACTAGAAGCTTTATGTGACTACCCAGTGCATTATCGCTGGAGTTCCCAAGAATAATTTTAACAACACTGAATTGGTCACGAGCATTTCATCAATTTTGCAACCGGATTTCGACAAATCACTTATCGCTGATGTCATTAAACTTAAAACGGGTAATTTATCAGCTTCAACTACATCAACAACAACAACTTCAACAATTAACATATATACCAATAAAACAAAAACTAAAATTCTGGATAAAATGAAAAGTTTAAAAACACTAACTTCTACAGACAACCTGGACATTAACTTCAAAATATCTACACCGACTGTATATTTATTATGTACAATTTATCAGCTTACCAGTCGATATTGTATATAGAAGCGAAACAAATTAAGCAGATGATTTTGGTTTTAATTTTTCTAATATTGTGACTCACTTATGTAAGAAGTACCAATTGTTTGTTTAATAATATGTCTTTTCAAAATCATGGCGAAGTCATCGTCTCAGAAAGTTTTTCTATCCTGTGGACGTTACTGAAATTGTTGGTATAATTAATGGTTTAAAATCTAGTAGTAGTATAGATATTCTTGGTATAAGTCCCAACATGCTGAAAGCTAATACAGAAATTATATCGCCAATTTTGGTACATTTTATCAATCAAAGTTTTTTGAATGGTAGTGTTCCTGATTGTTTGGAAACCGCAGTTGTATAGTTCCGTTGTTTAAAAAGGGTGATAAACTGCTTAAGGATAATTATCGTCCTATATCCTTACAGCCCACAATTATGAAAATTCTGGAAAAAGCTTTAAAATTACGGGTTGATGCCTTCTTTTCTAATTAAATTTCTAAAAAATAATTGTCAATATGGTTTTAGGTCGGGAAAAAATACAGAGTCAGCTTTAATTGATTTTTTGAATGGGGTTCATATTAATTTAAATGGGAAAAGTGTGTTGGTGCTGTTTGTATACATATACAACTTGGCCAAAAATATAAAGCACCCCTATCTATTAGCATTATATATTAATATTATGTCTTTCTAAACAATGGGTGTTAACGAACGAGTCATCCCACCGAATGCTACCCTTAATTATTGAAAATCACCAATTTTTGTTTTGTTTTAGGTTCTTAACAAGAAGTTGTAGCGTCGTAAAATTTTTTTATTTTAGTTTTGTATTTGATCGTGTGCAGTCTTCACATAAAGTGTTTTAAATCAAAAAGAGTTTTCGTAAGTTTTTTGAGAAAAAAAGTGTGTTTGTGATAATTATGCCTAAAGCGTGCCAACTCAGTGAAGGAATAAGGGCACAAATTGTGTTGTTGGATTCCCAGGGTGTAAACCAAATTAAAATATCCCAAAAATTAAAATGCTCTCGTGGAGCAGTTCAATCTACATTGAAAAGGGTTAAAGAGACCGGGGACTATGCCGATAAACTACGCTCAGGCAGAAATCGTATCACTTCGGTAAGAGACGATCGACAAATTGTGCGAAAATCTCTCTAAAACCGAAGAAAAACATCTGCTGAGATAGCTGCAGAGCTTTTAACAGAACAAGAAGTTCACATTTCGGCACGGACAGTTAGAAGAAGGCTCCTGCAAGCTGGATTGAAAGGTTGTAAAGCAAGAAAAAAACCTTTGCTCTCACTTACCAACATAAAAAGTCGCTTGAGATGGGCTCGAGAACACAAACATTGGAATGACGTGGATTGGGCGAGAGTTTTTTGGTCAGATGAATCTACTTTTGAGGTAAATATAAAAAATAAATATTAAAAAATAATTAGTCAAAAAAAAAATAAAAAATTGTGCTATATATTTTAAAAGAATTAATAGAGAAATTTATGTTAAATTTGATGGAATTCTTATAGATTTTTGGAACTCCTGGCGCAACCATCGTAAAAAGAAGAGTCGGGGAAGCATACAATCCTGATTGTATAGTGCCTACCGTAAAGCATGGAGGGGGTAAACTGATGGTGTGGGGTTGTATGGCATCATCAGGGGTGGGAAAACTGTTGTTTTGTGAGGGTCCGATGAACAGTACCAACTATGTTACCGTCCTCGAGGCTGCATTGAATGCCTCAATTCGGCAAATCTTTGGGGAAACGGATAGTTCTTCGATAATTTATCAACAGGATAATGCCCCCTGCCATACTTCCCGCGTTACGATGAGTTGGTTTCGAAAAAAACAAATTCGAGTCATGGACTGGCCCGCCCAGTCACCAGACCTAAATCCCATTGAAAATTTGTGGTCAATTTTAAAAAAAAAAAATCAAGGATCGCAGTATGACTTCAAAGGAAGACCTCAAACGTGCGCTGACAGAGGAATGGAAAAATATATCGAGAAATACCTGCGAAAAATTAGTACGGTCGATGAATAAAAGAGTCCTGGCTGTCATCAAAGCCAAAGGAGGACCTACAAAATACTAAAATTAATAAAATATAAAAAGTATTTCCTAAAAATATTGAGTTTTAATTTTTGCCTTCATTCGTTTTGTAGATACTGCAATTTGGGAGGGGTGCTTTATAATTTTGCAAATATACCATTCATAAAAGTAAATCATTTTTTGATTTATATAGAAAATAGTAATACATGGAAATAGCTTGGGGTCATTTTGACCCCAGTACACAGAAATGCGCTTGGTTTATTTCAGACTATGGGTAAGTACCAAATCTACAAGTAATTTAGGTCTGCTTTTCATTGTATTGCGTGTCTAAGATATTAGTTGAGGCTATCATTTGACATGGGCATGGGCCATTTAAATAGTAAGAGACGTATTTTTTTTTTAAATTTTAAAGTTGACTGGGGTCAATTTGGCTCAAATACACAGAGAGAAGGTTAAATGTGGTATACTTTTTTGGCTGCTAGGCAAATATTGTCTACATTGTCCACGCCATTTTTTGAATTGCCTACTTACATACATTGTCTACATGAGTATACAATTGATTAATTACTAAGTGTGTACACAGTATGTACTCCCAAGTATTTGCTAATTTTGTAGGATGTGACAATGAACCTGTCTGTACAAGTTGTAAACGGTTTCATTTCATTTTGGGCCACCTTAAATATGACCTTAACTGCAATGAAAACTTTTCGAGACAATTCGCAGAAATTTTGGGATTATAACTATCCAATCACGTACACATACACACATATGATATGTGTAAAATTAAAACATGTTTGATGTCGTATATTGATCGTTGGCTTAAAAAACTTAATTCACCTTGTAATCCTTCACTAAAGATTTTTTCAATTTGACTAATCCATTAGTTTATTGTTCAAAATTATTTAACCTTTGTTTCAATTTCGAAATCATCTATTAGAAAAGCTTTCTAACAGAATTGGTTGATTTTAGTACAAACATGTACATAATGCTTTAAAATTCAATTATACAGGTTCACGTATTTGTAATAAAAAAAGGTACTTGCAATTTTATTTTACGCAATACTAAATTGTTAAATTTCTGTATAAATAATGTGATGTGTATTTAAAAAAGCATATCCGGTGAACTTGGAAAGTTTAAAGTCCAAAGCCACAATAAGCTTGTAACAATAGAAATTCATGTTAAACCAACTAATTATTATGCTTTCAACATTATACATATCATTCCCATTTCCAACGTATTAATTTAACTTTTGTTATGTTTTCACGATGGGAAACCTTATCTTGTACTGTACAACTAAACATATAAACATATGGATTTAGTCTGACGGTATAATAAACCAACCGAATCAACAATACATGTGTGTATATTCCACATTTTTTTTTTTAATTTAACGAAACTTGAGAATATTTGTTAAAGTTATAATTGAAATAACATGTTTTAAAAAACCGCAAAGTAGAAACAAACAAATCTACAATTTTTAAAACCACCTTTTCAATTTTTTTCTTTTTTTTTTGTATATTTTCGCGTATACTAACATTGTTTTTTTAAACCACAAGCTCTGAAGTACTCAAATTTTTATTTTCGTTATGTATGCAACAACAGAAATTAAATTTTGTAAATTTTTTTGTAAGCTCGAATACTGGTATGTATAGAAATAAATAGCAACAATAACAAAAAACAAATTCAAATTCGCGTACGAGCATTTATTTAATGTACGAGCCATGAGCATTTGTATTTTGAAAATAAATTGGTGTACATACCACCGGGTTAGATAAAAAGATGTACTCGTCTACATACTCGTATTATAAGACCAACAATTTGTATTAGTAAATTACGTAAGAAAGAAATTCATCTTTATTCAACAGAACCAACAGAAGACAAACAAGAAGAGGCGTGCGTGCGTGTCTATGTTGATTTTTAATTAAGATTTTTGTGTTATCTATCAATTATAGTGATCGGTATTTTATCATCCTAATAAGTTTCAAATTAGTTGATTAACTCACAAGAAATCTTATTTATGTTACGAAATGATGCTCATTTGTACCTAAATCAACACAAACACACACACACACATGCAAAAGTTGTTACCTTTATTTAACTTCTATTGTTTGTTCATCCATGCGAAAAGGGTTTTATACCATCTTTTACTTTTTTAACTAAACAAAAATATGTAACAAGTATAAATAAAAAGAAGAAAAGCATATGTGTTTAAAAAGGGGGTTACAAAAATATCGTATAAAGGAAAGCTATGCCTGTACATGTATGTATGTATATAAGAAAATTGCTTTTGAGCATTTTTATTTTTATATTTAAATAACTCGTAAAATCGATGACTATAAAATTAGGTATACACAACATAAATTTTAAATTTACTGTCATATATTTTCAAACGATATGAGAAATTATGTATTTTTACAAGCTTTTATTTAACTTGCCTTGTCGTGTGTTTGTGGCAGTCAAAATTTATAATCTGTATTTGATCAACTTCCGCATAACGTTTTTGACATACCTGATGTACCAAATTTTTATGTTTTATTTTATTTAAATAGATAACAAATTATAAGTATTATGGGATGCCGACTTAGGTAATAAGGTTAACTCCAGAAAATATTGATGACTTCTACTAGCTCTTGGAAATACCTTTAATTGATGCATGTATTATCAGAACCCTTTTTACAATTAAGGTAGGGAGTTAAACGTTAAGCGTTTTTGAACTGAATTTAACAAATTTAGAATTGTATTGGATGCACCACCCCACAAATGATAAAAAATTTATCGATTTCATGATCATTACAGGACTTACAGGACTTACAAAACTCCCTAATGTCCAACAACCACGCATGATCATCGTTTTCAATCAGGATAACGATAAAAACTATTGCTGACTAGCAGTTGAGATTCCCATGATTTTTCACCCGGATGTTCTTTTTTTTTTGTGTCTGAATGAAAAGGCGAATGAAGGATACTGTCATCCACAAAACTATGGATAATATACACCAAGAACAATAAGGGATTATTTTACATTTTACATTTTACATTTTACATTTTACATTTTACTTTATACATTATACATTATACATTTTACATTATACATTATACATTATACATTATGCGATATACATTATACATTATACATTATAACATTATACATTATACATTATACATTATAAATTATACATTATACATTAAAACATTATACATTATACATTATACATTATACATTATACATTTTACATTTTACATTTTACATTTTACATTTTACATTTTACATTTTACATTTTACATTTTACATTTTACATTTTACATTTTACATTTTACATTTTACATTTTACATTTTACATTTTACATTTTACATTTTACATTTTACATTTTACATTTTACATTTTACATTTTACATTTTACATTTTACATTTTACATTTTACATTTTACATTTTACATTTTACATTTTACATTTTACATTTTACATTTTACATTTTACATTTTACATTTTACATTATACATTATACATTTTACATTTTACATTTTACATTTTACATTTTACATTTTACATTTTACATTTTACATTTTACATTTTACATTTTACATTATACATTATACATTTTACATTTCACATTTTACATTTTACATTTTACATTTTACATTTTACATTTTACATTTTACATTTTACATTTTACATTTTACATTTTACATTTTACATTTTACATTTTACATTTTACATTTTACATTTTACATTTTACATTTTACATTTTACATTTTACATTTTACATTTTACATTTTACATTTTACTTTATACATTATACATTATACATTTTACATTATACATTATACATTATACATTATGCGATATACATTATACATTATACATTATAACATTATACATTATACATTATACATTATAAATTATACATTATACATTAAAACATTATACATTATACATTATACATTATACATTATACATTTTACATTTTACATTTTACATTTTACATTTTACATTTTACATTTTACATTTTACATTTTACATTTTACATTTTACATTTTACATTTTACATTTTACATTTTACATTTTACATTTTACATTTTACATTTTACATTTTACATTTTACATTTTACATTTTACATTTTACATTTTACATTTTACATTTTACATTTTACATTTTACATTTTACATTTTACATTTTACATTTTACATTTTACATTTTACATTTTACATTTTACATTTTACATTATACATTATACATTTTACATTTCACATTTTACATTTTTTACATTTTACATTTTACATTTTACATTTTACATTTTACATTTTACATTTTACATTTTACATTTTACATTTTACATTTTACATTTTACATTTTACATTTTACATTTTACATTTTACATTTTTTACATTTTTTACATTTTTTACATTTTACATTTTACATTTTACATTTTACATTTTACATTTTACATTTTTTACATTTTTTACATTTTTTACATTTTACATTTTTTACATTTTACATTTTACATTTTACATTTTTTACATTTTTTACATTTTTTACATTTTTTACAACTTTTACATTTTTTACATTTTTTACATTTTTTACATTTTTTACATTTTTTATATTTTTTACATTTTACATTTTACATTTAATTAATCTTCTCAAACTATACCCCTCCCCTCGTGTTAGGTTATTACGCTTAATATCTCGAAAGGGTTCTTGTAAACTGTGCAAATTGGGACAAATAGAACTTACCAGTATGCTGGTTTCTTGGATTGAGTACTTTCTCTTATGTAGCAGAAACACCCACACGTTAAATACTGGCCTCCCTCAGCAATACGTCTAACCCCTTACACTTTTTGTTATTTTAATCAATGATTCTTTATTTGTTAATCTCAACCAATTATTCTTAGGCTGATGATGCACATTATCCTCGCCTTTTTCCTCTAGCAGGAACGCTATTACAGTTCGAATTGATCACGATCTCGTTAAAATTTTCAAACAGGTTGAAACCAACAGGGTTCTCCACTGGAATCTGCTGGTTTAACAATTAATATAATACAATTTCTTTGGTTAAAACCCATTTAGCTATCCTCGAACGAGACACATCATCAGTCATGTTTCCTTCGGAGTATGAATGACAAGACTTTCCCGGTGGCACGTAACTTACATAAGTTCAAACTCAATATTAAAATTGATTTATGGAATATTGAAGTGTCAATCCCTTATACCAATCCCCTCTCAGCATTCCTTCCATTTTTTATATTGTTATGTGTCTTTCCTTAAAGCTACATTAAAGAAGAAATTCCTAAGCGGAACTCGTTTTATAAAATAAAAATCTATGTGTCGATAAGCAAAGCAGTTGAGCTAGATATTCTGGAAAATGGAGAGTTCTTCCATTCTAATTTTAAAATGAAAGAAGTGAAAAGAAGTCTTCAGAATAGTTTTTAAAATATTTTAAGAATACTTCATAATGAAATAGGTTCCAAACTATTCGCGCTACTCATTTCCTGTGGCCGCTAAAACATGGCTGTAGAATACCACAAAATGTTAAAAAATAATTTCCAATTTATTATCACTATATTCAGATCCCCATGACAATGCCTGACTGTGGTCATCCTCACCAACGTTCTTTTGCTCGATTCCATTCATATATACTTCCTTTTACATTTCTTATGTACATACGCTACACTAATTATAAACATCGGAAATTGTAATTATTCTTTAATACAAATTAATTTAAAAACAAAAATTTAATTTTCTAAATATTTGAAATAAATTTTCTAAAAATAACAAAATATTGACAAGGTGTTTGCTGATAAACAACAGAAGTTCGCAATAATAAACATTTCATACAGAAAAACTTTAAAATAAAACTGTATTTACAGTGGCCTCGTAATTTGCACGAATAAAGGAGGTTTTCTCCCTCATCTAACATTGATTCATATTTTGAAGGAATAAATATTTTGATAAGTACCTTACCTTATACTGAAATTTGTTTAGATATGCGCAGAGTGAGCGGATTTAGTTTAGTTTAGATTAGAATATTTACAAATATTTTTCAACACTTCATGGCGTGTTGGAAATTTATTTTGTTTGGAATTTTCTTTTTTTTTTTTTTTGTGTAACACAATTATAATATTTACTGAGCAAAAGTTTTATGTTGTTTGCTGAAATGTATAATTATAAAACTTTATAATTATTGTAATTTTTTGTCTTGTTTTCGAATTTTTATACGAACGTATTTTTTTAAAGATATTTAATTATGCAAAAAAAAAAAACTTTCAAAACATAATAATGACCGTATACTCGTATAATAACAGGAGATTATGTAGGATTCGCGGCTTTATATACTTATCAACGTATATTTTGTGCAATTTTAGCCCAGGGTTTAGGTATTTTTAATATAATAAAGTTTGCACTTGAGATATCTATATCAAGATAACATTTTACAAAAATTGTTAGGCAAAATGAATGAATGATTGCTTTAAATGCGCCATATTTCCTTTTAAAAATCAATCAATCATGCTAACATTCAATGAATAAATAATGAGTTTGTATATAACTAAAGAACACAGTATTATTATTGTTTATTATATTTGCTGATTAAATTGTATAATAAATTGCTAGATTAAATCCAACAAATTTACATTTTTTATTGGGTCTACAATATATATAAAATATTAAATTTCTATTAAAAATCAATTACAACATTTTTATTAGATTAAATTTTGTAAAATCAATAAAATTGTGCGTTGTGATTTTGCGTATGTGTGTGTTGAGAAATGAATAATTAAAATTTATAATCAATTAGGTATACACCAATACCCCCGCTATACGAATTCATTAGTTTTCGAAAAATTGGGAGTAAATCGACATTTCTTTTCGTCCTATTGGGAAAATTCGTAAATCGAGGGATTGGTGACATGTACACCAATCCCTCGATTTACGAAATTTTCCAATAAAACGACAAGAAATTTGGATTTGCGCCCAATTTTTCGGAAACTAATAAATTTGTAAAGCGTAGTATTGGTGTACACACGAAACATATATAGATAAATACACAGGGTAAACCATATGTTAAATCAAGACGTTTAATTTTAGGATTTTTGATCAATTCTGTGTTGCAAGCGCCCACTTATATAGATGATTTGAAATCGAATTTATCAATAATTAAGTGATTTGGATAAACTGTTTTGGTTAACGCATAGCATATCACTTTCCATCATTAGTTGTCTTTACAACAATTTTTAATAACACATTTTACAAGGTCGATTCCGAAATGTAAGATTACCTTCCAAAAAATACGCTAAATATAAATTTAGATGCCAAGTGATTTTATTTCTTCTACCTTTGTTAACAATATGAATGATGTAGTGGTTGTAAAGGTTTTGCATAATTTATTAAAAAAGACCCGATCTTCTAAAAAAAATTAACAAAAATCATTGTTACTATAAGGAAAAAGGTTTTTCTAATTAAATTACATTAGAAAAATAAAATTGTTTTATTATAATTGTATAAGACACATAGATGTACACCAACGTCAGGTTTGTTTCCTGATGGTGGCAAGAAGAAATTGGTCACGTTTTTGACTGTGCACGTAGTGTTTCCAGCTTTTTCTTCAAAAAGCCTCAATAATCTAGGTGTTCCAAGAGAAAACTGGTGATAGGCATAAGGAAGCTAGACACTAATCGCATAAACGAATCCACCATCAAAATTCAGAAGAAGTTCAAACAAAGAAGGTTTTTTTACTGTTTGGAAACAAGGTTCCATTCCACAACCTGTATTCACTATAGTTTTGAGCACAAATATACCAGGAAGAAAAAGTTACAAGATATTCGTTGTTGCTTGATGAAATTCTAGTTGTTGCATGTAAATGAAATCCAAGAAGGTTATTTCTTAGATTACGATGGGAATTAGGTTAAAAAATGATTTTTTTAAAGTTATGGAATATTGCGAACTGGAATAATACTAAGCTATTTATAAAAGATGCTAAGGAATTAGGATTCTAAAATGATTTTTGATAGCCATCTGAAATATGGCCAATTAGAACCGAACTTGGCTATTTTGATACCCGATTTTCAAGTAGACCTGTTGTTTTCGATGCAAATGAGAATCTACTGGAACTTTTGATACAATTCTGGATTATAGCCGCTTTTAAACAGATCCGTTGGTAAAAGAAAATTGTATGAGACGCACACTTTTATTTTTAAGACAGAAATATATCACAGCGGTCTAGAAAGGCAGTAAAGTTTGGCCACCATGACTCGCCCGGGCAATAGACAAATTATGTTCCTTGGACCTTGAGAACTTCGAAAATTACACCCACGAAATCGCCGCTGATCCTTTTTTACTCTTTTCCATACTTTTTGCGTTCTGAGAAAATGCGAAAATTCAATGATTTCGGGAATTAAAAGCGCGCAGAAATTTCCGCGTGTGCCTGTCCGGGAGTAACATTAACGGGTATACACTCAAGTCTCTATAGATACGGGGATTCGTCCTATATGTATGGGTGTGAGTGAACGTGTGTGTGTGGGTGTGATTGTGTGTATGAACCATTTATGCGCTTTCAGATAGAATTCATGAAGTCACACTGTATTTTTATGATAGTTTCTTTCATGAAGGCGTGTGTATGTGTGTGTGAGCGCTCAAATCGAGTTTTCACAACAAAAAACAATTTTAGCATTTTCCAAGTCAGTCGTGCGTGAAATATCATCCACTTCACATCTTGAATATTACTTCTAACATTTATAAGTCTTCATTTGCTATTTTATATTTTGTGAAACATGGGCAGTAAATGCGATCACAAATGCAATCATAGCGAAAACCGAAGGAAAATTTGTGCACCTTGTGGTCGGAACATTGTTTTAAGTATGGTAGAACATTGGAGTATTTTCAAATAACGCGATATCGCGAGGAGCAGATACAAAGTCGTATAAATGTGAGTTTTCGATTGTCCGATCCTCGATTTCCGACTAGTATCTGTGTGAATTGTCGAAGAATTCTAGATGAAAACTTACATCCAGAGAGCGCGGAGAACTCAAGCCAAACTACGAAGATATTATTTTGCTGAAAAATACAAGGTACGGTTATGAATCAAGTGTTGTTTCTTGTGAATGTTATATATGCCAAACTGCACATTGTTAAAATGACAAAAAAGAAGGATAGGTGTACCAATAATATCACGTTCAAAAATAACATCAGAAAATGGTATGTATGCTCAAAAATCTCCTGAAACAACTGAAACTAAAGTGATGCGTGCGCCGGTAAAAAAATCCGGTTCGACTTTTAAAATTTGTAATATTTGCTTCCAACGTACTGGTAGAGGCATCAGACATGTGTGCTGCTCAAAAAGTAGGTCCGCTCGTAAGAGCGTTAATATTGAAAAGTTTGTTGAGACTCTTCCTGCAACACAACAAGAACAGTTTTGTACGTCACTGGTGTCCAAAAAAATGCAGGCCACCGATAATAAGACCATGGTGAAAATGAGTACGGGAGGACGCAAAAGCAGAGATCTGAACAAGCAAGGAATAAACGCCCAATTTTCATCTGAAAATTTATTTGATTTTCAAGTTCAGTAAGGTACTTCTGGTAGACAGATGAAAAAATTATGCACTTTCATTAGAAAAAATATCGGTCGAAAATCGGTTCCTAGCAATTATTTATCAGAAGCGTCAAAAAATCCAAGGCATTAGATGACGTATATAAAAGTACTATTTTGAGTTTCGAAGTCTATAAAAATATAAATAAACAAGAAAGACCAGTAGTGTGGGCCGATGCCGAAGAAATATTAGAGTGTGTTTTAGTACGAAGAAATTTAATTGGCAATTACGTTATTAAAGTTATGGCTGACGGGGGTCAAGGCTTCTTCAAGAATTGTATGACTATTCTTCCAGAAGATTATCTATGTATAGATTCAGATGATGGTTCTAAAAAACAAAAATTAGACTCAAACAACAATGAAGGGAAGTTAACAGGAATTCATAAGTTGATAATGATTGGTATCGTCCCCCTAATCAGTGAAACTTATGATAACGTGAAAATTTTATTTGATTTGATTAGAATAAATTCTATTCCATTCAAATTCTTGTCAGATTTCAAGCTTCTTCTGCTAGTAAACGGTCAACAAACGGCTACATCGAGCTTTCCTTGCCCATATTGTTTCGTGCGTCCTCAAGATCTCAGGAGTCGAAAAAAACTAGATATTGGGAAATTAAACAATGAGCGTGAATTAGACTTAAGCGATGTTTCATACTCATTAGAGCAAGATGTTTATAGACTGACGGAGATTTAGAATCAGACTACCAGAAATTCGTTTCACTTGGCAGTATTAAAAAACAGCCCTCAAGGAGTAATAGTATAATAAATAAGCCGCTTTTTACCGAAGAATCGAGTGTTTCTGTCTTGGAAAAGTGTATTGTCCCAGAGCTTCACATTCTACAAGGGTTTGTAAATCACTTGTGCTGGGACGGGCTCGTACCTTGCTAGGCAGGGATAAGGCCATATTATGGCATCAGGGGCTCAAGCTGATACCCAAAAACTATCACGGAGAAGTTTTTGAAGGGAACGCCTGTAGGAAGCTTCTTAAGGAACCAGACAAATTGTTCGATAAAGAAATTAGTGGAGCAGTTGGTGGTGAATTAATCATGATACCCTACGTTTCTGCTTTACATGCAATGAACAAAATTGTAGAAGCTTGTTTCAGTATCAGGAGAAATGAAAAAAATTTGTCAAAATATATAGATGAATTGAGGAAAGCGGTCCTGGCAACTGGAATAAGTGAGACCTTGAAGATTCACGTAGCGATTCGCCATATAGAAGAAAGCCTTACTTTTCTAAGGGAAGGCCACGGATTCGGTCTCTGGTCCGAGCAAGCGAGCGAGTCAGTTCATCATGAATTTTTGAAATTCTGGAATCGATGGAAGATCAACAATATTTTAGACCCAAAATACTCCCAGAGATTGAGATCAGCAGTGGTACAATTTTCCTCAAAACACATTTAATTCATAAGAGGCTTAATTATATTATTCAATAATATAATGATCTTTGTACTAACTCCAATCTGTTACAGGACTAGGAAGCTGCTGTACCCTGTTAATTTGTGCAACAGGAAGATGAATATATATTTATACTCATTTCAAGTGTTTGAATAATTGAAATTGATGGTTACTTGCATTTGTTTTACATATATATATATATATATATATATATATATATATATATATATATATATATATATATATATATATATATATATATATATATATATATATATATATATATATATATATATATATATATATATATATGTAAAATATATATAATATATAATATATATATATATATATATATATATATATATATATATATATATATATATATATATATATATATATATATATATATATATATATATATATATATATATATATATACATATATATATATATATATATATATATATATATATATATATATATATATATATATATATATATATATATCATGAATTATAACAATAAACTAATTTTACTCACATACATACATGTAGGACGAGTCCCCGTACCTAGAAACTTGAGTGTATACCCGTTAATGTCACTCCCGACACGAACACGCGGAAATTTCTGCGCGCTTTTAATTCCCGAAATCATTGAATTTTCGCATTTTCTCAGCACGCAAAAAGTATGGAAAAGAGTAAAAAAGGATCATCGGCGATTTCGGGGAGGAGGGGGGGGGTTAATTTTCGAAGTTCTCAAGCTCCAAGGAACATAATTTGTCTATTGCCCGGGCGGGTCATGGTGGCCAAACTTTACTGTCTTTCCAGACCACTGTGATATGTAGCGTTTTTGTCAAATAAATTACTGGAAAACCATCAGACTTTCTGCACTATGAAGTCGGTAAATGAAATTATATTCACTTGTAGAATCACTATACCATCAAAAGACAAAATCTCCTTATGGCGATACCTTCTTTGAAATAATTTTGTTTCAGTACGTATAGTTTGGACTGTCGGTAAGCCCCTTTGACAAGGAGTCTCCAGTCGTCGGTAGACCCCCAATTTCTTAAAATTGTAATGCTTGTCAAGCTTTGCATCGAGCCGAATGCAATTTTACCTTACATCTTATTCTGAAAAGTACATACTAATACACTTTAAGTCTGAATTTTATATAAGTTAGGCATTCAAAATAAATTTCATTCAAATTACTGCGAAAAAAATGCTGAAAAGTCAAAGCTATAATATAAATCGACTTAAGACAAAACTAATTTTTATTATTCAACGTTGTCTAGCTATCTTCTAGCTTTAATAAATTTGACTTAGGTGACATTACCTGGTGGCCAAAGGCTGTAGTCGCAAGCTGTAGTATATTTAGTCGGCATAAGCGCAAAATGAGTTTAATATTCAACTTTTTCTACGTCTCTAGAAAAATTATCAAATTTGACTTAATCGATTTTGCTTTGTGACCACAGATATATAATATTCCGAATTTCGGCATCAATTCAGTATTAGTTTAAATGTCAGATATTAATAACGTGGTGTACATACATATACAGTAAGAAAAGTAATTCGTGGATTTACTGGACTTAATCGTGGTGCAATGATGTAGTTTAGGTGAAATTTTTGATAAAGGATTTGTATCGTATAATAAAAAATTAGTTTAAGAAAGATAAATCCAGAAATTATTTTTATTAAAAATAATTGAAACCTTGAGAAGAAATATGTCATTACTTTGTATAGTAACAGTTTTCGTAATGTAACAACGTTTATAGTGATCAAAATTCGTTACTATAAAGATTGCTACAAAATATCGAAAACTACAAAATAAATTCGAAATTCATACAGAATTTTTGACATGATTTTCGAAAATCATAGTTTTAATAATAGCAATAAGTTGTGACTATAAATTCGGGCCTAAGTTTATTCTTAAGTTAAGAGAATTTGATAAAGAATTGAAACATTTTAAAAACCTACAGAATTAAAAAAATGCAAAGAATTTAAAGAAATTAGTACAAAATTGAAAGAATTAAAAATCTTAAAAATTTCAACGTTATAAAAAATTTAACGAATTATATTAATATTCGAAAACTTGAAAAACTAGATATTATGCTTATCTATAAGATAATCGATATCTCAAAACTTTGTTCTATCGGCAAACATCTCACTATCATTTTTCGATAGACCTATGTGGGTAGTATAATCATGCTCATCGGCTTAAATTTCATATTAAGTTTACCTATTGAAATATTGATTATTCGAAAATTGGAAAAATAGATCTTAAGCACGTTTGAGAAAATCGATATCTTAAAACTTTCTTCTATCGGAAAAGATCTCACTATGATTTTTCGATAGGCCTATGTCTGTAGTATAAGCATGCTCGTTTGCTTAAATTTCATATTGGTTTTACCTATTGAAATAACGATTAATCGAAAATCTTGAAAAATTGGATATTATCAGAGCCTTCTAGAGTATAGAGCCATAATCAAAATGACGTATTTTTTAGAAGCTTTTTTAGTGGTATAACTTTTCACTGATTTCCATAGGAATCCATAGTAAAAATGGTCTTTTTTAGCTGCAAATTTTTCAATGAAAAAATCAAAAATATTATAAAATGTTTACATAAATGTTGTCTACCTATCTTCAGCAACAATTTACAAGAAGGCTATATTGGTATTAAATAAATATCAATTGCAGAAATATTAAAATTAAATTATTTTTAAAATATATTTTTCGAACTTTCATTTTGAAAAATACATCAAGGTTGGCTCTGACAAATTAAAATAATACTTGCTAAATGTATCTTTAGTTTTACTAGTGTACGTAAGATGTCTTAAATGTTTGCAGAAAAATACAAAAAAAAGTTATTTAATCATAAAATTAACGAACGTTCCTATATTTTCTGAATTTGTTTTGCTTTTCCTACAATTTTTGAACTTCAATTTTCCCCAGGTGGTTATTTTTAGTACAATTTTACCAAATTTTTACGGCCATCACTGCCATCTATGTAATGTTTATTGACTTAATGATCAAATGAATTGTAGTAAGCTTTTATTTTAATTTGACCAGAATGCTGTTGTTATGAAATTCTTTTATATTTTGGTTTAAATAATTCAATTATTACAAGAAAATGAAAACGATTTACTTAAACGACATTCATATATGTTGAAATTCAAATATTTATGAAAGTATTTCAGAAATCATAATTAAGAATTTGTAATGTTTCCATTTAAAAATTTATCTTAGGAAAAAAGGTGATTTCCCATATGTTTTGTGTATTTTACTATGGAAAGTTTGGTTTTTTCCTCGTTTCTAATTCCTTTATAAAAGCTGTGTTTTTTAGATTATGGCTTTGTATAATCAAGGTTGCTTTGATATTATGCGTATCTAAGAAAGTCGATGTCTCAAAAGTTTATTCTATCGGCAAACATCGGCAAACACTATTTCGCTCGAATGTAAGCTTTTTGATTTTTTGTAAGCCATATATCAGCATGATAAGTCATCTTTCGAATAATCGGTATTTTAATAGCTAAACCCAAAACGAAATTTTAGCGGATGAGCATGACTATACTAAACACAAAGGTCTATCGAAAAATCACATAGTGAGATGTTTACCGGTAGAAGCAAGTTTTAAGATATCGATTTTCTTAGACATGGATAAGATTACATTTTTAATTTGTCAAACGTTGTCGTTTAATAGGTTAACGCTTTAATCCGTTATTAAGTTGTTTAAGGGGATTGGCTTTGTGAAATCCCAAATAGTTTAAATCTTGGTAAATTTTGTCTATTTGGATTTTTTTAAATTCAGCGTTAAGTTCAAATATTTGATTTGAATGAATTTTCTATGTACATATAACAAATTCCCCGAATGTATACTTTTTTAAACACTACATGTTATACAAATCCATTTTTGTTGTTGTTGGAAAATCTAATATGAATTTAGGATAAACTTCATTTGCATTGAAATCTATTTTGCTACAATTTTTAGGCTGTATATTAAAAGTGTGAGCTAGTGGCCGATTAGAGCCGGTAAACACAAGTTGCACAATGATTTCATTTCGAAACTGCTAGAACGGTCATTGCCATCTACTAAAGGATAATTGCTGCCTAAACAGATGTTCAAAAAAGCCAGAATAGCTGCCTAGGATTGAAATGTAGCCGCCAGGTAAACTAGCGCAAATAGCACTTGTAGGATGATTTTTTCTCGGCATATTGTTGAATGCAATTTGTGTCAAGTTTTACTCGTCACCTTTCTTTTTTGTGTATTTATGTAGGATAAGTTGAGTTAAAGTCTAAAGTTACCATTGGGCTTATTTCCGGAAATACCTTAGTCATTAATCGGACAACCAATTTTAAAGAGGTCTTTTGAAAATGAAACAAAAAAATATCCTTGAAATTTTATAATTTGTTTGCTGAAATATCCCGCATGTAGAGTGGTAGGAAAGAGGAAAACACGATGGCATCTGTTAATGTTAATTTTTTTTATTTATTATGTATTTTCCAATAAGAACATTTTTATTGGGATACGATTATATTCCCAAAAACTAAAATCCCAAAACATTCAAAATAACGTGCCTATTAAAAAGTAAGACCAACCCAAGTAACAATTTGAGAAGTAAATTGTCCTAGACAGCAAAAACAAAGCTGTTACAACGTCGTTAAATCAGAAAAATTACAAAAATTAGTTATAAATGTTAAATAGATATTCAATAAGTTATTAAAACGTTGTATATAAGCAGAGCCTTCTAGAGTATAGAGCCATAATCAAAATGACGTATTTTTTAGAAGCTTTTTTAGTGGTATAACTTTTAACTTATTTCCATAGGAACCCATAGTAAAAATGGTGTTTTTTAGCTTCAAGTTTTTCAATGAAAAAAGCAAAAATATTATAAAATGTTTATATAAAAGTTTTCTACATATCTTTAAGAACAATATACAATAAGGCCATATAGGTATTAAGTAAATGTTAATTGCAGAAATATTAAAATTAAATTATTTCTAAAATATATTTTATCGAACTTTCATTTTGAAAAACACAACAAAGTTGGCTCTGACAAATTAAAATAATACTTGCTAAATTTATCTTTAGTTTTACTAGTGTACATAAGATGTCTAAAATGGTTACAGAAAAATACGAAAAAAAATTATTTAATCGCAAAATTATCACACGTTCCTATATTTTGTGAATTTGTTTTGCTTTTCCTACAATTTTTGAACTTGAAATTTCCCCAGGTGGTAATTTTTGGTACGATTTTTCCAAATTTTGACGGCCATCACTGCCATCTATGTAATGTATATTGACTTAATTACCAAACGAATAGTAGTAAGCTTTTATTTCAATTTGACCAGAACGCTGTTGTTATGAATTTTTTTTAATATTTTGATTTAAATAAATCAATTATTACAAGAAAATGAAAACAATTTACTTAAACGATATTCATTAATGTTGAAATTCAAACATTTATGAAAGTATTTCAGAAATCATAATTAAGAGTTTGTAACGTTTTCATTTAAAAATTTGTATTAGGAAAAAAAATGATTTCCCATATGTTTTGTGTATTTTACTATGAAAAGTTTCGATTTTTCCTCGTTTCTAATTCCCTTATAAAAGCTCAGATTTATTGATTATGGCTCTATAAAATACAGGGTGCTCTGATATAAGACATTCCAGCAGGGATTTTGTTATACGCCGTAAAATTAAACAGTCGGGAGAAAAGCAATTTAGCTGTGGTAGTCAACTAAACAAATATGACAGCTATAATACTTTATTTATTTTTTGTTTAATTTTCAAACATATTTGCATTTAATCAAAATTACTGTTAAAATAACAAAATAGTTAGAAAACAAGTCTAAAAGAAATTTATAAGTAATTTTGGAGGTGGAAAAGGATTTTTTCGGCTATGATTATTTACGGATACAAAAATCCAATATGCTGTGCGGTCTAATTTTGCGCTTTATGACATAAAATCAAATAAATCGAATATAATGGCGAACAATCATTTATATAATTATTTATATTTTATAATTTTATGTATGTACTAATTTATTATTTATAAAAATTGTAAATAGTGATGTGGTATCTTGCAAATGAGTCTTGCCAAATGCTCTGTTTGAAGAGGCATCTTGCAATTGACTAGTACAAGTTGATGCGGATGGGTGTAACGTAACAGTAAGATTTGGTGGTTTTTCCATTGTTTTTTTGCGACTATCGACCGCATCTTGCACCGAAGGAATATTTGATATATCTTAATTTAAAAAAAATTCATTAAAAAATTAAAAAAATAACTCGCTTTACTTGCTCTTCGGAAGTGGCTCGTTCTTCTAACCTTTGCATACCCTGTACTGCCAGCTGATACTCCGAATATTTGGCGAGCAAGCGTGCCAGTTCTGAGCACCATGAATTATCGGCTTTTTGCTCTGTAACCTTACCCTTGGTATTTGAGGAACTCTTTGGTGTTCGGTGATACCATTATTTCCATATCCTTCAAACCAGCACGCCGGACACACAAATAATTCCTTCTTACTTACAGTTTCGGGAACACAGAAACCCTAATAATCATAACAAACCTATTAAATAATACTCTTATAATATTAAATAAACTTAAAATCACTAGAAAATATGATTCCATAGCAAACACTTACCATTATTAAAGATAAAATGTACTGTTTCAGTAATTACCGCATTAATCTGACAATAATGTTGAATAACAAATTACAGAAATCCAACTTGCTATGCCAATTTGTTTGGAAAAGGGAAAACTGCTTAACTCAAAGCAAAATTACCTATCTAACAACAAAACTGCTTAACACACAGCGAAATTTATATGAGTAAACTAAACGTGGATAAAAAAGGAAAACTGCTTAACTCAAAGCAAAATTGTTTAACACACAGCAAAACTACTTAACACACCGCAGGATCTAAATATGTACTATGTGTAAATTTATAACTAAAACAATGTTGTTAGCTCTCTAGCAGGTATTTCCGATATTAAACGGAGCACAGAAAACATGAATAATAAATAGAAAATTATTATTTGCTTTTGTACTCTTTGCACAGAATTACGTTTTTATAAGTTGTTAAAAATATTATAGGTGTATGTGCGTTAACGGCTATTATTTGCGTAATTCAAATACTTCAGTTAAATATTTATGTGAACAAAATTGGGCAGACAACTATTTAATTGTCGCGTCACAATGTCCAAGTGTACAAGAAATATTATTAGTGTCTTGTTTTTCTTGTTGTACAAATCAGAGAGTAGAAAGATAGAACATTCATAATATTCTGATCTACAGTTCAGTATCTTCTTGGTGTGCTTGAGAGACACCATTCGAGTATAACACCAAATGTTAACAGTACTTGGGAGGAGTATTTCGAGTGCAAAGAGCTAAGAATGTAAAATGTAGAAAACATCGATACGTCGTGTGAGCGATGATAGCTGACATAGCAAGGCAATAGTAAAATAGTTTGCATTGTTCAAAACAAGAAAACGTATCACGCTTGATTTAACGCAAGTGTACTAGTAAGTTTTAAAAGGCTTCGTTTGCAGCTTTACTGAAAGGCGCAATGGAACCTTGTATTTCTGAAATATTAGTATGCATTCGTGAGACCAAATATTATTAGACTGGCGGTTGGTGCTTTTACAGTTCAACCGGGAATTAGAATTTCAATTAGTGATGTTTTGGTATTATAAAACCTTTGTTAATGTAGTAATATGTTACTAATTTAAACCTGATATAATTTTAGACCTAATGTTTGATTTTTTCACATTAAAATTACCCTACCATAATTTTCCCAGTCAGAAAAAATTGCCTGCTAGCGGGTTAAAGTAAATAATATTCCATGCAAAGTCCAACAGCTAACACGCTTAACACAAAACAATAATGTTTTATGATCAGTGATTTTCTCATTCAAAAGCTAATTAGTTACTTAAAACATTTAAAATATTTTGGTTACTTTTTCGAAAGTTTGTAAGACAATTTAGCTGTAATAATATTTAATTTAGGACAAATAGTTAAAATGGTTATCTATTATGCTATTTAGCTGTTACATATATTAAAGCCATCTTTTAATTTAGTTGTTCTTCTCATAAAACTGCATCATTTATTTATCTGGTTAAAAAAGTTCGACAAAAACAACTTTATCACATGCAAATATTAAAAAAACGCCAAAATTCAGATTTTGGTTGATTACCAGAAGCTTTTTAACAGATTTCGATTTATTTTTCAGGAAAAATAAATTTTTCGAAAAAATTTTTGATTTTAATTTTATTATTAATATCAAATATTTTTAAGTAGCTATTATGTTTGGTAGTAACTGATCAACACCGTAAATACAATTGAATTTATTTTCTAAAATTACAACCAAAATGCAATACATAACAGTCGTTACAATATGTAAGTATATGTGTTGAAAAGTACATTAATGTTACAATGTACAGTGGCTCAATACATTACATTCCTCCACCTGTGGATGGAACATTACCAGATGATTGAATGCGAACTCTTTCAGATCGACGGATATCATCAGGGTTGATTTGAGCTCTGGTCGATTTTGTTTTTCGGCCTTTTGATACAGGAGATTTTGATTGCTCCGTATGTTGATCTTGCACTTCGGTTGAGTCAGCTGTGGTTTCTGTTGGTGTTAATGATGGTGTGACATCACTCGACGTTGATGGTATATTTGATGGTGAATTAATGATATCGGAGGTATTGTCACGTAATCGCAGCTGATCGATGTGACGGCGGATGATATTTCCATTTCCGGTTTCAACCTGGTATGAGACTGGTCCAGTTGTCTTTGTGACAGTTGCCGGAATCCATCTTGGACCTGCAGCGTAGTTTTGGGCCCAGACTTCAGACTTTGGGGACAGTGATCTAGTGTTCCTCGTATCGTTGGTTCTTTGTTTCGACACAGGAATTGCATCAGGATGTAACCGATCGAAATAAGTTCCGATTCGACGGTTGAAGAGAAGCTCAGCCGGACTTTTCCCTGTGCTAACGGATGGCGTTGCATGGTGGTGATGCAAGAATATTGCCAAACGATGACGAATGTGCCCGGTCGCTTCTTTCTTCAAGTAGTCCTTGGTTGAGCGTACCATTCGTTCTGCTTGTCCATTCGACGAGGGGTGGAATGGAGCGACAAACGTATGGTGAATGCCATTTCCCTTGCAGAATTTTTCGAAGTCGGTTGATGTAAACGCGGTGCCATTATCGCTTACGATTACTTCTGGAATACCGTGCGTTGCAAAGATGGCTCGGAGAGATTGAATAGCACACGCTGATGACGTAGACGATACATGTTGCACTTCCAGCCATTTGGAGTAAGAGTCTACCAAGATGAAAAATACTTTCGACTGGAATGGTCCAGCGAAATCTACATGGACCCTTGACCATGGCCTTTTCGCTTCCTCCCAAAAATGTATAGGCGCTTTGGAGTTCTCGGGCTGAGATTCTTGACATGGCGTACAGGAGCTTACGACCTTTTCGATATCATTGTCGATGTTTGGCCACCACACGTAACTTCTCGCCATGGATTTCATGCGGACTACACCCGGGTGGGCTGTATGCAGCGCATTGAGGATAGTTCGACGATAACACGCTGGGATAATTGTACGCTGGCCCCACATAAGGCACTCCTTGATGCAACTAAGTTCATTTCGTCTAATCCAAAACGCTTTAAAATGATCCGCTACCTTCTCGGGCCATCCTCTCATACACCACGAGAGAATACGTGAAAGAATGGGGTCTTTCTTCGTCGATTTTGCTATGTCCTCTGCCAGAACAACTGGGTGCTCGAGCGATTCAATTAACATCACTTCCTCTAATTCAGTGATGATTTGTGCCGGATTGGGTAGACGACTAAGACCGTCAGCATTACTGTTCTCCTTTCCTGGTCGGTGGATAAGTGAGTAATTGTAAGCGTTGAGGAAAACGCTCCATCGCATCATTCTCGGGGACAAAATATGTGGTGTCGGTTTGTTAGGGTTGAACAAACCTAAAAGCGGTTTGTGGTCGGTCACGATCGTAAACTCACGACCATAGACGAAGTCATGGAACTTCTTGACGCCGGCGATAATTGACAGAGCCTCTCTATCAATCTGAGCATACCGACGTTCGGTGGCAGTTAGCGTCCTAGAAAAAAACGAAATCGGACGTTCATTATAACCCACCTTGTGTGAAAGGACCACACCGATGCCATATGGAGAGGCATCACAGACCAACAGTAATGGCAGCTTCTCATTGTAGGGTATGAGAACATTGTCAGTCGATAGCGCAGACTTCAGCTCGTCAAAACTTCTCTGGTGGGCAGTGGACCAAGACCATTTGGTGTTGTCGTGCAGAAGTTGATGCAGCGGCTCTGCGATAGTAGCTTTCCCTTTAACGAATGCGTGGTAAAAATTGAACAGCCCAAGAAAAGCCTGGAGTTGGGCTTTATCCTTCGGTGGCGGTGAATTTCGGATGGCTTCAACTTTGGCTTCGGTAGGGCGAAGACCATTGACGTCGATTCGGTAGCCGAGGAAATCGACAGCTTCACATCCGATAACGCATTTATCTTTCCGAAGACGAATCCCCGCTTCATCAAGTCGTTGAAAAATCTGGCTCAATTTTTCATGAAGTTCGTCATCAGAAGCAGCGATAACAATAACATCGTCGAAATATGGAATGACCCCTGAAATTACACGAAGTAAATTTTCAATAAAATTTTGAAAAATACCTGGTGCCGTGGAGATTCCGAACTGGAGCCGTTTCACTTTGAAAGCCCCTTTGTGAGTTGCGATGGTTTGTACCATGGCGGTGCCATCGTCAACTGTGAGTTGCTGGTAAGCTTACGCCAAATCCAGCTTGGCAAATATCGACCCTCTTGGCATCGTAGACAACAAATGGGTAGCTGATGGAATTGGAAATGCATGCGGCGAAAGTGCTCTATTTACGGTAGATTTATAATCTCCGCAAATCCGTACTGTTCCATCAGATTTGATCACAGGAACGATAGGTGTCGCCCACTCAGTGTACTCCACTGACTCCAAAATTCCCTGGTTTAACATCTTCTGCAGCTCCTCTTCTATTGGTTTACGAAGAGCGAGAGGTACTCGGCGAGGTGGTAGTCGAATTGGTACGACTGTCGGATCCAATTTTAATGAAACCGGTGGACCACGAAATTCTCCTAACTCAGCTGAGAATAGGTGTTGGTATTTCTCCAATATGTTCGAAAATTTCGTTGGTCGAATTGAATGCACTCCATGGATGGAGATTCCCAATGGTCTGAACCAATCAAGACCCAAGATGTTGGTTTTGTTTCCCGTAGTGACAAACAATGGCATATTGTAGATGAATCGGCCATTGTATTCGACGTCGACCTCAGTGCGACCGAGAATCTGGATCGGATTCTGTTGAAAATCTCTCAATTTAAGCCCAGATGGCTGAAGAATCGGCGGTGATTTCCAGATTAAACTAAGGGCTAACTCCGAAATAATGGTATATCGAGAGCCCGAGTCGACTTCGAAATGGCAAGGCACCTTGTTGATAACGACTGTTGTGTCCGTTTTCACTTCGCTGGACAAGGATACCTGCTTGACAGAGTTTGTACTTCGTTTGTAATATCTTTTCTTAGACTTTGTTGGTTTTCCGGCACGGTTAGCAGGATCAGATCGGCAGACCCGCTGTAGATGACCAATGAGTCCACATAAATTACAAGCACTGCTTCGATATTTGCAGGTTGAACGTAAATGATTCTCTCCGCAGCTTTCGCATTGAACTGATGCATGCGGATGACGGTGTTGTTCGCGGCTGACTTTCGTGGGCTGGGCACGATTGAAGTTGGATGGTTGGTGTGATTGCTGAACAATCTTTACTTGGCCGGACTGTTGATGGGCGTCGGTGATCGCTTTGTGATCCTGAATGGCAGCCTCGGCGGCAACGGCATTATCACAAACTTTCTCCAAGGTCAAAGTCTTTTCAGCTAAAAATTGTTGTTGCAAGGCTGAATTGTGGATACCGCACACTATTCGATCACGGAGCATGCGTTCAAGGCTTCCGGTTGGAAAATTGCATTCCTTGGCTAATCGTCGGAGCTCAGCGATATATTCTGCGACCTTCTCCTCAGGCATTTGCTCTCGTTTAAAGAATTTAAACGAGGCCGCAATTTCCGATGGTGTGGGAGAAAAATGGTCAGTGAGACGTTTAATAATGTCTTTATACACCACTTCACTAACCTTTTGGGGAGCTATGAGCGATTCCAAAAGCTCATATGTATTTCCTCCACATAGCGTCAGGAAAATCGCTCGCTTTTTTGTGGCGTCCACAATCTCATTCGCCTCGAAAAATAGTTCGAAACGTCGGCAATAACCTTGCCAGCTGGATCTTTCCGCACTTCAAATGGTTCCATCGTTCCGATTGATGCCATTGCAACTCGTACACGTACACAATTTTTTTTTTAATTTAAATTTTATAAAATACACGCGGTATTTTATTATAATTAACAAAAGTTAATAAAAAGCAAAATATTATCACACCACTTTTATTTTGAATGCGGTATTTGTGTTATTGTAACAATAATTTCAACAAACAAAATAGTCACACCACTTTTATTTTGCACGCGGTATAATAAAAAAAAATCTCGAATTTTAATTTTTATTTATTATTTTATTACTTGACTCTCGTCGCCAATATTATGTTTGGTAGTAACTGATCAACACCGTAAATACAATTGAATTTATTTTCTAAAATTACAACCAAAATGCAATACATAACAGTCGTTACAATATGTAAGTATATGTGTTGAAAAGTACATTAATGTTACAATGTACAGTGGCTCAATACATTACAGTAGCGTTTTCCTTTTCTGACCTACTTTTTCAAACTGGTCGATGAAATTTGTTTCCCGTGTATTTTTACGATTAAAAATCACAAGCAAAGTCATATTTTCCTTGTCAATATTTCATAAAATATTTTTTACATTTATTATTGAAGTATAGAAAACATAATTAAAATGACATTATTAAAATTGTAGATGTAATTATAGAAATAGGTTTTTACCAATCATTTAGCAACAAATTGTTATTTTTACAATAATTTTCAAAATAATAGCTCTTCAGTTATTTCTGACTGTTTTGCTATTTTGAAACCGATTCCCTTAACTACGTGTTTGCTGCTATAACATAATTTTTATTATGTAACTATTTTGCATGAAGCACAGCGAAAATGCAAATATAATTTTTTTGCTATTTGGGAACCTATATTTTTAAATAAATCAAACTGTTGTCTCAAAAGTAATTTACCATTTATTACGAGTTTGCTGTTTGGCGTTGCCATAACATATCGGCAAGCAAACTACGATTACCATTTTTGCTGGTATTACATCGAGAAACCAACAAACTGACGTTTTTGGTTATTTTTTAAGAAGTTATTATAACTAAATTGCTGTGATTTTCAGATGGCACAACGTTTTGACAACTCCAAATTGTTACTTGGGAATTAAATATTTGTTAACTACAATATGAGAAAAAAAATTGAGGTGTGGCCAACACACGACTTTCTTTTACAAATAGAGAATTTTGAGAAATTTTACTTTTTTTTTTATAATTTTTTAATTTTTTTTTTTTTTTAAATTTTTAATTTTTTTTTTTTAATTTTTATTTTTTATTTTTAGTTTTTTTTAAATTTTTGGAAACATTTTGTATTAAGTAGTTTTTTGTAAACCTTATACTTTTTAATATATTTGGAAAATAAATTTTCTGGACCAAGGGAGTGGCCACTTCCGGTTAGCCGATTTGGAGTAAAATTCACTGGGACCTCCCAATTTATCAATAAATCTTAAATCTGAAGTTTCAGTTCGATTAGTTAAACCATCTGGGCTGTAGAGAGGACATAGACTGACAGATTGACAGACAGACACCATTTCGAAACCCAATTTTTCGGACTCAGGGGACCTCAAATCAGATAAATCTCTAAAAATCTCAAGATCCAACATTTTTATGATTACTTTACATTATTTTACTAAAGAGTAAAAGACAGTAAAAGGAAGCTACTTAATTTCATGTTATCCCTACATAGAAAGGTCCAATGCTAAGCGGCTTTGGGGAGTATTTTATTTTAGTGTCTGACGTAAATAAACGTAAATATTATTATAACTGTAAATAATTTTGAAATATTCTGACGTTTTCCTGTCATCCTTGCGCAAAATGTCCAATGCTAAGCGGCCTACTTAGGGGGGTTGTCTATTTTAGTATGTGAGTAATTATTAAAAAACAGAAATTTTTTTGAAAATGTTCCAATTTCTATGAATGAATTTCAAAAAATCATCAAAGTTCAGTTTGTGGCGGCAGCCCCTTCCTCTATGTTGTAAAATGAATTAAAACAATATTTTTATGAAATAAACATATTTAAAAAATTTGATTTTTGGGGATTTTTCGTTTATTGGGATTATTTTATTTTGGATAACGATACCAACCCATTTGTATTTAATACAACTATGTTTATTTATTGATCTGTTGGTACAAACTTGAATACAAATGATTATGTGATTTAAAATATTTTAAACTGCAAAATGTATATTTTGTTGATATAAATAAAAAGAGAGTCAAATGTTTTGTATATTTTTAATAAATACCGGTACTTTTCCCACCCTGCTTTGTATAGAGACAGAAAATAATTAATGTTAAATTACAACCAGAAACTAAAAATGGTATTATACGATACAAATAGCATCGAATTAAGAATCATTTTGGTGTTGTTGAAGAAGACGGAATGGTAATGCATTACCATATAGTTGCAAGAAGCACATTACCATTAATCCTTATGCCCATAATATTATAAGAAGGAAAAAGGAGTAAAATTAAACATTGAATGTACCTCTTTGAAGATTTTCCAGGTGTATCGACCTTTAGTAATTTTTGTTACTTCGAATATGTGTATTTAACTGTAGAAAGAAATGCAATTCAACATTTTTATTTTCAATTAATGTGTTTACAGTACACAAATAAACTTAATTTGATAACTAAAATAATTTGAACTTAATTAAAAGCGGTGCTGGTAGCCATCGTATGTGGCACCATTTTATTTGATGCAAAGTAATTAATTTATTTTCCAAACAATGACTGCATCTAAATTCCGTTTTCGATGCAAATATTATTTAAATTTAGCATAATAATATGCACTGCTAATAACATCCCATATCACAAAAATTTTCAATTGTGATCAAATCAATACCCTTGCTAAGCTATAATTAGTATTAATCCAAAATCTACAATGAATCATCAATTTCGATTGAAACACTTGAAACCTTCATTTTCCTTACTCCACATTTTATCGGATATTTCATATTGACACTAGGATATTGATTTTCATTTTCTTCATGGGATTTATTTATTTATTTTTGATAAAAATTTGATTTGAATGGATAAGCAAAAAAATAATTTAAAAATAGGAAAAAAAAATATTTGGGATTTGTTTACAATATGCTACCCTCGATTACCTTAGAAATATTAAATGAATTTTGAAATATGTGAATTTAAATAAATCTACATTTTGTTTAATCTTTTGGTTTAAACTATACCTATTACAGAGAGAAAAAAATCGCTTTATAACACAGATTGAAATTATTGATCACCCAAACTTCGGTGTGGGTGTAGTTAAATAGCTTTCAACTATTCTCGAACTCAAACCAAGAAATTATGTGTTTACATATTGAAGAAATAACTATAAAAATAATTTTCCCTCTGGTAATTTCCAACCAACATAAACAAAAAAGCAACATCATACACGTTCATTAATAAATTTTCATTTGAAAATAAAAAATACAAATGGTTATAGGAAATATGGAAATAATAAAATAAATTCAAAACCGATTCAATCAAAGGAAAATTTTTGTTTTTTTATATTCAAATTAAGAAATTGAAATTATGCATGTGGAAATAATTGGCAACCATGATCTCTACATTTACTAATTTACTAAAATTGTTATAGTTCGGTTTTAGCAAAAAATTTACTAGATTATAAGACAATATGGAAATTAAACTGAATCTAATCTAAAACACTTTCACCTACCTAGACAACTAATGATATTTAGGGGAATTAGCAGTTTTTAGATCGATATGGCTATAACTGGCAAAATTGCATACCATATTATACAATTAAACGAACGAAGCAATTTTAAGCTCTTATATTGGAAAAGAGTGGTACAATCAATAATATTTTCTTTAAATTTGCTCAATTAAAATGTCGAACCCAATAAGCGTATGTAGCCAATAAAAAATCAAAATAAGATGAATGGGTAACTAGTAAAATTTATTTTAATTTTTCCTTTAATGTTACGGGTACCAAAATCCATAAAAATTTTCTACAAAATTTCTTACTTATTCCGAAAAGGGTGAAAAAATCCTCGGGAATTTACACGGTTGCAACGGTTGCACGGAATAACTTCCCAAATTAAGAAATGCAATAACTCCCCAAACAAAAAATTAAATAAATCCACTAAATTTTATGTTTATTCCTTATACCCCAAAAAGTTATATTCTGGAAAAGGAAATTTCTAATCCGATATTTGGGGAATACTTTCACAATGAAAACTAACTAAATCTCCAAATATTGCGGATTAATTTCATTTTAATAACATTTCAATTTCCATATTAATATTGGCAACTTATTTCATTTGTGGTTTGGAAAGTTATTTCATTGTGAAATTATTACCAGCAGCAGTTGAACACACTGTGGCTAACAGACAGTCATAATTAGATTAATGGCGAACTAGCAAAATTTAATTTAATTTTTTCTTAAATATTATGAAATTGAAGGAACGAAGCAATTTTCAGATCTTATATCGGAAAGAGTTTGCAAAATCCATGAGTTTCTAAAAATGTGCTCAAATACTGTTGAACATATGTGTACATATAATCTATCTTTATTTTGTCCGATTAGAATTCCTTTGCTATTATCTGAAAGTAAATAAGTAATTTAATTCATTATGTTCATAATAAATGGTATAAAGTTTTTATAAAATAAAATTGGTTTTGTATCTTTTGCACGTAAACATTTGAAAGTTTTGACGTCTATAGTAAGATTCTAGTATTTAATTTATTACACAAGAAAGCTCCAACCTGCAATATATACATAACCTTTTGGTGTTATGATATAGGTGGCAGTCAAGAGACAGTGCTTATATAAAAAATTAGGGTGGTACTACTGATCAGTTCGATAAAATTTAAAAAAAATTAAGATTAGGTATTTCTTGAGGACGGAGTTGTTTGATTGTTGTGTCACGGATTTGACGTCGATAGTATACGCGAATCGAAAACTCCATACATACAAAAAAAATGGAAAACCATAAATAATTGCGTTTATACGGAAAACCAAAAATCTATGCTGCAATTACCTCCCCGTGCTGTAACAAAAGGGTTGCATTTTCACGAGTACAATAAATTTCATGGCCCTTCGAGGCGGATCTTTGCGAAAATTTCCATTGAGAAATTGACATGGCCGAGCAGAGCGGAAATTTCAGGAAAGTCATTGTGCCGCAATTTTTGTAAGAAATACCGTTGAATTGTATAGCGTGGTCGAAACAACGCGTTGAATTTCGGGAAAGCCATTGCATCGCAATTTTTTGTAATAATGTAGGTGAAGCAGAGTATAGCTGCGGTCGGGAAAATAGTAGATAGTAATAAAGACATTTTTTACGGTTCCATTTTGTGTGGTTTATCGAAAAACATGTGCCGTTTGCGAAATTTCTTCAGTTTGATGCTGGGTTTTTAAAATCAGAGGTAGGGAATTTTTTACAGATCTTACCAATCGTTCCCAACACCCTCCCCTCTCCCTTCATATATGTGTTGCTGGTGAAATAAACCTCTATTTATTCCGTCTTGAGTACATTTTCCTTTGTAGCCCGTTTTGATCTAATAATTCGCACCTCATAAGTTGGTTCATGTCTAGAGGACATCCTCAAAAATGAATTAAATTTCTAAATGCATAGCTCTGACAGTTAAACATGTGAATAAAACTACAAAATATTTTTCAATACATCGCCCGCGTTTGATTTTATTTGGTGCGACGTAGTCGATTCCAGTAAAGTGAATGGATCCAGTTTTAATGTTGACCTAAAGCTAGGTAGTGTCCAATCAATTGATTTCTCGGTTTATCATACATACTTAATTTTACAAATCATACATTGGTTTTTTATTTTCCATAGCATAACTTTGGCTTTGACTACATACATAAAATCGTTATCGAGGCTTGTTTGGTACTAATTGAGTTTCTAGGTGGTTGTACACATGTATTTCTGCCATTTAATATAATTGCATTGCTTTCATAGCTAAATTTTGTATTAAGAGTATATATCCGACTTTCTTTTTGAATTAATTTGCGTTTCTTCAGAACACTAATTATGCTGAAAAAATCTTCCATTTGCCATCGTTGCTACATGTAATTTTAAGCCAGTTTATTGATTTTAGTTCACTTTATTAATATTTTCCCTTGCACAATGTAATGTGGAACCATTCCTAACGGATCAAACACCGACGTTACTTCTATTCGCCGTTTAATAACATTTTATCAATTTTTTCAAAAATTATTTTGAATGTAAAGATATCATCTGTTGGATTCCATCGAACTCCGAGAACACTTTCCATCTCTTCTTTACCAAACATCTTTTTCTGGACGTATCAAATCTAGCAATTTCGAACCCTCTAATTTGAGGTAATTGGATAATTTAAGTTATTAATTTCCCTGCTGTTATATCGTTTTCTGTTCTATCAAGATAATCATCAACATACTGTCGTTCCATATCCGTATTCCAACCCCTTCTTTGTCGCAACAAGCAAGTGGTATTTGCTTCCTATTTTTCCTCCAAAGAATTAGTTGACTCATGGCATCATTTTCTTTAATTTAATTTGGTGATATATGTACATATTTCACACATGCCATCTTTCTCTCTCGAAACTATACATCAAAATAATCGGTAAATCGTTAAAACAAAAATCATTTCACTTTGCTTTCGCTAGTTTAGTTGGTATCTTCCGATTGAAAACTTGGAAATGAAGCACAAACCATGTTTTAGTTGAGTTTTGAATATCACTTTCGGAAACTTTTCTTAAATAAGCTTTCTTGGCGTATTGTTCAAGTTTCTCATAATATGCTTCAAATCAGGATGTTTTTGAAATTTATTTTCTAAACATAATACATAAACGACTGTCTGGTAACCATATATTTGGTTCGTGCCATAAAAGACCAGTTTGCGATTATTTACTCACTTTGTCATTTCTAAAATCTGTAAATCCTTTTCATCTTTCAAGTAGATTTTACAAGATCATGGAGGTTTTCATCTATATGACGTAAATAATATATAAAAGCTCGGTTTGAAATCCACCCAAACTAAAGATGCCCTTAATGCAATTGGTGATGTATTTGTGTGATTATCATACTTCTGGTTGTCGCTATTAAAGCGTTATCTTCACCAATAAGAATTCCTAGACATGCACAATTATATCCTTCAAATTGAATGTCACTTAAATCTGGCCACTCATGTTATAATTTCATCTTTATCGGAGATATTTTAATACCACGTTTGGTTTGTTCTTAATTTATTGGTCTAACTTACATAGTTTAGGCAAAAACAATTCGCTGGAATGTGCTTCTAGTTTTGAGTAATATTTCGAACTATGTTCTTTAATTGTTTCTTTAATGGTTTTAATCTCAAGGTCGTCATGTATATTACTATTCCGAATGTACCACGGAGCATTGGTAATACTATGAAGTATTTTCGCTGGAGATCGTTGCAGGGATTCTCGCGTTGGTGGATCCCCGTAACTGAATACTATTATGTTCATAAGGGTTTGATTATCGCTTTGTACAGTTAAACTTGATTGGCTAATGACAACTGAGATTTTCTTCTCATCGACCAGTCAATACATTTTGGAAAATGTAATATTTATTTGGTTGCGCTTTGTTTCAATATCATTTTTCCATGTTAACCTTCTATATCCATGTGCAAACCTAAGTGTTTGCTTTCCATTTGTTGAGGGATATTTTTATTGTTTAATTTCACTAGTGGGCAGGTGCGTTTGTTCAGCGTGAATCTGACGTGAGTTGATTGGTTCTCATTCACCTTTATTCACCATGTCTTCAGCCAGTCCACGATTTCGTTCAAATAATCCTGTAACTCCCTTGAGACAATTTCCACCATTTTTAATGGTGCTGCTGGCAAATTCAATAAGATTTATGAGATGAATTAAGGAACTATTGACATTGTGAGATGAGTTGAGGAACCAATTATCTGAATGAGTTGCATAGTACCAGTTCAAATAATTTGGGTATTGAAGATATTGATGTAATTCCGCTGTAACAAGAAACATCATTCCTTGCTCCAGTTTTGAAAATTGGTGTCAGTTTTAAAGATTAAATAGAAGACACAGAGGATGAAACACCATCAGGACCACATCCATCTCCGAATATTTCTAGAACTCGATGAGTATCATCTGTTTCAATTCGTGGTGTTAGTATGGTGACGTTGTTTTTACCATTGTTTGGATTTCCATACTTATCGATATATTCTGGCTTATATAACAATAAATTCCGCAAACATGTTTGATATAACCTGCATAATTTCTGTTTGCTTTCTTCGGAATAGAATTTGAAATTTTCTTTGTTATCTTTGCCTTCCTTGTTCTTAAGATTGATAAGTTTATCGTCGTACCACGAGCATATTGGTTCGATTTTTGGCAGAATTTCCCACGCCATGTTTCTGCTGATAATTTGCTTCTCCCTGATATAGATGATGATTTATTGTGTTGTCCTTTCTAAAGTTGTAATACGGCTTGTGGTTTTGTTGGTGATTCATTTACTTTAAATATGGTTCATTTGAAAAATTAGGTCTGAAATTCGGTCTAGACCATTTTGGATATCACAAGTTTGGCTTAGATTTATATCAAAAACAGTATCGATGAACATACATTCTGTTTCCGAATTCACGTTTAAAGGAAAAACTTACTCCGTTTCTTCGTCATATGACCAGCTAATAGTTGGAAAATTAATTATTAGTAATATTATTGTTGAAGGGCCATGTGGGCGTTCAGCCACCTCGCACTGCGACCTAAAACATCTTTTGTTCTTGGACCCTGCTAAATTATCCATCCAGTCAATATTCAGGCTCTTAATGAACCTGATAATACTGCCGGCCGATCGCGATACATACTATCTGAATTCATTGCTCTCCCTCCTAGATGTTTACTATATCATGTACTTCTGCTAGTAAGACTTCGAGAGCAGAGTCCCACTCCCGTATATTGCTACCCCTGCACTAACCCCATCTTGTATTTTGATTTTACTGTTACGAGTTTCTGGGAATGGAAATTCGCTTCAAGGTCACCCGGATTTACTACAGGAAGGCTGAATAAAACTGGAGGGTAGTTGGTATCCGGAGTCCGCATGCTTTGGACTGAGGTTGCCACGAGGAGGAAGCACGTACACTTGCAAATTGTGACGACGTTATCCCTTAACAATTGTACCCATCACGCAGCTGTCTAATACAAAACCAGAACAGCACACGTGATGCGCACCCTACTGGTAGGTTACGTAGCTGGTATCTCTTTTGAAAATCCTTGCTGATGGTGTACTTATTTAAAATAAAAAAAATAAAAAGTGATTTTATATACTTAATAGCTGCATCAAAAAAATGTATATTTTTATACCTGCTTTTACCGAGTGCCAAACTGGTGTAACCCCTTAACACAAAATTTTGAAATTGAGCGGAAAATGACTTTTTTTTCGGTTTGAGCATGCAGGTTTGCAGTTAAGCTCAAAGCTGGGTTTTGGCCGGGCTCAAAATGCGAAAGTTTTGGCGAGGTGGTCTCTACTCGAATTCTTTCACTAAGAGTCCAGGTGGTCACATTGCTGGTTGTAACGTAGTTGTAAATTGTTTAGTAGGTAAACTCACACGAAATCATACAAGTTGGTACTGTTGATTATGTAGATGCTGAAGATAATGATACTAACTGTAATACCGTTTGTATAATAAGCTTAGAATCCTAACGATCCGCTGCCATTTTTACAGGTATCGTCGGTTGTGATGTAGTGACTTCTGGTATGACAATAGTAGGTTTGGTCTGAGCGAGCGTTACGGTGGTAGGTTGATCAGTTTGAGTTTTCGACGATGAAGTCGCTTGTGACGTATCCAGTGAATGAATGGATGCGAAAGCCCTAGCCTGAGCACGTGTTACGTTCATCTGTATCAACAGGAGGCTTAATGGCATTTCTAGCACTTTTCAAAGACTCTTCTATTAGGGTAATCCTTTTGAGTGAAATTTCCATCAAATTCTGGTAATCGTGCATACGTACCAAATATTCTGGATAGAACCACTCTAAGCCAAGCACACTGTCCATCATTATTTTCATTCCCTTCGTAACATCTTTTGGATATTTGCTTAAGCGTTTCATTGCTTCAGAAGCTGCACAGCTTTAGCTAATAATCTTATGACATTTTTATCCATGGCATGCAAACAAAAAAACATTCATTGGCCATAATTACCCGTTTTTTTTTTTTTACAGGGTGAGCTATACTAGCCCTGTGCACCGCGACCATTGAGGTCTATTGTGCATCCCCATAAAGTTTCACGTAAAGTGGAGGTTCAAGTCCTTGATAAACGCCACCAGCTCATGCATATTTAAAGGGCCGACGTTAGGCCACTATATTGTGTATGCATGGAGGAATTTAATTCTTTTATGGATTGCAGCATCACATGTGAATAGTAGATGTTCGGATGTTTCCCTTTCCAGGTTGCAAAATCTACAACGGTCTGTAAGAGACTTTCCCATTTTTTCCAGATGTCTATTAAAAGGCCCATGTCCTGTTATGTACCAGGTGAGGGATTTTAGAGACTGTCTATCCATCGTGATTGCCTGATCTAAACGTCTAATATCATAGCTTAATAGTTTTTTGGTCTCCCAATGGAGGACTCCCAGAATATTTTCGTATGCATTTGTTCCCAATTCCTTATGCCATTTGCCAGATGGCTCTTGAAGTAACCAATACTAGGCTCGGGGCCAAGGAAAGGGCACTCGGCTGCCTCTTTTGCACAGTGGTCTGCCGCCTCGTTTCCCTGTATATCGGAATGGCCGGGGTACCACAAAAGTGGTACTTTGTTCTCCCTGCTGAGTTCTAGAAGGTTGCAATAGCAGCTCCAGATTATTTTGGAATAGAAGACAAATGCTCCTAAGGCAAGCAATGCCGCCTGGCTGTCCGAGATTACGTAAATCTTGGTTTTTCTATATTTTTTTGTGAGACATCGAAGCACACATACCTCGATCGCACAAATCTCTGCTTGGAAAGTTGTGGGGGTTTTACCCAATGAAATACAGAGTTCGAGACCCGGCCCGATTATACCCGCACCAGTGCCCACCCCTGATTTTGAACCGTCAGTGTACCATATGGAGGCGTGACGGGGTAAAGAGGAGATGGTACTCCCCGCTTGTTCCCTGTCGGGTATTTCACTCGTGAAATTCCTCCGGCAGTCAATAGTTTTAACCATCACGTCTGATAGTTGGATTATTTCCTCGTCCAGATTCAATTTGCCCAGGATACTATTATGTCCTGGTCTAATAGTTATGATTTGAGATGTTATTTTTAGATTGACTGCCCTCAACCAGCTACTCTTTTAAGGTGCAAGTGTAGTGGTGAGAGCCCCAATAGCTTCTCAAGAACAGTAGGTAGGGCAGGTTTTCATTGCTCCCGTTACACTCAAACAAGCTAGCCGTTGGATCCTATCCAATATTGACCAGGTACCACTCTGCTCTGTCTTAGGCCACCACACAAACGCCGCATAAGGGATTATTGGTCTTACGATGGTTTGTATAACTGGTGAAATGCGCCCTATTTGCCTTGTTTGTGATATATTTTAAAAACGGGTTCCATGTCAGTTTTTGATCAAGTATCACTCCTAAACCTCCGTCGCCATTTGGAGAATTTCCCCATTTAGAGATAGAGCTGGGAGAATTGTTTTCCTCCGATTTATAAAGAAAGTACAAATAATTTTGTTGGGGTTTACTCTAAGGCCCGTCTCAATACACCAGTCGCTTACCAACTCGAGGGCATATTGCATACGTTCCGCTATTGTACTCTCGAATTTCCCCCTGACCATTAAGACTAGGTCGTCCGCTTAGGTGATATTCGAGAAGTGAGAGTTTTTTAATCTTACAAGTAGTCCATCCATCACGAGTAGCCACAAAAGGAGTGAGAGAACTCCCCCCTGGGAGGAACCCCTTGTAGCCGCAATCGTGATGGTTTTATCACCAAAGGAGGCCGTTATCCTCCTGTTTCTATGCATATTGATTATCCACCCTATGGTGGAGGAGTTTATTCCCCTTGCATGTGCTTGTTCTTGAATCATTTCGAACTTGGTATTGTCAAAAGCCCCTTGAATATCGATGAAGGAGCATAACAAAACCTCTTTATTCCGAAGTGTATCTTCGATATTTTTTGTCAGCTCGTGGAGCGCTGTTTCTGTCGATCTCCCAGCCTGATTTGCATGTTGGCTGGGGTCTAGCGGATGCCTTAGGAGGGCATTGGATCTAATATGTAGGCCCAGTATCTTCTCCATGGTTTTCAGAATAAAAGATGTGAGGCTAATGGGTCTATAAGATCTGACGTCCTCTGCAGATCTTCTTCCCGTTTTCGGACCAAAGGAATTGACGGCCCATCTTATTTTTCCGGGAGTGAAGATCTCTCTTGAGAACCTGTAAGCTTGCCTTGGAATCAGGTAGGGATGATCGCTGTCTACATCGAGGTCTTCCTGGCCTCCAAGGACAGTACACTCTGTGAAATGGCCTTTCACCAGGCATTCGAGAGTTTCCTCTCTAGATGTGGTTGTCTCTCCATTCGGTTTCCTTACAGATCCCAACGGATTTCGGTGGTCCAAGGATAGTGCCTTCTGGAGTCGACAAGCCGCAGGCAGCCTATCTATTTTTTCACAGAAGTCTCTCCAGCTCGACCTCTTGCTTTTCCTAAGAGCGACGTTATACTGGGTAAGAGTCATTCGATAGGTTGTCCAATCGTTTGTCTTCTTAGCCCTGTTGAAAAGTTTACGAACCCCTCGTGTTTTGATTTCAAGGGTGTGGTTCCACCAAGGAACGTCCTTTGTCCCCCTAATACGAACCATGGGTGAGCTTGAGTGGTAGTATCGAGATCCTCAATAGAGTTGATGTTGATCTGTAGACCAGTTACGTTATCATAAAGTCTTTCATTATAGACTGGTCAATTAGTACGTTTTGGTATTCTTACTACCGATTCTTGTTTTTAAGGGGTTTTAATATCAAACCTGATATACATGTTATCCGAGAAGGATGCTTTCTTTGACACATGCCAGTCCAGAATTGTACCAGAGGTACCCATGTCAGACAGGGTAAGATCTAGCACCTCCTTCCTGACTGCATTCACAAAAGTCGCATCGTTCCCTTTGTTATTAATAATTATATTTTTTGTTAAATAAAATTCAAAAAGTTGCTCACCTCTGATGTTGGTGTCACTACTTCCCCATACTATGGGGAAACTACTACTACTATGAGTCATGCAGTATTTAACGAATCTCTGTACCGGTTCTGGAGGTGGGTCGTCTTCGTCCCCGGGAAAATATGCCGAAGCACAGTTGAGCGTGCTTCGGCCTCCTTTGGGTAAAAGCGTCTCTATAGAGATCGCTGTTATGTCCCTGGAAATAAATTCATTAATGGAGAATATATTAAATAAATGTCGAGCGACAAAGAATTGCTGTCCTCGGCCTATCCACTTCCGTGTTGTAAATTAGCCTACCTGTTCTACTCGGCAAACCTTTGATTTTTCCATTGTGGGCCCACGGCTCCTGAATGAGCGCTATGTCCCAGTTCTCTATTAAGAAAAGGCGGCTTAGGTTATAAATGGCCGCCTTGGATTGATGAAGATTTATCTGCACACATCTCAAGGATGTGTGGTGTGTTGATTAGTGCATCATCTTCCCGTTTATTTTGATATGGCCTCTAAAGAGCCTTGTTCTCCCTTTTTGGGCTGTAATTGTACCACCCTGCCCCTTGGGCTCAAACCGTGGCTTTTTCCCTTCTTACTCTGGCTCGGTCTTGGCCTTGTCACACCTGATGTGCTAGGCCTATTCGTCCTGCCATGCTCAGAGGCAGCTCTGGCGTGTTCCACATCTTTCGCCGCCGCCATCTTTGGTGATTCCGGTCTCCTCCGCACGGCCGCTCTTGACCCATCCCTTGCTCTCTCCTTGTTGGGACGAAAGTGTATGGCACCGAACATCCAATTTATTCTATAATTGGAGCCTTTAAGAATCTCCGTCGTTTTGTGGGAAACGGGCAGCGACACCTGGAGGAGGTCGCCCTCCCGCTCCTTGGATCGCCAACCGGCGAAGTATCTTCTCATTCGTCTCCTTGCCACAGCGTGGCAAGTATACGAAAAAGATTTTGGGGCGAGGAAGCTCGTCCTCCCTGACCACTTTGATGGTTGCCCCCTCCCATAGCTTTAGTTTTGGTACGACGGCTGTAAGCCACTCCGCCGTGTCCTTGTCCACACAGTTAACTGTGAGCCATCCGTTCCTAGTACGGCAGCCCACAAAGTTGGGGCTGACTCCGTCTAGCGGCAGATCTGCCATTGTTTCCATAATGGCATCCTGGATTTCCAAGATCTGGGTAATACCCAGCTTGACATCTGGGAAGCCTTGGTCGATGATTTCCAACCTGATTGATTTGGTTGTTTCGCTGTAGCTAGGTACGGTCGTATTCCTAGGACCCACGCTCGCCTCGACTTTGGGGCACCTTCCGCTCCCTTTGTTGAGGGGCTAGACCTCTTCTCCCGTTTTTGTGCTAGACCCTTAGGGGTAGATCCGTCTGACCGGCTCCGCTTGTTCGTTACATTTGGATCTCTATCCTTTATCTTCATTCGGCACTGCTACACGGGGACATCGTGAGGCACACCTGACTGTTTTAAGTAGGCCAGGCGCTTCCTTGAGGCACCGCTAAGGCGTGGCCTTGTTTTGGTTTCGAGCTCCATGCCCGCGAGATTCTCTCTGACCTCTGTTGTTGTTGAGGTAGATTGGGTCTCAACCTGTACTGGCCAATAAGTGCCATGAGTCGGTGAGCCAACCACGGTATCTATGCTAGAGCAATCGACTCGCTATCTTAAACATTTTTCTCGGTAGCAGAGCCTGCTAGGCCTTTGTCATCTACTGAGATTGGTGCGTTTGAGCTAGAGACCAACTAACCCATGATCATTCATCCCTCGGCGCACATGTCTCACCTTGTATTTGGGATTTTTTGTCAAGGTTATTCCTTCCTTTAGCGTCGTACTTTAGCCTGTTGTTCGGTAAACAGAACAAAGAGTTACATGTGGTCACCACGGGGATGTAGCACGTACAGTTGCAAAACCGCGATTAGGTTACCCCTCACGCGATCGTGAGCCCCAACCAGGGCTGCCTAAAACATGACCAGAACAGCCTGCTGGAGCTCACTCTACTGAAGGTTACGGAGCGGGTAATTACTACACAGCTTTGTTCCGCCCTTCACCAGACGCCTAGACCACCACCATAATCACCCTGCATTCCATATACTTTTTTTAAATTGACATATTAGACAATAGATCACAGTACTCTAATTACAGTTTTTACAAAAAAATATAATAATGTTATCATTCACTTTAACACAATATATTTAGAGTCAGCAAATTTCGATTTATTTTGTGTAATTATGTATTTATATGTAAAATTAAGCAAAAATAAATAAAATTAAAATAAAATAAAGAAAAAATATGTAAAATATTGTTGAAAATAGAAAAAAACACGTTCGAGTTGAAGGATTGTTGAGTTGTTACTGGCAAAACTGTTACTGATAATGTTCTTCATCACTTCTCTGGTGGATACTAGTTTGTTGGCCTTTTTAAATTTTTTGTTGCTTTCTACAAAGAATAATCTGTATTTTCGGTTGCCGAGAGATCACTTTAATAGTTTTGGACGCTATGGTTGTCTTCTTCCCGCAAAGCAAATCTTAGGCCCTTAATAGCTCGATTTAATTTCCATTTCGATAACTGTGATTTTCTAGTTGATGTATATTATGTGACAGTTTATACTGGTACTAAATAATAAATCTTGGCTTCCATCATCTAATAAAAATAACACGGTATTATTGATAGCCGAAAAATTTTTGAGATTATCGATTAATATTAACCGATATTTTAATTCAAACTATGGCTCTCCGAGAAGTGTAGCTACTAAAGATATTATACATAGGCTATCGATAAAAATAGCAATTCGGGAAATATATTGGAAAATATGTGCGAAATTCAGAATTTACTGTCGTTGAAAATAATCGCAAATTGTCCATTTCGCTTCCTTATGTTAGAAGTATTTTACAAAGCATTTCAAAGTTTGAATATGGTTTTATTCACTAAATTAAAAGTCAAAATTCGTTACAATCAAATTTAATATATAAATTATGGCAAAGAGTATGTTGGTCAAACGAAATAAAATTTAGAAAAAAGAGTTTACCAACATATTTACGAATGATCATTTGCATGGAATTTGTCACTATAAATGATGCTGAAATATTTCATAATTGATAAAGAGCAAAATTTCAGTAAAAGCATAGTTTTGGAAAGCATTTATATCAACAATCATCAAAATTCATCTCAAAATTTATTAAATGTCTAAAAAGTTTCCAAATTTTTATTAAATTATTACGATAACATATCATAAGACTTTTATTTTTTTGTTTTTACATTTTAAACATAAATATCACTTTGTAAATGTATAACTTAAATTATTTCGTTTAAACTAAGTATTTTCCATTTTTAAAATGCTACCCTAGTTACTCGTACGTTAGGAAAGAATTCGTTATCAAAAATTTTCATTTGATTTATCGTATAAATTGTACGAATTAATAAAAAAAATTCCTGACTCTAACACAATACATCTAAATTTATGTTTTTCAGTAGCAAATTGGTGCTATTATAATTTAGTAACGATTTAGATAAAACACTTTATTCTCATAACCTATCAACTTGTTGCAATTAATGCTAAATTGATTTTAATGAATCCAACTAAATCCTCACTGCATCACGTAATCTGACAATTTTATCCTAAAAAATAAAATAAATTGTGGTAATTATTCATTTCGACGATTTAACAGATACACATTTTTCTGTGTAATAAAATTCGAGGTGAGACCAATTTTATGTTTAAAAAAAAAATCATAAAAAAAAACATTAAACATTTCACACACACATACACAAATAATTTTCAGATTTTACACAAAATCTACCTATGAACAAATTTTATTTTTTGTATTGTACATATTATGAAAAAGCTATATTTAGATTTGTATAATTTTTATTGGAAAAATCGATTTTAATTTCATGATAAAAAAAAAAAAATTTCCCGACAAAAAATCAACAATTAAATGTTAATAAATTTTGTATTTTTGTTTATATCGTTTCAGAGAATGTTTCCATAGCTATGGCCAGACCCGTACGACGGTCAGTTGGGTCAGTTCAGTCGTCGCCGACACCGTCTAAGGTACCGAATTTAAGTAACGAAAATTTACGTACAAATGATACAACAAATACAGTATTAAATACAGCATCGACTACTGTACACACAATACCAAAATATTATAATAATTCAAATAGTTCGACGACATCACGAAATACATCAAATAGTACAAAATCAATTAAGTATATGAGATATTATAATTGCCTTATATAAAATAATGTTTTAACCGCATACGCATAAAATATTTTTTCAGTGTCCACATTAGCAATAATGCCAGTTCTTCTTCGGTTGAAAGTGGTACAGACATATTATCGAATGAATTTAATAAAACGGCTATGGCCATTATTGCTAGGGAAAAGATGAGATTGGATTTTTATGCTACCTATGATGTCATGACCGGTGTACGAATTGCTGCAACGCTAGCCGGATTTTTTGGTTTAATGGTTTTTTTAATTGTATATAAAAGTCGAAGTCATTCAAGTCATCCCCTGAAAGCAATGAAAGTAAGATTTATGAAAAAAAAGAATGAAATAATAAATTGTGAGTGGCCATACATATAAAAATAATATTAATGCAAAAAAAAATTTCTGTTTGGCCCACCCCTCTATAATATAGAAAAATCCAAATTTAGCTGCCCAAGCGGCAATTGTTATGCAAGTAGAAGAGCAACGAGAATTTGAAGAAGCATGGCATGCGACAAGTAAATTTTTTGGTATCGAAGACGGGTCACTTCCAAATTTAGGATACAAAAGGGAACGTATCAATTCATTAGGTAATATTAGTGCACCACCTGCTTTACATCGAGGATTTAGATTTTCGTCCTTCGGTAAGAATCGGTTACCTGAACAAAATGCCGTATTTACATCATACTGACTTTCAAATTTTCATGTTATTTAAAAAAAACAAAAAATCGTTATGTTGCAATGTTTTAAAAACATTTAATTTTAATTTGCTTATTTTGTTGGCGACATTTTTTTTTTCTTTTTTTTTTCAATTAATTATAAATTTTACAAGAAGCAGTCCGATTTTTTTCTTAATAAAATACCGAAAAAATTCATCTTACTTCACATACATAATTAAATGTATTTGACACCAGTTTTGGGAAATGGTATGGAATTTTTTTTTTTTTGTGGTAGTCTAATTATATTCCTCGTCTGGTGTAGTTTTTTTTTTGGTGTACATTTTTTTGTATTATGCTCCAATCAATTTTTTTTGCTAACATATGCGCAAGCTAATATATGGACTTTTAGTTCTGCATCATTATTTGCAAATTATTGTTTGAATATTATCCTTAATGCATATATTAGGCTGTAAGGAAAAACAGAAATCTCACTAAAAAATAAAAATACTTTAAACATTTCAGCGGGTTACAGTAGTTTGCTAGAACCACCTAGAAGATTCTCGTATAGTGGACACCGAAGGAAAAGTACATCGGAATCTTCTAGAATTTTTAGTGCCTATCAAATGGGAGAAAGTTTCGGTGAGGATGAGTATATTGGTGAAAGTGACGACGAAGAGGATGACGATGAATTCGATCAAGGTACTACGACTGCGGATATAGGATATCATCATTATTTAAATGTGCCAGGAATGGTGAGTATCGAACTCAATACTAAAGCTGAAATCAACAAACCATGCTTGAGCAATTCACCAATTATAATGCTTCTTGTTAGTAATAGTCCCATTGCATTTTGTCATTAACCTATACTAATGCATACAAATTCTTAATATCATAACTAAAATTGTTTTTTTTTTTTTTTGTTTGGACAGGGCCACGACTCTCGACGCAGTAGTGATATAACATGTTGCAGTACTGAAAGTTCATACTTAGAAAGACGATGTTCAGCAATAACATTAGGATTAGCACCATTACCATCGATATCATCACGAAATCCTTCACGTCGCCCTAGTCACACACCAGATACATTCGAACTATTTCCCAACATACAAGTAATACAGCCAACACCAAAATGTTCACCATTTCCGAGCGAAGGCAATCTATATGATAAACTAAAAATTGGTTTAACAAATCGAAAGATGTACGACCAAACCGATTCATTCGATGACTATATATCTGAGTATACGGATGACTTATACTGTCAGACTAGCAATAATTTCAAAAATACTAAATCTAAAAGGAATAGTTTTAATAATAGTACTTATAGTAATTATAATAATAAAATAGATGACATAAGTAGTGTAACAATTGATAGCTGTACCACTTCAAATATGCCACAACGTAGAGCTCCGTTGGCGTCTCTTAGTTCCTTTAAAATATCGTCGGCCGATTTTCAAGATTCTGACCTAAAAAGTTTAGGCTCCGATTCTGTGTTTGCGGAAAGTTATGCAGACACTGATGAGGACATGGAACAATTTAGTACGGATAGCGATGAAATAAGTGATCATAATAGCCAAAAAACGTGTCAGACCGTTGAACATGAAGTATGCATAAATATCGAAGATGCTGATAATATTAATAATGTTAGTAATAATAAAGTAATAGGTAATGTAACAAGTAATAATAATAGTAGTTGTGATTTAAGTGTTGTTAATAAACAAATAACTAATAATAGTACAATAAATTTAATTAAGAAACATAAATCAAATTCAATGGATTTAATAAATCAATTTGAAACTAAAGCAATCATTGAAAGACAAAATATAAATGACACTGCAGTTGTTCAACAGAGGCCGGCGAGTTATGCAGGTTGTACTAGTACCATAATCGATGTTACAACAACACCGGACACAAGTAAATTATTACCCTGTATGAGTATCGATAATAATTTGGCCGAAGCCAATACGAATATTGAGCCACCGAATAATGATGATGACGATGATGATGACGAAGATGATTACGATGATAATACAAAATCGAGCGAATGTTTTGATGTAGATTGTAAAAATGTTGATAATAATCATTCTGTGATTCTAGAGCTACCAGTTATAAAAACAAATCAAACAAATTTACAAAAACCATCGTCCAAAAGTAATTTGGATGATGTTATAGAATTAGATCCAAGTATACCGGGCCCATCTAGGAAATGGTCAAGGGAAACACTTTTTTAGTTTTTAATTTTAATTTGTTTTAGATTAGACGTCTTTTTTTTTGTTTTAGATTAGAATTTAAAACTATTTTTATTGTTCACTATTGACGATTGGACTGTCATGATTTTGCATGCAGAGCGTAGGGTTTAATTTAATTCCGATAGTTTCACTCTCCATATGTTTTATATGGAGAGAAATGTCATTTCATGCAGAGCGTAGGGTTTATATTATTTACGATAGGTATCGCATTTTGCAGTTTTCCAATCGCCAATAGTGATATAAATTCTGTGCTGCCGTGATTTGAATATCTGCATTCGTTTTTTTTTATAATGATCAATAAAACCTTTTTCAAATTCAATCGTAAAAATAAATTTTTAGAAATTTTCTGGACTAATACAATTTTTTGCTTGTGAGTAATTATTATCTAATTCATATGTTTGCAATGGAGTGAACATTTCGTGGGCGCAAATTTTATGTGCGCTTTTTATTGGTCACCTATAAGCTGATAGATGTTTACCTTCCCAGAAGCTTGTAATATGATTTGCAAAATAATATCAACTGCTGCATCTGATTCGTTTCGGTTGAAATCCAGTTTTCAGAGGGAATTTTTTTTTTTGGCAGTTACTCGACAACTAAATATAACTCTATTCTTCTGTTGCAGCAATTATTGACTCTACTTAATTATTGTTATAAGTTTGGTTGTGAGTTAAATTTTACATCATGCCGCAGTTCTCAGTCCGATTCTAGACGTTTAGTTTATTACCCTTTACTATTGCTATTGTTTAATTTTTCAGCCTTTAGTTCCGTTATATTATTTTTGGGTTATTAACTTATTCTTTCACTGTCGGTTAATGAAGACCGAGCAGTACACTTGATACTACATTTTTCTTTCTTAGCACAGGAACATAAATTTTCCTTAGATTTTTTTACATCCGTATTTTTTGACTTGAACTTTTTCAAACATCTGCACCTAAACATTATCTCGTTTAGCTACATAGTTTATAAAATGAAGAACTTATACCCTGAGAACTCCCAATGCAACGTTTAACACACAACGAACTAAATAAATTTAAAAAAGCCGAGAGATTGATGAAAAACGTATTATTTCTACTTTGCCTACCAAAGAAACGTTTTCCCCAATTCAATAAATATTTAATCAAAAAGTTCCGGGAATACTTTTTAAATTCGATAACATATTTGCTGCGTTCCATTTAACGTGGCAAAGTACACAGAAGTACTTCTGACTGCACGCAGTTACTCTTGCTAAATTTTATGAGTAGTTTGCTTTTCGAATTTATGGCGACTTCGTTACCAGAATATTTAGTGCAACTAATCCATATTATTATAATGCAATAATAATGTTTTACAACAAACAATAATGTTTAAAATCAAAATTTTAATGCAATAATAATGTTACGTAATTAATTAATTATTTAAAATTCGAGCCTCAGACATTTTTACAAAAGTAAAACACTCCCTCTTTTAAGCTAAACCAAATATTTCAGCACTTAGCAGAAACACTGTGTAGTAAATGTAGTACATATGCACCAACAGAGATGTCACCATATCCACATATTATAGACACATTTGTTTTGATTGCATAAAACAAACAAATGTATATTAACTTGTATATGATGAGACAGACGAGGTAGTAAGGTGATGGATTGGAGTGAAGAAGGTCTGGAGTTCTAATCTAAGCAAAGCCAACGAAAAAACTTGTTTTTAGATGAAAAATTTTGAATTGGGGATAATCCGAGAAGATTAATCGGGATCGAAATCGCAACAAAAAAAAATTTGGTAAAATTCGTGGAAATAAAAAAAAAATCAAATTTTTACTTAAAAAAAAATAAAGTCGGTAGTTTGAAGAATCGAACTCCAAACCTTTCGCACACCACTCCTTCATCTAACCACCCAACCACTCATCTCTATATAATTTCTACTCAGTTTTCCTTTAAATACTGATAAATTCGGACTTTACGAAAAATCGCATAAAAATTTTTGTTATTTTACTAGGCGAACAGAATTTAAAAATCAACATAATTGTCAGCAACGTGACATTATTTTGTATCAAAGCGAGCCACTTCAAGTTATGTGACACTTGAACATACAAAATAACGTCATATTGCTGACAATTCTACCTTCTTGTAATTTCTGTTCGCCTGTTAAAATGACAAAAAAATTTTGCGATTATTGATGAAAAAAAAAAAAAAAATAATAAATTTCTGCTTACCTGGTAAATAAAAATAAACTTTTATTAATTAAAAAGGCAATCAATCATAGATTGCTCTAGCAACCACCCAAATAGAAAATTTGGAGATTTTTATTACAAAAAAAAAATTCCTTCAGGTGCGGGGATCGAACTCGAGACCTCTGTGGTTTTAATCTGCTCTCTTATGGTAAGAGTTCGATCCTCGCGCTGAAGGATTTCATTTTTGTAATAAAAATTTCCAAATTTTCTATTTGGGTGGTTGCTAGAGCTATCTAAGATTGCCTTTTTAATTAAAAAAAGTTAATTTTTATTTACCAGGTGAGCAGAAATTTAAAAAAAAAATTTTTTTTTTCATCAAAAATCGCAAAAAAAATTTGTTATATAAACAGGCGAACAGAAATTACAAGAAGGTAGAATTGTCAGCAATATGACTTTATTTTGTATGTTCAAGTGTCACATAACTTGAAGTGGCACGCTTTGATACAAAATAATGTCACGTTGCTGACAATTATATTGTTTTTTAAATTCTGTTCGCCTGGTAAAATAACAAAAATTTGTATGCGATTAAATGCGAAAAATTTGTATATCGTTGTTCTTCAATTTTTTTTTTTGTTCTAAATTTTTGAGTACATAAAAATTTAATACTTCTGTTAAAATTCCACATCCAATTTTATAGATTTTGGCTGAATATACCATTCAACAGTTTTACCCTGAGTAATTTTTTACAAACGTAATATAATTTAAAATTACTCTAAAGTTACCTTGGTCTGTTTACAAAACAACCTTATTTAATACATTCGAACAAGCAATATCAGTTTTAAAGGTATACCTACACATATACCATATGATTCCGACGACTTGTCTGAAAAGACATGAGATTTACTATATGATTTAGACATGTATTTGATGTATAAACTGGCGAGTTTTAGTATTCGTGTCTGCTGTAGATTGCGATAGCAATTATTCGAATTTAGATAATTTAAAATCAAACATTGTCAAATTTTTGAATTAAATAATATATAGGTCTAAATGTTTCTTATATTTAACAAAAAAATTCAAATCGAAAAATTCATTAGTTTTTAAGCAATGTGCTAGTTATCTCCAATTGTAGAGTTTAACCAAAACACGAGTATAACAAGAAATCGAACTAAACTTGTGTATGATTTTTTATTTATTAAATATTGTAGAAATTTAAACCTTTCTCTGAGGGTAATTTTACGCAAGGGTGAATAGAAACCTCATATACTTCGATTCCATGACAGAGTGAACCCAAATTAACAGATTCGTTGAGTTAATAACACGGCGGCACTAATCCGACTCATTTCCAATAAATAATAAATTCTTTCGATTGGTCCAATTTGTATCATGAACTTCCTCTACTTATAATCTCATTTTCAATGAGTAACTTTCCGAAATATAGTTCCAACATTTGTTGACCGGTCACACACATATTAAAATATTTCATATGTAGTGATAACGTCAAAAATGTTTCTTGAATATCCCATAAAACTAACGTAATCAAACTTTACTTAATTAATTTTTAAATCACGACACAATCAATTTTATTAATATTAAAAAATATATATGGGGACATCCGCTTACACAAGAAGCTTGTATCTGTAAACATGATTTTACTTGTTTCTGCACTTAATTAAAAAAAATATGAATCGAATGTATCGAATTGGCCTCCATCGAATTGGGTATAAACCTTCTCTAATCCTACTACTTTCGTTGAGTTAAGGTGAACTAAGAAATTTAACGAATGAAATTAAACTACGTTTCCATGACGAGATATTTCGGGTTTATTCCTGTCAACTCCACCATGGAAACGTAGTAACAAATTAAAAACGTTAATGAAGGCCAAATATGAACAACCAAGTTGTTACGTTACTGTTACACATATTAAATGTTCTGATGGATTTAAAATGAGGGTTTGGGGCCATTTTGTTTTTTTAAATACACCATAAACTCTTGATTTTGCTGGAAAATAGTTATGTATGTATGTGTAGAACGACTGAACCTGGGCAAAGTCTTAACAGTTCGAAAAAATCAGAACATTTCGACTTTGGTGAAATCTCTTCTAGAAAAGTTTCAAACCCCTATCTTCATTCATCATCTGGATATGCTGCAACTAATTCATTGATCATCAAATATTTTGGTTAAGTCAGATACCAAATATCAATCGAATTGGTGCATAAACGCACAAGTCCCATTTGAGGCAGAGATAGAGTTTCTCAAATAAAACATTGCCAGAATTCAACAAATATCGCGGGGCTTTACTAATAATACTTTGGTCCACAAATACAAGCCATAAATAAAAAAATTTAATGCATGCATGTCTTTACTACTTTCCCAGCACTAAATGGAACAAGCTATTTTATCAATGAATTTCAGTGAAATTTTATTTCTGGGTTAACCGATTCTATAATTAGTTACTAATATAAAACCAAATGTTTCACGCTCCGCGGCCATAAGGTAGAACATTGTAACTCATTTTGGCGGACTCCTGCATAAGTTTGAAAAAGCAGGACGTCTGGTCACTCTATGTATTTGCAAAATTCTACAAAACAAAAAATATATTTCCAAGTTGCATAAAACTAATATTTTACAATTAAATTGGCAATTATAAAAGTTGACATGGATTATTACAGCTGACATCAACAAAAAGTTCCAATAGTTTGTTGTCGCAATTCACGAATTAAAATTTTAACAGATTTTACGAATCCGAATAATACAATTTGCGGCAGCTCAAATGTAACATTTTTTTTAGCACCAAAATATGGTTTGTTTTTTGTGTGCAACAGGTTTAATTTCGTCGAAGTATCTTACCAAAGCCTTCACAACTTCAGACTATTAAAATAATTCTTTTATTGCCTCCGAAAAAAGCTAAAATGCTACTTCAATCCGGTTGGGTAGGAACTCACGAGACATATGGTGTCAACCTTGTGTGTGTTGCCCTCTCTCAATTGTATACTGCTACATTTCGGACTTAACTCGTAGTCATTTTGCTTTTAAAACCAAGTAACGCTGATTTTTTCGAGATTCGAGATAATAGATCAGTTATTTGATAGCTAAAAATATGTCAGATTTCTTGATTATTGTGGAGAACAGTACTTTATATCGAATTAACGTAAAATATTTCAAATAACTTAATTTTAATAAATATAAACCATAGAAAAAATTCAACCGGCATGAGGTCTAACCTAAAGATTGATTTAAAATGAGATTATACGAAGCCATTTCAATTAAAATTTGAATAGAAAACACTTGAGAAATATTTGTAATAATTACAATACAAATTGCATCTATACACCGAACATTCAAACAGTATTTTGACATTTAAATTGTTTTTCTTAACACAAAAAAAAAATAAGAGGCACAGGAGAAACTATGCCGAAATTTGGTATACAGGGATTTACCGAAATTTGTATCGTATACCCAGTGTGTTTCTGTGACACTGGGTGAACGATAAAAATGTCCATTGCTCCTGATTTTCAAAACCATATAATAAGTAGAATGAAACATTCTACTAACATAATGGGGTACATGCTCGGTCGGCTAGCAAGCAAAAATAAGATTGTCCGGTGTAAGTAAAGTGTTGCAGTTGCTGAACAAAAATGAGAAAAAACAATTCCCAATCAAATTTTTAGGGAAAAATAAAAAACAAAATTGGTAGAGTAAATGGCAGCAAAAATTACTCCAATTTTGTGTTTACGCTTCGTATATTCAACTATTTTATTATATACAATGGATTTTTAATTAGTTCTCAAGGAGGAGGATTATTATTATTATTATTATTATTGGAGGGCCTTATGTGCGATAAGCCACTTCGCACTGCGACCTAAAAGATCTATTGTGCTGGACCCTGCTTAATTACCCGTCCAGTCAATATTCAGGTTCTTAATGAACCTGACAATACTGCCTCCCGGTACGTGATACATACTATCTGGGCTTATTGCTCTCCCTCCTAGATGTTTACTACAGCATGTAGTTTCGCTAGAAAGACGGTAGCATTGGAGCCCAAGGACCTCGAGAGGGTTGTCCCACTCCCATATATTCCTACTACTGCCCCGTATTCCGTTTGCTTTTACTCTTACGAGTTGCTCGGAATTGCAAATCGCCTGTAGGTCACCCATCATTACTACAGGAAGGCTAAATAAAACTGGAGGATGCCTGGTATCCAGAGTCCGCATATTTTGGATTGATTAACCTATCAGCCATTCATCTATCGGCATATGCTGTTCCACCTTAGATTAGGGTTTCTTGTCAAGGTTTTCTCCTTTAGCGCCGTACTTTAGTCTGTGCCAAATGGCCAAAAATGTGCCAAATGGCCTTAGTTACCAGTGGTTGCCACGAGGAGGCAGTACGTACACTTGTGAATTGTGAACAGGTTACCCCTTACACAATTGCACCCATCACACAGCTGTCTAATGACAAGACCAGAACAGCTCACGTGATGCGCACTCTACTGGAAGGTTACGGAGCTAGTAGATTAATCTACTCAACTTTGATTCCCCCCTCCAATAGACGCCAAACCACCAAAAAGGAGGATTATACGAATAAATTTTTAATCCTTATGGTTGTAATTCATTGTTAGGGCTAGCTTTCCATTTTATTCCGTCTTAAATCCTCTTCAAAAGTATTGAATGCAGACAATTCTTCATCTTCTTCTTCAGCATTACTTACTTGGTCCATTTAGCTATCAGTTGAAATATCTAACTCTTGATTATAATCTCGATCCAATTGATTTGGCTCAGTTTCTCGAAATCCACTAAACTAATTTATAATTTACTTTACAAAAATAGTAAATCTTATTCGCGTTTATGCACAAATTGCGTCGTAACGATAGTAAATGTGTTATCAGCGCTCTTGCGGAAAATAGAAAAAATGAGGTAGCTACATAAAAATCGAGACCCTCCAATCGTCAATTACGTACATGTTCTGGAGCTTAATCATGAAATTCGGATGGTAAATTTTAGCGGTAGTAAACAATTCTATGAAAAATTTAGAATAAATTCATAAAATGGTCAAAGTTACCCAAATTATTTTGTATGAAATTTCAAATAAGTGTAGGTTTCTACAAATTTTTATGCGACAAATATTTCAAAACGATCAGAAATTTGCCGTTAAACCAACATAACTTGGGTGACAATTTTTTGAATTTATTTTAAATTTTTCATAAAATTGGTTACTACCGCTAAAATTTATCGTCCGTAAAAAATTTCAAATTTATTTGAATTTATAAATACTAGACAGCCCTAAAATTAAAAACACCAAATAATTATATTTTGTAATTTTATGGTTGTTGTTCTGGGATATCGCTGTTCCCAACAAAGCATATAGTAAGAGAAGAATGCGCCTTATATGTTAACGTTTGTTTACTGACTAAAATCAATTAGATAGTTCGGCTAATGCATCGGAGAGAGAAATATTTAATTTGTTGTTGTATACAAACAAGTAGTGTTTGGTTTTAGATTGCTTTATGCCGGAAGCAGAATTTCTGCATGCAGGCAGATCTGGGTTGTGCTGCATGCAGTTCAATATTTTTTGAGATTTATTTGATACATATTTAATTTTAGTGTACATTTTTTTTACTTACCCATATTTTAACACAAATTAGTTAATTTTTATCCTCCATTAATGGCATTTGTCACAAAAAGTTTATTTTTTGTTAACAAATTTAAAAAAAACTGATTGAAAAAATAACAAGTCTTCTTCTTTTACGTAATGTAGCCTTCTGACTTTAAGTAAAATTTGAAATAGAGACAACTTGCAGAATTCTGCTTGGCTTGTAGAATACATGAATTTCATTCCATTTAAACTAGTGTTTTCTAATTTCGATGCAAGCAGATCTGCGTTCAAACCACATGTGCTGCGTGCAGTATTACATATTTAATTTTTAAGTAAAATTTTTTAAATTTTTGTAAATTTTTGTCACACAAAGCTTATTTGCTATCAACAAATTGCCTACTGATGTAGCCTACTACATCAGCGTATCTGCGGATTCGCAGCAAATTTAGAAATAGGACAACATGGAGAATTCTGCATGCCATGCATCGTTTTTTAATGCATATCGAATCGATATACGGGCACTTTTCCGTATTTCGCCTTTATCAATAAATTCAAATGCCCTGTTTTGTAATGGTTCTTTTGTGTATCGCATCCATTTAATATTCTTGCACATTTCTTCACTTTGGTGAAATCGTTTCAAAATTGAACACAGATCAATTGACCGGAGTACTTTTGAGTTAGTATTATTTAAATCTTCGTCATCCAACGAAAAATAAAATTCAGAATCAACAGAATATTGTAGTTTTTCTTAACCGTTTGATGTAAAATACACTAAGAATAACTGAGTAGAGAAAATGAAGACATTGCCGGACGTTAAACAACAAAGTCTAGAATAATTGACAAAATTATCATGCGAATAAAGAGACAGATAGAACCAAACAGGAAATAAAATACACAAACACGATAACTTGGTTTAAAATATGATGTTCCACGATACAAGGCAATTCACTGAAAGGCTAAATAGTATGTCTCAAAAAAGGTCTCAGACAAATTTCTAAACTTTCAAATTTTTGTTTTGATTTTTCCTTCAATGACTGGAATCGCGTTAATCGTTTAACTTTCACAGAAGGTGCGTTCTTAAGGCGCGTTTCCAATAATTAACAAAAATCAATGTTATACAATTCATCTTATAAAACATTGTTATTCAACAAAAAAATGTATTGTTATATAACGTAACTATGTATATTGTTGAAACGCGCCAAACCATGTATCCGTTTTTCGTGCTATACAACAATGTTTTAGAACAAATGCTAAAAAAACATTGTTGTAACTTTGCTAGTTAATTACAAAAATCAAGTGACGTCTGTCGTATAAAGTGATTTTAGACGCAACAAAAATTATAAAACGTAACATGTTGTATGACATGTCACACATTAAAAGATGTTTGTAACACTTAGTTAAATAATATTTTTCGTGTTACACAACAATAAATAACATTTTTTGTATGATTTTGCTATTTGTACATAGTGTAAAGTCTCATTTCCATAGTTTAATTTTAGTTACTTATTATGCTAAACATATAGTGATGTAAACGGTAATATTCTCGGTGGTAATATTACCAGTAAAGTCGGTAATTTTACGTAATAATTCCCAAAGTGATGTTACCGTGGTAATATCGGTAACATAAATTAAACATGTTTTTTCCAAACAACTCAACTAGTCTAAATGCAAAAAGAGTTGTGACACCACTGCATTATACTTCCTTATGTATTATTAACCTAATAAACCAAATTTTTGCTGTAAAATATAATAATCTACACCTTTTTCCTGTTTCATTGACATATTCGTTTGGCAAATACGTAATAGAGCTGGAATCTGACCCTGAATATGATCCATCGCTCTGTCTGGTAAAAACACCAATCACTATTTTAACTAGAACAGTGGCTGCATCGTCTTAATCGATGAAAACCTCTAGTGTGCTGGAATTTCGTTGAGAACATGAGACCTAAGTAGCACCAGATGGTCGATGAGCTATTACTCGAACAATTTTCGTTTCTGGTGCTCCATTAGGCTCAACCACAAAGTCGGCTTGTATTGATTTGTTGAAGAAATTGCTATGGTTCTATAAACTTCCTTCGAGATACCAACTTTCCAATCAAACTTACGTTGCAGGCTGGTGGAACATACGCAGGGACTCCATAATAAATTATGTCATCAATACAACCAAAGGCTTTTTCTATAAATCTACTCACTAAGGAAAATCGACGTTTGGCTTTTAAAGTTGCTTTTCGAGAAAGTTGAAGCGGTGTTAAAAGACGTCGAGATTTATAAATTTAATGTATTTATTACTGACAATGGAACGCACAATAAAGCGTCCCGAAAAATGGTTAACAAAAGCTATCCCTATATTACCGAGTATGGGTGCATCGGCCATGGACTTAACTTGTTCATTGTCGATATCTTCAAGATTCAGTCTATCAACAGTTTGAAATTTTCAGTCAGTCGTACGGATGGTTTCGGAAATAAAAAATCTCGCTAATTTTTCATGCCACATTCGATCTACATTCATGCTACATCAGATATGCCCAGAAGGCGCTGGCTATAGAAGACGAAGTGAAGTCAGTTATGAAGGCATTTACGACCTCCTATTCGAAGTCGTTCACTGTGTACTACCTCCCATTGCTAAATGGCCATCTTTTTTTGAGAGTTTGTTGTTTTGTCTAAAGTGGTGTACTGTTTTGTTAATATAAAACAAACTTTTGAACAAAATAAATGCACCAATTACAAAGAACTTATAAGTACATATTCTCAAATCACAGGCCGAAAAATGCTTACAACTGCTACATTTTGTCGCAAATTTGCTTGAACCAGCTATTCGAGGAGAAAGAGTCTTTCGGAATCACAGACATTTGAAGCGACTGAATTTATTTTTAGTGTCGCAGAATTTCACCCAAAATATAAGGACAAAAAATAGAAGGGCCACAAAATATGAGTCTTTGGCTCATTACAATGTTCGAAGTGAACTTTTTTCATGGCCGGTTATGTTTGTAAGTGACCAGCTCTCTGGTAAAATTTGGTGGGCGGGATTGTGTTCTACTTCACCTTTAAGTGCTTGGCGGTTGATATTTTGAGCATGCCTGCATCGAGAGCTGCAATGGAAAGCACATTCAGTACTTATGGTTTTATACACATAACTTAACACGTAATCCATTGACTGTTGATCGTGCAGGAAAACTAATGTACATTTTGCACAATTTAAACCTGTCGAGATCGAACGTAGGAAGTGTGGATAACGAAGATGAAGTTATTCCTGCTATCAAATACAAATTATTATTAACGGATGAAGCTGCATAATCATATTCGCATATGTAGTAAGAATAATTCGGTTATGGATGATGTTGAGGCTGAAGATGATAAATGCGTCGGCAGGGATGAACCATACATTGATTAAAGAGTTTTATTGAACATAAACTCTTATTTATGTACAATTTATTATTTACTGTAGGCGTTGAAGACGACCTTGCCGTCCTTCGACGTCTATCGATGAACACCACATCAAAGAAGTCAAGGATTTGATGCTCAAAAATTGTCGATTGACAATTAGAGGTGACTATTTGACCAAAAATTCGCCCTATATTGTTTCGCAACTGCCCTTCACCTGATTTAGCTCCGCTTGACTTCTGGCTATTCCTGAAACTCAAGAAATCGCTCCGGGGACATCGTTTTGACACGATTGAAGAGATTCAAGCGGAATCGAAGAAGATTTTGTGCGCCATTCCGGAAGTAGACTGTAACAACTGTTTTGAAGACTGGAAAAAACGTTGGCATAAGTGTATTCTATCCGAAGGAGATTTCTTTCAACAGGATGAAATATATTTGAAAGAATAATAAGTCGTTTCTGTTTTATTTAAAAATCTTACTACTTTTGTCCAGACGTCAAAATACAACTAGTATTCTTTGGTACAAATTGGAATTAAAATATTGAATAAAAAGTGTGTTACCTATTTTACCCGTGTTACCGGTAATATTACCGGTAACATTACCAAATTTAAAAATATTGGAAATTTTACAACAGTATATACATACATATATTGCTATACATATTATAAAGTCACTTTATACGACAGAAGTCACTTAATTTTTGCAACTGACAGACGAATCTAACAAAATGAAAGGATGCAAGTATTTAATTTTATATATTCTAAAATGTTGTCTTTTCAGCAAATTTGAACACTGTTTGAAATATGTTGTTGTTTAAAATAATAGTTTTGGTGTTATAAAACTGTTTTATTTCTAACTGCGTGATATAATTCTAGTTGCAGTCTAGTGACATGACACGACTATAGTCATGACGCTTGAAATGGCACAACTGTGGAAATTGGAGGTACGATTACGGTTTTCTTTTGTATCAACATCCCGGAATCATTTTAATTCTTCCCAAAAATAAAAAAATTATCGCTAAATAACTTGTGCTGTCTTTTAAGATTTTCCCTTTACAGAAAACTTTTTTTTCGTTATCGGCAATTTAACTATGTATGAGCTCTTCATATTTGGTACGCAACTAAACGTTTTGACGTTAAATTTTTTTTTTATTAAATTTGTACTCACTACTACCAAACGGAAAAGGTGATAAAAAATTGTTTGTTCCACAGTATTCTAAAAAAAAAAAATCGGAAATTTCAAAAAATGTTCTGATATCATTTAGGTTCATACAACAAAGCATCACAGTAAGAAACGGAAATGAATTTAATGTTACGTATTGAATTTGAAAGGTTTTAATTCTACACATAATCATACGTATACATAATAATGTTTTAAATTCTTCTTGTTGAAGATTGGATATTTTTATGCTGTTAAAGTTTCATTGTAGAGATTTTCGTTTTTTTTCTTTTTTTAACCAGAAAATGTTATTATTAGCTTTTAAAGTAAGAAATCCAGATGGGTGACGTGTAAGGGTGGGAAAAAATTTGTAATTTTTTTTTATTTCCATTATCATATTTTCTATACATTCTATTGTTTTTGCCAAATTTATTGTTACTTTTCATTATAAATCGCTGTTAATTAAATTACTTTTTTTGTAATGAAATGTTTTTGATTAAAATAAATATTCAATTAACTATGTACTTATTATACACTGTATCTGCTAGTTTTACCCGCCTCCTCGAATTTTTTTAATCCTTCTATTAAAATATCGAGTTTTAACTCAGTTTTTAATAATTATTGTAATTTAATAATAAATTAACGTTGTTTGAGGTTTCAATTTAACTGTAATAAAGGTGAGTTTAGTTATTAGAGTATTTAATTTAGATAGATCTATTTAAAAAAAAAACATACAAATTCTTGAGGTGCCCTCAATTAATTTCTCCAAGTGATCAAATTATTCAAAAAAAAAAAAACATAATAATGTATGTCAATTATTCTCAAGTATTTTATACGATAATCATAATTATTATATACAATATTTTAATTTTCACCTTATATAGGCTCTATTAGATATAAAATTAGCCGAACATAGTATGTAGTTTAATCAAATTTACAGGAATTTTCTTCTTCTTATTCAATTAAAACTATTAAAACTATTTAAAACTTAGACACAAATCATTTATTATACACACATATCTATTTATAAAATAAAAAAACTATTTATATTTTATAGAATTAAATTTTAATTCTTCTATCGCCTTTATAATTAAAACTATATTATATATATATACCATATATTATAAATAGTCTCTAAATATTTAATAATTGTTTTTATCTTCATGTGCCTTAACATTTTTATTTCTTTTTTTAATTAAATAATTCTAAACTATTTTATTATGGCAAAAACATTTCATTACATAAAAAAAAAATATTTAAATTCCCAATAGTATTAAATAAATAAACGAATTTAATCCGAATGTTAAATAAATAATTAATTAAATATTGTGACAAAAATGAATAAAAAAAAAACATGAAAAACCAAAATTAATGTTAGCAGATTATTAATATAAAATAAATATTTAATGCTGGATTACAAACAAAATAAAAATAAAAAATCTATGCCAATTAACTTTCTCGTGCGTTCAATTATTAAGCCGAACTATCATTTAGCACAAAAACTTTAATTATTTTGTTCTAAAATATAAAGGAAATGTGATATATAATTTAGTACTAAAAAAAAAATATATAATTAAGTTGATGTATAATTGAATTATAAAATTAAAGGCTTAAAAAGTTAAGTTTCAAAATAATTAGCTAAAAAAAATTGTTTTTTATTATTATTAAATTTGAGCTTTATCACAATAAATTGAAGAAAACAAAAGCGTAGCTACAACAAAAATAATTAAATGTGTGTACTAAATGTAATTTTCTTTTAATTTTAAGGAAGCTTGATGGTCTTATAATAATTACATTAAACAAATGTTGCAAATGATTTCAAATCAAATAGTATTCAAAATTTGAAATTGCGAAACTATATTTATAAATAAATTAAAAAATTAATATTAAACGTTAGCCAAAACAAAAAAAGAAAACTGTAAGATCAATGAATTTAGAAACTATAATTTATATGGGTAATTACCACAATAATTTTAATATTAGACAAAATAAATTAAATTTTAGTGAATAAGTAGTATTTGTTTAACGCACGTGTGTTACAAAAAAAAAAAAATATGATTTATGAAATATTCGACACCATACATAAAAGAGCCGTGTGAATATTTCAAAATCTATGTTAAATAATTGTCCGTTAAAAAAAAAAAAATAAAATAATACAGAAAAAAACAAACAAACAAAAAATACTTATGAATTTAATAAGATCTCTCAATTAGAAATAAATACATACATATATACATACATAATATTATAAACAAATAAAATAGAATAAAATTCTTCGTGATCTCATGTTCGAGAGTACCTGAACATGTATTATAAAATACCTATATAGTATCGTTGTTCTATTAGATCTATTATGATATATAGTATATATACCTTCAAATGTAGTTATGTTTATTACTTTTTACATATTATATACATACAACATATTATATTTTCTAATAGAAAATGTTAAATAGAATATAATAGACATATTTTTTTATACTGAACTAAATACTAAAAAAAAAAAAAAAAAAATCTATCAGGGTAATTCAAAACGCAATACCGTATTATTATTATTATTTCATCTGATTTCATAACTATATTAAAAACTATATACTGGCCAGTACTTACATAAATTAAAATATAAATAACAAATTTGCACAACTTGTATTATACAAGAAATCCAAAATCATTATGTCGTTAATTAAAAAAAAAAAATTAAATAAAGTTAATATTTAATAATTTTAGTTTGTACAAATGTAAAATATATTTAATTAAAAAAAATTTAATGAAAATAAAATGTTATTATTAATAAATAAATTATATTATTATTATTAAAATAAAGATATGAATATTAGGTATATTCAAATTGAAATATTCGTAAAATTAATTTCGTTTTATTTGCTAAATTCGTTTGTGTCATCACCACTTTTATTGACAAGTAAGTAATGTTTTAGTATTATGAGAACAGCACTGGAAAATTGTATTCGAATAACTCCTCTGTATACTATAGACTAGTAACATGACCAATAAAAAAATTGAGGTGTGGCCAACACACGACTTTCTTTTACGAACAGAGAATTTTGAGAAATTTTATTTTTTTTTTAATTTTTTATTTTAATTTTTTATTTTTTATTTTTATTTGTTTTTAATTTTTGGAAACATTTTGTATTAAGTAGTTTTTTGTAAACCTTATACTTTTTAAGATATTTGCAAAACAAATTTTCTGGACCAACGGAGTGCCACTTCCGGTTAGCCGATTTGGAGTAAAATTCACTGGGACCTCCCAATTTATCAAAAAAGCTTAAATCTGAAGTCTCAGTTCGATTGATTAAACCATATGGGCTGTAGAGAGGACACAGACAGACTGACAGACTGACAGACTGACAGACTGACAGACACCATTCCGAAACCCACTTTTTCGGACTCAGGGGACCTCAAAACAAATAAATCTCTAAAAATCTCAAGGTCCAAAATTTTCATGATTACTATACTTTATTTTACTAGAGTAAAAGAAAGTAAAAAGAAGTTTTGGAATAATACATCTGTTTGTGCGTTAAATTTACAGAGGGACTGCAGAGCCTATTACAACTAACAGTAATATGATCGCCGCAGCGCAAGGGGATATGGATACTTTATTTTACTAGAGTAAAATCAAATAAAAAACCCTAATCCATACGAATCGTTCGTTTAGTAAAATTTCTGCAAAATTATTTTTTGGAAATCGCACTCAACTCCCAAGGGCCAATATCGGCCATTGCCAACAATGATGATAAAGGTTTCGCTAGCACATGGAATAGGTCCCTTAATTACCTAGTTAGAAAACCCTAATCCATACGGATCGTTCGTTTAGTAAAAGTTCTACGAAATTATTTTTTGGAAATCGCACTCAACAATGATGACAAAGGTTTCGCTAGCACATGGAATAGGTCCCTTAATTGCCTAGTTAAAAAACCCTAATCCATACGGATCGTTCGTTTAGTAAAAGTTCTGCAAAATTATTTTTTGGAAATCGCACTCAACTCCCAAGGGCCAATATCGGCCATTGCCAACAATGATGATAAAGGTTTCGCTAGCACATGGAATAGGTCCCTTAATTACCTAGTTAGAAAACCCTAATCCATACGGATCGTTCGTTTAGTAAAAGTTCTACGAAATTATTTTTTGGAAATCGCACTCAACAATGATGACAAAGGTTTCGCTAGCACATGGAATAGGTCCCTTAATTACCTAGTTAAAGACCCTAATCCATACGGATCGTTCGTTTAGTAAAAGTTCTGCAAAATTATTTTTTTGGAAATCGCACTCAAATCCCAAGGGCCAATATCGGCCGTTGCCAACAATGATGACAAAGGTTTCGCTAGCACATGGAATATGTCCCTTAATTACCTAGTTAGAAAACCCTAATTCATACGGATCGTTCGTTTAGTAAAAGTTCTACGAAATTATTTTTTTGGAAATCGCACTCAACAATGATGACAAAGGTTTCGCTAGCACATGGAATAGGTCCCTTAATTACCTAGTTAAAGACCCTAACCCATACGGATCGTTCGTTTAGTAAAAGTTCTGCAAAATTATTTTTTGGAAATCGCACTCAACTCCCAAGGGCCAATATCGGCCATTGCCAACAATGATGACAAAGGTTTCGCTAGCACATGGAATATGTCCCTTAATTACCTAGTTAGAAAACCCTAATCCATACGGATCACAGTAAAAGTTCTACGAAATTATTTTTTGGAAATCGCACTCAACAATGATGACAAAGGTTTCGCTAGCACATGGAATAGGTCCCTTAATTACCTAGTTAGAAAACCCCAATCCATACGGATCGTTCGTTTAGTAAAAGTTCTGCAAAATTATTTTTTGGAAATCGCACTCAACTCCCAAGGGCCAATATCGGCCATTGCCAACAATGATGATAAAGGTTTCGCTAGCACATGGAATAGGTCCCTTAATTACCTAGTTAGAAACCCCTAATCCATACGGATCGTTCGTTTAGTAAAAGTTCTACGAAATTATTTTTTGGAAATCGCACTCAACAATGATGACAAAGGTTTCGCTAGCACATGGAATAGGTCCCTTAATTACCTAGTTAAAGGCCCTAATCCATACGGATCGTTCGTTTAGTAAAAGTTCTGCAAAATTATTTTTTGGAAATCGCACTCAACTCCCAAGGGCCAATATCGGCCATTGCCAACAATGATGACAAAAGTTTGGCTAGCACATAGAATAGGTTCCTCAAATACCTAGTTAGAAAACCCTAATCCATACGGATCGTTCGTTTAGTAAAAGTTTAGCACATGGAATAGGTCCCTTAATTACCTAGTTAAAAACCCTAATCCATACGGATCGTTCGTTTAGCAAAAGTTCTGCAAAATTATTTATTGGAAATCGCACTCAAATCCCAAGGGCCAATATCGGCCATTGCCAACAATGATGACAAAGGTTTCGCTAGCACATGGAATAGGTCCCTCAATTACCTAGTTAGAAAACCCTAATCCATACGGATCGTTCGTTTAGTAAAAGTTCCTCGGTAAAAGTCGTAACGGTTCCTCTGGCGCGACGGAAGAAAGGAGCAACAACCGGACGTGTATGTCATGAGAGTAATGAAATTTGGGCATCATGCTCGCCAAGCTCAGCGCAATTCGTAAAAAACCTCAACGCAATGAGGTTCCAGGAAGAAAGCCCGGAAGCTTCAGCAGCGATCTGTCATAACCACTACGTAGATGACTGGCTCGACAGTTTCTCGTCAGAAGAAGAGGCCATAAGAATTGCTAAAGAAGTGATTCGAATCCACTCACTCGGCGGGTTTCCAGGCGAGTAACAAGGGAGCTGGGGTACACTACTCCATTCTCGTTCATCGGGATTGATTATTTTGGGCCAATGGAAGTTACCCAAGGACGTCGTGCATAGAAAAGTTGGGGTGTGTAATTCACATGTTTAACGACGCGTGCTATCCACTTAGAAATAGCACATACTCTGGATAAAAGTTCGTGTCTTATGGCAATTCGGGACTTTATAGCACATCGAAGAACTCCACTAGAAATCCGAACGGATAATGGGACAAATTTTCACGGGGTAAATAATGAGTTAAATCAACTACGTGAAAGCTTTCAGCCTGATGAGCTACGAAGTAAATTCGATAAGATACGATGAAAGTTCAACCCGCCAGCATCCCCGCATATGTGCGGATGTTGGGAACGATTGATACAATCAGTTAAAAAATATTTAACAACGGCAATGCCAACACGGAAACCTAACGATGAAGTACTCCGATGTTATCTGATGGAGCCGGAGAATATCATCAACTCAAGACCGTTGACCTACATACCGATTGAACCAGGTGAGAATGAGGCTTTTACCCCCAGCCACTTTCTTCTGGGATCATCGAGCGGTATGAAGCCCATTACGGATTTAAAGAGCGATGTCTATTTCTCGATCATTTTTGGCGCCGATGAACGCGAGAATATCTACCCGATATTACTCGGATAACTAAATGGTTTCAAAAGGTTTGGATCGAAATCGACGACGTCGTCATAGAGTGATGGATGAAAGGAAACGGAACTCATGGGTAAAAGGAGTAGTAATCGACGTCATCAAATCAAAGGAAAGTGACCAGATTAGACAAGTAGTGGTGAGGACAGCCGAAGGCACATATACCCGACCGGCAGCTAAAGTAGCAGTTCTCGATCTCAAAGTGGATGATAGTAAGCAATATTCGCCTGGCGTATCCTGTTACCAGGGGGACAATGTTGAGACTCGAAACTGAGTTGAATTGATGTACTAAATTTATTGGTTTTCGAATTCGAACTTCGAAACTCATTAGTGAAGTAATCCATTGTTTTTTTTATGTTTATTGGGTTTTTTCTCGAGGTAGAAAGTAAAAATGGAGTAAAACGAGTGGGGATAGAGAGCAAAACAACGAAGTAAAAAGGGGCAAAAAGAAGAAAAGAACCGTACGAGGAAAAATACATTATATTTTGTAATTCTTAATTTCTTAACTTTTATCAGTATTTTCAATTATTATTTAACTTTGTAATTTAGTTGGAGTTTATTTAAACATAATAAATAAAATTGTATCCAAGAAGTGTATGAATATTAACAAAAGGGTGTGTGACTTTATTTTTCGGTGCGCGTGGCTTTGCTCAGCCGAGTTGCATAGGCGATTTGAGTATCAAAGCAACATTTAGCTTTAACTTGGGTCACACTTTGATAATTGTGTTTCTGGATTTTAGTTTTCTGGATTTTTGTTTTTCTGAATTTTTTTGTTTCTGGATTTTTTTTTCTTGATTTTTTTTTCGGGATTTCAAGTTTCTGTATTATTTTATTCGGGAATATAGTATCTTACCAACCCAAAATTTTAATTTAAAATAAAATAAAAATCAAAACCGGGATTTTTTATTTTTGGGGAACCGGGGTTTTTAAAGCAGGATTATGAAAAAATGTTTGGGCGCGATTTTAACTAAACGGGATTTTAAAATGCAGGATATCGTCGTTACGATCCCTTTGTAACCATCACTATTTTCGATGTTCGATTTTTGTGTGTATACATCTTCAAGACAAGACAAAATTGCACCAATTGTGCAACAACCCAACAACTATATTTTGGAATTTTCATATGCTTATACCCTGCGGATTTTGTATCTTCGGGATTTAGTATCCTCGGGATTTTGTATCCTTGGGATTTTGTACCCTCGGGATTTTGTACCCTCGAGATTTTGTATCCTCGGAATTATGTCTCTCTCCCGACAAAAATACCATCAAACAGGCATTGATGACGGCACCAACGAAATTATAACTTCTCGGGAGAACCCTACCGATCGATGCACGACGTTGAAAGGGACCTAGTTACACTCGGTCGCCGATTGAAGCCGTATTAGCCGATTGAATCGTCGTTTGAGTGACAAACATTTGAACTGTGTTTTTTTATTCACTCCCGATACCTGCTATCGAGAGCCGCCAGTTTTCTACGCCTAAATTTAAATATGACGCGCTATTTATTGATAAACTAAATTTATTTAACATCAAACTATCATTTTTAATTCAACTGTTTAGCGAAAACTTGATAGAAAAAATATTTGGCTCTACCTATTTATACGGAGCGCTATCCGGAGCCCTTTTTTATATGACGGCTCTCAGCTTTGATTTCTCAACATGATTTGAATATTAATTTTTATTGAAAATCGCCTATGCTCGAGTCTTCCATAAAAATAAGAAACGAATGAATCTGATTTAATTCAAATAGGAATCTAATACATCGAAGACTCGATCAAGTTCGAATCGAATTCCCAAATAGCCCCCTGGGAATCAAAAATTCAAAATGCTCCGATTACCGATTAAGATTGTTGGCGAAGAAAGCTCCTGAGTGTAAAGAAAAATTTAACATCTTCTGGTTATCTAGGACAATATAAAGAGCTGGCTCAAGCTAGAAACCAATTCAGTCAGATTTTTGATACTTTACGGGCCACCAATGATCTTGAAACCTTGGCTGCTAGTTGTGAATTTGATTTGAACGTATTCAAGATTCGTATTTTATTTAGTTAAATAAGAAATTAACTATCTGATTCAATTCAAGTAAGAATCCAATACATCGCAGAATTGAATACGTTTGAATCGAATTGCTAAATTGCCCGCTGTTTGTTATTTTTAGGAACGATGTTAAGCTCATAAATTTCTAAAAACTCTTATTCGAATCTCTAAAGATTCGAACGTATTCGATTCTTCGAAATATTATTAGGTCCTTACGTGAACTGAATCAGATTTGTTCGTTTCTTATTTAAATCAAATACGAAACATACGTTCAAATTCACTGAAGAAAACAAAATTAGATAATTATTTATAAAAAAAAAATAATAAAGTACCTTTTACGTTCCATTTTAACCCTTCTAGTCACTTGTAAAATTGATGTGACAAGAATGTCATTTGAAGTGACATTTGTCGTTTCAAGTGACTTAAGGAAGGCGTAAGAAATAACTACTTCGACAATAGGAATGTTGAGGCGACGTGACTTTAGTCATCTAAAGTGACGTGACCCGACTTCGGTAATTGGGATGTATGTACATTTCTTTATAACATCAAATTGTGCTGATGTTAAGTTGAACTGTATCTCACCTTTGATTTTATAAATTATTCGCAATAGATTGATGGCTAGCTCTAATTCAAAATAAAAATTAAAACATATTAGTAATTCAAACCAGTCTATTAATTCATTTATTGCATTTATAATTCTTAATTATCAACCTCAAATATCTTCAATCTATTATCATTACAAATATAATTACTATAAGCTACATCTTTACATTTGGAATTGCAAAAATTACCACAAAACCAAACGACTTCCTTCCAAAATGGTAAATTCGAGAATTTCAAAAACTTTACGAATATCTGATCGTAGAAGTTGATATGTTGGCTAGATAAATAATGCACTAGCGTAATTATGGAATGTTCACTACTAGCAACGAGATTACCGGCGATTCGGATTGAGTATATAATTGGTAGGAAAGTATCGGGTTTGGACTCCTCGACCGAGTTGTGATTGAATGTGACAAGGTGGGATATTGTTGTCTCTACTATTGATGCAACTACACTGGAATTGCATTCAAATTCGCACGACATTAGCGATTTATAGAGTAATTGTAGCCGAACGATTGGTGGTATTGTTTTATGGTTTAGCGCGACGTGAAGTACTTGTTGTACTTCTTCTAGATTTAAGATCTTATTACCGTTTTCTAATATTGCTTCCAATGTAATGATGCAGTCCAGGATGAAATCCAAATCAGATGATTGCTCAATTAAGGATACCAATTTAGGTACGATTTTTTGTGAATAAATTATTTTTAACGGTTTTTCACCAGAAGCTGATAAATTACCTAGCACCCAGAGACTAGTTTTCTAGAATTTGTATTAAAATTAGAATATTTACAATAATTGCATGGTTTGTAACTTACACAAATTTCACTTAAAGGATTATTAAGATATGTTATCAAATACGACCCACTACTCATCGCAATCTTCTCGCAGCTGAATTCATCGCCCAATGACATATTACAAAGGCATTCACACGCCAAGATTTGTAGCTTTGAATCCGTCCCAATCAGCATTTTGGTAATGATATTCAAGGCACCGGTAATATTCGCAAACTTAACAATATTCTCTTTACTTTGTAAAAATCCATTACTCAGGCGGCGTAAATCGATTTCATCAGCTTTACGTCGTCTCTTAATCCTTGCTGCTAGTCCAGTGATATCCTTTTCTGTAATATTTTCCATCTCGGAAATTTTTGTATCGATTTCATTCAAATTAATTCGCTGGGCATCGATCTCAATTTTACGCTTTTCCAGCCGTGCTTGTTTTAAATTTTCCCGAAATCTTTCCCGTAACATTTTTTAAAATTTTCATTTAACGTTTAGCAATAAATATTATAAACTCGACCGTTTTTCACGCAATATATAACAGGATTTTGACGTTTTGTCATATGTTTTGTTTATGTCGGGTTTTCTGATTGGATTTCTTCTTAATATGTTCAGGCACCGCGTATACTAAACATCAACTCATGACATTTACGTGACCAATCAGAGAAGTAAATTTTAAAGCGGTGTCAGAAACACCAGTCCTTCATTTTAATTGGTTAAAATTTGCGTAGAACATAAGTTTATTTATTAATTGCTACTAAAACATCAGTCTTTGATCTAATTTTTAGATTTTTATCATACCTCATGAAATCGAGATTTTAGTCAGCACCTTACCAACGCCTGACGGACAATTTGAAATAATGCGCTCTGCATTATCGACTTTTTTGCCAAATGTCAAACAATCTGTCAAAAAAAAACATTTTATTTGGATTTTCGAAGCGTATCGTGTCAATTTTGTTTGTCAATTGTGGCTTAAAATGCGAGCAAATACTCTTTTAAAATACACGCAAAATGCTGCTAAATTGTAAATAAAGTGAACCCGTTTAGCTTATTTGTAATCACCAGATTATTTTCTAGTAATTTATTTAAATGAATGATGTGAATTTTGTAGTAAATATGGAAGAAAAACTAAAATATTCCTTATTAAGGGATTTTACAGATAATCAAAGCATATGGAATAGGTAAGGAGTGATTTAATGGAAATACGTAATACGTGGCTGAATTCCAATTTTGCTCTTGTTCCAGAAATGAGAAGCGTGTTTGGTTTTTTACTTTATTCATGGGAACATGTATGCTTTATTCGACACGGACCAGTATGCCTCTACTGGTTCCGACAGTTGCAGCCGAACGTAAATGGAGCAAAACAGATTCGGGAACGGTGTTAAGCTCATTCTTTTGGGGCTACACACTAACACAAGTATTAGGCGGATATTTAAGTGATAAATTAGGAGGGGAGCGGGTTATTTTCTTGGCCGCTATAGGCTGGTCAATGATTACATTTTGGATGCCAAATATTATTTTAGTTGCCCCAAATATGTGGAGCTTTTCAATACCATTTATTGTAGTCGTTAGAATTATAAATGGGGCATGTCAGGGTGTACATTTTCCTAGTATGATAAGTGTAACTAGTCAAGTGAGTATGGTGTTACGGGTCAGACTATTTTATGATATTGATTAAAACCTTATCTCTGTTTCTTTTTATAGAATTTAAGCGCAAGTGAGCGCACTAGTTTTTTTAGTATGTTGACTGCCGGCTCAGCAGTTGGAACCCTATCTACAGGAATTTTAGGCTCGTTTATTTTAGATTATTTTGGATGGCCCTCAGTATTTCGGGTTATTGGGTTCCTTGGACTATCATGGGCACTGTTTATGCGCTACTATACAATGTCGTATGATCGGAATCGTGTTATAAATGTATCGATTCCTAATAGAATTTGTACGAAGCTTGGCAATCAGGAAGCAGTTCCTTGGTTGAAACTATTCGTTAAACCATCGTTATGGGCTTGTGTTCTAGCACATGCTTGTGAAATGAACTGTTTCTTTGTATTGCTCTCGTGGCTCCCGACTTATTTCCACGAAGGATATCCACAGGCAGAAGGGTGGGTTGTAAATATGATTCCATGGTTGGCGTTACCACCATGCACTTTGTTCGCTAAGTACATGACTGATAAGTTGATCGATCGAGGATGGTCACTCACCAATATACGTAAAGTTGTTCAAAGTTGTTGCTTCATTGGACAGAACATCGCCCTGTTTGCAATGAGCCACACGACAAATTTTAATACAGCACTCGCTTGTATGACGATCATAATAGGTAAGTAATTCTTTAGGCCGATGATTATGAACCAGACTACCTAATAATACATCTTTTTCTAGGAGTGACTGGATTTCATAATAATGCAGTTACCGTAAATCCGCAAGATTTAGCGCCCAGTTACTCGGGGAGTGTATTCGGCCTCATGAACACCGTGGGTGCAATTCCAGGATTTTTAGGTGTCTATCTTGCCGGACACATATTAGAATTAACACAAAGTTGGCCAGCTGTATTTAGTACGGCGGCCGCTATAAACGTAGTCGGATGGATCATTTTCATTTGTTTTGGTTCAGCCGAACCTATTGTATAAAAAGCCGTTTTTCGAATCCTTCAAGTCAATTTTTTGTGTCTCAAATTTGTATTCTTTGTGTCTGAAGCACGGCAAGAGGACCAGAAAGAAACACACACCATTTTTTTATTAATTAAATTTTAATTGTTTAAGATTTTTAGTTAGAAATACATCATAAAATATAAATTAAACGAGGCTTTTTGACATGTAAGGCCCATCGAGCTCATAACCGATTTTGCGATAATAGTTTCGGGTTCCCACGCCAGAAATCACAGCTAGCTTTTGACTACCGTGTTCTTCACGAGCGATCCGCTCTGCCTCCTCCATTAGCAGCATGCCGAAACCTTGATGCTGAAATTTGGTAGGGTCCCGGGCGTTCACTGGCACTACAGATCCATAAACATGAAGTTCTCTAACTATAGAGCTCTGTACTTGTGTTAATTCGGGTCTAAAAGTTTCTGGCGAGCATTTACGTAGCCGGAGCAGACCAACTAGAATATCCTGTTCTGGATCCTCGTAAGATAAAAATGTTTCCCATCCGCCATTTGCAACATAGTCTCGTCGAATCAGCTCAATCTCGTATGGTCGCACTTTATTATGAATCTCTTGAATACCAACCTCTCGCGTTCGGACATCACGGCATATCGTTCCCAAATCTTTCATTCGGTCGAGAGCCAACTCTCTGAGATTTCCGTGTTCCACACCCGAGCTTACCAGCGGCATTGGAATATCCCGCTGGACTCGATAAACTCGAGTCCACGGGGGCACGAGTGCTAAAATTTTGGCGACTAAATCCACTAGGGTCGAAGGTGGATAACTTTTGTAGCGACCAGTCTTCCATAATTCGTATAACCCGGTACCACGAATCACCAATGTTGGATATATCTTAAGCCCGTCTGCTCGGAATGCCGGATTTTCAAAAAACTCGATAAACTGTTCGATATCTCGTTCCAAATCAACGTTTGGTAGATCAGGCATCATGTGCGCCACTATTTTAAATCCAGCATCCTTAGATAATTGAAAGCTTTCGCACACTGCCCGAACTGTATGGCCTCGATTTGTGTCACGAGCTATATCTTCATACACTGATTGCACACCAATTTCTAGTCTTGTACAGCCATATTTTAACATATCGGACAAATGCCGCTTTAAACAGTAATCCGGTCGAGTCTCAATCGTAATTCCGATACACTTGGTTTTCGATTTTTCCGAATATCGAACCGCTTCATCAACACTGGCACTCGTCTGTCCAGTTAGTGCGTCATGCAAATTACGAATGAAGTAATCTCGATACTCTTCCGACAAGCACATGAATGTACCACCCATCACAATGAACTCAACTTTATCGACAGAGTGGCCAAGCTGTTTGAGTTGTTCAACCCGATGGCGGGTTTGTAAGAACGGATTGTATCTAGCACGGATAGCGCGCATCGAAGTTGGTTCGTATCCAGTATAACTCTGAGTCGAGTATTCAAAATCACTATCAGGCCCACCCGGGCAATAAACACAAATGTTCCCGGTCATATTGATATGGGGACATCGATGTGGTTTGCACATTACGGCGACTACCGCAATCTAAGAATTGAGATTTTCGTTAGTACCTAGAAGCAATGAAATTTATTTTTCAGACTTACCCCACTTGCCGTACGTATCGGTTTCGCCTTTAATTTAGGTAGCAAAATCTTTTTCGCATCCAATGGCAAAGACGCAATAATATCAACCAGCTTAGGTGACGAATCGAGGCCATATTTTGATGAAATTCTTGACTTTAATGCGTTCAAATTTACATCTTTACCATCTTCATGGGCACGCAACAATTCTTGAATTACTTCATTAATTACAATTACCATGCGCTCTTCTTTACTTAAACCAATTCCAAGCTTCTTTTTCTTCGTCATTTTATTAACAAACTTTTTCGTCCTACAATCTACTGTACGAAATTGATAAAAAAACGTGGAATGTCACAACAAAAATTGTTTGACATAAGAGGCAAATACGTACACGATCAATAATTATTGATAGTAGGTGGATTCTAATATGGTTATGTATCGACATCGTGTCGGTAAAATAGTTTTCCAAATTAAACACAAATCCTAATTTCTTGCTTTAAATCTTTTTGATTTTTGTAAAAATCTTTTAATTAAGAATATAATACTATATAATATAAATTAGTTATAACGGTAAATATTCATACATGGCATATTTCCAAGTCCATCGGCGAGCCAATGCCTCGAATTTTTTCCTATCATTTTCGTATAAACGACCCAATTCTGGTTCCATGCAAATCTGGAATTGAATCAAAGTATTGTAGATTTCATAAAGTGCAATAAACCATATAGTTACCTCGGTGAATGGATCAGTCAAAAGACTTTGAACAGATAACAATAATTTTGATATGGTCAGGATTAAAGACCAATTGTGCTGTATAATATCAATGCCGACATCGCCGTGCCGCGAAACATTGGGATGAATAATTTTTGTTAAAAATCTAACAGTCGGCGGTAGCATAGGATACGAGTATGGGATTATGATGTATAAAAAGAATTTACCACCTTCGTAAGGGCTTCCTGAGGGGCCCAAAATAGAAGCTTGCCAATGTGATAGCTGATTGTCAAGAGGAACTGCATCAATTCCTTCAGTTGCTTCAATATCTAGTGACCGTATATCGTTTCTGAGTTGATTTGCCCGTAGTAAATTAACTCGTCCGCGGAGTGGCGTTTTTAATGACATTTGGATTAAGCATGTTCTACAAAATACTGATGACATGAGCGCCGAATACAACTCTAACCAATTCGGAACATTAACAACATTTTGAAATAGAGGCCACCGCTCTTTTGTGTATTTCTTCCACATCTGTTGTGATGTGTGCATCTTAAGTATTTGCTTCCATTGCTTGCACACTTCACCCACATTACACAGAGACAAGTCATCCAGATATGAAAAAATCGATAGCAACACTTCAACCGGCAAACTGCTTATATTCTCTTGTGACTGATCATTTGGCCTCGGATGCGACAGTAAATCAATATACTGGTTTATGTTGCGTGGTGCCACCGGTCTGGGTCGCACTTCAAACATAAATTCTTCTTCAGGCTCATCCTCATCTCGATCATTATCCACCTGTTCATCTTCTTCATCATCCTCACCGTTGAATTCCACCCGATTTCTTGGATTTCTTGCTGGTCGATTATTCACATCCCTGTCCTGTTGACTTTTATCCTGTAAATTATATGGGGGTTCATCATTCCCGGAATCTTCGTCGTCCGAAAATTGTGTGACAGGCGGATCATCGGTCGATGGAAACAAAAAACTATGACATGTCCCACATAGCGGGTTACCAAAGCTAGCCCCATAATAGCCATTACATACCCAACAAGTTAACCCATTCTGTAAAATAGAATGAAATTATATAATTTTTCAATAAAATTGATTTGTTTTTTGTGCTTCTTACGACAAACTCAAAATTTTCACTGTACTCTTCGTAATCTGATTCTTGTTCACTACTATTTTCCTCATCAAAACAATTAAGTTCCTTGGCCGCACTACATGTAGCCATTGCCACCTTGTTACAGGTATTCGCAAATAGTTTTGTAAATCAAAGTTTTTCTTAAGAAAATTCGAATTTACTCCGATACGACATGCTTTGTTATGACGGATAAATTTTTTTATTAATTTTGACAAGTCTTATTGGAGAAAATTGTATGTACCATTTCCGAAAATAACATTGAAGTTAGCAACAATTGGATCGTAATTTATATTTATTTAGTCGAGTTTACAATTTGGAAATTAAAATGAGCTGTGACCTCATCTGTGACTGTCTTTGAGAAAGTTTTTCATTTTTGAGACATGTATTTTGTTCCAGTTCCTCGTTTGCTTCCTCCAGTTGAATTTGTACCTAGGTTATGTTTCACTATAAACGGTGCTGAGCTAGTAGGAATGGCACCCGCCTTTTAGGGACCATAGGCCAAACAATAAAAATTATTGATTGTAAAACAACGTAACATTATTTTATAAGCGTTTCTTAAGTTAAAATTACTATGAAAATCTATTTTTCTTCTGCCTAAAATACAGAACCAAAAAATCATTATGTTTGGCGACGCCTTCAGTTATTAATTTACTTCGTTTGAGAGGAGAACTTATTTCGAAAAAAGCGTAACCAAAACGAATAATAAATCGTTGGAAAAGAAATGTGTACAAAAGGTGTAGAAGAGAGGTGTAAATGCAGTTTGTAACGGTCACTAGGTACCTATATATTTTTATTTTATTGCAATACTAGTTTCTTTAATGGCAGTAAGTTCCCGCTTCTAGTGACGCCACTGTATATGAAACCTAAAAAATTAATTTTCGAAAATCCCTCATTGTATTCCTTGTAAACGTAACGCATCCATGAATAGAATTGATATGTAAACGAATACGAAACATTTGCCATAAGTGTCAGCTTGGTCCTTAGCTGACTTATTGATTTTTTACCTTCTCTTGTGGAAGTGCATCTGTACACCGTTGCATGTTTGGCAAGTTTGTAACTTTTATCCAAAATAAAAGAATACTTTATAGTAAAAATACGTTTATTTAACGGTAACTGTCATCCCTACATCTGGTCTCATACTTAACACGTTTTTCGTATTCCAAACGATTTTGAATGCAACAGAGAAAATAATTAAGAAATTAGCTTGAATTAATTTAGTTACCTACTCAAATCTCCAATTTACTAAAACATTGGATACGGTTCAGCGTTTACAGGATTTTTAATATCTGGTTCATTTAACAGATCTTGAATACGAAAAAGATTCTGTTTGATTGTGGTAGCTGGATGCCAGTATTCCTCTTCTTCTAATAAATGCGGTAAACATTTGGGGATACGGCTGTTGCTTTTTTATATACAATCGCCAAAGCCAATGCGGTGTACAGTCTTAATTGTTTACTAACAAAAACTTTGTCTGTACTGTGTCGTGTTGCTGTAACCGGTCTTAGTTCCTTAAAATGCGTCCTAATACCCTTAACGAAGTCGGACTGTGGTACGAAATTCTCACAGTGCTCAAAAAACTGACCTGGCATTTGTACCGTACTTCCGTATACCAATTCTGATACTGTAGCTTCTAACTCGTCTAGATATGTTGTCCTCAATCCTAATAGTACCAATGGCAATACATTTGACCAATCTGTTCTTCCTTGGCTCATAATTGCTGCCTTCAGCGTCCTATGCCAACGTTCCACCATTCCATTACACTTTGGGTTGTACGCCGTCGTACGTCTGCATTCGAAACCTAATAAACTTGACAACTCTTGGAGTAGCTGCGACTCAAACTGTGCGCCACTATGAATGCGGGAACACCGAACCTAGCAATCCAATTAGAAAATACAACGAACGCTACCGTGGGTGCAGTGATATCTGCTACCGGAATTGCTTCTGCCCAACGCGTATATCGATCGATCATCGTAATACAGTAACGATTCCCGCCCGAAATCGGCAATGGTCCTATGATATCAATATGGACTTCCTTGAAATGTTCAGACGTATGCCCGAAAGAACTCAGTGCGGACTTAGTATGTTGTGTGACTTTAGCTCGCTGGCATGAAATGCACGATTGTGCGAAATTTTTGACGTCTTTTTTAATCTCCACCCATACTACATGTTCCGTGAGCAATTTAACAGACGCTTTGACTCCCGCATGTGCTAAGTTATGAAACGCGTCAAAAACTTGTTTTCGTAGACTGGTAGGAATGAATGGCCTGGGTTTACTTGTGGAAACATCGCAATATAAGGCTTTATCAGAACAAAATTGCATCGGGAATTTGCGAAACGTTAATGCAGACTTATCACCGGCCATTAACTCGGCCAATTCTTGATCAGTGCTTTGCAAATCTGCAATCAACGAGTAATCTATTGACTCGGAAATGTTGATTTGCTCGATTCGTGAAAGTGCGTCGGTCACTACGTTATTTACACCCGAAACATGCTGCAGGTCAGTGATGAATTGACTTATATAATCCAATTGTCTATATTGCCGCGGTGTTGCCTTCTCCGGATTTTGTTTAAACGCAAATATTAGTGGATTATGATCAGTATACAAAACAAATGATCGACCCTCCAATAAATATTTGAAATGACTAATGCCTAAATAAGCTGCCAGTAGTTCACGATCGGTTGCCAACTTTGATCGACCCATTGTTGAACTACAACCCCAACTGCGCAATCTGAAGCGTCAACCATGATTGAAATACGTGCTGTCATAAGCAGATGCGCTAAACTGGTAGCCTCCGACAGCTTAGTTTTACATGATTCGAATGCTTCGCTTGCTTGCTCAGACCAATTAATCCGTACTTTGCTATTTTTTCGATAGCCCTTTAAATAATCGTTTAATACTGTCTGATCTTGCGCTGCGGCCGGAATGAACCTTCGATAAAAATTTAGCATTCCTAAAAAACGCTTCAATTGATGTACTCTTACTGGTCGTTCATACTGAGAAATGGCTAAAACTCGCTCTGGACAAGGTAAAATACCGTTAGCAGTCACCTTATGACCCAGAAATCGTACTTCGTGCTTCACAAAATCACACTTATCCACATTTATGATCAAATCATAACTTGCTAACCGTTGAAATACCACAGACAAGTGTTCCAAATGCTCGTCTCGTGATCTGGATGCTACTATAATATCGTCTAGATAGGTGAAACAAAATGGAAGTCCTGACAATATGGAATTGATGAGACGCTGAAATGACTGTGCGGCATTACGGAGTCCGAAAGTCATTCTACAGAATTCGTATAGCCCGAAAGGGGTTACTATAGCCGTCTTTGGTATCTCCTGCGGCTCTATTGGAATCTGGTGATATGCACGAATCAAATCCAAAGTCGAAAAAATAGAGCATCTCGCCAGCTGAAACGAGAAATCCTGCAAGTGTGGTGTTGGATAACAATCCGGTATTGTAACACTATTCAAAGCTCTATAATCACCACAGGGACGCCATTCGCAATTCTTTTTTTTTGCAGTAAATGCAATGGACTTGACCAGGCGCTACTGCTGGGCCTACAAATACCTTGAACTACCATGGCTTCGAAATGCGCCTTTGCGATTTGCAATTTATCGGGAGCTAAACGATGTACTTTGCATGAAATTGGTGGGCCTTTAGTAACTAAACAATGCGTTACATTATGCTTGATATGTGTATTGACAAAAGTTTCGTGGGTAATTGATTCGAATTTTGCCAACAATTTTGAAATATGTGGATCGATAGTGGCTTTGTTCAAGACAGATAAAGTTGGGATCGTGGGATCGAAAATGGATGTCAATGGATCGATAACTCGTCGCTGTTTGATATCCACGATCAATCCAGTACTACGAAGGAAATCTGCGCCAAAAATGGGTATCGTCACGTCAGGTACAATAAACGTCCAGGTAAAAATACGCCTCAATCCGATATTGATGTTGAGTGTACGCGTGCCAAATCCTTTAATTGGTGTTCCGTTAGCAGCGTATATGTTAAACTGTGTTCCCACTTCCGCGTCTTTTTTTAAACCTGATGGTATCACCGATATATCGGCTCCAGTATCAATCAAAAAAGACTGGTTGGTGTTCTTTTCCTTAATAATAAGACGACTAGACTCTGCTCCAACCAAACACGCCGTCGAATGTGGTTGAACGCTTAGTTTTCTGATATGGTGGATTTGCCAGAACTGCCAGCAAACGTTAGATGGTGCTTGCAACCGGACACACATTTCAATGCTTTGTCCTTAAAGCGACGATGATAAAAACACTCATCGTTATATTGATTGGATTCGTGTGAGCTAGAGCGATTACGACCTTTGTCTCCCCGATCTCTGGAATTGCTACGATATGACCTCTGGATACTCATTATATCTGACACCTGTTTGAGAATACGGGATTCAAAATCTTCCCATCTCTTCTCTACGCCTGGTGAATTAGCGGAGTCCCTAGATTTTTCGCAAGTAAACTCACTATGATCATTATTGCTCGAACTGATTGCATAAAGCTGCTGATGAGATAATGTCTCAATAAGGTTATCTGCTCTTTCCGCGAGCACTGTTAAGGCCAAGTCTTTTTCGAAAAGTGACAGAATCAACTGGCACTTGTGGTGGAAGACGCTGCATCCAAAGCTGACGTAATGATACGTCATTGAATTTACCATCTGCGTTTCATCGGAATTTGGCGAGCAATTGAGAGGGTTTTAAATCACCTAAAGACAACCCGTGCAACAAATTGTGCAATTTGGACTTGTCCGATTCACCTAGTCCCAGCAAATTGATCGTGTAAACGTGCATCAAGTGCACTGACTGCATGTGAATGCTTTGTAGCCTCCTGCGTAATACGCGCAATACGGAACTGTTGCTCCAAAATATCGAACCATACGTACGGATTCTGTGAATAAAGCGGCTGAGGGGCTTTAAATGCGATATGTGCTACTTGCGCTCCAATCCTACTATTCTTACTATCCAATTCCGAAGTATCACCACTTGAGGTACCTATATTTTCGATCTCCTTATGCTTATCAGGGCCTGGTGCCGCTGCTAATCGCGCGTCGACCATTTGCTCTACCCTAGCGTCGATTAAATTATTCAACTGTGTTACAGTGACAGTGATCGAGTCTTCACTTACATTTCCGAACATATTATTCGAAACCGAATTACCTGGAAGAGTGTGCGCAGTGTCTGAACCTCCTACGCCAGTACCAGTGGTTAATTTTCGCGTAAAATAGCAAAAAATAAAAATAATACCGAAAAAATGAACAACACTACGGGGAACATTGTGACACGAGACGTCCGAACGACGTTTTATTTTTCCGTCTATATCGCTTGCTATTTCTTACTCAACAACTTCTCAGTAATTTAACTCGTTCAGGCGTGTTCGTGTCCCAACCAACCGTACCAAATGAACAGAATTTAACCACGACTATCGCAATTGCTCTCGAGCAACTCCAAACGCCACAAACAAACGGTACCCGATGAATATACGTTTATATGCCATAGTGGCGGTTCGAATTTGCACTTTGGCGGGCTGTTGGGATAATCATCTTTGAAAACATTCGGAAATTGTATAAACCACCTTCCCATGGACTATTTTGCTTTCCTGGAATTGCGCATAGCCAGATGATAAGATTTAGTGTACCATCTTCATTTTTAGACGGTCTAAAAGGATGATCTTTCCGCCATTCTTTTCTTTCTTCGCTGAGACGTGCTACTGCAACCGTACTGCAATACATTATTTTTCGTTTATCTGGGCTTGTGGTGCCTTTCAGCTTCTCGCCTGAAATTTTTCGGCGAGGCAACGTTGAAAGAGAACTGTAGAAAGAGCAATACGAAAGAGTGAAGGAAAAAACAAAATTTGAATTTTATTCATGGAAACTGAATTTTATTGATGGAAGCTTCACCGTCAAATTTTATGCGAAAATCTTCAAAGAATTGAATGAAAATTGTGTTGAATGTGCTATACCCACCAGGAATAATCTTTTGTTTTACTTTTATCAATGGCTTAAAAAGAAAAACAACGTTTTGAACTTTAACTATTAATGACAATTATAGAAATGAAAAATGGTATCAATTAACAAATGGAAACCTTAAACAATTGGTAATTTACTATCTTATCTCGCAATTATCACAATCTATAAAATTAACCAACCAATCCATAAAATGTTTAACACTAGAACTATCGACCGGTCAAAATGACCGGTTATACATTTATTGAATTCAATTTTTTTAATTAATGTGTTAATACGTTTGTGGGAATCTGTGATGACTTTTAATTTGACAACAAAGTAATTAATAAATGTACAATTCGTCATTTTGACGAGTTGGTAGTTCTAGTGTTAAAATAACTGTTCTCATTGTGAACATTGCAACTACAGGCAGAATGGAAAATTTAGTTTCCGAACAAGTTTGGTAATATCACTCTAAATTTAGATAACGTCACGGTTGTTTTTGTTGCTGACAATTAAGATTCGAGTATAAGCCAAACGGTTTCATGTTTTTAAAAAATAGATTCTTATTTGACTTATTATCTGTCAATGTGCATCTTTTTGAATTTAAATAAAGTCATATTCTTTACCACGTTCTAACGTGGATATGAACATAATTGCATTTCATTTATTAAATGTATTGTTGTTTCCTAAGTCTCTTAGGAAAGTCCTTTTATAAAAACGATTAATTGTTCGATATGAATAATCTGTACATGAACTCTGCTGTATTTAATCTTACCTAATTAATGGTCAGAGACAGAGGCTAATGCTGACAGATTAGAATGGCTAAACGTGATCAGTGGATTTTTCGAATTTAGTTGTATCAAGTTCAAGATTACCCAACCAACCGCTAAAACCGCCGCTAGCTAATCTTGAACTAGACGTGGTTAGCTAATCGTCAGTCTGTCAACGACATAAATTCTACGTAAACTGAATAAAGCATTTATTTTAGTTGACGGATTGATTACTTGTGTCTTGGAATCACTACATATCATTCAAAATTGCGCTTCTTACAAATCTAGGTGAACATGATGATCTTTCTGCAAAACTAATGAAACTCCGAATTTTTAAACATTTTGTTGTTTTATTTTTTTTATTTAAATTTTCAATTTTTCAGCTTAAAACTTTAATGGAATGAGTATAATGGCTTTTGTTTTTAACTTTATTGTTATTCTATTTAGTTATATGTAGTTTTAAATTTCTTTAATTAGATAAAATATATTTTGTAATTTTTGTATGTTTTGTTCATGCAATTTAATAGTTTTGTTTTTTTTTATTTTCACAACCTTGTCAAACTATTACTTTTGATCTTTATTTAATAATTTTGTTTTCGCAATTTAATTTATCTAAAATTCGAATATTTATTTTCGCTAAATATTTAAATTTCGAGTAGTCCTATCTACTCGAATTTGTATTTTCACTTTGATATCGTGCTTGATTGCCGGGTGGTGGTGGTTGTAGAGTTATGGCTGGAGGAGTTGGCATTATTGGGGTTAATTCTTGACTAAATTGCTCATCGGGGAAATCATGTTCGCAATGATGTTCTCCGCATATTTTACATTCGTATATGTGTGGTTTGATTGTATGTTTTAGTTTCTGTGAATCAAACAAAATTTGTCGTTTTAGAAAAAGCCTATATAATTTTTAGTTCAAATTCTTACCGCTAAGAAAGTATCTCCCGGTGCTTTAACAAAACAAAATATTGCATAGCCTGGGAAACATACTAATGATGATGAAGCAATTGCCCAACCTAATCCATGTGCCCAACCTGGATACGTATAACTACCATTATGGTACGTAGGTGGTTGATAGTTTATCAAACTGAAGACCCATAGTGACTAAAATATTTAAATCAGATATTATTTAATGATTTATAAAGACTATAGTTGAAAGCTTACAAATAATAGTGCTGGTCCCGCGACCACCCAACATGCTTTGAAGTAAAACGATGGTTCTTTCCCCGTCATCTGTTTAATATTTTTCGATAATCGGCCGACTCCATAAAACCATGCAATCGCTATTACTTGGAAGAACGCCAAAAACATTATCGTAATTGAGGCGGCATAATGATCGACGAGTTGGAAGAAATAAATTCCGCCTTGGATAATATTAGGCAGACCGAAGAAGAATGATATTATACACACTATTAATACTAACAGTTCGTGATACACTAATTTCCGTTTTATCCAATTCGGGAAGCCATCTTGTATCGATGTCACAACAACTTCAACTATGGCAAACTGCATATAAATAAAATTTGCAAAATCTTGATTAGTAATTATATTTTATTGACATTGATTGATCAATTATACGTGGTAGTGGTAATGACTTAATTACCTGACTATTTAAACCTAGACAAAGAAGCATAAAGAAAAACAGCACGGACCACATTTGTGATGCTGGCATTTTGGCTAGCGCCTGTGGATACACGACAAATATTAGTCCCGGACCTGTAATTAAACGATTCGTTAGCTTGAAAAAAATATCGTGTAATTAATTTATTTACCATCTGTTATTACATCTTCGACCGAAGATCCTTGTTCCAATGCTATATTTCCTAGAGTAGCAAAAGCAAAAATTCCGACTAGTAAACTTGTGACACCATTTACAAACGATACGGCCAGCGTATCATGTAAAATATTATTGTTATAACGATTGTAACTAGCAAACATGATCATAGATCCGAATGCAATTCCAATTGAATTAAAATTTTGAGCAGCCGCATTTATCCACACATTAGCATTACCAAGTAATTTCCAGTTTGGCTTGAAGAAATACCGTAGACCATCTCCGGCTCCGTCTAGTGTAAGGGCACGACCCATAAATACCACAATTAGCACAAATGGCAGTGTCGCTGTTAAATATCGTACTTTGGCCGATGATTTAATTGATTTCCATATGGCAAAGTAAACTAATATCCAGGCGCATACTAAACATGCTACCAATTCCCAACGCATACCGCCCGGATATTCAATACCCCGGCTAATTTGTAATACCTTATTTTCGAAAAAATCTTCGGTTGGTGTAATCGAATGGATCGGTTTTGTCATATTTGCTTCCAAGCGTTCGGGTATCCAACAGTCTGGTGAACTCCATCGATTCGAGCAATCGGTCCATGGTAATTTTGGTTTGAATGATGTAAAAAAATAGTAGATTGCATACGCTATTATGACACTGTAATAGGTTGACATTAAAAATGAGATGATAACACTAGCGACACCGACGCCTGCGGATTAAAAATTAAAAGTATTTTACTAGAAGTAACTGGTCATATTGCATTGCAATTAAAATATAATCTTTGTATATAAATATGTATTTCAATTGAATAATATTCTTATCGGTTAGCACTTTATTTGACCACCCGAGGATCATATGTTGATAATTATTAATCCAGAAAACATTAATTAATCTATAGCGTGATAACCTGAATAAAAATGATTTATATAGGACGTTAAACAAATAAATGAGTTTCCCGCGCTTTTTAAAATAATTTAAATATAACAATTCTATTTAGGTGATAACAAATCGATAAATACAAATTATTTTTGAAGCACAATTCTGTAATATTAATGTAAACAATTACTATTACAAAATGTATATTGTATTTTATCATCATTATTGTTGTGGAAACATAGTTTGAATATAAAATAGTTTTGATTTTTTAAACTTTAAAACGATTTTATAATGCCGTGCCGTAATAAATTTTAAATAATAAACAAGCGTAATATATAAGCGTGAGCAAATAAAATGGGCATTTAACATATTTTATATTTCCTTGTCTTGTCATTTTGAAATAAATAATTTATAATTTTATTGCCGTAATTAGCGAAAGTGAATAAATTTAAAAAGATTTGTTCTTCACACGTGACTTCTTAAATCATGTCACACCCATAATAATCTTATACACGCAGACAATTTATCTAAATAATTTTTGAATTTTAAGTTGTAGGTCATAAAAATAAATACTAATAATGAAGTTATTAAAACCATTAAATAGGAAAAAATTATTTTCACTTAAACACATTTGCCAAATCCTGCCTACACTTCATATATGTACACACAAAAAAAAACCGATTCAACATCTTATGTATCATCGTATATTCGTATACAGAAGTTTTCTCACACTTCGTAAAGTTTTCATATTTCCTAATTAAATATACATCACTAACTAGACATTTGTTTTTAATGTTAATAGGAAATTCTAAAGATGACTTTACTATTTTGCCAACGAATGAAATTGTATGAACACAACATAAATGTAATATGCGGTGAATATTAAACAAAATGTACGATCTGTCGTCTTTGCTTTCTTGTATGCGATAAGTGCGGTATTTCAATTGGGCAGTGTTGGCAGTTTGTTTGTAAAACGTTGATTTATTTACTCGTTTAGTGATGCCGCATCCTTAAAGCCATTTGCATTAATAATTTTTCTATAATGACAGGCTGCGTTGAACATTTTATTTTATCTAAATATTGTCAGTAATATAAATGTGACATCTTCATTATACAATTCGTAGACGTGGATTGATTTGCTCTTATGTTTTTGCTTCGCTTAATATTCTTAATTTTGAAGTCTACTCTGTTGAAAATTTGAAATTTGGAAACTATAAGTTTAAAGGAGCTGTAAATGTTGAAATTCCAACATCTCGAATTTTAATTGTATTTATCTTAATTATGTATTCCAATTGGAATGGTATAATTTTTTAATTTCTTTAACCGCTCAAATGGAAATGTGAGCCCGCATACATTTTCTGTGCAAACTCGACTTTGATTGGCAACGCCAGTCGCACATTTAAATGTTTAGAAGTGTGAATCTAAAGTTTTAGGGAGATTCAACATAATTAAAATGGGTTGGTAAATAATTATCCAAAAAATATCAAAAAAACAAAAAAATCTCGATTTTTTTTTTTTTTTTAGTAAAATTAATTTTTGAAAAGTTATTTTAATTCGTTTTCAACCTTAGAGGATGGGGGCTGCCGCCATTTATTAAAATTACAACATTCTTAGAAATTATCACATTTTTAAAAGCTGCTTAGCATTGGTGCTTTCTGCGGAGGATGACAAGAAATTATAAAGCTTCTTTCTGTTTTTAAATTGTAATTAACAAAAATTTATGGGAGGGAACATTATTTTGGGATAACCTCGAATTTTCAACAAAAAAAACCCCCAAAAAATCCCGGAAAACACAAATTTAATTGCCAGAAGACCCTATTAGATTTTTATTAAATATACCATAATTTGATAGCAAAAGGATGCAAGATAATTTCTTGTCATCCTTGCGCAGAGAGAGGACCAATGCTAAGCGGCTTTGAGTAGTCCTCTATTTTAATATGTGAATAATTATTAAAAAACATAAATTTTTGAAAAATGTTATAATTTCTATTTAAATTGAAAGCTTAATAAATCATCAAAGCGGGGGTTTCAGGCGGCCCGATCCTCCAAGTTATACAACGAATTAAAATAACTTCTAAAGAAATTTATAATTAAATAAATAACTTGATTTTGAGAAAATAAAAATACAGAAAAAACAAAATCCAGGAAACTAAAATCCAAAATTATCAATGTGTGGCCCAAGTTAAGAGTTCTTAATATTTGTAATAATGGAAATTGCTTCGTCAACCTTTCAGACACAAATCAAAGGAATTGTATGGCTCGTGTCGCTTCTACTGATAGTCCTACCATAAATGTTTCAAGTCGTGTTGTGGTTGGCTTAATTCCTTGGGTTAGGATGGTATCGACGAATGTGTTAATGCTTCGTCAACCTTGCAGACACAGATCAAAGGAATGGTAGATGTACCTCAAATGTTTCAAGTGAATTTATTTTAAATAAAATAATTTTTCTAGATTTCTTTTTTGGTAATTTCTAGATTTTAAAATTTTTGTATTTTTTAAGGCAAAATTAGTGATCCTTTTAGTGGTACAAAATCCCGTAATCCCGAGAAAATCCCGACTAAAATTGAATTACGCGATGAATTCAATTTTTATTCGGGATTTCCTCAGGATTACGTGGATTTAATTAATTTTCTGAAGGAAATATGAAAATGTAACTATTTATTTTAAATAATTATAAAAAGTATATTTGGTAATACAGATAACCCTGTGATTTTGCTTTTCATCTGTTTTCTAAAAAGATTTTAAAACGTGGTCATCCCTTTTCAGTAGCTCATTCACATTGTCTCTCCGACAATTCGCTTTCTAAAAGAGTAAAACTAGTTCAGCAAACATGTCCGGTGTATAGTGATGGATTGGCGATAGTTTCATTCAATTATTATAAAAAAAAATTGCAAAATTTGCACTATACAATAACAGCGGAGCAGTCCAATGTTAGCCAGTAATAGTAACTTTGGGTTCTTACCTGGGAAGCTTTTGATTATTTGCAATCTTTTTGACATTTTTCACGTGTAAACGAGTACATCCAAAAAAAATAGACATCGGTATATAAATTTGTCTACGCAACCATAGATAAATTTACAAAACGTTGTTTTGCACTCAAAAGGAGTTCTTTTCCATTGCGAATTTTGCTTTTACAAAAAAAAAAAAATTAAAAACGTCCCTTATTTTGTTTAGCAAAACTTCCAATCTTGCGAAAGTAAAGCAAGCTTTTTTATTTTTATTATGAGTTTTATTGACGTTTAGAAATGTCTTAAATGACAAAATTATTTGCTAATATATGTATACAAATAAAAAATGCGAGTTGGCTACCCTTATCCCTTAAGTTTAGTCCCAAACATTGACGAGATTCGTCACATTTTTAATGGTGCTTCAGTGGACATTCTTTGTTTCTATGAGACATTTTTACATCCGAATATCCCTAATTCAGCTTTGGCCATCAAAAGTTATAATATATTTAGGAAAGATAGAGCAGTACCTCCCCTTAATTATGGTGGTTTATGTATGTTTGTAGGTGATCACATTAAGGCTAGATTAGTTACTATACCTTCTTCCATTTCAGAATTGTTAGTATCGGATTTAGAGTTTTTATTTGTCAATGTTTTCATTAATGGTCGTAAAATCTTATTCGGTACCGTCTATAACCGACCAAAACTAGTAAGAGGTCGTATACCCAATTTAAAAAATCACTTGTAGACTTAGAAAGTTTATTTAGTTATTTCTCTTGTAGATTCGATGAAATGTATTGTATATACCAGGTGACTTTAATTTCGATATACTCCAAAATTCCGGCTTCCCTCGGGATTATTTGAATCTTTTAAATAGTCTTAATTTATCCATATACAACACTGTGGCACCAACATTTTCTTGTCCAACCGCTAGCGGGGCCTCTTATTCCCTTATTGATGATATCATCTCTTTTACTAATAACTCTCTTTGTTTTCTCAATCAGTAGTCTCTCGGTATGGGATCCCATCATGATCTGTTAGTTTTTTCTGTAAACTCTTACTCTCCACCTAAACCTAAGAGTTTTAGCTTTAGAGATTTTTCTAGTATAGACAATTCCCGCCTTTACTTAGTTTGTAACTCAGTTCCTTGAAAGGAGGATATTTTTTGCCTTAGTTCTGCAACTAGCCAAATAGAATTTTTCAACTCGTATATTAGTTTGGTGTTTAATAGTTGCATTCCGCTTAAAAAGGTTACTTGCAAAGCAAAATCTCCGCCTTGGTTGTCTCAGGAAATTTCGAATGCCATAAATATTAGAGTTAGTAAATATCGTTTATGGAAGAGGTGTCCTAATAGTCAGTCTCATTTAGATTACAAACATGCTCGTAACAGAGTTGTAGGGTTAATTCGAATTGCTAAACGTAGTTTTTTCAAGGATAAGTTAGACTCCTCTCTTCTTCCCAAGGTTTTCTAGCGTAATGTTTGTAATTTAGGCCTAGGCAGATGCAAGATTAGTTCAAGTGGGGATTTCAAACCCAATGAAATTAATAGTTATTTTTGCTCTAGTCTGAACTCGGGCAGTAGTTCCGTCGATTTGTTCTCTAACGCGTCCTCTAATTCATTTTCGTTTTCAAATATTTCTCTCGACGATTTACAATCTGCTATTTGGAAGGTTAAATCGGAATCTTCTTGTCTGGATAACGTCAATTTAAAATTCGTTAAGGTAGTTTTCCCTTTCGTCTCAAAATACTTGTTACATATCTTCAATTTTATTCTCACGTCCTCTTCCTATCCAGATCAGTGGAAGCTAAGTAAAATAATCCCGATCCCAAAGATCAGTAATCCTTTAGAGCTATCCCATTTTCGGCCAATTAGCATTTTAAGTTTCTCTCTAAGGCTTTCGAGAAAGTTGTTAAAAATCAAATTCAATCGCATTTACATAGCAATAGTTTAATTAGTTGCTTCCAATCTGGGTTTAGAAAATTTCATAGTACTTCTACTGCGTTATTAAATGTATGTGATGATATTAGGCGTAATATGAATAATAGGGAATTAACTTCTTTAACTTTGTTAGATTTTTCTAAGGCCTTTGATTCTATTAATCACAAAATTCTTTTTAATAAACTCTTATCTCAGTTTAGATTTTCGCTTTCTGCTGCCAAATTGGTTTTTAACTATTTTTCTAATCGTTCTCAGGCTGTTTTCAACAATTCTTTGTCTGATTTCCTTCCTGTAATTTCCAGCGTGCCTCAGGGTTCAGTGCTGGGCCCTCTATTATTTTCTATGTACATAAATGACATAGAATCCTCCATTCAACATTGTTCATTTCATATTTTCGCTGATGACGTTCAAATTTATAGAAATAGTCGTTTAGATCAGGATTCTATTATTAGGAATATTTCTCTGATAAATGAAGATTTAAGTAATATCGTTAGTTGGTCGGTCTCTAACAGGCTCGTTTTAAACGCGAATGAATCTCAGTCGATTATAATTTATAAAAAACGGTTAGATACCTTGTCCTTTCCTGGTATTTTTCTGCAGGGTTCGCTAATTGAATATTCAAATACTGTTAGGGATTTATGCTTAGTTATTATTATTAATAAAACTCTTACTTGGGGTGACCATTTAGTTACTATTAGTAAGAGGGTCTTTGGCATGCTTAGTTGTTTGTATAAAGTGGTTGGATTTTCTGATAGTCAGTTTAGGAAAAAATTGTTTTTCTCTTATCTTCTTCCTCATTTTATTTACGGTGACATAGTTTTATTCGGTATGCTTCAGGAAAATATGAATGTTCTCCAAAGATGTTTCAATGCTTGTACCAGGTTTATTTTTGGTATTAGGAAGTTCGATCATATTTCTGCTTACTCTAGCCTTGTTTTAGAATGCATTGTAGTTTATCTATTTTTTACGAATTTTGCGTTTGTCTTTTTATTTTTAAACTTCTCAAAGCTAAGGAGCTTTGTTATCTATATAAGAAATTAATGTTTAGTAGGTTTCATTCCTCTAACTTCCGCCTAATTCCGGCTAAAAATTGTTGTAGGTCGTTAAACACGTCATTTTATGTTAGGGGACTTTTCCTTTGGAATTCAATTCCATTGGAAATTAAGAGATTAGGATCGGCAAAATTATTTAGGTCAAAATTTTTGGAGTGGCGTGATTGATGGGAAATACGTAGTTTTGTTAATTTTTAATATTATTTCACCTCGTGCTGTACATTTTATTGTAAATGAGCTACTGCTCAAAATAGAATGTGTAAGCATGAGGTGGAAATTGTTTGAAAAAATTTAAGAAGTTTTTATGTCTAATGGAAGCAACTTCATTTTTTTTGTTTTTTTTTTTTTTTTTTTTTGTTTCGATTACTTTGTTTCCATGTGTGCTTTTCCTTTTAATACTAAATTATTTATAAAATACTATAAATAAATAAATAAATAAAATTTGTTGTAACTAATAATTAATTACGTTTTAGAAATCAATTGTGTGCTCTCGTATATGCTGCTGAAATTTATGACATCCGAAATAAAGTTATATTTTTTAAAAGTGTCGCCATTTTATGAACATAATTTTCATTTTTTTTAACAATATAATTTAAATGAATATGCAAGCGAATTGTTGTCACATAATGGCATAAAGTTAACGGAAACTCCCATTGCTAAAGTTATGTATAAACAAAAATTTGTTAATCTGTTTAACCGAAAAATCCCTAATTTAACAATAACATATACAAATTTTAAAACAAAAGATACAATCAAATTATAAATATTGCAATCAAATAATTAAATTATGGTATTTCGAAAAAAATCTGACAAAACGCTAATAAATTTCAATTAAAATCACATTTTTTTATGTTTACATTTTTATTTTATTAATCAAGATTTATTGTATCGAAATTTATAATCATAAGATATTTTTTTGTATATTATAATGTAGGTACTAAACATTATTTAACGGAAGTATTTAAACTCACTTAATGTTGATAATAGAAATTTGCATGTGCAAAAACTTTACCTTGAAATGAATGTACCGCAATGTAGATTGGATTATTACGAATTAGAAATTTCCGTTTAAATTTTTTTTTTTTTTTTTGTGCTATTCGTCGAGGGTTTAGTTTTAGATATGTAGCGAAATATTTATGCACGTGATCATACTAGACAACTAGACTAACTACATAATAAATGAAGATTTTCAAGTTCATTATCATATTATATGCATCTTGAAAATTTAATATTATATTAAAAAATGAATTTACAGGAAAATATAATTTTGTCGTTCAATTTAATAAATTATGCGGAAATTATTTAGCTTTTATTACAATAATAATTAATCAGCAATTGGGAAGGTATTGTAGCGGCCAAAAATTAGTTCGTTGTAAACAATATTTATATCGCCTTGGATACATCGAGCATTATTTAACGGAATTTGCAACAAAAATTCGAAATTTAATCGTTTGGTTAAACGTGGAATCATGCAGTGGTGATATTAAGTATTATAAAAATCTGAATTGGACTTATACGTGTTGCCCAGTGTTAGTTTATAGAGATTCGTATTGTTTCCAACTGTCGTACTGTATTTCGTAAAATCCTTAAAGGAGCACAATTTTAAAGAAGTTAAACTGTTCTGGGTTGAAAGGAACAGAATAAAGGTTTGGCCCAGAATATTAAAATTAATTAAAATTTCTTTAGAGGAGACCTTATAGTTTGGCATTTGATAGTTTAAAATTATTACCAGCTACACAAATTGTAATGGTATGGGTAATAATTGCTTCGATGAAAACTTTAGTATCGAAATGTGTATGGATAAGAGTGTAATATGTTCGTTACTACTGGCGACTGAATGAATTGAGCAAGCAACCATCAAAAAACTTGAAAATCATTGGACAATGTTTTAACTGAACTAACTCATTGCTGTTAATAATACCAGGTACCTAAAAAAACAAGATGTTTTGTAAACAAAACCGTCTCAGAACATTATTAACATTTTAAGGGCGCTATGCCAAAATAGGTTTCCCGCCACAACCAACATTCCCCATTTAAATTTAATGAATGTGCTGCACATTAATGGCAAGATTATCTTTTGGCTTTATTCTAGGTTGTGGACCATTATAAAGAAAAGACATAATACATACTTTTAAGCTAAGAGGTAAATTCCATAAATTTTCGATAAATATAAAAATTTTCTCTTGTTATTCCGAATACTTGAGAACATGACTCATGTCAGTTAATTTTGGTGCGTAGAAATAGACTAGGAGATGGTGACAGGCGACGATCTCCCAGTTTGTACCGCATGGCTTTTTAAGGGTTGATAATTAACCCTAAGATAAGAAAGATAGAAGGGTTCTTGGCCGCTGCACGCTTTCCGACCATAAGGAAAATCGTTTTTCTTTTTGTGAAGAATTTTAGTGTTTTTCCGTGAAATTATACTGCCTGCCCTTGTAACATAAGGTTGTAAAAACAAATTGAAGCTCTAATAATTGAAGGAATGCAACCCGCAGCGGCCGAAAGGGCTCAAAGGGGTACGTAAAAATGAGAAAAATTACAGGGGATTTCCGTGTTTTGAAATTACATGCCGATGTAAAGAATTAAAGTTTTAATGACAAAAATACTCTGGGAAAATTGGCATGCACCCCTCTTATTACCAAGGATGGAAAATGTCGGGAAAACTCTGTAAACATTTAGTACATGTTTTCAAACTACCCCTAATAAAGATGAATATCAATTTTATAACGAAATAATTCTCTAACGCAAATGGCATGCATGTTGAATAAGACTATCGTATTATAAATAATAATAAAAGTTGCACAGAATATTGGAAACATTTCCGTGTTTTTGATTTGCATGCCGTTTTGTATTTCATAAAAAAATATTATGTGCAGTCCAACAACAAAAGAATGTAAAAAAAATTACAAAAAACAGAAATTTTTCAATTGAAATTTAAACGCAGTCAAATACGTCAACTACCACGAGGGGTCGCTACTACCCTTCGGTAGACGTTATACTTTCTTCGTCTCAGTGTACGTGTTGAAATGCAATTGAAAGCTTATAATACCATGGGCATTGTTATGCTTTCATTTTGTAATAATGGTTTCATAAATTATAAGAAAGCTGTCCAATTGTATTGGTACGTGTTGATTATTGTGTTTTCGGGTCATTAAACTTTAGAGTTATTTTTTAGGTTGTCTCTTTGTGTGTTTGTGGGAGTGGGCGAGTAGACCTTAAAGGTTAAAAATAAAATAGAAACAATTTTTATTAAATTATATGCGAACAAATAATTCATCGCACGATTAATTCAATTATTACTTAACACTAGACAAAATATTCATTAATAACGGGTTGGACCTTCTTTTGAATCTAAAACAGCTTTTAATCGATTATTCATAGACGAAACCAACTTTTGGGTAAACTCAGGCGGCACTCGAGCCCATTCTTGTCTAATTGTTTCTTTCAGTGTGGCCTTGTATGTAATGGTATGTTTACTTTCCGGAGTTTCCTTTCTATATAATCCCATAGATGTTCTATGGGATTTAGATCTGGACTTTGTGGAGGAGAATGTAGTTGTTTGGGTGTGTCATACAGCAACCATTCTCGAATAAATAAAATAGCGCGGTATTTTTGGGGTCGTTATCCTGCTGTAAGACCAAATCTTGTGGTGATCTTAATTTCTCAACCAATGCATAGAAATTGGCTTTTAAAATTTTCGGGTAGTGCCATCTGTCTATTATCCCTTCGATAAAGATCAAGTTACCGAGCCCCGACGACGCCACACACCCTCAAATTAGAACACTACATCCACCATGTTTAACTGTGCATCGAAGATTAGCGTCTAAAAATGATTAAAGTCTATATCCAGGTACAACTTAACGAATTCGATTCGCTTCTTTCTGTTTACGTCACTGATAAGTGTTTTTTTCCTGGTAGATCTGGAAGAATATCTGTGCCAGTTTAATGTTTCTTGACTGTATGAGAACCTACCACTGTTCTATAATCTCTACGTAGTATTATTTGAATTTGTGTGCTAGATATTTTTGGATCGTTGCGTATGGTACGCATTACTACCCTTTCCATCTTCTCACTCAGAGCACGAGAACCGCCAGTTCGTTTTATATATTCAATATTTCCATTTTTTTTTCATATATTTCTACAATATATTGAATTGTGGATTTCGATTTTTTTGGCTATTTTGCGATTGCCGAAAGCGATTGCCCCTCCAAGTGCATATTAATTACAACTTCTCGGAAGTGAGCACTGGTTTGTTTTCTTGTATATACTTATCACAGTAACTAAAACAATTCACAGTTTAAAAATACACCATCATCAAAGCTTTAACGTTGAATAGTATAATGAGCGAAATTATGACATAAATCATCGAAAACTAAAGAAGGATTTACGTGTCGCCATAATTACCGTACGATGAATTTGTTCGTATACAAATGCATGTATGAATGATTTTGTTTGGTTCAAAATGCAAGTGACAAATTCACTTTTTTGGATCGTACGAAGAATTAATTCGTTGAGTGTATATTAATACTATCATGCTCTGTGAGATCAGTCGACAAAAATTTTGATTTTGAAATTTAACATTAGTACTTTAACGCAAAAAATATTTTAAAAAAGTTTATTAAACGTGGCGAAATTCAAATTTTTTTGTCGATTATATTTGTCATTGAGAGCGGTTGTCGAGTGGTGTTGCATGTAAATATTAAAATGCTTTGTACTAAAAATTATGTATGTAAAAATCTCAATCTAATATGTGTTGAAATAAACGGGATTGAGGATTATTGTTTGAATACTATAGTTACGCTGAATAGGCGCATTTTCATTAAAAGATAAAACAACAAGAAAAGATTATTGGATTTTAGTGGAAATACAGTCCATAAAAAACATAGTCATAGTCGAAGACAATTCATGGTCCAGCTCGAGCCAGATATTTATAGTAGCAATCTGGTGGAATTTGTTTGATTTGGTTTGGAGAAGAAAAGTTTAATCTATAAAAGAAGACGTCCATATTTGGTCCACTACAATGGAAATAGTTGGAATTTAAAATAGGCATTTTGGATACTTGATCATTTTGTAGTTTGATTCATCAATTTCAATATTTTTTGGCAACAAAAGTAAAGGTATTTAGTTTTGAGATATATAGATATTGAGCTTTTGTGTGTAATAATATAATTTGGCAAAAATGGCAACAATTGAATCATGGAAAGTTAAAAGAGCAACCGTTAAGAGGAAACTCACGTTGCAATTAAAGTTTATAAAAAATCCTGATGAAATAGGAAATTTAAGCAAAGCTAGTGCTAGATATGAATATTTAAAGCTTTTGTTAAATGAATATTCTGAAATTTATTCTGGGCTTTGTTCATCGGTTGACGATCCCGAGTTCGAAAAAAATGAGGAGGAATTTAATACGGATTTCGAATCATTCGAGCGTGAATTTTATGATGTAAAGGGTAAATTTGAAGTGATTTTTATATTAATGTATTAATAAAGTAGTGAGTAATATAGGTGATAAATTAGGTTTGGGTGATGATGCGGCTTCAGGGAATGGTGACAGTGCAGGTGGTCTTTTTTCTTAGGGAAAATTGCCAGAGATTAGAATACCCGTATTTGATGGAAAATTAGATGACTGGTTAAGATTTCGTGATTCTGTTGAGAAAATCATTATAGATAATCATCAAATAAATTCAAAGATACAAAAAATGTGGTATTTAGATATGTTTGTTGTTGAAAAGGCCAAAGATATTATTGATAAAATCGATTTTTCAGATGATGGCTTTGATATCGCCTGGAAAGCTTTGGTAGATAGATTCGATGATACCCATGCTTTGGTAGAGAAACACATTAGTGAATTATTTAAATTACAGTACGTCAATAAATCATCTGGTACAGATATGCAAAATCTGATTGATCGCACAGAGCTGAATTTGCGTGCATTACAAAAACTAAAGCAGAATGTTGATCAGTGGGATATGATGATAGTTCATATTGTTACTTATAGGTTAGATGATGATGTTCGAAAGGCCTGGGAATCCCAACTTGCTAAAAAAAGGCTCCCTACTTGGAAGGAACTTTCTGAATTTTTGCAATCCCGTTGTAGGGCTTTGAATGTAGTGGAAAATAATCGTCGTTCCAATAGACCTAAACAAAATATGGTGGGTCAAGGACAAATGTCTAAATCTTCTAAACCTTTCGTGTCGGTTTCAAGGCCAAATGAAGTAAATATAAAAATGGTTTGTTCGATGTGTAGTGGTAATCATTATTTAGAAAATTGTGTTCAGTTTATGAATTTACGTCCTGAGGAAAGGTATGGAAAAATAAGATCTTTAGGTAGATGTTTGAATTGTTTGAGCGACAGTCATTTAGTTAGAACTTGTCAAGCAAAAAAATGTGAAATTTGTGATTATAAACGTCACACATTACTTCATATGAGAATTGATAGTCGAAATCACAAAACGTCAAACGAAACCAATAGAAAACACCCTAGTAGTAGTACGGATAATAATAGAGATGTCGATAGTACAAAGGCTGATTCTGCTCAAAATAGAAAAATAAATTTATAAATTAAATAAAATATAAATTTGTGCAAAGAAATTGTGCACAAACATGTCGTTTTAACCACTGCTATGATTTTGATAAAAGATTCTAATCAGAAGTATATTCAATGTAGAGCTCTCTTGGATTCAGCCTCTCATAACAATTTTATATCTATGGACTTGGTCAAAAAATTGCGAATTAAAGTTGAAAGGATAATAACACTGTATGTGGTATTAATGGTACAAAAACTGATGTTTGTAATAGAGTAGAAGCATCAATTCATTCTCGCGTTGATAATTATTGTAAGAATTTGAGACTCCTGGTAGCATCTGAGATCAGCAATGGATTGCCCTATCAGTATATCAATATTTCCAGATAGTCCGTTCCATCTAATTTAGTATTGACCGACCCAGATTTCAATATACCTGGACCTGTAGATATATTATTAGGAAGTGAAGTATTTTGGGAAATTTTGAAAGATAGTCGTTTAGAATTGTCAAAGGAGCTCCCAGTGTTTCGTAATACGAGATTTAGTTGGGTAATTGGTGGACAGTTGGAAAGTAGTTCAGACAACAAGAATTTCTTTTTGACATCAGAACCGAAAACAACGGATACTGGGTTGGATAGTTTGTTAGAAAAGTTTTGCGATATGGAGTCCTGCTATAATGATAAGAATAAAATTCGTGCAGCTGAGGAATTAGCATGTGAGCAGCATTTTGGTGACACTCACAAGAGAGATATAGACGGTACATTTATTGTACAACTACCGTTTAAAATGGATAGAAGCTTGTTGGGTAATTCTTCTAATATGGCTTTTCATAGATTCATTATTTTGGAAAGAAGATTAAATAAAAATTTGGAATTGAAAATGCAATATATCGAGTTCATGAGAGAATATGAGTCAATCTGACATATGAGGCTTTGTACTGAAGTGGATGGTCCGGGTTATTTTATACCTCATTTGGCTGTATTACGTCCTGGTAGTTCCACAACTAAGTATCGAGTTGTTTTTGATGCTTCGGCGAAGTCTTCGTCTCAGTACTCGTTGAACGATTTGTTAATGGTAGGTGCTTTAGTTCAGGAGGATTTATTTTCAATTGTGTTGAGATTCAGGAAGCATGACATTGCTTTCTCAAGTGATATCGAAAAATGTACAGGATGGTGAAGTTGGAGCAATCTCATACAAGGTTTCGTAGAATTTATTGGCGAGAGAGTTCCAGTGATGAGTTGAGGATTTACGAGTTGCAGACCGTAACTTATGGAACGGCATCTGCGCCTTACTTATCAACTCGTGTTATCCAACAGTTATAGCTGTAGATGAATCAGTAAATTGCCCAATAGCGTCAAATATTTCAAGGACTGATTTTTATGTAGACGATTTACTTTCGGATTGTCAAACATTAGAGGAAGGTATTTCAATGTATGACGAATTAACTAAAATGTTTTCGTCAGCAGGGATGAGATTAAGAAAGTGGTATTCAAATTCTAAGGAATTATTAAATCATATTCCAATGGAAAATCGAGGAGATCCCAGTGAATTGGATGTCAACAATACAATTAAAACTTAGGGCTTACGCTGGTCACCCTTATGTGATGAATTCACATTTTTGGTTCAGCCATTGGATGACAATAACATAATTACAAAAAGATCGGTATTGTCTGATATTAGTAGATTGTTTGATCCATTAGGACTATTGGGGCCAGTAATTTTAAGTGCGAAAATTCTTATTCAGAGATTATGGATGGAAAAACTAGATTGGGATGCTAACATACCGGAGAACTTAAAGGCAGATTGGATTTATTTTAGAGATAGTTTGGAATGTTTGAATAATTTGAGATTGAACCGATGTGTCATTCCAGAAAATGTTAGTGATATAGAAGTACACGGTTTTAGTAATGCGTCGCAAAAAGCATATGGCGCCTGTGTATATCTTCGTTGCAAAAATAGTGATGGTAGTTTAGTTATGAATCTCCTATGTAGTAAGTCTAGAGTAGCTCCTTTAAAAGTGATCTCTTTGCCGAGGTTAGAATTGACTGCAATATTGCTCCTTGTCAATTTAGTTCAGAATATAGTGGAGTCTCTCAAGATAAATGTTGGAAAGATTGTTTTGTGGTCTGATTCGACTATTGTTTTGTCCTGGTTAAAGATTCCACCCCACAATTTGAAAACATACGTGGCCAATAGGGTTAGCGAGATTTTGGATGGTAGTAAACATATTAAACATATGAGATTCAGACACATCGCTGTGAAATCAAATCCTGCAGACTTGGTGTGCAGCGGTGCGCCAGAAGTACTGGATAGTTAATGGCAAGGATGCAGTTAGGCGAGTCATTAGAAGCTGTGTCTCTTGTTTCAAGTTTAGACCAAAGTTAGAGGAACAAATCATGGCATCGTTGCCCCCAGATCGTTTGAATGCTGCCAGACCATTTAATATAGTCGGAGTTGACTTTTGTGGTCCTTTTCTAGTCAAATATAAGGGACAGCGAAAAGATACGCAAAACAAAGTTTATATTTGCATATTCGTTTGCTTCGTCACTAAGGCCGTTCATTTGGAATTGGTCGAGGACGCAACGAGCAAATCTTTCATCGAATGTTTGAAACGATTTTTTTCAAGACGAGGACGAAGTGCAATCATTTATAGTGATAACTCCGGAAATTTCGTGGGCGCCAACAGAGGAGTCAAAGAGATGGAAAATTTAGTTCGTGGATCAAACATAGACTTGCAAGCATTTTATTCAAATGAAGGCATCAAGTGGAAATACATTCCGCCTAGATCGCCACACTTCGGAGGCATCTGGGAGGCAGCAGTTCGGATGTTTAAATCTCACATGAAAAAATTAGTTGGAGTTCAAGTATTGACCTTGGAGCAGTTAACAACATTTGCTATAGAGATAGAGGGAATTCTTAATTCTCGCCCTCTTTCATCACTTTCTAGTGATCCACGTGATCTAGAGCCACAAACACCTTGGCATTTCACAAAAGGGGGTCCAAATAATACAGTTTTAGAGGTGGATGTCACAAACTTATCAAGTAATAGGCTAGCGTATTTGAATCAAAAAACTCAGTTGGTGCAGCATTTCTGGAAAAGGTTTTCCAGAGAATATTTGCACACTCTATATAACTCTGTATACATTTTGAATTAATAGTTGGTAAGGCTTAACCTTTCCAAGGCGGGGAGAATGTCGAGTGGTGTTGCATGTAAATATTAAAATGCTTTGTACTAAAAATTATGTATGTAAAAATCTCAATCTAATATGTGTTGAAATAAACGGGATTGAGGATTATTGTTTGAATACTATAGTTACGCTGAATAGGCGCATTTTCATTAAAAGATAAAACAACAAGAAAAGATTATTGGATTTTAGTGGAAATACAGTCCATAAAAAACATAGTCAAAGTCGAAGACAATTTAGCGGTGTTTTGAGAAATATGTCTGAAAATGAAGAGACGTCTGATAGCGAGGTTGCAAACCCACAACGTAATGAAAATGTTGGGAGAAGATGTTTCTTGGCCTATCTTTTAAATAATTTTGATGCAGCGACATGTATGCCATTTTTTATTTCAGCTTAAAACAATCTTTACTAACACAATACAAAGAGGCATTCAAGAAAAAGTCAAGGAAATTTTCAAATTTTTGTTTAATTGTATCAAAATTTTTTTTATATTGGTCTGGAGCTACATGCATGCCATTTTTGTAATTAACAAGAAATAATATTTTTTAATGAAATACAAAACGGTACGCAAAACAAAGTCACATAAATTTGCACAGATTTTTTGTGCAACTTTCGTCATGCATGCCTCTATTTTGCAAAATCAATAAATTATACAAATTAAGGATCCTTCAATTGGCATGCAGTTTGAAATGACGTACTAAATGTTTACAGTACTAAATGTTTACAGAGTTTGGCCGACATTTTTCACCCTTGGTCATAAGAGGGGTGAATGCCAATTTTCCCAGAGTGTTTTTGTGATTAGAACTTTAATTCTTTACATCGGAATGCAATTCGAAAACTTCATTTTTACGTAACTCTTTGAGCCCTTTCGGCCGCTGCGAGTTGCATGCCTTCAATTATTAGAGCTTCAATTTATTTGTACAACATTATGTTATAAGGGCAGGCAGTATAATATCACGGAAAAACACTAAAATTCTTCACAAAAAGAAAAACGATTTTCCTTATGGCCGGAAAGCGTGCAGCGGCCAAGAACGCTTCTATCTTTCATATCTTAATATTAATTATCAATCTTTAAAAAGGCATGCGGTATAAAATGGGAGAACATCACCTGTCACCATCTCCTAGTCTAAAATATGATTTTCGATTTTCAATTTGAACCATTTATTTGGTGTCATTTATTAACGAATTATATAATTTTTTAACTCGAGAATTACACAAAAATTTGTAATTTGAAATAAAACACTCAAAAAAATTATTAAAAAATTTGGAATTATAAAAATTTCGTATCTTAAATTTAATTCTAAAACAAATGGTTTACTACTATACATATAGGTTTTACATTTCAAATTCAACTTTGTGGCACTGCAAATCTAACCTTTCACAATTCAAACTCAACCTTTTGCAAATTATATTTATTAAAACAAATTTTATTTCTTGATCAACCCTGACAATACAACAGTAATACAAAATTTGTTAATTTTGTTCAAAAAAAAAAAAAAATCCACCAGTTCGGAAAAATTTAGCGAAATTCTAGTGGCCAAAAAATTGCCAGTTAGGGATTATAAAGGTCAAAATAGTATTTAAACCCAAACGTTTTAGTAAACTATTCTTAGTTTTGTTATATAAACGAAAAATTAAATAAAATTATTTTATTCATTTGATCAAGTCACTAAGCTTTTTCGCCAACCAAACACCCGAATAAATTTTCCACAATTTGATTTTTAGATATTGTTTCTGCTTTTTTAGTGGGTGGGGAGAATTGGTGGCGAAATAAGGACGAAGGTCAATTTCTGAAGTTTTTTTAGCCGATTCTAAGGTTTGTTCGAAATATGTTAATGAAATGGTTGGTTGAGTTTGTGTTACTTACGTAGATTATTCGATATTTTATAGATTTTTTGAGGCTATTCGATTAAAATTAAAAAGGCGTATAGGATTGGGTTAGGTGAGACTCTTGAAATCCGAGATTTTGAGATGTTTTTGTTAACCCTTTTTATTATCCACTTCTGCCCCCAGAATATGTTTAGCTACCAGTAGACCTTTCCCGTCGCACAGTGAGGCCGATTGCCGAAATGCTGGCCAAAATTCGTAAAATCAAGTAATTGACCTGCATTTCCCTACTCAAGGGTTTTTGGGGTCGCTGATCACGAATCTCTTATTGACAACCCATATGCGTAAAATGCCGTGTATATCATATTACAGATAAGATGTATGTCATTTTCATGGTTTTTAGATATGACGCATATATGATGCATTCTAATTTGGTTTGTTGCGCAATTGGCTCGTTTGGTTCACCTTTCAGCAGATTCGCAATTATTATTTGACCTTAGTAATCAGCACCTAAAAGGTGGGCTCATGAAAGGTTGGATCTGCCTTGAAAAAGTTCTTAATGTGGCTCCAGTTACTTGGTCCAACCACTACATCGGGTTAGCTTCCGGTTATATTCTTGAAGGCCATACATAACCTTGACTTTTACCCTGAAATTTGATGAAAACCTCGGTCTAATGATGAATTCTACAGTAGGCTTCTTTGTTCCAGCTTCTGTTAGTCGCATACCGGCAATGTTGCTTAAATCAGAATCTTTGTTAACCTGAGTTTATTTGCCACTTCTGCAGTAATGAAACTGGCTTGGGAGCTTGGATCGATCGGAATCCGAACTAAATTTTTAACGTCAGTAGTTTTCTTGACCACAGCGGTTGCCAGTAAGATAACAAATTGTACGGATTTGGAGGTTGTCTGCAAGGCTGTCTTGGCTTTTGCTTCAGGCTTCTTTAATGGCTCCTTTTGAATGTCGTGTAGTAGACTATGATTAGCTTCATTACATTTTTTACATTTCTTGCTGCATTATGGCACGTGGTACTTCCTGCATAAAGCTTTCAGCTTTACAGTTGATGTTCTCTCCAAACCTGACAAATCTTGGAATTTTTTACAGCCGGTAATTGATCTCCACTTCTTTGAGCATAGCTTGGAGATGGATTAGTCATTACAAGATATGTGGTCCTCTTAGAATTGGTATATGGTGGATCCTTTTCTTGATTGTAGCCACAAATTGGAACCTTGTTTTCAAAAAGTCAACGAAACTTAGCACAAGTCTCTCTATCTAATTTCTTTTATAAAATGCCTGTCACTAAGACACTCTAATGTTTTGTTTGGATGCCTAAATTATTTATTGTGTTTAGGCATTCTATTTCTGAACTTTTGTGTGTTGTTCCTCTAATGTGACCTTAATCCAAATCCATAGCCCGCTAACACGACAAATAATGGCTTACCACCACCTAAATTTTTGAATGCGGTCATTTCACGCATTTAGAAGAAGGATGAGGTTTCTAAATAAAGTTTTAAACATATTGTATTGCATGATTATTTCTTTATTTCTAAAAATAACAACATATTTACAAATGTTAAATTGTTAGTCTTATTTTATGAATTATTCAAGAAATTTTGCTTATAAAATGTGTCGGTAATGCAGAATATTTTTTTTTGCTGAAACTGTCTGCTAGCTTCAGTAACATTTCACCATCTTGCTTATTGTGTTAAAAACGTCCCAGCCCAAATTAAAAAATATGGTCGTTCTATGTGGTTGGAAAGTTAGCAGGATGTATGGATTATATTGGAGGCTTATTGAAGACTTATAGAGAACTTTGGAAATTCGAAAATTCAAAATAAATTTAAAATTGGTTTAAGTTAATCCTCTAGAGCCATGTTTCCCAAAGTGGAGTCTATGCCCACAGAGGCAATTCGATTATTAAGGGGGAGGGAGGGGGGCAATTATTGTAGATTTCCGGGGCTGACTATAGCGTTAAGTACTTTGATTGGCATCAAAGATTTTCGATATTTTTGAGATACGACGTCTGCAAATTATTTTTCAGAGAAAGATGCTTTTGTGTGCTTTTAAATTGCTTTGCATTGGGTTTTTTTATTACAGATTGCTAGTGACTTATTGATTTTTTAAGATTATTCTAAAATTTTAATTTTATTCGAGATCTTCGTAAAAATTTGAAATTATTCCAGAATATCAAGATTATTGAACTTTTCGAGATTATTCGAGCGTAATCGAGTTTATCTCACTGAGTTTTATGTAACAGATATTATTAAGGATTTTATATACTTCTCGACATTTTCTTTTCATTTTTCTCGAGATTTTTGGAATTATGGAGATTTTTGGATTTAAATAATTTCATAAACACAATCAGACGTGGTACCGATCAGACGTGTTTTTGATTTCGGTGCAATCGTAATTTAATTTAATTTTAATTTAATTATATTGAATAGTTTCTGTGTTTTTGTGTTTAACTCTGAATCTATAAATAATCAGTGTACTATAAGACGTTTTATAGTTTTAGTGATAATGGATAAGATGTGTTTTGAATGTGGTTGTGCTACAAAAGAACTGTACCAAGTGTTTTGGCATCAAAAGCAAAACTACCTTCGATTTAATTTGTCAACTAAAAAATCTTCGTTATATTTGTGATGATTGTGATGATCTGCTTAAAGTCCAAATGGATTTATTTTCAAAGATCACAGATTCTTTCAATGTTATTAACACAAACATTCATAACCTCCAAAGTGATCTAATTTCCATGCGTTCAAAATTATCCAATATTAAAAATCGTCATAATAGCGGTACTTCCAAGTCTATAAATAAAACTAGTAATATTAAAGCAAAGGACATCACGAATGTAAGTGTGGGTGTTTCTCAATCTATTCAACAACTAACCAATAGCGGTGGGTGCAATGGTAGTCATATAAATATTAATAATAAAGTTAATGATAATGATGGTACCGTAGCTCAGATTCAGTCTGAACTAACTACAAATTTATTACCGATGATAATGACTAATAATGATTGTATGAATCAAACTAAAACTAAAACCTCAAATATAAAAATGTGCAAAAATATTTCACCGGTAATTTCATCGAAACATTCGATGATTTATAATAATAATGTGGCTTTCCAAAACAAAAAGTTGAAACCTGATGTCATAATTGGTATTGGTAGTAATATAACATCTATTGAAGCTATTCCACCACGTAAATGGATTTTTGTGTCGAGACTTAAACCTACCATTACTGACAGTGAATTCACTGAGTTTGTGAAAAATAATTTTCAAATCTCGGATGCTACTTGTGTACGGATCAATAAAGATTCGCAGAATGAAGTAGGAGAGCCTTATATTTCGTATAAAATAAGTGTCCCATTTGAATCCTTTGAGATTATTATGAATGCTGATTTATGGCCGGAACATGTACTTATCAAGGAATTCAACTTCAATCAAAATAGAAGAAATTTTCGGGGAGGTCGGCGGCTCCCTCAACGAGGGCCTTAAGCACAAACATATCAACACCTAATAGTATTGATTTAAGAAACAATTTTATATATTTTCAAAATGTTCGCGATATTGTCTCTAAATCCGCTGAGTTCTATCGCTTTGATGTCGCTTCTATGTATCCCGTTTACGTGACTGTAGAGACCAATTAAAATCCGAATATATATAGTTCCGAGTATTTTCCGAGAGACTGTATTGTATACAGCTGTGACCGCTCGGCACTATCTAGTGTCAAATCAAGTGGAGGAGGTGTATTGATGACAGTTCATTCATCTATTGTAAGTGTGGCAGTTGACAGTGATTAAACAATTGAACTTTTATGCATCAAGTTAAATATATTTAAGAAAAATATTTTCATTATTGGCCTTTACATTCCACCGAGGTGTTCGTCTGAAGTTTATACGATATATACAAACTGTTTGAATAAAATAATTTATAAACTCAACTTAGTTGACAACGTGCTGATAGTTGGCGATTTCAACTTGCCAAAGGTTGAATGGCTGGTAGATGACGACGTAAACTGCGTCATTCCGTACAATGTTAAGTCGGAGGCTGAATCAATATGTATTGATTCCATTTTGTCATTTGGTCTCGTTCAGATAAATAACCTTTCTAACTATAATGGTAAATTTCTGGACTGGTTTTTTGCTAACTCTGCCAATCTATTTATGATAAAGTTGGCACCAGTTCCGTATATCATCAACGATGTCAACCACAAATCTATGGAAATCAATTTAAATGTATCAGAGTTTTTGGTGTCTAATTTTAATACTAATAATTGTAATTCTATTAAATCTTATGATTTTAGGCGTGCTGATAATGATGGTCTGATTTCTTATTTCAAATCACTAGAGTGGGGTTCGTTCAATGATGTTACTAGTAATAAATCTGGGGATATTGCTCACTTATTTGCTTCATTTTTTCAAAATATATATATAGTCGTACTGATATTGATAATGACAAATATGTTAGTGCAGAAGGTAGTTGTACCAACTCTTGTTTGTACACACCTCACATATCTCCAGAGGATATCGTTAAATCCCTCCATTTGTTTAAGGATGGATGTGGCCCAGATGGTATTCCTTCATACTTTCTTAAAAATTTTAGTAATGAAATGGCTCTGCCTTTGTCAATTTTATTTAATGATTCACCTTTAAAAGGTGTTTTTCCGGTTGCCTGGAATTCGTCTCATATTGTACCGATATTTAAATCTGGTAATAGGAGTGATGTTTCTAATTACAGGGGTATTTCGTTATTGTCAGCCATTCCTAAATTATTTGAGTCAATTGTGTGTGATTATATGTTTTTTGGACTAAAGTCGTTTATTGTAGATGAGCAACATGGTTTTTTCCGTGGGCGTTCTGCTGTGTCAAATTTAGTGGAGTTTGCGAAACATGCCACGGAGGTGATTGAGAGTAATGCTCAACTGAATGTCATTTACACCGAATTCAGTAAGGCGTTTGACTCAATCATCACTTTATTGTTTTGCAACAATTAAAATCCTTCGGAATAATTGATAATTTAATCAAATGGATTGAGTCGTACCTCACTGGGCGGGTACAGTCTGTAGCAATTAACAACAGATTTTCTAAACCAATTTATGTTTATTCTGGAGTACCTCAGGGCTCACGTTTCGGTCAACTTATTTTCATATTATTTGTAAATGATATCACAAAAAGCATAAAATTTTCCCGATGGCTAATATATGCTGATGACCTAAAAATATTTTCTCCTTTTCGTAGTCTATCTGATGCAGTTAAATAACAAATGGATATAGACGGGGTAATCTCTTGGTGTAAGAATAATTTATTACATTTGAATGTAGCTAAATGCAAAATGGTGACGTTTACACGTTCATCTTCGCATCTTATTTATAATTACAACATTCCAAATAACACTTTGAATCGTGTTAACGAAATAAGGGATCTTGAAATTATATTCACTTCTACATTATCATTTAATCGTTATTTTGACATGATATGTGTGCCAAAGCCAATTCTATGTTGTGATTTTTAAAACGTAGTATGAAAGAGTTTAATAATCCTAAAGTTTTTGTTTGCATGTATCAATCTCTTGTACGGTCACAGCTCGAATATGCATCATGCGTATGGTCTCCACGTTATAATGATCACATAAGCAGAATTGAATCAATACAAAAATCTTTTCTCATTTTTTATGCATATAAAACTGGGGAGTTTGACCGTCGATTACTTTGGTGGGAAAATGTTAGGAACCTACCTTCATATGTAGATAGATGTAAATCTTTGAAAATTGAGCCACTTGAAATTCGTCATCAGCATGCTAGAGCTATTTTTATTCCCGATTTACTTAACGGTAATATTTTGAGTGCGTACTTGTTAATGAACCTGAAATTGTATGCTCCTTGAAAATTGATTTTCATTTATATGTTGAAACTTTATAACAAACTTAGCATATTTTGCGACTTTATCATGACGAAAGTAGAAATCAGACAATCATTGAAAAAAATTATTTCAGTTATTATTTGTGCTTTTAATAATTGAATTTTTTGAAAAAATTGTATTTTTTGTTATTATTAGTCAAAATTGTACTGGAGCTTATGGTTCCGAATAAATTTTTCTTTTTTAAAATAAAATAAAATAAATAGCGCGAAATTGCTTGGCACCCAAGATTTTGGAAAATATCGATATCATTCAATATTTTCGATACTCTTCATGCGATGTCTGCATAATATTGTTCAGATTATTCGAGATTTTTAGCGATATTTTGATTTTTTAAGATTACCTCGGGATCCAGAGTTTATTCGAATTTTACGGGAAATTCGAAATTTTTTGTAGAATTACGATATTTTTCTAGAGTTGCTTCTTATTACAGAATTAATGATCTATTTAATGGTATTTCAAGTTATTAAAAGTCACGTTAAGTTTGGAAGATATTGATTTACATATAGGTGACATTTTTTGAAAATATTTGAGATTATGCGAGTTCCTTCAAATAATTTGTGATTATTCTGTATATTGTGAATTAGAATGGGCGAATTGGGTTGGTTGGTATATCGACATTATTCCATATTTTCGAGATTAACATTGAAAATAATTCGAAATCTCTGAGATTTTCTAGATTACCTGTTCGTTGATGTTACAGTTAATTAAAAACTTATTATTCTTCGAGATTTTTTGTAATTTTGCAGATTCGAGGAGATTTTTTGATATTATTAAAAATTATTCGAAATTATTTTATAGTTTACTATAGGATTCAGTATACATAGTTGCTTTATGTTGAGTTGTATTAGGATCTGTAATATGATCATCTTACAGTGTTCTTGGTTGTTTGCAGGTAATGTTTAGATATTATGAACACAAACAGGTAGGTAACAGTAATATGTTTTGTACTTTGGGACAATATTGCTTTTGAATAGTATAGATCATGAATCTTCAAAACATTTAGCTAATTTAGCATTTATTCAGCTTCCTCAAGAAGTTGTTGGTGAAATTAAATAAAAATATATGCTTAGCGCTTTGTTGAACTGAATTTTGTGACGCTTGCAATTTATACATTGCTTTACTAGTACTAACGAAATTTTATTTTTATTCGTTCACTTTGAAAGTTTTCGATTTTACAGGTATAAAATATTAAATCGAATTTTCTTCGATACCTACATTTAAAATGGTGATTTAACTGAATTTCATTAGAAACCGGTCATTTGTTTTGTCGGTCAGCTGTCCGACCGGTGACAGCTTATTTCTGTGAAAATCAATCGATCTAAATCAATGGGCTGGTCTTTGTATTTAAACAATCATTTTATAGCAACCGTGCTCCAATGCCTCAAATCTGTAGCAATTTCTGAATTTCTTTTGAAAGTGGCGTTTACATTTGACACTATTTTTAAAAAAAATTGAGTTTCTTAATTATCTTCAATTTCTTTGCAACAACTAAATATTATTTTGCTGTGTAAAGTTTTTTCTAATTTAAAACATGATTACATTTAATTAAACAGCACGTTCACAACCCTATACGCTCTACCTGTAACCAACAATCAGGAAATAATTACACTATTTATACGTAATTATCGTAAAATTCACAGTATTTGCTTACAAAACAACCATAAAACCACACATATTTTATCTATCTCTATATATTATACCATTTAGTTGTAAAAGGTAAACATATCTAATTGAAATACATATAACAATAATAATAAAAACGAAAATAAAACCAATTTGCAAACACCTTCAACTTCACCTATATAATTATAAATAAATTGAAATTTAATATCGATAAATCAACACTTGTGAATTATAATTAAAAATGAAATATATAAATTAATTATTGTTGAGCAGCTATAACACACGCAAAAATAACAAAACGTTCATTTGCAATGCATTTCTATGAATGAATAAATGTAAAATAGCAAAATGATGATAAAATACCATTTTTAGTGTTATTAGAGGTTGTAGGTTTTTGTAATACATTTTTCAAAATTAATTTTTTTTTTCTACCACATTCTGACAAAACTCATAAACATTTTATTTATTTGAATTAATTTAATTATAGGTTTTAATTTTTTTGTATACAATGAATTTGAATAAAATTATTGTTTTTTGTTTTGATTTAATTCGAGGGTGTATCAAATCAAGGTAGTGCAATGGGTGCTAAAATTTATTTAATGTATAACTTACCTTTGAACAAAGGACATATTTGTCCAAGTGCACCGATAGGACCTCGCCCAGTGTATTGTCCAATGGCTAATTCCATAAATAACATTGGCATTCCACATATTACTAATATTATAAAATAAGGTACTAAAAACACTCCTGCAAATTAAAAAAAAAGAAACAAAATAAGAATATTATCATATCAGTACTTAATATAATATCAACATCGTTAATTTACTTATCAAACAAGACGAAAAAAAAAAAACGGAAGCATGAAATATAAAAGAACAATAGTTAACTGAATAATAATTTAATCCAAAAATGTGATATCGTCATATAGTCAAATCTAATATCACTTAATAAAACTAAATTTGGTTGTAGGATGTACCTCACAATATTAAAAACAAAATTATCTTAGATGAGCTCGCATAAAAATATTGCTATGTAGCAACAATATTACTTTGTCTCAATGTCTTAATATTCAACTGTATACAGTGGTGGAAAAATTGAAGTGATGGAAACAAAGTCGAATGTTCTATCGAACCAATATAATAATTGTGAAAAATTCTGAACTCTATATGCGGGATGCAGCATGTGATCTTGCAAATGTCAAGGGCAAAATTACACAGTAAACCATATACTAGTTACTTAAAAATTGGTTAATAAACAATTCCGAATAAAATAAAATTGACGATTTTTTTAGTAAACGCACATTTCCTAATAAAAATTACAAAAAAATGTTTACTCGCGCCAACTTTTCAATATGGCACCGATTTAACCATCGGAAATGTGCGTTTGCTAAAAAAATTGTCAATTATATTATATTCGGAATTTTTTATTTTATTAACTAGTTTTTAAGTGACTAATCTTTGTTTTACCATGTAATTTAAGATAAATCAGTGAATCACTTTTAACTCGTAAGAGTAAAATTGCGATTCATCTGAATAGGCCATTAGAGCGAGCCACGCTAGGCGCGCAGTTGTATTTGCAAAATGACAAATTCCGTTGTCACAATATAAATGTACTTGAGGTTGGAAATAACTTTCAAGTAACAAAAATGAGGTGACACACGATAATCTTTTACGAATGGGGAATTATGAGATATCTACTTATCTAAAGGAAATTTCTTAACAATTTTTATTTATTTTTTATTGTTTTTTGGGCCTCCCAATTTATGAAACAAAACTTAAATATAAAGTTTGAGTTACGTTGGGTAAACCATCTCAACTAAAGGGAGGGTACAGGCAGATCGACAGATACAACTTCAAAACCCAATTTTTCGAACTCAGGGGACTCCAAAACGGTTAGATTCCCCAAAAATCTCAAGGTCGAAAATTTTCATGATTACTAAATTTTAGTTTACTAACGTAGAAGAATAATAAGTCTCAACCATTTTTGCGTACTTGCTAGGCGAAATAATTAAAAATAAAAATTGGAATTATTTCATTTCTGAACTTGGTGAAATATTTGCAATTGAAATAAGACTCAAAAATTTATTGTTGGAAGTGGATCATAATTTGATTAGATTTTATTTTGATGTTGTGAGAGAATTGGCAATTACCGATAAGTAGAGAATTTTAGTGTAAAATACTGTAGTTCTTGATTACAATATCATCCATAAAGAAACTAAACATCATTAAATTGAGTGCTATTTCCTCACTACGGTTCAACATAATTCTATCCCATTACATTTGTGATTCAAAACAAACTGATCTATTCCTAATTTGGCGGGAAATTTTCAAAAATCAACTGCTCACATCAATCAATAGAAAGTGGTGGATTTTCTAAAAGATCTTTTGATTGAGCCCTCAGAAAAGACAATAAACGTACCAAATCGAATAGGGACGGACATCGGCAAAAAAAGTGACTAAGTTCAGATTGTAATAAAATTGACATAAGTTTGATCAAATTAATTTTACTTTAATTTGTCTGCGGGACTGTTTACCAGAAGTACCAAAACTCGGACGTACTTCCAAAACCTCCTTACAACAATGAATACGAAATATGAGCATTTTGGTACCCAACCTGCACTGACTTTTGCCATATACCGAGATGATCACGTACTATTAATCTGGCTGTTGTTTTGAATATCTTGAACATTGTGAGAATTTCTTTTAATTTTATTCGAGCATCTTCTGCGTGTTTAAATAATGGTTGTAAAACAAACACATTTGGCGAGAAAAACATACCCTTTCTTCAACACTGCACCCGCTCACAAGTCAACAATGGTGATTGTGCATCAATTACACTTTGAATTGCTTCTCCATTCACTGTATTCTCCAGATTTGGCATCAAGCGATTATTTTCTGTTTCCAAAATTAAAAAGATGGCTGAATGAAAAGAGATTTGCGTCGAATGACGAAGTAATAGCTGATTCAAACACATATTTTGTAGTGTTTGAAAAATCACTTCGATAAGAGATTATATTGAAGATTCAAATTTATTATCAATTGCGTTTTACTAGGAAGCTTTTCAGCCAATGTTACAAACATGAACATTTCTGTTTATGTCTAAAAATGAACGGGAATCAAAATAAAACTAAGGAAATTTTTCTGTCTCATTCTACGAGCTAAAAATTCTCCCCATGAACTGTCAGATTAAATGAGTGGCGAGTTAATTGCTGAATTAATTGATTTAGAATACGTTGAGGTATTAGCCTAAAACTTTTTTTTTGCCTCAGGTAATAAATCCTCAATAAAATGATGCATTTTCATCCAAACCATAAATGAAATAATCCCCTAATACTATTATGGAGATTGAAACTTTCTAAAATGAAATTAATCTCTGGAAATTGGGTTATTTATTATACCGCGACATTTGGCGATTTTGTTCATATGCTGAGTTTCGAACTTATTTCGTTATGAAAGCATTCTCCAAATGTCGGACACAACAATTATTTCACTGTTAAATTTTCTGGAACATGAAAATTTCAAGGTTCCTCCCTTCTAATTTTAAAATTAAATCTCCTATTTTCAGAATATAACTTTTTGAAGTAGTCAAAAAATCTGGAGTTTATTTCACTTCTACTTTGGGGATTTTTGACTCATGCATCCCTTCCTCATATAATATCGGAATACTATATATCCAAGTTTAAGGGAAAACAAGTGAAATGAAAGTAATCACTATCAGAAACAGTAAAGTATCACAGTCTTATGTAAAAACATTGTTACAACCAAATTGATCAGGTGGTCGACTAAATTATTATGAAATAAGGGCCCTGGAAATGGTTCAGAGTAATATTTGACTAAAAATTACTAAAGCATACAGATACAGTGGCCTAATTATAAGAAATATTTTCTCACAAGACAGATGCAGAGAATTTGTCAATAAAGGGTCGTGTTAATTTACGATATTAACAAGCAAGCAGATATGTTAAAAGATTACCAATAAAATAAGAAGCTATAAGGGAAAAATCAGAGTACTTTGTGAGATGAATATGTTAAGAGATTATAATTTTAGACGCAGGAATTAAAGAATAACTGATTATTTCGTATTTATCTCTCATAGAAATTCGTAGATATGTATTTCTAATGGCTCCTTTTCGAGTTTTTTGTTGTTCAAAAATCCGATACAAACGGATTTAAATTATTTGTTGAGTCGGTTGGGGATTTTTCATTAACGATGCTTAAAAATTAAAAAAATCTAAAATTTTTTGAAATAATGTCGAAAAATTCAAAACTGTGCCACTAAAATCCAGGCAAATTATGAGGTATGCAACTAGAAACTCGGCTTTTTTTGGTCAAATTCAAATTTATTGAAAAGATACTTGTTACAAAGATTATTTATCGAAATATTCGCCATTACTATCTATGGTATTTTGCTATTTATGCGGGTAGATGATGAATGCCTTCGCGAACGAGACTTGGTGGTTTCGAAGCCAAATAGTCATCAAACCATTTTCGCATATCTTCAACTTTTGTGAACGTCTTTCAAATATGATGATATCGAACTGAATAAGTGGTAATCAGAGGGAGCCAAGTCTGGAGGCTAAGGAGAAGATGAGTTCCTGCATGCTTCCATGCAGCAATATCACCTTCCGCCTTCCTTGGCCCGTAAATGATCTTTTTTTCTCCAGAACATCACTTAATTTGATCAATTGGACGTGGTTATGTTCAGCTGTAACAGTTTGACCAAGTTTCAGAACCTCGTAGTAAATGGCTTCTTTCCAATCGCAACAGACACACAGTAATACTTTCTTGGCATAAATATTCATTTTTTCAACTGATGTTGATCCCTAGCCTGGATCAACTTATACTTTTCTGCGTTTAGGATTGTCGCACAAAATCCACTTTTCATCACTCGTAATGATTTTGTGCAAAAAATTCTTTCTTTTGTACCGAAAAAGCAAATTCATCCAGATGTCAACTCTTCGGTTTTGGTTTTCTTCGGTGAGTTTAAGAGGAACCCACTTTCCTTTCTTCTGTATCTTTTCCATTGCATGCAATCGAATTGATATTGGTTTCAGTAAAACTTTATGATCTTCGCCTTTCATTTTTTCTCTGCACCTGGACGTTGATCGTTCTCAAGACTAAAATTGTATGATGATTTGAGAGGTTAGCATTAATTTATGTTTGGATTGTGGAAATAATTGATAATATAACAATGGTTTATTTGTATCAATTACAGCTTTCAATACCGGGCCGAAATCGTAATGCTGGTGTTCGGTATTTGTTTCTATAAATACCATCAGTTAACCGATATTGGTAATGAGAGGGATGAGTGAATTCTTAAGAGAGGAAGCTTACCTGGTCACCTTATTGGATCATCGGAATTTTTATAGTTTATTTAGCTTTGTCATTTCGCCATTTTGGAATTTGTTTTTGGTCTGAAAATTTATGTTGGTAATACAATTCAGTTTCTAAATATCAAGAAATTATCCAACATTTTCTTAATCCAATAAAGTATTATGCGTCCCTTCCGATAATTTTGTGCAGTTACCGAATACATGGTTATTGTTTGTCACATGACAAGCATATTGAAGACACAGCCCTGAATTACATTCTAGCCACTAATTTTTTTAATTTTGATAAACTAGAGAAAGTTTCTGAGACTCGACTATAGCTGGTTTAACAGAAATTTCCATGCGATACTGAATCTAGTGTTTTCAAATTTTTTTTTAAAAATTTTACTGCTTCGGGCTAGATTTCTTTCTATTATTCTTGGGTTTCTTAAACAATTTTTTATGTCTCTACTATTCTCTTCAATAGCTCCTTTCCACCTCTATGTCCAATTTGTTCATTGAGAGTATAAATATGAAAACGAATGATCTATTTGAGGCCTCTATCTTCAATTGTCATTATTATTTCAGATGTTGTTAAATAAACGGGGTAAGGTAAATAAGCTAAAAACGAATAACGGAAAACTTAGAAGACGTTTGAAATCCAGAAGAAATTAAATTGATTGAACATAATAATGTCGTTTTTGCAAGATACTGGATTAAATACCCTGAAAGATTAATGTGCGCTGAAAGTTGTACTGATTTTTGGTGCTTTTAAATTTTCTTAATCATCTTCATCTACATAATTTTTTAAATGCGGGTAAGACGTAGCTAATACCGGTGAAGAAGTAACAAAATGCCAAGTTAAAATTAAATGTCATTGACCTGCTTCAATCGTAGAATAAAAGGTACATTTTTTATTTAATCTTCCATTATCTTGCTCTCCGTTATCTAACTCCCTGTACTCGTTTATACAGAACCATTACGATTATTTTACACTTTGAATTTGATTAAGAATAGACATTGATCACATACTGAAAAGTTACGTTGATGAGAGTCAAAAACTTGCTTATAGCAACGATTTTTTCTGTAAAGTTACCACAACAAGTTCCACCCGCGACCGCAATACAACATCACAATTTGGATAGTTATTTTATCGTCGGCGGAATATATCAACTTGGTTCATATGTCATCTTTTTCAATGTAACACAAATCTGATATATTTCCAGAAAAAGTTTTATTGCTATCGGTTTATTCCGCGCATGTATTATGGAGTAATTATACTGCCATTATATTGCGTATGGATATGGAACAAACGAAGTAATTTTTTTTCTCATAATTATCCAAATTACTTTGGTCCATATCCTACAGAATCAAACAGACTTGTAAAAAATGTGTGGATATGGACCGAATGAAAAACTGAAGGTTCTCATAAGTCAGAGCAACCTGAATTTTAAAGAGCTGTAAAGTAAAAAATGGATCTAATATAAGGAAATTAGAGGAACGAGTAAAAGCCAGACTGTTTATATTAAAAAAGATTTTTTCTTGTAAAACAAAGCAAATTCACCAAATATTATAAGACGCTTGAAATTTTGGAGACCTTAATATGAAATTCCCTCCCAAAATGCGATATTAGAAAAATTTGCCCGTTGGCATTGCAATAAAACGAACGATAAGTCTAATAAAAGTTTTTAAGTTTTTTTTCTGCTATTTATTGCACAAATGAATTTTCAAGACATCTTGCTTTGATCAAGAATAAACTTCGAAAATAATGGGTATTTATAAAAATATTGTGTAAAAGCTGCTTTACCTCAATAAATTTGAAAAATTTGAAGCTAAAAAACACAATTTTTACTAATGATTTCTATGGAACTACTAAAAAGGCTCTGTTATCTAGAAGGCTCTGCTATGTAGCAATCCTTTTGTTTAGTCGGTTCCCCCCCCCCCATAAAAACGTGGACCAATACGCCCTATATTAATTAATTTTATGCTGGGCAGGAGCCTCCGAAAAAATTGAAATGAATCAACTGTTTATAGCAAGGAAGTCTTGAATCGCAAAAACATTTTTAAGCTGCGGAAAAGCATCGCTTTGTGTGTTCTAGATATTTGTCAAATAAGGTTCTTTGGGTATGAAGTTTTAACTGTTGTTTAGCAGATTAGTGGCGTTTACACAATGGCACGAAAACGGTAATTAACGAGCTAATCAACACTAAACTAGAAACGATTATTAACGAGCTAATCAACACTACTTGAAATGATAAAATTTGCAGTCCCCTGTCCTGAATTTCTGAATAAGACATACATAATTAGAAAGCCCCCTATTATCATCAATCCTTCCTAAATAGTCAGCATAAGTATCGGGAATTATCTGAAATTCTTATTAATTGGCTTAGTGCAGTATCGCATTCGTTCTGTTTTAGAAGATTTTTGAACAGGTCACGATTTGAGTTTCAATCAATCGAATATGTGAACTCTTAATAATTTCTCTCTTCGTGAAAAATAATTATCTGTCTATAATCCAAAAGAACCTAATATTTCAAATAGAAAGAGTTTGTATATTGCACATAATTCGTTAACATTACAACAATTTTATGTTTTTCATTTTCAACATTTTTTTTTTTGTGTAAACTCCGCTCCATTTTTCTGTTAATTCGTGAAGCTACAATTTTTGGTTAAAGTTGAAAATTACCCGGATTGAACGGTAAATAATAGCAATTAATTGATTTCCCTCGGAATTATACTAAACCCTTTGAACTTTACATAATAAACAGTTACAGATAGACCTAAACTAGGCTATTCAATAAATTAAGAAAAAATAGTCTCGAAAGTCTTGTAGCTTCGGTAGATACCAGCGGAGTATTTAGTTAATTTAAGGATGATTTGAGGATGGGAATTTCAAATGTATTTGGTTGGTTTGGTTTGTTATTTATTCTTAAATATTGTACCTATTATTTTTTCAACCACTGTACTACATATCGCGACATTTCACGCGATTAACAACAATAATAATAATAAACAAACACTTTTAATCATTTTATTTTGTAGCTTTAAAATTTCCATATGTACATAGATTCAAAACATTCAAAAAAGTGTTCATTTTATATAAAAATGTTGTCTATTACAATTATTGTACACACACTAAAATCTAAACGGAATCCGTCAATGATGATAATGGCATTGAATTATGTTAGTAGAGGTTTTATTAATAAAAGTATAAAAGTATAGAATAAAAAACATTTCTGTATTTATGAGACTTACCTCCGCCACTTTTGTAACATAAATATGGAAATCTCCATACATTTCCTAAACCTACTGAATAGCCTATACACGCTAAAACAAATTGCATTTTACTTGCCCAATGCTGGCGCCGTGGTTTTAAGTGATCATAATCTGATTCCTCGGAACCATCATCAATGCTTTCATTATCATATTCTTCTGGTGGACTGAAACGAAATAAAAAAACACAAAAAAAAATTTGAAACAATACTGTATAGGATGTAACGGTTGGCTGATGATGTCTCAGCCACTATTTTAAATTATGTGTTTTATACTATAATAATTAATTAAAACCTCGTTCCGTACCAGCTAAAAAACAATACTAATTGTTAAAAAAACAATTTATTAGCTATTTATATTAAAAAAAAAAAAAAAAAAAATTGGCGTTTTATTAAAATTTTGTTAGTTTAGTAAATATTGCAAAACTGTGAAAAATCAATAAATAATATTTATTATGTTGATTCAAAATCACAAACTATTGAATTGAAAAGTTATATTTGTAAAAAAATTATTTACTTACAAATATTTTGAAAATCAATGATCTGAATATTATTTTAATGTACATACGTACGTACATTCAAAAAAATATAACGATATCATGATAATTAAGAAAATTAGATAATTTAGTTTTATTACCAACAAAATAGTTTATGCTGTTCATATTAACATTTTATATTTATTTATACATATATGTTACAATCTATTTTTTATGTAATCTTGTGTGGTATTTTTTGGACAAATTAAGAATATTTTTAGTTTGTTTAAATTAGTATTAGCATGCTATTTTCTTAATAAATAGAAATGTTAAGTAAAAACATTTAGTTGTTATCTTAAAAATTCATAATCTTTTGGAGTTATTGTCGGAAGCTGTGCCTCTTTAAAATGTGTAGTTATTTTAAAGATTCGTATTAATTAATGCGAATTTTAAGAAGCGGCAGTTAGGAATCCTGTGCACAATCATTTGATATAATCTGTTTAATGAGCAACTAGCAACTGACAAGGATATCGTTTAAGAAAAATCGATAAAAAATGGAAAGTTATTAAAATTTTAATATTGGTCTAATTCGCGAAATTTCCAATATTTAGTTACTTAAATATATATTTTGAAAAACATGAAGTACGTACTATACGCCACGTGATGATTTTTCAAAAAATAAAATTTTCTTACTATAAAAATCAACACAAATTAGATTAACAAAAATATGCTAATGTTTAATACACATAAATGTAGAATGAAGGTAAGTAGGTTTAATAATTTTGTCAATACTAGTACTACGAGTACTGTGAAACTTTCACAAAAGACCACCCTTCGATTAAGACCACCTCTCTCAAAGGCCATTTTGTTGTAAAACATCTTCGTTATTCATTAAAATGTTCTCTTTTAAGAGACCGTCTTCTCGACCTGACCGTGGCCTTTGTGTGTCAGTATTTTGGATAAGAATTGATGCTCTCTAAAAAGACCATAAGCAAAAAAAGATTGAAAGTAAATGCATAAAAGTAGCATTTGCTATGATATCGTTTGCTGAAAAAATTTTTAGCAGTTCTGCTTTTAGCATATGGTATGCTTATTTTTTTTTATTTTATTACCATAATACTTAAAATTCATAAATCTTAAGCAAACGGATGAAATATCGTTTATTTGCAGCTGATCTCCTATTTTACTTGGTATTAATAAATAAATCAGGATTGATAATTTCTTCGACTTGTCTCTTGTAAATTCATCAAACTCATCAGAGTCATCCAAATATTTTGCAATGATATGCAAAATGAAGCAACATACAATTATTTTAGGTGTTTTACGAAGAACAACTCTTACTTTAAAATCTAAGATTAGAAAGCGTCATTTTAATTGCTCGAAACCACGTAAAATTATACTGTCGTGAACGAAACCTGGCCATTAGATTTACAGTTTTTTAAATGTAAGTTGTTACTTCTTTAATAATACGACAAACTGTACTTTAGTGCACACGTACGTGTTGAAACCCTGGATCAGACAAAAAAAAAATCGCATTTTACTTATCAATAGGGCTAACGGCAACACCTTTATTTTCAGACAAATGAACCACAACATAAAATAATCAGGTAACCACTTAACATTACTTTTAAATAAACCGGTATAATTTTTTACATGTTTTCCCCTGTAACGCAGCCATACTTATGATTAAAACGACGAATTATGAAACACTAGCATTTCCTTCTAAACTTTAGTGGATGCTAGTGTTTGTGCGTATCAAATGAAGCAGAAGCTTAGAAAATTTCACAAATTCCAGCAAATGCTAACTTAATGACCAAAAGATAAAAGCAAAAGAAATTGCTTCAGATGTGCATCGTAGCATTTGCATGAAATCTCACGAAAATAGCATAAGCTAGTTATTATGTGTAACAAAAGTAAATACTTTTATTTCATTTTTTTAAGAATTTTTTAACATGTTCATAAAGTTCGAGTATTTATTTGACAGCTACAGCTCAATTTTAAATAATTATTTCATTTTATTGACATGCGCCAACAAGAAAATTCTTATATACCATAAGTTTGAGTAAAAACAATAAAAAATTTGGAATCAAACGAAATATAAATAATCCGGTTTTAACTGTAATTTATTATACAGTTAGTGTTTTATTTATCTTGCATTTTTTTGTCCTCCTTGGAGAGTCTCATAGATATAGAGCTAGTGGCAGAATTTTATAAATGACATGATCACGACGTAGGCGTTGTTAATTTTGATAAACATGTCATAAGGAACGATAATCATACCGTCTGCCAACATGGCGGCACTGCTTTGTCAATTGACTGCATTTCAAATTAGGACATAAGAAAATGGGAAACTACATCATATGACCACGTCTGCCTCTAGGCAAAATGATCAAGCTCACAAAAAAAAGAGAATTCTCGGTGGCCTTTTCAATATTGCATTTATTAATACTAACTTAACAAAATTAAATTATGATATTAAATAACATATGGCGAAAAATACCTCAAATCACATTTTTTAAAAGTCATGTTTTAATTTTATGATTTTTATGTTTTGAATTCAAAAAAAAAAAACAAAACATTATATCTCTAGTTTTTGGTGGTGGTGGTTTTTAAGGTACAGAGTGTCAAATATTTAAAAATTGCATGCATTTGGTTTTGTATTTATTGCTATAGCAAAAAAAAAAAAAATTATCCAAAAATTATAAAATTGGGCTCATTTTAAAGATAAATAAATATGGATTTTAAAGTAATTATAAAAATGGCACCATGTTTAATTTCGTCCTTTTCAAAATAGCCGCTGAAACGTTCTTTTGGAATTTTTTGACATGTGCCTCTTTTTTTTATCTTTTACCCCATTTAGTTCTATTAGACACACTAAAAAATCAGCGCAACATCTTGTTTCGTTTTTTTTTGCAAAATATGTTTAAGTATTTCGATCTACCCTCTTTTTTGGTGAAGTTTTTGAAAACTAATACTCTTGATTTATTTAAAATTTATTATATTACTGATGGTGGGTACAGTAACACTGTATAAAAAAAAACATCATGAATATATATGTATCTAAGCACAAAGAGGATTTCGGTGTCGAATGTGAGTGGCATTTACCAATACGATGGTATCGGCGGTATGATGGTTTTTTAAATTTTATTCAGATGCTCAATATAAATCCAAATAAATCCAAATACATCCAACATACCAGTAGATTCGAGAAATTAAGAACAATAAAGGGAACTCGCGATTTTCACACACAGTCACTCCTTCAAAGGAAGGCTACTTAAATTTTTTCAAAGGAAGGCTACTTAAATTGTAACTGTGAATATTTTGAAATTTTTGTATTTTGTATTTTGCAATAAAACATTTTTTATCAATAATTTTTGTTTTAAATTTCATTTTGAGTTACAACAAATTTGTAGATTGTCATATACTTAAACGTATTTTGTAAGAGAACGAAACTAGATATTGCGCTAAAATATGAACATGGGAAGAAGTTAAAGGAATACAATAATAAATTAAAGATGATACCATTTTTATAATCCCTTTTCATTTAATTTAATGAAATGAGCCCTATTTTATAATTGACGGATAATTAGTTTTTTTCTATAGCAATAAATACAACATCACGTTTAAAAAAAACAACAACAACAAAAAAAAATCATGCTGTATAAATTGTTTGTTTTACTGTAACGTACGTATTGTACGTATTCAAAACATAAAAATCATAAAATTAAAACATGACTTTCGGTCTCATATAAAGAATTTGTGATTTCACGTATTTTTATCCATATACGAAATGAACACCAGGCATTGGCTAAAATAAATCATATGAACAAGTCTGAGTGAGCAAATATTTTGAAGAGGCAGAGTATTTAAACCCGCGTGTAATGCACTTGAGCAATTAAATTGAATGTAAAATTTTAAGCAATTATATTAAATAAGTAATAGACATTATCTGTACCATAAATCCGTACATATTGGAATAATTATAGAAAAAGAAAGGTTGATAAGTCTATGTCGAATTATCGTAGAAAAATTAAAAAAAATAGATTTTCGTATTAAATGTTATTGTTTTTAACATTTATTTTAATCTTTTTTACGATAAAATGCATAGACATGAAGACATATGCAAACAACGGTAACGCCAGACGATCGAATCTAACACCTTGTTGACATGCTACAAATTGGCCCAAAGGAAGACGTTTTCATACGACACAGTTCGGCCATAATTTAACAAGGCACTGACATCTAGGCTTACAGGACCTATATTTTCATATTTATCAAACCATCAACGACCGTATCTATCATTTTGAAGTATTATCATAACATATACCGAAAATGTCATTGGCCCTCTGTCTATCATTATTATGTTATCTTATGATTAAACGCAACTATTTTGTAATAAATCAAGGCTCATGATATTCATGAGCCTTGATTTATTACAAAATAGTTATAATCATTAAGTCATCTTGATCACTAAGCTTAGTACCAGTTTATGTTATTTGGTCTCAATTGGTTATCTACTATGTTTGTATGCCATACAACTTTATGGATGTTTGTATGTTTATCTGCGTGTATCACTGGTTTCGGTAACGGTTCTCATTATTTTAATAAAAAGTCCTGATTTCAGTTAAATGTGCTTACAACTCGACGGTTTTGAAAGCAGCCAATTTGAATGAAACCAAGCCATTTTTCAACAAATTTGGATGAAACTCGATTTGTACGATGAAAATATGATTACACAATTAGTTTCGCATGTGGTTCTGGAAAATGGCCTAACCGATTGAGATGAAATACGTTTTATAAGATGAAAGTGGGATTAAAATATGAGGTCCAGATGTGGTTAAAAATGGCCAATTTGAATAGATCTAAACCATTTCTCAACTTTGATGAAAATGGGATTCCAATATGAATTACCCATGTGGTTTTGAAAAATGAATAATTTGAATGAAACTAAGGCCGTTCTTAGCCGATTACAGTAAAACTGGGATTGTATTAAAATGCAATTCTAATTTGAGTTCTGACTGGCATTAAACTAGGTTTATATCATGAAAATGGTCAATTTGGGTCACTTCACTTGGGATAAAGCTCGGCTTGTACATTAAAATGGATTCCAATATGAGTTCTGGACGTGGTTTTGGAAAATGGCTAATATGAATGAAACTAAGCACTAAGAGTCTGAGAGTTTGGTTCTGGAAAATTACTAATAATGGAACTAAATCATTTCTCAACCAATTGCCTTGAAACTCGGTTTGTACGATAAAAATAGGTTATCAATTTCAATTCTGAAACTAAGCCAATTGCTCAACCGATTTGGATGAAATTTGGTCTATATATTGTAATAAAAATGTCCAATTTAAATGAAAAAATGCCTGGGTTCTGGAAAATGGCCAATTTGAATGGAACATTCCTCAATTGAATCGAATAAAACTCAACTGATTCGGATGAAAGCCATTTCTCGTGCGTAAACAGATCATACAATTGTGAAAGGTTTTCTTCTCCCAATATATCTAGTTATCACTAATTGCAGAAAAGTTTAATGAACAATAAAACCACAGATCGAGGATGAACTATTAAGCGTTCATGCACGATCAGATGATAATCAAATGGCTCAAATGGCAAAAAATAAAAAAGTCGACATTCATACACCAGAGATGAAATAATTTTACCTTTCCACTCATTTTTGCCCATTATTTAGATAGTTGCTAATTTATGACATCGTTTGTTTTTTCCGTTCATTCAATCCGAAAAAAAATTATCTGTCCGTTCATTCGGCTTGTTTTGTTTTGAATAAAAGGAAAACTTCAAAAAGTCCCAAATAAAATGAAAATGCATTTTGTATATCCAGCACATGATTTAATTCAATTTTCTAAACATTACAATTTTAAAACTTTTCCTTATAACTTAATATAGCAAATTTTCTTTATATGGGGTTAATCTAGATGGGTACACATATTTCACAGCACATTCAGAATATTATCGAATTGAAACGCAAATTGGTTTGAATAAAGTCAAGCACAAATAAAAAAAAAAAATGACACGTAATTTAAAAAGGAAATAGACGATTTTTTGAGCAAAAATCGATACGTCACTAACTTCGTTACATTAAAAAATAATCTCAGCTTAAAATAATCTGGGTCGTGCAGCGACCTTTAGGATAAAATCCCGCAGACGACCAATCATATTGTCATGCATGAAATATGGAATTAGTGAAAATTTATCAAATATATCGTAATTCGAAATCAAATGGGTGGATCGATCGGAATTTCTAGAGAGTGATAACTGATTTTAAATTATCTTCAAGTAAGTTTAAGGAATTTATCAGAGGTTTTCATTATCAAAAGGTTATGATTCCTTCGCCAAAAGCTTCTTTTTTTACAGTATGGCCTTGTAAAATCAAAGTTCCTTTGGTAATATACGTAAACGTAAGAAACATTACTATATATACATACATAGATCAGTAATGTAGGTGATTATTATTACTTGGAATAGCTCACCTTACAGTGTTTAGTAAATATATTTAGTAAACAATTTTCTTACAAAGAAAAACAACAAATTTGCATAGCACATAAAACAAAATAAAAAATTATTTAAAAATATGTGCTCGGGCTGAAATTGCCAATTTTTCCCCAATTTAAAATGTCCTTCTACAAGTTACATAATTCAATTAGCGGAAACAGATCAATTTCTGACCTGTTCTAAAAGCACAGATCTGAAAAGCACGAATAACAAGAACCTCGTGATTCAGATCAAACATTAAATGCTGCATTTGATCAGACATTAAATGCTGGCATGTTTAAATGTTGACTCAAAAATGCGCCATATCAAAAATGAGTAAATTCAGCGGACCCAAAATCAAACAGTAATATTAGAACAGAAACAACGAAATCGTCTTTCTAGGGCGACGATAACCTCATTATACGAGCCACTTCTATAAGGTACCATGATAACATCTTGAGTCTATAATCAAATGACACTCCACATTTGAAACTGTCAATGGCGCCATATATTGGAGATATGAACTTTGTATTTGTTAATTATGTTAGACGATAAAGTTATCGCTGCAAAAACCAGTCAAAATAACACGGCGAAACAACAAAAAAAAATTTCTTCTACACGATTGTCCCACTAAGGATAATCAAGGCCCTAATTTTATTTTCTCTTTGATCTACAACAATTGATTATCTCATTTTCTTTCCAAACTGAAACGCTTTAGATTAAATACTTTTAGTATTAACAGCGATGATTAAAATTGCTTCAGAAATTTGCGCTAATTTGCATTCCTTTTAAAAGAATAGTAAAATTTAGCACTATCTCATTAGCGTTTAATTTTTTAAGATGTTAAATCAATTTACCGGAGAAGCAACTTGCGCGGATAATTAAGTTTATTGTAATTAACACTTCAAGTGGCGTAAGATTAACTACATCGTACATTAATCAAGGTTGGTTGGCGAAGCAAATAAATTCTTTGCCTTTGAAATGTGACCTTGCTTATCTATTATATATGTGTACTATACTGGGGTGGGAGCACAATACCATAATTATCTCAAAAAAAAAAAAAAAAAAAAAAAAATTTGCTAAACATTTATTTAAAATTACAAGTTTAGAGGTGGAATAACAAAGACATATTAATAACAACGACATATGTATATTACACAAAGAAGAACCCATCACTGTTGAAAAATATTTTTTTATAAATGACACATTCAACCAAAAATTCTTGACTAAAATTTTAAGATCTTTTGTCTTATTGCAAATTAATTTGAAGCAAATTTTATTATTAGTGCCTTGAAAACGGTTTGTTTAGAATTTCAATTATAACTTTCAAATTTTCACCGTCACATCAGAATGCATTCACTTAAATTTCACCCAAACATACTATATTCAACTCACTATCGTTTCATTAATGAAAAATCCAATTGCGGTAACAAAAGATTTTTAGTGCCGAACGTTGTTGCGAAAGGGGTCAATTTATTCGCCATCTCGTTCAAATACAACAAAACAACAAAAACAGCTACTTATCGCAAAATAATCACAAATAATTAAAATATTTTAATTTAACACTTTCGATTAACAATTTAACTCATCCATTTAATTTGGGAATAATTTATTTTAACGAGAACGCAACATCTAAATTTTCTAAATTTCCAAAGCGAACTAAACACAATTATTTTAGATTAAGACGATTATTATTTCATTAAAATCATTTTAATCTTTGGTGTTTGTGTGCTGACGTTGATGACGATAATCGAGGTGTTAAATGTTTAAATAAATGTGTTGTTACATTTTTTTTCTTTTTCGTTTTGTTACAATAAAAATGTATTAACCTTGAGACGCGAGATTTTTAATAATAACACATCTTATCTAAACCAAAAAAAAATTATTATTTTTTTGTTATCTTTGTACACGGCGACAGATTTATATTATATTGTGCTTTAGAATATGCTTAATATTGTGGCATTTATTATTATGTTTGTTATGTAAATATATCAATCTTTATCTTATGTATAGCATTTCGCGTGCACACTCAATACATTATTTTATAAGGGAAAAGTAGTCGTCGGTCGTGGAATTTGCGATTTACTTTTAAATTAGCATACTGTTAATAGTGTAAATGTAAATGTTTTTGTCGGTTTAGTTAACAAATCATAACGCTCTAGAGAACTTATATTAACCAAATCGGTGTGTCGACATTTATTCCGGATGCTTTAATGAAGTAAAATTCTTAATTTAACACCTTTTTACTATTAATTAAGCATTAATTAATTTTAGATTAGTTCTATTATTTAAAATTAATTTTATTCAAAAAACAAAAAACTGAAGGGAATGATTAATGATGAACATGTTATTTGTGATTTATAAGAATTCGCGCTAACAAATATTATGTTTGGAATTTCCTGACAAAATTTCATGCTACATAGTTCTGGATGATCAATTTTTATTTTTTATCAGTCACGTAAATCTGGTCGGTTTTACTTACATAATTAAAAATTCATGAGCGGTTGTGGTAAATCTTGTCAAGGACACATGATCGGTTAGTTGCTTGCCACAAACATTTATAGAATCGTGTATTTTATGTATGTAAGTATGCTTTCTAAAATAGTCTGACTGTCTGTCAGTGTACAGTATAAATCATGAACCGCATATTTTATAGTATTGTACTCCATTTATAATTATCTCAATTAAATTATGAATTTTTTTTTACTATAAATTCACGGTCAATACCATCCATACCGAAAAATGACGACGAAACCTTGTATTGAGTTGTTTATTTTGTTTACAATTTTTATTTTTTTTTTAATTATAGTGAAAAACGAAATAATAATTAGAAATTAATTTAATTATTTATGTTCTGTTAATAAAAATAAAAATAAAAATTTTATTGCTTTGAAATCGCGCGATGCACACACGAGTATATTACGATGCAAATCAAATTTTCAAATTGGTCAAATCACTGCTGCGACTGCCACCGCTAGTGGTCATTTGGAAATTAATTAAAAATATTAGTATAATTAGTACAATATTAGTAGGAACTATAAATAGTGATTTTTTTTTTTTTTTTATCAAGAATAATCATTAATACAACTATTCATGTATAGCGTAAAAACGTGACTCAAGATGGATTGTTGTTTGTTTGTTATGTAATTCTTAAATCTCATACGATTGCTGTTGTGATTTTATAAATGAGGCCTTCGAATAATTATATTAAAATACTTAAGTGCAATAACATTTTGCTAATATTTGTTTAAGTAACGTGTGTTCACTTTACGAATCGCGTGCGTTTTATCTATATCGCGAAATCGTGTGTTAGCACCTTATATAAAGGTGAATTGTCAATTTTCTAGAACAATATTTTTATTTTATTGATATCAAGTTTGTTCAAATTTTGTAAAATTTGATAAGCTTATCATTAGATAACCATTCAATGGTTGAACTTTAACGTGTTTTCAATAAGATGTTTTACGGAAATTCGTTTAACTTTCTCTAATTGCGAGATATATGGCGGTTGAATATTAGGAGGCCTCCTCTCGGAGGTTATTACAATTACTTAAAAACCATCGAATAATAAATCAATTTTCTCGAAATGTTATCCTGTACAGGTCTACACTACAACTTTTTCAATATTATTGCATTCAATATTAAAGCATTTTTAAAACTGATGAAAGAAACTCTTCCCTCCTATGATCCTGTTTGATTTTTTTTAGGGTTCCCTGAAGAATTTGTAAGTTTAAAGCTATGACAGAAAGCTATGTTATTGATTTATAATTTTGTTGCATGCAGGCTGCGGACTATACTCGATCAAATATCCCACAACCGATTTATGATTGGCTCGCGAGAAAATTGGCTTAAGGATAAGTTCGGAGCCAAAAGTTTGGCCTGTGAATCTGGAATATTGTTTTAAATGTGCAACAACTTCTTTAATTTCTGATGGCTCTACCGTCCGCCCCAAATAACACCAAATTTATTATCTCATAAAGCGACCCCAAAAAGTATTCGATTGGTGTCTCTGCCATATCGCAGCGCTCTATACGTTAGCAAACACACACACAAATATTTACTTTCCCCTACATTTGCATCCAATTAATGCATCCAATAATTACCTCCCAAATATAATTTTGATGTATTGTTAAATTTGATTTAAAGTTCTAAAATTTCTGAATATTTTACAAAAAAAACAAAATTTAATTGTTTTTCTAACCGGAAATCTAATTTCCTATTTTTTTTGTTGAGTTTAAGAAATTGCCGTATATGAGTGCAGATTGCCTAATCTTTGCAAGTTTATATTTCCTATGAATTTTGAAGCTGTTGAAATAGTTAAAAGAGCACTTTAAGTTCGAAAAACCTCAAACAGTTTTCAGACGACTAGAGACCCTGTAGGCTGGGTTAATGTTCGAGAAAACTCAACTAATGCAGTCGAATGAACACTAATACTGGTTTGGTAGAGACTAGTTTGGCTTAACTCTCTATATATTTATTTATTCTTCAAACGAAAATGGGTTTCCGTCGTGGTTAGGTATTTTTCCAGGAAGAAAGTTTCAACATTTTCTTGTTGATTCTCTTGAATATTTAGCTTTTGCAAAACAAATTTATACAAAACCTGTTACAAATTACACACCAGATTAATTGTAAATCAAATCTAATAATTTGTAATCAAAATTATAGATTTGAATTTTGAAGTGCTAAAGGATTCATTTGGAGTGTAGATATCACAAATAAATTAACCCAGCGAACACTAAAATCGTTGTCCTTTGATGTGGAAAACTTTGATTTCAAATAAGTTTAGCGAATTTTGTCCTAAATCTAAATATATTATATTTAGTTATGTACATATTACTATTACAATGAATATATTGTCACTAATCAGTTATCTTTTAGAAATAGTAGTAGTAATGATTACTTTATGTATTCTGAAATCATAAATTCTGATATTTTGATTGTTCATCAGAATATTCGTAGCCTTCGAAGGAACTTTGGATGTTTTGGTAGCTAATGTTAATGAGTATAAGAATAAACCATCATTTATATTTTTGAGTGAAATTTAGGTCAATAGTAATGAATTATCTTCTTATAATCTAAAAGATTACACGTTATTTGGTGCTTGTAATGATGCCTATAGGTCAGGTGGGGTCTGTGTTTATTTTGATACTCATTTGTGTTGCTCACTATTTGCCTCTAATTTAATTTCGTGTGATATCGTTAGGGTTGATTGGAGTTTGGCGAATGATACTTATGTGATTTTGTGTATTTATAGGTTACATGATACTCCACTAAACGTATTTTTGCACGAAACTTCCGTGACATTAATATAGATATTCTGGATGTTTCTTCGCACTGCGATGATTATATGTTTCTTATGTCGTCTTTTGGTCTGGAATCATTGGTTAAAACTACTAGAGTGACAACATCATAATCCACTTGCATCGATCATTTCTTTGCTCGTCTTCGATCAAATGATCTTTCATATCTCAAGCCATCTGCAATTGACCTTAAGGTTTGAGATCATCATTTCATCGAAATATTATTCAAATTTGATACAGTTTTGACATCCCGTACTAATTTTTATTGTGGTCCAAAAAAAAAATTTAATATGGTTTTGTTAAATGATGTCCTTAAGCAGACAGACTGGAAGACTGTTCTGGACCTAGATGATCCGTCTCTAGCTCTTGATACATTTTTTAGCATTATTACGAAAATTTTGAAGCCATGTTAAACTTATTCTCGGGTGAAAAATGTCTGGCTCTTACAGCCATGGATCTCATATAAACTTGCCAGTCGAATTAAAAAAAGAAACAAATTTCGCAAAAAGTTAAAAAAACATCCAAATGATATGAATCTACGTGAAATGTATGATTGTACTTGCAGACAAATAAATGTAGATGTTTAAAGAGAGAAAGAAATGTATTATATGAATCGCTTCTCAATTAATGGAAGTGACGTTAAAAAAAATTGGAGCCTCATTAATGAAATTTTAACAAAAAATGCTAAAACATCTTCGATTAGCAATATTTTATCCGATAGCGGTACTCTGCCTACAAATGAATTAGACATTTCTAATGAATTTAATTTATATTTTACTAGCGTTGCAGACAATTTAAGGACAACATTTTTCGCGAATACCGTATTAACAAATCACGACCTTCCGTAAGATTACTGTTCGAAAACATTCTTTATGATACCGGTTTCTAATAGTGAAATATTAGCTATTATTGAATCGTTGAAACCGAAAGAGCCTATAGATAATGAAGGAATTAGTAGTAATAAAAGCTGTTTCTAAATTTATCAGCCCTGTTCTTGCCCATATATTCAATCTCTCCTTTGAAAAGGGAGTAGTACCTAAGAGGCTTAAATATGCTACTATTATTCCCATTTTTAAAAGTGGAGACCATAGTGATAAGGGACACTATAGACCCATTGCGCTGCAGCCAGTTATCCACAAAGTTCTGGAAAAAGCAGTTAAAAACAGAGTTACCATATTCCTGGATCTCTGTAAAATACTAAGCGTTCATCAACATGGATTCCGGCAAGGTATGAGTACTGAATCGGCTATGTTGGAAGTTATAGATATTATTCATAATGGTCTAAACAAGGGTAAGATCTGTGCCGGTTTGTTTGTTGATGCTACTAAGGCATTTGATATATGGTCGATCATAAACTTCTATTATCTATTCTTTTTGATGTTGGGTTTAGAGGTGTGTCAAACAAGTGGTTTGCTTCCTACCTAGATGATAGAGAAGTGAGAGTCAGAATTAATGATACTTTTAGTGAGCTAAAAACTGTGAATGTCGGGGTGCCGCAAGGATCAGTGCTAGGTCCTTTGCTGTTTCTAATTTATACGAATTCTATTTTCAAACTTAATTTGAATGGTCACAGTACTGAGTTTTCGGATGATTTAGTTTTAGCTTATTCTGCTGAATCTGTCAATGACGTGACTTCTATGGCTAATTCTGATCTTAAGGTCTTACATAAATGGTTTGATAAGCATTACCTGATACTAAGTGGAAAAACAAAATTTATGTGGTGTAAAATTTTTGGCATTATAGCTGCTACTAATCATTCCCAAGTAACAGTGCTTCCAAATGCACTTCTGTTAGTTGTCATACAGACTGTTTGAATATTGAGCTAGTCAACTCTTTTAAGTATCTTGGAATTCATTTGGACACTAACCTTAACTGGAAAACTCATGCATCCAAGTTAAAAAGTTACATGGCGTCTGCCTTACGTATTGTTTACCTTCTCCGTGATCTATGCCCTATTTCTGTTTTGAAAATTTCGTTTCATGCATTGGTAATGGCTAAATGGTTTGTCTTGCTAGGGTGGCTGTTATCCAACTACTTTAAAACCATTGTACGTACAACAGAAAATGATTTTGCGAACAATTTTGAGGAAAAATAGATTGGAATCATCTTGGCCTTTATTCAAGTCGATCAATATTTTGCCATTACAACATTTGTATGTTTATAAGGTTTTAAGAGTATTTTTTAAGCGTAGTGGTTAGCATCTAATAAGAGGTGGTGCTCGTTATAACTTTCGCGCTAATCACCGTTTTTTTTAATGTTCCTAAATTCAACAATGAGCACTTCCGACGCTGTATAGTTGTTACCGCTCCGACATTTTTTAATGCTTTACCCGAACACATTAGACGTCACATTCATTCTAAACAATTCTTATCCTACGTTAGAAATTGGCTAGTCGAAACACCAGACGTATCAGATTTGTGTTAATACAATTATATTAAAGAGCTACGAGTATTTATAAAATAAATAAAAGTAAATTAAATTATATTAAAAACATTATTCTATCTTTGGATAACTGATTGATTGGTATTTGTACATAAATAATGTCACTGGATTTTTGTCCACAAGGCATCTATTATTATTTTCTTATTGTAATAAAACTTGTAATAAAAAAAAAAAATATCAGAACCTCTACCTAATGTTAACTTTGAACCACCAAGAACTGATATGGACGTCTCCTCTTTATTTTCTTAAAGCCAAAGAAGGGCCAGAATATAAAGACTCAAACTATCTAACTATGTCAAATCCAAAATTTTTACAAATTAGTAACTAATGTTGAAACGGAACCGCAATTTAAAGTAATCCAAAATTAACTTTTTGTGGCCCATAAATAACGTTTTCTAAAGTATTGCTGATATTTTTGTGGTTAATTACTAGACCTCAATTTATGAGATTAAGATAAATATGAAAATTAGGTTATGTATTGAAACGGAAGGAGGTTAACTGAGTGAAGCTCAGCTTTCGGGCTAATTAATCTCTTTTTGATAAGTTTGACATAAAACACAATAATTTTTACATTGTCCATCAAACTAATGTTATATCATCTACATAAAACACTTCATATTTCATGATTTTTTTTTACATTCTTTATGAGTTTTATTTTCTCAGTTATCAAACCGGAGTTGTATTTCCTAAGTTTTTATACCTTACCTCATATGAGAAATTTGTCATCGAACCGGAATTCGGGTGGTGGTGTGTATCAATTTTATAATGAGTTTTTTTGAAAGATGGTAAATTAGGATAATACAGATACGTGTGTTTGTCAAATAATTTAAATTGAACGAATTACTCGAATTACATACTTTTCCATCTTGCCCAATAAGCTAATATTCGATTTTATATAATGAAACACAGTATTTTTTGGTTTTGTCTCTTTTTTAATGTGAAATCACCGGTCTCTTTTAACATAGTCTTACATAAGTGAACTGCTTTCTCAGCTAAGCCGTTCGACCGTGGATAGTTCGGACTTGATGTAACGATGATAAAATTGTAACTATCACTAAACAGTTTTAACTCGTACGAAGCAAATGACGTATTATCAGCTATAATTTTCGACGGAAATCGCAGTAAACCCATTGATAATTGACGTTGACTGGTTTGAGCGGTTCCTTAATATTATTGGATTGACATTTTTCACAAACCCTACATCGTGCTACTATGTTTTCAATATCTTTATCCATAGAAGGCCAATGAAACAGAAATCGTGCTTGACTTTTGATTTTAGTCATACCTAGATGTGTCTCATGATGTGTCTCATTGTCGCTGTTATCAATAACCGGACATGCTCGCGATAATACATCAGCTATATGCATCAAACGACCAGGTATGTGCTTCACATCTATATTGTAACGAAGTAATTTTAATTTAATTCTCTGCAACAGCTTGGGTATGCAGTGGTAACTATAAAAAAATCTACATTATTTTTCAACAATTCGCATAATGGAGCGGTTTTATCAGCCAAATGTGTATGAAATCTCTTACATAATTTACTATTCCTAAATATAGTAGTAAAGACTTTTTCTTGTTAGGCATTTGATAATTGGTAATAGCACTAATTCTTCTTGGATTAGGAGAAATCTCTTCTAATGAAAAAATGTGACTTAAATATTCTATCCTTTCGATAGCCAATTGTAATTTTTGAGAATTCCATTTTACGCCTTCTTTTCTTGCTTTTTGTAGAACTGTTCATAAATTAACGTCATGTTCATCCTTTGTTCTTCCGTACACCAGAAGTAAATTTTCAAAAATGTTTTCATTGAACCTTTGAAAACCTCTGCAGCAACGTTGATTCCAAATGGTAGCTGTAAAAATTTGTAATATCCAAATGGAGTAGAGAAGATACAAATCTTACTTGAATCGCATCGTCAAGTTCGATATGCAAAAACCCATCTGTTATAGATCTAACACCGTGAAATGTTTTTGACCGATTAGTTTTGACTTAATGTCACTGAAAGTTCGAATTTTGAAAAAAAATTGAAACCAAATTTTTATTTATTTCCTGCGGGTCAAGGCAAATTCTTAATTTTTTGTTAGGCTTTTCCACAATGACAATTTTACTAATCCAATCACTTGAGTTTTCACCTTTTTGTATTATAAAGGGTGTTCCAAAATTAACGCAAGATTTGAATTTGCCGCCATTTGTGCAGTAAATTATTGGCAACCCTGAAAAAGAACAATTTGACAGCTGAGAGTTTAGGGTTAGTAAAAATGGAGCGTTACACGATACAACAACGTGTTTTCATTATTGAATAATATCCCGAAAATAATGAAAGTTTGGCGGCCACAGTTCGAAAATTTCATACAAAATATGGTCGGAATAGTATTTTAACTTCGTCAATTGTGAAGAGATTAATTGAAAAATTCAGGGAGAATGGCTCTCAGGTCATCCAAAAACAAGCCGTTTAAATGTGAATATCGAAGCAGTGCGTGAGAGTGTTAGTGAAAATCCCAAAACATCAATTCGGCGTTGTGGACAAGAATTGCAAATTTCAAAAAGATCTCTACAGCGTATACTCACAAAAGATATGTGTCTCCATCCTTACAAAATTCAATTAACACATCAACAAGTGGATGCGGATTTTTTGAGCAAAATCATCCTTGATGGCTTTGTTAATCACCAAAATTGTCGTGTTTGGAGTTCGGAGAATCCACATGTGATTGTCGAAAAACAAATGCAAATGCATCCACAACGTATCACTGTTTGGTGTGATTTTGGGCTGGAGGCATCATTGGACCATACTTTTTTGAAAATGAGGGTGGTTAAGCAGTAACTGTTAGTGGTAACAACATTAGATTTATTTTTATGGGGTTATTTGAAGTCAATAAGCCCATAACCAGTAGTGCAGCCATATTTATGCAGAATGGTCATGGAAAATTTCGACAAAAGAGTGCGTATGTGCCAGCAAAGCCGTGGAGGCCATTTGTCCGATGTGTTATTCTATAAATAACCCTATCCTATGTACTTTATGATTCAATAAAAAAATACTATTTTAAGACTAAAAACTGTGTTTTCTAATTAATTCAAATCTTGCGTTTATTTTGGGACACTCTTTATATACGGAATACGAAAAGGACCATTAATGAACAGAAGAACTGGAAATTTACAAGGAACGATACACCTTCTTTTTACTAAACGAAAAAATTGGCCACAACAAAATTTAGGACCTCATTATAAGTTCGTAAAAGACATCATTTTAGATGATATGACAAACACACGAACACCCGGATTCCGGTTCTATGACTAATGAGAATGGGAAATGACTTCTTCTTCGTTTCAAGCTTTCCTACAACGCCGTTGTCTAACTCTATTTAAAATTTGCCACTCACGTCCCTCTAAATTATCCATTATATTATTGTGGTAAAATTTTCTAAAAATATGATATGTTGTTTCACTATTAAATATCAGTCGTGTTTTTTTATTAATCGCGATAGATTTCAATAGACCGCATCCAGATGTTCTCTATTTTTGTGGTTAAACTGCAATTAATTCAGTTTAATTTCATCCAGTAGGTCTTTTTACGCTACATTTTATCGTTTCTAATACATTCCCTTGAATTACACAACTTTTTAAATGTACACGAAAATCTTGCTTTTTATACAGATATTCTATCGAGACTATAGATTTTCCCTTTTATGAGTACACACACATATGTATTATACATTTTTATTAAACTAGCAGCTAATTTACATTTAATCATTTGCTCTATTTCAAAAGACAGAAGATGTACGATAAAAGGATGCATTTTTTACGATTTCCTTGTATTATGAAGATGCCTATTCAAAATGTGTTATTTATAGTACGTTCGTTTGTGGTTAATTAACTGAATTATCTGAATTAACGAATTAACTGAAGTGATTCGTTTGGTATACTTCACTTCATTTAAAAATATTGAGCTATTGATTTATCTGCATAATAATTTTGCTTGGGTAGGTAATTCAGATAATTGTTTTTGTTGTTTTTTGACATTATTTTGTTTTAAGCATCGATGAAGCCAGGATGAGATATGTAATATGACGATCTGTAATGTGTCGATTAAAATTTAATTATTTTATAACACAAGCCAATTACTTTTTAACAATTTGACATTTATCTGAATTGTAGCAAACGAACGACCAATTCACTTCTTCAGTAGCTTAATTATCTAAATATTAACTCAATTATCGGAATAGTAACTCAATATCAATTCAGTTAATTCACCACAAACGAACGTGCTTTTAATGCTATTCACCGCAACCCACAAGTTTTTTTTTTTTGGTGAAAAAGAATGGAAAAATCGAAAAAATGAACCTGTTCATCATTTTTCGTAAAAGTTGCTCAAAATTTAGAAGATCATAGTAACATTTTGAAAGAAAAAAATTTTTTAGTATGTCCGTCTCATTTTTATATATGGGTTAAATATATTCGCACTTTTCCTCATGCGTTTATACTTTTGGAATAACAAAATGAACAATGACGTAGCGTTGTCAAAACAAACACAATTCTTAGTGCTGCGAGTGCCAGTATTTTTAAGTGGATGATAGAAGTAGCTACAATTCCCCAATTTTCTTTTTTTTGTCTGAGTAGGTGCGTGTGTATGTTTGAAGAAAATATATTTTCACAAACCAAAATATAAAAAAAGAAGCCTAAAATGATTGTCAGTAGGGGCGAAATTTCGAAAAGATCTTTAGTTATACGAAATTTCACAAAAGGCTTGAAAATTAAAGAAAATTTTGTTTGTTCACAGGTTTTATTGTAAAATACCAGCCTCATTTCAATATACCCTTTTTATTTACTCTATTTGCTTTAAGTATTTAGAGATTCCTCAGTAACCATAATTTATGAATGCAGTTTTAGTTTCGAGCGCTTCTTGAAACATGTTTCAAGAAAATGGCGAGGGATAAATTAAAAATAATTCTTCAGAATTTATTCTCTTATACTAAAGATCGATTTTTATGGCGCAGTTTTATCTCGTAAATAGTACATATTAGATAATAAAATTACTATAATGTATATTTTTTTTCTGCCATTTGAACCGGAACAGAAGATCTTAGTTAATTTTTTTGGGCGCTGAACATAATGGTATCATCCGGTTCTTTTGTCACGTCAAAATTTTTAGTTATACTTTAGGTACATTACGTATACTGACTGGTTTATCCTTACTTTATAGTTCTTCTTCTTAGCTACTTATCATATTTATTTAATACATACAGTTAGTAAACAATCGCCTTATAACATTGTACTTAAATTAACACAGGTCACATACAAGATGCTATGTTGCCGCGTTCACGCAGAATGGAAGGTTCCAGTGTTTTTTAAAATCATTTTCTTCATTCAAGCCTTGAAGTTATTTTTTAAAGCCTGTTTGTTAAATTTTATGGATTTTAAAAGGAGCTATGGCTTGCAAAAAATTAAATTCAGTATTATGTAAAATAAAGTAAAACTTCCAGAAATTGTATCACCATTTGCCAAATGATTCGGCTTGTTTCAATTAAAATATAACCAGAATATCTACAAAAATGCAAGACCAAACTGTGAAAACTATCAATATCAATTCTGTGTGGCAGACTTTATTCAATGATTAAAGAGACCAGGGATCATAAGTTTACACGGCAAAAACCAATTGTGCATCTATCAACTATAGAAAACGTTTAAATTTGGCGACATCAAAAAGGGCTAGTTTTAGGAAACCTACAGTGCAGACACACATATACCAGCATTTAGGATTTTCGATTTTATTTAAGTGACGTTATTATGCCAAAGTAGGTGTTAAAGCATACATTACGGCTATCGCGTATCAGAAAATATACCATAATATAACTAGAGTATTTCCGAACAATCTCTGCCAAATTAGTATAGCTATAGTATTACATGTGTGACATTATTTGACCCGTACAATTATCTAGCAACAATAATAAAAAGTTTACTTCCATGACATCCATGACATGTCCAAAAATCTACCAATTTTTCGAAAATTATATGTCAACAAATTATTAAACTATTCGGCCAGTATAATAAAAAATTGCGAATGTAGGGGAATATTTTACAAATAAATGTAAATATTTGCACTAAAAAAATATTTATCATCGGTTTCGGACGCAATGAGCACTTTTAGGTCCGCCAACTGTTGGCAACATGTTGAGTAAAATGTTTTCTGAATGCAACCGATTGATGGAAAATTCATGGCAATGTGATAGATCGAATGACATTTTTTCCATCTGTAAATTTTCAATACCAACTTTTTGGAGGAATTGAAAGCGCCCAATGTAAGTGAATAACAAATAGAGAGAATATCTTTTAATATCTTGCCTCATCAAGTCCATCTCAAGTTCAGCATATATAGTCGATTTACATTATTCGTTAATTCATTCCAAATTTAGATCGACATTTGACTTAAAGTTTTCAATTTCATTAAACTGAATGAATTAGAGTTGAATATTTCTAGCGAAAATTTCAAAATACTATTGTAAATAAAATTTCAAATTGTGAATTTAAAATTGTGATTTGCAAAATTTTTAAATTGGTTGGATTAAATTGAAAATGTAGAAACAATTTTAAAAAAAATTTCAATAACTCTGAATTTTGTGGTAATTTTAAAAAATTCGAATTTTTAAATATTTTTTTTAAGTAAAATTTGATTTAAAATAAGAAAAATTCATCAAAGTAAAATTTCAACGATGTATGCATTCCCAAATTTATTAATGTATTGTACAATTTACATTTTCGAGTTTATGTAAAATTTCGTGCAAAATTGTGTGGTCGAAATAGAAGGAACGTGCAAAAATTTAAGTTTTAGATAAATTTTACCTTGACAGGTAGATTTAATTTTTTAATAGTTCCTTATTCCTCCTGAAACCAATTTACTCGTCAATAGGCAAAGTTATATAAATATTTTTGGTAATCGACTAGCGCACGTAATCCCTTCTTCGAACGTTTGCAAATTAGAATATTAAATTACCAGCTTAAGAGAAAATAGGGGTGATCGAAACAAAATAAAATGCCAATGTTAAACAACATGTCCTATGGAGCGTAGTAGATTTGGGAGCAATTTTCATAATTAATTAAATTTTGGTCAGCAGATAGAAATAATAATTAAGTAACTCTCTTAGCATTTAACGGCAAGTGTTTTAGAATTGTTTGGTGAATGCTACTTAATCGATCTTTGCCTCCTTAAATAATCTACTTATTAGTTAATAATAAATTGACTCATTGAAAACGTTCGATTGGCATTGTTTTGGTTGAAAAGAAAAATCATTGAAAGGGTACATATTTACAAATATGGTTTCTTCTATTTACCAGTTAATTTATACAACTTTAAAACTATGTAGTATAGCGTCATAATTTGAATTACCACTTAACCAAACACTTGATTGCAGCACACCTAATCAAATACTCGATTATACATTTTTTGTAAAAAAAAAAAAAAATTATTAAACGAAACAAAAAATTACGAACAGAAATGTAAAAAAAAAAGTTTTGGCAGCATATCGCCAATACCGCGTGCCATTCAAATGATCACGCGTGCCAATATGTCACCACGTGTACTTTACTTTCTAATTTATAATCTTTTAAACTGGAAAGACAATTTTTTTAGCATTTTTGACATGTGAGAAAGTATAAATCGACAATCTGATTCTTCGTTCGTCTGCCAATTTAATTTCATAAATATACAATCGACTTTCTTTCATTGATACATTAAATAACAAAGGGGCGTATTACACATTCTAAATCTGTTCGAAATTAATTTAATAAAGGCGTTGTTGATGTTATACAAATTATAATGATTACACTATCATAAATAAAATATTTAAAAATTTACTTACGTTGGTGGATTAATTATACTAAATAATTCGGTGGGTGAATTTGGAACTTTTCTAATAACCATACGTCGCCCATCTGTTGAACCCATCCCAATTGAGGCAAGTGAACGTACCGATGTTGCATCTGAAAATATTCGCGGTGTTCCAAAATCACTAAAAATATACGAGCCAGATCTAACAACGGACGATGGTGGTGATACAACAGCGGGACTAGATATTGCCATACCTTGATCGTGGATAGGCATTTGTGCTGTGAAAATGAACAAAAAATTAAATAATTCGTTGCTCTCTCAAACCTTTCTCTTTTTTGAATACTAAAGTGTGATCTCGTCGCTTACATGATCGTATCGATCGCATGCTATTTGAAAATTTAGGTCTTTGGTACTGTAATACTGGTAATGGTGATGTAATTGGGCTTGTTTGATTACTGGGGCCCGGCGTTGATGAATCACTATTATAATTATGTGTACTATTTGATGAACTATCATTATTATTATTAATATTTGGCTTATTTATATTGACACCATTATTAAAATTCGCTGAGGCTGGCAATAAGATAAATTTTCTACTATTATTACGTTCAATCAGTCGTTTATTTTCTTCGGAATTAAAAAATTTGCTATTTTTTTGTAAATTACTATTGATTGCATTAAAATGTAATTCCGATATTGGTTTACGGGGTGAAGTGACCATATTTTCAAGAAAATGTGTTTGTGGTGGGCTCGATCCAGGCGATGTATTTGCGGCAGTTTGATTTGGTTCTGTTTTTAAATCCATCTTAATATCTCTATATATTTAATGATTTTGTTCGGTTAATTATTTCACGACGTCTTTAGTAGTAATCTAATAAATATGGAAATTATCTAACTAAATTCGATTACTTCTTGTTCTTGTCATCTTGTTACAATATATTTGTTTATTCTTTTCCAAATCGTTCATATTTTCGATTTAAAACTTGGAACACTGTAAATAGAAAACAAAAAAAATGTTTGATTAGTTTTATTGATAAGTTTACGAATTCGCGGACATCAGCTACTCATTAGTCATACACACAAAAATTTATTCGTCCATCTAATTATGCATAATTTTGATAAGAAGGTGATATAATGTGTAGATAGGTATTACGTGTTCATTACACGAGTAGCTTGCACGTAGCAATATTTTATCTATCGACTGTATTTTGTATACATTGTCATGCAATAATACTACAAAAAAATAAACGCGAGTAACCTTGTGACCCGTCTAATACGTGTGCGCATACATATATCTATAACATTATAGTATTTATTAGTATTGCTGAAATGAGCTTAAAGTATTTCACGTACTATAGTCAGCATCCAAACAAAAGGTTACCCAATTACCCATTATTGGCGTTTATTGTATGATAAAGTTAAATATTGATCGTCTTATCGATAAATAATTTTTATTATTCGTTTTGTTTATTTTTTGTTGTAAACAAAATAAAAATAATAACAAGTATTTATGTACTATATACAATTACAACACAGTTTAACAATTAAATTTTTTAACTTTAATGCTTTTGTGTGTGACGTATACAAATATAAAAAAATTAAATGTCTAGGTACATTTGATTTTATTTTAATTACACATCATGAGCGCGAAATTCGAATCGACAAAAAAGAGTTAATTACTTAAAACAATATAAATAGTAATAATAAGTAAATAGAGATAGAGAGAGAGAGAGAGACCGCACAGTGTGGGTGATTTCAATGTTTACACATTGAAATTTATCTATTTTTTGGTTGTCATCGAAAATGACAATAAGAATTTTTGCAAGTGAAATTTCATAATTTGATTGTAAAGTATTTTTCTTTACGAGAATTAACAGGTGGCATATTAGCACTGAGATGTTTTAATTTCGGTCATTATGCTCGTGTTAACTGAAGAGATAAATTATATTATTATTGTACCACCGACTTATTTTTATACTTTCACAATTTTGTAGAATTTCTTTATTTTGAATCTTGTCAATCTCGTGATTTTAAAAATATAATTTAATGTTCTTATATCTTATCGTTATAAATTCTACGATTTTAGTCGTTACATAGATTTCATCTATAATTTCAAATCGTCTGACTGAAATCACTTTTGGAATTTCCTTAAAGAAATTGCTTAGAGGCATGAAAATGTAGTTTCCTAATTCCCAGTTTCTAAAATGTGTACTAATGGACAACGTGAAAGTTGCAGCGCACTCAGATATATTTTTAGGGAGGGGTCCAAAATGTTTTTATTTCAACAAAAAATTAAAATTTTAGATATTTATTAAAGAATCCGCGCGAAATGTCCACCACACAGGTAAGTCATTATTTCTATGTCAAACGTCTTTAGTTTTGGTTTGTTACCTTTCTTGACAGTGGCGGATGTTAGGATATTTTGGAGTATGCGCATTGCGCATTGAAATTTTGTCAAAATAGTTTCCTCTATTTGCAAGCCCATCTTTACCATGGGGCTATAAGGGCTGCAGGATTAATAGGGTGCCACCAAATATCCAAGACCTAGTCGTTTGGCTTGATTTAAATAAAAAGAAAATTATATGAAATCACTAACGTTTTTTTTTTCGTTTCTGGAATTAATTACCTCTCTTTCTAAATGTTGTTTGAACTTCATATCTTGTAACGGGTTTTCCAATAAGAGGTTTCATTTTGAATAGCCTGCTTTTTGGGCAGCTGCAAATATTGAAGCTGTCATCTTTTGACATTTGACAAGTAAAAACTACGCCATTACTAAAAATGGTACGATACACGCTTCAACAACGAATTGAAATTATTAAAATTAACTACAAAAATGGTGAAAATTTTGGAGTCACAGTTCGCAAAACTAAAGCACTTTTTGATCGTCGTGAAGCACCTTCTCGGCCGGCAATAGTGAAACTGGTGGAAAAATTTGAGCTGTTGGGACAAGTTAGTGATGTGAAGAATCAAAACCGTCGGTCGATCATCATAGACGTCGTATCTTCGCTGATTGGGTCCTTCAAATGCATCAAAATGATCCGGATTTTCATCGAAAAATCATCTTCAGTGATGAGGCCCATTTTCACCTCGGAGGCTACGTTAATAAGCAGAATTGTCGCACTTGGGGCTCAGAAAATCCAAGAATGATTGTTGAAAAGTTTGGTCGCACTGTTTGGTGCGGTTTTTGGGCTGGCGGTGTAATTAGAGCTTACATTTTCGAAAATGAGGCTGGTGCAACTGTTACGGTGAATGGATTGCACTACCGAGCTAAGATTAATGATTTTTTATGGCCGGAATTGGAAGATATTGATGTGGACGACGTTCGTTTTCAGCAAGACGGCGCTACGTGCCACACATGCAACGAAACAATCGCAATTTTGCAAGAAAAGTTTCCTGACTGTGTTATTTCCCGAAGAGGTGATCACAATTGGCCACCGAGATCTTGTGATTTAACACCTTTAGACTTTTTTCTATGGGGCCACGTGAAAGATAAGGTCTATGCCAATGCTCCATAATCGATTCAAGACCTTAAAGATGGAATTCGTGAAGTTATCGAGGACATACAGCCGCAAATTTGCGAATTGGTCATGGAAAATTTCATGAAAAGGATATGGTGCTGCAAGCGTATGGCCGTGGCGGCCATTTGGCTGATATCGTTTTCAAATGTTAATGGCATACCTTCCGCTTTACAATGAAATAAACATTTATTGATTTCTCTTAAAAAATACTCGTTTTTTTTTAATATCAAAATGAAACCTCTTATTGGAAAACCTTTATTTTCTCTAGAATTTCATGGTGTCGAATGTACTGGTTTTAAAACCGAAAATGATTCTACATTGAAAAAACCTTTATTGCTTCGACAAAGGCGCCTAATATTTTTAGCACAGGGCGCCTAAATATATAAGAACGGCCCTGTTGCAAATTTTGCAACCGTAGGTGTTCAAGTTCTTTTCCATTCAGGGGGATGGATCGTAAGTATTTATGTTGGTTTTATATCGTATTCTGGAAAATGGACATTTAGTTTTAAAATTAGAAAACTCCATTTTCCAGAATATTTCAAAATTAAATCTTCCTTTTCCAGAAATTATGGTTTTCTGTGAAACATTGGAACTATTAAACATTGTTTTCTTCGAAAATGTTTTTTTTGTTTCACCTGTTGTAAATTCGAACGGTGCAATTGTGTGGGTTGTCTGCATTAAATTATTTATCCACATTTGCCGACGTTCACTTGTAAATGTGCACATTATCCAACATTTGATAGGCAAATATGGATTGTACGCATATTGCCCATGGTTGTATATACAACACAAAATATGTCTGGAAATTTGGATGAACCGGTGAATTGGATTATGAGTCATTTGTTTAAGATAATCTGAATTAGTACTAGATTTCCAGAAATAGGAACCATGCACCTGAAGCAGCATGCAGCATTTGTTTTACTGTAATATTAATTTATACTTTGTTTAATGGTCTAAATTAACTTTTGGTTTATTAAGTATTACTTAGAAATAACTAATTAATTTTAATTTTCAAAGATATTAATTTTCATAAATATTATTGTAACATTAAGATTTCCGGATATTTTTGCGTTTTGTTAACCTACAGATTGTTTCAGATTTTTAAATATTTTAAATATTTAAAGTTTTAAGTTTTAAATATGAATTTGAAGTTAATAGTTCTTGAATTCGGTTGTAGGGGAAGGGGGGGGGGAGGGAGGAGAACTCTGATTCATAATTTGTTTCTTACACTTTAAATTAAACATTTTTTAGATTTGAAATTTTAGTTTTTAATTTGAATTTCAAATTTGAATTTAAATAAATGGAGTGGTGACATTAACACATTAACTCACCCCTCCTCCCCCTTCCCCAAAATAAAACAAGAAACAAGAATACCATAAAATCAAGTCTTTTAAAAAGGTGTAAAAATTTTTGCTTTAGAGCATCAAACCTCCGCTTTGACCATTTTATGAAATTCTAACATTCCTAGAAATTAGAACATTTTTGAAAAATTTCTGTTTCTTAATAGTTATTGACATACTAAAATAGAGAACTCCTCAAAGCCGCTTGGCGGAAGAATGACCAGAAATCATAAAAAAATTTACAAAAATATTTTTATTTATATTAACATTTACGTAAAAAAGCTCCTCAAAGCCCTTAGCGTTGGCACTCGGTGTATTTGTTGTTTTCTTGTTATACTTTTTAATGAAACACCTTACTTTGGTTTGTTTTTGCGGGGGGGGGGGGGGGGGAAGGGGGGCATTTTATTTTTACCGTATGCCTGGTTTCCAAATGAGTTCGATGCTATTAAGTAAGTAAAGTTTAGAAATAATTAATTAATCCCGACTTCGTTTTCCATTTTCAAGAAGTTTCTTGGAGTCTGTCTTAGCTTTCCAGAACTTTAAGCGTTCAATGAATTTGTAAAGTAGAAATTAAGTTGTCTTCCGCTAATTATTTTATCATATAAAATTTATTTAATACAGGCGTTAAAACCGGGCCAATTCTTTAATACTACTAAGCCCTTCTTATCCTTCGGTTTTGTTACGTGTAAAAGGGTGTAGGATGGGATCCGGCCTTTTAATCCGGCCTTTTAATCCGAGATTACTTCCTTAGGCTTGGTCTATCAAATCACTCAATTAATCCGAAACACTGAAAATGTGTATACAGTATGCATCTTCATAATAACTCGATGTGTATGATGGAAATAGGATTCGAATAATTAGGATGAAATTTGCTATTTCTTAACCGATTTTAGTGAAATTCATACTGATGGAAATGAGATTCTAAAATGATTTTTAGATGAAGTTCTGGAATACGGCCAATTAACAATGTACCAGGTTATTTCTAACACCGTTATGATGAAATTCGACATTTCTGTTTAGAAATTGGATTCTAGAATATTTTTTTTCTGAAATATGGCCGATAATAATTAATTTTAAAATGATTTTTACATGAAGTTCAGTTATGATGAATTTCGACATTTTAGATGGAAATAGGTTTCCAAAATAATTTTTAGATGCAGTTCCGGAATACAGTTCAGGCTATTTCTTAACCGATTTTAATGAAATCCAGATGTTTAGGTAAAGTTCATGAATTAAAGCAAATCAAAAATGTTGTGTACCAAAAACAAAATAAAATTACTCGTGCGTTATTCGCGACACTGTGGTAATTGAGCATCCGCTATAGTTTGTAGTGAGCACAAATGTGCAGGTTTAAAAAAATCAATTTATGGTTTAATTCATGCTAGAGGTAATCTGGATTGGTTTCGTGTGAATTGTAATAACCTTTTTAAATGTAAGAATTGACTCAACTTGGCAAACATTTTGAAAAATCGCGTTGATTTAGTATCAGTTATATATTATATCAAGCAATGATGGCACACTCTAGATAGACGCCTATAAAAGGCAACATACTAAGACTATTTGCACGACGAATACAGAATTTATGGATTCTCGTTAACCTGAACGGTCATTGACCAATTGCTTTATGAGTTCATGGAAAAAGCGGAAAGACGTGTTTTAAACGGTCTACAGATATCAAGAACATGGTACCGATTTCTACCCAATTAATAAAGGAAGATTATGGAGTGCCGCTAGCGGCACTGTATCGCTATCAGTTAAAGTTCCTTAAAGTCGTATCATACTAGAATATAATTTGAAACTATAACTTGGTATGATAATTTATTTATTTTTGTTAATAATAATTGCTTAGCTACAAATGTAGTATTACAATTTCTTTAATGTAATTTTAATTCGTTGTGTACCTTAGAGGCTAGGGGCTGCCGCCTCAAACCCCCGCTTTTCCAGAATTTCAATTCTTCCTGTTGCAAATTTTATTTATAATTTTAAACTAAGTAAAACAAAAATTTCAAAATTTTCCCGGAACAACTGCTTGCATTGTCGAAAAACTATTCATTGTTTTAATTTTACGTGCATTTCGCTTCAAAAGCTGTACAAAATGTTGTTTGTACTACTTTACGGTTCTTTAAAAGGTCGTGTTATTTTGCCGTAAACACCGTGCACACACTTTACCGCAGACTATGTATACCTCGACCAAAAACCCTAAGCGCTGATTTAATTACACAGATCCTCTTACACCAACCTAAATTGTTTCAAATCCAAGATAATATCAAAATAGGCTGATAACGAAAAGTCTCCTTGCGACGTTTCTTTCAATTTAGTTATCATTTATAGAGAAAATGAGTGCATACAAATTTAAATTTTCAAGGCAAGTGTTGATTTTTATTTGATTAATGTTAATGAGTAATGAATCCAGTTGTTGCGGTACTTAGCATTAGATCAAATCCTATTACAAGAAATTTAGGCAGGGTTTATCTTATCACAAAAGTGTAGTAGCGGTCGTATTCGATGTAGTCTTGGTGTATTCAGCTTAAATTTATTTGAAGTTATAGTCTAATGCTTATTCTTATGTAAGCAAATAACTTAAGCTTATTAGTGTTAAGACAATTTTTAATATTTTTTAATTTATATGATTTTAATATGTTCCGAAGATTGTAAGAGAATTCAATCCAGTTTCGAACTGATGAGCTTATAATTATGAAAAAATCAATCTTCTCATCAGGCCGCGGCGATTGGACTGATTATACCACAATTTAAATTCTATATATACAGAATGTACTGTGCGTTATTTACTAGCGAATCATACTAATACAGATAAATTCTCTTACAATTTTTTTTTCTTCACGACATTCAAACAGCTCTATTAACATTCAAAAAAATTAAAACAGTAAAATTAGCTTACCCAGAAATAGAGCTGTGTGCATGTCGTGAAGAAAAAAAAATTGTAAGAGAACTTATCTGTATTAGTATGATTCGCTAGTATATAACGCACAGTACATTCTGTATACGTAATCAGTCCAGTCGCCGCCTGATGAGAAGATTGATTTTTTCATAATCATAAGCTCATCAGTTCGAAACTGAATTGAATTCTCTTACAATCTTCGGAACATATTAAAATCATAAAAAATTATAAATTAATTAAATAGTAAATAGTTTTGTGATAGATTTGAATACTTGTACCATTGTTTGGAACACTTCCTAAGATTAAGTTTCGTTTTAGTTTAGTTGTTATATAGAATGTGTTTCGTCGGCAAGTGACCGGCCAGAAAATTCGGAATACTAATGTAAAATTATCGCAAAAAATCCTTCATAGTGGGGGCTAACTGTAAAACTTTGCAAATTATTACGTTTTCAATTTTTTAAGTAATGTTGGTGACCCCGTTTTAGATTTTTCATTATATCTATCAAGTTATATGGTCGATTTTAATTCTGTTTGCGGTTTTTGGAAGCTTATGAGTCACTTTATTGGTTAATTTGCACACTTAGCCAGGTTTTTTAAAGAATGTAACAAATTATGGAAAAATAACATTTTTTTTACTTAAAAAAACCTTCACTTTTAAAAAAAATGTAAGTCGAGAAAATGTCCCGTTAACACAGTTATTTTATTTATTATTATTAATCTACAAATTCACAAAATATTGTTACTACCTAACTTATAAAATTTTCGAACAGCAATTTGTCGAAAAAAGGGTCGCTCTCAGGTGGGAACCGTTCATAATGCCACGTTTTAAAATGTCGCGTTTTAAAATACCGCGTTTCAAAATGCCGCGTGGTACAAAATGTCGCGTTTTAGAATGTCGCGTTCCAAAATGCCGCGAGGTACAAAATGTCGCGTGGTACAAAATGTCGCGTTTCAAAATGCAGCGAGGTAAAAAATGTCGCGTGGTACAAAATGTCGCGTTTTAAAATGTCGCGTTTCAAAATGCCGCGTGGTTCAAAACACGCGTGGTACAAAATGACGCGTTTTAAAATGACGCGTTTTGAAAAATCCCTTATAAATCAATACAATATGATGTGAAATAATAAATAATTTAATAAAAATTATTTGAAACAAGCAAATTGTGTTTAAACATATAGTAAAATTTTCCTTCACTGAATGGAAATTATTTATAAATGTAATTTTATGTAATTATAAAGTGGGTCTAAGAAAAAGAACGCAAATGTTGAAATTTATTAGAATATTCCTTCACTAAAATGTTAAAGTTAAGTCCTTATATATTTTCGACGATTTTTTATCGACATTTTAAAACGCGACATTTTGTAACACGCGACATTTTGTACGTCGCGGCATTGTGAAACGCGACATTTTAAAACGCGTCTTTTTGTATCACGCGAAATTTTGTATCTCGCGGCATTTTGAAACGCGACATTTTAAGACGCGACATTTTGTACCACGCGACATTTTGTACCTCGCGGCATTTTGAAACGCGACATTTTAAAACGCGACATTTTAAAACGCGACATTTTAAAACGCGGCATTTTGACCCGGACCCCCCTCTCAGGTATAGTGAATCTAACCAAATCTTTTTGACCTGATTTGTTAAATGATCGGAAACTCAAATTGGTTCTAAATAATAATAAACAGTTCAGTTGTTCGCTAACCGATCTTGTGAAACTACGCATTCTCAGTGTTCTGTGTTTTAACCATTTTAAGTTTGTGTGATAATTAAAAGGACAGTTTATGTTAAGTTAACACTTAATCATTAGAATGACGCGTTTGCGTGATCTACCACCTTCTCATGTAGCCGTTATGTATTTTGTATACGGTTTTTGTAATGGACATGCACGCGCTGCTGTCGAAGAATGAAGGTGTCGATATCCAGCCGGGCCAGTACTTGGGTGTAGGACGTTCAAGTTCATGTTAAATATGCAAATTAATCTATAAAGTGGCTCATAATCTTTCAAAAACCGCAAACAAAATTAAAATCGAGCCCATATCTTGGGAGATATGATGAAAAATGTGGAAAGGGGTCACCAACATTACTTAAAAAATTGTAAACGTACTTATATGAATTTTGTTGGGGGTGGGTAGTGGGTTGTGTATTAAGGCTAATACGCTCATTATACTGTTTTTGATATTTATACTTAGCAAAAGTGGATTATTTTTACCTCATTCAAATACTGTTGTGAATCTTATAGAGGTCAATCCAATACTGTTTTTATTGAGCCTCCATCAAATCAAAAATACTCGGTCAACCATTTAAGTATTTTATTAAAATTCTCGGTTGTTAAGTTCAAGATCCTTGGCGAAATGTAAAACTCCATTTACAATAAATATTACTTACTTCAGATCACTTGTGAAATTATCTAGCTATTCATGCCCCCAAATATAAAATTCTAAATTGTATCGACAAATTTAATGTAACATAAAACTATTTAAAATTTGGACTATTCATAATTAGAACATTTCATAAGGGTAAATTACAAAAGTCGGATTTATAAAAGTTTAAATTTCGATATTGCAATTTCCGAATCAGAATTATGACTAAAATGAAATTAATCTAAATGATTAAAAAAAATCGAACACGGTGACTCTGAATTCCTAGGTTGTAACTTAGTAAGACAAACAAATACAAAATATATTACCACGAATAGGATTTCCGTTTCTTTACGTTTCTTATATGAAAATTCAATAATCATTGAACAAATTGTAAGAGCTGAAATAAATATACTCCGCAGTTTTTGAAAGCTCGATGGGTTAAACTAAAAATACTCAGTCACGGATTTATTTGCTTGAGTATGCTTAACCAATCTTCGTGAAGGCAAGGAAGTCGCCGTTTGAATTGTGGGATTTAATAGAACAAGAAAATGGATTCTACGACAGACGAACGACTGTACGACAGAAATTTACAAAAGTCGTTGAAAGTGAAGAAAAAAGGAAGTTCATTCGCAAAACCAAGAAATATTGACCTTAAGACAATGACGCGGTTTCAGCCTTTTTCGACGATTTCAAAATTGCGGCACCAAACGAAAAGTTCTTTCACGTCTAAATATATTAGATATAATATAATAGCAAATCTAGAAAAATTCCAATTGATGGCAGCCGAAATAGAGTACTGGGGGAATAAATAAATTGCTCCATATCACCCTGCAATAAATGGACAAGCAGAGCGAAATCTACAAACCATCAAGAATAAATTGAAAACAATGAGGTGCAAATGGTCCGAGACTAAATAGTAAATAATCGTGTAAAATATTTGTAAATTATCGACATGAAACAACAGTGGAATCACCTTCATTTCCGATGTTCAACAGACAAATATACGTTCAAGATTGGATATGAAATGAAACTGTGAACTCATTTCAATCTTGCATTTCACTCATTCATTTCAGAAAATTTATAAAACTGAAAAAAATATTTGGATAAATTAATATAAAATCTAGTGAAAGAATCAGTTCAATTATTTTGACAATCATTTCGACGATCAACAACAACATAATTTATTCTAACTGTTAATTATGATGAAGACTTGCGTCAAGTGCAAAAACACCAAACGGTGCAGAGAGCTTCTACACTATTTTGGGCCATATGTAGCAAGTTCTACTACGTAGACTTCCTGGATTGGAAGTTCCCTTCGAACGACAGTTGAATCAAAGCGATTAATAACGGTCCTTATGCTGTTTTTATGTCTATAGATTTAAAGAAGAAAATTGTATGACGTTGGACTTGATCAAATCCTCGTTGGATATCGATTCTAAGTTATCATGAATTGCCGACACCACTCTTCTCACCGTTAATTCAATAATTAGTCAGGCCGCTGAGTCTTTGGCCAATTCGTGTGCTTCGAGCCGGATATCGACCATAACCGCTCGCGCTGCCTCGCCTTCTTCCGAGACATCGACTACAACTATCCCGGTTATTTCATCAGCAGCAGTAACCGTGCATCGTTCTTCGTACGCTTGGATAAGTGGAACCAAACGAAACGATTTCGATACCACTGCTGAGGATGCTACAATGACCGATTCTGTGAATAATAACTTTGGTATTTCTAATGCTGTGGTTACCAATTTGATACCAAAAGGGCGGAAACTTACCGACATAGAGTATGTCAGTTTTAAAGTGGGAGTCGATACCGATTTAACAGCAAAAGTTATGTCCACGGTGAATTGGCCAAATGATGTGTTTGTTAAACCTTTCAATAATACAAATTTTCGGCGTCGTCAATATCGACCCTGAATCATCCATCGGTTATTACGCAACAAACTGTACCGGAATCCGTCAAGTAAGCTCCGATCGTTCTAGCTTCACCTCAATTTATAACCACAACGCCTCTAGCATCCCAGATATAGCCAAGCCTTTTCGCCTAGGCGTTTTGGACAATCATTATGATATCCGAATAATCTGTGAGACCTGACTTATTGTCAATATGTATTCTGGAGAATATTTCCCATCGGACTTTGTCTTTCACAGGAAGGACAGATATGGCCATCAGTGCATCTTAATGATCAACTTGTCATTGTGGGTAATTTTAATCTGCCTGATGTAGCTTGGCTTGATGTTGATGGTGATTTCACATCGCTTTCCACGGACCCTTTCATTACACATTTTTACTACATACTTTGCTAGCATCTCAACCAAGCAGCTAAAGCGTACTAGCAATAGTCAGGGGAAATACTTGGACCTGTTATTTGCCAATGACGTCATGCATTCCGAGGTTTCATCATGGCTGGATTTCACCGGCTCCTAGAGCATCTACCACATACCGATTATGATAAATATTTTTTATGTAAATTGTACAACTGATTCTTTTTCTAACAAGTTTTTTGTTAATTTCAGTAACGCCGTGGCTGTAATTTAAATGACGTTATTTTGATGTTTAACGACCTTCTCAGGGGTGGTATTGAAAGACCTGTTCCATTGGTTAAAAAACAACCCGACTTTCGGAAGCCATGGTACAACAATAGGTTATAGTTTAAATTGGTTTTTATATAACCAATACGTTGTGCGAATCGAGGAGGAATTGACATCAAGTCCAAAGGAGTTCTCGGTCGGTGGTTTTCCTTCTCCTATGTCCTACCAGAACTCCGTCGCAAGTCAACCCTCGGAGATCTGTAATTAATGTGCTAGCTTTTTTGCCTCAGTACACGAACCAGTTCCGTGGACTTTAATTATTTTAATTTTACTGAGCAGGAGGTTCGTGATTGATTGCTTAATCTTGATGTTAAAAATGGCCATGGTCACGATGTTATTCCGCCGATCCTTATTAAGCATTTTGCCGAGAGTTTGTTTCGTCCCAAGTTTATGTAGTGGGATTTTTCCAGAGCCTTGGAAAATTTCCTGCCTCCATCCCATTTTCAAGACGGATAGAAGAAACGAAGTAAGTAACTACCATGATATTATCATTCTTTGTGTCGTACCCAAGCTATTTGAATCTATGGTTCACAGGGTCTTGGTTTTTCATATTAAATTTATTTATTTATTTCAATTAATGATGTACAACACGTAATATATTAATATTATAATAAAAAAAAATTACATAATGTTAACAAGTTTCTAAATTTAATAAGAACTAAGCAATAAAAAAAATAATTTAATTGAAAATAATTAGAAAATGCCTTTTGGACAAGAAGCCAGTGATAGGCATTTCTTCAGTTAAGAAATTGAATATAGTTGGGGGTGATTAAAAAACAGTACAAAATAATATATAAATCTACATAATTTTTACAAAAGTGAATATAAATACCTAAAGAATGTAATATAAAAAATAATGAATAATATACAAAATAAAAAAATGTGAGAGAACTAAATAGGATATAATACTTAAACAATCAAATCAAACAAGAAATCTAATGATTCGTTGTGCAATAACCAGGTTTTAAGTGACGCAACAAATATTTTTTTGAAGTTGATTCACGGATAAATTTAGGAATATTATTAAAAATTTTAGGTGCAGCAAAAATAGAATTGACATAAACAAGAAATAAGATGGGCCCCAGAACGGAACCTTGAGGCACACCTACATTAAGTTCAACAGTGCGACTCAGGCAATCACTAATACTAACTCGTTGCGAACGACCTTCCAAAAACGACTTAACCCACTCATACAAGCAACCTCTAAATCCAATGTGCCAAAGTTTATCCAAGAGTATCCGGTGGTCCACCTAATCAAAGGCTTTACTTATATCGACAAATAGAGCAGCTGATGTATGAGAATTATTAAGACCTGTAGCGGATTCATTAAATTAAGAAGAGCATCTTCTGTTCCAAGACCAGTTCTGAACCCAAATTGACACGAACTAAGATAATTAAAAGAGTTTATGAAGTCAATAAAACGGGATTTTAACGATTTCTCAAAGATTTTTGAGATAACCGGTAGAAGTGAAATCGGCCGATAATTGCATAATAATAAGCGATCACCTTTTTTGAAGAGCGGAATGACCGTCGCGGTTTTTAATGCTTGCGGAAAAATACCTTTAGTAATACTACGATTAAATAGTTCGCACAAAATATCAACAATGTTGTAATTAATTTCTTTTAAGATGGCACTGCTTAGTCCAATATTATCATGCGTAAATTTGGATTCCAAAGAATTTATAATAAAAAATAATTCGGTCGACGTGATTGGCCGGAAGAAACAATTTCTATTGGAAGGATTATCTAAAATCAAAGTACTCGCGCGATGTGACTTAGTATAATTACTCATCGATGTAACAATATTTTGAAAATACAAATTGAAACAATTTGCAATATCAATATGTGAAGAAATTTGTGTACCCGATTCATCGATTATTTCAAAGATTGCGCTGCAACGCGTCCCTTTGTTCAGTATTTCATTTGCCAATTTCCACTGCTTCTTACAATTGCCACCCGCTCCTTGAAATTTGTTAGTATTTCGGTTTTGCGTTTATAATTTGTTTATTCAATTCAGTCGAATACTTATAATAGTACTTCTTCAGATTGGAATTTTGACTATGTTTTTTAAGTTTCTTACGAAGTTGGTTTTTCTTTATTACCTTAAAAACCAAAGCATCTGTAATCCAAGGTTTGCGTTTTACAGTTTTTTTACGCGTTGCAAATACATATTTACATTTAGTGATATAATTATTTAAAATGTGGAGGAACAAATCAAACGCTTCTGAAATATTAACTAGACCCAATACACAGGACCACGATTCTTGAACTAACAAATAATTTAATAATTTAAAATCTATTTTAAAATTAGCAGTTGTAACTTTCGGAACAAATTGAACAATAGGGTTGTCTTCTAATAATAGAGTTACGAATTTAGCGCAATGATCAGTAATTCTCATATCTAAGTCAGATGATCCTCACATGAGAGCATCTGAAATAAACATATGGTCAATACAAGTAGAAGACAAATTAACAATCCTATAGTTGGAACATTGACATCAGAAGTTAAACCATTACTTGACATCAAAAATTTGTATTCATCTATTTGCATTGAATTATCTAGTAAATTAATGTTTAGATCACCAACGACCAAATGATTTTTGGATTTAAGTCTACACATAAAAGGGCCAAATTCAATCAAAAAAGCATCTATATTAAAAGGTTGCAACCTATAGACACATACTATAGTAATTTTAAAACGATTTAAATTAATATCTATCATTAAGACATCGGCAGTATTCAAAACAAAATCGGTTGTAATTTTCACATTAAAATCATCAACTATGTAAACTGCAACACCACTAGAGCGATATTTATTATTATAATTAGCATACAATTTGTAGCCTGGTATCATCATTATCATTTATCCAAATTTCAGACAAAGCTATTAATTTAGGCATTACACAAAAAGATTGCAGATGGCAAACTAAACAATCATAATTTTTACGCAAGCTACGTACATATGTATATTTTGGTGCATGACACAAAAATTGTGACCTTTAGAACGAGAAGTCATGGAAGGATGGGAAGGTAAAGACAAGTTAGGACCTAAAGATTCGTTAAATAAATTACTCATAAATAACAATTAATAAAAAAATAAATATACCAATTAGAGTTTGTTGAGGTCCTCCATTGAATTAACCAGCTTGATTGGTTAAATCAATTATTTCTTCTGCTCAGCACGGGTTTTATCCAGGCAGTGACTAATCCGATTTCTTATTTTGACAAATTATTTAGCAGTTTAGTTTACTCGCTCCTGATCACCAAATTAAAGAACTTAAATTGTCAGTGCATTCCAACTGAATGGTCGCGTACTTACAATTCCGACCGCTGGCAATCCGTTCCCCGCTACGATATTGTTGACTGCTGTGAGTTTGCCAGTTGCCTCCAGTTTGCCGATGATATGAAAATTTTCGCCCGGGTCAACAGAATGTTCGATTGCGTAAAGCTGCAAGATAATTTGGACAGATTTTGAAGTTGGTCTATTATTAGCAATAGATTGGGTCTCAACGTGAATAAGTGCAAGACTCTTTCATTTTATCGTATATGGTCACCTATGTTTCATCAATATCGTCTTTTTAATGAAGATGTTGACAGAGGGTAATTTATATCCGATCTGGGTATAATTTTTTCAGCTGATGCCACCTTTACCAGGCATGTTAACAACATTATACCTAAGGAATACACTAGTTGGGCTTTATTACCCGGAACTGTATAATGACTTTATCGACCCGATTACTCTAATATCACTGTACGGTTCTTTTGTTCGTTTTATTTTGGAATATGCTTTGCCGGTATGGTTACCTTCTAATCACTGTCATTCGGATAGAATAAAGTGTGGTCAGAAGCAGTTTGCTTTATACGCACATGTTGAAATGACGTCTTTCACTAGAAAATCACGGGCGACTTTTTTTGATCGAATTTCAAGAATATGGGCCCACAGCAATTAAATCACGGTCGCAGTTGAAAAATGCATCTTCTTAACAGCGAATCAGAAAAATGAATTTTTATGAAATAAAACGCTAAGGCAACTACAACAATCACACAATGAATTTTTTTTGTATATGTCAAAAATTATCATAGGATTTGACTGTGCTAATTTAGGCGTGTGCGGTTTTTTCAAATAAATGTCAAAAATTAGTACTAAAAAATATTTATCACAGGTTTCGGACACAGTCTTAAGACGGAATTAAATTTATAAAATTTATAAAAACAAACAAACTAATAGTAATTATAATACTTTGTTTACCTACAATCAGGCTATTTAAACATCATCGTCTACACCTCACAAACCGACTCTTATACATTATACAAATGACAATACATTCTGGCTATATCACAATTAGAGAATTTACCTTGGTTAGCGACGACAGGTGTGGACTATTATATGCAAGAAAAATATTTGCTTATAATCGGAATAATCGGAATGTTTAGATTCTACTTATGTATTTGTTTAGACATCAAAACTCAGTGCTTCAAAATATCATCTGTTTAGTAAATTGCGATAAAATGAGTCTTGAATTTCAATCACCGCATCCATATTTGTCCAGCCACAAAAAAAAAAAAAAAACGCATCCAAAGACCAAATTCCAAACTAAAAATACTCCGGATTTTTCTAGATTTAACATTGTCCAAAAATTCCCGGTACTTATACCTATGTGTACATATTCACGTTAATACTTAAGCCTTCCGTTATCTTCAATTGATTAAATTTTAAATTTAATATTTAAACAATTAAACCTATTTACACCTAACATTAACTGATAGGTATGGTATCTCGATAAAATGTTAAGAATTTGTGAATCAGGTTCTCATATACAACGAAATTCTGTGGAATTATGTGTGCTGGTCACATAGTATTATCAAATAAACCACAATTTTTGGTGTATTTGAATATATGAACAATCAATATTTACACATAATTTAATTTTATCTCCGGACATTTTTTTTTTTTTTTTGGTTGGCCAAAAAAATTATTGATAAGAAATCGTACGGGAAAAAAATCGCGCGAAATATTTTAAGGTAAGTAAATTTAAATATTGACTTTTCTACCTTGAAAATGAAATTTCGTCATATAAAATTCATATACTCAATAATAGTATTTAAAGAATTGTTATCAAAAATACAAAATGATGTCATAGCATCTTATCACAAATATAAAAAAAAAAAAAAAAAAATTTAGAATTAATTAATCAAAATTTGATGGTCACACTCAAACCTCGTCTTAATGTTTTGTGCGATAACCAACTTGTTTGTATTTTATTTGCTCTGTGATAAGACGATAATTTATATGCTCAGGTGATGTACATGCATCTCTATATAAAACGTTATGCTTTCGAAATTAACGTCAAAACTTTTGTTTTCGTTTATATAAGTATTTATAGGAATGTAAATAATTATTAATTAGTATTTAGTTGTCATTTGTGTAAATAAACAGAATTATTTTTCCAGATAATTAGAACTAAGTGTAAATTGTTTAAATTGTAATGACGTTCCATATAAAAATTATATGCTACAGATTTCTTATAGGTAATCTTAATTTTATCTGTCACGCATCAATTACAAATTATGATTGTAATTTTGCACAGAAGCAATTAACACAAAACAGATTTAACGTGCAACACGCAGTTTTGAAACTTGACTTTTAAATTAAAATTTATATCAGCACGTCCCTGAGCGATGTATGTATGTTGGTGTGTAAATAGAAGGCGAATAATAATGCATTTTGCGATCTAGCCTTTACTTTAAACTTAAATAATCGATTTAACAATTGATCGTAATAATGATTGATTGTGATTTTAGACAATTCGGCTAAATATTTGACAAATTTTATATAGACACAGATGAAATGTTCATTTGCCGAATAATTTCATTAATATATAACAATTGATCTTCCTTTGATGTTGGCGGCGAATTTATGAGATCAGATTATCAAATAATTTTTTTTTTTTTGTGATGACAGGTGACCTTTTAATTAGCTTAACATTTAGATAAATTATTTATTTCTATAAGCTTTAAAACTATTATTTATTGATAGAATTATTGAAATCAGTTTTACTGAACTTTGGATTAGTCCCAATCGCCAACTTTGATTAAATGCGGTTTTATTCAAAATAGTCAATTAAGCATAACAATAATTTGAATATATAGCTGTGTGTTGATAAATCCGCTTATGACCTAAAACATGTATCGATTTTATTTATATTTTAATAATGGGAGGCTTGCAAAATAAATAAGCTTTGCTTTAACAACAGATAACATATGTATATGTACCCATTAGTCTGTGATGTTTAAATAAGAATTCAAAATATTGTAAGAAACACTGAGGTAGCACCATCTATCGTAAATTAGACATCAACTTTGATTGTGATTTTATTAATTTTTTTTATTGCAGAATGAGTTAGACATAGTTTTAGTCGCATATAGAAGGTAAGTAATCAACTGAGGAAAAAATTACTATCATGCTATTTTCCGAGCTTTCGGGTATTGGGTTACAAGCAACTATCGCAAGCCGTGAGGAACTTGACTGATTAATCTAGTCGGGCATTAAACTCAAATTTCTGGAAATCTAAAATAAATTATCGATCACTCTGAACTATTCTGTGTCGTAGATTACTATCAGTTCTGTGATATTTACTTACCGTCATTGTACAATTTTCTACATAATTGAACGATCACAACAAGACACAGGTTACTGATACAAGTTATGGCAGATATATTCAATAATTATTTTACTAATGCAGTTCATAATTTAAAATTTATTACTATAAGTAATATTAGTGAAGATTTTATCATGTGTGTGCTGGCATTCTTAACTGTAGCAATATCTTGTTAAAAAAATCTCTAATAGTATTGCAAGAAAATGTGTTGTTTCTATTTTTGTGGATCTAGCAAAAGCATTTGATAGGGCTAAACATAAAGTACAAAGTATTATTTGAAACAATTTTAAATACTGGTTTTAATGGCACTACTTTACAGGGTTTCTATCTTATTTATCTGATAGGTCTCAAATAGGTAAAGTAGGTGAAGATATTTGTTAAGGTATAATTATCAATGATGTTCCACAAGTTTCGGTCACAGGCCCCTTCCTCTTTCTATCTGAATTCTATTTTCTAGTTGAAGTTTTGTCCAAAATAGAATTGATAGATATGGTGGATGATCTAGTATTTCTTTATAAAAACCAGTTGCATATCTCTAATATTCATTCTATGTATACTGCTTTAAACCTGCTGAGGAAACTGCTACTGTATGATTTATAAACCTAATAATGATGTTATTATTGTTGTAAATATTGTAAATAGGTAGATGTAACAATTTTTTAAATCGATATTAGATTTGTGGATTCACAGATTGAATAAAAATAAATAATTGCCTTGATTTTCGTGTCAGGAGTGAAAATTTTGTTTGGTGCACGAAAATGGGAGTATAATCTGGCCGTCTCCCAACTAGCCAGGGTAAAGTTTGTCATTTGCAGACAGACAGAAATATACCAAACGCAAATGAATGGAGAGAATTTTAAGAAACCAAGTTATAAGAATATGCTACCTGAGGAACGTCAGGATACTTCTGGAGCTATCGCTGAGAAGCGACAGGCAGGCCGCTGGACACTATTAGACCAGCGACCCCATTGACATATTTATCACGTCCTTGCATGAAATTGACCCAGAAATAAACAAATTTATCATGCCGAAATATTACACCATTACACATTTAGTCACTAACACAACATACGTAAATACATTTCACCAAATTATTACATACCCAAGCGTAACTGTCACAGTTCAGAATCTTGAGGATAGGCGCATAGCAATTGTTAGGTGTGGCTTCCTTTCCGAGTTTGTTCTTCAGCAGAGTAGGGATGAGGTTGCTGAAGAAATAAATAGTGGCCAAAGTGATATTGTTTCTGGGATGTCATTAAGTACAACAAATTCCACACATATAATTCGAAACATAATCAGATACATTAGCAGAGCAGTTTAAACAAATGTTTTAAAACACACTTACACTATACACTGGATTAAATCCAACAATAAAACGATTAATATAAAAATTACACATCAGGAATTTTGTTGCTGTGACTATAGTTAAGTTTATGGGTGGGACAGTTATTAATTCCGGTTATCCAAACGTAATCATGCTAGGTTGGGAATTCGTGAGGATCTGGCCCGTCTTCAATAGGTCGATCAATAGACGGAAAACACTCAACACACGAACCGTCAAAAACTCAATCATTCTGTACATAGGTACATTTACACAAAAACTATCAGCTTTATCCACTCTAATTGTGCAGTTCTGTTGCAGTCGAGACAATACGAGGCGATCAATAGCGAAATAAATCGACTTCACGCTATAATGGTAGGGAAGATGTTAAAAATGTCGATACATCGTTCGAATTTAATAGCATCCAAACTCTGGAATTGTCAGAATCACCCGATCCAATGAAGTGTCGATCGAGTTCTAATGAGATTTTGGAATTTTCGGATTCTATTTTACGGAAAGGGAGGAAACTCTTAATTAAGGTTTGCGCGAACGGCAAACAGTTAGGCTTTCAAGTGGATACTGGTGCAATGTGTTCAATGGTTGGTCTAAAGGGGTACAAGCAGCTATCAGAACCACAAGTGCGCCAATCAAAGCAGAGTTTACGAGCATATGGAAATAAAAACGTGCCGGTTAAAGGTATTCTCGACGTAAATGTCGAATACGACGGTAATAAATACATGTTATCGCTCCTGGTTACAAATAGTCAGGATGGATCGAACATTCTAGGAATGGATTGGTTTGACGCGTTTAATTTTGATCTGATGCAAAAATCTGCAACAGTTTCAGCGGTTAGTTCCAGTTCAGATTCCAATAATCAAGCTCTTATTCAAAAGATGTGCAAAAAATTTGAGCCTATTTTTCAGAACACGTTAGGTTGCTGTGTAGGTTTCCAAGCGCATTTGCAACTATATAAGAACGCTTCGCCTAAGTTTTTTAAACCACGCCCTATTCCATTTGCACAACGTGCAAAAGTAAAGAACGAGATCGAAAGACTTCAATGTCAGGAAATCATCAGGCCTGTACAATTTAGCCGATGGGCGACACCGATAGTAGTTACATATCTGTGGGGTCTTCAAAGCAACCGTAAATCCACAAATAGAAGTAGAGCGATTTCCTATTCCAAGAGCCGAAGAGTTGTTCCATAAATTACAGAATGAGAAACATTTTTTGAAGATCGACCTGTCGGATGCATATTTCCAAATCGAGCTGGACGAGGAATCGAAGCAGTTGATGGTGATCAATACCCCCTTCGGACTATTTCAGTACCAGCGCTTACCGTTTGGCGTGTCCAGCGCGCCTGCTATATTCCAGCGTCTGATAGAACAAGTGATTGTGGGATTGACACATTGCGGTAGTCACCTAGATGACATCATCGTCACGGGCACAAATGAAGAGCATCACCTACGTAATCTAGAATCTCTTTTTCAACGATTACATAAGTTCAACCTAAGGTGCAATTTAAACAAAAGTAAATTTTTCCCATCAGAAGTCGAATACCTTGGACACATAATTGATGCCGCAGGGATCCGTCCAGCCGAATCGAATTGGTGTAGTGCTTTCGCACCGATATCCTGATGGATCAAAACATCCAATCGCGTTCACTTCAAAGACGTTAACGGATTACCAAAAACCCTACAGCCAAATTGAAAAGGAAGCTTTGTCAATTGTTTTCGGCTGTACAAAATTTAACCAATACCTCTATGGTAGTCATTTCGAACTTTTCACAGATCACCAATCATTGGTGCCAATTTTTCATCCACATAGCAAATTCCGACGATGACAGCACACCGATTGCAACGATGGGCAATCAAGTTGATGGCTTATGATTTTACTATTAAGTATAAGCGAACCTTCAAAACATGGTAATGCAGATGCACTATCACGACTCCCATGCGGACCGAACGAAATCTTCGACCGGGGTGAAGATGGTTGTCTCCAGATTGATGATGAAGTAGACAACCAATTAAACGTTTTTCCAGTGGACGCCGCAATTATTCAATAAGCGACAATGCAAGATCCGATCCTAAGCAGAGTTGTAAAGTATGTACAATATTCTTGGCCAAGGTATGCGGAGATTGATGAAGATATAATGGCATATTTTCGAAGACGGACTAGTCTCACAGTCCGTAAGGGTACGTTGTTGCTACATACGGAGTATGTCCGAGTGGTTATCCCAACACAACTCCGGGCAAGGGTGCTTAACGTTCTGCATGAATGCCATTGGGGTACAGTTCGAATGAAACAAATGACAAGACGTTACTGTTGGTGGCCAAATAGAGACAGAGACATAGAAAAGCTGTCAGTGCATTGCGAGGTTTGCCAAGTTTCACAGGCTGACCCAAAGAGGGAATTTGCAGCTTGGCCTACTCCAGCGAAGCCTTGGGAACGAGTTCATTTAGTCTTTGCTGGTCCATTCATCGATAATATGTAGCTCATTTGCATCGACGCTTATTCAAAATTTCCTTACATTACAAGAATGAGGAGTACCACCGCAATTCAGACAATTCTATCACTACAATTAATTTTGGGTATTGAAGGCATCCCTGATACTATCGTAACGGACAATGAACCACAGTTTGTTTCCGGGGAGTTCAAGAAATTCTGTGAGCTCAACGGAATACAACATATGACCACGGCTCCTTTTCATCCAGCATCGAATGGGCAAGCGGAAAGAACAGTTCGAACATTCAAAAGATCAATGAAAAAACCCTAACCACTACCAAATCTCCTCACCGTACTACACCATCGCCTACTCTAAATGGGAAATCTCCAGTAGAGCTTCTTCACGGCCGACAGCCGAAAACCATCTTGTCTCTATTTCCCACAAAAGTCGGGTTAGATAAAGTCGGGGAATCTAAATTTCAAATAGGACAGAAAGTGTTCACAAAAAACTACTCAAGAGGTCCTAGATGAGTGCCTGGAGAAATTGCAAAACTTCTTGGTAAAATGGTCTACTTAGTGAAGACAGATCGTGGTTTATGGAAGAGACATTAGAACCAGATTCGACAACCAATGATGGAAAAACCACTGTTATCAGAGAACAGGCATCCTGCATCATCGACCGATCAATCAGGAAAACATTTTGATATACTTGTTAATCGTTCTAATTTTAGAGGGCCGATCGAAGATTATACGGGTAGTGAGCAAGTTGATGTACCTCATGGTGAAGGCGATCACACCGAGAGTAACGTACAACTAATCCACGAGGGGAGGGGCGATAGGGATTTGGGGGGATTGAAAGAGGGGATACTTACAAATATCTTGCATCATTCAATTTTGCTAAATGACAGAAATACCGAAACACAAATAATACACAAATACAAAAACAGACCTACCCAAAGCATACCCTGCCTAGCAAAATATATTTTCAATCTGCTTCACAAAATCATACACATGCTCCCGGAATATTTTTACACTAAACAAAAAACGGCGCAATAGTTAAAACAAATACAAAACACACACCATTCTGATAGTTCAAGGGAACCAGTAATATTACTAATCATAATAAAATGTTAGCATGGTCCCGGAAGTCGTTCCACGGAAGACATCAACATGACCCAAGCTAAATTCATATTGACAATGAAGCATGGAGTAATGGAAATGTCTTTCTGGAGATTGAAGGATCAATAATGGACAGTCTCAGTACAGTGCACATTGTGCTTTCCTTCACGGGACACACACTCGTCAATAGTCTTTCGGCACAAACAATTAATATTAAACTTTCACCCTACAGCGCCTTACTATGCTCTCGTTTCTTTAAAGCTGTGCATAATAGGTAAACTTACCAGCGCAAGTGCTGAGAGTGAACACCGCTACCTCCATCTGAAGCCAAAATTACTAATAGAAGACGGATTTCGTTAAACTAGAAAGTCGTTTTGGGTGGCTTTTCGATGGAACACATGCATTATTTGAAGAACATTTAGATTTTCAGGAAAATCAGTGAAGAATCCTGAATGTAACTGTGGTAAACTACTTTATGCAGCGAAATTCTGGTCAACGGTATTTTAGTAATACCTCACCAAAAACGTCCCAACTCAATAGTAGTGAGATATCTACCCAATTATGTATACCAGATCTTGATGACAATTGACTCAATTGGTTAATAATTCGATGAAACTGGATGAAATTGGTTACTCAATTGATGAGCTGCATCGGAAAACTGGTTAAATTTAAAGAGGAACTTGATATATCCACTCCTCGCCCATATCATGGCCATGGCATACCATGATCCTTAATTTTCATTCTTTTAGCTTACTAATCTAATATGGAAAGAAGCCGTGAATCAATGCCGCCTTAAAGCTTTCAGACCGATTAATTTAATCACGAACAATTATCTCAGAACGTAAGCAGGGCAGGAAGCAAGACTGGCTAAAAGTGCACCTCCTTTAAGTCGGTCCCCCCAAATTGAAAAATAAAGAAAAACAGCAGAAAGTCAGTGACAAAAATATATGAGTTTTAAAATTAAAAAGCCCCAGGATGGTTCATAACCATATTGGAGCAACTGAAAGAGTGTTAAACGCCGGTTACCCCTAACTTAGTTGGGCCTACCTTATGTATGTTTTCTTATAGTATACTGCTAATTTCTTCTGTTTTGCTAGATTCAACGACAGCTGTAAATCTGAAAATGGGAATCCAACTATTGAAGGCGTTGTGATCGAGTTATTGGTGTACAAATTTCGCAGCACATAATAAACCGTTGCAGTAGAGTTTTCTCACCTTGCGTTTCATAAAAAATGTTCCGCTGGTCATTTTATGGTAAATTCTAAAGCTTGAGGTTAAGTTTAAGCCATTTTTCGGTTCTTCACAAATTACCTTTCTTTCGTTTCTACCGCCTCGGAAATCCAAAAGTTTAATGTAATGACAAATTATCGAGGAGCACTGCCTTACTTTCGTTTTATTTATGTTAAATATAGTGACAATAGGATTGCCTCACTTAATTGACCATTTTGGGTTTTTGGGCCACCCTAGATTATTGTGATGTTTTAGAGTCCTAAGGTTAATTAAGGTTTACAAATTTGCAGCCGGGTTCCTTCAAAGAGAAGGCCGACTTTGGCAGAAAGTTCCTAGGGCAACACTAAATTCAGAGCGGCAGCCTTCTGAAGAGTACCTTTTCGGTTTCCGAGAATAATTAACGCTCCAATCTTTAACTGAGGCAAACAGGCCAAGAAAGGTTTTATAGCCGCTAGTGGAACGGAGGAAATAGCTTTAATTGCTGTATAGGTCAGGCAACATAAAATAAATGTGACAATTAAATTGACCATACATATCTGATGTTCTTTTATTAAAGGAAATACTGCTAGAAGAATGGGAGGCTTTAGGTGCAGCACGAACTGCAGAATTAATCAAATCTTAAGGCGGCCCTACAAAATATTTAGATTAAATGAATATTGAAATAAAGCTGGTATTAACATTGGCCAAAATACGAAAATTAAGAGAGCCTGATAATTGTGTCCATGGTATAAGGCGCGGTGGGGATTTTTCATCCAGAAAAATTAAAATAGAAACAATTTGCTAAATTCTGAAAGCGAAGAATAAGAATATCTACTAGAACTTCTTCGTTATCATTATAAAAGCCTCAACAAAAATTGGCTTACGGCTAACATTACCACCACTAAGTGCGTTATAGCAAGTAACTTTCTTAATTCCAATAAGGTTGGCTTACTGCGTTGTAAGTTAATCTATTTTAGTGATCACCTAAAAATCAAAACTATTTCAAAAATTGCATTGATCTTAAACAGTATGATCATATTTCAATTCATCAGACATTGATTGATGTATGTACACAAGAACAACATTATGAAACATTTAAAACAACAGTATATTTTAGACGTTAGTTAAGTTCATGGCTATATAGTGTCTAACAAATAACCGATCAGACATTTGAATAGACCTGTATTTATTATTTAAATTTTAAGTTGGATTTATATCGTATAGAATGGAATTTTCTGGCTTATGATCTTGGTTGAGATCAATATACTTCGCTTTAACTTATATTATTGATCATGACTCAACGGAAAGTAAAAATTTCGGTTTGACGAATACTTTGAAAATAAATATATACACATATCAATACGTATATGTATGTATACTATATTTATAGAATATTTAAAGCTCACAAACTTGAAGTAAGTTTAAACTGTTTGAGTATAACAGAAACGTACCAAATATTTTTATTAATAATTTTTATAGATTTGCTCATTTAAATAATTATACTCAGTCATCTTTGCGGTGTTTGCTTGAAATCAACCAGAAAATTCCGGTTATAACTTGTATGACATTTGACCTTTCGTAAGATTAAGCGCTGAAAGCTAACCATCAACCAACAAAATGATTGATAAGAAATTTTTATCAAACACAGTACTATAATAAGTATAGCCAAGGAGACTTTTTCACACTATAAAACTATTACAAACTAAACGACAAGTATATCGCGTTTAAACTAGGTTTTTGTGAAATTTAGTTCAAGTGCATCATAAAAAAATGAAAAAAATAGTTTTTTGTTTTTAAAGTTTTAACTTTATCGATATTATTATCATTGAATTCATTCATGTATTTTGTTTTGTTTTGTGTGTAGTGCACAATTTCGCGAGGATTACTCACCATATTAAAACGTTACTTTAAAAACACGCGGTTGTTTGATACAAGACACATACATATACACAATAATATTAATTTAATTAATTACAAAATAATCACTAAAACTTTATTTTTATTTATAACATAAATATTAAAATTTACAATTCACTTTGTAACGACAACACAAACACTTAATAATTTAATTATTTTTTTTTTTTTTAATTTTCTTAATAGGTCGAGACTATATATTATATTATATATAGAGAAACACTATACTTATTAATTAATTAATTAGATAAAAAATATTTTTCACTATAAAATTAAATAATTTATATTTTATACAAACAATAATAAAAGAAAAAAAAAACTTTTTTGTAAAAGCGACGAAAATCACACTACGAAATTTTTTTTTAATTTTTTTTTTTTTTTTTAAATATATTGTGAACTACTAAACACGATCGCGAGATCGCGCGATATAATATACTAACTCTGTGTACTTATATGCTACCGGTATCACTGTCAATTTTAAACTAAAACAATATTTTATTAAAAAATAAAAACAATACACGAAAAAAAAAAACAAAAAAAAAAAATGATTATTGGTATGTGGAGTCGCGCGAAATACTCAAACTCACTCGAAACTTAAAATTGTGTTTTTTTTCGCGTTTTATTAGCAAATGACGGACTGGTTTGCCTGTAAGATATAATTTGTATTTTCTAAAAAAACTTAAAAAGAAATAAAAAAATAAAAAAAAAACGTTGTTGTTATTTAAATTACTGAGATAGATAGGAAATTTATAATTTGTTAAAATAAATTTTTTTTTCTTATTTATAAAATTAAAATATTGTTGTATGCTTTTATTGAGAGAGAGAGTTTTGAATTGAGTAAAATATACAATTTTATTTCTTAACTGATAATTTTGATAAGAAACAGACAAGTTTTTTTTTTTTTTTGTGATATGTGTTTGCAAGTGTTTGAGCTAAGTTTTTTTTGTACATACTTACATATTTGTTTTATTGGTGAGGTAAATTTTTTGTACGCGATTACAATATTTGAATTATTATTTTGTAGAATGAATTTTTGTTTTTTGGTGGTATTAATAAGTAAGAAACTTGAATTAGTTGTTGCGTGCTATGTATTAAGTTAAATTTTTCTTTTCTACAGTCTGCGTCTCAATATGCAAAAGCTTGCTACACGACCTGTAGAACTTTAAATTTGCATGAAGTTTGTCCTAAATATGTCCTATAGTCAGTGGCGTAACTGGGTACCCGCAGCACTCGCAGCCGCGGGGGCCCACGAGATTTCCTTTATTAGTTCAAATTTAAGATCAGATAGCTCAGATTAAGTTTAAAGTGCAAATTTGCAGAACTTAAAACAGGCTCAACCATTTCTTCTCGTTTGACTCCATAGAACTAAATATTTTATTTTTATTATATATTTATTTATTTCTTATTAATATTATACAAGTAAGGCTTAGCCTTATTACAATTTCCTTAAAATGGGTTGAAAAAATTCTATTTTACAAAATTCTGTTTTACATAATTGTGTTTTTACAAAATTCTGTTTTTTCTAAATTCTGTTTCACATAATTCTGTTTCATAAAATTCTGATTCACGAAATTCTGTTTCATATAATTCTGCTAAAAATTAATTTTGCAATTAATTTTTTTACCGCAAAAAAATTAATTGCAAAATTAATTTTTAGCAGAATTATATGAAATGTATATAATTCTTATATAAATACAAAGTGTTTATATACTCGTACATAGGTATATACTGTATGGAATATTGTATTAACGCAGTATCTTTGCTGATTTTGTCTTTGTGTGAAAAAATAAAAGATTAATTATTTTCTTTGTACATAATATACTGAACAGTAAAACAAAAGTAAAAAATTAATTCAAAATGAACGTTAACATCATCAAAAGTAATAAAGGCCAAGAAAAACTTAACGTTAACGGTTTTTTTTTATTATTGTGAAAGGAAGCACAAAAAAGGAACTTTTAGCTGGGCTTGTGCTAAAATAATTCCCTTGCACTGTAAGAGAGTTACCACTGTAATAGAAAATGGCATACACAAAGTTGTAAAAGAACAATGTGAAAAGCATACGCATCCACCAGTGGCCAGTGATCTGTAAGTTTGCATTGCAAACAACAATATTAAAACTTAAGCCACAATATCAGAAAATAAACCATCCCAAATTATAAGGAATTCAGTTGTTCAATGTCCTGCGGATGTTAGAGTTTATTTACCAACAAAGGAAGCCCAAAAAATGAAGATACATCGGGTAAGAAAAGATATAATTACTGAGCCACAAAATCTGGCGCTTATTGACATCCCTGAAGAATTACTTCAATTAGAAGGGGAATTGTTTGTCTTGTGTGAGTCTGAGGTCGACAGTGAAAAGATTATCATAATGGGTACCAAATCATCTCTACAACTCTTAGCAGAGTCAACATGCTGGATAATGGATGGTACATTTGAAGTGGTACCGTTCATAATGCGGCAATTATTTTCCATCCACGGCAACATTGAAGGTGAAATTATTCCATTAATTTTTTGTTTAATGAGCAGAAAAACTTTAAAATTATACGACCACTTCTTTTTTGAATTAAAAAAATTATTTTTAAAATTTGAAATTAAAGCAAATCCACAAAGAATCGTGTGTGATTTTGAAAAAGCCATTATTTCATCGACTAAATTTTTTTTTCCAAACACAAATGTGAAGGGATGCTTGTTCCACTTCGGCCAAATTTTATGGCGTAAAATCCAAAAGTAAGGTATGAAGAAACTTTATGGAAATCCCGTATCATTCTCGTTGGAAATTAGGATGATAAAGAGCCTAGCCTTTGTTCCGGAAGATGAAGTAATATCATATTACTTGGAACTAAAAGAAAACTTTGAGCACAGGGAATCTAAAAAATTTGGAAACTGGTTTGAAAAAAATATTTAATGACAAGAAATCAGTCTTTATATTCTCCAGTATTTTGGACAGTGAACCAAAACAAACCCGGAACGGAGTATTTCCCAAGAACGCAAAATAGCGTTGAAGCGTGGCACCGACAAATGATAATTTTGTTAAAATTGAATTAAATAAAAAATATTAAATTTATTTGTTGGCTATTTATCACTGCGTGTGTGTGTGTTGATGTGGATTTTGTGTGCATGCCTGGGTTTGTGTCTGTATGTACATATATGTGTGTGCGTATTTGTATGTGTACGAAGGTATGTGGGCGAGTATAATGCTGTGCCTGTGGGAATGTGTATGTTGATTTTATAAAACAGAATTAAAAAAAACAGAATTTTTTCAAAACAGAATTTTGTAAAAACAGAATTTTGTAAAACAGAATTTTTGAAAAAAATAAAATTTCGAAAAAACAGAATTTTGTCAAAACAGAATTTTGTAAAACAGAATTATATACCGATCCCCCTTAAAATACAAGAAAACCTTCTTATGTATACTTAATTCAAATATTCATTACACAATCTTGATTAAAATCAGAACATTAAATAATTTCATAGCTAATGATAATGACGAACAATAGAAATTAATGAAATTTCATAAAGGGAAACAAAAAAAAAATCATTACAAACGTAAAATAAAATACAACATTTTGCTCTCCAAAAAACATATGTTAAAAGTACTCAATAAATATATAAATTTACAAACCAAATTTACAAAATTTATAAATTCTTAAATCATAAATCATAAATCTGGTTGCATCTACACGAACAAAATTATTATACAACGAAATAATAGACGAGAAATATGTAAAGCAATCGTTTTTAAAATTACTGAGACTTTTTATAGATTGTAAATTAGGATTTAATGTGTTCCAAAGTTTAATACCCCGCACAAAAAAAGGCTGATATTTGATGTACGAGTCGATATAAAAAATTTAATCAAATTGAAGAGATACATGGGATTTCTATAATAAATTATTTTATAAAGGAAAATAATTGTTATGAACTCTAAATAATGATATAAATCACACCCCAATATTAAACGAGTATAACTTGAAATCGAATCAGCTATCTTTTTGTTGTATATCTACCGAGCACAAGAATTAAAAGCGATACTTAATTTTCTTAACCAGAATAAATAGAGGCACAGTAGGTTAAATGCGGAATAACTAATGATCGTATTAATTTCAGATAAGCGTTTCCCTGGCGTGTAGCTTTCATCGGGCCTTAGCGTCCTTAACGTAGCATATATTCTACCACATAATTGGGTTACATGGTCATCCCAACTAAGTTTGTTATTCATCAATAACCCCAAGTTCCTAATCGTATACACAATCTCAATATTCGCGTTGCCAATTTTGATATTATAATGCCGAAGGTTGGATAATATTACTTTATTACTAGTTACGAACATGGCTTTGGATTTTAAGGCTCCAATTTTGCTCCAAATTAAAATTCTTTCAAGTGTGTCGTTTATTCTCAGCACGCAAGCATCCATATCGCTAGCTACTGCTGAGTCATAGATTTGCAAATCATCTGCAAAAATATGAAACTTTATCGGATCTAAGCTATTTCTGATATCATTTATAAACATCATAAATAGCAAAGGGCCCAAGATTGAACCCTGAGAAATACCAGAAGTCAACAAACTCTCGTTGAAAAATTGTTCATTCAATTTGACAATTTGATATCTATCCTACAGGTATGAAGCCAAAAGCTTGTAGAAAGGGAAAAGTTAAAGTTTGAGCGCAACTTACGGAGCAGATATTTATGCTTAACACTGTCGAAAGCTTCAGAAAAATCTAGAGGCACAAGCAAAGGTACTTTACGTTCTCCAAGAGATGAACTTAACTCATCTATGTATAATTTTAATTAATGCAAAAGTCTTTCCCAACAGGGGTAATATATGCAATCTTCCATCCCGTCGAAAAAACAGATTTAGTCAATGCAGTATTAATTATGTTTGTTAAAACAGTGCTTATTGACGGTAGTAAAAGTCGAATGAAACCTATAGGGATACTATCAGAACCTTGTGCTTCAGATTGAATATCATCAATACATACTTCCAAAAAGGAAGAATTCCTCAAATAAAAACATATATTGTCAGTTGAAGAAATAGCAGAGTTCATAAGAAATTGATTTTGCACAGCTACCTGGGAGCATTTTACAAAATGAAACGAACGGGAGTTCGTTTGGTTTTTGAAAAACTATATTTTTGGAAATTCCGCCATAAAATCCTATTGGGTAGGTCCAAATTAAAAATATTACTTTTAAAATACTGGAGCTTCGCTGCTTTAATCATATCATTAACCTTATTCCTGTACTTCTTATAATGACTAAATGAAATTGTATTTTTATTTGCTCTCCAAGTTACATGAAGAAAATCTCTAATATTCCGATGGTACAGTATAGAGTAATTTAATGAGAAAGACTTGCACGGTGGCTCCAAATCAATTTTTCTTAGCGGTACGAACTCATCGAGAAGTTGAGACACTAGTGCATTGAAATGCTCCAATTAATTATTCCCCAATCAAGCGAATTTGGTTCAGTAAGCAAAGCATTTTGATCTAAGTTATGCAACGATCGGCAATATCTACAGGCGTCCTTTTCATAAATATTTATATCAAAATTATACGAGCCAAAATCATACCATTAGGTGTAAATAAACCAGGAAGTGAAATTTGAGTCAAACAAATTCAATTTAGGTCGATTATTCAATAGCAACAGATCAAGGTAGTAGGGCAATATGATGCCATTTCTAGGTCCAGTGAAAAAATAAAATCCTTGAAACTTTTTATTAGAATTGACATCCAGATTAAAATTACCTAGAATAAGAATATCGCTATATTTGCCGGCTTTTCTGTCAAAAACTTCCTCAGTCTATTTACAAATTTAATACACGGAGGACGAAATATGCCTTTAGGTTCTGACCGATGTTTAGAAGAAAATTAGCTAAACTCGTTTGAGATCAAAGTTTTCGACATCAAACGACAACGATTTTTGTGTTTACTGGGTTAATTTATTTGTATTATCAGAGCCTTCTAGAGTTTAGATTCATAATCATAATGACGTATTTTTTAGAAGCTTTTACTGGTAAAACTTTCATTGATTTCCGTAGGAATCTATAGTAAAAATGGTGCTTTTTAGCTTCATGTATTTCAATGAAAAAAGCAAAAATATTATAAAATGTTTATATAAAAGTCTTCTACATACCTTTCACAAGCATATACAAGAAGGCAATATTAGTTTAAAATATATTTTTCGAACTTTCATTTTGAAAAATACATCCAAGTTGGGTCTGACATGTTAAAATAATACTTGCTAAATTTATCTTTAGTTTTACTAGTGTACGTAAGATGTCTAAAATGTTTACAGAAAAATACGAAAAAAAATTATTTAATCACAAAATTATCACACGTTCCTATATATTTTGTGAATTTGTTTGGCTTTTCCTACAATTTTAGAATTTGAAATTTCTCCAGGTGGTAATATTTGGTACGATTTTAGCAAATTTTTACGGCCATCACTGCCATCTATGTAATGTATATTGACTTAATGACCAAACAAATTGTAGTAAGCTTTTTTTTAATATGACCAGAATTCTGTTGTTATGAAATTTCTTTTATATTTTGGTTTAAATAAATGTTGAAATTCAAACATTTATGAAAGTATTTCAGAAATCGTAATTAAGAATTTGTAACGTTTTCATTTAAAAATTTGAATTAGGAAAAAAAATTATTTCCCTTATGTTCTGTGTGTTTTACTATGAAAAGTTTGGTTTTTTCCTCGTGTGGCAAATGCACCACTGTATTTTTGTTATGTATTAGATTAAGTTATTATATATTAAAATTACTTACAATACCAAAACAATATTGATTTATGTATAATCATTATATACTTGTTAAATGTACGAGATGATAATGATGATAAGAGGAAAAGATAAATCAGTACTGTTGTGGAGTTGGTGATGAAAATAATAAATAAAAATTACAATGTTCATAAAATTATTTGAGAATAAAATGGATTAAAACATTGCTTCCGCTCGGTCCACAACAGTTGGTGTCAGAAGTGGGATATAGTTTTTCAGTTTTCTTGCCAAAAAAACTGATATAATTCAACGTTATATTGTATTGTATGTTGGACATACATAATACAACCGCTCCATTATATCATCGCAAAGTGCATCATTAATAAGAAAATTTCCAGTTGTGTTAATTATAAAAATTATATGGAAAAATTAATTCGCGACACTAAATTAGGCGATTAAATTAAATTCATAAATATTAAAAGTGTAGTTAAAAAAAAAAATATATTATATACAGTGATTGATCGGATGCCGCCTGCAGTTACCTAGAAGGTTCATATTAATTAACTGTAAAACCGTAATGTGTGTGAAACTAAAGTACGTACTATCTAAATAAAACAAACTACGTGCATAATATTAATCAAATAATTACAAACAATTTATTAATTATAAAACAAAATAAACTGAAATTAAATAATAATGTTAGAAATAAGGTTATACATATGTAAATAACCACTGCACCACGTTGATAAATTTAACGAAAACCACATGCTTTTAGTAGGCACCTATTAAAAGTGTTTTGCCAACTTTACATTTGAATTGTTCATGAATTGTAAAAGGTTCCTGAAATTTGTTCCCTGGATGAAAATTATTTATAAGCTGTTTCAAGCTGTTTACAAGGTCGACTAAAACCACATGCTATACAGTGGAGAAATAGATATAACCGGAAAATATGTACAATCAACATGAGGTCAACAGGAAAAATAGCACAGTTATACAATTATACGCTGATCTAAAGGTAATCTTAATTTGGAAATTTTATTTAATCAATTTGTCTAAATAAATAAAGAAATAAAAATAATAACAATAAATTTAATTCAAATCAATTAAAAACTCTAATCTAAATAAAATTTCAACATGCCTAAACTTAGACTTAAACTTAAATAATTTTACTAATGTAGATATTAAAATTTTATAATTCTTAAATTCTAGATTATTTATAAAATTTATTCAATTTTTGATTTTTAAAAATTGGTTTGGTACTGAAATTATTTCTTGTGCAATTTATGATAGTTTTTCAAACATAGGTATCGTCATCCGAAAACGTTTTAAGTTTTTCCCAATCCTTATAAATACGATATGTCAGATGATCTTGATTCTCAATTAGACGACGAAAGTGATAACGAATCTACATTTATACAATTACGAAAAATTATTATCGAAAAATCAGGATCAAAATCATCTAAAAACCCAATTGAATCGCAAGAAAAACTTACTGCTATACCTCAAATTCTTTCTAGTTCGAGCATATCTATTAAATCCGAACCTTTATCACCTGAATCAAATAATATTCAAAATTCATTTAGTTCAAATACATTTAAAGATTCAAATCAACAACTTCCATTACAAAGCCCATTTGAAGTAACAGGTCATTCAATCGATAATTCACTAGTAGAGCAAGTTAATCTAAACAATACTATTGAATTCAATATGGCAGCTCTTGATCCATCATTTGTATTGAAATTGGTTCCAAATTTCTCTGGTGATTCTCGAGAACTAGACAGATATATCTCCGCGTGCGATCTGATTCACTCGGAACTCCGCGAGGAAGATAAATTAAAATTTCTTAAATTAATCAAATTAAAATTAGAAGGTAAAGCATTTAATCTTTTTAAATATAAAACTCTAGATACGTGGGAAAATTTCAAAAAATTGCTAGAGAGAGAATTTATCGAAACCAGGTCAATTGGTCATCTCCAGTTACAACTAACTTGTATAAGACAAGGTCAGAATGAAGACGTAAAATCATATTCCGCTCGAGTGGAAAACATACTCCATGATTTGAATGAAGCATGTATAATTTCTCAAGGCAGAAAGGCTGCAAATACTATAGAGAATTTAAACGCAACGATAGCTCTGAAAAGTTTCCAAGAAGGCTTGGATACATCGATCAAACTAATTGTCAAAGCATGTCGATTTGAAAAGTTGTCTGACGCAATAAATCGAGCCATAGAAGAAGAACTTTCAATTAAGTATATGCCTAAATTGTCCATTTCCAATAAGTCTAATTCCTCAAATAAGTCATTATTCTGTAATTACTGCAAACGTTCCGGACATACCAAAGATGTATGTTATCGAAAACCGAAAATCCCTAATAGTTCACATAATTCGAAAACCGTTAATACTTTTTCATCTCAACCATGTGCCTATTGCAAAAAGCTTGGGCATCATATTCAAGATTGTTTTTTAAAAAAACGTAGTGATTCATTTAACCTAAATAATAGTGCAGCAAGACCTACAACATCGGGTTCGGGAAATGTAAACGGATTTTCGAGGCCAATCAGAGGCACACCTTCGAAAGTCCAAGATTTACAGAGTGTCTCCCAATTGGATCCAAATTAAAAACAGAGGAATGCGTAACACATAACTCTGAAACTACTCAGCATAACGATATTCTTATGGCGAATATATATCAAATTAACCAAAGTAATAATAATTCTAACAAATATGTGAATCTCAACATAGATGTTTGTAAACATAAAAATTTACCATTTTTAGTAGATACCGGAGCGGACATCTGCATTATAAAGAAATCGGTTCTGTACGATAACACAACAGTATATATAGACGCAAAATGCAAATTAAGAGGCATATCTACTGAATTAATTGAAACGCTTGCAGAATGTGATGGTGTCATACAATTTGCTAACGGAAAGGAAATTAATATCACACTACAAATAGTTGACGATTCATTTCCAATCAGTGCGTTTGGTATCATAGGACAAAATTTTTTAACATTATATCAGTGCAATATCAATTTTCAAAATTTATCCGTAGAAATACCCATTGATTCCGAAGTTATATCTTTAAGGTTACATCCAGATATTCAGGTCGAAACGTTAATGCAAATTGAAATTCCTCCCCGTTCAGAAAGAATCATTACAGTACCAGTTAATCTTTCCAACGAATTCGAATTTATCTGCCCGTCCCAGGAAATTGCTCCGTCCGTTTTTCTAGCTAACTCAATTCACAAGGTTATTGAAAACCATATTATCTTGCCAATTCTAAATGTATCCGATAAACCTTATATTATTCCAAATTTAACCTTTAAAATAGAACCTTTTAACACATATGGAATATACCTTTTAGAACATAATAATGAACATATTAGTAATCGTTTATCAATTCTTAAGTCATCTATTAGTTGTAGTCATCTTAACCAAGAAGAAGAAGATTGTCTCATGCCAATACTAAATGAATTTCACGACGTATTCTATTTAGAAGGTGATAAACTTACGACTACCGATGTAGTTCAACATAGTGTCAGAACATTACCCGACTCAGTACCTATTCACGTGCGTCCCTATCGTCAACCCCATTCCACTAAAAGTGAAATTCAAAGACAAGTAAATAATATGTTTGAAGAAGGTATTATCCAAGACAGTATAAGTCCGTGGAACTTCCCCTTGTTACTTGTTCCAAAGAAATCGACAAACGGTGAGAAAAAGTGGAGAGTCGTAGTGGATTATAGGAAACTAAACCAAGTCACTATTGATGACATATTCCCTCTTCCTAATATCAATGATATACTTGATAAATTAGGAATGGCTCAATATTTTTCTACGTTGGATCTGCAGAGTGGATACCACCAAATCAAACTAAATCCTTCTGATTGTCCTAAGACCGCATTTAGTACAGATGAAGGTCATTACGAGTTTACCTCTATGCCTTTCGGTCTAAAAGGAGCGCCAGCAACGTTCCAGCGTATAATAAACAGTGTTTTAAGTGGCCTTAATAATATAAAATGCCTTGCATATCTTGATGACGTCGTGGTATTCGGCGCAACACTCATTGATCATAATAATCGACTTAAGGAAGTATTACAAAGATTTCGTCGTTATAATCTAAAAGTAAATCCGTCTAAGTGTCAGTTTCTCAGACACGAAATTTATTATTTAGGTCATATAGTTACAGCAGAAGGAATAAAGCCAGATGAATCTAAAATCAATGATGTTAAACATTTTCCCTCACCTAGAAATCGGACAGAAATCCAATCATTCCTTGGATTAGCCGGTTATTACCGTAAATTTATTCCTCAATTTTCAAAACAAGCTAAACCCTTAACAAATCTTCTCAAGAAAAATACGCCATTTAATTGGAGTTCTGAATGCCAAAAAGGATTTGAATCATTGAAAGAAAATCTTATAAACCCTCCTATTTTACAAATGCCTAACTTTGCTAAACCTTTCAAACTTACATGTGACGCTAGCGATTTTGCGCTAGGTGCAATTCTTTCACAAGAAGTAGATGGATTTGATCTTCCGATTGCATACGCGAGTCGAGTACTCAGTAACGCTGAAGTTAACTATTCACCTACCGAAAAGGAATTATCTGCTATCATTTGGTCTATGTCTCACTTTCGACCTTACCTTTATGGACATAAATTTTGTGTTATAACCGATCATCGTGCTCTTCTATGGCTATATAAACTAAAAACACCGAAGTCACGACAAATACGGTGGCAAATATGTCTTGATGATTACGACTTTACGATTATTCATAAACCAGGAACTCTCATACAAAATGCTGATGCACTTAAAATGAAGCTTTAGATAACTTACCTGAATGTGGGGTAATAACGCGATCGAAGAGACATTTAAACGGAAACAACAACGATACAGACAATTTAAATGTTACAGAAATTGAAGAAGATGAAAATAAACCAGAAACCTTTAACGAAGCTGCAACTCCGCCAAATTTTAATAATCAGAGTTTTTCAGGTGATCTTAATTTAGATAATTACGTCAACCAAGAAACTGTTATGGTTAAAAATATTACAGACGACTCCGAAATTCAACAATTGATACAAGAATTTCATATTTCACCACTTGGTGGACACCAGGGTGTATATCGCACATTTAAAAGATTGCAGAAATATTTTTACTTTCCCAATATGTTTTCGACTATAAAACAATATATTTACAAGTGTAAACTTTGCCAAATAAATAAACACGGAAGAAAAACAAAAGAACCTTTGAAAATCACTTCTACTGCATCCAAGAGTTTTGAAAAAGTATTTTTAGACATCGTAGGTCCTATGCCTTCTTCACACAATAACAATAAATATATCCTTACTTTACAGGACGACCTTACGAAGTTTTCAGTTGCTCATCCTATTCCTTCTCAAGAAACCGAAATCGTTGCACAAGTTTTCGTCGAAAAGTTTATTTGTTTATATGGAATTCCAGATGAAATACTTACGGACCAGGGTACAAACTTTATGAGTAATTTGTTTACTCAAATATGCAAACTTTTAAAAATAAAAAAATTGTCGACCACAGCTTATCACCCTCAGAGCAATGGTGCTCTGGAACGATTCCACAAAACGCTTGGAGAATATTTAAGGAATTTTTCTCAATCGGATACACTTAACTGGGACATGTGGCTACCATATTTAACATTTTCCTACAATACCACACCACATAGTTCAACCGAGTATATGCCGTACGAGTTAGTATTCGGTTTTACTCCAAACATTCCGTCCTCCATTTGCAAAGACCCAGAACCTAATTATACCATAGATGATTATTATTTCGATTTAAAATTTAAATTGCAAAATTCTCTTGCTATTGCGAAAAGTAATCTGCTGAACTCGAAAGAAAAGTCCAAATCCTATTATGACAAATCCATAAATCCTCAACAATTCCAATTAGGCGATCAAGTACTACTTCAAAATGTAAAAAAAGCAAAATTAGATCCAGAATGGCTTGGTCCCTATGAAATTGATAAAATTATTTCAATAGAAAACTCCTCTATCAAAATCGGTAGAACATCAAAGATAGTTCACAATAATCGTTTGAAATTATTTAAAATTTAACTTTAATTTATCTATTTTTATTTAACTGAATTAAATTGCATAAGGTAAAATTTAATTAAGAAACAAAACAATTTTGTATTTAAATTATTGAATTATATAAAATAAAAATAAAAAACACAAATATTGTTATATATATATATTTAATATTTATATAAATATATCAGTATGTATGAATAAATATCATCAAAAGATTATTCGTTTGAAGAATAACTTTTGTTTTAAGCAGGGAGGTGTGGCAAATGCACCACTGTATTTTTGTTATGTATTAGATTAAGTTATTATATATTAAAATTACTTACAATACCAAAACAATATTGATTTATGTATAATCATTATATACTTGTTAAATGTACGAGATGATAATGATGATAAGAGGAAAAGATAAATCAGTACTGTTGTGGAGTTGGTGATGAAAATAATAAATAAAAATTACAATGTTCATAAAATTATTTGAGAATAAAATGGATTAAAACATTGCTTCCGCTCGGTCTACAACACTCGTTTCTAATTCCCTTATAAAAACTTCGTTTTTTAGACTATAAGCATCGACCAGCGAAAAAATTGTAAACTTAAGAATTTTAGTGGAGCGATTGCATTATTTATCGACATTTGATTACCACCAAACTTTGTTCTTCAAATGAAATAAACTAGAATATTTTAAACTATTTTATTGTGTCACAAAATAAAAAAAATAAATTACAAATTAGGTGGTTTGGCGTCTACTGGAGTGGGGGGGGGACCAAAGTTAAGTATATTAATCTACCAGCTCCGTAACCTTCCAGCAGGGTGCGCATTACGTGAGCTGTTCTGGTCATGTATTAGGCAGCTGCATGATGGGTAAAATTGTGTAAGGGATAACCTGTTCACAGTTCGCAAGTGTACGTGCTGCCTCCTCGTGGCAACCTCTGGTAACTAAGGCCATTTTGCAAATTTTTGGCCATTTGGCACAGGCTAAAGTACGGCACTAAAGGAGAAAATCTTGACAAAAAACCCTAATCTAAGGTGGAACAGCATATGCCGATGGATGAATGGCTGATAGGGTATTCTGTCCAAAATATGCGAACTCTGGATACCAGGCACCCTCCAGTTTTAGTTAGCCTTCCTGTAGTAAAGCTGGGTGACCTACAGGCGATTTACAATTCCCAGTAACTCGTAACAGTAAAATCAAATAGAAGACTGGGCATGGATCGGAATATACGGGAGTGGGACAACCGTCTCGAATTCCTTGGGCGCCAATGCTACCGTCTTTCTAGCGGAACTACATGCTGTAGTAAATATCTAGGAGGGAGAGCAATAAGCCCAGATAGTATGTATCACGTACCGGCTGGCAGTATTATCAGGTTCATTAAGAGCCTGAATATTGACTGGACGGATGATTAAGCAGGGTCCAGCACAATAGATCTTTTAGGTCGCAGTGCGAGGTAGCTGATCGCCCACATGGCCCTCCAATAATCATAATAATAATAAAATCATAAACACGAAACACAAAATTTTTTCATTTTTTCCATTTACAAAAAAATCGGCAAAAAATGTTGGAAATGTTGCTAAATTATGAAATAAACTAAATTATCAAATAAACTTCTTAATTTTTCTTAAGTGGCAGATCTAATTTAACATAGCTTCGTTAAACTTCTTAAGTAACGTTAATTTTTCGCTAGGCGATAATTCAGAAGAGCTATATACCGCGTTTTTAAGTTTACAATATTTTGCTGGTCACCACTTAAAGGTCGAGTTACAATAAATCCGTCCCATTCCGTTCCGCTTCTCCGTCCAAATTAGTTTTAGACATTTTCTGTACATTTTGTATGAAGAAACGGAACGGTTAGTAATAATAAAATGGTAAGAGACGAACGAGCTCATCCGTTTTTTCAAAAAGTTTAGAATTTACGGAAAGACGGAACATGTTAGCCAAACAAATCAAATTAATTTTTTTTTGACACAACGTGAGAAGTAGGCTGTAACTACATATGGACTTTCGATTATTTGAAAACATTAACAAAAAATTAAATGAAGAATTCTTCACTATCTAACTCTTTCATTTGGAGAAAGCCCGTTTTAAAATACCCGGATTCGTCCCTATTCAGATTTAATGGACCCACCATCTTCTTTTTTCTTATAAATTCTAAAATATTGTTCATACAAAACGTATAAATCAAAGAGAATTCCTAAAGATTTTGGAGTCTCGTAGTCTTCCATTTTATTTTTTTATTTGTTTTTCAAATGTCAGTTTAAACAGACGGAACGGATGCAATGTAACCAACAAACGGAACAGATGAGACGGAGAACAACGGAACGAAACGAGACGGATTCATTGTAACTCGACCTTTAGGCTTTGTATAATCAAGGTTGCTTTGGTATTATATGTTTGGCGAAATTTCAAGTTTACCTCTTTTGTATTTATCAAAAATTCAACATTTTACAAATCAATTTTAGCATTTCGTTAAATAAATCCAACCTTCTAGAAGTCAAGTTTTGATTAGAAGGTTGAATTTGATTTGCCGACAGATAAAATTTCTTTTGCAAAAGGTTAAATTTTATTTGAAAAAGGGAGCTTGCAATGTATCATTGTAATGTTCGTTCGACTTATAGTTTCTCATTTTGCGGATCTTTTGATTACTACTGTCTTCCACGGTAAATAACGCCTAGGCATTTTAAACGAATAGTACGGTTACTAGGCGTTTTATTCAAATACGGCACCCTAGGCGTTACATTTGTTAAACATTTCTATACTTCACATAATTTATAGTTAAGGAAAACGACCAATTTTTCGGACAAGTAGCCATTGATTTTTTGAAAACGGTGAAGTTTGCAATTTTTTTTGACTTTCAAATTATAAAATCGGTTTCTGCATCATTTTGGTACTCATATTTAGTTGAAGTTTAACTTTTCCTGTCTGGTAGGATTGTTTACGGAGTGAACAGCAAAGGTGTTAAATCAAACCCCTGGTTCCAACTTTTTATCACGCCATCTAAGGATTAAGTTAAAAATGACGAATGGAATCGTTTGTTCATGATTACGTCAGGAGTGGTCACCAGGCTTTTTCCTTTGGTTACCTATAGTTTTGAAAAACAAAATATCGATTTAAAATTTATCGGAAGATTTTTTTACTATATTTCGAAACTAAACTTTACGTCATACTATGATTGGTTTGAACCTGTTTTAAATGTTTGGTCGTTATAGTTAACCTGTTATTAACGAATATTCTCGGAATTCCAATTTTCAATTTCCAATAATGTCATTTATTTGAAATGTGTTCATCGCTTCTTAAAAGAAGGTCGACCTACATCAATTTATCGAGAGCGCACGCTTTTACTGACTAAAATTATTTAGCAAGGTAGTTAACCGGAATGTCGGAACCGGATTCCGCTTATATCCTTACACATTTGGTATGTGGTAGGATAATTAGGAGCGGTTTTGACGAAATTGGGAGAAAGTGCTTTTTATCAATACTACCAAGTATGTTTCACAATTATAATTGTGGAAATTGCGGGTTTTACTCAGCCAGAAGCCAAATTCTGTCGTGAAAGTGAACAATAGATTAATATGGAAGAATGGGGGTAGAAAGTTAAAGGAGTCGATAAATGTAATGGATCAAAGTGATTGTGAAATATGTAGCACATCGTATTTAAGAAGATCCTAGTTCAATACACAGGTTTGTATTTCTTTATGGAATTTTCCTTTGGTTTTACATACTTATGGACAATTTGATTTTTGAGAAGTTTCAACAATATTCAAGATACTTTGAAAATTCGACATTTTTGATATTATTTTGATGCTTTATCGATATATTTAAAACTCGTCATAGCATAGAAGAGTTCCAAGATTTTCATTTTTTTTGGGGCCATTTAAGTGACTCAAGTTCTATTTCATCTACTGTGGAATGATGGCCCGAATATATCCACAAAATTAAATCTGAGTAAAGCAATTAGTTTTCTTGCATATGGAATGCTCGAAAATGGAAACATGAAGGATATTTACATTGAGAACAAATATTCAGGTTTTTTTTTTTTCAAAAGCTACCCTTGGTAATATCAAATTTGTGAATAAAATGATATTTTTGTGTTTACTAAGTTTACTATTACTATTTGAATTGAAAAGCTTCGATAAGTGAAAAAACTAAAAGTTCTTGACATTTGTGGCAAATACATAATTTATGCCCATAATACATTTTAACGGACGACAGAATTTGTGGAAAGGCTCAAAAATAACCGAGAACGTATAAATAAATTATCAAGCTTAAAGCTCATTGCAAACAAATATTCTAAATTAATTCCAAAATACCAATTTCCTTGATAATATCAAATTTGAAGTTAAATAGGTTGGTTTAAAAAACTCTTAAAACTAGAAGCTGTTAATAATTCATATTGAGCACAAATATTCTAAATCCTATCCCATATTCCGTCATCCCTTGTAATATGAAATTTCGAAGTAAAATGGTTTGTTGTAAAAAGCTGCGATAAATGAAAGCTTTTAAAACTCGTGCTCTTGAAAATTTTTTCAATTACATAATTTATGCTCATCAAACATTTTATTAATAACCTGAAATTTTTAAAAGTTCAAAAATGTTAAGTTCAACCAAAAAAGTATAAATTAACTGTCAAGCTTAAATCTCATTGAAAACAAATATTCTAAATTTATTCCAAAATCCCACCTTCCTTTAAACTATCAAATTTCTGAATAAAAGGTTAATGATTTGAGTTAAAAAGCTTCGATACGTGAATGCTCCTAAAACTAAAAGTTCGACATTTTTTGCAAAACATTTTACCGGTGTGAAGTTTTTGGACACTTTTTTATTGGGACAAAAATTTAAGCGAGTGTACTGTGAAGTTTTTGGACAAAATTAAGATTTTAGAAAAATTAAGTTTTTGGACATATATTTATGCGGGTGTACGTCCTTTAACAGTGTATTTAACAAAAATTCCGTTATTCAAATAAAATAGGCCTCAAATAATTTCTAACAATCATTTTTAATTTTCTTTTCAACAATTCAACAAATTCAGCCCCATAGGGCCTTTGCAAAAAAATTTTGAAAGTTGTTAATAAATCGACGAATTTCGTTTGGAACAAGGACGTTGTTCTCTATTATACCAAATAGCAAAAATCTCAGAGATTGGCTCATATAGTGACTATATAGGTTTTTAAGGGCATATATTGCGGAATTTAAATCACTCAGTGCCATTTTGATATGAGCTGTAGGGCTCTTTCAAAAAAATTTAGAATTTTGTTAATAAATCGACGAATTTCGTTTGGAACAAGGACGTTGTTCTCTATTATACCAAATAGCACGAATCTCAGAGATTGGCTCATATAGTGACTATATAAGTTGTAAAGGGCATACATTGCGGAATTTAAATCTTTCAGTGATATTTCAATTGAAACAATGACGTTGTTCTCTATTATAAAAAATAGCAAAAATCTCAGAGATTGGCTCATATAGTGACTATATAGGTTGTAAAGGGCATACATTGTGGAAAATAAATCACTCAGTGCCATTTTGATATGAGCCGTAGGGCTCTTGCAAAAAAATTTTGAATGTTGTTAATAAATCGACGAATTTCGTTTGGAACAAGGACGTTGTTCTCTATTATACCAAATAGCAAAAATCTCAGAGATTGGCTCATATAGTGACTATATAGGTTTTTAAGGGCATACATTGCGGAATTGAAATCACTCAGTGATATTTTGATATGAGCCGTAGGGCTCTTGCAAAAAAATTTAGAAAATCAGTGAATTTCGTTTGGAATAAGGACGTTTTTCACTATTATACCAAATAGCACGAATCTCAGATATTGGCTCATATAGTGACTATATAGGTTGTAAAGGGAATATATTGCGAAATTGAAATCACTCAGTGCCATTTTGATATAAGCCGTAGGGCTCTTGCAAAAAAATTTTGAATATTAATAAATCGACGAATTTCGTTTGGAACAAGGATGTTGTTCTATATTATACCAAATAGCACGAATCTTAGAGATTGGCTCATATAGTGACTATATAGGTTTTTAAGCACATACATTGCGGAATTGAAATCACTCAGTGCCATTTTGATATGAGCCGTAGGGCTCTTGCAAAAAAATTTTGAATATTAATATATCGGCGAATTTCGTTTGGAACAAGGACGTTGTTCTCTATTATACCAAATATCACGAATCTCAGAGATTGGCTCATATAGTGACTATATATGTAGGTTGTAAAGGGCATACATTGCGGAGTTTAAATCACTCAGTGCCATTTTGATATGAGCCGTAGGGCTCTTGCAAAAAAATTTAGAAAATCAGCGAATTTCGTTTGGAATAAGGACGTTGTTCTCTATTATACCAAATAGCACGAATCTCAGAGATTGGCTCATATAGTGACTATATAGGTTGTAAAGGGCATACATTGCGGAATTGAAATCACTCAGTGCCATTTTGATATGAGCCGTAGGGCTCTTGCAAAAAAATTTGGAATGTTGTTAATAAATCGACAAATTTCGTTTGGAATAAGGACGTTGTTCTCTATTATACCAAATAGCAAAAATCTCGTAGATTGGCTCATATAGTGACTATATAGGTTGTAAAGGGAATACATTGCGAAATTTAAATCACTCAGTGCCATTTTGATATGAGCCGTAGGGCTCTTAGACGAATTTCGTTTGGAACAAGGACGTTGTTCTCTATTATACCAAATAGCACGAATCTCAGAGATTGGCTCATATAGTGACTATATATGTAGGTTGTAAAGGGCATACATTGCGGAATTGAAATCACTTAGTGCCATTCTGATATGAGCCCTATGGCTCTTGCAAAAATATTTTGAATGTTGTTAATAAATCGCAGAATTTCCCTACGTCCTTATTCCAAACGAAATTCGTCGATTTATTAACAACTTTCAAAATTTTTTTGCAAGAGCCCTACGGCTCATATCAAAATGGCACTGAGTGATTTCAATTCCGCAATGTATGCCCTTTACAACCTATATAGTCACTATATTAGCGAATCTCTGAGATTTTTGCTATTTGGTATAATAAAGAACAACGTCCTTGTTCCAATTGAAATTCGCTGATATTCTAAATTTTTTTGCAAGAGCCCTACAGCTCATATCAAAATGGCACTGAGTGATTTCAATTTCGCAATGTATGCCCTTTACAACCTATATAGTCACTATATGAGCCAATCTCTGAGATTTATGCTATTTGGTATAATAGAGAACAATGTCCTTATTCCAAACGAAATTCGTTTATTTATTAACTTCAAAATTTTTTTGCAAGAGCCATACGGCTCATATCAAAATGACACTGAATGATTTCAATTCCGCAATGTATGCCCTTTACAACCTATATAGTCACTATATGAGCCAATCTCTGAGATTCGTGCTATTTGGTATAATAGAGAACTACGTCCTTATTCCAAACGAAATTCGTTGATTTATTAACAAATTTCAAAATTTTTTTGCAAGAGCCCTACGGCTCATATCAAAATGGCACTGAGTGATTTAAATTCCGCAATGTATGCCCCTTACAACCTATATAGTCACTATATGAGCCAATCTCTGAGATTCGTGCTATTTGGTATAATAGAGAACAACGTCCTTATTCCAAACGAAATTCGTTGATTTATTAACTTCAAAATTTTGTTGCAAGAGCCCTACGGCTCATATCAAAATGTCACTGAGTAATTTCAATTTTGCAATGTATGCCCTTTACAACCTACATAGTCACTATATGAGCCAATCTCTGAGATTTTTGCTATTTGGTATAATAGAGAACAACGTCCTTATTTCAAACGAAATTCGTCGATTTATTAACAACATTCAAAATTTTTTTTGCAAGAGCCCTACGGCTCATATCAAAATCGCACTGAGTGATTTCAATCCCGCAATGTATGCCCTTTACAACCTATATAGTCACTATATGAGCCAATCTCTGAGATTCGTGCTATTTGGTATAATAGAGAACAACGTCCTTATTCCAAACGAAATTCGTTGATTTATTAACAAATTTCAAAATTTTTTTGCAAGAGCCCTACAGCTCATATCAAAATGGCACTGAGTGATTTCAATTTCGCAATGTATGCCCTTTACAACCTATATAGTCACTATATGAGCCAATCTCTGAGATTTATGCTATTTGGTATAATAGAGAACAACGTCCTTGTTCCAAACGAAATTCGGCGATTTATTAATATTCAAAATTATTTGCAAGAGCCCTACGGCTCATATCAAAATGGCACTGAGTGATTTCAATTCCGCAATGTATGCCCTTTACAACCTTTATAGTCACTATATTAGCGAATCTCTGACATTTTTGCTATTTGGTATAATAAAGAACAACGTCCTTGTTCCAATTGAAATTCGCTGATTTTCTAAATTTTTTTGCAAGAGCCCTACAGCTCATATCAAAATGGCACTGAGTGATTTCAATTTCGCAATGTATGCCCTTTACAACCTATATAGTCACTATATGAGCCAATCTCTGAGATTTATGCTATTTGGTATAATAGAGAACAATGTCCTTATTCCAAACGAAATTCGTTTATTTATTAACTTCAAAATTTTTTTGCAAGAGCCATACGGCTCATATCAAAATGACACTGAGTGATTTCAATTCCGCAATGTATGCCCTTTACAACCTATATAGTCACTATATGAGCCAATCTCTGAGATTCGTGCTATTTGGTATAATAGAGAACAACGTCCTGGTTCCAAACGAAATTCGTCGATTTATTAACAACTTTCAAAATTTTTTTGCAAGAGCCCTACGGCTCATATCAAAATGGCACTAAGTGATTTCAATTCCGCAATGTATGCCCTTTACAACCTATATAGTCACTATATGAGCCAATCTCTGAGATTCGTGCTATTTGGTATAATAGAGAACAACGTCCTTATTCCAAACGAAATTCGTCGATTTATTAACAACATTCAAAATTTTTTTGCAAGAGCCCTACGGCACATATCATAATGGCATTGAGTGATTTAAACTCCGCAATGTATGCCCTTTACAACCTATATTGTCACTGTATGAGCCATTCGCTGAGATTCGTGCTATTTGGTATAATAGAGAACAACGTCCTTGTTCCAAACGAAATTCGGCGATTTATTAATATTCAAAATTTTTTTGCAAGAGCCCTACGGCTCATATCAAAATGACACTGAGTGATTTAAATTCCGCAATGTATGCCCTTTACAACCTATATAGTCACTATATGAGCCAATCTCTGAGATTTTTGCTATTTGGTATAATAGAGAACAACGTTCTTATTCCAAACGAAATTCGTTGATTTATTAGCTTCAAAATTTTTTTGCAAGAGCCCTACAACTCATATCAAAATATGAAAGTGGTGCTGGACTGATTTGTTGAAAAGCATTTTGGAAATGAGTGTTAGAATTTATTTGAGGCTTGTTTTATTTGAATACTTTTATTTTTGTTTAATAATTGTTAAAAGAAGTATGTACACTCGCATAAACATTTGTCCAAAAACTAATTTTTTATTTTGTCCAAAAAATTCACAATGTATACTCGCATAAATTTATGTCCAAAAAAGTGTCCAAAAACTTCACACCGGTAAACATTTTAACAAAAACGCTTTAATTATGAAAAGGCTCAACAATCTTAAAGCTCATTGGAAACAAACATTCATTACAAAGGGTAAAGGGTAAACATCATTACAAAGGGTAACGGAATTTTGGGATAAATTGTTTAAAAAGTTTCGATCGTTGAAAGCTCTTAAAACTTTTTGCAAATACATATTTTTTTAACATAATACATTTAACAAAATCCTGAAATTATTAAAAGGCTTAGAAATGTTAAGTTTAAAGCCAAATACGTAGTATAAATTAATTATCAAGCCTAAAGCTCATTGTTAACAAATATTCTACATTTTTCTCAAAATTCCGTCCCCCTTTTTAATACAAAATTTCTTGGTAAAATGATTTGATTGAAAAAGCTTCGATAAAGGAAAGCTTTTATTATAATACCAAGTTTCCTAGTAAAATGGTTTAGTTTGACTAAAAGCTCTTGATAATTTACATTAAGAAAAGATATAGTAAATTATTCATAAATTCCGTTACCCTTTGTAAAATCGAATTTCTGAGTAAAATGGTTTGGTTTAAAAAGCTTTTCTAATTCGGAGCTTTTAAAACTTATTGTTCTTAAAACATTTTAACAAAAACTCGAAATTATGAAAAGGCTCAGAAATGTTAAGTTCGAACCTAAATGGTGTAAATTAATTATCAAGCTTAAAGCTCATAGAATACAAATATTCTAAATATATCCTAAATATCACCTTTCTTAAAATATCAAATTTTAGAGTTAAATGGTTTGGTTTGAAAACCTCTTAAAACTAAAAGCTTTCGTTGATTAACTTTGAGAACAAATATTCTAAATTTTAGCGAAAATTCCGTCACTTTTTGTAAAATCATATTTTTGTGTAAAATGGTTTGGTTAAAAGAGCTTTGATAATTGTAAGCTTCTAAAATTAAAGTTCTTGATTTTTTGCAAATACTTAAAATATTAACAAACTTAAAACTAATTGACAATTTTTGCAAATACAATTTTATGCTTATACATTTTTTTTAACAAAACTTACGGATAATTCAATATTTGAGAACTTTCAAGAATATTCAGGATACTTTGAAAGTTCGACATTTTGAGATTATTTCGAAATTCTTGATATTTTTCAAATTATATTCGAAATTTGTAATGCTTCGTGTCATCTACTCTCGAAAACAGACACTTTTAATTAATGCAAGACTGGACAATAGAAAGAAATAGGGTTTTCACTAAAAGCTTTACTTGTTCATAGGTAAAAGAAGCATTTTTGGGGGCCCAGAAAATGTTTGGGGGGGGAGAGAGGGCTCAAAATTTGTAGTTACGCCACTCCTTGTGATTACAAAAACTGGGCCAAAGATCGTAACCTAGTGAACACGTGTTTTACAGACAGTCGGAAGTTCCCTCTGTTTGCAAAAGCAATGATAAAGACTTTCCAAAACAGTCGAGCAGTGGCGTAACTACAAATTTCGTGCCTCTGTAAAATGCTTCATGGGCCCCTAAAAATGCTTCATGTACCTATGAACAAGTAAAATTTTATAGTTAAAAACTTATAAATTTAACGACCATATTGCACCCAAGAAGAACCCGATTATTGAAGCATTCAAATTCGACGAAATGACACAAAAACCATTCCAGTCCGTCGATAATTTTATAATCGAAGTAAAACATCAAGCAATGGCATGTGAATTCAAATGTGACTGTGTAAAATCATATGCGGAGAGAATGATTAGTGGCAGATTGCTCACAGGAGTAAGATATATATCTTTGCAAAAGCAGTTACTTTCTGAAAAGCAACTAAATTACGAAAAAGCGATTGAAATTTGCAAAAATTCAATTGTGATCAATCTTTGATAAGCACATCAAGACTGAAAAAGTAGATGTCATTAACGCAAACATCGGAAGTGATAATAATGAAACCTAAAGTCAAGAGGGATCCAGAAATTATAGGGAAAGCAATTACAACCGGAATACCAAAGCTTCACGTCAAACTTCAACCTTACCCAGAGACCAACAACAAAAAGGTACTTATTTTCAAAAAATATTTACACGATATTGATTTAATCAACATAAAAACACCAAGTGCTGTTGTACCAAATTCGTAAATGAGATGATCACGAATAACATCATATTTATCGAATTTATCTAACATTTATACTAGAATAACATTGCAAAGGAATTAGAAATTGCGGCTTGGCGGTTTTTAGCTAAATTGACATTTCGCAAAGCAATCAAAAGCAAGCAAGATTATCCCGCTTTAGACTCGACCAGCAGCAATCGATATTGTAGCAACCGTCCACTGGGCCAAATCAAATACCTTTAAGCCACTCTTATAACACTTAACCAACCGTATACAGCAGACCTCCCGTTCATGACACATTCCTCACTAAATCCATTCGAGGAATTTAAACAAAATTGTTTCAATCCGACTACAAGTAAACCAGCATTATGTGAATCTTATTGAAATGTGAATAAAGAAACGATACAACGTATACTCACCCGCTTTTGGGACCCGGTTCACAATTTGTTCAAATCATTGTTCAATGAGAAATTACAAAAATGAAATTCAGCAGTAATAGAGCCCTATAAAAACTTGATTGGCTTTCTGTTGCGAAAAAGGGTCTGTGACTTTATCGGATATTTGTGATGCTGAAATGCGATTTATAGATGTTTTTACAAGATAGTCAAGTTCAGTTCCTGATATACGAAGTCGTCATTTCGGCTACGAAACATTGATAAAAATTTCCGAGATAATGAAGAGAAATTCATATTTCGATCATCATTCAACAAATTAAAGAAACTATAAAAAATATTGTTTGGATCAACAAGGAAAAATCAAAATTAATAATCAAATTTAAAACTGTTTTTTCGGCTATATCTATGAACATTTCTTTCAAAATTCTAAAATTAGGTACGATCATACTTTTGAAGCAATGGAACATATCCGAATGAGTATACTTTCAAAATTAATCTGCCCAGAGGTTTCTCACCTATCCAACGTATTACTGCTTCAGAAGAAATAATTTTGTCCAGTGCTATGGGATACGAAAATTTTTAATAAACAGCAATGGATTATAGATCTAACAGGTTTGAAAATTTCTTGGGACTTATTAAAATCCAAGCACTAGGTAATAAATGTTGTTTACCTAAAGTGCCTACCCGTGTTGCTTAAAGTAAACAAAGATAGTAACTATTTGTGTGATTTGCGGTAAGTTAAAAGAAAAAAGGAGTGTGGACAAAATTTGATGTTCCAGAAATTTCATTAGGTGCATCAGAATATCCCAAATTTAGTGAAATTAAAAATGAAGAAGTGAAGTGATGAGCTTGTAGCAGAAATGTTGATAATATTTACGAATGAACTACATAAGCAACGAATTGCATCCTTATCAAGAAAGAATAATAAATTTACAGTTGCAGACCGAAATCGGTTATACACCGGTGCACTTAGGTTATCAGTTTATCTCCATCGTAAAGTATTTTTTGAATTCTTTGGGTATATGTTCACCATATAGAGGCTAATTTCATTAAAAGGCGATAAACTTTACCGAAAGGCAAGTTGAAAAAAATTGATTCATGTAATTTATATTTGATAATGCAGTTATAAATGTTTGTACATGGAAGGGATTAGACATATTTCATGCTATAGGTGGCATAAAATGCGTCATAGATCACAGTTCCATCAGTTAAATTTATGTAATAAGATACCACGAACATTAATAGCAGTGACATATCTGAAGTACCTAGGAGGATTTGATTTACTCATGGTATTATCCTGACACGATTGCAACCTTGATTTAGTCATCTGAAACAAAATTTATCGGTAGACAGATTGTTACAAAAATTTGAAGTAAATCGATTAAATAGAACTTGAGATATCATGTCAATCATAAAAAGTTAAAGTTTTGAGCAAACGTTTCAGGCTGTCACAGCGGTCTAAGTCTAGCTTTTTGTCTTGAGGACATCTCTGGCAAGAAGGGCTAAGCCCCTCCTGCTTTTACTAAACATATTATAATATTTCTATTGTATAATTGAGATCAAACAATTCAGTTTATTAGATTAGACCGTTTTTAGTCATATCAAATACTTAATGTTGCTATCTCAACAATTTATTTGAACAAAAATTAATAAAATTAGATTTATATCAACACATGTAAAATTATTTAGAATCCAATATGATTTGGTTTTCCAATAAGGCTTGTATACGTATTACTACCATTTGTATACGTCACCAGTCGTGAAATATTCTTTATTTCCTAACTAGGAAAAGGTGAAAAGTATGTCCTTTCGCAACTTGCTACCATTATTAAAAGTCGGCATTTCATAACAAAATTAGAATGAAATACGTTAAAATAAATTTATTGTTATTGCGTTCCATATAAATAAAATTCCTGTATACTGTCACTACCCGAAATTAACAGTTTTTAATCCTCAACTATTACCAATTTATAATTCTCACCTCGATTTACATTCAAATTTGGACTTAAGCTTTCAGTCGCTATAATACTTCATTAAAATTTTCTATAGGTTACTTTAGTAAAATTATTCAAATATGTATTGAAATTTAAATTTATTAAGCACAAGCGCGTGAAGAATTATTGTATAAAATTAAATTCAAGCAAATTGATGTTTTCTATCGACTATTATTAAAATTCAATCTAATTTTTGATATAAAGCTCTTTTATTCATATAATCTGAGACCGCTTTTAGTTTTACTAAAAATGATTTAAACTTTATTACAGTGGGTTGAACAATTATTAGGGACACATCGAATATAATACAAGCAGCTTGGCAGAGAACCTAAACGCGAAACAAAACGGAAAAATGCATCATCTATACGTTAGAAGTAAGAGACTTTTAACTGATAGGGATCAAAAGAAGAAATTAACTACGCACCTTAAGCTCAAACAAATCTACTGGCTACGAGCTAATTACTGGACAAACTGTTAAAGCGCTACCAGAAGGTTTACGAAATTTACTGCGAATACTCAACGCAGCGTTCAGATAAAATATGTTCTATACAAGTGGAACGCGGCAGAGCTGATAATGATCCTGAAACCTAACAGGCCACCGACAATTTCAAAATTATTTGAAAAGCTTATGCCTCATCAAGAAAACTCATTCCTCCTCAACAAATTCGTTTTATAGAGAAACACTATACCATTTATCAAGTGTACAAAATCACAGATTTAGTTAAAGATACAAATGAAAACAAAAAAATATGTTCAAGTATCTTCTTCGACGTATCTCAGCCTTCAACAAAGTGTGGCACCGATGCCTGGAATATAAACTACTCAGAGATCTGCCGAACTTGCATGTAAATCATGGAGAGAAATAAAAGGAAGTGTCCTGGGGCCAATACTGTACATACTATATACATGCGACGTACCAATTACAAAAGGAACTAATTTTGCAACATGTCTAAACGATACTGCAATCTTAGAAATTGCAGACATTTTGTAGAGGGTTCAACCAGCAAATTACAAAACGCCGCTAATTTGTTGAGTGTATGGAAGAAGAACCAACAAAAATTTGTGAACTTTTATACTTTTAAATTCACAACCAATTCCTGATGCAAACACGGCAAAATATTTAGCGATGACCCTTGGCGCTAATTACAAGTGGAAGAGTTAAACATAAAATATAGAAGTTGGCTCTTAAGAAGAAACTCTAATTAACATTATATTACACAATAAACTGCTCTAATATCCAGAGATATTGAATCCTGTTGTATATGAACCTATGGTATACAGCTATGGGATTGTACCAAGAAAATTAACGTTAAGTAATACAAACCTCTCAAAGTAAATTGTTGCGTAGTGTGATGAACGAACCATGTTACCTAAACAATGATAACCTTCATAGGGTTCTAAAGAGTATGTCAGTGATTAATTAAGAATCATGCAAAGCAACACGTACAGAGCCTTAGTCAACATAAAATTTGTTGTATGATGATCAACACAAACTCAGTAAGCCTCGAACGATGATAAATATTAATAGAAATCGAAGTGCTCATGAAAACCCTCAGCATATGACAAACCAGACTAAAGTGTTCATTTTCACGTAGAAATGACACCATGCTGCATCGATGAAATTAATTAATGATTTCCACATATATGTATGTATATCCAAATTCGACCTGCACGGAATATACATAGCAACTATGAGAAGCGAAGATTTGTTCATTTTTATACGAACAGCAATAAAATCTAACCGAGAAATAAATGTGATTAGGTAAGAGGTCCTAGATTTGACACTTGCTAGTCCGCATTTCAACGACTTGGTCAAAAACTGGCATGTGTCTGAAGAGGCCTTATTATCGGATCACTTGCACATCAGATTCGATTTGGCGGCTGAGAGCATGCAGCGGAAGGAAATCAGAATTCCAAAACTGACCGACTGGGACTCTTATAGAGTCTCACTCGAATCAGAAATGCCCTCGGTTGTGGGGAACATAGAGTCTTCAGAGGGTTTAGAGGTCTGTTCAAACCAACTGCATAATTCTATACACTTGGCTAACGAGAACAGCTGCCCGGTTAAGCGAAAAGAGGCCACAAAGATGGTCCGCTGGTGGAATGGGACGCTGGGTCAACTGAGGAAAAAAACGAGAAGATTATTAAACAAGGCTAAATACACCGGTGAATGGGACGAGTATAAGATGGCCTTGATGGAATATAATCTCGAATTAAGAAGATCCAAAAGGGCTACCTGAAGGAATTTCTGTGAGGGAATCAATGAATTGCCCTCTGCAGCTCGTCGCAGGGATCATTCAAACGGTTTAGGACTTCTCCAGAAGCAAGATGGAAGTTTCGCTGAAAACCGGAAGGAAACTTTAGAGGTACAGATGGAGACCCACTTACCGGATTCAGTAGGTAGGGGCCCAAGAGGACCCGCATGATCCCTCAAGTGAGGTGGCCTATGCGCCTCACAGTAGGATCTGGAGTCTCTTTGGGAAAATATTCACACCCAGCAAGATGCGATGGGCTATTGGGTCTTTCAAACTTTTCAAATCCGCTAGAGGAGATGGTATCTTTCCAGCTTTATTTCAAAAAGGTATTGAGAAAATACTCCCCAGATTGGTTTCGGGCAAGTTATGCTTTTAACTATATTCCGAAACTGTGGAGGAAGGTAAATGTGGTCTTTATACCAAAGGGGGGGGGAATCTTCCAGACACCCAGGCCAGGGCATATCGGCCAATTAGCCTCACATAGTTTCTATTGAAGACGATGGAAAAATACTGGACTATCAAATAAGAAGTGAGGTCCTTGGAAAAAATCCGCTGCAACGGGACCAGTTTGCGTATCAAACTGGTAAATCCACTGTGTTGGCCCTTAGTGGTTTAGTCACGAGGATTGAAAAAGCGGTGATATATAAAGAAATGGTCCTTTGTGCCTTTGTGGACATTGAGGGGACGTTTGATAATACCTTATTGAATAAGGTTCAGCGTATAGGCTCAATGAAATCATGTCCAACCGCGGCGATGGAGTCACTTCAGGAAATATCAAACCAGGCAATATGGTGGGTCATCTGGAAATCCTTTAAGAATTTCAGACAGACCCTACCATAGGAATGCCTTCCGACTGTATGCCAGCTAAACTGGACTTCTACAAACCATTCTGTGTTAGGTTACCTGACCGGGATGTGTGGAGTGCAGGTGGACCATCCTTTGAGCGAGGGTCCATGGTATGGTTTACAGATGGATCAAAAACGGAAGATGGGGCGGGGATAGGAATACACGGGAGTGGCACTACCCTCTCGAAGTCCTTGGATACCAATGCTATTGTTTTTCAAGCAGAAGATTTATATTGTATCAGAGCCAATCGGCCTTAAAGGGTCTTAGGTCTTGTACCGTTTGATTCAAGGCTGGCATGGGACTGTCTGAAGGTTATTAAACATCTGGCAGGCTCAAATAAGGTAACACTTATGTGGGTGCCAGGTCATACTGGAATCGAAGGAAACGAGGCAGCTGATGGCCTCGCCACTTTACATTCACGAAACAATAAATATTTACTATTCGTATGTGGCCAATATTTAGAAGAGAGATTACCCGACAGATAAAATTACCCGACATTTTGTAAAAATCATTAAGAAACCGATTAAGAATATCCGGGATAATAAAACAACCTTAATCACCACCGTTATAGACCGATTAACTTTATTCAAATTCATTGCAAAATTAATTCATTTGGCGAGAGTTTTTTCTACTTCTGTTTAATTTCCACGACATAGACATTGAATTGTGTTTTATTGCAAAAATATTTTCACAGCCTAGAAAACACTTAATATGTAGCAAACAATTGTTTTTCTTTTGATTATAATATCCGAGGTGATATTTACTATAATTACGAATGTAGGTTGGTACAGGCTTATAACCGTATCTTAAATAAATTAATTTTTATTCCGACGATTAATGTGGATCCCTTAAATATTGCACAATTTTTTTTTTTTGGATTTAAATTACAGCGGAATTAATAAATTTAGAAAAATTAGCTTATCATAAAGTATGAGCAGCAATTTATTAATTTAATAAAATTAAAATGCAATAACAGAAACTTAACGTTGAATGTCATATATACTGTGTTTGTGCGTTTACATTGTACAAATATAGTTAAGGCAGTATGTACACGTAGTTGCATTGTTAGAATAAATAATTTTGTTAAATATGATGCAGAATACTAAAATAAATCATTTAACTTAATATTTAGTAACTATGCGTATTACACAAATGTACAAGTATGTAAAACATTACTGATAAGTATGACACATTGTAATCAAATCTAATATGGGAATAAACTTAACCTACATTTTACAGCTATACGTATACGTATATAAATTATGATGGGGCATTGAAATGAACATAGATTTATGTGCTTACTTGTTGGGCGTAGTACTCGTGTTTGTTAAGTTCTAAATCAACTTACATATAACCACCCTACGTAGGTTTATATGATACTAGTTAAGATCATGAATGTGAACTTCTTGAATTTTCGTTAATTAACAAAAGCGATCCAATTCTTTGAATGTTTTAGATTATCCATTTAATTAAAGGAAATTTAATAAAACTTGACAACCACACAATAAAATACAAATGCGTACTAGTTCTGCAATCTCCTGGGTCTTAATGTTAAACATAATCGTTCAGTAACAGTTTTGGTAAAGTCAATGTTTGCTTCTCGAGTTGGTCTCTGTGATCGAACGGCACTCACAGGACATCGTAAATTACCACTAAAGAATTAAGATGGTTTAAGAATATCAAACAGACAGCTGTACCAACTTTCAAATTATTTTAACAACATTCATCCTAAAATTAAATTCACACAAGAAGTATGTAGAACATGAAAATAAATTAAATTTTTGTTTATCAATATAATAATCAAAAATATTGATCGGAATTATGAATTTAAGATACTCAGCCTAATTACATAAAATGACGGCATATAATAATATATGATGTCTATATCTTTACAGTTTTTGAAATAGTTTGCATGACCTATTTACAAGTAATCCGTACACCAAGCATAGTGCAAGGAAGTAAGTTTAGTCCTCTTCTTTCTTCACCAAAACGAATAAAAACCTAGTTCAGGGACGATGCTTGGAAGAGGCTCAATGGCTTCCATAAGCATTGTTTCACTTTGAGTACAAGCACATCTAGTCTTTTGATTTAAATGTGAGACACCAGGTTCTAGTTCTATTCTGATGTTGTGATGGTTGACAAACTTATTTAATTTTATCGTGTTGTGATGGCTAATAAGAAAAAAACTGTTCAGCCTAATTATAAATAACTAGCTGAAACTAGGTCCCAATCCCCTACAGTCATTCATAATTTCCTCCTTAATCATATTTGGCAAAAGCTTCAATAATTACAATGGCTTGAATTCAAGTGAATTTAGGAATTCGTTATAAATAATAAAATAATTTTAACTAAATCATTTCTATGAAGTCTAATACATCTCTACGATATAACCTAGTGCATTTTTTAAATCTTTAGCCGTTGCTATTTATTGAAAAATTAAAATAAATTTAATTTTTCAATAAATAGCAATGATAAATTAAAATTTAGATAGAGAAAAATATAAAGGGCTGAAAACGCATGGGGTGGTCAGAACTTCGATTTTGATTAATTCAACTCCCAAATCAATCTTGAAATGAACCTCTTAAGTCAATCTTCAGCTTAACCGCCAACCCTACCCTCAACTCAATCACCATATCTTAACCCTAAATCCAAATCAACCCTTAAATAATTCCCCAACCGAACAACTCACTTAGCACCAGTGCAAGCTAACTAAATCCTAACTCAACTTAGATCGAACAAAATCTCAACTCTCTGCTCAACTTCACATTTATTTTCCAACATAATCCCAAAATTAACTCGATTCGACAGCTACATGCGTGTGTGAACTCAAATTAATCGGTTAACTTCTCTCTCAAATCCAACTGAATTTTAAGTCAAACCCTTCTCAACATCATACCATAACAGCAACGTACGACCATAGTGGCATAGATACTGTCGTACCAACGTAACCTCCACCATCACCATCATGACACTATACCATTAAACCAACATACAATCGTACCATCGTACCATACCGTTGAACCATCCCACCATCACACCATGATTTTATCTTGCCATCAATTCACCACAAATTCACACCACCATATCATCATAACATCGTACCATCGTACCATCATACAATCAGACCACCACACAGTCATACCATCATAACATCATACCGTCCTATAATCATACCATCATACCATCGTACCATCGTACCCTCATACCATCATATAATCATAAAATCGTACTGTCAAACTATCATACCATTCAACCGTCATACCATTATACCGTTTTTTAATCATACCTACCCTCTTGCTATCACACCATCATTGAATAAAAACCGTCATACCATCGTACGTTGCATTATATATACAATCATACCATAACACCATTATAAAATAATATCAATCCATCATACCACTATATCCTCTTCCTATCACACCTTCATTGAATAAAAACCGCCATACCATCGTACGTTGCATTATATGTATATACAATCGTACCATGACACCATTATAAAATAATATCAATCCATCATACCACTATATCATCATAACATCAGAGAATCATATCATCATATTTACCATCATACCACGATGCTATCATACCATCATACCGTCATACAATCATACCATTATACCGTCATACGTTCATAAACATCATACCATCATTATCATACCATCACCATAATACCATCATACCATCATATCACTGTACTCTCATACCATCATGTTATCATACCATCATACCATCATGCCAACACACCATCATACGATCATATGATCATACCATCACTCCATCATGCCAACATACGAGCATACTATTATACCATCAAACAGGTTTTACACTTCAAATTGATCCTTTTACATTTCAAATTGAACCCTTAGCAAATTATGAGCTTGGCTATTCCTTAATTTCAGATTATGATGAAATTTGATATGTGCGTTGAAAATGGGATTCTAAAATGATCAGAAATAATATTCAAGTTCCATTAGAAACTTTCTTGCCAATCCTTCGCTTTAAGCTTTGATTTATGTTGTCAGAGTAGTTACTGACCGAGCGGTGAGTTAGACCAGGTTTATACAAATATAGTGTCTAGTGGACATGCGCCGCAGTATTGAAAATACTAACAATAAATCCTCATTCCCAAACTCGAAGTTCATTATAATCAGTTAAGGAATAGCATAGTTCCATCCTACTTGGCCATATTCCAGAACTTCATTCAAAAGTTATTTTAGAATCTCATTTCCAACGCACATGTCAAATTTCATCATTATCAGTTGAGAAATAGCATAGTTCCATCATACTTGGCCATATTCCAGAACTTCGTCCAAAAATCATTTTAGAATCGTATTTCCATAGCGGATGTCAAATTTCACTCAAATCCGTTAAGAAATAGATATGTTACATCCTAATTGGCTATTCATATAATTTGCTAAAGGTTCAATTTGCGGTTTGAGATATTAAAACCTTTCATAAGTCTTAAACAATATTTGTGTACAGTTTGGTTCAAATCGGTCAAGGCGTCTGGATTTATTTAAACTGTACATACATACAAACACTTACTTATATAGATTGCTCTAATGCTCACTAAAAACTAATCCAACCCCACTCAATCCCAATGCAACCCGCAAACGGCACCCAACTCAATCCTCAATCTAACCGCAAACTCTCATTTAATTCAATCCTCAAACGAGCATAAAAAAATTGGCCAACTGCTCATTATATCTTAATCCAACCCCAACTAAATTCTAACTCTACCCGCATATTGACCCTTAACTTAACCTTCAACTCAACCCCAAACATAATGGCTAACTCAATATTCAAACCAGCATATATACAAAATTGGAAAACGTTTCTAAAGTTGTTAAAACTAATTCGAGCCCGATTTTCTCAACAACATTTGGATTGTTTTCAAAAGGATAAAACTGATTTCTGGCGAGGAATTTAATGACAGCACGATGTTCATTTTCTCCATTTTGAAAATTACAAAAACACGCCTATTTTAATCAGCTGTCTGAACAAAACAATTTGACAGATCGACTACAAATTTAGTATTCATTCATATGAAAAGTGAATGTATTCAATGCAGTTATAGATGTATTTCTACAAGTAGAATGTAGGTGGCGCTCCACAAACTCTTCATATCACCTACTTAATATTGTTACGCCTTGTCAATCAAGGTTCGTATCACTGGATTGTGAATAAAACAAAATTATAACAACACTATTTACTGACGATAATTCACAAAAACACTTTAAATAATTTTCACACAATTTTACTGTTCACTTTTACTTTTTATTTTACGCTACACCACTTTTTTAAATCACTTTTTAATTACTTTTTAATCTTCACACTGTCGCTTTCCAAATACTACTAATCTTACAAGTTTACTCTACCGCGTTCCAAATACTAATAATCCAATTCGATCTTGTTCGCCTTTTTATATACGCAAACCAAACTTCTCGAAAGTTCATGACTTTTCTAGTTAGAATAGTGGAGAAACATTTAGTACTGTTTTATCTTGGAAAATTCCAACATTGAGCTATTAGTTTAACTTATTCTATCACACGCTAGGTGTCACCTTCACATTAATAATACTGTGGCGGTGACATCTAGTGTATAATAGAAGAAGTTAAATTGATAGCTCAATGTTTAGATGTACTAAAATGGAATTTTCCAAGATAAAATTGTTCTAAATCTTTCTATGCTATTGTGACGGTGACACCTAGTATGTAATAGAAGAAGTTAAATGAATAGCTCAATGTGTAACTGACAGTTACACCAAATGGAATTTTCCATGATAAAAATTGTTCTAAATGTTTCTACGCTATTCTAACTGGAAAAGTCATGAGCTTTCTGGAAGTTTGGTATGTGTATATAAAAAGGCGAACGAAGTCGAATGGATTAGTAATATTTGGTAAGCGATAGTGTAAGGATTAAAAGGAATTAAAAAGTGATTTAAAAAGTGTTTAGTGTAAAATAAAAAGTAAAAGTTGAGAATAATTTATATAAAGTGATTTATAACAAACAAATACGTAAAACACGTTATCTTGCATTTGGAAATGTTTAGCATACAATTATGCAATGTACACGAAGCTTTGAAGTTTGTCAGATCAGATTGAAAGTCAATAGCAGCATTGGCGTATGAAACAGGTTTGAAAATTTTAATATGTGATTTAGACAATTTACCACATCATTTACTAAAACCATAAAGAGCATTAGACCCAAATGACAAGCTTGAGGGACTTCTGAAGAAACATCAATCACTCTTGAAGTAAAACTTCAAATTTTCTCAATTTGGGTTCTAAATTACAGATAAGATCTAATCTAACTGACAAAAAGTTACAATCCAAGGAGTCAAGCTTCCTCAGCAGCAACCTGTACAATATTACCATTTAATAGAGCACTTCAAATACAATTGGTGAACAAAACTAAGTAACAGTTAACCTAACAGGGAAAAATGTTTTCCAACTGAGAGAAATGAAAGTCTTATTTGAGCCAGTACAACCACCAGAGATACTTCAGGCACCAGCCACGACCATAGAGCAAGCAACACACATATATTTAAATACGTGATCCCGACAAGAGGTGGATAATGTTTGGCGCCATATATTTGATCCCTCCCTGTTATGGCTACTACCAAACACCCCATAATAACAATTCCTAATAACAGTGCCTAAAGGGGATGGCTCTAACGCCATTATAACTGACTTGCTTATGGCTAGGTCATTATCTACTGCTGCTACATTGAAGATGCTCTACGGACGCCCTGAGTTAGATTTCAATTCTGTTATGGAGCATATAAAGCTAAACCTCCCGTGAAGCTCTAACCATTGGAAACCATCGTCGCAATTTCAATGAGGGTAAAAGCGTTTTATGTGATATCTTAAGGACGGCCATGATGCACGAATACCTGAACAACCTTCCTCTATTATGGTGAATGCCGAGATGGTGGATAAGTTGCTGGCGATATTAAAGATTGAATGGGGCCGTTACATGAGATTGACGGAACTCAAAAAATCCTGTAGTCAGTATAGAGGTATTTAAAGAACGGCGAGTTGTGTGTTTACCCATCCAGTAGGAGCAGTTACACCAATAACGAAAGACGGCCAAAACGGAAGAATTCCACGGAGGGCACTTGACCATGACACCAAAGCGCAGTTTCAACAGAGCAACGAGAGAAGGAAGCTGCCGAATATGCAAATCACTTGATCATTTGCCAAGCAAATGCCGGGAGTTGGCATCATTACCGGTCATCAATTGCTGGAATATACTGCGTCGAAGGAACCTATGCGTAGGTTGTTTGGGAAACTATTGGCTCCGGGACTGCAGAATTAAATCAAAATGTGGGGTAGAAGGTTGCGACCAACCACACCATATGTTGTTACATTTCCAGTCAAAGGCGAGAAAAGTGGAAGAAATATTTTAACTGTACTACAGTAACGAAGGCTGCATGCGGAGGAAAGCAAAAAACCGTATAATCGTTGCATAATAAAGGAACAAGGGCATACTGTAACATTTTTGTATACATGTGGATGTTTGTGTGCTGGTGAGCAACGGGGGAATTGCTATTAAAACTGTATTTACTAGTATTGCGGCGATCGATCTTTCCGTTGGCTACTAGACGATATACATATCGGCATTTTGGGTATATTTTGTCACTTCATCAATCCAACAGAACAAAAAATCAGGTGTATCAAATTCAGAATTGAGGCTGACTTAACTGTAAGTACAAGTTTTAATTAATATTCGTGAAAATGGTTGATAAAGCAAAAAGGGCGAGGCAAATTGCAACTCGTATTGCCTTTATGAACCGGTCATTAGATTCGAAAAAAACAAATTTAGCTACCGCCTCTAAGGCCGCTCTAACGTTGCGCCTCGAAGACATAGTTAATACGTATAATTCATTTGTTAAAACCCAAGACGCGTGTGAACTTTTGTTAACCGACGACGAATTTATGGCAGATGAGTCACGCAAAATAATTGAAGATGTCTACTACAACATAAGACCTGAGATTGAATCTCTAATAGCGGAGTTGATGCCAGATAAAAGGAACTTGGAATCTGCGTCTCATTTGAACCGTTTTCCAAAGCTACCCGATATCACACTTCCGGTATTTACTGGCAACTTGTTGCATTGGTCAGATTTTTTCGTTTAAATCATTAGTGCACTCAAACAAAAATCTGTCGGATATTGTAAAGTTTACGTATTTGAAAAATTCGTTAAAGGAGTCTGCTTTGTCTACTATTGCATCTTTGGATTTCACTGCCAAACATTATTTGAAGGCGATCGAAATCTTAATAGAACGATTCAACAACGAAAAATACATTAACGAAGAACATTTAAGACCGTTGTTTAACTTCAAGGCAATCGATAAGCCTTTTTCGAAAAAATTTGCTAGACATGGTCGATAACTTCAAGTCCCATTTGAGATCGCTTACTACAATGAAACGGCCAACTGCTCAATGGGATGACCTGGTTGTTTTTTTGTTTGTTTCTAAGTTAGATTCAGAGACCCGATCGAAATGGTTAGATGCCGCTCCACCAAAGAAACTTGCAACATTTCAAGAGCTATTAACATTTATTACGCTTTATTGTCATAAACTTGATGTACATACAACCTCAAACAACGGTGGTTTCTCAGAAAATATCATCGTCTTCAACTTCATCAGTACATCAATTCAGATCTAGCAGATCGAATTTTGACTATCGCACTCAGAGAAGTATTTTTGTTTAATGTGCAGCAATCCAGGGCACTCGATTTTTCGTTGCCAGATGTTTTTGTCTAAAGATATTTCAGATCGATGGAATAAGGTCAAAGAACATAAACTATGCTACAATTGTTTAAAAAAGGGACATATTAGATGACATCATACACTACTGCATAGTACCAATCCAATGATGTCTTTCATCGTTTCAAACTCACCTACTGCGATTAATTCCACACCACAAACCAATCCAAGCTCATCGCAATCACCTGCACATCAAGGATCAACAATTGAGAATACTTCGTTAATTTCCACGTCAAAGAACTACATCTTTCTGGCTAATGCACTCGTCCAAGTGTTGAGTAAATATGGAGAGCACGAGCACTTCTAGATTCCGGGCCTCAAATCAGCTTTATAACTAAGACATTATTCACGAAGTTAGGACTCAAATTTAAAGGATCTAAAAGTACTGTTTGTGGAATTAGAGGTTCAGATGTTTGTGATACAATCAAAATTATGTCGACAATCTTGGAATACTGTGCTACAATCAATGTTCAAGTGTCGCCAAAAATTTCACAACCTCAACCAGTAATGTCGGTTGACATTCAGATTTGGAAATTGCCCTCTTATATTAAGTTGGCTGATGAGAACTTCAATAAACCACAACAGATCGATTTACTATTCGGAGTTGAGATATTCTGCAACTTACTGTCAAATGGACAGATTCGGCTGACTGATCAGGTTCATTTATGTCACCAATATCTAACAACTCAGAATCAAGCACCTTTTTGTCGTGTTTGTCTGCATCACTCGATTTAGAAAATAAAATAGAGTCGTTTTGGAAACTCGAATCAGTCGAAAATGAATCTAGGTCGATATCATTAGAAGAACATGCCTGCGAGGAACATTTTGTCCGAAATGTTACGAGGAATGAAGAGGGCAATTTTACTGTACGTCTGCCATTCAAAGAGTCACCGTCAGTTTTTGGGCAATTCATTTTCGATGGCACAAAGTCGATTTTATAAGTTAGAGGAAAAACTGGGACGTAATCCAAAGTTGAAGCAACCATTTTCTGACTTTATCAATGAATATAAACAATTGGGGTCATATGACACCGATTTCTTCAGACAACGTGCCTCAACGACAAAACTACGTGTCGTCTTCGATGGATCTGCAAGGTCTACAAGTGGAAAGTCATTAAACGAGATTTTAATGGTGGGATCTATAGTTCAAAATGACTTATTCACCATTTTACTTCGATTCAGAACCCATCGATATGTTTTTAGTGCAGATATATCAAAGATGTATCGACAAATTGATGTTCATTCAAATGACACCAATTACCAGTTAATTTTGTGGCATAATATTCCATTTACTGAACTTCAGTTTTTTCGACTCAACACGCTCACGTAAATCACAACAAGTGCACCATTTCTTGCACCTCGTTGCCTCAAAGAATTAGCAATAACTTCACAAGCTACGTATCCATTGGGCTCCGCTGTCGTGAAAGACATTTTAACTGGAGTAAATTATATTCATCACTTGAATCTCTGTAAAATCGGAAACAACCAAATTACTGCGTTCAGCTGGTATGGAACTTCGCAAATGGTACTCTAATTCCTCAGAAATACTTCAACATGTACTAATTGAAGATCGCGAATAGCTACTACAATTAGATGAAGGTGACTTTGTAAAGACATTGGGCGTTTATTAGCAACCGAACAGCGATGAATTTCAAATAAAAATAAACGTGTCTCAACATTCAGCAATAACGAAACGATCAGTGATATCAGACATTGCTCGTGTGTTTGACCCTCTTTGGATATCAGCACCAGTCATCACTGTAGGAAAATTATTTATGCAAAATTTATGGAATTTAAAGTTAGGATGGGATGATCAGCTGCCACCAGGGCTCATTAATTAATGGATAAAATTTCGTAATGATTTACCAAATTTAATGTCACGATACTTATTCAAGATCGATGCGCCATCAAATATTGTACTGCATGGTTTCTCTGATGCAAGCGAAAGGGCGTTTGGGGCAGTCATATTACAAGATGCTGCTTACCTGTTGGAAATTTCTACACTGCGCTACTTTGTGCCAAATCTCGTGTTGCTTCTTTAAGCAAAATTACATTACCACGGTTGGAATTATGTGCTGCCCAACTCCTTGCCCAAAAAACCACTACTTCACTGAATATGGAGATTTCTAACATTAACTACTGGTCGGATTCTACCATAGTGCTAAATTGGATTCAAGCCCCATCATCTACGTGGAAGGCATTCGTCTTATATCCGTCACAAATGATACAGTCAAACATATCGCTCCGCATGGTTTACTGTTTCTATCAAAATCAAGCACTGATTGGCCTGCAAACATCGTTAGTGAATCATCGAGTGAATTTATAGAAAGGAAAGCCCATTTTAAAAAATCCCTTGAAATAATTGCCGGTGGTTTTGGACCAAGATGGAATTTTACGAATGGGTGGCCGTTTGCAACAATCAACACTTCCATATATAATGAAGCACCCAATCCTTCTTCCGAAAAATCTTTGTTTTACACTAACAGTTTTATTTTATTATCACTTTAGGTACCTCCATGCTGGCCCTCAAGCGCTTCTTGCTGCTACACATGAACAATTTTGGCCAATCAACGGAAGATGTTTGGCCAATGAGGTATTTCGGAAATGTGTTATGTGCTTCAAAGTCAGACCAGAGATACAACCACAGAAAATGGGAAACCTACCTGCAAGGCGTATTTAACCATCATCACCATTCGATGCGACTGGTATCGATTTTTGTGGTCCATGCTACATTCACTTCAAGGCAAGAGGAAGAGTTTCCGGTCAAGGCTTATGTCTGTGTATTTGTGTGTTTTGCAGTTAAGGTCATCCACCTAGAGCTAGTGGCTGATCTAACTACAGCCTCGTCTTTTCTCGGTGCTTTGAAACAGTTCGTGGTGACCAGAGGTCCTTGTCGATTTATTTATTCAGACAATGCTACAAATTTTGTTGGGGCTAACTCTACCTTAATTGAACTGTATAAATTGTTTCAGTCCGAAGATCATACGCAACGACTACAAGGATGGTGCTCAGAAAACATAGTTGCATGGCATTTTGCTCCTCAAGGTCCCCACATTTTGGCGGGTATTTATGAATCTTCGGTCAAATGTATGAAGTTCCATCTAAGACGCATTGTTGGTGACGCGCATTTCACCTACGAAGAGCTGCTAACTACCTTGAAACAAATCGAAGACGTTCTCAACTCTAGATCTATAATTCCACTATCATCTAATCCAGTTGATTTTCGTGCTCTTCGCGTCGACGAGTAAAGTCGCGGTTGTTACAAACACCGGGAAGCCAACGCAAATCAGAACTCCGAATTCTACTCAACAGAGAATCAACATGCATTGTCGCATAATAATATATGCATATTACCAGATAGTGCTGGAGTTGTTGCTCGTCACGTGGGACGAGGAGCACAGCTACAAAGTGAGGTTGCAGATTTCTGGGCAAGTTCTCGGCAGCCGATATAAGCTCAAGGTGTTCAGGACGACAGAGCAGTTATGCCTCCCTACCCAGTCAATCGGACTAGAAGTGCTAGGAAAGTTCAGCCATTTAAGAAACTTTGATTAGATTCGTAAAATACAGTTAGTGGAGCTTGGCGAGATCCAGCAGCGATACTTAAGCAGATGGCTAAGCATCGATTCCTGTGCTTCGAACGGAAGCTTTAAAAGGGTCTAGAAGAGGCCGAAAATTTCAATGCACAGATCATCGGGTATAAGAAGATGAGTTGGCTGATGAAGTTATCCGATGAGCAAGCACAAGCGCAAGAAGAAAGAACGTGGTGTTTGCCAATTTTTGCGGTGTCAAACCCTAATAAGCCTGGCACCACTCGACGGAATCTCATTAAACTCAACTCTGCTGATAATTCCCGATCTATTGGCAAACCTCGTAGCTGTGCTGTTTAAATTTCGTAAACACAGGTATACCATCAGTAGCCACATACGGAAAATATTTCACCAGATTGGGTGAAGCGGGATAACCACAGGCGATGCCTGTGGAGAGATTGACCACAAGAGGACGTAACAACATTTGGAGTATTCTGTTTACTATCTATAGCCCAGTATGTTAAGAATTTGAATGCAGATAGGTATCCAGAACAAAAATCGCGAGTGTATGAAGCAATCAAATATCTCATCACTATGTCGATAACTATTTCGATAGTTTTAAAACAATAGAAGAATGTTTGAAAGTCACGCGCCAAGTGACCTATATTCATTGAGAAGCGTGTTGGAATTAATAAACCCCATTCAGAATAAAATCGAGAGGATGTTACGCGACAGTAATAGCAGCGCTGAAGGCCTGGGAATGGTCTGGTGTACGACTGACGACACACTTTGGTTCCGTAGCACCGTGGTTCCGTGTAACACTTTGGTTCCGTGCAACACTACCGAATACCGGCAAAGCCGGGTATCGTGATAATATTGTTTGATCTAATCGGGCTGATCGGATTCTTTATTTTGCATGGCAAGTTAATCTTGAAGGAGATCCGGCGAACCGGAGTGAATGGAGACGAGTACATTAAGCTGGATCAGATTAGGAAGTTGTATCACTGGTTAGACGTCTTGTCAGTCATCGAAGAGATTCGCTTGCTAAGATGCTATTTTTCCAACCCTTAGTCCTCCAAGTACCAGTTACATACTTTCGTGGACGCAAGTGAACACGCAGGAGCAGCAGTCGTGTACATAGTTAAACAAAGAGATGAGGCACAGGAGAAAACTTTCGTTAGTAAAATGATCTCAATTCCACGGATGAAGTGGCATAATTGTCACCAGGAGTACATATTGGTCCGAAAGTCACAGCATGTTATGTTGGATTCATTCATCACGGTCATTTAAACCTATTGCGGCTCACAGGATTGGAGAAATGCTGGAGACGATAAACCGTCACTACTGGAGACGGGTTCCGACATTGCAATATTGCGGACGAAGCCACCAAGTGGATGCTGACCAGCCGATATTGCGTACTTGAGAGATGGTAGAGGGCCTACCTTTCTTCAAAGACCATGCAGTGAATGGCCTAAAGATCAAGATGACGAGCCAGAACCAGACGATGAAGAATAGGAGGTGCCATATTTGTATATCGCTATCAAACCGATACTTGACGAGCTGCCACCCGACATCGAGTGGTTTTCGAACCTTAAGAAATTAATCAGAAAGCAAGTCTGGGTATTGCGGTTCTTCCACCGTAAAAAACGGTTGAGCAAAATATCACCGGTCGAATTATACGATGCCTTATCATACCTAATCCGAAGCGTACAAACCAAAGATTTCCACAATAAGGTAAAAGCGCTGAAAGAAGGTCAAAAATTGCCGAGGAACAGAAAATTGCGAAAATTATCTCCATTTTTTGATTCCTAATCTATCAACAGGATGAGAAGCAGGCTGCAGAATGCAGAGTATCTCTCGTGTGCGGAACAATGTGTGTATCTGAGGTTACTACTTATCAGTCGTATTTTATTTAATTTTCACTCATTCTGAACACCAACCTCACGATGAATTTGTGTTAGTTCCATAAATTGCCAGGTACTCTTGAATTTTTCAGGTTATGAATCATTTCCAGTTCTCTCAATAAAACATTGTTTCATTTCTTATGGAAATTTTGATAACCAGCTTTCAAGACTTTTTGCCAGATTCATAGGGAGTTAATTCCGTGAGGAAAAAAGAAACCCGTGTAATTTTGACTTGTTGTTCAATATTTCTAGTTAATGGTTTCTGATCTACCAATTGCTAAAAAATTTGTATTCTAATTCGACAATTTGTATCTGTTCTATTCATTTTAGGGAAGGTTCATAAAAAAAAATTCCAAAAGTTTCAATCGACAAACTATCATTTTAAATGAATAAACTAGGTCTGTTAAATCTTAGCCTATTCCGAAAAACTGTGAATTAGAAATCTAATAAGAAGTCAAGTTTTGCTAAGAAATTTTAGAGTCGGGGAATTTTTATCATCAACTTCCAAATATTTGTAAAACTTCCTCCCATTCATTGATTCCTTTACATCCCCTTTCCAAAATTAAAAATTGCATATTAAGGGACCTCGTTTAGCGGGGCAGGTCTGGAATAAGGTCTTATACTTTTTAAACGTTGCATTTGTATTTTAATTTTGAAAGAACTACATACCATATGTTGTAATATATTTTGGGTGCTGTATACTGCCATGAAACCCATTTTTTTGTTGGGCTGACATGATAAATTGAACACTGGATGAAAATATTCGACCATGCCTCTGCCTTGGCTATTGATTAAATAAAACACTGCCCCATTTAAAGCATAAAATTTATTAACTTTTCTCAAAATAATTTTTATGAATATAAATTTAGTAGTTGTTGAGATATACATCTTCCAATATAAGTAGATAAATAATTAAAAAGTGTTCAAATTTTAGTGTTTAGTTTTATAAGACTAATTAGTGTTAATATGAGTGTGTGTAGTGTAGTGTACATAAAATGAATAAGGAAGTTGAAGAAATTTACTTTTAATTTAAACCTCTGATTCACAAATGAGCCAAATATCCTTCTAAAATTATTCCGGGCAAGATTTCTTCCTTCACATATGTACCACCTTTCGTATCGATTATGTTATCATTGTAATTCTCTAGCTTTGGATCAAATTCACCATTATTATTGTCATTGTATGCGATATGGTCGTTGCTGGCCAGTGATGATAAATATCCAACACTGCCTTGACATGATTTAGGACGATCCGAAATTCGACTGTGATACACAACATTTGTATAATTTGATGATGTTTCAATGTATCCATCGTCTGGCGTACGAGATCTTCCTATTTGATTATTATTTTTATTATTATTATTATTAATGTTATAGTTGTTATTTTGGATATCAATTATTAAATTTGGTGGTGGCTCATACATTCGATTCAATGATTCATTTTCGTTAGCAATTGATAATTTGTCGTCAGCTGATCGCTTCATTGAGGCCCGATTATATTTTGTTTTGCGTAAAATTCCCTGAAAATTAAATGGTGGATTATCATCGTCTTGACTCTTTTCGTCCGCATTCCGTTGAGCAATCAATTGCATTTCTTTGATTGGATTTATTTTTGCTTGTGGCGTCTGATTGATCGATTTACGTGCCTCAAGTGAACTGTTGTATGAATATTCTGGTCCCGGTTTTGGTTCCCATTCCCGCTGTGGTTGTGGTGCAATCCGTTTTTTTGAGCTGCGCAGAGATGAATTTTGATCTAATAATTCGTTGGATGGTGGTGTTCTCGGGGCTGGTCGTTTTTTATATACGACCGCCTTACTTCCGATTATGATATTATTGTCGTTGAATTTGTCGCGAATATCATTAACACTGGGCCGGATATATGGTGTTGGTGAATATGCAGCAATATTATTGAATGTGCTGGGATTTTTATTCGATTTAATGGTTGGTGGTCGAGGTGCACGTCGTTTAATCGACATATTTGGATCTCGACAGAAGGGCTCGTTCACAATTGAGGAGGTATCATCATAATCTTCTCTATTACAATCGGATACGGTTTGTGGTATTCTTGCACTATTTTTTTGCTTAACAATGTCAGAGGATAATGTTGGACGACGACGAAGTGGGACATCCCACTCTTCGTTATCCGAATCTTGGCTCGCATAATTACAATTCATTTGTGACGGATCACATAAGTAGGTGGTATCAAAGAATGGGATTTCGTCCAGACGAAATGGAATTTTCCAAACAGAGAGGCGTTTTGCACCCAACAGTGATTGATGTCGTTGATTGACATCAATTCGTTCTAACAGTAGGCAGGGGCTTGTCGCGATTAAGCCGGCGACAAGTCTCTGATTATAAATATGAACTTGTTGCGAAAAATTTACTAAATCTTGAAAGCGTGCCGCCCGGTACTGCAATAAAACTTGATATATGGTTTTGGCTCTCCATTTATTGGCAAAGACACGAACAAAATTAACTGTCTCTTGATCGAGTTTCCCGGTGCGGGCGTTTATAAGAGGGCCGTATCGCTTGCGCACGATATACCCCCGGAAAGCTGAAAATTAATTTTTTGAATAAAGAGCGTTACTGACATATTGAAGGGCCGCGCGGTTCCTAAATACCTTTCTGTAATTTAATAACCGCCTCTTCCTCATTCATTTCAATTGTTGATTGCTTTTTCAATTGTATCGTTTCTAAATTAAAATTTTTAATAATAACAAAACATTGTTGAGATTAACATCGAGATCATTCAGTGTCAGTTTGTGGATCTTGGATTAATAAGGGTTTCATACCTGAATCACGCTTAAAATTTTTTAATTTTGATGCAACGTTACGTTTTGCTAAAAATGCACGCATCATAGCTTGAACTTTAATAATTTTTTTCACTTGCGTTTCGTATAACCTGCGTACATGAGATAGATTTAGATTTTAATCCTAAAGCCAAATGGTGGTCAAAATTTTTACCTTGATAAGAATTCTTCATTGTAGTATTTCAAAAAAACTCTGCTTGTTCCGATTACCCAACCTTCAAGCTTCAATCGAATAAGTAACAGGCGACAATTATCTTTGGTCAACTCGACATTTTCGTCAAATTCAAACGCTAGAAACTTGTATCTGAAATTTTAAATATTAGTTTATCTACAAGCCAATGTTGTTATAAACAAACCTTCTCAAAAATTCTTGGAATGAAATTCGATGGGAGTATCCCTTTTGTTTGGCAATCGCTGTGTCCAATACCGCCAATGCTTTTAGTTGTTGTCGCACCATTTCGGATAAAAATCCTCTCGGCTTGTATTCCAAATCAGCCCGAATACAGCGTACATAATGCGTGCCACCAGTGTTTGTACCAATCGACAAACTCTTTAAAATCTCTAAACTCGTAGCCCGGAACACAGACGACATGGTTCTCATTTTATGTATTTGCGAATATTGTCCATGTGATAAAGTATTCAATTTTTGTGTTTTAGAGTTTTCTGCAACAAGGGCGGCACCCCATTTCGATTTCTGAGTGGATGATTTTTTAACCCCCGGTTCATTAGCCGTCATTGTCAAATTTCCAGTTTTTGATAATTTATTCAAAAACATTATCTTAACGATTTCCTCCTCTGATGATCGCAAAATCTCCACCATCTCAGGTGGTAAAAAGTCACGATTTTTATCGGGAAAATCTCGGGCGTCGTATGTCACTTTGCCGGTATAGTGGGCGATTGTAAATTCATGCGATGAGATTCGTTGAACAAATGAGCTCTTTTTAAGTGACACCGATTCCGTAAGAAATTCATATCCATGACGGCCTTTGCTTACTTCGTCCAAAATGCAGAATAAACCATTCGGTTTCATCATCAAATGATCGATCGTTTCCTTGTTGTCGTAAAAACGAAAATCAATTATTGGGATCATTTCTTCTTCAAGATCGATCATCTCGAATGCAAAAGTTCGTTGATTATATTGATATTGCATTTGCTCGTTTATACAGTTGATCGATAATTGTTCCAAGTGATTACGGTGGAAACACTCAAATCCAAATAAATCGATTAGTGTAATTGAATGAGGATCACCACTGGAAAATAAATATTCGCGCAATTAAATTACAAAAAAACGAAATAAATATTTGCCTATACTTACAAAACAGCTCGACTTAACGATAGTTTTTGATTTATGGTGTTAACAACCCAATCAACAAGTCGAGTATAAATTGCTGATGCTAGAACATCTCTAGCATCGCGTGCTTCATCCGCCGAATGTCGTCTACGCACAGCTGTACCTTTCTCTACAACACAATAATTCAACAATGCCCATTGGAATTTCTTCTCATCAACCTTTAATAAATTGGCAACCTTCTGAGCAACTTCCGGATTTTCCAACTCGGCCACTTTTTCTCCGTCACTATCATTGTCTTTGTAACGTACATTACCCAAAACCAAAATGGCCGCTAAAATACTGTACATTTTTTCCAGCTGATCATTTTTTAATTCCAAATTCAATAAATTTTCTTCGAACTTTTTAAATTTTGTCACATTTTCTTCGGGCGTATTCCGACAGTATACTAATTTGTCATTCACCTCAGTCTCAGGAATCCGTAAATATCGATAGTTGCGACCATATTCCAATTGAAAATCATTTAATCTCTCTTCTGCGCACATAGCATCGTAAAAATAGTAAAATATGTGAAAATTTGATTGTGACCTAAAATTGAATAACGCCTTAATGTTAGCTAATGAAATACATGAACACTATTTTGTATTATAATTTGATTGTTTAGCAAAGACACACACTTCATATACCATGCCTACATTCAGGCGAATTATTTTTTGTTATTTAAAATTATAAGAGGTGTACACCATAAAACCAAACCAAATACTTACATGTCTGTTGATGATACTCTCAATTTTTCAAGTAAATAAATCCAAAAAATAGCTCCCGACATTTTTCCAGTCACACCAAATGTTAGCTGCATTTGGAAAAAACATTTCGTTGCATCTGGATTAATTGGGGTACCAGCATTTACCAGGCCATGCAAAACATCGATCGCTGAACTAATTCGAGTCGAAATACCATGATTGCTGGCACCCAAAATTCCCAAGTGTTTAAATGAAAAACGGAAATTTTTCGTCTTCCCCGAATAACTTTCACCCGACATAACAATAAATTGTGGTTCCTCGTGATGCAACATATCTTGATAGGCACTATCAGCGACCGCAAAAATGTGCGGTACATTATCCGATCGGGATTTAAACTTATATTTGTTGTGGAACTGGAAAATTAAAAATTTATTAAATATTAATCCGAAATATTTGTCGAACTAATGTCATCGTCGTACACTTGGTTCGTATTCAGATGGAATTTCATTTGAATTCAACGATAATAAGACATCACCGACAAATGTATACGAATCACCGTTATCCAATCGACGATTAATCTCATCGAGTATTTTTTCTTCGGTTAAAGTTTCCAGTGCTGCTAAATCTTCGACCAACATTTTTTCAGGTTTGGTATCGTGCTTTTTAATGTATTCCTTGTAGACTGCAATTTCGGGTTTTTTAGAAAATTTGTAGGGTCCAATGTCGTCCAAAAACATTTTGAGTTCCTTTGAAAACTGTAAATAATTAAATGGATTAGAAATGTACGGATAATGTACGGATTTTTTTTTTTTTACATGATAATCATTATCTGGTAGATCGGTGAAAAATGGATGCTCCATTACTTCAAATAAATAAGGCCGATGTTCTGGATTTTTTTCCAAACATTCTGCTATAAAATCATTATAATTTTGACTCCAATTAGCCGGACGATATAACGTAGGCGGTGGATTTCGTACAATTTGAAACATAATCCGTGTTGGATGCATATCAGCGTACGGTGGCTTACCATCACCCAATTCAATCGCTGTGATTCCAAGAGCCCAAACATCGGCACGACTTCCATAACTAACTTCATCGCCGGATGAGCTTGTTATAATTTCGGGTGCCATCCAGCTTGGTGATCCAACAACTGTTCCCCGTTTTCCCATTGTTGTTTTTATATCACGTGTCAATCCAAAATCGCACACTTTTATTTCACCCTCCTTCGTTAGTAGAATATTGTTGCCACGTAGATCACGATGAATCGAATGATTCGCATGAAGATGCATTAATGCTTTGGCTGTTTCATGCAATATAAACGCAATATGTTCTTCGGACATACGTTTATTGGCCGCTTGTAAATTATGAATTAAATCGATTATTGGTCCACCCTCGCAGTATTCCATCACAAACCATATTTCATCCGGCCCTTCACAACCACGTTTCATGTAAACACCATAAAAATTGGGTAAATTGGGATGGTCACTTAAATCGCGAAATACTCGATACTCCTCTTCGATATTTTCGACTAAATCTTCCTCATACTTTTGGATTTTAATTGCGACAATTTTTTCAGCATTTTCATTATCGATCGCACGATAGACTTTGGCACATACACCAGTGCCGATTATATCTTTTAATGTGAAACGGTCGCCGGGATCGGGGAGTGCATCCAAAATAGGTAGGTATGACATTTTTGGAAAAGATGTGGCCTTCGATTTCCTTTTTTATTGTTGTCAAGTTTCTCTCAGCTTCGTTTAGTTTTGAAATAATTTGTTTGTGTGGATTGTATTAGTAATGCAATTATACGTGGTTTCCACCAAATACGGTTTACATTTAAATCCTATTAGAAAAGGTGAGTGAAAAAATAAAATATTTATATGTGTTAGTGAAGCCATAATAACAATTTTTATACAATTTTTTAGTAAGCTGACATAATTCGACTTTTCGACATTTTGTCGATTTCAGTCAACTAATGAAAAATTCATGAACAAACAGATCCTAAATTTTCAATATTTTGTTGACAATGAACTAAATATAAAATTTACTATCTACTAGATTATATCGATGTTTAGAGTTCCACACAATATTCCAAATTTTATAAAATTTTCTTACACTTGCTGAATTATGGTAGTATCCATTAAATTTGTTAATTAAATTTAAGCACTTTTTACACTTTTGACCACCGTTAGTATTTTTTTTCGACCGAACGCTGTGAACAACCACGAGAAACTAACTAAAATTGTTGCAACATGAAAATACATAAATTCGGTGAATCCTTATAGATGTTCTTATATAGCAAATTAATTTGGAAAATATAATTTTTCATGGCTTCTGCCACATTGATATGTAAACTATATACATAATATTATGTACAATTCACAATAAGGTAAGCTTCTTGTAATTTAGTTAAAAGGAAAATTGTTTTGCCCGAAAACACTGTACATTGGTAATGCTCGTATAATTTGTTAAATAAATGGCATTGAATTATAATTATTCTCATTCTACACTACAAAAATTTCGGTGACGTACTTGAACCGAGATTAATTGTGTACACACAGTATACCTATATGGTTGCGCCTAATTTGCATACAATCTACTCTGGTTCTGGTTGGAAGTCAATTAAATATTCATATGCGAAATATCTCATAAAGTATGAAAAAGGTGATAAGTATACATTCCTCCATATCACACACACAAACTCACTATATGCACAACATACAATTAAAATCCAATCATAATATTATGCATACATATTTTACGCCTTTAAAATAAAAATTTGCATTCCTTTGTCATCGTACATAATATCATAAGATGATCATCGTTCGTCATCATGTAACTAAAAATAATTTTCAAAAACCATCTCTTTTATAAAAGAAAATTTGTGAATTCCCATATCATAACATTCGTCGGCATACGTCAACTTAAATATAAAAAAAAAGCATAAAACCAGGAATGGATGTTATGTATCTTTATTTTATTTCACAGAGAGATATGCTTTTGTTGTTACATAAAAAAATAAAAAACATTAAAATTGAAATTGAAGAAGGTAAAACGAAACATTTAACAACAACAATAATACAAAATAATAATTTTACATGGATTATTTATTATTAAATCAAAAATATTCATTATGTCACGTTTTATCTTTTTTTGATGATGATCACACAAATACACTGTGCATACGTACATACAGCATATATAGGTACATAGTACTTGACTTTTGTTTTCTTAAGATCACAACATTATAACGACGATGAAAATTTTATTTTCCTTGCTGCGAACCTCTTCGCACATATATAAATTTGCAATTTGCTAAGAAACAAATCATTTTCAAATAAATATGTTAATAAACAGAGATGATGGTACATGGAATTGTTGTTGGTTTTGCGATAATTGAAATGTATTTTGGTTGACGTTTTTTTTTCTTTCTGTTAGGCAACGTTTCACATATTTCAATTTGTACTTAAAATTAATTTAAACGCTTGTAATGAGGGGTGGTTTTCGCCAAAAGCTAGAGGAGCTACCACTGTGTACTACTAAACATTAAAATCGGGCAAAAACGATTTTCTTATTTTAATACTTACAAATTGTGCTAATTAACTGTATAGTGTATATGTAAGAAAATTGTGGTAAACTTTTCATCTCACGCCGCCAATTTTAATTAACTGACGAAATCCAAGCAATTACGATAAACAATTTATGCTGTATTGCTAAAATTAGATGATTTATCCGACAACAAGATCAAACTATTCGAATTGTTTTCAGTAATGAATGAATTTATGAGAACTTCTGTGGCGGCAACACTACCGTCGATACAAGTAAAATTGACATCACCTTTTTCGGTTTACTGGGTTGATAAAACCACGGTATTCTAAAACCACGTTATTCTAAAATGACAACATTAAAAAAATCGGAAGTAAAAAAAGGAAGGAGGGAGCGAATAAAAACGGCGGAATAAGATGGCTGCAAACTAAACAACGGATTAATTAAAACACTTGTAGTGAACATAACGAATATAGTGGAGTGTTAATAGAGGGAACACATACCATTAAAACTCACATCAACACACCCACATTGGTGACCCTGGCGTGATCAAACAATAAAATCATTCGCAGAACAATAATAATTACGCCTATTACCAGTTCGGATTTAAATATTTTTTTAATTGTTTTAACGATTCCCAAATGAGTGACGACGAAAACAACGGTGCGGCGAAACCCAAATTAGTTGGGACAACTAACGTCTATTTATTTTGATTCCTAATCCAGTTTCCTTATCAACATATCAAAAAAAAAAAAAAAAAAAAAAAAAAAATTTAAACAAATCCAAGAGCTATCTATCTACAGTAATTTACTGCGATTATGGAAGCACAATGAATTGCTTACAACTTTAAACAAATTATTCAACATTATCATCTGTAATCAACAGTTGGCACCTCAAAATTATTCAGCTATAACAAACAAAAAAAAAAAAAATAATAAAAACAAAAATAATGTGACATTGGAATATAATCGGTATCATCATCATCAACAATTACAGAATTACGGCAGTATAATTAATCATCTTATACAACATTAAACCAATAAATTGGAAGCAGTAACAAGTACAACTATACAATTTTTAAGTTTAAGGTATGCAAATTTTCAATAGTTTTATTTCCATTTTATTTTTATTATCGTGCAAAGTATCAAAATATAATAAACAATTTAGTGCATTATTACCTAATCTTTGTTGTTATGCGGTTTATTTAAAGAGTGTGACGAAAGTTAATGTGACGATATTCTAAATCTGGTGATTTTAATTCGAATAATCTGTTTTGATTTCAATTAAATTCTTACCATAGTCTTGGGTTTTCTAATACATTATTTAAACCAATTCTAAAATGGCTGATCTAGATGTTAACTTGGCATTAAAAATAATTCCAGAATTCGACGGATCATCCGAAAATCTACATAAATTTTTAGCTTGTAGTGACATGATACAAGAATCATTAAAAAATACCGAAATAAAAAAATTTTTGAATTTACTTAAAGTTAAGCTTGTGGGAAAAGCGTATGAAATTTTAAAATTTGCAGATTTTGAAAAATGGAAAGATCTTAAAGCAGCACTTAAAGCTCAATTTAGTTCAAAGCGTTCCCTCGAATCAATTCAGGTCGAATTAAATTCTGTGAAGCAACAACGATTCGAAGAAGTGAAAACTTTCTCAAATCGCGTCGAGGCTTTACTTTTCCAGTTGAACGAGGCATGCTTATTAGAACCAGGTATTGAGTCGGTCAAGGATATTAAGAAAATAAATGGTAAAATGGCCCTTAGATCATTTCAAGAAGGGTTACATGATCCGATTAAGTTGTTAGTAAAAGCTTGGAGATTTCCAACTTTGAAAGAAGCGATAACTAAAGCCTTAGAAGAGGAGGCAATGCAAAAATATTCAATTTCAAATTATTTATCTAGTTCAAAACCATATTCGCAACAACCCAAACAATTTTTCTCTAACTTTGGAAATGCTTCGAAATGCCAACTATGTAACAAAATAGGTCACAAAGCATCAACGTGTTTCAAATTGCAATCCTCTGATAACTCAAAACAGAATAAATCATTTGTATCTTCAAACGTAAATGATTCTACATATCACAATCACAACCGCAATAATACAAATATTTCCACTTGTGCATTTTGTCATAATAAAGGACATCACATTCAAAATTGTATCAAAAGACAATTCAATGAAAAGAAACGAATAAATGAACAAAGCGTAGCTACTAGCTCTCCTCCTGATACGGGAAACTTGCAGGGATCCGAACAGTTGGGTACTCCTCGACGGATCCGAAACCATATATAGAGTATTCAAATAAACATGACACCACTGTCTATTCAAAACCAACTACTTCAAACTTTGCTAATCTTATTTTTAAAAATTCTTCGTTTCAATTAGTAAATACCGATACACCGATTTATCAAAAACATTATAATATTTCAACTTTTCAAAATTCTGACACTGATTCTTATCCTATGATGTTTTTAAAACTAACTTTGCAACATAATACAAATAAAATTTTATATTTCCTAATAGATTCTGGTGCAGATCTAAGCATAGTCAAAATAGGAATTTTGGATCCAAATTCATTGTATTATCCCGAATCTAAATGCACAGTATCAGGAACTTCGAACGATACTTTTGAGACGATCGGTTTAACTACATTAAAATTAATATTTCCAGATTTTATCTCATATGTAAACAAAACGTTCAGGTTGTTTCAAATGATTTCCCAATACAATATTCCGGTATACTAGGCAAAGATTTTTTAAACGCATATAACTGTAAATTAGATTTTGAATCAAAAAGCATTCAATTAATAATTAATAATTTCACAGTCATTTACGGTCTTTCGAAACTTCCAACAAAATTAACAATTCCAGCTCGCGCAGAAACTTATGTTAAAATAAAATGTTCATCGGCTAATAATTCAGAACAAATTTGTTATTCCAAAGCAATACTCCCTGGAGTATTTATTGCAAATTCTGTGTTAAAAATTAAAGATAACTCTGCACTTGTTAGTCTAGTAAATTCGAATGAGTACGCCGTTGAATTAAATTCCGATCTGAATATTGAGATTGAACCTTTAGAAAATTTTAATGTGTTTAAATTAAATTGTACAAATCCCAATATTCAAAATCGTTTATCATTACTAGAATCCAAAATTGATCTAACTCACTTAAATATAGAGGAAAAAGATTCAATTTTATCAATGTGTCGTTCGTTCAATGATATATTTCTTCTCGATGGAGATAAGTTGTCCGTCACAGACGCAACTTCTCATCAAATTAACACAATTCCAAATGCTAATCCAATATTTTGTAAACCATATCGACTACCAGAAGCAGTAAAAAACGAAGTCAATAAACAAATTTCTGACATGAAAGCTGATGGTATAGTAGAAGATTCGAAATCTCCATGGAATTTTCCGTTATTGTGTGTACCAAAGAAATCAAAGACTAATGAAAAAAAATGGCGCATTGTAGTTGATGATAGGAAATTAAACGACGTCACTATTCCAGATGTATTTCTATTACCTAATATCACAGATATTCTAGATAGATTGGGTCGTTCTCATTACTTTTCCACAATAGACCTTGCTCATGGATACCATCAGGTTCCTATCGATCCAAGAGACCGCGAAAAAACAGCGTTTAGCACGGAATCCGGACATTATCAGTTTACTCGTATGAGTATGGGACTTCGTAATGCTCCGAGTACTTTCCAACGGTTGATGAATAATGTGTTATGTGGGCTCAATGGATTAAAATGTTTAGTGTACCTTGATGACGTTGTAATTTATGGTAAAACTCTTAATGATCACAACCAAAACTTATTTGACGTATTTTCTAATCTTAGAAACTTTAATCTAAAAGTTAATCCTGAAAAATGCCAATTTCTATCCAAAGAAATTTATTATCTAGGGCATTTAATAACTCAGTCAGGCATTAAACCAGATCCAACGAAAATTGATACAATAAAGTACTATCCAACGCCAAAAACAGTTCTTGATGTAAAATCATTTCTTGGTCTCATTGGATACTACCGAAAATTCTGTCCTAATTTTTCTAAAATTTCTAAGCCATTGACTGATCTTTTAAAAAAAGATGTAGCTTTTGTATGGGATGCGTTTTGCGACGAAGCATTTACAAAAATGAAAGAATTTCTTATCAATCCTCCGGTATTACAATTTCCTGATTTCTCTAAGGAGTTCACACTGACGTGCGATGCAAGCGACATTGCGATAGGCTCAGTTTTGTCTCAGTAGGAGACAAACGGTGCTGACTTACCGATCGCTTACGCCAGTCGTGTTCTGAATCGTGCCGAGAAAAACTATGCCACAATAGAGAAGGAACTTCTAGCGAAAATCTGGGCTACGGAGCATTTTCGTCCTTATATCTATGGTAGAAGTTTTAAAATTGTAAGCGATCATAAACCATTGGTATGGCTTTGCAACATTAAAAACCCTTCATCAAGACTTGTCAGATGGAGAATAAAATTGGATGAATACGATTACAAAATTGTTCATAAATCAGGCAAATTGAATAGTAACGCGGATACATTAAGCCGAATTGTGGTAGATATTCCTGAATGCAACATTGTAACTCGTTCAAAGTCTAAGTTGTCAAATCCACTTGTGGAAAATAATACGTCTGTTCAAAATATTCAAAATTCTGAACTTAATAATTCTACATCATTATCAAAATCTTTTTCAAATCCTAACAATTCAAATTTATCAAAAAATTCTAATAATAATATTCCAGTTACTAATCAGCAACAAAAGGATATTATTACTTTAACAAATGAAGACGATATTAATACAATTATTAAAGAGTATCACGACGGACCTCTAGGAGCGCATCAAGGCGTTTATAGAACCTTCAAAAGATTAAGAAATTTTTACTATTTTCCAAGAATGTTTGCAAGAATTGAAAATTATGTTAAAAATTGTACATTTTGTCAGAGAAATAAAAATTTTCAAAATAAAACGGTCCAATGAAAATAACAAGTACATCGTCTAAAACGTTTGAAAAAATATTTCTAGATATCGTTGGCCCATTACCTTCTTCACATCGGAATAATAAGTACATTCTGACAATGCAATGCGATTTAACGAAATTTTCCCTCGCAATTCCCTTGCCTAATCAGGAATCCGAAACTGTCGCTGCGGCTTTCATGCAACATTTTATTTGTATATTCGGTTGTCCTACATCAATTTTAACTGACCAAGGGTCAAATTTTATGGGAAAATTGTTTAAACAGATTTGCAAAATGCTAAAAATTCAAAAATTAAATACAAGTGCATATCATCCGCAATCTAATGGCACACTTGAGCGTAGCCATAAAACCTTAGTTAAGTATCTTCGGAACTACGTTGAAAATGATCCTCTTGATTGGGATTCTTGGGTACAATATGCTACATTTTCATATAATACCACTCCGCATACATCCACTGAATTTATGCCATTTGAATTGGTTTTTGGTTATAAACCAAATATTCCTGATTCAATTTCTAAAAATGTCGATCTTCTATACAATTATGATGATTATTTCTATGATCTTAAATATAAACTGCAGCAATCACATAAAATAGCTCATGATAATCTTTTGCTATGTAAACAAAAATCAAAGCAATACTATGATACGAATTGTTCCAGTAAATCATTTGAGCTTGGAAATCAAGTTTATCTCAAAAACGAGGCGAGAAAATCGAAGTTAGATCCACTATGGATAGGTCCTTATACCATAACAGAAATTATTTCACCAGAAAATACTAAAATCCTAATTGGTCATAGTGAAAAAATTATCCATAACAATCGATTAAAGATGTGTCACACATAATAGCTTGTTCTCTCGTCTACGCGTAAAATAATAATTTTTTTTGATTTCAATGATTATTTAAATTTTTTTTTAATTAACTTACTAATGTTATAATATAATGAAAAATCTGTTACTATTTTGATACTTATGGACTTAAATAAATAATTAATTTTCTTATATCGTTAAGATGGAAATTAAAAGCTGTTGACATTTGTATATATGTATTCAAATATTATATTAGTATTTTAAGTTGGTATTAATGTTAATTTTGTATAATATTTTACAATACATTTTAAATAAAGTGAAAAATACAGTATATTAGCGTAAGCCCTTTGAAATTAAATAAAAATTTGAAGAATACTTATACTTATTATACTTATAAATTATATTTATAATATCAGTCCAAAACAGCAAGGCATATACACATATCTCAAAAGACAACCATAGGTCGTCTTTTGATAAAAGGAGGGAGGAGTGTTGTGATGTACCACTCATCTCGTGTATGTGTTGGTGTTGATGAGCAATAACGAGTTGTTGTAAATTAGAATAAAATAATAATCTTTCTTTTTGGGATTGCTCTTGGACGTGATAACACGGTAATAATAAATAACAAATATTCCTAGATTTACTTATAATATTTCCTACATTTTAAAACCCTATATTGAATTCCTATATCTAATACAAATACTTAATCATTACCAAATTGTAATGTAAAACCATTTTTTGTAATAAATAAAAATAAATAAAATTCATTAAATTAAATAATCTAATAGATAATTATTATAATATTCCAATAAATTAAATAAACTATAGTGAATTAATGTGTTTATATTTCAATCCACCATATTCGCAACAAATGCTTAAGCGAATCAGCAAAAATAAAACTCGATCGACTCCTATCAGGACTGTAGCTCGGCGAAAAAAAAACCATCTCAACTGTTGAGGGAAATGGAAACACTATCTATTAATCAGGTTACTGAGCTAGTTTTAAGAAATCTGTGGTTACAGCGACTCCCAACAAAAGCCCAAGAAAACGCTGCAGACAAAACAGTCGACGTACAAAAACCGGCTAGTATTTTCGACCTGAAAGCCTCGACACGAGGTGCCGATAGAGCACAACAAAACAATTTAACAACTCAGATCAGCATCCTAACACAACGAGTGGAAGAACTGTTCGGTCATTTCGAGAAATCTAAAAATAAATCATCCCGCGAACGTTAGCAAAGCCCTAGGACCAATGATAATAATCGTCAGCGCAGCAGTTCGCGATCAAAGGAACAAGTGGCAAAACACCCGAATTGCTGGTATCATCACAAATAAGGTTTTCAAGCGCGAAGGTGCCTCAAACCATGATACTTCCACGAAGCGAGCCAACCGACAACGAATCCGGAAAACCGGTAGGCACCGCACTTCACGTGGCAAATGACGGTAGCCAAATCTCAAACAGCTGCCTAATCATAGTCGATTCACAAAACAAGCTACAATTCTTGATCGACACAGGCGCCGAGGTTTTAGTAATACCACCAACAAACCCAGAAAAGTCCGAGGTCGGTGTATTCTTGGAGCTGACTTCCTATCGCATTTCGGTTTATTGGTCGACATTAAAAATAACAAGCTCATCGACCCCAACACGAACTTCGACGTCAAAGGAGAGCCAATTCAAATTCCTTCATACGGCATTACCACAATAAAGTCCGATTCAACACTTCCCGAGATTCTGGAACTACTACACGAATTCAAGACAATAACTCGTGAACCGACAAATCTAAATACTGTGAAGCACAATATCAAGCATTGTATTGAGACATTCGGTCAACCATACCATGCAAAAGTACGTCGGTTGAACGCTGATAAGATGAAAATTGCCAAAGCTGAGATTGAAGCTTGGATAGCACAAGGAGTGTGCCGACCCTCGAAGAGCAATTGGGCAAGTCAAGTGGGTTGATCCTCGAAGAGCAATAGGGCATTAAACTCGATAACAAAACCGGACCGTTATCCGATTTCCTTTGTGACCGATTTTACACATCAACTCGAGTCATGCACGATGTTCTCGAAAATCGATCTCATCCGTGCATATCACCAGGTCCCTATCGAAGAACGAGACATAGGAAAAACCGCAATCATCACTCCCCGTTTGGATTGTTTGAGTTCACCCGGATGCTGTTCGGATTACGTAACACGGCTCAAACATTCCAACGTTTGATTCACACAATATTTCGAGATCTGGCATTCGTGTTTCCGTATATCGACGACCTACTGATCGCCTCACAAAACTCGGAAGAGCATCTGAAACACATACGGATTGTTTTCCGTTTTGTAATCTTAACAAGTGCGCATTTATGAAGAACGAAATATCTTTCCTCGGATTTCATATCACCGCAAGCGGCATGTCGCCTGATAAACACAGAGTGGAAGCCATTTAAAATTTCCCACGACCAACTACAAAAGACGGCGTTCTTCGATTTTTTGGGATGATAAATTATTACCGAATCTTTCTACCGAATGCAGCACACGATCAAGGGATTTTATACGAATTTTTAAAAGGGCGAAAGAAGAAGAAGGATAAGTCACCAATAAATTGGACCGACGAATCTAACAAAGCATTCGAAACGTGTAAAACAAAGCTGGCGCAGTGTACACAACTAGCATATCCGATTCCAAATGCCAAATTTTAAATATTCGACTACGCGTCGAATACAGCAGTAGGAGCAGTATTGCAACAACAGACACGAAAAGGATGGCAACCACTGTTGTTCTCACGTATGACAGGGAACTCTAATGGGTGAACCAGCGAGTCAGTAACAACTTTAAGTAAGAATGCGATATACAGAAAGTGCATGTTACTGACCAGCGAATCTTTAAGAACTGTTCGTTCAGTCCGGCTGTCACTTAATAGAGCGAAAATTAACGCGCAAACTGAAGGAAATGTCAGAATACACAAAAATTTTCACGGCAAACTTTTCTTAAAAATAATAATTTTGCTATTCACAGTATAATACTAATACTGTATTTGTCAGTTATTATGGATTCGGTGGCTGATATGTCAAATATTCTGTAAGGAAATACTTTCATCAAATTCTGTAACGATTCTTACTGATTCGTTGGTTACCCCTTTAGCCGCTTACTTAGCTACCAAACATTTAAAAAATTTTGTCGAAGGTCGAGAATTCATTCTATTCTCTGACTATAAACCACTGACATTCTCACTACGTCAAAGTCTCGAAAAAGCATCGCCTAGACAACGCCGACACTTAGACTTTATAGCACAATATACATCGGATATTCGTCACATTTCGGGGAACAACAATATCGTCGCGGATACGCTTTCACGAATCGAACCAATTCAAATAGGAAGAGCAATTGACTATGAAGCAATAGCAGGTGAACAAATTAATGATCATGAGCTCGTAAAACTGATGGAATCAAACGCGTCTTTAAAATTAAAATAAATCTCAATTTTTGAAACCGATAAGGAAATTTTATGCGATGTTTCAACGGGAATACAAAGGTCGTTTATCCCTAAATTATTTCGTCGACCAATTTACGAGTCATTGCACAATATCTCTCACCCTGGGATTCGCGTAACAGCAAAACAAATCAGTAAAAAATTCGTGTGGCCAGCGATGAACCAAGAAATACGCTCTTGGGCCAAACACTGCATACGCTGCCAAAAGTGTAAAATTACGAAACACGTCAGAAGTAAAACTGGAACTTACGAAGCGACCAGTAAACGATTCGACGAAATCCACATCGATATAGTCGGACCGTTACCTCCATCCGAAGGTAATTTATATTATGTATATTGACATCTTGCGATTCAATTGAAACACGCTTTATCACAATAAAATATTTTATTTTAATTTAAAAAAAAATAAGACCATTGGTCAATTTTACAACTGCTCCATCATACAAATTAGCTAAATATATGAATAGCTGGCTCACAAGACGAATAAAATTTAGACAAAACTATTCAATTAAAATCCATTGGAACTTATTAATAAAATCGAAAACGTCACAATACCACCGAACGTAAAATTGGCAAGCTTTGATATTGTTAATACGTATTCAAATATACCCGTAATCGAAGCAATAAATATTACAGCACAAATACTCGCAGATAGCGGTGTAGCCAAAGAATAGTTGGATGACATAATAAAAATCATAAAAATCGTAACCAGTCAAAATTATTTCCAATATGACGGCAACATTTATCAACAAAACTACGGTTTAGCTATGGGGAATCCTCTGTCAGGAACACTTGCTGACGTTTTCATTAATCATTATGAATGCACATATATATTTAGCAACAGTAATAAACATAGTGTGACGGTGACACCTAGTGTGTAATAGAATAAGTTAAAATTAATAGCTCAATGTTAAACTGTTCTAAATGGAAATTTCCATGATAAAATTGTTCTACACTATTCTAACTAGAAAAATCATGAGCTTTCTAGAAGTTTGGTTTGTGTATATAAAAAGGCGAACGAAATCGAATTGGATCAGTAATATTTGGTAAGCGATAGTATAAAGATTAAAAGGAATTAAAAAGTGATTTAAAAAGTGTTGTAGTGCGATAAATAAAGTAAAAGTGATCAGTAAAATTTGAGAATAATTTATATAAAGTGATTATGTGAATTTTGATTGATAAACTGTGTTGTAATAAATTTTGTGAAATAAATAAATTCGTTGGAGATAAATCAAATTGATTTTGTATTATTCAAAATCCAGTGATACGAACCTTATTTGACAAGGCAAAAACGTAACAAATTGGTGACAGCGGTGGGATTGTGAATAAAAAGATAAAGAAAATGATTCTCAACGAATTAAAAGTTCTAGAATTAAAGAGAGAACTAGAGAAACGGGGTTTGGCTACTGATGGTAGTAAAGCAGCTTTACAAGCGCGACTACATGAAGCCATGGAGAAAGAAGGGTTGAACGCTGACCATCTTGATTTTGGCGTGGAAGTAACAGATGCGGCAACTATAGACAAGACAGGAGACAAACAACCGTCAGCGGAAACAACACAACTACCATCTGGAAGTTTCGATTTGTCGCAGTTAATAGGTGCTATGAACCAGATGATGGGACAGATGAGTCTAATGAAACAACAAAACGAACGACACCTAGGAGAAATTAAAAATCAAATGGCGCAACAAGGAGAGCAGTCGAATCAAGAAATGAAACAACAAATGGAGAAAATAGAACAACCAATCCAAATTATAGAGCGTCAGATGGGGGAAATTATCGAAGGCCAACAGAGAATGGACGAGAAAATTCTGGAATTGTCTACAAATGTACAAGGCGAAATAGAGAAACTGCAAACGAATGTTAAGACGGCGATTCAACAGGTTGAACAAAAATTAGAAACGGAACTCCAACTTGTCAAAACGGAGGTTCAACGTTTTGAGAAAGAACTAAATGATGTCAAGGCAAGTGGATCAACGACGCAAGTGGTTCAGACCGTTCAATCGATTAAGTTAAAGCCACCAACATTCGACGGTACAACATCTTTCGGCATTTTCAAATTTCAATTTGAAACGGCGGCCAATCAAAACCGTTGGAATGATGAACATCTGGTCGCAGCGTTAATAGTGGCCCTTAAAGGTGAAGCTGCGGAGGCCTTACAAACAATTCCGGAAAAAGATCGCAACAGTTATCTCGAAAATATGAAGGCGCTGGATATCAAGTACGGCAGTGATCACAAGCGGGAAATCTATCGAATGGAATTGAAAAGCCGCTATCAAATGGAAGGAGAATCACTTCAGGAATTTTCATCGGCAATCGAGCGACTAGTATATCTAGCACATATCAGTACGTCGGCCGATTATATGGATAAGCTGAAAATTGACGCTATCATTGACGGCATTCGAGATCCAGAGACCGGAAACCATCGCTTGTGCGGTAACAAATGAAACTGCACAAGCCATCAACAAACCGTCAATGAAAATACGCCGAGTGGAAATCGACACCAGCATAAACACAGAACGGTCAACACCAAGATACCGAGACGGAAGCGGCAAAATCAAATGTAGGGCATGTGATAAAATCGGTCATATCTCAGGGGACTGCTGGGAATTAAGAAGAAAAAGGGAAAGATCACCATCTCCTATGCAGCGACGACCAAGCGGGGAGCAGGCAGTGGCCAGGCAAGAAGGCCAAATGACGACAGAGTACAAATGTACAAGGCGAAATGGAGAAACTGCAAACGAATTTTAAGACGGAGATTCAACAGGTTGAACAAAAATTAGAAACGGAAGTCCAACTTGTCAAAACGGAGGTTCAACGTCTCGAGAAAGAACTAAATGATGTCAAGGCAAGTGGATCAACGACGCAAGTGGTTCAGACCGTTCAATCGATTAAGTTAAAGCCACCAACATTCGACGGTACAACATCTTTCGGCATTTTCAAATATCAATTTGAAACGGCAGCCAATCAAAACCGTTGGAATGATGAACATCTTGTCGCAGCGTTAATAGTGGCCCTTAAATGTGAAGCTGCGGAGGCCTTACAGACCATTCCGGAAAAAGATCGCAACAGTTATCTCGAAATTATGAAGGCACTTGATAGGAAGTACGGCAGTGATCACAAGCGGGAAATCTATCGAATGGAATTGAAAAGCCGCTATCAAATGGAAGGAGAATCACTTCAGGAATTTTCATCGGCAATCGAGCGACTAGTACATCTAGCACATATCAGTACGTCGGCCGATTATATGGAAAAGCTAAAAATTGACGCTATCATTGACGGCATTCGAGATCCAGAGACACGCAGGGCGGTGATGTTGCCACCTAAAGCAACCTTCGCGGAAACCATCGCTTGTGCGTTAACAAATGAAACTGCACAAGCCATCACCAAACCGTCAATGAAAATACGCCGAGTAGAAATCGATACAAGCATAAACAACGAGCGGTCAACACCAAGATACCGAGATGGAAGCGGCAAAATCAAATGTTGGGCATGTGATAAAATCGGTCACATCTCACGGGACTGCTGGGAATTAAGAAGAAAAAGGGGAAGATCACCATCTTCTATGCAGCGAAGACCAAGCGGGGAGCAGGCGTTGGCTAGGCAAGAAGGTCAAATGACGGCGGAGCCGTTAAACTACAAAGAGTCAGCTTAAAGGGGCAGAACCTGACTCCCACAACCGATTGCACCATAACCTTCATCCGCGTTTCGAATGTAGCAAGAGGCGGTGACAGCTTAACAATCAAAGACGACATTGATGGCACGGATTGCATCATCACTCTGGATACGGGAGCAAATCGCACGATTGTCCGGAAAGATCTGATCGAGGGAGGTGTACAACCAGCTAATGGATTGAAGTTACAAACAGCAACTGGAGATAGTTCAATAATAAAAGGCAAAAAGATCGTGAAAATAAAAATCGGGAGAACTCTTTTCCAACACGAAGTACTGATTGCAGATATTGTGGATAAAGTCATAATGGGGATGGACTTCATGAGGGCAAATGGCTTCGTGGTGGACGTTGGACGAGGAGTTTTAAGTTACGATATCAACGAGTTGCCACTTCAATCTAGCAGTGCCGGAGCAACTATCAGGCGAATTATTATTGATCATCGGGAGAAGCTGCCACCGAATTCGCAGGCGATCCTATGGGGAAAATTGGAGGGAGGTTCTGGGTCACCCAGGTTGTTTGGTTGTGGAAGCTAACGAAGAGGAGAACGGAGCCAAGGAAATTATAATCGGAAAAGCCCTAGTTAAACCAGATAACGACTATAGAGTACCAGTTAGGACTCTACATCTCTCGGATAAGACGAAAACCATCAAGAAAGGGACAGTCATCGGCAATTGTAACGAGGTTTCAACTATAGTAAAGTGTGAACAGAAAATTCCGATTGAAAAGGTCGACATGCAAGGCCGGAAAGAAATGGTAGAACAACTTATGCAGAAATGGATCGAAGATCTTACCGAGGCACAGAAAAATTCTGCACATCAACTACTCAAGCGGTACACGTCCATATTCTGCAGTACATCGGATAATAACGGAAGGACTTCAATGGTAAAGCATCGAATTGATACGGGAGCGGAGATGCCAATTTGTCAACCACCCAGGAGATTACCATTGGCAAAACAACAAGAAGTCAACCGGATGGTAACAGAAATGCAGACGGCAGGAGTAATCGAACCATCTAACAGGCCATGGAGCTCACCGGTAGTGTTGGTCGAGAAGAAGGACGGTAGCATGAGATTCTGCGTTGATTACCGAAAACTCAATGCTGTGACGAAAAAGGATAGCTACCCACCCACTGCCAAGAATCGATGACACGTTAGACACGTTAACGGGTGCTCGAATATTTTCGACATTAGATCTACAAAGCGGCTATTGGCAGGTGGAAGTCCATGAGGAAGATCGTGAGAAAACAGCGTTCAGTGTGGTTAACGGGCTTATGTAGTGCCCCTGCGACTTTTGAACGATTAATGGAGTGCGTGTTAAGGGGATTACATTGGAAGACGTGCCTAATATATCTGGATGACATCATCGTCATGGGTAAGAATTTCGACGAGCATCTAAGGAACTTGGCAGAAGTTTTAGATCGGATACAGGCCGCCGGATTAAAGCTAAGCCCAAAGAAGTGTAAACTTTTCAGAAATGAAGTCAAATATTTGGGTCATTTTGTAACAACTAATGGAATTCACACCGACGAAGAAAAGATCGCAGCGGTAAAGAACTGGCCAAGACCTAAAAACTTACACAAATTACGAAGGTTTCTCGGATTGTGCACCTACTATAGACGCTTCGTGCCAGCATTCGCCAACATTGCCAAGAGTTTACACGAGTTGACCAGGAAGAACAAGCCATTCGAATGGAACGATGACCAGGAGGAAGCATTCGTGGAACTAAGGAGACTGTTATGTATTGCACCGATCCTCGCGTACCCTATACCCAACGTGAAATTTATTTTGGACACCGATGCAAGTAATGACGGTATAGGAGGTGTGTTATTACAGGAAATTAATGGCCAAGAAAGAGTTATTGCGTACTACTCCAAAACATTATCGAAACCGGAGCGTAATTACTGCGTGACATGGAAAGAATTTTTGGCTGTAGTGGAGTGTGTCAAGCATTTCCATAAATATCTTTATGGCCAAAAATTCCATTTACGGACAGATCACGGCGCTTTACGGTGGCTGTTACAATTCAAGAATCCTGAGGGACAAGTAGCACGCTGGATCGAACATCTTCAAAGCTACGATTTTCAAATCGAACATCGGAACGGAAGTGCACATAGAAATGCCGACGCATTATCACGACGGCCGTGTCCAGTAGAATGTAAACATTGTGGCCATGAGGAGTGGACAGACGAAATGATCAGGAAAGAACAATTGGATGATACGGATTGTTGAGATCAACAGTGCAACAAAACACAATATTTTATGTCAACTCATCAACACTACAAGCCGGAACCTAACAAATTAATAATTTGTTTTCTTTATAATATCACACAATACCTTTTTATCAAGAAAACTAATTCTGTTTTAACATGTTCGTATCATGTCACACAACACCTTTTCTCATTAATATGCTTACTAAACATTAATGTTTTATTGTTTCTTTATATTGTAAAATAGTGTAATTTGGATGAATGAGATTTTTTATAAAAAGACGAGCAAATTAAAAATAAACGTCAGAATAAATTTACAACTGAAACAAAGTGTTTGTTCTCAAGATTATTAAGACCCCACCAGTGGTAATCTTAATAATCATCAATATACGGAACTCTTATATTAACAACAAGTTGTTTATTCTCGATAACCAATAGACCCCACCCGTGGTAATCTATTAGTTAACTGTAGATCAAGACTATCTTGAATTTATAATTTAAGTACAAAAGTCTATGATTTTACACGGATTTATCAGTTATAATGGAATGGAAGGAAAAGGAACACCGGCCAACTTGGAGCGAGATCGCGGTCAAAACTCCCATTGTCAAGGCTTATTGGGCTCAATGGGATAGCCTCCGTCTTGAGATTGGCTGTTTAAAACGATTGTGGGAAAGCACGGATGGCAAAGTGAAGCAATTCTTGCTGGTGATACCAAAGTGCCGGATTGCGGATATCCTGAATGAGTATCATGGAGGAGCAAGTGGGGGCTACCTAGAAATTAACAAAACACTAGCAAAGATACGTCAACGATTCTACTGGTCAGGATGTAGGCAGTCTGTGATAGAATGGTGCCAAAAATATGACCAATGTGCGGCGGTGAAGGGACCCGCACGCAAAAGTCGTGGAATCATGAAACAATATAACGTCGGAGCACCATTCGAAAGAATTTCATAGGATGTAGCGGGGCCATTTCCCACTACCGAGAGCGGCAACAAATATGTGCTAGTAATAATGGATTATTTCAGCAAATGGCCGGAGGTGTACTCCATTCCCAATCAGGAGACGACAACAATAGCTGATGCCGTGGTCAACAATTGGATTAGCAGATTTGGAGTGCCGATGGAGATTCATACCGATCAAGGAAGGAATTTTGAATCGGTGGTATTTCAAGAAATATGCCAGATGCTCGGTATAAATAAAACAAGAACAACGCCTTTGCAAGAGGAACTTAATGAGATTCATCAATTTGTACGGGGAAAATACAGATGTCAAGTAACAGGATGAAGGCTCGATATGACACACGAGCAAATAACCAGGGCTTCCAGGAAGGGTAATTAGTATGGCTTCACAACCCGCAACGGAAAAAGGGATTATCACCGAAGCTGCAACTAGCATGGGAAGGACCTTACACTGTCATCACAAGGATGAACGACGTGGTTTATCGGATACGGAAGGGACATCGAGATAAACCAAAGGTGGTGCATTTGGAGAGGCTGGCCCTATACAGAGGAGGTGATTTGGCTCCTGTTCGGGACGATCAGGCTTAGGTGGGGGGTAGTGTGACGGTGACACCTAGTGTGTAATAGAAGAAGTTAAATTAATAGCTTAATGTTTAACTGTACTAAAATGGAATTTTCCATGATAAAAATTGTTACATAATGTTTCAACACTATTCTAACTAGAAAAATCATGAGCTTTCTGGAAGTTTGGTTTGTGTATATTAAAAGGCGAACGAAGTCGAATTGGATTATTAGTATTTGCAACGCGATAGAGTAAACTTGTAAGATTGTTAGTAATATTTGGTAAGCGATAGTGTAAATATTAAAAGGAATTAAAAAGTGATTTAAAAAGTGTTTTAGTGTAAAATAAAAAGTAAAAGTGATCAGTAAAATTTGAGAATAATTTATTTAAAGTGATTTTGTGAATTTTGTAGTTTGAGTTTGTATTATTCACAATCCAGTGATACGAACCTTGATTGACAAGGCAAAAACGTAACAATTGGTGGCAGCGGGTGGAATTGTGAATAAAAAGATAAAGAAAATGATTCTCAACGAATTAAAAGTTCCAGAATTAAAAAGAGAACTAGAGAAACGGGGTTTGGCTACTAATGGTAGTAAAGCAGCTTTACATGCGTGACTACGTGACGCCATGGAGAAAGAAGGATAACACGCAGATCAACATTTATTTATTTTATTTATTTATTTATTTATTTATAGTATTTATAAATAATTTAGTATTAAGAGGAAAAGCACACATGGAAACAAAGCAATCGAAACAAAAAAAGAAAAAAGAAGTTGCTTCCATTAGGCATAAAAACCTCTTAAATTTTTTCAAACAATTTCCACCTCGTGCTTACACATTCTATTTTGAGCAGTAGCTCATTTACAATAAAATGTACAGCACGAGGTGAAATAATATTAAAAATTAAAAATTAACAAAAATAACATGGTTATTAAAAATAAATTAAAAAACTACGTATTGCCCATCAATCACGCCACTCCAAAAATTTTGACCTAAATAATTTTGCCGATCCTAATCTCTTAATTTCCAATGGAATTGAATTCCAAAGGGAAACTCCCCTAACACAAAATGACGCGTTTAACGACCTACAACAATTTTTAGCCGGAATTAGGCGGAAGTTAGAGGAATGAAACCTACTAAACATTAATTTCCTATATAGATAACAAGGCTCCTTAGCTTTAAGAAGTTTAAAAATAAAAAGACAAACGCGAAATTCGTAAAAAATAGATAAACTACATTCTAAAACAAGGCTAGAGTAGGCAGAAATATGATCGAACTTCCTAATACCAAAAATAAACCTGGTACAAGCATTGAAACATCTTTGGAGAACATTCATATTTTCCTGAAGCATACCGAATAAAACTATGTCACCGTAAATAAAATGAGGAAGAAAATAAGACAAAAACAATTTTTTCCTAAACTGACTATCAGAAAATCCAACCACTTTATACAAACAACTAAGCATGCCAGAGACCCTCTTACTAATAGTAACTAAATGGTCACCCCAAGTAAGAGTTTTATTAATAACTAAGCCTAAATCCCTAACAGTATTTGAATAAACAATTAGCGAACCCTGCAGAAAAATACCAGGAAAGGACGAGGTATCTAACGGTTTTTTATAAATTATAATCGACTGAGATTTATTCGCGTTTAAAACAAGCCTGTTAGAGACCGACCAGCGAACGATATTACTTAAATCTTCATTTATCAGACAAATATTCCTAACAATAGAATCCTGATCTAAACGACTATTTCTATAAATTTGAACGTCATCAGCGAAAATATGAAATGAACAATGTTGAATGGAGGATTCTATGTCATTTATGTACATAGAAAATAATAGAGGACCCAGCACTGAACCCTGAGGCACGCCGGAAATTACAGGAAGGAAATCAGACAAGGAATTGTCGAAAAAAACTGCCTGAGAACGATTAGAAAGATAGTTAAAAATCAATTTGGCAGCAGAAAGCGAAAATCTAAACTGAGATAAGAGTTTATTGAAAAGAATTCTGTGATTAATAGAACCAAAGGCCTTAGAAAAATCTAACAAAGTTAAAGAAGTTAATTCCCTATTATTCATATTACGCCTAATATCATCACATACATTTAATAACGCAGTAGAAGTACTACGAAATTTTCTAAACCCAGATTGGAAGCAACTAATTAAACTATTGCTATGTAAATGCGATTGAATTTGATTTTTAACAACTATCTCGAAAGCCTTAGAGAGAGAACTTAAAATGCTAATTGGCCGAAAATGGGATAGCTCTAAAGGATTACTGATCTTTGGAATCGGGATTATTTTACTTAGCTTCCACTGATCTGGATAGGAAGAGGACGTGAGAATAAAATTGAAGATATGTAACAAGTATTTTGAGACGAAAGGGAAAACTACCTTAACGAATTTTAAATTGACGTTATCCAGACCAGAAGATTCCGATTTAACCTTCCAAATAGCAGATTGTAAATCCTCGAGAGAAATATTTGAACATGATTTTGATAAAACAAATTAGTAATTATTCCTCATAAAAACTACAAAATCGATAGTAAATTATAAGGGTGGCATCTCTTAGGGGATGAAATTACCTGTTTTCGCAAATTAAGGGGTTTCGTTAATGTCTCTTAAAGTACTACAACTTAGAATAGTTTTTATAATTTTTTTTGGATTTGACAGTACAAAAGGTTCCCTAAGATTATTTGTGAGTACATGATTTGGCGGTATGAGAGTGGAAGATTTATATTGTCGTGACCAATTGTGACATTGGGGAAGAGGTCTCAAAATTTAAGAAAATACCTACCCAAAATAACAGGAAATGTTTGTAAAATATAAATAATTGGCTTGGTGATCTTTAACCGGCGCTTTGTGGGAAAAGTGTCCTCATAGGAGCCGGATAGTCCCAATTTTTTTATTTTATTTTAAAACGGCATAAAGATGGTAGCGTAAAAGATGGCAACATTAGACAATTAACTTTTTTTTTAATTTGTAATGTCTAAATTTTGGTTTCTCATAAATTGTACAAATAAACCGCTGTGAAGTATTTCACACAAAGTGTAGCTACACAAATTAACGAAAAATGTAAGTGTACTAAAAAAGTGTAGGCCTAAATAAAAAGTGTAATTAAGAAGTAGAACCAGGTATGGGGCGATATTACCATAAAGTGGACAGGTCAAACTATCCGAAACAGTTTTTCTTATTAAAATAGAACTATACAATCATTCATCCAGGAGTGCCCCTTTATAGGGATCTTAGTTTATTCACTGTTCATATGGAGCACCCAAGCCAATGAGATCCATTTCACTCACGACTGAGAGCCCGTTTATATAGGGACCATCTTTCATTTCCAAGAGAAACGAAACTTTTGGTTTGCCAGTAGTCAGTTGGTTTTTTTTGCTCCATCAGGTCGTATAAGTAATAATTAATAATTAAAAACCCCTTTGTTCCATACGAAATTCGTTGGTTTGTTAACTTTCAAAAATGTTTTATAAGACCTCTACGGCTTGTATCAAAATGGCACTGATTGATTGGAATTCCTCAATGTATCCCCTTTACAAATTTTATAGTCTTTATTTGAGCCAATTTTTGAGATTTGTTTTTACCGAATGGGTGTACCCGGTGGGTTTGCAACCACAAAATATATTCAATAACTCGTAAATGTTACTTGGCTTATTCTTGTTATTTTCCCTGCCTCCGTGTTCATAGTTAATTTATGTTGTTTTAATATTTAGAAAAAAATAGTATCGCTGGATTAACTTTATACTTAGCACTAACTTCCATCGTAAATGAAACCAGGTTATTTCCACGTTTGACATATGCTACAAAATGGTGGAACATTAATACTTGTGGACTTTTGAAAATGAATAAGTCCTTTCAAAAAATAATCGTCTCCAGACAGTTTTATTATTTTACTTATCTCTTGAAGTGATATATTATAATTATTGTTATTTGGCTGTACATCAGCTATAACAATGCCATAATTGCTGAAATAATTTTTTGTTGTGACCCCTTGATATGTTGGACAGTTTGAGCTGCTAAAATGTATAGCATTTTGTAATTTGGTTAATGAATTTTGATTAAAGCTGAAAACATTTTCAAATGGAAGATAGCATGTTTCCCTCATGCGATTTGTACGAGTGTCGTTTTCACAGTAACGTGTTTCTTTTAATGGAGAATACAAAGAATTTTCTAAAACGAACGCTTTGGTACAAGCTGCATTTAACTTTATGACATTTTTTTCGCGAATTATCGATCTACTTTTCTGGTACAGATTTAACATCAATTGAGACCTTTCTTGATAAGAGTCATTTATGTCCTTATAATTTGCTAGCAATTTTATAAATTTGAAAAAAGTATTGTTGGAAGATTGTATTAAACCTTTGAAGAATTCTATATCAGAATACAAACAAAGGAATATTGGTGCGGTTGCATCGAAAGCACAAGTATTTGATATCTCTATCACATGTTCGTCGTTGTCTATGAAAGTAAATTCATTTTGTAGAACATGTAGTTCGTCAGTAGCATTATCAGATATTTTTGTATTTGTGTATTCATTAGTTTGCTTAACAGTGGCGTTTCTAGTTAATACTCGTTTTCCAAAGTATTTAGGTGAATCGTACAGTTTCTGCTTCTTATTCCAACCCTCTTTTTGTTGATGGCTATCTAGATCATCCATTTTCTGTTTATCCGATAGCTGTATTAGTTTTATTAATTTGGCGGTTTTATCCTTCATAATATTGATAAACCTTCCTAGTCTTAGTGTTTTATGATTTGTGTAATGATTTTTCACTAGAGAAAAATAACTTTCTGCATTTGCATTGGCCAACCGTCCTGTAATACCTATTTTTTTTGAAAATCATACTCCCCAAAGTGGGAGATAAGCCATATATTTTTTTATGGTAAACTCAACAAACTCTTTATTATAAAATATATTTGTTTCGTTTTCGCTCGTTTTCTTAGCAGACATATTTGTTAATTCTTCCTGAATTTGTTCAAAAATTGTATTATACCGAATATAGTGTGGGCTGCCGCTGAACATCGACTGTGTAAGCAAATCATGCGTTTGGGGTATCTTGAACTCAGCAAACTCTTTTGATGGACTTATTGTTGAAAGTTCGTCTGTGTATATTTGTGATAACATTTTTCTTAAATTTTTATGAGACTCTACGGTTTTTAGGTTTGAAAATCGAGAGCAAAATATGTAACAATATACTTTAAATAAATCATCCACCGCGTCTATAGGACTTCGCAGCTAAGCATACCACAAAACAGGTCTAAAATGGGAACTTTGGGAACTTTTCTTTTATCTGGGATGAAATTATATTTATAAAGTGAGCACAACATATGAAATTTAATTGTTACTTTATCTTCGATAGTTAAAATATCATAAGTGCATTTTAAGTACTCCGAAACTGACATATTATTGAAGCTTAATCAAATGGACTTGACTAAAGCCCAAGACCAATCCGTAACGAAAAATTTTGGTTGGTACAATTTGGGCATGTTTTTCTTGATTTCATCTAAACATTTTTTGATTGTTTCCACTCCGCGGCTTGATGATATTAATTCACCAATAGAAAGCAAATGGCCGTTTATGTTGACTACACAAGCATAATAAAGTATTCGTTTATATTAATGGTATGGATGGCATATAGGATGTTTGGCTACCTTTCCTGTGGCGTCGAAGTATATACCGCGGATACGTCATGAGCTTTTAAAATTTCTAAAGCATACTTTCTGAGAAGGACTATTTTTAGTTGATCTAAAGAGAGATCATGTATATATATATATATATATATTTTTTTTTTTTTGGTTCTGTTAGACACATTTGACAAATATCGATTACATCGCAATCGCGAACAAGATCATTTAATTTAAGCTGCTCAGATTTAATTAATTTATTTATTTATTTATTTACCAACTTATACATAACTGGTTACATCACTTAAACAAGAAATTTAATAAAATTATATAATGTAAAGATTACAAAGATTACCAATAATTCAAAAGAAGCTTCGACATCAATTCATTAAATGCATTTCCAGACAGATTACAGTCAAAAGCCGGCCGTACTTTATTAAAGGAAGCAGAAGAGTGATAAACCGGCTCACATTTACCGTAGTTTTGCCTACAAAACGGCAACTTAATTTGGAAATCTTTATCGCGCAGAACACGTAATGGAGTATATATATCAAGCAAACTCAAAATTTCCGAACAATCGATTTTAGACACCAATAAATCTCGAATAAACATTGCGCTAATTTCAATTCTACGAATAAATAGCGGCTCCATATTTATTAATTTACATCTACCTCGATACGCTGGGAGTATGAAAGCAGGTACATTCGCATCTCTAGGCAACCTTCGTAGTGCGTACATTAAAAATCGCTTCTGAACCCTTTCTATGCGATCTGAATAGTTAAGATAAAACGGATTCCATATTACAACACCATATTCCAACAATGAACCAACAAAAGAGACATATAAAGTTTTAGTCACGTAAGGATCTTGAAAATCCTAAGGAAACCTTTTAACAAATCCAAGCATAGAATTCGCTTTAGAAATGCAACCTTCAACATGTTTATGGAACGATAAATTCGAAGTAAAGGTTATACCTAAATCTTTAAAAGTATCAACAGTTTCAATACTACAACCATCAAAGAAGTAATCGTAACTAGTGGGTAAGACTACGCGGGTGAAACACATTGTTTTGCATTTGGAGATGTTTAGAATCAAATTATGCGATGTACACCAAGCCTTGAAGTTTGTCAGGTCAGACTGAAAGTCAAGTGCATCATTGGCGCAAGAAATAGTTTTGAAGATTTTTATATCGTCCGCATCAATGAGAATGTCGGAATGACTTAGACAGTTGACCACATCGTTTACGAAAAGAATGAAGAGCATGGGACCCAAATGGCTGCCTTGAGGGACTCCTGAAGAAACATCAAACACTCTTGAAGTAAAGCTGCCCATTTTCACAAATTGAGTTCTGGATTTTAGATAAGATCTAATCCAATCAACTGGCAAGTAGTTACAATTAAATGAAATAAGTTTCCGCAACAGCAAGTCATGATCGATCTTGTCAAAAGCCTTACAAAAATCAGTGTAAACGACCTGCACAATATTACCATTTAATAGAGCGCTTGAAATACAATTAGTAAACAAAACTAAATTAGTAATAGTTGACCTACCAGGGAAAAATCTATGCTGTTTGGAAGAAATGAAAGTCTTAACATGAAAGAATAATTGATCTTTAACTAGTTTCTCAAAAAGCTTTAGTAAAACTGAAAGAATACAAATACCTCTATAGTTCTCGACATCGCTTCGAGATCCGGATTTGAAAATCGGCTTAATAAGTGAGCGTTTCCATGCAATAGGAAAGCAACCCTCAGCGAGACTTTTATTAAATAGTACGAGATATGGGAAGAAATTACCTTACCGGTTAATTTTAGAAAAATGGGTGGAATAGAATCGAAACCGGCACTTTGGATAATATCAATATTAGACAATTCGGATAAAATAGTATCCACTTCCAGACGAAACATTGAAAACTTAGAATTACTTGCAACATTACTGAAATTATCAAGATTTGATTTCGAACTATATACACTCTGAAAGAAATCAGCAAATAAATTACAAGTATCTTGTATGTTATCACAGGAACGGTCGTTCAAATACATCGTAGAAGGGTAACCATTAGACTTACTTTTGTAGTTAACAAAATACCAAAAATACTTTAGCTTTGATTTAATTAATGATTCAATTTCCAGAATATAACAGCTGTAAAGAAATCGGTTTAGACATATATACTTCTTACGTAATACATCAAACGAGTTGTAATTAACAACATTAGGATTAAGGATGCAATTTATATTTCTTGTGAGCCTTGTCCTTTCTATTTTTTAGATTTATCAACTCATTATTATACCACGGTTCCTTCTTAACGCTGAAAGCTTTCAGTCTAGGGATAAATTTCTCAATACCTAGATTAATAATTCTATAAAATTCGATTAACATGTCATTAATACTATTACAAGCATAAAAAAACGACCAATCATACGTATCCAGAAATGCATTTAAAGAATTGTAATCGCCCTATATAAAGTTCTAAGTCCATGAATTAACATTTTCTTCGACTAACTCGCAACATTCAAACATAACTGAAATATTCAGTGGAGAGTGGAAAATACTATACGATCCAGCCAAATCCTCACACGTCGATACGGTCACCTCATGATCAAATGGTACAAAAGCCAGATCCAACACATTACCACTATTATTCGTAACACTGTTACATTGCTTTAACCCCAACGAAAATATTTCCGAGATGAAGTTATCTATTTCATCGTTCATGTTAATAGGAGTCAAATTGTGATCAACATACTCCCACACAATATCCGGAATGTTAAAATCTCCAAAAATAAATAGACGATCCTCCGGCTGAAGAAGTGGAGCAATATTTGATTTGACAGTGTCCACAAACCTTTGATAAACTGGCATACTCGAATGGCAGGGTATATATGTAACACAGATGATCAGCGAATATGAATGGAATTGTATACGTACAGCAACAATTTCGGCAACGCAATTAGCCAACGTTATCAGACTGGATGAATATTTGTTAGAGACTGCGACTACAATACCGCCACCCTTTTCGTAAGTGTCCCTTTGCAGATGCCTGTCCCTCCGGAAAACAGCATAAGATGACGAAAAATACTCTTCAGTTTTAAAGTGGATTGTTAACCACGTTTCAACAATGCAAATAACACCAAAGTCTTCCTCTAAAATTGACAAATACAGAGATTTTGATTTGGCTCTGATACTATTTGAATTTTGGTAGTAGATATTTAAGAATGACCGCGGCTGAGGAACTGCTTCACTGCTACGAAGAGTAAACAATGGTGTCTTCAGTAACGGGGAAGTTACTTTAGATGTTGAAACACGGTCGCTATCCAAATTAGTTTCTCCAGCTATATCGAGAGACAAATTGTGGCATGAAGTCCCTTCGAGTTTACACTTCAAATTGGTACGGTTCAACCATCTCATTTGCCGGTATACTGACGGCCCTTTATGTGTAATGCATTCACAACTATTTAAATAAATATCAAGGAACTTGTTTTCTCTTATAACAAATTTAAACTTCTTATGCGGTAATTATTTGCCAGGCCTACACTTTTTCAGTACACTTACACTTGTCGTTAATTTGTGTAGCTACACTTTGTGTGAAATACTTCACATCGGTACAAATAAAGTATTCTCAATTGTACATAGTCCTACGTTAATAGGTCGGGTCTCGGACACAAGTTCGTCGGTTTTTTCACTTTGCTATGATTGTAAAATATCGTTAAACGTCTTTAATGTATTTTATAATTAAGTTTCGTTATGTCGTGATTTTGTACTTGATTTTAAAAAAATACCGGTGCAACGCTGTTTTTAAGTTGGGGAAGTTTTCGACTTAACTATATTTAAGAAACGATTTGATTTTTAATTAGATTTTATTTAGCATAAAGCAATCGAATGGCTATAAATTTGATATATCAAGAATGTTAATACTCTTCTCAAAGAGCCAGTGTTATGAATGGGATACATTTGACGGTGGTTGATATAAAGCTTATTGTATCCTTTGTACTATTTTTGAAAGCGAAACTGTTTACTTATTTTATATGACAATGCCCATGATGGGTGTATCAAATTTTTTTGTTGTTCCAATTTTGTATTCCAATGAAATTTGGGTGGATTATTTAAAAATTATTTAGACGAGTTTCGTAGGTAATAGGTAAAATTCATAATTTGTAGATTTGGTCAATCAAGCAGCAGTTAGGATGATTCATGTTTTAAAAAGTAAGAAACATCGTATTCCGTTACAATATAGTCCTTCTCGAGTAAATAGTTTATAACATAGTCTTTTCAATTTATTTGTTGGCTATTTCAATACAGTCTCTAGCATTCAAATTTTCCATAAAATTCAGATACGCGTGTACAGAGTGCTCTATAATTAGGGAAATTATTGTATACGTACCTTCTGGACTGTATTCTCCATTGATCTATTTGAAACTATATTTACCTGTCACTCATATCATTTTCTTAACGGTACATCTTAACGGACAGATAATGCAATAATTCTAAATAAATCAAAAACTGTAACAATTTCGACATACTATATAATAGAACTTGATATTTATATAAGCATCTCATAGTGTTGCATCTGCGAAAAAACTTAAACATTTCCTCTTGATTAAATTTTTACAAAAACCGTAATCTGAAATGTATACTTATCCCGTTCACGATCCGCATATATAAGTACTAATCCGATAATGATCTCTCCATATAAAGGTACACAAAGGATCAAACAGATTAGTTTGTTTTGTAACAAAAAGAGCTACACTGTATCATATATTATTAATCAATAAGCCCCTTTTGTGCGTTAAGATGCTACTTCATTAAGACGATGAGGATCTATTTCAAAATTAATTTTCCAATTGATTTAATATTGTTAGATGATGATCTGCACAGGAAGTGTTTTGTTAAAAAAAAAAAAAAAAATCAAAGAGCTTGCAGCATTTTTTTTTTGTATTGTCAAACATAAACATAAAAACGAAAAAAAAAACTTAATCATGTCTTTTATTTAATCATAAGAAATTATTTACAGGTACATAATATACAAATATTTAGTTATACATAATAAATTAATTAAATAATTAAAATAATACTACTACGAACGTATATATCAGTTAATTTATGTATTTTGGGATTAGTTTTTGATCAGTTGCACACGCTCATCCATTCGTCATACTCACAATTATCACATTCAACATAGCAACACCAATTAAATTTACAATTGCACCGTTCGACACGATGTTCTCGTACCAAATTGTAACCGCGTCCGCAACACATTGAATCACATCCGTCACTACCCACACTAGTACGATTACATTTGCGTCCCAATGTTCCAAGTATATCAGACGATAAATCACGTTCACAAAAATTAGGTGACCTCTCATAATAGAACAACATTTGTTCCATACGCTTAATTTCTTTGATCGAAACTTGTTCACCGGTTCGTCTACGTCCTCGCCCCGAATTACGATTATTATTATTATTTCGTCGATAATTATTCCCATTGTTACTACTTATTCGATTATGATTTTTACGATTTTTATTTCTCTTTGGTTTTTTATAAACGACTACCGGTTTTCCATTCGCCATATTCGACTGATCAACAAGGACGGCACGACGGAATTGTTTTTTCAGTATTTTACCAACAAGTCGAAATTCGGGTGCCGATTTCCAACATGTTTTCAATTGGCAACTGCCTGACATACCATGACATTTACATCGGATGTCCATATTATTGAATACGGCTTTGCGGCCAGCATTATTATTGTGTAAATTAATTTTTGATTGAATATCGTGCGCCTTTTCACGTGAGTCGAGAAACATTTCGGAAAATTCAATGCCAAAATCCATGTTGTGTGAGCAGCCACCCCATTTCCATGAGGATATTTTACTGGACAAACAAAAAAAATTATCAAAATCAGTCGTTTTATACAATAAAACGTTGTTATATATTAACTTACTCTTCATTGATTTGGTATTCCTCGCTGATAATATTGTTTGTCGTTTCAATATTGTCCAACACTAATTTTCGGTCACGTTCCAATTTTTCTTTTAACGTTTTTGACATTCGCCTTCGATTTATCGATGGATCACAACCGCACGACAATAATTTACCTTGGCTACAAGCACGCGCTACACTATGCGCTACACCAGCAGCTGATATTGCATAAGCGAATGCACTTTCTCGATAACCTACAAATAAATAAGCAAAAAAACCAAATTAAATTACCAATTAATTTCAATTTAAAGTCAAACAATATTTATTTGTAATTTAATTGTTATTTCGATTTCATCTCTTGGATTCAATTGAATTGAAATAAATGTTTGTCTTATTTGTTTTTGTTATATGCGCTTATAATATTTATTTTAATTCTTATTTATTCATTCCATCACACACACACACAGTCAGACACAGTTAACTGTGATAAGAGAAAATCAGTAGCCAGAAGAGTAACAGAAAAATGCTTGTTATATGGTATTACCATTTTTTGTTTGGTTTGTGGATGGATGTTATGTTGAATCGTTCGACGACGATTTTTTTTTTTAATTTTTATAATGTTTGGTTTTTCAACAATGAACCAATAATTTATTATCATACTGTCAATTGAAAATTGCATCAAAATGTATACGAAAACGATTGTATATGGCTTCGAAGTGTATATTGTATGGATTATTTTTCGAAATCGTCGAAAAAGTAAACAAAAATTAACTACAGAACATAAATTACATCTGCGGAGGCACTAAATCGAAATGTCCGATGGACAGATTGGATATTGATCAGATTTTTTTTTTTGTATGTTTGTATGCGTTTTGATGTTGTTTTGTATTTTATTTATTATTGTCATTCCGATTATTTATCTTGTAAATATACATTTATCGCAATCGATCGATTGTGATCGTCAAAGTGAATATTCTTTGGAGTTGGAGAATACATTAAGCGGATTTAAAATTTAATTAAATACATTTTAAAGGTGTTGTTCTTCAAATGGCTTGTGTGATCATTAAGTCACGACTGTTATCAAGTATCAAAAATATTACCAATTAGTATATGACAATGACTGATCTTAGTACAGTGTGAGCTCTGACATTCGCCCATTGCATTAGGTGATTTTTCCAGAAAAATCGAATTTTCCAAGATATTTATAGAAATGAACAAGCAATCATGTGCGTTGGTACAACAATTGCATGCTCCGAAACCTATCTTTAGAGAATCGGAATCGCGGACTATTGCTGATTTTGGATTTTTCTAGCTCAGAATTTGCTGATTTATAGTAAAGTGATTTTCAAATAATTCGAATTTTCTATGAAATGTATAGAAATAATAAAGAAATCTAAATGAGCGATAATTCAAAAATTACAGGCGGCAAAAACTAACTTTAGAATGTAACGAAAGGCCATTGCCCGTCGTTCGATTAGAGGAAGGGTTCAATACTTCTAACGCTTAACGTTATTCGTTATTCATTACATTTTACGAAATTTGGATGTTCGCGAGAGTCAATAAACGAATTTTGATATAAATTATTATTAAAGAACAAGCAGAAATGCAAGTACGAACAGCAAACGAGCTTGCTAGCTTTCTGTTCATCCTTTTAAAGCATCAACATTTATTAAGGTTTATTTAGGAATACAGTTCTTGGTCCACTCGAGCGGTTATATTCAAATTTTGCTTCAATACTTTATGACAGTCGAGAAGAAACATAGGGGGTTAGTGGTAAACAATTGTTACCTCTTCCTCTTGCTCCCCTGTGAGGAGGCATTTAGAAGTCGGATTTCTAAAACCACTGATTGAGCTGATTTTTGGACATGTAAATCAGAAATAAATCGGCCATCTATCATTGTTTTTTTAACGGTGATGGTAATGGTGATGGTTATGTTGATGGAAATGGTGATGATGATGGTGAGAGGGATGACGATGTTGATGGTGATGGTGATTGTGATTGTGATTGTGATGGTGATAGAATGGTACGATGGTACAATGGTACCATGATACAATGGCGTGGTGATGTGATTAAAATTGGTGTGATGGTAAGGTGGTTTGATGGTACAATGGTATGATGATATAAAGGTTTGATTGTGATATGGTTTGATGGTATGTGGTTTAATAGTATGTTTGTGTGATGGTGTGATGGATTGATGATATGATGGTTTTGATGGTTTGATGGTATAAATGTATAATGGTATGGTGGTGTAATTATATGAAGGTATGATGGTAACATGGTACAATTGTGTATAGTGTGATGGTAAGCTGGAGAATGTTATTATGATATGGCGTGTGATGATATGGTAGTGTAATGGTATGATGTTATGACGTTAACGCGGTATTGATGGTTTGATGGTACGATGATGTCGCTGTATTATGATATGGTGGTATTATGGTATGATAGTTTGGTGGTATTGTGGTATAATGGTATGCTGTTATTATGGTATGGTTGTTTGATAATACGATAGTATGATATTATAATTATATGATTGTTATTGATATCGGCATATTTCGTAAAATCCGCCTTTGGAGGTATGTCAAACCAATTTCAATGACAACACCCGAGTTCATCTTTAAATTTTGGTCTCATCTAGGAAGTTATACGCCAACTTCTTCGATTATGTAAAGCAAGAAGTTAAACACAATGAAGAACTTGAGGGAAATATTTTAATAAACGTAGGACTCAATTACCTGAATCATGAGGGTCTTATGATATGGGAGTTCTGTCTCACATGCGCACACTCAATATTGACTTCTTCAGGACGCACCTTCCCACAAATCAATTAGCAATTGACACTGACAACAAGGCATCGTCGGCAGATGTCTATGCAACAAATTAGCAGTACTCGATCTTTTTCACTTGGTTTTCTAGGTATGTGGCTACGTAAAAGAGAGTACACCTTCATTCCAAATCATAAAATGTGGTTTACAAGAAAGCATTGCGGTAAACCCAATAAATTATTTTTGTGTTGATTTTATTCAATTCACTTGAGAAATTGTATCCAAATGCGCCTTGATGTATTTCTATTTTTATTTAAAATAAAACACCTTTGGAAGTACACGAATTGAACTTAAACATCTCGCATTACTTATATGGAAAAGTTCTTCTATCTTATGGGTGCCGAATGCCAATGCACGATGAGTTGCAGATTTGTTGTAACTTTAAAATCAGCACAAATTTTAAGCGCTCCGTTGTGCTTCGTCGCTATTATGACTAGTGCATCAAATTGAGTAGCGTGTATCTTTCAATTCCGACTTTTTCGGGAATGGATTTATATGAACGAAATATATCAAATATAAGCAAATGGCAATTCCGAAAATTATTCCAAATTCAAATTTTTAACTGTTAATTTGAAACTTTGAATTTTTTTCATTTATAAAATTTACACCAAAGCAATTTAAAGAATTAAGGGCAATCGAACTGTGTGTCTTTATATCAAACCATGTAAAGCAAATTTTGGAAATACAAATTATTTGTCTATCTACACTAGTGAAAATGAAAATCTGTATGTTTGTGTGTTGGCTCTTTATACGCTTCTTATAAGCTCTCCTACCAGTGATGTTAGCTCTCAGTCTGGTGGAGTGAATCAGGTGGAGAATCCGAAACGTTCCAAACTAAGTCGCAAAGGCAACAGAGCAAACCGCCGGTTGCGCATAATATGCTTAACGAACGAGTTCCCTCTCACAGTAGATCAGATGAACATCGGCATGTTGAAAACCGAAAATCGTTAATTAAATGTTTATTTAAATTGGTAAATCAAACTAGCTATACACCAGTTCCACACGTCTCCTCCAGGAAATTGCCTGCATGGGACCAAAGAAAACCTAAACCACCTGTAAGTTTTTCCATCTAGTTTGTGGCTATTTAAACTCATTTATATAAACAACAGTTATTTCACCCATTATAACGCGATCCTACAATGTGGTCGGTTTCATTCGATGGCACACGCATGGTTGAGCATCAAGCAATTACAAATTGCATTCATTTGCAACAGCTTGCCAATGATATAAGGTTTTTTCTGATTGATCATTGCTTAAAACAGAACTTATAAAAGATTTGCGCTGATAGTCGGACAGATCTCGAGATAAGACGAAGTATCGAATTCAAAAAACAACGATCAATAAAATATTTTTATCCTTATACAAAATATGCGACCAGGATTGTAAGATCGACTGGCGGTTACAAAATTCAATTCACCGGATGAACTGGTACGACAATGCGTTACGTATGAGGATGTTTGAATCCGAAATCATATAATTCCATTAACTCTGTGTGAAACACACAAATATGTTCATGAAGTTCAAATCACAAAGATCCAAGCTATTACCAAAATCAAGCGTCAAATGTACAGGTTTACCTGCAATATGATATCCAGGCTATTCCTAATTATCAAGAACCCATATACTATCGGAATCCTTATATTTAAGGACTTATATTTATGGTGTTAGTCCGACGTCTGGGCAACCATCGGCTAATGCTTTATCGTTAAATTGCAATACCTTGACTTCTGTGGCCTAACAGGACCTTTCGTTAAATTTTACAATAAGCGAATATTACACACTTTTTGTTTTGGCTGTGGTATACCATACGTTTTGAAAACTTATGCCCTAATTGTTGTACCATCTGGGGAAACGGAAGAGAGGAGGTGAACATCCCGAAGATGGTTACCCCCATGTTCCAGCAATATATAGCAATATATAGGACGGAGTGTTTCATTAAATCCGCAAATAACCATACATAAATGATAATTATAGCTTATCAAAATATTCCGAAACCAATAGTAAATTTCGAAAAGTAAGATCTAAACGCAGAGCCAGATCCATTCAGTATTTCCAAACGAGAAAATCTGTAAAGTCTCAAATTGTTGAATCGCTAATAGCTAATACCATATAGATGGACGGCCTTACAATGTACAAGATGCCCTACTTGGCAAGAATTCCGAAGTAATTCTCAAAGAACCTACAGTCAACTTTCGCCACCTTCTGTCATCTATTATGATCGCCAATGGAATCGTCGAACAAATACTAGGCCATGCGTAAGTTCCGGTTACATTTGCTGGTCAAACTAAATAGCTACAGATTTTTTCGACTTTAAACTTTTCTCTCAGAATGTGTGTTCTTCAGGTGTCCTGTCAGAGACGACTATTTGTAATGCAGAACCTAATTACCACGAATTAACTGCCATTCAGCATCAGCAGTTAGGGTAAGATAAGTAGCAGTTTCTTTCTTCCGCTTTGCTTGGTATGAGTCGAACGCATCTACTAAAACACTAGATTGACGTTGGTGATGCGAAATCCATCAAGCACCGTTACTGCGCACTAAACTGTGTCAACAACAGTTAAAGCTGAGGTGAGTAAAGAGATCAATGGGATGATTGCATTAGGCGTCATAGAGGAAAGTTCCAGTTCGTAGAGTTCCCCGAAGGCCATAGTCCGTAAGGAGGATTTCAAAGTTCAATTGTGCTTTGACGCGAGCCATGATTTGAAAAACGCCTTCTGGCAAATTCCGTTAGACAAGAGGTCGAGGGATCAGACGGTTTACGCTGTGCTTGAACGCCTCTTGTACCAATTTACCGTTATAGTATTTTAACAGTTTACCATTATATTTACACAACTCTGACGACTTTTGGGCATATCTGACTGGTATCGGTGATTTATACATAATTATATCTACATTCAGTGCGATGATTCGACGACTGAAGTGAGCGCCCTCCTATTTCAGAAGTTACACAGTGGCGATGAACGGCCCGTTGCATTTATTTCTCAAAAAGCTCAATGCAGGATAGCGAAACTACAGCATCACCGAGCTGAGTGTTACACGGTTTTATTGGGTGTTGAGAAGTTTAAGCAATATGTAAAGGCAGACACGCTCTTATGACAGGTGGAGACATTGACGCTGAATGAGAATAACAGTAATCAATATGCAACTTTCTATCTTACACAAACAAGTAAGCCAGAAACCGATTTACCATCTTCTCTTCCTCCATGCAAAATTTATGTGCCGAATCCGCATATTCCTATTTTTTAGTTCGTAAGTTGCTAGATGTTTTAGAATATATTGTCATTGGCCTAAACTGGCTAGGGACGTGCACCCATTTATCGGAAATTTCCAAATTTGTAAGACCAGTAAAGTAACAAATACTGTAACACGACCACCAAAGGATTAACAATATACAACACATGGTCTACAACAAGGCTTATGATGGTAGTATTTTGCCGCTGCAGTGTGCCATTAAACCGTTTATTATTGTAAGGCGTCAAACGAAATTTCCTGCCACAGCAACATTGCAGTAATGAACTTATTAATAGTGATTATTCGTCTGTCATTCAACAAGGTCATCGTAATTGTAAAAGTTCTGTACTTTATTCTAGTTTTTATGATTTTTTTTTTGTATTTTAGGTTTTCACACTTCAGTCTCTATCGGCATATACACAATACTTCTGACGAAAACTTGAAAGATGGTGATAGTTCATGTTTAAAGATTGGATTTATTAATGCTCGCAATCTATTTTGCCATATAGATTAAATTAGAATTTTTATTAATTTTAATACAATTGATCTTTTTTGCATGGCGGAATCCTGGCTTATGTTTAAGATCAATGATCAATCTTTTGCCATAAATGGCTATAATATTCTACAATAAGGCAGAACACTCAAAAATGGTGGTGGGGTCTGTATATACTACAGAAAATGTTACAAATTCAAGAGAATTCATTCAGGTACAACCCTGTTAAAGTTAGCCGAAAGTTTCCAGCCGAAAGTGAGAAGTCGATAATGCAGATTATGTTATTGACATTCCAGCCGAAAGTAAATCAGCCTCTAGAGTGTTATGTCTGGAGATGGATTCAATTGATGTAATTAATCAATAGCTATCGCAGGAAAAAAATTCAGTTCAAGTTTCCCGTGGGAAATCTCGGAAAATTCGATTTTCCAAAAATTATTAGAAACTTTGTATAAAATCAGCCTCTAGAGTGTTATGTCTGGAGATGGATTGCATTGATGTGATTTGTCCATAGCTATCGCAGGAAAAAAATTAAATTCAGTTCAAGTGTTCCGTGGGAAATCTCGGAAAATTCAATTTTCCAAAAATTATTACAAAATTTGTATAAAATCAGCCTCTAGAGTGTTATATCTGGAGATGGATTGCATTGATTTGACTTGTCAGTAGCTATAGCAGGAAAAAAATTCAGTTCAAAAATTATTAGAACTGAATTTTTTTCCTGCGAAAGCTATTGACAAGTCACATCAATGCAATCCATCTCCAGACATAACACTCTAGAGGCTGATTTTATACAAATTTTCTAATAATTTTTGGAAAATCGAATTTTCCGAGATTTCCCACGGGAAACTTGAACAGAATTTTTTATTCGATAGCTATTGACAAATCACATAAAAACGATTCAGCTTCAGATATATACTCTATAGGCTGATTTTATTCAAATTTTGTATATTCTCCTGATTTTCCGATATTTTCTACGAATCAAAGTTTTACACGTAAATTTATTTACAAAATTTTTTATTTAAATCTATGTATCCTATTTACTTTCGGCTGATAACTACAAAATTTTTTATTTTCGGTTAGAATGTTATATCATAATCTGCATTATCGACTTTTTACTTTCGACTGGGATTATACAATCTATATTACCATTTTTTTTTTACTTTCGGCTGGGCTAACACAATCTACATTATCGACTTTCCACTTTGGCTGGCAACTTTCGGCTAACTTTAACAGTTATCAGGTACATATGGTAAAACTGAAGTTATATTGGGTGAAATGAAACTTCCTTCCATGACAATTCTAATAGTAGTTTGTTACAATCCCCCGCCTGCTATAAAAACTGAGCTAGATGATTTACAGAAAACACTGTCTTCTTCTGTATTATACGATATAGTCATTTCGTAATAAGTGGTGACTTCAATTACAATATCCTTGACAGGTCGCATATATTCCATGATCTATTAAAATCCAATAACCTTTTCTCAGTTCCTTTTTCACCAACTCGTGGCCCATCGTGGCTAGATCAGTTTATTGCTTCTAATCCGGAACAGGCCAGAATATTGGGGTTCAATCAATACACTAAGCCACATATATCCGATGATGATTTTTTACTCATCTCCTATAAAGTGAAGTCTAAACGGGTCAAAATTCGGAACAAGCTTATTTACGACTATAGTAACATACATAGATAATGCAGCAATTTCTTCTTGCATTTTGAGCGCTGATTGGGGTCGGATGTATTCGAGTGATAACATTAATTCTATATTTCACTTATTTTATGAGTGCTTATACTCTATTCATGACAACTGTGTAGGGTAAAACGAGTACTGGATGGCCAATCTGCAGCTCCTTGGTTTAATTTTGAAATTGCTCATAGAATGTTACTTCGGGATCAGGCCTTTTCTAAATTTCAGAAAACTTCCGATATGAAGTACCGCAAAATATATCAGAACGAACGAAATTGTGTTACTGATTTGATTAGAGCCGCTAAACAAAATTATTATTTTCGTAACCATAAGCTAACTATGGCAAGAATTTGGGGAAATATTAATACGATTGGCAAAGGGAACAGTACATCTGATGTTTTAATTGGCATGGACCCTGCTGTAGTAAATTCTTATTTTTGCAACATACCTAACAAGTCGATTGTCTTTCCTCTTCCAGATTGTAATGCTACAAGTAGTTTCACTTCTAATTTGTTTTCAGTTAGCTGTGTAATGGAATTAGATATTTTGAAAAGTATTTGCAGCATAAAATCTAAGGCAGCTGGTCATGATGCAAGGAATCTAATTTTTTTTAAAGAAGATATTACCTTTTGTTATATCACCGTTAACGTACTTAATAAATAATTGTATTATGTGGTCTGAATTTCCTGATATATGGAAAACAAATTTAGTGATTCCAGTTAAAAAGAAACTAAATAATGACTCGCTGTATAATCTTAGACCAATCAGTATGGAACAGTATTATCTAAAGTTTTCGAGATTCTAATTCGTGATCAAATTAACGACCATATAAAAAAATATAAATATTTAACATAGTTTCAATCGGGTTTCCGTAACAACATAGTACAAGCACCGTTCTTCTTCAAGTTATTGATGATATTGCATATCATCTTGATCGAAGCAACTCTTTTGTTGTATTAGTATTGCTCGATTTTTCCAAAGCTTTTGACTGTTTAAATCATAAGTTACTGTTGCAAAAGCTAATGCTTTATTTTAACTTTGATAAAACTGCGCTTAAGCTTATGTATAGTTATTTATCGGACAGATTTAAAAATGTCTTAATAAAAGATCAGTTGTCTGATCCGCAACGTATTCCTTCTGGTGTCTTTCAGGGAACTATCCTTGGGCCGTTATTATTCTCCCTATTTATCAATGATCTACCGCAGGTTATGAAATATTTTAAATATAATTTGTATGCAGATGGTTGTCAAATTTACCTCGGAGGCGTTAAGGATAATATATCTGAAAGCTTTAATAAAATTAATAATGATTTATCCAACATATTAGATTGGTCTATATCTAATGGAGTCTCATTGAATATTTCAAAGACGTAGGCAATCTTCATTTCTAAGCGTGATTTTTTAGTCATCCCAGATATATACATTGATAATAAAATAATCCCATTTCAAAATCGCGGTCATAATTTAGGCACTTGTATTAACAATAGATTCACGTGGGATTACACATTATATGGACTGAAACTCCATAAGAGCATATGTCCTAAAACTGTCAGGATTTTGCTTGCTAAAACGTTGGTAATCCCCCCTGTGTTGTGTTGTGATTTTCTTTACATTAGTTGCGATTGTAACTCAAGGGAAATTTTACAAGTATCTCTGCCAAGTTTAGAGAATTATTTGGTTGCACAGTGACTCAATTTTTTTATTATAAGTCATTATTGCTCCTGTATAAAGTTATCAATAATTAAGTTCCTGTTTATTTATACAACAAAATAAAAATTGGTTCAGCTCGCAATAGCAATATAATACTGCCAGTTAACCGTTCTAATGTTTACAACAACTCGCCACTATTTACTATGTTTACAAGTTTGAATCAGGTTCCGGTGGAAATTAGAAGTGTTAACACTTTTGTTAGATTTAAAGTTTTATTATGTAAGTGTGTGGGATAGAAAAGCGATGCTTTATCAAGGATTGATTGATAAATATATAAATAAAATAAATTAACACCCTAAGATATCAAGGACTTTCCAAAAGCTATATAATGATTTCGTGGGACCTTATCGGGGCCAAATCGTGTTCACCAAGATTTTTAACGATAATGGGAAGCAATTTGAGGATTAGAGGCTGATAGCTATTTGGTAAGTGCCGAACAGTTCTGGTAGGTTGATCCGCACCTTAATGATTTCCTAGTTCTTATTTGTTATTCTATCATCGTGGTCCACTACCATGCCAAAGTTCTAAATATGCTACCAACTATTTCAATGGTGAACGCCACTATTTCGAACTGAGCGCACCTTGATCCGGAACACAATTGCAGATTTTGAATTTTTTTAGCTCATAATTTGTAGTGTTTAAAGTAATTTTCAAAACTATATTCATATTCGTTTAATTCAATAATAGTCGTATTTCCATGAGAATTTTACAACAACAATTGCTCGCGACAGACGAATTAAATAATTCAAACCAAAAGTTTGAATTATTTAATTCATTCCTAATTTTAGTTATACCACCTGACACAAGATGCCAAATTGTTCCATCTCTTTGTTGTGTTATTTCAATTCGAAAAAATAATTCGCGACTTGTTTCCATGAGAAAAAATAATTCGAATTAAATTTTTCTCATGGAAATTCAGCTAATGAAGTAAGTTATTTATTTTAAAAATCAAAGACTTTATGTCAAATAATCAATTCCAGATTGCTTTTTGATTCTCTAATGTTGAATTTTTTCAGACCAAAAAAACTGATCTCGAGCAGAAAAAATGGAAATCGGCAAAGTAGAGCATGCTTTAGTTGTCTGAAAGATTTAAACATAACAGAGCATGATTTACAGGTTTGTGTGAATTTCCAAAATAAGAAACAAACATTATTGTCCGTTATGTTGTACATTCATACAAACCTGTAAGTCAAAAGTGAAAAGTTTTTCTTTGTGGGCGCTCTTTAATTTTTCAAAAAGCTTAATCACCATGAACGCCGAAAGACTAAAACGTTGTTTAAATTCCGCCTAAGAAAGGTGAATAAATCTGATAATAATAACATCACATATATTCACTAGCTACTACCCTTTTTCAGAAATGCAAATCAATAAATTCATTTTCAAATGATTTACCAATCTAAGAATGTTTGCATCAAAAGTAAAATTCTTTATTTTATAATAAACGTAAATACACAATAATGCTATTCACTGTGCAAATACCTTCCACATATAAATTCACAACATCTGAAGAGATTTTTTTTTTTCTTGCGTATTTCATTTCAAGTAAATTGTTTTTGATTTGTTGTTAAATTATTTCCATATAAAATTAAATAATTACATTTTTAGAAATATTTATTGTAACTCGCTTATATGTGCATATACATACATGAATATAATATAGTTGACCTCAATTAACCTGACTAAAGATATTTACAATTGCTAATAAATTGAACTTTAAAATGCATTTTAATAAGCTTTTTCAATAAAATGTCATGCGCGAACTTTAAATGTACTGTGTGTATCCACAAACGTACAAATATACGGGATAATAAAATAAAAAAGCGAAACAAACATAAGTAGATATGTAAAAGAATCTTTTGAGAAGTTAATAAAAAAAAAAAAAAAATAAAAAACATAAAATGTTTTATGTCTCAAGAATCGTATCGATCGATTGTTAAGTATTTGTTGCTATTTTTATTTTTTTTTTTTATTTTAAGTACGTACATATACATATACATATTTTATTGACTTACTTAATTTGAATAATTCGTTTCATTTTACAAAATTACAAAACCACAAATTCAACTTGCTGATCAAGAAGTATAAAGACTACATATGTATATACGAAATGTCCCACCCATCAATCTTTTGTAAATACCATAAATCAATCAAATTGAATAATCACATGTTTTATGAAAACCCTCCTCATTCACCATTGCCAACATTCAAATTTTATATTTCTGTTTAAATAAATTGACATAAATTTGTTATGTGTGGTGCTCTGTGCCCAAGATATACGACCAAAAACCAACAATTTTTAAGAACAATCATCAATCGATCAAATATACTAAATAAATCCAAGATTATATATTGTTACATTGACTAAATGACAATTCACAACAAAAATTGAATTGAATGTCTTGTGTGTGTGTGTATTCATTTTGTACGCGTATGTAAATTATAGCAGCTCTTATTTTATGCTTCGATGTTCTCGTCTTTATTTGTACAGGATACACACAAACTCTTCTCGAATCGAATTTGATTGTCAATTGTCAATATAAATTTATTTATTTTACCTTTTATTAAATTGACATTTGACAAACTTTTTGACTCATTGTTGAACAGTTGATACGCGAATTTGATTTTGAGGGAAATAAAGTTGTTTGCGTCGTTTTAATGTAATTTAACATTCATCAAATTTGTGTACTTATGTCACGAGTAATTGTTATGTCTGTATTATGTTTATTTTATGCAGAATTTATTATCCAACATCCCCCGATTCCGATGCAAATAATTTATTGAAGATGTTGATTTAAAATGCATCAATTTTCATAATTTATTGTGTGGCTGTAAAAATTTCATAAGTTTGAATGACCTCTCTTTTTTAAACCACAATAAGGAATTCGAAATATTAAGAAGGTGAAATCCAAAAGAATATACAAGTGGTAGGAGTTTGATAGTTCATAGGGTGAAAACCACAATATTTTGAACTTAAATTGTATCAAGCTATTTTTAAAGTTTATTCCACATGCATACGTTTTTAATCAATTAATTAAACGATTTAAACTAAACGTGTTAACAAAATAGCGCAGTGGCGTAACTACGAATTTGTATGAGAACAGTATGATTATTTTCGAAAATACTGACCAAGGACGGCATAATAAGGAAATAATTTTGGTAAATATACCAAGTGATTCAGTAGATAGGAACGAGGTCGAAGAAATACTGTATCAGTGGGACGTGCTCTATTTATAAAACAAATTTGCAGGTAACCTAATTCCAGTCTTTATTATTACAAGAACAACAACTTTGAACTTGTATCCATATTACAGAAGCTATGATCAGCTTTCGGATTTGCAATTAATATCGGAACTCGAATTGGATCAAATGTTTCCGACAAATCGTGAGCAATATTAAAAGATACGGCTTCGCAACAAAATAGTTGAATGGCGGAAAGAAAACGTAATTATTTCCCAGAAATTTAATATATTTATTTGTAATTTAATGCCATATTGTTTCAGGGATACAATGTAGAAGTGACCCTGTTAAGTGTGTCTACTAAATCTGTTACCAGTTCCGTAAATAGTTGGCTTCAAAACCAACATAATCAAAATGGCGTAGTAACACCAATTGAAAGAACACCAATAAATTCGAAAACTTCCATTACGAACGAAGCTTTAAAAATATTTTTAAACACTGATAAGGGCCGAAAAATTTGGAACAGTTATATTTCGACAAACCCTCCTAAATTGGGAGATATTGAAAGAAAAATTCTCGTGGACGGCAAACTAGAAAATCATTATGTTTCAAATACGTCATTGAATTACATTGACTTCGAAAAATTTCATCCGAAATTGCAAGTACTTTTGTTGGCGAAAAAAAGGTAAAATTTCCCACAGCAACTTACTGATAAAAATGGTTTTGATAGTCGTATGTATAAATTTAGCTCTACTTATAGGAATTTTAATACTATCGTATTGATAAAAAACGACCTACCGGAAAACTCTATAATAAATATAGAAACGAAGCCCCAAAGCTGAATAAAATTGGGTTCTTTGGCGCGACAAAAAGGATTAAAAAAGATTTATCGCACTCAATGGGTATTTTGCTGATTTTGCGCATTTTTTTTTTAATATCACGGTTTTTTTTTATATTCACTAGTTAGCGAAAACAGTAGCCAAAATTTTAATACCAACATAGAATATGTGAAAGGCGAAGAATTCGACAAGGACAAAGAATGGTTGCAGTGCATGGATGTTCCATTGAGTACGGTAGAAATAAAATTTCAAAGTACATTTAAAGGGCGCCAACAAGAACTTTTAAATGATAATTTAGATGTTCAGACATTTTATGAGGATTGGATCATCTACAGACACCCAGACGCCTTTAGACTTGTATGTAAATCTAATTTGGTAGTAAACTAATTATGTCAATTTCAAATGATGTTTTATATACTTAGATTGATCTCGAGTATCAAATGTTATTCTTTTGTTCATAAAATAACTTCGATTATGAAAAATAAAACTAAAGATAAATCATTTCTCGAACAACTCTCTAATGTATGCCAAAATGAAGGTATTATCCTTGGTTTATTTTCCAACCAAAATGTCTATTCAGATTTTTCTGAGGAACTTTAAATACAAATAATTATAATTTTCTTCTATATATTTTCAGAGTCAAAGTTTTTGTTAATTTTCAAAGGACTTCATTATCTACTGAAACCTTATGCGCGGCTTATTCTAAAATCAGATAAAAAAATTTGGAAAATTCCAATTCGGGATTCGTTTAACGTATTTTTTTTACCACTTAGTAACGCAACCAATCTTAAAGAAGAGATAATTTTATTTTATTTATTTATTTTTTATTTTTATTTATTTATTTATTTATCAATATATGACATTTTTATTTTTTTTTGGTTTTAATTAATTAATTTAAATAATAGTAAGTTTTACTTAAGTTTATCTAAATACTAATGTTATCTTTAATGAATATATTTAACAAATCTAGAAAATTCTCGTACTTTAATTCTCTTAATTCACCTAAAGTATAAAAATTACTTAGTGAATTATATAGCTTAACTCCATTGTAGGCTAATGATCGTTGGCAAAATGATTTACTATATAGCGGCAATCGAAAATGAGTGTTTCTTGTATTATAGTTGTGAACTTCTCTATTAGTGCAGAGCATTGAATCTAAGTAATTTGGAAGTACTTCGTTTTCAAGGCGAAACAACAATTTCAGAACGTTAAAGTTAATCCTCTGCTTTATGGACTTCCACTCCAACACTTCAAGCATTTCTCGTATATGGGTTCTACTTTCTGCCCTTAAAATAGCTCGCATAAATCTATTTTGTATCTTTTGGAGACGATATATTTGTGTTTGGTTCATTATAAAAAATACTGATGAACAATAGTCAATATGTGGGGCAACAATTGATTCGTAGAATATAATCTTTGTTTCAAGCGGCAGTTTGTCCTTAATTCTATTAAAAAGTCCCAATTTTTTATTCATCTTTTTAGCAATATAGTCCAAATGATCGTTGATATTTAAATTTTCATCAATAACAACACCCAGGTATTTATATTTTTTTACACGATCTATGATTTGGTTATCTACTTTTATATTTTCATCACATTCTATTGTAGTCCTTATTGACATTACCATATACTTAGTTTTTGAAATATTAAGTGATAGTTTGTGGAACATTAACCATTTCCTTAAATTCTCTAAATCTTGGTTTATTTTTTGTACAGCTTCTATAAGGTTTGGTGCAGAAGTTGTAATTAGCGTATCATCTGCAAACATATTCACTTTACAATCTTTTATGACTGTGACTATATCATTAATATATAGGATGAAAAGCAATGGTCCTAATATAGATCCCTGGGGAACTCCTAGATTGTTTGGTGTCAATTTAGAGACACAGTTATCTATCTTTGTATATTGTTGCCTTCCTTCGAGATAATTAGTGAACCATTCAAGTTCTTTCCCTTGTACTCCACATTTAATGAGCTTTTTAAGCAAAATTTTTCTATCGATTGTTTCAAAAGCGCGTTTAAAATCCAGGAAAACTGAAACCACAACTTTATTATCATTTATTTCTGCCTTCCAGTTATCTAGCATTAGATTTAATGCTGTTTCGCATGAGTGCAGCTCTCGAAATCCGGATTGTTGGTCGACTAGTATATTATTTTTGTTAATGTGGTTGATTAATTGATTTTTAATTACACGTTCCATTATCGCTTCATACGGTGGCAACATATTGATTGGGCGTAATTCTTCTGGTGTCATCGGTTTAGTAGTTTTGGGAATTGGTATTACTGTTGATATTTTCCATGATTCAGGTACTTTAGCTTGATTTAAACTTTGATTAATTAACTCTGTGAAATTTTTTGAGAATATTTGATTTTTCATCGCATCCATCATGACAGTTCGATTTATTCCATCTATTCCTGCATTAGAATTCATGCTACTTATAATTTTGGATAAATCCTGATGAGTTACATTTTGAAAACAGAATTTTTCTGAGCATTTATCCACATCCGAAAAATCCCAATCCTTTACTTCAAGAATACTATTGTGAATATTAATCACACTGGATACAAATGACTGATTTAGAGCCTCAGCTAATTCGTGCTTCTCAGTTATTATTTTATTGTTAAATTGAATATTCCACTGTGTTTTATTTTTAGTTTTATACATCGATTTTAACGTTTTCCAAAGTTCTTTTGGTTTATTTTTGTTTTCGATGAATTTACTTTTGAAATAAATTGATTGCTCTTTCCTCAGTGATTGTTTATACAAATTTCTGGATTTTTTATAATTATCCCAGTTATCCTTTGAATTAAAAATTTTTAAAACGCCATAGTTACGTAATTTATCTTGTTTCAACGACTTTAAGTTTTGAGAGAACCATGGTATTTTATTCTCTCTTCGAATTGTTGCCATATGTGTCAATTCATTCACACAGGTTTTTAACTTTAATACTAAAACTTCAGCTTTTTGGTTTATTTCTGCACCTCCTTGAAATCCCAGTAGTTTTTGATTTAAAGAGTTGTTTAGTGATTCAGAAGAGTAATTTTTCCATGATCTTATTTCTACTGCTGCAACTTCTTCTGCTGGCATTTTCGTTTTATTATTTATACTAACAGCTAACATGTAATGATCGCTAATTTGTTGTTCTTTGACTACTTCATATCGAATATTCTGTGAATTAGTAATTAATATATCTATTAAGCTCTTGCTGTTATATGTAACTCTAGTATGATCATTTACTATCTGAATCAATCTATTATCTGTGATCAACTGTTTCAATTTAACACTGTAAAATTCATTGGATTTAACATCAATATTGCAATCACCGAAAATAAAATTATTTTTCTTGTGGTTTATGACATTTTCTAACCATTCATCGAAGTGACTTAAGAATATTGCATTCGTTGTTTGAAATGATCGATAAACTACTCCAAATATGCCAGTTGTATGATATCCTTTAATAATTTGAATTGCTAGAAACCAAGCGCGGTCTTTCTCACACTTGGAAATTATTTTAAAATTTATGTTTTCGTGAATATACATAGCAACACCACCCGTATGTCGACTATCCGAATCGCAACGAATAAAGTTGTAATTATTAATATGAAATTCTGCATCGTACATTTCTGGAACTGTTCTGGTTTCACTGAGTAACACAATGGCTGGTTTAAAATCTAACATTATCTGTTCAAGCTCCAAAAAATTGGAATACAAACTTCGAATGTTTGTATATAGTACGTCTTGTGTACTGAACTGCTATTGGTAATTAATTTGGTTCTTAAGTGATCTTAACTTGCGTTGAAACACTGTACAACTATTATCCCACGTAGCATGATTTGTATTAATCTTAAGATTAAGTCTATTATTTGCATCTGTACAATTACTGCATTTCATTTCCGTGCTCTTACAATCACTAAATTTGTGGTTTCCGCTACATTTCGGGCATGTTAGCTTGCGTGCACTTCGTACCGTGATGTGAATATCCGTTACAATTATAACACCTAGTTATCCCCAACGTCTCTACAACATGGCATCTATCAAAATTGATATTCAGTTTCTCCGCTGCTATTATCTTTTTAAAGTTATCGGCATCAACTTCAATAATTGTATCGACCTTCTGTGTATTTCTTCTATTGTAAATTGTAACTACCTTAATTTCACCCTCAGATAAAAATGGGTTCTGCTGCTTCAAAGCTGAGATAATTTCAGCGCTTTCTAACTTCTCGGACATGCCTAGAATTTTAACTATTGGATTTAGCCCCGTTGGTAGTTTAATTTCGTAGTCTGCTCCTAACTTATCTGTAGCAATTTGTGTCAACTTATCCTTTGCTTCATTTGAATCACATTGTAATATAATTCCTCCATTAGAGACATTTCGGCACCCCATTACTGGTATACTTTTAGGATCAATTAGGCTGACTATGTCTTGTCTTGTTTTTTTACTCTCTTGTGATTTCTTTGGTTGCAACAGTACTAGCTTAGTTGGATTAGATTTCAATACCGATGCAAAAGATGTTGTTGGTTTTTGAATTTCTTCTACATGGGTTTTGATCTCTCCTAATTGTAAATTTAATTTTGTGTGATTCGCACACAAATGTTGCTTTAACTCTTCTACAAAATTATTAATTTTTTTGAATTCCTCATAAATGGTGTCTTCATCATGTGCTTGACATTCTAAGCAAACATATCTTGCGTAAGGGCAATCTTTAAATAATTTGGCAAATTTTTCGAAATTCCAGTCAATGCAAGTATAGTGAAATATCTTTTTACATTTGCCGAAACATCGTAACGAATTTCTTTCACGAGAGTCGGTCACTTTTTTACACTTTTCACATTGAGACATTTTAAAATGTACTCAATTGTAAACACTACACACAAAAATGTTTTACTTCACTGATTAATTATATTTAACTCAAAAAATATGCAATAACTGCAAAAAAAAAAGAAAAAAATCTACAATAAAACGTTATTATTATGTTTACGTGTTTAATTTAATTGTCCACTACTAATTCAATTGTTTTTTATTTCACTAATTTGTTAATGTTCCATTTATTGTTTTCACAAAACCTATAGTTATAATCACTCTTCAACTGTTCACACTAATTTCTAGAGATTTTCACAAATTTTAATAACCATTTACTATGTTTATTTAATAATTAATTCGCACCTCGAAACTCATGTACTACACATGTAAGCAGGGTAGCACCACCATCGATAACTAAAAATAAGGATATTTGCAAAGAGTATATGGAGTAAACATGCAACCCTTCATTGTTATATTGGAACATTAAGAAAAAAAATTTGCGATTTGTTACGATCAAATCTTCTACTCTTTATAAATATTTTGGAATGTGTTTCAATAGCATTCAAAATACATTTTGCACTGAATTTGAAGTACGCAAGTGAATGCTATAAGGTTTGGCTATTTTTGCAATATTATTTTTTTGATATAAAAACTTCAAGTGATAAGCCAGATGTTGAAGTTTTATCGTTAATTACAGACCTAAATTGTTAAATTTAAATTACCTTAATTTTATATTTTTTAACTGAAATTTAATTTGTATTGTTTACTTAATATTAAAATGAATTGCGAATCATGCAAAATCTCTACAAATATCCAAATGCTAAATGTTTATCAACCTTTTCTAATTCAAGTAAACTAAAGCGCCACTATAATTATTGTATAAAATTTAATGTCATTAATTCCGGAATTTCAAGGTATTCTCAATGGACTCCTTGTAATTCGCAAACACGTTCAAATAATGTAAATTCTCTTGCTAGTGTGTTTGAATATGATGCTAAATCTGAAATAGGAAAATTGTATCCTCAGGTCGATAGTATTGCAGAGTTTCAACGAAAGATTTATTCTTTTACACACATGAATAATGTCACAACATCCCTGTTACAAACTATTATGTCAGATGTTTCTAATTTAATTGTTTTTAATATTCTAAACGATTTAAAACGAACAGATTGAACAGTGTATTACTGAGGAATTGAAATGTAAATGCGAGCATCTTTTTAAAATATGCGAAACGCCTTTTAAAGAAATTAATAGCGAATATTTACTATTAAAGCAACTAAAAAGTCTAGACTTATACAAACCAGCAGAAAAATTGACTATTCATATTGAATTAACTGAAGTGATGAAAAAAGGAATTTCTTATCTAGCCAAGCAATCATCTATTGGGGTTTTAATCCCTATACAATTCCTGATCCGTAAAGTTTTTGAGCTGCCAGGCGTTTTAGAAAAAACTCTGGAAAATGGTAAAGTGCTTCAAGACAACAATGCCTCAAAAATTTCTAGCTTAGTACACGTATCATATTGGAAAATAAAAATTAAAAATTATAAAGATGCATACTTAATTCCAATTAATTTATATTAAGACGATTTTGAGACAGGTGTAACGCATTAGGAAGTCGTGCAGGAAATCAATCGCTTACAGCATTTTATTTTAATTTTTCCACCATTCCTCAAAATATTTCAAGCTTATCGACCATTTTTCCAGCCATGTTTATTAAAACCACTGTTATTAAAAAATACGGATACAATAAAAGTGTAAATTAATACAAGTACTACCAAATCTAGAAGAATCCGGCTTAAATTGTGCCTATTGTGTGAAATAGTGTGTCTTTGAACTGAATTGACGTTGTTTTTTTTTTTTTTTTTTTTTTTTTTCTTCGCGTATTTGTCAATTTTGAAAAATTTATTATAAATAAATATAAAAATAAAAATATTAATAACATTATTTGTATATATATGCATGATCTATAATATTAATTTTAAGTGTTATATGTAAATAATAATTGTGTGTGTTTTAAATTTTTAACTTGTAGTGGTTATTACAAATTTGTAGCAATGGCTCTGTGCTGTGTATGTAATGTTAAAGTGTCTGAACACTTTTTTACTTGTGCAGGTGAATGCAATAAACTGATTCATTTTGAATGTGCAGGGATTAAAAAACCTGTGTTTGTTGCCATTTCGGTAATTCCGAATTTTTCTTGGCGATGTGGTATGTGCATTGCCGTTTATAAAATTCTCAAGGAAAAGAATGATCAGATGAGTAATTCTATTGACGCTATATCAGCGTCCTTGTCCTTGATAAATAAAACATCTGCTGCCATTAATAATAACGTGGAAAGTTTACTAAAACCAATCCCACCACAACAGTCGTCGTCTGCTAAATTAAAAAAAAAATCAACACAAACTAATTTGGAATTGGCTTCGTCAATACGTACAAGATCTAAGAAAAATGTTAATAATACCATAACAACGGCTACAACTGCGGTTACATCTTTAACTAATGACGGCGATCATATTCCAGTGGTTTCCAGTCCTACTAATTTCGGTGCTTGTACGACTTTCGCTGAAGTGGTGAAAATTCCTGCCGTTGTGCCTGTTGCAGCATCGAATGCACTTGCTTCTCACAGTGGTGCTCCGGATCAACCAAGCAAATACTCAATTGCATCTGTTTTGCCTGTTGCTGCTATGTTGAGTGCTGTAAGTACGTCTGCAAATGCGAACAATATTGATATATCGTGCGGTCCAACTGGTAATATAAAATCGTTGCCATCATCACGCACTATCCAAAAGAACATATAAAATTTTAATATTCGTGGCACTAATACCTCACCAGATATTTATATTAAAACCATTGCGCCGAAATGTTGGCTTCATTTATCAAGATTCGATACTCTTACAACTGAGGATGATATTGTGGCTCTGGCTAGCAAATGCTTAGGTCCGAGTGTTTACAAGGCAGTTAAACTAATTCCTAAGGGTAAAGATATCCACGAGTTAGAATAGGTATGCTTTAAATTGGGGATCAACGTGGAGCTTCATGATAAGGCTCTAAATTCGGATGCATGGCCAACCGGTGTATTTATTAGGCCCTTCCATAAGCAAAATTTTCGGACAGGAGCCTCATATGTGAAATTCCGGATACCAGCTGCAGTAGTCAACTCTGCCGAAATTTAAATAACGCAGGGTCAAAGGTGATGCGTCGGCCCAAAAGTTCTGGACAAATTACTTTTACTTCGATGTACTATCACAACGCCTCTAGTATTCGGGGGAAAGCTAAATTATTCTTGCTTGGCGTTCTTGATAACGATTACGATGTGATTATCATATCTGAAACATGGCTTACTAAAGGGTTTAATTCAGAGGAATATTTCCCACCCAACTACGTCGTCCACAGAAAAGATCGACATGATTTTTGTACCAGCCTTAAAGGTGGGGGTGTGTTGATTGCTGTTAAGAGTTCGATCCCAAACGAGCTCATTGCATGTCATCCAATTTGTGATGTAATTGCTGTTCGGATTAATGTATCCGAGTCATCTATCCTCGTGGTTGCTGTATATGTTCCCTCTGGATCTACTATGGAATATTATATGGGAATTGTTAATTTCATCAGTTCTGCGGTCATGCCATTGGTTCGTATTAAGGAACAACTAATGATTATAGGGGACTTCAATCTTCCCGATATTACTTGGTTTGATGTTGATGGAGTTTTCACATCCTCTTCTTCTGGCCAGAAAGAATTAGCAGTTACTGATTATTTTGCTAGCTTAGCAATGATGCAGTTGAACCGGATAAGCAATAGTCGGGGCATATTTCTCGATTTGGTTTATTCAACTGATCTTATGTTTTCGGAGATTTCACCTTGTGAAGATTTTACTGGATGTTCGAGCGTTTACCACACTCCAATTACCATATATATATTTTTAGAGAATTGCAACACTACGTGTACTTCTAGTAATTCTTTGCATTTCGATTTTAGGCGTGCGGACTACGATTCGTTAAACGAATTTCCTTCGGTTCTAATTGGGACTTTCTCGAGCGAGATGAAAATTTGAACCATTCTATTTTATTGTTCAACGGGCTGCTCAAGACTGGTATTGAAAGGTATGTTCCATCAAATAAAAATGGACCTAGGTTTCGTGAGCCGTGGTACAACAATAAACTACTACGTCTTGAAAAAAAACGGAATAAGTTCCATTCTTTGTATAAGTTACAGGGCGCTGAGTTTTATTCCAGATTCAACTTAGCTCGTAAAGAGTTCAAAACTTTAAATTGGTTCCTTTACAACAACTACATTTTGCAAATACAAGAGGATCTGACTTCCAACCCAAAAAATCTCTGAAATTTCATAAATGGTAAAAAGAAGGTTGTTGGGTTTCCTACTCCAATGACCTTTCAGAACTCTTCCGCAAGTCAACCCTCTGATATCGCTAATCTATTTGCAAAATTTTTTGAGTCCGTCTATGTAGTATCTGGGGATTCTGGTACCAAGCTTATAAATAATCGCGATTGCTCTGATTTTAATTTTTTACAGTTTACTGTCAGAAACTGTCTTTCATTCGTCCGATTTTTAAATCTGGCAGAAGAAGTGATATCAGCAATTATCGCGGAATCGTTATTCTTGCTGCCATACCAAAACTTTTCGAATCAATGGTACAGAAATTCTTGTTTTTTCATGCAAACATTTTTATTTCTCCTGCTCAACACGGATTTTACACGGGTAGGTCCACGGTTACTAACCTAGTCGGTTTTTGTCAACATTTATATAGTAGTTTAGAACATAGGCAACAAGTGGATGCTGTTTACACCGATTTTTCGAAGGCTTTCGATAAAATTGATCACTCGATCCTTATCGATAAGCTGGATAAACTAAATTGTCAGTTTATCCCCATCAGGTGGTTGCATTCGTACCTGTCTGATCGCTACCAATTTGTTAAGATAAATGATTTTAGTTCTCGCTTATTTCGAGTTACCTCTGGAGTTCCTCAAGGTAGCCACATTGGTCCACTTTTATTCTCATTATTTGTCAATGATGTTGTTGATTGTTTTAAATTCGCAAAATGTTTGCTTTACGCAGATGATATGAAGATATTTGCTCCTATTACTGGAGTTTCTGACTGTGTTAAATTACAAGGTGACTTGAGTAACTTTTGCAGTTGGTCATTTAAAAACAAATTATTGTTGAATGTGGGTAAATGTTGGATTTTATCATTATCTCGTACACACTCACCTGTTCTTCAGCAATATTTTCTATACAATACCGCTATTGACAGAGTTGAGGTCATAACCGACTTAGGTGTAACCTTTTCTTATGATCTTACTTTTACCAAACACATTGATTCTGTTATTTCAAAAGCTTATATTATGCTGGGTTTCATTAAGCGCAATTGTAAAGACTTATGCGACCCACTCACACTGAAAACTCTCTATGTGTCCTTTGTTCGTTCCATTCTAGAATATGCTTCTCAGATTTGGTCACCATTTTATCATTGCCATTCATACAGAATTGAGAGAGTTCAAAAACAGTTTCTTTTGGATGCGCTTCGCGGCTTACCTACGGAGCGAGTGCACCAATATGTACTACCTCCTTATAATGATCGTTGTAAATTATTAAAATTACAACGATTAGATCACCGACGAGATGTTGCATCCGCTATCTTCGTTCAAGATGTTCTGACTTCCCGAATAGACTGTGTCGATTTACTGGCTCGTTTCAACTTTTACGCTCCTACACGTTGTTTGCGCCGTCGTCGTTTGTTACATATTGATCCGGTTTCTACAAACTTCGCACTCTTAGAACCAGTTTTGAGAATGTCGCGACTCTTTAATTCGGTTTATGACGTTTTCGATTTTAACATGACAAGAAATTCGTTTAGAAATGAGTTGTTTAGATTTTTGTCTATCATTAAATAATTGTTAAATGTTATTTTTGTGCTAAAATATTGTATAATAACTGTTAATCTTTTTTGCATACCGATTGTATATTTACTGTAGGTTAAATAAATAAATAAAATAAATAAAAAATAAAATAAAATAAAATAAAATCTTTGTTAGGTTGCCCTTCATTTAATCACAAATATTTTTGTCGATTTTGCAAAGTTGAGAGAACTGAAATCCATAAATATAAATGTGAAAATATATCAAAACTTAGAACTATCCAGAATTACCAAGATGATCTGAAACAAAATGATTACAAGCTGACTGGAATAAAGTTTGACTCATATTTCAATAGATTGCTAACGTTTCATGTAACCCAAAATTTTTGTGTAGATACAATGCATGATTGTTTTGAAGCCATTATCAAATATGATTTATGAAATGCTCTTAATTATTTTATTAGAGATAAACAGTATTTTTCTTTAGATGAATTAAATAATAGAATTAAATATTTCGAGTATGGCGCATTACAATGCACAAACCGAATACCATTGATAAAAGACGACCATTTAAAAAACAAAAAACTTCATATGTCGGCCCGAGAAAGTTTAAAGTTATTACAATCGTTTTCTTTACTTCTTGGTGACAAAGTAACACAAAATGACAAGGATTGGAAATATGTTTGTTTGTTAGATGAAGTGATTGAAATTACTTTATGATAGTTTTACTGAGAACATATTAAGTATGTTAAAAAATAAAATAGCACTTCATAACGAGATGTATACAAATATATTTAATGATCTATTAAAACCGAAGCATCACATTTTAACACATTACCCTTTAATAATCTTGAAATCCGGTCCCCCTATATATTATTGGTGTATGAGATTTGAGTCAAAACACAAATAAATGAAATTGTACACTAATAGCACTTCCTCAAGAACAAATTTGCCAGTTTCCTTAGCTAAAAAGTGCTTATCACGTTTTGCATTTACTATTTTAGAAAATATTGGGTTTAATGAGAATTTTCGAAAAAATAAAATAGAAAACGGATGTTGGATGGTGAAATAAACCATATTTTACTTCGATTAACGATAATATTAAGTTAACATCGAATAATTTTCAGTTAGTAAAATCAATAATATTTCATAATACTTTATACAAACCAAATTTCTTAATATATGATAAAGAAGATGAAAAATTAATGAAAATAATTGATAACTTGGTGAAAGAAAATGATGTTTATCTCATTACAAAACGCCAAATTACAAAATGAATAAATGTATGACGTGAAAATTTTATGTCTTAAATTAAGACAATATTTGCTATAGATTTAAGGAACCAATACTTAATTCTATGTTAATCCGATCACCAATATAAGGAATTATTCCTTAAATTGTAAACAAAAAACATTACAGTTTATTCGAGTTTGCCTTAATTTTTGGAAATAAATTCCTAAATTTAACGACATTTGCCTTAATTTATGTTTTAAAATAAGTCATAGAAATCCTTAAATTTAATCTCGTGCTACTTAAAACTTATTCTATCTTCTTTAAATTATGATGGCATATGGCTTAACTTTTCATCTAAATTTAAATGTTAATTTTATGACAGTTTCCATCAAATTAAGGTGTAAAAAACATAGGGTCCAGATTAAGTCCGTAATTCCTTAATTTTAATTACAAAATCATTAAATCAAGGCAAAATTTTTTTCAGTGTATGCAAAAATTTTCAATTAGTTTCAAGTTTGATAATTAATTTAAACAAGTCTGGGTTTTAACTTAACTTTTAACGTTGACCCTTTTTCATACGTTTAGGTTTTTGTTAAAATGTTTAATGTATTTGCAAAAAATCATGAACTTTTAATTTTATAAGCTTTCAATTTTCAAAGCTTTTTTAACCAAACCATTTTACTCAGAAATGTGATGTTACAAAAGGTGACGGGATTTAGGGGCAATTTAGTAGATTTGTTTTCAATGTTAATTATCAAGGGTTTTTAGTCAAAACAACCCGTTTTACTAGGAAACTTGGTATTATAATATAAGCTTTTGTTTATCGAAGCTTTTAGAATCAAATGATTTCACTCCGAAATTCGGTATTTAAAAAGGCGACGGAATTTTGGGATACATTTGGAATATTTGTCAACAATGAGCTTTAAGCTTGACAATTAATTCGTACTTTTTTGAGCCTTTCAATAATTTGTGGTTTTTGTTAAAATCTTTTATGTGCAAAAAATTTCAAGAATTTTTGGTTTCAAGAGCTTTCACTGGTCGAAACTTTTTAAACAATTTATGCCAAAACTCCATTATCCTTTATAATGCAACTTTGGTATACATTTAAAATGTTTGTTTCCAATGAGCTTTGAAGTTCAAACTTAACATTTTTGAGCTTCCAATGAGTTTGAACTTAACATTTTTGAGCCTTTTCATAATTTGAGGTTTTTGTTAAAATGTTTTATGAACATAAACTATTTATTTGCAAAAAATGTCGAACCTTTAGTTTTAGGAGCTTTCACGTATCGAATCTTTTTGACCCAAATCGTTTACGTTTTATTAAGAAATTTGATATTTTAAAGGAAGGTGGGTTTTCCGATTTTAAAAACTTACTTTTTTGAGAATGTCAACAGCATTAAAAAAAAGATCGAAAAGGCTTGGACCTGAACTCTATAAAGAGTTTTGTTCTCTGGTGCTAAAATAATTTTGATACCAATTAAATAATTTTAATTATTTGTTTGTTTATTAGTTAATCCAATTTCTTTTTAAATTGATCAGTACTTCCATAGTTCAGAACTTCTGATAATTATCGTTCAAAATTATCACAGTCAGTTCAAAAATATCCAAGTTTCATCTTAACCGGCCATATTCCAGAACTTCATCTAAATTCATATGAGGATCGCATTTTATCACACACGTCGAAATTCATCAAAATCAGTTAAGAATTATACAAGTTTGAACCTAACTGGCCATATTCCAAAACTACATTTAAATTCAATTTAGAATCGCATTTCCATCGCACATGTCGGATTTGATCTAAATCAGTTAAGAATTATTCAAGTTTCATCCTAAATTACCTATAAGAGGGTTAAGAATTAACCAAGTTATATCCTAATTGGGCGAATACGCCATAAGTTCATCTTAATTAATTTTAGAATCCCATTTTCATCGATATCGCCAGTTGTGTACCTATGTCATTTTGGAACGTTTCATTTCAACCGAAAATGACTGATATGATTTTTTCGCCAGAGAATTTCTTTTTCTTAATTTTTTTCGAATATAGCTACAGTTTATGAAAAAATTTCTTATCAATACATCTTGTTACGTCTTGTACATAAAACCATCGTATAACCGAACACTCTCACCGGAGTAACGTCCAAAACAATAGGTTTTTTTCTTTGGATTGCTTGGCTGGACGTTTATTGTAAAAATTAAGTTGTTTTATCCGTCTGCAAAACTAACAGAAATTAACTACTTGTTAAATCAACCCAAAGTGTATGTATGCAAGCTACCATTATTCAATAAATTATGCCAGAAATCGACATATCATATCAGAATTGGAGGTATTATGTCAAAATTCGATATGTTACGTCAGAATTTGAATTTTTATTCCAGAAAGATATATTTCATATCTGGATTTGCTAAATCATATCACTATAGGGATTCAGTGCGAATTGATTATTTTTATTGGAAAATTCATACACATTATTTAAAATGATCGTTGAAGGAATAAAACAACTGACAAAAGCTCTAGTTTAGTTAGTTTTACTAAACTGCACGGAATTCCTATACAGAAATCGATGTGACATGTCAGAATTTGATTCTTTCGTGTCTCTTATCAGAATTCCATACTTCATGTTAGAATTAGATACAAAATTCGAATTATCATGTCAGAATCCGATAATTGATATCAGAATTATTAAATTTGCAATATCAGAATTCTATATCTTATGTAAGATTTCTTTATCTTACGTAAGTTGCCACAGTTAGAATTTCAATTTGTGATACCAAAAATCGAATGTATCATCGTTTCAGATTTCGACAAGTCATGTCAGAATTGGAATTTGTTTTGCCGGATTTCAATGTATTATGTCTGAATTTGAGAATTTGATGTTAGAATTCGGTACATCATGCCAAAATTCGATGAATCGTGCCAACATTCGATGTGAAATATCATAATAATATAATTTGAAATTGTGAGGTCACAATTCGATATATCATGTATAAATTTGAATTTCATATGTCAAAATATCATGCCGGAAATCCATACTTCATATCAAAATTTGATCTACCTTTGCCAGAATTCGATACATCATGTCAATATACTATACCAGAATAAAATAAATTATGTTAAAAATCGACATTTCATATCAGAATTCAGAAACAGATACTTCTAAAAAACAAAAAAATTTTGTGTTTGTGCTGCCATCTAGCGCCATGTAGCTTCATTTTCAATCCGCCCTCGTATGCACAGTGGAGGTCGCAGGATTAGAATAAATCGGTAGTTTTATTTTATGTCGGCTCTCGCTTTGAAGGCAGTGCAGGATTTTGCATCTACTGTCCTTCGCTTGGTTTTAGATCATCCGGCAATCTTGGTAAGTATTGCACAGTTTTTCAAGCGGAAACATTGCACTAACGCATGCTGTAATTGAGGCTTTGAATTATGATGTAGAAACTACTAGCAAATACGTGTTTAATTAAGTTGTCAGAATTTGATAAAAATTTCCTGAATCTTCTTTATCCAATAACAATATCTCGATCATGTTGGTTCCTGCTTATTGCGATATTTAGGGCAATAAGGTCGCCGATTCGCCGCTGTCGTCTGGCTAAATATTTTATTCGTAATTTTAAGAGTCTTGGTCGCCACTCTTTAGGTGACCATTTTAAGGTTCACCTACAACGCATGGGGCTGGCTCAGAAAGCTTTGTGCGAGGCCTGTCTCAGTTAGTATTCAGCTCGTAACTAGTTGTCCGGCTTTTGATAATATTAGATCCAAATTGCTTGCTTAACTCGAAATCTATTAATTTAGATTAGTTATTCTCGATCCCTTAGTTCAAGCTCATTAGGGCGACAAGGCGCATTTCTGAATTATGATAATTGAGTTCGGACCCTTGGTGGGTACCAACCAATTTTAATAGTAATAAGAAAATCTTCCAACATTCCACCACTCCCCCCCCCCCCCCTCCCTTTGTGAATGTAGCTTGAAGCACATCACGTAGGTAATTACTCGATTAGTACAACCGCAGTCTCAATTGTAATAGTTGTAGTTGTTTCTTCGGTCTTGACGTGTTCTCTTGGCATAGGAGGTCATTGCCTCGGGCAGGTATAATACCTCGCGAAATCAAATCAGCTAACAAATGTTTTCCATTTGGATGAACAAGCCTATCCAATGAACAGTAATTATTGAATAAGACCATCAGAATATTTTTTCCTTGGTCTGATATATTTTGTACATCGAAAATAGGAGTCATTGTCTTAACCCTGATTAAGTTGCCAAACCTACTCAATAAGGGAATTCCTCAATGTAATGAACGGTGCCGCCCTTCATGATCACCAATTTAATAGAAACTAATAGAAAGTCCCGGGGGGTTTCTACTTTGCCTTTTTCAAACCAACGGGCAGTACGTTGGTAATAAATTTTAGTTTCCAGATCTCTAGCAATGCTATTTATGCCGGTAAGTGTACAAATTAAATTTTGAAAACAGTCCAGTCGGAGAATTTTGGTTGAGCCCTAACTATTTAGACTATGTATGTTTCGGCAAAGCCTTTACTTTATAACTCAATGATAAGGAAAGTATAAGTTCGCGGTAGTGCAACAAATTTTAGGTCAGCATATTCCATAAGCAGTAATACATTTTTTTCGTCAAGGAAGCTAATTGACTGGTCAATGATTCTGAGTTTTTCCAATTGTAAAAACGGCGATACGAGTATCGATGTACCTATTGGTTCCCTTACTATCTCGAAATGAATCAGAATCTGGGCACCAGCACCTAGTAGCAATTCAATATTTTCTGTAATTTAAAATTTCAGCATCGGCGATGATTTCCTTCGTCCTTGTCAGACAGGAATCTAAAAGGAAGTTTGAAATATTTCTTGAAATCAAGATTTTCAAAGTTTTTGTCTGTCTAAAACTTTAGGTTTAGATCTTCTTAATAAAAAAATGGTAAACTATTACTGCAGACAAGTTCTGTAATCCTCCAAAAAAGGTAATAATATTTCATAAGCTGGTTTCAGGTGTTTAACGAACTGCGGAAGGCCTTTGTCTAATCACTTTTGATCAGAAAATTCTGAATTTTTGCTGCACATTCTTAAATGAATCAAGGTAAATTTTGATTTTTGTTTTTATTTTATTTCAAAGCTTTTGGCGTTACATAATTTTAGAATATACTTAGTAAATATCTAGGTTTGATGAAAAATATGATAATATTTGAGTTTATGAAATTATGGCCGCACGTAGAAAACACTGGACTACAATTCAAAAGATAAAATATCGATAAAATATTAAACAATTTTAATACAATCGATCATCTTGATCAAAAAATTCACTTGCATTAATTTTTGTTGTTGTTTTTTGTTATTATTATGGTTACTGACCATAAACAGAACTAAAATAAATTTTAATATAAATAAATAAATAATTCAAGGAATATAAATTTTATTTTTTTATTCAATTATTTATAAGTTTGAATATAAATTTTGATCAATTCCCTTTCTCCCTCTCGCAGAATGCTAAATTTTGTAATATTTGCGCGCAACGATATAAAATTGTAAGTTACGCGCGGCGCAAAAACAACGACAACGACGACGACGACGTTAACGTAAAAAGCTTATTATTACACAAAATGATCAATTTAAAATTAAATATGATTGACATTAGTGGCTGATTGTTGGCTGAAAAAATTTATTATACAATATATTAAATTACATATGAACGAATATCTCTTGCGTGTGTGTATGTGTGTGTGTCTACTCTGCAGAAATATTTATTTCTTATAACATTTTAATGAGACAATTTTATTGAGTTGATATCAATTTGATATTCTGTATTTTGTTTTTTACATTTGGGCAATGATAATAAAATTCTGTAATTTTGATATCATACTGTGCGAAATGTCAACTGATATTTTATCAAAAATAATTTTTATAAATAACGACAATGTGGAGTTTTTTTTTTTTTGGAATTTATTAATGAAGCGCACAGTTTCTTCCATGTTGCAGTTTTGTTAATCGATTAGTGATTTTTTTTTTTTTGCAAAACTTGCAGGAAAATTATGAGAACCTTCAATCAAATGATCGAATATGTACCTGACACAAAAACACAATTCTATATAAATTCTATTATTATTTCTAACAAAAATTGATTACTTAACCTTAAAATTTATAATAAATGAAGATATAACTCATTTTTCATTCTACATTGTAATGTATTGTGTTGCAAAATGGTGAACAATCAAAGTCATAAACAATGCACAAAACAATTAACAAATAAATTAGAATTTTGTTAGAAACATTCATTTACGAGTATTATAAAAAATATACAAAATTCAATTGCAGGTAATGTTTATGTGCAAGTGTACACGGGACAACTATGTGGAAGACGTAACGTACCCATAAAATTTCATTACTTTTGTGTTATTTAATTCGATTAAATTTATTAAATTGTACATGTACAGCAGCTATACAAAAACACAGAAAAAAATTTCAATTGATGACATCTTTTAAACGACAGTAGTACGCAGTTTTGCTTTTGTTGTGTCGCATTTTCATTTTTCATTGTCAATTATTTTTGGTTTTTTTTTCGTGGGCTTTTTTTCAAGACTTTTGTTTTGGTTTGGTTGGACATTTATCGAATCGATTCTCTTAAGTAACAACAGTAACATTTCATGTCTTGTACACAATTTTTTTGGTTTCATTGTGTCGTCTTTAATTTGATCAATTTTTGAAAAACTAACTAAATTTGGTAAAACATTCAATAAATTTTGCGTTACAAGCTTGGCATTCTTTTTGTTTTGAAATAAGTATGTATAAATGAGGTGGAGCTTACCGTTGAGAAGTGTGCTAAATATCGATGAAATTGACTGCCCTGTTCGTATTAAAACTACTGTTTAAAAACTGCCACTTTAAACATTAAGATCATATATAATATCGCTTTAATAACCAATTCACTGAATTATCTCAATCTCTGAAATGGGCCACAGACTTGTACTTCAAATCTTTTAGATAATTGAACCAATTTATCGTAGTGTATTTTGCTCACACACTTAACGATATTTGAACCAAGTTGCCGATATTTGAAAGTTGCGTTTCTGTATTTTAGAACGATATATACAAATTTGTTAACAATTCGTCACCTCAGTTTTTAAGTGATACAAATGCATTCTAATCATTGTGACGTTAGGTTCGCCATTATGTAATGTGACAGTCCTAAATGCAAGTTGACTAAAACTCATCTGTGTCATCCAAACACTGGACTGTCGAAGTGGTATAATAACTACGTTGGAAACTGATTTGACGATCCAGTCTACATTTTTACGTAAAATGGCAGTTTTAACTCCAAAATTACAAAAATGCATTTGTATCACTTAAATACTGAGATGATGAATTGTTGCATAAATCCACCCAGGCATTTAAATAAATCGCGTAATTTTACGTAACATTTTATTGCAGACCATACAGTTGTCAGATTTGATTGATCCGTACTGTTTATTGTACGAAAACACAACACAATCAAATCGATTCAAGCCAGATCATTAAATTTATTTATGTATTGCTGGGTAGTCGGCATACAGGAGATGTTAATACATTAGCGATTCAGATTATAAAAAGATATCATACGACAAAAGCAACGATTTCTACAGTTTAAAGTAACGATTTTTATAGTTTAAAATTAAATCAGCCAATTAAGGATTATATATTGACGCAAATAGTACAATTAAGGATTATATATTGACGCAAAAATACACCAGAGCCGCGCAAACCAGCAAAAGTTTGTTAGATCTATTAATAACCAATTCAAACACCACTCAGCGCATAGTTATAAAAAATGAGATGAATCCTGTGTGGGATTTGCTAGTTCCCCGATCAGGCGCCTCCCCAGGTGGCGGATAGGGGAAAGCTTGCCAGATATGGCAGATACCGGGGAAATCAGATACTCGGAGCGGACTAAAAACTAGCACACCCAAGCTAAGGTGGCACTACATACGCCGATGGCTGCGTGGCTAAGAGGGTGCTTATTCGTTAGTATGAGAACTCCGAATTTGGCGACAATCGGTTTAAACCCACAGCCTTCCCATGATAATGCAGAGCTCTGTCATGGGTGAGCGTTACTTCTCGTGCTACTCGTAGGAATAAAATGATAGGAAATAATAATAATAACCTAACGAAATTAGAAAACGAGACGGATGTGTCTCTAACAGCATCAAATCAATCATCATCGTTGGGTGCCGATACCATGGATCCTGAGGACAACGACAGTCGCGACTGCGTCCCAAGTAACTAAAAATAACCCTCAATCTGAGGTAGTATTCAAAGCTCTAGCCGAGTCTAGACAAGATAATAAAAAATTAAATAAAGCAATTCAATGGATGCAGCACCATATACAACATCTTGAAGAAGAAGTTAAAAACGTTAAACATAATCTAAAGATGGACTACCAAACTGGTCATGAAGTTTCGGTTGAAGCAGAAGCCCTAAACCAGGAAAACAACAACAAAGAAACGGAATGTGCTAACTTAACTGAGTACCAAACCGACGAGGAAGATTTAGAAAGAGAGACCAATTGGATAATGATAAAGCCAAAAAGGGCTCTAAACAAGCAAAAAACACAGGAAGTAAATTCTTCCAGTAAAAGGAAAGCTGAGTCGTCCCCAGAAATGAACACTAGTGTGAACATATCGGGAGCAAAGGTAAACCAATTACCAACTATCAGCAAGACCAAGAAAGAAAAACCACCACCACCAATCAATATCACACGTGGCGGTAAATTTAGCGTTATTCAAGCGCTAATGAAAGAAGTGACAGAAAAGGAGTATAAGTTTGTGTCGCTAAACAACAACGTCTGGAGGGTAAATATGCCTGATCCAGACGGTTATAGAAAACTTTCAACTGTATTGAATGACAAAGGTTTCCAATGGTATACATATGAATACAAAAATACCAGACCCATTAGAGTAGTTGCTAGGGGTCTACATCAAACAAGCACACCAGATGAGGTAATTGGATACCTGAAAAGAAAAAAATTAACGATCTTACGAGTAGATTCAATTAATATGTGTAAAACTGAAAGGAAGTCTACCGGCAAAGGAGGGAGTATTGTTAATAAAATAAAGTTACCACTATTCACTCTGACCTTTGCAAACTCAGAGACAATTGAGAACATTCAACATTAGGAACATCTTGGGAATGGTTGTCCGAATGGAGCCATTGAAAAAGGGAACAGGGATCATACCACAATGCAAAAAGTGTCAGGCATACAACCACACGCAAAAATACTGCAATCGTGAAATCAGATGCGTAAAATGTGCGGGAAAGCATGACACTAAAGAATGCGTGATAGATAAGAACATTCCTGCAAAATGTGCTAACTGCCAAGGAACCCATCCTGCTAGCTATAGAAGGTGTGAAGTAGCCAAAACACTGCAAAACATGCGAAATAGGACAAACAAAAACCAGCCAAAGGGAGCAACGAAAGAAAAATAAATCCCGACAAAAACTGTCACTACGTTCCATAGTGCGAAAGTGGCAGAGGGATTCTGATACTCACAAGCAGCAAGACAATGACTACCTGGGCATACAGATCAAAATGTTGGAATTCAACAAGCTATGACAACAATGCAAAACACCTTGAATGCTATTGTCAATCGCCTTTCTAAAATAGAAGAAAATATCGAGTTTCTAAACAAGAGACATGTTAATCTTGAACATCAAGTAGAACATCGAGAAAAAATTAAGAAGATTTCTAGCAAAAAAGTTGCTTTATCTTCTGATCCTTCACTCCAAAAAAAATGAACAAATCACTAAGAATATTAACCTGGAATGCTAATCGACTTCTACAGCATCTTCCAGAGCTAGAAATCTTTTTGAATACAGAAAAAATTGATATATGCTTAATAGCAGAGAGCCATTTCACTAGAAAGTCTTAAGCAAAAATAAAAGGTTACTCTTGTTACCATTCTATACATCCAGCAGAAAGAGCTAGGGGTGGAGCAACCAAACACTTCGAAGATGTCAAACTCGAAATAGAGACAATGCAAATTATATCACTTAGCGTGCAACTAAACAATTACAAGAAGCTGCGGGTTGCTGCGATATATTGTCCACTAAGGCATCAACTTATAAAGGATGATTACCTCTCAATTCTCAAAATGAAGGGCTCTAATTTCATCATAGGAGGAGACTTCAATGCCAAACATACGCATTGGGGCTCGAGAATAATATCACCTAAAGGTAGAGAACTATTAGAAGCTGGGAATTCAAGTGGTATTCCTACTTACTGGCCAACAGATACAAACAAAATACCTGACGTGACTGACTTTACCATATCCAGAGGTATTTCAGAAAACTATATCCACATCGAAAATAATTAAGGGTTATTCTCGGATCATTCTCCAATCATGTTTACGATCAGTGAAACAATAATTGAAAAAGAAAAGCCAACAAGGTTAACAAGCGGGAAGACCAATTGGGGAAAATTCGCATTGTTAGTTGAGGAAAGTATTGATCTTCAAGTCCCAATCAAAAACCGAACACAACTTGAAAGAGAAGTAGAGCTGCTCATAAACAATATTCAGACCGCACCATGGGAAAGCACTCCCCCTGCCAAAAAAACCTCACAAGAATGAAACATATACACATGAAATAAGGAATCTGGTCAGAGAAAAGAGGAAAGCTCGCAAAATCTGGCATAGAAATCGAGCACCGGAGAGCAAAACTATCTTCAATCAGGTCAAAAACAAGCTGCAGAAGTTAATACAAGAAACCAAAGCGGTAAGCTTTAACAAATATTTAATAAATCTTTCTGGCCACAAAGAAAGCGATTACTCTTTATGGAAAGCTACAAAGGGACTAAAGAGACCAAAAGAGCATTGATCTGTATCAGGACTAAATCTAGCCGTTTTTGTGGTATTGCTCCTGCACTTCTAGCGCCCTACATACTTTTCGACGCAGGTTCAGTTATATTGATTTTTCGTAGACTGTGTATGTAGGTTTTTGCGATGTTGCCAAATTGCCCAAATAAAACTGCTTGCACACAGATATTCTGTTTCCATGAAAATAAAAAAAATAAAAATATGAAAATTTTCTGTGAGATGTTTTATTTAATTTCCGTTTTCGGCGAGTATCAATCCGTTCGGTGGTTTTCGATATGAAACTGTACTTTCCTGCTTGGTCAAGTGAATAGTAATCATCAAAAATTAATTTCCGATCAGCTTCACTTATGTGTTTTGAACATTGCAATCTACAAGATGTTATACCAGTTCATTAGAATACTTACAATCCAAAACTGGAAAGCATTGATCTGATTCAGTAACTATATTATCTCGATGCTCGACAATAAAATTATCTTCTGTAGCTACAACACAATTATCGGCATTTTGTGTCCCTAAAAACTTTAATGTTTCAGGATCATTTATAAAGAAGCAATCGCTTTTCGAGTTGGGCATTTCAAATTGTAAAATTTCATCCCCTCCACCAACCACACCAAAATATTCAATAGCAAATGCTCTACCCTCCCCCATGTTAACAATACTGCGACAATGCCCAACCACGAATTAAACCACACTGAATTTATTTATTTCAAATGGGAATACAAATATGATAAAAATTATAAAATTAATAGAAAAAACAAAAAAGAATAATACAAAAAGGATTAGACAGAAAAATCGAAGAAGTCGAACGCCAACTATTTAGTTCTTATTACATAAAAATTTAAATAAAACTTTCTTAAACGAGACTCTTGACATATGAAAATCAAAAACAAAAAACCCTGAATTAAACTCGCGTTATGACCAAGCAGCTCGGTTAAATCGATTAGAGAACTGAAAATATCGCCGATGAACAATGCCAATGCTACAAAAAGACGACAATCTAACCGGTGCAGTTTCAACAGGTTACAGCGATCTTGGTAAGATGGAAGAACATATTGAACAGACCGTGCAGAAGGTAGACGTCGAAGTGCTTATAAAACAAACTGCTTCTGAACACTCTCTATTCTATTCGAATGACAGTGATAAGAAGGTAACCATACCGGTGATGCATACCCCAAAATAGAACGAACAAAATAAACATACATTGATGTTAGAGTAATCGAGTTGGTAAAGTCCTTACAGTTCTGCTTGATGAAGCCCAACATAATGTATGCTTCAGATACAATTTACCGCCAAATTTTGACGTTTCATTGCCTTTATACAGTAGAGCTAAGAATAAATACGTTGTAACTTCTACTTAAATACTGTAAAATAGTTGTATATCACACTGAACGAAAGTAGTTTTTGGATATTAAGATTGTAAATGACAATTTCAAGATAGATAGAATTATTTTTCATAAATTATTGAAAAAGGTCGAAGAAGTTACAACCTGCTTACAACTGTCAGCTCCCAACACCAATCGAAAGATTGAGCTAAGATTAGTATACAACTCTAACTCAATTTTTTTAAAAATGTCGCTTAGAACCCTTTTATTCTAATGAATATTTTTTAAATAAATCATTTTCATTTTCATAAAAATAGCATTCTGGTCAAATTGAAATAAAACTTACTACAAATCGTGTGGTGATTAAGTCAATATACATTACATATTGGGTGTCTGAATATGACTCTGCCCTTTTTTGTTAAAATAAAACACATTTGCTTGTTTAGAAAATGAAAGAATTATTTATTGAAAGTATGCTCCATTTGAAGCTACAACTTTCCCCCATTTTACGGAGGCAGTTTACGGATTCCATCTCTGAAAAAAATCTTGGTCTTGCCGTCGGTACACATCGCCATTGATAGTTTCATCTGATTCAAGCAGTTCATAATTTACCACACCTTTCTGATCCCAACAATCTCGCTTTGGTTGCGATGGACCAGCTTTACCACGTTTCACCCAAGATTTTTAGCGTTTAGGATTCTCATAATAAATCCATTTTTCATCTCCAGTAACTATCCGATGCAGAAAACGTTTTCTTTGTTGTCTTTGAATCCGTATTTCACAAATGGTTTTCGACGTTCGAGGTCTCTTTCTTTTAATTCATGTGGAACCCAGTTGTTAGCTTTTTGAACCATTCCGATTGTTTGTAAACGTTTTGCAATAGTTGATCGATCAACATTTAATGCTACAGCCAATTCTAATTGTGTTTAAGAAGAATCTTCAACCAATGACGTTTCCAATTCAGCATTTTCAAATTTTTTTCGGTGGTTTTCCATGCTCTTTATCTTCAATGCCAAAATCATCATTTTTAAATTTTCGAAACCATTCTTTGCACATTTTATTCGATGGAACATGCTCACCGTAAGTTTCCACAAGCAAACGATAAGTTTCCGCTGCACTTTTCTTTGCAATGAAATAATGTACTAAAACTTGGAATAAAATTCGACATTTTGAAAGAGTTAAAAATACTACTTGTTTACACTTCAACCAAATGTCGTATACTGCGTTTGATAGCTGACATCAAGTACTATAGAATACAAGTATTGCGCATTTATAGTTTACGAAAGCAGTAAAAATAACGACACCAATTGAGAAAGGGGCGGAATCATATTCACACACCCAATAGATGGCAGTCAAAATTTGGTAAAATCTTACCAAAAATTACCACCTGAAGAAATTTCAAGTATAAAAATTGTAGGAAAAGCAAAATAAATTTACAAAATATTAAGAACTTGTGATAATTTTGTGATTAAAGAATTTTTTTCATATTTTTCTGTAAACATCTTTGACATCTGACGTACACTAGTAAAACTAAAAATAAATTTAGCAAGTATTAATCCAATTCGTCATAAATATTTTTCAAAATGAACGTTCGAAAAATATATTTTAGAAATAATTTAATTTTAATATTTCTTCAATTAATATTTATTTAATACCAATATAGCCTTCTTGTATGTTGTTGCTAATCGTCGGTTTGCAGGAATAGTGACACATTTCAAAAAAGTTAGTTTTTTAGGAAATCGATTTGAATTTTTTTTCTAGAAGGAAATCGTTAATTACTAAACCATTAACGAAGAAAACTATTTGTTTTATTTCTGGTTATTAGCTAACAGTCTTAGAGTTCTGATGGCTAGCAAAAAGATGAGCATTCTTTTCTCTATATGTTCATTATTTAAGGGTTGAAATAGCCCTATTTTGAGAAGTGACGTTATTTTTGATAATTAAAATAATAGATAGGTATTAAAATAACTGGTTTTAATATAATTCCTGAAAAGAATTAAAAACAAGGTTGTAATTATCATTACTATAAAATTGAAAGAATAATAATAACAATTTTCACTACAGACTTTCAAAAAAAACTGGAATAATATTTAGGAATATAATTTTCCTTTAGTAAATCAAGCAAGTCTTTTCGCTTATTGTCGGATATTCCAGGTTTAGAATAGTAAACATGTTTTAATTGGCAAGGTGCATTTGAATTTCTGTAGCTATTCCGAATTACTATGGCTTCTTTGAATGCTTCGCCGCTGTACGAAGTTTAGTGAAATATCGAAGAAGGAGAACACTTTTCAACTTTTATTAGTTTTATATCTGTTATTTTGACTAAGTTTCACAAATTAAATCTCATTTGTCCATTCAAATCTTTTAAGTAATAAAATTCTTCGAATGACATTTCAATCACTCTATGCGGAACACCCTTTTTCTTGGCAGCTTTTATGCAACTTATGAAAGTGCAATGAACCAATTCGTAGTTGCTTTTTCAGTTCACATTCTATGGTTGAATGGGCTGAGTCACCCTCATTTTGGGTATGCTCTTTAATAAGGTACTTATGTGTGTGATCGACTTAATATTCATGGTTTTAACGGCATATAGGTATAATTTAAACATAAATTGATTTTTTTGCTGCCCAGGGGGCTTATAAGAATAGAATATCACTTCGATTTCTTCTTCTTGTGGTGACTTTTCTTGAAGAACCGTAAAACACATGTACCAATTTCATTTAACATGCCATACAAAGCAATCGGCAGATTTAAATCGAAGGTCGTAAATGCTGTTTAATTTTGACTTGTAGAAGAATACAGTAGTTGTCATACTTCTTCCTAATTTGTTCCTTTTCTTCAAGTGGAGCATTTTCATATCACGCACTGGTCGTTTCTTGGCTAATAATTAAATATATTAAATTCTTTAGTAAAGATTTTGTAGAAAAGCAAATAATAACAATGGAGCATTTTTCTATTGCACTCTGCAACATAATCTCTATGAATGTCTGAAACATATTTATTTCCCTCCGTATGATGCCTTTCCGATTCAGAGTGTCGATAGTGGCTTTCCACTTTGGGAATGCTACGAATAAAACAACGAACTTCTTCTTTTATTGTCTCATCAATCTGTGAATGGTGACCATGTTTCCCTCGTTTGTCTTCCTCCAACATGTCACTCATCAGTTTATCCCGTTTTTCAAGTACAGTCCTAATTGACCTGTCATTAATGTCCAAAGTATTTTTGAAAAAAAAAAAAAAAAAAAAAAAAAAAAAATGTACAGACAATTTATGTTCTTTTAAATTAAAATATAATGCATTGTTCAAAGATCTTCTGGAGTTTTCCCTTATATATCTATATCTTGGCTGAACTTGTTCTAAGCAGGAAGCAATAAAATGTCTTTGCTAATCTAGATTGCCCAACTTCCAGAAAATCGTAAATATTCGATGACGTTCTTCCTCCGAAATTTTGCTAGATCAATTATTTCTACATTTGTTATTACATGGTGGCTTCATTTGACGAGGATCTGATAGTTTCTTTAATTTAATATTTGTCTCATAGGCTTTTCCTATATCTCTTAACCGTTTGGCTGTGTTTCTCCTGCTGCTGGCTACATTATGTATTCTCTTTCTACTCTTGTTTACGGGACTTGTATAAGTTGCTTGCTCGCTTGTAGAAGAGGGTTGAAATTATACTTCTTCGTCGCTGCTAGGAAGGATCATTTATTAGGTCCTCGCAATCTGAAAGCATAAATATGTGCAGATAAAAAGTAGATAATGTTTTACTAGATTCTTAAATATGCCGTTGTAAGTACCTTCATCGGATGATTCTGAACTTGAGCTTGAGCTATTATACTGCTGCTAGTTGACGTATACGATGCCGATAATGAAGACTGCATTCAAAATTTTTTCAAAACTTTTCATGTGTTCAACTGAATTCGACTAATATGGCAGCTCTATTACCAAAGGCCTTTTTAATCTGTTTTCTAGCGCTTTGAACTCTTGGTTCGTGAGTAAGACTGAATTCGAATTATTCGTGGAAGTTCTATTACCATAGGACCTTCCAATACATTTTCTGGCTCCGTTTGTGCGGCTGTATTCGGCTGATCCAATGTATTAGCATCTTTAAGTGCATCTCCTTGTATGATGGTGTCTTCAAGTTTATCTTTTTTGCCTTGATCTAATATGATTTGTATAAACAACTTCCCACGACTTGTCATAATATTATCTGAAGAGTGCAATAAGGCATACAAATATGCAGTAAAATTAAAAATAATAATTTCCCACAAGAAATTTGACCAGAAGTGTTATCTGAAATAAGGACACACAACGAAATAATGCCACCATCTAACCTTAATAATTAAGCAATATCGTTATAACTCAAAATAAACCGCTCTCAGAATTAACCGTTTTTCGAGAACAAAGTTTTAATTAGTGTAATACTTAATTTTTTCATAAACAATGTCACAACTCGAAATATAACGTAATTTTAGAAAGAACAACAGGTAACTGGCGATTGAAGTTACCTGATAGAATGACACAACACAAAATGTAATGTTATTTCGTAAATAAACGCCGATGCAACACGAAATGTAACGTTGTTACAGAAAATTTTGTTCGGTCCTTTTACCGCACTTTCGTATTAACCACTGATGTGCCGATATTAAAGAAAAGATAATAACGAAATTCAATAAAAAAGAATAACGACACAAGTGCTTTCTAGCGGCGATTGTGTTTAATTCAGAAGTGACACTATTTCGGATAAAAATATAATACTTTTCAAACATTTTGTAGTGGTAATCTGAAAATCGCCAATTTTTGAGTTGTGTCACTATTCTTGCAAGCTGACGATATGTAGAAAACTTTTATATAAAAGTTTTATTATATTTTTGCTTTTTTTATTGAAATACTTGAAGCTAAAAATATCATTTTTACTATGGATTCCTATCGAAATCAGTGAAAAATTATACCATTAAAAATGATTCTAAAAAATACGTGCTGATTTTGGCTCAATACTCTAGATAAAGCTCTGATTATACTCGATTTCTCTACCAACATTCATGATAACCGTTTTTATTTATTAATGAATAAAACTTGTGGTTTTTGCAATTTAAAAATATTTCGATTGGAAAACGTTCTAATTTAACTGACTTCAGTTACCTTACATTTGAAACGTCTGATTAATCTATCAATATCCACAATATAATTCTCCAATAATTTATATTTAATTAAATCTATCATTGCAAAAGTTTAATTAAATAAATAAACAATTACAATAATTAATTGCATAATAAATAATAACCGCATACATAACAAACAATTTCAATAAAATACAAAATAAATAATTACAGCCATTAATTTCGTTTCCATATATCCATTCCAAGCATATAATATAATATTTAATAATAATTTTAATTTTGACTTATTTATTACAAATTGCAAATATAATAAAAAAATCTTAATAACAAATAAATAACCGTTCACAAGTATATAGCTACTTACAATTATTGTTAAATTAATTTTATTTTTCTAATTTTGCATACATTTGCATAAAATTATACAATGATGGATAAATTATTTATTTTTCTTCGAATTTATTATTATCATTGAATAGAGAAAATTGTTTATTAAGCATTGCTATTAAAATGTGCGCGGTTGTCTAAAATTTGATTATAATTTATTGATCTGGTTTTTATAGGTTATACCTATGCTTTAAACATTGTAATTTGTAATGTATTTGCGGTGTCGATGTCAATCACTATTAAGCTTATTGTGCTACAGTTCAATTAAAATGTTATAGTAGCGAACAGTTGACAGAATACTATTAGTTTTGAGGTGTGTGTTATACCAAACAATAATAGGCTTATAGACGTGAGTCATTAATCCATGTTTTATATAAACAATTTCAAATATTATTTATTCAACATGATTGATTGCCTTTTTTTGAACAAAAATATTTTTTGTGCCTTTTTCCAGATCATTTCAAAAATACCAAACTGTCACAAATATATATAGAATGCGACAGGACGCATCATAGCCTTATAGATAGAATTATATTTATGATATTTCATATATATCTGAATTTCATTAATTTTATAAAACAACAAAAAAAAAATTAAAATCCAGTTAAATTTAATTCAACAACAAAAAAAAAATGTCGCGAGAAGTATTGTGTATAATTTATACGCGACATTCATACAATATTTGAAGATCACATGAAGAAAATCCAAAAAAATTGTTTTTTTTGTCTTAAACTTTTGGGATACATCAATTCAATTTAACCAAGCACACAACATAACAGAACAAAAAAAAAATCTGCTGCAGATCGAGATTATCATTTTACTTTCGTAACATTGCATATTTATTTCCCCCCCTCAATACAGATATATAAAATAAGAAGCTTCAATAAATATTTTTAAATAAATCGTATCAAAACTTAAAACTCTCGATGAGGTTTACAATTTATTTATAGATTTACCTACAATTTAAAGTACTAAGCACGTATAGCTAATAAAGCTAATTATTAAATGGTTAAGTGTTTCAATGAACTTTCAAAAAAAAAATAATAAGCCACAAACACTTAAATATAACAATATATATATATATATATATATATATATATATATATATAAGGTGTAGGACCGTAAATTTTGGCATTTAAATTTGGTTGTCCGCACAGAAATGCAATAAAAATAACACAATAAAGTGCAATTTTATGATTTTGTAAAGTGGCAGACAAAATTCTATTTACCCCAATCCACAACAACAACTTAATTATAAATAAATTTATATACAAAGTATTTTTATGCAATAAAATTATAAAGCTGAACATTTTTTTTTTTTATTTATTTATTTTGGTTGTTTAATTTTAATTTCCAATTAAATTAATTTAGATAAAAATCTATTTAAACTCGCCCCATCATCATCATCATCATCATCATCTTCCTCATCAAACCTCAATGTAACAATGCAACGTGTGAGGCTTGATATTTAATAAAAAACGAAAAAAAATTTGTTGTTGTCGATTTTTATGATTGAACCATGAAAAATAGCTATTTAATTTTAATTTTATTAATTTAATTAAGTTTTATTGATTTACGTGACTATTAAATAAATATACAAAAAAAAAAAAAATTTAATTACCTTTATTTTCTAATTACCCTGTTTTTATCGCAAAATTTTAGTACGCCTTTCTTATCCGAATTCTGTAAATTAATTCATTAATTTTATATATGTATGTACAAAAAAAAAATTATTTGACTGTAAGCTATATGCAGAGACTAAATTTTGTTTTTGGTATACGATACTCGTAAATTTATATATAATATAAAATATAATGACGATTAACCGCGATACATACTAAAAGTATGCGTAACAGCGAATTATTCCGGTGCGAGTGTGACAGTTATCTCATTAATTTAATTTTATACGTACAAAATCATTACTCTTCGTCGATTCAATCAAATTTATTATCTTCTTCATTAAAACTTAAGCAGACTCTCTCAGGATATTATTGTTAAAATGAAAAATAAAATAAAGCAGCTGAAGATTAAAACACAAACTACTACTAGTTGTCTTCGTAACTAAGAGAGACACAAAACAATTTTTTGTTTTGGTTTTAATTTAATTTATCTGAAAGTAGATATAATTGATGATAAAATAAAATAAAATAAATCTCATAATTAAATTAATTTTTTTTTTTATAGTTCTGGGGATACTTGAATAATAATGAGAACGAATAAAAAATTATAATTGAATTGGCTTCAAAAATTGGCAACAACAAAACCGAAGCGATTAAGATTGAAAAGGTTTATAAACGATTTTATGAATATGTGTGTACGCGCGCGCAATGTTTAAAGTTCAGAGTTGCAAAATTATTATTTTTAATTGGTTGTGTAAATTGTGTATGCTCGCGGTCGATCCTCTATAAAAAAAAAAATGTAGGTCAATTAATATGATCGTTTAAAAAAAAGCAATTATATGTTTGGGATATTTTCACTGGAAAAATCATCCAATGGTTTATGCGCTACATATAGAGAAAGGAACAGATTTGAGTATATTTTATCTTCTGCACATGAACATTTAACTATAAAATTAATAATTGTAATTTAATTCAATGTTAGTTAGTACTGTGAAACTTTTCCGACTTCTCCAAAGCACACTAATTCAGGAAAATAAAACAATACTCCGTAAGTCGTCTATTATCAGAGCACCCTGTATTTTATAGAGCCATAATCAAAAAATCTGAGATTTTATAAGGAAATTAGAAACGAGGAAAAAACGAAACTTTTCATAGTAAAACACACAAAACAAATGGGAAATCACTTTTTACCCTAAGACAAATTTTTAAATGAAAACGTTACAAATTCTTAATTATGATTTCTGAAATACTTTCATAAATGTTTGAATTTCAACATATATGAATATCGTTTAAGTAAATCGTTTTAATTTTCTTGTAATAATTGATTTATTTAAACCAAAATATTAAAAAAAATTCATAACAACAGCATTCTGGTCAAATTAAAATAAAAGCTTACTACGATTCGTTTGGTCATTTAAGTCAATACACATTACATAGATGGCAGTGATGGCCGTAAAAATTTGGAAAAATCGTACCAAAAATTACCAGCTGGGGAAATTTTTAGCTCAAAAATTGTAGGAAAAGCAAAACAAATTCACAAAATATAGGAACGTGTGATAATTTTGCGATTAAATAATTTTTTTTCGTATTTTTCTGTGACCATTTTAGACATCTGACGTACACTAGTAAAACTAAAGATAAATTTAGCAAGTATTATTTTAATTTGTCAGAGCCAACTTTGATGTATTTTTCAAAATGAAAGTTCGAAAAATATATTTTAGAAATAATTTAATTTTAATATTTCTGCTATTAATATTTACTTAATACCAATATGGCCTTCTTGTATACTGTTCTTAAAGATATGTAGAAAACTTTTATATAAAGATTTTATAATATTTTTGCTTTTTTCATTGAAAAACTTGAAGCTAAAAAACGCCATTTTTACTATGGATTCCTATGGAAATCAGTGAAAAGTTATACCACTAAAAAAGCTTCTAAAAATACGTCATTAAGATTATGGCTCTATACTCTAGAAGGCTCTGCTATTATTCCGCATTCCAACAACATTTAAAAAAACCTTATATTCCATGTATGACAAATCGTAGCAAAAGCCAAACTTTCATTTCATTTTTGATTCGGCCATATTTATTAAGAACGGCGTGATAAAAAACATTCTTATGTTTAAACAAAATTATTTTATTGGTTAGGGCTCTTTATTTTTGCATATATAAGCTTGAGCTTTCACGCACAGCCTAGACAATTTTTCGAAAAAAAAATTTCACGATTTCTTGTAAGAAGGTTCTACAATTGAATAAAAATTAAATGAGTTTGAGACAAACAACTTATACATCATACGAGTTGCCAATATAAGCATAATTTTCCACAATATTAATCGAATTTGTACTTGATTTAATCTGTAACATTTCCAAAATCGATTTTTTCCTAAATTTGCCGTGTAAGTGCGCTAATATTTGAATTTAGATCTTTGTTGGTCTCATCTCTGTGTTAATAAATTCATTTTTCCAAAAATTGTTTTATCTGTTCAGTATATGTAGCGTTGCAACTATAACGGACTTGGTAAACCACATGTGATTGCATTTTAAAGGTACCTTGTCTTTAATTTTGTAAAAAATAGTTCCATTTAGACTTGTGGCTGACATCCCTCAATTTTGAAATTATATTTCTGGAACAGACGTATATTTTTTCATAAAGGTTTTTTATATAGAATGGCCAAAAAGTTTGTGATTTCATTTTCTGGTTTAGATATATATTTCTATGAGAGTTTCTTGTTTTTCAAATTACGTTTTTTATAAATTTTTCGGGATATTAGCTAAGCATTAATGTATGTTTTAGAATTCTTAAATTTTGTTTGTGGAATTTAGTATCGCGGAAAGCTTTATATTTTTTTTGGCTGAAAATTTGTATAGTGTTAATTTTTGAAGTGATGGGGAGCCAATAATGAAAACTTATATATCTGCCTGACCAGGTATCTTTATGATACCAATCACAAGAAATTTTGCCATTTGGCTCGTGAATTAACAAAATGTCCAAAAAAGCAAACTTGTATGGGTATCGCAGTAATTATGTTGTCCACATATCTAAAGTAGAATAAAGGTTGAAAGTCCCAAGAGTTTAACACTGAATTTTCTAAATTTTCCATTACTAAATTTGCTAATATGGGACTTATGGGAGAGAGAACCCATAGGGGAGCCAAAAGTTTGTTTATAAATTTTGTTGTCAAAAGAAAATTTTGAATTGTTCAAAACAATGTGTAAAGCATTAAAAAATTGAATTATTGTTAATTTAGATTTAGAATTTTTCTTTATATTTTTCCAATTTTGAAATTTGAATATCAACGTTTGTAAACAAAAATTTAACATGCAAAGAAATTAGCACTATAAATTTTGTTTTTGAAATCTTCAGAATTTAGCAGAGTTTAAAATGGGATTTCATTTTGCTCTTCGCTCTTCATTTTTGTTCAAGAGCGCTAATAAAAACTATTAAAAAGCTCTTTATAAAGAGCGATATTGTAAAAAAAAAAATATCGCTCTGAAGAACTGGAGCATAATTTTTATTATAAGGCTCTTGCTCTTCCACTATTGCATTTGTGTTATCATATTTTCGCTCTTTGTCATTGCGCTATATTGAGAAAATAAATACGCTCTGCTCTGATGAATAAAAACGTCATTATTATATTGCTCTTGCTCTTATTATTACAGCAAACGGTTACATTCAAAACCTTCTAAATTTCTTTAGAAAGCCAGATTGTTTAATTAGCGAACAGAAGCACGGGCATTGGAAATGGGATTCTAAAATGATTTTTGGGTGAAGTTCTGGAATATGGCCAACTAGGATGGAACTTCGCTATTCATTAACTAATGTTAATGAAATTTGACACGCGCGATTTAAATGGGATTCTAAATTGAGTTTTAGGTGAAGTTCTGGGATATGGCTAATTAGGATGGAACTTGCCTATTTTTTAACAGATTGTGATGCAATTCGACATATACGTTCGAAATGGGATTTTAAAATGATTTTTAGATGAAGTTCTGGAATATGACAAATTAGGATGGAACTTGGCTATTCCTCAACCAATTGTGAGATTCTAAAACGAGTTTTAGATAAAGTTCTGGAATGTAAGCAATTTGAATGGAACTTGGCTACTTCTTAACTGATTTCATTGAAATTTGCCACGAGCGATGGAAATGGGATTCTAAAATGATTTTTAGGTTAAGTTCTGGAATATGGCCAACTAGGACGGAACTTGGCTATTCCTTAACCGATTTTAGTGACATTTGACTCGCGCGATGGAAATCTGATTCTAAATTGATTTTTGGATCAAGTTCTGGAATATGGCCAATTATGGTGGAACTTGGCTATTTCTTAACCGATTTGAGTGAAATTTGACATGTGCGTTGGAAATGGGATTCTAAAATGATTTATAGATAAAGTTCTGGAATATGGCAAACTAGGATGGAACTTGGTTATTCTTTAACCGATTTGAGTGAAATTTGACATGTGTGTTGGAAATGGGATTCTAAAATGATTTTTAGATGAAGTTCTGGAATATGGCCAATGGGGATGGAACTTGGCTATTCCTTAACCGATTTTAGTGAAATTTAAAATGCGCAATGGAAATGGGATTCTAAAATGATTTTCGGATGAAGTTCTGGAATATGGCCAATTATGGCGGAACTTAGCTATTTCTCAACCGATTTGAGTGAAATTTGACATGTGTGTTGGAAATGGGATTCTAAAATGATTTATAGATAAAGTTCTGGAATATGGCCAACTAGGATGGAACTTGGCTATTCTTTAACCGATTTGAGTGAAATTTGAAAAGTGCGTTGGAAATGGGATTCTAAAATGATTTTTAGGTGAAGTTCTGGAATATGAACAATTGGAATGGAACTTGGCTATTCCTTAACCGATTTTAGTGAAATTTAAAATGCGCAATGACACATGGGATTCTAAAATGATTTTCAGATGAGGTTCTGGAATATGGCCAATTATGGCGGAACTTGGCTATTTCTTAACCGATTTGAGTGAAATTTGACATGTGTGTTGGAAATGGGATTCTAAAATGATTTATGGATAAAGTTCTGGAATATGGTCAACTAGGATGGAACTTGGCTATTCTTTAACCGATTTGAGTAAAATTTGACATGTGCGTTGGAAATGGGATTCTAAAATGATTTATGGATAAAGTTCTGGAATATGGCCAATGGGGATAGAACTTGGCTATTCCTTAACCGATTTTAGTGAAATTCAAAATGCGCAATGGAAATGGGATTCTAAAATGATTTTCGAATGAAATTCTGGAATATGGCCGATTACGGTGGAACTTGGCTATTTTTTAACCGGTTTGAGTGAAATTTGACATGTGCGTTGGAAATGGGATTCTCAAATGATTTATGGATAAAGTTCTGGAATATGGCCAACTAGGATGGAACTTGGCCATTCTTGAACCGATTTGAGTGAAATTTGACAAGTGCGTTGGAAATGGGATTATAAAATGATTTTTAGAGGAAGTTCTGGAATATGGACAATTGGAATGGAACTTGGCTATTCCTTAACCGATTTTAGTGAAATTTAAAATGCGCAATGGACATGGGATTCTAAAATGATTTTTACATGAAGTTCTGGAATATGGCCAATTATGGTGGAACTTGGCTATTTCTTAACCGGTTTGAGTGAAATTTGACATGTGCGTTGGAAATGGGATTCTAAAATGATTTATGGATAAAGTTCTGGAATATGGACAACTAGGAAGGAACTTGGCTATTATTTAACCGATTTGATTGTGAAATTTGACACGCGCGATGGAAATGGGATTCTACAATGATTTTTAGATGAATATGGCCAACTAGGATGGAACTTGGCTATTTCTTAACCGATTGTGATGCTATTCGACATGTGCGTTTGAAATGGGATGAATGAAGTTCTGGATTTTAGAGAAATTTGACATGCGCAATGGGAACGGGATTCTACAATGATTTTTAGAGTTCTGGAATATGGTCAACTTCCTTAACCGATTGTGATACAATGTAACATGTGCGTTGGAAGTAAGATTCTAAAATGATTTTTAGATGAAGTTCTGAAATAAGGCCAACTAGGATTAATCTTGGCTATTCCTTAACCGATTCTGATGAAATTTAACATGTGCGATCAAAATGGAATTCTAAAATGATTTTTAGATGGGTTTCTGAAATATGAATCATATAGATGGAACTTAGCTATTCCTAAACCGATTGTGATGCAATTCAATATATGCGTTGGAAGTGGGATTCTAAAATAGGTTTTAGATAAAGTTATGGAATATGGCCAACGGCAGATAAACCTCGACAGCTGCATGGATTACGGAAACTGGATATATTTGAATATATCAATATGAGTTACATAAAATAATGATTATTATAGATTACTTATATTGACATGTTTATACATCTGCCGGAAAATTTAGTCGCGATCAAAAGAAAATAAGAAAAAATGGGTGACAGCACGCTAATGTTAGTGTAGGACCCCGGAATTAGAAAAATCATTTTAGAATCCTATTTCCAACGAACATGTCAAATTGCATCAGAATAGGCTAAGAAATAGCCAAGTTCCAACCTAATTGGCCGTATATGCCTTGTTACAGAACTTTATCTAAAAATCATTGTAGAATCCCGTTTTCATCATACATGACAAATTTTCACTAAAACCTGTTAAGAAAAAGCCAATTCCAACACAATTTGCCATATTCCAGAACTTTATCCAAAAATCATTTTACAATCCAATTTCCAACACACATGTCAAATTTCACTCAAATCGGTTAAGAAATAGCCAAGTTCCACCATAATTGGCCATATTCCACAACTTCATCCATAAATTATTTTAGAATCCCATTTCCATTGCGAATTTTAAATTTCACTAAAATCGGTTAGAGAATAGTAAAGTTCCATTCCCATTGGCCATATTCCAGAACTTTACCTACAAATAATTTTAGAATCCCATTTCCAACGCAAATGTCAAATTTCACTCAAATCGGTTTAATAATAGCCAAGTTCCATACTAGTTGGTTATATTCCAGAACTTTATCCATAAATCAATTTAGAATCCCATTTCCAACGAACTTATAAAATTTCACTCAAATCGGTTAAGAAATAGCCAAGTTTTACCATAATTGGCCATATTCCAGAACTTCATCTGAAAATCATTTCAGAATCCCATTTCCAACGCACATGTCAAATTTCACTCAAATCGGTTAAGGAATAGCCAAGTTCCACCATAATTGGCCATATTCCAGAACTTCATCCGAAAATCATTTTAGAATCCCATTTCCATTTCGTATTTTAAATTTCACTAAAATCGGTTAAGGAATAGCCAAGTTCTATCCCCATTGGCCATATTCCAGAACTTCATCTAAAAATCATTTTAGAATCCCATTTCCAACACACATGTCAAATTTCACTCAAATCGGTTAAGGAACAGCCAAGTTCCACCATAATTGGCCATATTCCAGAACTTCATCCGAAAATCATTTCAGAATCCCATTTCCATTGCGTATTTTAAATTTCACTAAAATCGGTTGAGGAATAGCCAAGTTCTATCCCCATTAGCCATATTCCAGAACTTCATCTAAAAATCATTTTAGAATCCCATTTCCAACACACATGTCAAATTTCACTCAAATCGGTTAAGGAATAGCCAAGTTCCATCATAATTGGCCATATTCCAGAACTTCATCCGAAAATCATTTTAGAATCCCATTTCTATTGCGCATTTTAAATTTTACTTAAATCGGTTAAATAATAGCCAAGTTCTATCCCCATTGGCCATATTCCAGAACTTCATCTAAAAATCATTTTAGAATCCCATTTCCAACGCACATGTCAAACTTCACTCAAATCGGTTAAAGAATAGCCAAGTTCCATCCTAGTTGGCCATATTCCAGAACTTTATCCATAAATCATTTTAGAATCCCATTTCCAACGCACATGTCAAATTTCACTCAAATCGGTTAAGAAATAGCCAAGTTCCACCATAATTGGCCATATTCCAGAACTTCATGTAAAAATCATTTTACAATCCCATTTCCAACGCACATGTCAAATTTCACTCAAATTGGTTACAGAATAGCCAAGTTCCATCCCCATTGGCCATATTCCAGAACTTCACCTAAAAATCATTTTACAATCCCAGTTCTATCGCACATGTCAAATTTCACTAAAATCGGTTAAGGAATATCCAAGTTCCATCCCCATTGGCCATATTCCAGAACTTCATCTAATAATCATTGTAGAATCCCGTTTTCATTACACATGTCAAATTTCTCTAAAATCGGTTAAGGAACAGCCAAGTTCCGTCACAATTGGCAATATTCCAGAAATTTATCTAAATATCGTTTATCAAACTTTCTTTATTTATTGATATTTAAAGAGCAATTCCTGTGTTACAAAAAATTTTGCTCCTTAATGTATTTTCTACAATGGCTCTGTAGAATGGGTTGGGAGCGATATTTTTAGCTTTTACGCTCTCTGTTTTAAGAGCAAAATTAAAAATAAAAATTTAAATTACTTTGAAAGAGCGAAATAATTTTTTTTTTGTGTTTATCATTAGAGGGTAAGAGCGTAAAAGCAAACTGAAAAAAAATTTTATTGGGAGCAAGAGCGAAAATTTTTATAAAGAGCTCTTAAAGAGCGATAAATTTAAACTCTGGAATTTAGAATAAATGAAATTGTTTTCCTAATCTTGGTTTAATAATATTGCCTAAAAATGATGAGTATGTCGGGCTATTTATCGAACTTATAATTGGTCTGTATGGTACATTCTGCTTATGAATTTTTGGTAAACGTTGTAAGTTTTTTCTTTGTCACCAAATATATTAGATATTGTCAAATTCCTTCCATTTTTTACTACTGAGCTAATTTTTGTCTGTATCGGCGTAGAATTGTCTTTAAAAATGTGTACGTACGTCGAGGTGTTGAGGAGTAAGTCATACATTGTTTTCAGTGTAGTTCGTCCATAATGTCAAAACCGTTACGTTTCCTTTGTCTGCTTTTGTCACTAAAATGTCCGGATTGACTCTCAAAAACATCCTGGTTAGTTCACGTATGTCATAACTCTTTTTTCTTTTTGTGTCAAATTTTGAATGTTTGTGCTGTTTTTGTAATTTGTCAAAATATTTATAAAATTGTTTCTAATGTGAATACGATCGTTGTCTTCTAAATTAAAAATGGCACTTTCAACGTCTGAAATAATTTTGGAAAAAGGCACCGCAGTACCAATAGTAGGAGGGCAAAATGTATTTCCTAAACTTAATATGAATTTAATTTCATTTAAATTGTCTCGCATAATTTTATTAAATTTTATTGTTTGTCACACCTTAATTTTATCAAAATGGTAATTGAAAGTTAAAACTGCTCTGCGATGAAATTCTTCATATATATATTGCTGGGTAGACCATCTTGAAGAGCACGGTTAAGTGACATCAGATTCGTTTTTGTGAATCGAATGTCTTTTATTGTAGCTGCAATTTCTTCGTTGATAACTCCGAAAACAAATTTATTTTCCAACCACTGTTATAAAATTAACACAATACAAATTTTAACCCAAAAATTTATAATAGGGAAATAGTTTAAAATAGATCAAACTAATAAGAATATGCTAAAGAACTTTAAATATTTGTTTGATTTAAAAAACTTTAAATTCTAACTAATTCTAGAAATTCTACTAATTTCTCTAAATTTTTGCCAAAAACACAAACTTGTTTTAGTTTAGATGGAAAATTTCCAGAACTGAAACTAACATTTACAATACAGAAAAAAACATCAAAGATATAAATCGCAATTTGTTTAACCAATTGCTAACCTTATCATCGCGGGTGGAATTCGTCGATTTTAGTGATGAGTTAATTCCTAAGATTTCTAGCGGAAAAGTTTCATTACGATTAAAAGATTTAGGTTCCGAAAAGTTAGCATTAGTGAAAAGATTATTATTATGCAGATTTCTATTGGAACTGGTAGTTTGTAAATCTTGGACCACACTTACAAAATATTGATTATCAATTACATTTCGTTTGCTTTCCTTTCCTAATGGATCATCAAGTAATATCCAGTTTTTTTTTATAACACCATTTAAGTTGTTAAAATTAAATTGATAGGATTCAGCACAGGTTGGTCCCTGCACACATTTTAGAGGAAAACAATTCTATATAAATTATTTTTTTAATTGAATGCAACCAAGGCTCCTGTAAAATAATTTCCTGAATGAAACCAAATTAAAATCTCGATATATTAGAGAAAATCTTAAAAGTCGAATTTCTATTCCAGCTACCAAAGAAGACGCTACATATATAATTTAAGAAAGCGTCTGGAATATTTGTGATTACATACTTTAAACCAAAAAATGCTACCTGCGTTAAAATTTGTTAAACTAATTTAGTCAATTGGTTGAGGAGTATTTTCTGTTTATTCAAGGTAAATAAATGTGTCACTTTTCTTTGTAATTTCATAATAAAAAGCCTTACTACTTGGATTAGACAACCTACAAAAGACAGTTTGGAACCTTATTGCAGAAAATCTGAATTCCGTTGGACCCTTTACACTTCACGGATAAAAGAACTATTGGTGGATCTGCTGGACCAAACACTAATTTTTCATATAAAGTTCGAGAAATTTTTAATTGCAAAAAAATTAAAATCGCGAACTAAAAGTATCCTCGTCTAATCTTTATGCCATAAAAATTTGGTGAAAACGCCAAAATATTTTGTAAACCTTGCAAAATGAAAGCAAGCAATTTATATTGAGTTTTTGCTAAAATTAGCGCTTACTTCAATTTTAACTGACTTGCTTCACTTGCTTACTTGTTGCTTAAGATCAAAGTTATTCGGATTTCTTATTAATTTCTGTGACTATTTATTTTTAAGCGTAATTTTACTAAATCAGTACAACAATTATAAGCATTCGAAACATAACTTTGAGAATAAACCAACAGTTAAGTTTCATTGTCTAGATCACTTTTTAGTTTTGTAAAATTTATCTTATAAAGTGTTTATTTAATTACTGGTGTTGAATTTATTTAACTTGAGATAGGTGAAATACTAAGAGATGTTATGCAAAGATCTTTGACGTTTGCTTGGTAAACAAAATTGGATACATAACATCTAAAAACGCAACGATCTAAATAAGTAGAAAAGTAGTTTAGTGGATTATTGAGAATATTTATATTCAGGTCGCCAAAAGCTAACAAATTTCTAGATTTATTTGCTGTCAACACATTACTTAATTCTTCTACAAAAACGGAAAGACTCAAAGATTGAAACTTGTCAACATATAGAATTGAGAACAAATCACGATTAAATTTAATATTAATCTGAATAATGTCAGCGCTACTATTAACAGGATCATATTTAATCGCCGCATTTATGTATACAACAACTCCACCAGGAGAATGCAGCAGCAAATATGATTTGCAGTAGCCTCTCAAGCACACTAACATTTGCTAAACATAACATAAAATTTGTACGTAAGCTACGGATATTTTGATGAATAGTTAAAGCGTTGAATAGTTTTAAGGGGAAGTTCTAGTGGTTTTCTGAAAGAGGTGGAATAACGTTTGGTAGTGACCAAATCAAATTCGTGTACTATAATTTCCGACGGCCTAACAGAGGGACCGGCAATATTATCAAGCATATTTTCATTTATACGATGGTGGTCGAAAATAGTTATCGAATTGCATAGTTAGGCCTCAGTATATTGTTTTAATTATTGCTGTCACAATGAAGGTAACTTGTTTTGAAAAATATTTGTTAAAATTAAACAATTAACTATTTTTCACTAATTATATAAACAGAAATAACAGAAACGCATGGTTAATGTTAAGTCAAAAAATTAAGCGTTCGGTTATTGCATTCGATGTTGAAAGGCCGAAAAGGTCGGAAGGCCGAATGTCGAAAGGCCGAATGCCGTTTGGCCGAATGTGTCGAAAGGCCGAATGTATAATGGCCGATTGGGTTGAAAGGCCGAAAGTATTGAAAGGCCGAATGTCTAAAGGCCGAATGGGTCGAAAGTCCGAATGTCGGAAGGCAGAATGGGTCGAACAGCCGAACGTGTGGAAAGGCAATTGGGTTTAAAGGACGAAATTTCATTAAATTTGCCCGCACTTAATTGATCGAAATCAATATTTAAAACTATTGAATTTATTTCTTAATGTAAAATGATTTAAAAAAATTGATAATTATGTGTTAATAAATCCTGTATATGTAGCATATTAGTGATCAAATTTTGTCGAAAAAAAGTTCATTTATTTATCTTTTTTTATTGTAATTAATTAATTTTTAATTATATAACAAAAAAAAACTTAAGCAGATTTTAATATTTAGGGCGATTTACTATTAAACACTTTTATAGAAAAATTTTGATAAAAATATAAATTTTGGTTTTCATAAAAATATAAATTTTGAAAATCAATTTCAACACAAACGGCCTTTTTTGACCTATTCGGCCTTTCGACACATTCGGCCTTTCGAAATTTGGCTTTTCGATATTCGGCCTTTCGACCCTTTCGGCTTTTCGACATTCGCATTTTCGACACATTCGGCCTTTCGACATTCGGCCTTTCGGCCCTGTTCCGTTTATGGAACACCAATAAGTCAAACCAATCGAAATTAATTAGACTAAAAATGGAATTTACTGTATTACAATATAATAATTTTAATAAAATACCTAAGGCTATTTTTATGTTTAAATTTCGTTTCAAAGAACCCCAATTCGAAACTTAGAATAAAATCCTCTCATTTACACTAAAACAAGATTCTAAGTGACCACTTACAACTTTTTTAAATTATTCTAACAGAGTTTAAATTTACAAAAAGTTAGTGCAAAAGTATTTTTGCCACTTTCTAACTTAATTCGCAAAATTTCGAAAATTACAATAGTTTTTAGAAAATTGATAATTCAATAAAAAAGATAAATTGATTTGAAATTTTATTTACCTATTTCTCAAAATGACAATGACTGAAGATAGAAGTCTTTTACTCTAATGTCACGATATGTTGAAATTCAAACATTTATGAAAATATTTCATTTAAAATTTTATCTTAGGAAAAAAGTGATTTCCCATATGTTTTGTGTGTTTTTTCCTCGTATCTAATTTCTTTATAAAGGCTTCGTTTCTAAGACCAGAACCATCTTCACGTAATTAGAGATAGGTTGTTTCGCTATTTTCAGAGGATTGAACCACGGGAAGCCAAACAAATCTACCGAAATTTTAATTTTTATACCCTAAAACAAACTTTTCATTTCATGTTCGATTGGTAGGTGCTAAATTTTTGAGAAGTATGATATTTTTGCAACCCCGTATATAATGTATAATGTTGTTTAGATAATTTTAAATTTTTGACTTCCAGAGTCTACATTTTTATTTTGCACATTTTACATAAAATGCAAATTATAAACACTTCTGTATTTTGAATATGCTGCTTCCCGGTTGTACGTCCGATCATTGATCAACCTTGGCGATCGCTCTTTTCATCTCATTGTAAATATCACTTTACACAAAATTTCTTGAAAAAAAAAATGAAAATAATGCGAACGTTGTAATTTAGTCCTAGTACCCAGTTGTCGTATGCGTGAGTGGTCGAGGAATTTTGTTTGGGATGGCACGTTAAAATTATAAAACAGAAGCATACAGTATAAGAAACGAAAGCTTCGGATTTTTAAATGTGCTTTTTTGTATATATATATAGCGTTCGGATTATTTTCGTTCTTTTTTTACGAAATACGGTTTAAGCACGGGCAGGATTTACAAGTGTAAAGATTTTAGTTTTAATTTTTGAAAAATTTTAACGTTTTTTTATCGATTTTGAAGACGTTCTTCGGACCCAATGGAAGATTTTTTGATGTTTCATCCGAAAATGAAAAAAAAAAAAAAAAAAAAAAAAATAGAAACTGCTTTTTGAACCGATTAATTTGTCTTTTATTATAAATAAATACTTTATTATTATAACCTTCCAATATTGGAGTAGAATTTCCATCGGAAATAAGCGACACTTAGTGTCATTTTATTATAAATTGCTTTATGTCAAGTTACAAATAGTTGTAAGCATTTATTGTTATTGTTTTGTTTGTAGAAAATAAATATATAAAGTGCAATTATTTGACGAATATATTAAAATCAACTTAACTACCAAAATTGCAGTTTCAAATTCTCCATCTAATTAAACCCTACCAGCGGTAATTTATTTAGATAATAACGTTAATCAAGCAAACGCTTACTCTTTCAAACTAAGCATAATATTTGTTTGATTAACAATGGTCCTACGAGCCATTAAAAACAACTGGCACCAACCAAATACGCCAAGCAACAATCGGCAGGATATCAACCAAGACGCCAAGCAACAACAACCGGCGGATAAGCAAGAAACTGCACCGCGAAACAAAAATTCGTTGTTCCACTAACTAGCCGCAACTTAGTCAACTATGACTATAGACATGGAATAGCTATTGCGGAAACAATAACAAAAGGCAGAAGGTACGGAAAACAAAAACATATCTGTAAAAAAATCGAGGCTTTGAAGAAGTTATACAACGAGTACGTTGATGAGGACAATTTAATAAGGGAATTTCAATCACCACTGAATTCAACAAATCAGTATTATAAGGATAGGCAAAAGGTGGCAAAAAATTTCACAGAAACTGTTAATGATATGCGACAACGGCTAAACGATCTGGGGCTGCCATCCACTTCACTTCCAACAACAAACAAGGTACAACAAACAATTTCAAAGAACTCAGCAATACCCCATTTTTTGAAGTTAACAAAATGAGACAGAGGTATCAACAATGAATTCAGGCACAGTAAATTACCCGAGGCGCCACAGGTTTAATTCAGCCAATCGCTGAAGTTCAAACAACAATTATAACAACAAGACATCCGAATTAGAGGATTATGTCGCGAAATCAGATTAACTGACAATATACTGGAAAGTCACAACTGATCCAGACCAGCTTTGAAACTTAAATTAAAAAACATGGAGAGGAGGTTGTAACAAATCATGGACCTTCATGAGAAAATATGGATGAAAACTTCCAAAGAAAAGAAGGATACTTCAAAATACTTCGTAGGCCAACATTACGAAAATTTAAGCAACGCATACGAATAGATTGCGATACAAGGAACAACATTATTAGAAGAAGAACAAGTATGCCAACCAAAACCATTGGATATTCGTCTACCACCTGTAATTATCCCACATTTTCATGGGGATTACATGAAGTGTGTAGGTTTCTCAGATACATTCAAATGATTTTTTCATGGCATCAGTCAGCTAGCGTCTTGAACTATCTAAAATGTGACGTAGAGGCGCCGGCTGGGAAATTATTGAGCCATTTAGAACCCACCGGAGACAACTATGATGCAGCTTGGTAGATTTTAGAAAACCGTTTCAACAACAGAAGATGGCTCGTATCTAATCTGCTCAACGCTTTATTGAATCAATCTAATAGTAACATGGAATCCGCAGCTGCAATCAAATCCTTACATGATAAAATAACCGAGTGTCTATACGCCAAGAAGTCATCATCTCAACTTATAGTTAAAAAAAATTGGGTAATGAGTCACGACAATTTTACGAAAGCTCTCAAGAGAATCTAAGACAATTTCAAGAAACAAGCCCATTTTTCAAATTTCTAGAGAATCGTTTCCGATCTTTGGAAGCAATCGGTAGGAACAAATCAATACCAACTCAACAATTAAAGTTCCAACTAGAACCGCTGAAACGCGCGTTTATTTTAGCTACTATACAACCAGTTGATATTTGCGTATGCTTTCAGAAAAATCACAAAACTGAATCTTGTCCACGTTTCAAAAATCTGAGTATTTCCGAAAGAAATCAGATGGTCATGCCGCACAAATTGTGCCTCAGCCACAACCACACGACACTAATATGAAAAAGCAATAGAACAACTAGGCTTGCCAAGGACAAGTTTTAATTGAAGTTTCCGGAGTTTCAACAAAACACGACGTTCACATCAACAAATAGGAATTGACATAAGCCCAAGATTTCCATCGATCTTCAAAATTCAAGCCAATGCTTTAGTTCTGAAGACTATTACTAAACCACTTCCAGACCAAAAATTATTTGATGTAGCCGACCCTACTTTCGATACTCCTGGACCTATTGATCTTTAGATAGGCGCCGACATATATGGTGAAATGATATTAGAAGGCGTAAAAACGGATCCACTTCATAAGTGCATAGCGAAAAGAACAGAGCTAGGATGGCTCATTTCTGGTCGTCTAAATCAAAACAGCAGAATCCCAATCACTCTATGAAACAGCCACATCACATTAGCGTACAAGCAATTAAAATGCTTTCGGGAATCCGAAGAACTGCACCCTACACGAAGCCTGACTTCTGAAGAGATCGGTTAAAAAATGGACGAACAAACTAATAGAGGTGGGAATAGTAGAATCTAAAGCAAAAGCAGAAGCTAGATTGATTCAGATAGAAAAAAGATTCAAGAAAGATGAAGACTTCCAGAATCAATATCACAAATTCATGAACGAATATATCGAACTGAACCTTATATAACTGATTAAAGATGACTGTATTAACAGATGCTTCCCGTATTTACTACATGGCGCTTTGTTTTGTCATTAAAGAAGATAGCCCAACTACAAGAATGTGGGTTGTTTGATGCTTCATGCAAAACAACAACAGGCATATCACCAAATGAAATGATGCACTTAGATCCAACCTTACAAGATAACTTAGAAGCAATATTGATCAGATGGCAAAACATAAGATTTTCAACGAATTCTCTAGCGATTTGACACAAATAACCCAATGAGCAGTTATAGATCAAAAACTGTCACCTGTGGAACAGCTCCTGCAACTTATTTGGCTACAAAAACATTACAACAATTAGCTAGTGATAAAGCGTCAAGATATTTAATTGGATTAACAATGGATCATCTTCTATCTGGAGCTAACACAATATTCGAAGCAGTAGCTGCTCAAAAGGAATTACTAAACTAGAAATTACTAACTTCCCGAAAACGTGAGAGAAACTGAACTTCACACAATAGAATTTAATGACACAGTAAAAACACTTGGACTCCTCTGGAACTCTAAAACAAACACCTTCTAATTTATGGTCTCCCTGCCAGAGGGTAAAACAACAATATCATAACGAACAATCTTATAAGAGGCATCCAAGATTTTCAACCCGCTTGGTTGGTTAGCACCAGCGGTTATCCAGGCGAAAATTCTTCTTTAAGATTTATGGGCTTCTGGTGTGGGATGGTATAAATAACTCCAGAACAGATGGTTAAACTACAAAAAGGAATTACCGCAGTGAGAGGAAATTAGGATACACCGTTTGATAAATTACACAAGCGGCAACAAAATTGAATCACAAATGGTTTCTGTCATACCTTTAATCAAGCATATGCTGCAGTGATATCACAACTTATCAAAATTGCCCATCAGTGAAGTTCATTTAAAAACACTACATGACGGTAATGAAGCAACGTTATCACACTGGGAGAGCAGTATTGGACAATAAATGGCAAGAACTTAATTCGTCAAGCTAAACATAAGTGTATAACTTGTACCAGAGCAAAGAAAATGGCATAGCATCAGCTAATGGATATATTACCAAAAGAAAGCGTAACTCCAGCACCACCGTTCACGAATAGCGAAGAAGACTATTCAGGTCCAATCAGCATTAAATTGCAAGCAATTTATCAATCCACCTCCAACTTGTAAGTGACCTATCAACAAATGGTTTTTTAGACAACATAACGATGGTTCATATCAAAAAGAGGAGTCTGTCTAAAAATATTCAGTGATTGCGGCACAAATTTCGTTGGAGTAGACAAACAACTACAAAGGCAGCCGAAGCAACAAAATGCGGTAATTACGGGTAAAACAGCACAGATGGGAACTAAGTGGCATTTTTTGAGGAGTCCAGTCAACGATACAACACCTGTGCAAAGTGATTCGTACTCATACACTAGCTTTTATACGGATTATCTCTCACGACTACAAAGAAGGGCAAAATGGTTGTAAGAACAACCCACCTCCAGTTGGAAGAACTAGTGATCCTGACGCCAGTAATTGGGACTACCGATTTGGAAAGGGAACTAGAGATGATAATTGAAAATGAAATGATTTGATTCAAATCAAAAATGTTTAAATTTAATCAAAATGAAGTTTAGAACAAAATACCGCTAATTACTTTAAATTTCAAAAATTCAAAGTGTTGTCCCTTCACACATGGTTGATTTTTTAATGGAAAAATAATTGTTTGACGGGATGCAAAAAGGAGTTAGGTTTTCATGGTTTGGCGAGAGGGGAATTTGTTTAACGCATCTATATTACCGCTGGTTGGTGTGCATAAATCATGTCCTTAATTTGACTAGCTTATGAGCTGCCATATAGAATCCATATTTTCTTAAAACTCGAAACAGTAATAAATGCAATTTTATGCGGTATTGCAACACCCAAATGTGTACCTCACATACAAACACCGTACCGTACATATAAACAATCCGGATATGAATTTACGAAATCGACCATTAAAAAAAAAAACTTTTTTGCAATTATCAATGGATAAACAAATTTTGCCTCCGCGCGATCACTTAAATCACATTCCATCGATCGATGCTCAAACAGCTAAAAATTTATTCAATTATTTACAGAATTTCCTTGGCTTTTTATTTTTTATTTTTTTGTTGCTGTTGCTGTATTGTATTCGCCATTCGCCAAATCAAAAAGTATTTACAATACAATACAGTTTTTTTTTTGTATATTCGCGTCTTTTATATTGATTTATTTGTTCTTGATCGATATACGATCATGATAAAATTTATGTTTTGTGTTGCGCGCGGATTTTTCATGAGATACATAATTTTAAGTAAATAACTAAAAAAAAATGCTTTGATTGGTACGCGAAGTGGAAAGAATTTTAATTACAAAAAAATAAAAAAAAAAACGTGTAACTTAATAAAAGAACAAATAAATAATATTTAAGAATCCTAAATGTGTGTTCACTTTTTTTTTAGTACATGATCATTTAACGACCTGATCGTCATTTTCAAACAGATTCGTAATATGAGATAAAATTGATTGATTTTCTTGTAAATTTGGATTTTTTTTTTGTTTTTGGGAAAATTATTTTTATTGATCAATTAATGTATGTACGTATTTGGATGGAAACACTTTGGTCGATCGAGTATTTTTTTTTTCTATAGTTAACATGATCAAAATATATTCAAGGTATAAATCGTTTCAAATTTATCGAAATGCAAATAAATAAAATACATGATCGTAATCTAAAAAGCTAAACGATATGATCGCGAATCAACATCAAATGAAAATTTAAATTTTTCTTTCAATTTAACATGCTACAAGTACACACAGTGACAAGATAATATGTACATTGATTTGATGTATAGTAGCCACTTGTTGACTGGCAACAAAAGTGCATTGTGCAATCAAATTGGATATTTGCATTTAAACAACAACAAAAATATAAAAATAAAAATAAAATATAAAACGATCATCAGATTTGATTATTGTTGTTGTTGTTATTGTAATTTATTTTTATTGTAAATTGTTTTCCATGTACAAAAAGGTTTAAGATTATGCTTCTTATCATGATTTATTGTTTTTTATATAGTCTCGATTCGGAAAATTTTTATACATACAAGATTATAATCAAAAAGGAAGGGAAAATGCAGTTTATTTATTTAATCCTTGACAATATTATACACTCTTATGGTAAAAGAAGCGATCGTTTTTATATACATCACTGTACAATAAAATTATACACGCAGTTCAATTTTTAAATTGGTGTTGCGCGCGATCAAATCGATTTTGATTGATCAAATTTATGTGATTTCGTCGATCAAAATATTTTCGTAAACAAAACCATAACCAAAAAGGAGGTTCACTGAAACTTTTCGGTTGTTTGTGTTTTATGGCTTTTAAAATGATAAAAGAGTGTGTTTACGTATTTATTGTACATTGTACATAAATTTTATATTGAATAAAGGGGCTGCTGTGAATTGATTGATGTTGAATTTATTTAAATTTATATAGTTTTTTTTTTTATAGTTATAGTTCCCGAAGAGAAAGAGATGAAAATCAATTAAAATGAAAAGATCAACAAATATAAATTTTATAATTTGTTACGGACTTACAGACATAATTTTATCATCGAATGTCGATTTTAATTCTATTTTATTATCCGAAACTATTTTTTTTTTATATTTAATGTTGTTTTTAATACGACGACGCTATATACAATACTACATACATACATGGTAGTCATGTAAAAGACTTAACAATAGAATTTCTAGTTTTTAAAATTTATTTCTTTAAGTCGAATATGTTACTTTGGAATAAATAAAAAAAGGAGAATATTTGACGCCTTGAAAATTTGTTACGGATTTAACAAAAATATAAAGAAAAGTTACAAAATTATTTGGTTTCTGTGTTCTGTTTGGTTGTTTCTTGTTTTTCAAGAATTACAATCTCGCGTGTCTATAAATATACTATGTCGTTGTTCAGATGTTTCAATTAAGAGTCTTTTCTATACAAGATATTAAATAAAGAATTATTTGACTATCCGATGTTGTGAGGTAAGTAAAAATTAAGGTATCATATTGTGTAATGGAAAGTGGTTATTTTTATAGGGTACTAATAGAGTAAAATGTGGCAAATTACCTAATGCCTTTCGTCTTAAAATATTTAGAGCATATACTTTAATTGTAAGCTCCATTCTACAGGATAGATACAGTTTACACAATTTCGAAAATGTCGAATTTTCAGAGGATGTTGAATATTCCTAAAAGTTCTCAAATAACGAATTATCCGTAGGTTTTGTTAAAAAATTGTATAAGCATAAAATATGTATTTGTAAAAAGTGGTCTATTAGTTTTAAGTTTGATAATTAATTCAAACAAATTTGGGTTTTAACTTAACTTTGACGTTGAGCCTTTAGAAAATGATTTTACAAAGGGTGATGAAGTTTTGGCTAAAATTTAGAATATTGGTTTTCAAAGTTAATCATCAATCATGAAAAGCTTTTAGTTTTAAGAGGTTTTCAAACCAAACCATTAAACTCTAAAATTTGATATTATAAAAGAAGGTAGTAGTTTAGGATGAATTTAGAAAGTTTGTGTTCAATGAGGTTCAACCTTGCTAATTAAATTAATAACATTTGTGAGCTTTTTCATAATTTGTGGTTTTATGAACAAGTAAAGCTTTTACTTCACACAAAAATTTTCTTTCCATCCTTTTTTAATTAAAAACTTATTTCTTCCTATTATCCACTCTCCAGCCTCGCATTAATTAAAATTATCTGATTTCGAGTGTAGGATTTAAGAAATTGTGCTAATTTTAATCTATACACGTTTATAATTCTTATGCATTTTGAAGATGTTAAAAAACATACAAGTTCCAAAAACCGAATTTTCAAACGTCTGAAGAGCCTGCAGACTGTTAGTATCCGAAAAAAAATCTCAATTGATGCAGTGAAAGCTAGTTTCGTACCTAGTTTCGTTCGTAGTTCACCCTACAAAATGAGATAAAATTCGAAAATCTCGAATAATCCTAAAATTGTCGAAAGTCTTAAGAAATCTAGAATAAACCGATTAATGATCTCGATTAACCCAGAAAAATTCAAATAATCTCTGTGATATATGAATCTCGATTGATCTCGAACAATTTGAATAATACCGAAAAATCAGGGTATTAATGAATAATTTCGGAAAGCCTGTTGGAAAACCAATGGACATTTCTAAAAATTCCCGAAAATAAGTCACTGCTAAGCTCAACAAAACGATAAACAAAATTCAAATTAGATTGGGAGTTGGAACCCGCAAGTAGTAATGGATAATTTCGTAAGTATTGAACAATTATATTCTTCGAATAGGGTCTAAGTTTGTCGAATAACATACATTCGACTATCTCAAACATACTCGACTACTCTGTTTCGAAACACCGAATAAGCAAGTCAGTTTCGAACAACACGCATCTCATCTCCAGGCTAAATTCCAATAATCTCGATAAATTTTAAAATGTAATCAAAATATGAAATTCGAGACAAGGGGATATACAATGGGGAAGCGATGAGAATTTTCAAACTCAGGAGAATCTCACCGAGAACAAACAAAACAAATAAAAAACACAATCTGGTTGACCGGTAAATTCAATTTTAATTTACCGTTTACCGGTGATTAAAATGATCCGGTAAATGAGAAACTATAAGTCGAACGAAGTGGTTTGGCTCAAATAACCATTGATTCCTTTTCTAAACGCAAAGGCGCTTTTAATGAGAGAATTGGTTTTCTTTTATGATCATCACAATGATTTGCAGAGTCATTCTTTTTTAAATCAAAGCAAAAATTAATTTACAAATGGTTGAATTTGTTTTGTTGAGTTTGAAGTGTAAAATAGGTTAATGTGGAATGCAAAACGAATATATTATAAAGAAACCAATCCAACAATCACTAAAATCGTTACATTTCGATAATTAATAATTTCCATACAGTAATCCTTTCCCTTTGTTGAGGTTAGGTTACAGGTGAACGGAAATTTGCAGTGACATGTTGTAGCCTACCCTATCCAGAGTAATTTAAAAAAAATTGTTCAGATTTCTTAAAAATTGAATTGGTGGAAAATTTTTGTCCACTGTGTAGCGTAACGAGCAACGAGCACAGCCGCCATTTTTAGATTGTGGTACGCTTCGCGCCTACCAAATGTAGTATAGCTTACACTGCGATGTGATAGCCCGAGCTTTGGGGTGTTGTTTAAAAGATATGTTTGTGGAAAAAATGAAGATTTTGTCCAATTATCAGCAAAAGCAATCCAACACGCCGAAAACGTTTACAACAAATTTCCTCTGCAAAACGTACGGAATGTTTCGGAAAAGAGAACAAATCTGAGGCGGATTTTCCCATCGGATCTCAAACCAGTTCTCTATTCGCTGAATTTTCAATCAATTCTGCCTAATAATTCTCAGATTATTCACTCGAATACAAACATTACACTCATTAATCATAATCTTTCCATGAGCGAATACTGAGTGAATAATGCGTAATCATTGAGTGAAAGCATCATTCATTAGTGAGTTATGGCAGAAGATTGCTTGAATATAGAAAGTGAATAATGAGCAAACGACCAAATAATGACGAATAATCTGTGAAAAAGGAGTGAATAATAAGAGAATAATGGCTGGATAATAACCAAATAATGAGATAATATTGAATAAATGAGTGAAAAAATGAATACTTCTGAATCACTGTAGAATAATGAGCTTGAGAATAGTGACTGAATATGTGAATACTGAGAAATTAATATGTCGATAACAAGTGAATGATGAGTGAATTCATCAGAGAATAAAAATTAAAAATCATTGAATAATGTGTGAATAATGTGGTGTAATGGAAGAATAAAGAGTGAATTTATAATTCAGCGGTGAATAATACGTGATTAATGAGTGGAAAATTGCATGTAAGGAGAGCACTCAGTGAGTCACCATGATTAAGCGCCTCTCGTTTGAAAAATAAAGGCTATATAATAAAGGAACTCTTCGTAGAACCTTGCAGTCATGTCCTGAACACAGCCTATTCATTTTTTTTTCTTTCAAACATTTAAAACTTCGGAGTGGTCTAATTATTTTAAGCAAAGTATGGAAGGCGACTGAAAGCTTGTATGACCATTTAGGCTTTATTTCTTTTACTCTACATTTTTAAATTTACCGCTTTTTTTATATTATGATGTTTACCTCTAACATTGCCTCTTGGAAATAACCACCAATGGAATAACACTCCAAATCATAACTGAAATTGTTCCCTAACATTGCTAGGGAAATTTAGAATTTATTAAAACAAATTAAGCCCTAAAATTTACCATTATTTCGTTATATTTGGGAATCTTATATACTACCGGGTGACAATAAAATATGCAGACTGAAAACATTTCTAAAGAATTTGAATCAAATTATTTAAAATTTTATAGATCAATAACACGTTTATTTAACACAAAAATTAAACATTTTCAAAATAGCCTCCATGAACATCAACACACAACATTAAACGTTTACTAAAATTATTAGCATCAGTTCGAAGCACTTCTATATGATGGCGATTACATAATGTCGATAATTGATGAATCTCAATGGTAGCTTTCCCACTGCAATAAATCCAATCCAAACCATAACAGATTTAGGTTTTAGGCATTTGGCAACAATTTGAGCTTATCCGGGAGGTGTTTTTGGACGAAATACGGTCATTTTGACGATGGTAGTATTGTTCAATTGTGAAAAGCTTCTCATCGGTGAAAAGGTGTTTCGGTTTTTTTTTCCTCCGAACCGCTTCAGTAATACTTTGCATCTTTCAAATCGTGTGAGCTTTTATTGCCCGTAGTAAAGTTTATCTCAAAATCACCCACAGATGGGTTTATGAAAATCCAGTTTTGTTGTCTTACCGTCGGAAGTAATTTCTAGGGTATGGTTAGTTTGAAACTCCGAAAGGATTCACAGATACCCTACCAGATTACCTGGATTCATGTTACTTTCTGGTTGCATTTTTAAGGCATCATTGCAACTGATGAACCCCTTTTAATGTGCAGGTGCAAAGAAGTCAGGTCTAGAGGTGGCTCTATATCGAAGCTGTAATACAGAGACAGGCTTTTTCTTAGTTTTGGGCAACCATACTGCCTAAGTGTAAAAGCCCATGGGTCTAATAATTGTCAGGAATGATTAGTAGATTATTTTTGATTGGAGGAAATCCCAAGTTCGTCCACAGGCGGCCACGGCCTCATTATGGATCCCCTAGTCTGCCCCTCTCTATTGACTCACACAAAGGAACAGAGAACGATTTATTTTTCAGCATTCGCTTTTTTAATTTCAACTAGGCTACAAAGGGCTGTCACTGTAGCTTGACCAGCTTGATATGCAAATTGATTCCGATGAAGGGGATCCCCTATATGGTTCTCCCTTCTTATTCAGTGATCCAGAACGTTTTTTATCGTTTTCAACAGAAACGTTGTGAGGTTAGTTGGGCGATAAGCCTTAGGCTGGGTGTCTTTCCACCAAAGTTTTGGAGTGTAATTAAAGGAAGAGCTTCCCCGAAATATCCGGACCAAGCTGGGCCAATGCCACCTCCTTCATCGGACTTGTGAGGTTTGAAAGAGCCAATAGTTCGAATTGACTGAAAATCCTGTGTGAGATATGTAAACTACTATGGATGTTGGTTGCTCTTTTGGATCTTCTTAGTTCGAGACTGTATTCTCTCCTAACAAACTTGTAGTCATTCATTTCCTCGATATTTCCTTAAAGCGACCATCTTAGTAGATTTTCTTCGCTTTACAGGATTGCTGTTCTTAAACGCAGAGTATATTTGTGCAGCTGGGTTGAACTGAACTCTAACCCCTCTGGGACTCAATGTTCTCTATAATCGAGAGCATTTATGATCCGAAAAGTGCTTTATATAAGCTCTAGTTGGTCTGTTCCGGAACTCTAATTTTTCGCTTTTCGTTATTTACTAAAGGACTAAAACGCAGGCTGGCTAGTATCAAACCTAGTACCTCTTGCCTAATATGAAAGACTTATCTGGAGGAGATTCAGATAGAGTTACTTAGGGACGGTAAGGTAATTTTGAATTTGTTTGAGAAAATTCTAACAATAAACCTACGATATCAGAACGGTACATCGACAGTTGCCAGATAATACCTCGAAATAGGCTGGCTTGGGCAAATGAAAATGTGCCTCTTCGCTGAGTAATATTATGTTTATAGTCAAGTTATTTAACGAGTAAACTCACAAAAGTCCCATGTTTGTTTACGGTTGCTTCTCTCCACAGGATTTGGAACTTTTTCACGAAAAAAACCTGGATGCTCAATTCATGGTGAAATTAAACCAAACTGGTTTGCTGAAGTCCGCTGAGAATCTATTTGAACGTGGAAATAAAGATTGGATCTTACAAGAGAATAACGACCCTAATCATTGGAGCCGCCTTTGCAACCTGTTGTATTTGTGGACTTTTTAATAATAACGACTATTTTCGAGTACGATTTATTTTATTTTTATATCCTTTATATTAACTACACCTGCTTGATTGCTTGCTTGAGTGTCCTTACGATCTTCAAGTTCAAAATTGACCCACTTCCCGTGATCCTCTCGCGCTGAAATTTTGCACATCGACTTTTGTCACCTAACTAACAATACTTTTTGGCAAAATTTCAGTTCGATCAACATACTATAACTAAGTTTTTTGTTTAATTTTCAATTTAAAAAATGCAATCTAGTAGTGCCCCAAATATCTTCAAGTAAGTTTAAAATTCAAATTTGTTTTTTGAATGACCCTTACTCATTGAATTTTAAATTTTAGTCATGGTGAAGAAGGTCGAAACTGAATTGCAATCGACCGAGTCTTATATATAAAGCATATATAGTCAAAAACTTTGTTTTTACGGGTTGTGTGTTTTTTATTTATTTATTTCTTGCGCGCTGTGCAAATTATAACACAAGGCTTACTAAAAAAATTAACACAACCGAAAAACAAACTGTGTGGTGTGAAATGTATTTAAACATTCCCCCCTCCCCCCAACGGCTGAGAGCCCAAGATTGACCCCACATTTGTCCCACATTTGTGGAAAAATCTAGCTAGAAGAGCTAGGGGAAAACGCATTTCCGCATTTCTCACTGGGGGGGTTGAGATGTACGAAGCACTCGCGCCTACGAGTGATTGATGGGAAGAACGCAGGGCGTTTGAATAGGGCGTTTTTTGATGCCAGCAGCTGTTCTAACGGTCACATTACGTACAAGATCATCATGACCGGGATGAACTTCCTCGATTCGCTCAAGGGCCCAACACGTCGGTGGTAGAGTTTCCTCCAGTAAGATTACCATGTCACCGGTCTTAATGTTTTCTTGGGGTCGATACCATTTGCTTCGTTTCTGTAATGATACAAGAAAATCATCCTTCCAGCGATGCCAGAATGATTGAGTTATTTTTTGCTGTTGGCCCCACAGTGTGAGACGGTTGTCATTGCAATTTATTAAATCTTCTGATGGTGGATGATGCAATAATGATCGACCAGCCAAAAAGTGACCAGGTGTAAAAGCCTCGAGGTCATTGTGATCATCAGTTAATGGTGACAGTGGACAAGAATTTAAGCAGCATTCGATTTGAGTGATCACTGTATACAGCTGATTGGCTGACAATATACGTTGACCGACGACTCTTCTCAGGTGATGGATTTCACGCACGCCTACCAAAGCCCGCCTTGGTGTGGAGCACCAGCTGAGTTGAATCGCCAGGTTGTACCCAAATTAGCCAACTCTCGCTGAGGGATTTTATTTTGCCATATTCTTGACGAACACGTTGCAATTCCTTATTTGAACCAACGAAATTCGTACGACAACCACAACCCAACATTTTATGGTCGCTGGAGGTTTGTATGCTTTCGCTGCTAGTTGTCGTAGGTTCATCTGTGGCGCAAGCGTTTTACGAACTTCAACCGGTCCTGCAAAATCGATGCCAGATACCACAAATGGAAATGATTGATTGGTTCTAGCTGGAAGTAATGAACCCATTAATTGTTTGGCGGCATCCTTCTTGAACCGTATGCAAATGATACGCTTGTTTATGACTTTCTTGACTGCCGCGCGTAGATTTGTTACCCAAAATTTGTGCCGAATGATGGCCATTGTCAACTGTGTTTCACAATGGAATGTACGTGAGTGCGCGTCGGCTCTGATCAACTCACAGATCTTTGATTCTGGATGAATGATGATTTGATGCTTAATTTCCAATAGCAGATTTGATTTGGCTAATCGTCCACCGACATGAACCACATGTTCACTATCGATAAACGGACACAGTTGACGCAATTTTTAGATCGACGGTATCTCCTTTTTATACTGTAGAGCCTTCCACTCTAAACTAAAGCATTCGATCTGTACTAAGCGGGACCAATATTTTATTGCGTTATCGCGCTCAACTGATGACACAGGAGTAACGTCTTGAATTGTTGCTGGTTTGACAGGTTTAACGCTATTTCCCTTTATTCTTCGAATGAACCGGAAAACAAACGCTGTCGTTCGTATCAATTTATTCAGCGTGAACGCTTTATTAATCAGTGGTTCCTTATTAACTATAAAGGCTGCCACTGAAAATTCATAATAGATGTTGATATGCGCATTTAATAATCTTACCTTTGATTCGGCTTCATCAGTGTTCATGTCGTCCTCAGATAAGTTCAACCGCATATTGTTTGGCCAGTTGTTCGATTCTTCTTGGAGCCATTGTGGACCATTCCACCATAGTTGGTAATTTTTCAATTGCATAGCAGCACAGCCTTTCGATTTCAAATCTGCCGGATTCTGATCTCCAGGAATATGATGTCAGTCATTAACATCTGAAGATGATAATATAGTAACAGTTCGATTTGCGACAAACGGCTTTAACGATTGCTGCTTTTTCTTCAACCAATGAATGACGATGGTTGAGTCCGTCCAGTAATGAACAGTTATATCTGACAGCTTGCATGCCTTTTGAACGAACTTGCATAAATTGACACTCACGACCGCCCCCATTAGTTCTAAACGAGGAACTGTTTGTGGCTTAATTGGTGCGACCTTATTTCTTGATGTAATGAGACGAAAAATCACATTTCCATTATGATGAACTGACCGAAGGTAGGCACATGATCCATATGCTGCTTTCGAGGCATCTGAAAACAAATGCAGCTGCAATTGCACTTCTTTTGAGTAGGCTATCCATCTTGGAACGGGTATTGTTACCAATTTAGTTACGCTCTGATGAAACGATGACCATAATGCCTGATGTGACTAGGAACAAGGTCGTCCCAACTAATATTTAGTTTCCAAATTTCTTGCATGGCAATCTTACCAACAATGATAACTGGTGCGAAAAGTCCAGTAGGGTCGCATACTTGAGCAATTCGACTGATGAATTGGCGTTTGGTAAAGGTTTTGTCCTTGTTTGCTGGATAATCATCGATTTTTATATAAAAATCGTCTTTGCTTGGATCCCACATCATACCTAATATCCCGGTATTACGTTGTAGTTCGACTTCACACAACTCAGTTTGAACAAGTTCTTTAGCCAATTCCGAGTTACTGGTAGCCCATTTTGCTAATTCAAATCCAGCAGAAGCTAACATTTCAATCATTTGGCTATGCAATGTTTTTAATTCTTCCAATGTTTCAGCACCAGATAGGAAGTCATCTATGTAAACATTTGCCAGGGTGGCCACAGAAGCAGCCGGAAACCGTATTGCTTCGTCCCTGGCACATTGTTGTAAAGCTCGAACAGAGTTAAACCCCGCCGACGTAAACCCCCAAATGACACAAGTGATGAAATATTCCTCAATGGGTTCCTTGCTGCTGGACGAAAAAAAATTCGTTGGAAATCCCATTGATCCTTGTGGACCTTTATTTGACGAAACATCTTCACGATATCCGCTGTCAAGGCAAATCGGTACGTTCGAAACAGCAACAACGTTTCACATAGATCAGCTTGCAATATGTTGTATTTGTGGACTTTTAATAATAACGACTATTTTCGAGTACGATTTATTTTATTTTTATTTCTTTATTTCGTGCGCGCTGTGCGAATTATAACACAAGGCTTACTAAAAAAATTAACACAACCGAAAAACAAACTGTGTGGTGTGAAATGTATTTGAACACAACCAGTGGAAAGAGCCAAATAGCATTCAAACTTTGCATTGGCCGTCACAGATTTCATTTGCTAATCCGATCGAAAATATCTGGGGTCCTATGAAAATCAAGCTTAAAGGAGGAAGAATAAGACCTTTGCAGCAGATTGTTCGCACTCTCAAAAGCATCGAGAAAGACTTTTCTCTAGAATATACGTCCAAATTATGTAAAAATTACAATAAGAGATGTAAGCCTATAATCGATATCTATCAAACCTGTAGATATCTTAGATTACTCTAAAAATCTCAAAACCTCGAATTTCGGAAATCTCTTATATTTCAACCCAAATTAACTCGGGCAATATCGTAATCTTGAAGAATAGCCGTCTTCCAATGGGAAAAATTTGCTACTTGGAAGTAATTGTGAGTAGATACCCAATGGGACGAGAAATTGAATGACACAAGTAAAACATAATCATTTTAGTTGTATTTTTTTGCCTTTTGTACTTGTATATATTACCGCATTTAACATTACCAAAAAATAAAAAATCTCGAACATAATAAAAACTCTCGAAATATATCGAAAAAATTCTAAAAGCCATCTATTGGATTTTCTCAATTAAAATCCACCTAGCGCAAATTTTATGCGTTATCGGTACCCTACCAGTAAATTTCCAACAGCTATGCGGTGGCGTTTAATTTGTTTGTGTACAGTTTTTTATTAGAGCGTTCCAAATCAAATTTTAAATACATAAAATTGATAAAGAAACCAATCGATTTATTACATGTTTGAAAGTTTAGACCAGAAGCTAATACTGGAACGAGGAGCTGTCTTCAACTACCTAATCACTATCAGGAAGCTTTGTAGGAAGGAAGGTACAACAACTTCTCGCCTGTTGAATATATTGAATGTTAGAGTAATTACTTGTGATTTGCTTGATTTTTAGCACAACACAATATTCGAAAGATAAACTTTCGGTAACAATTCAGTGTTTGTACAAATAAAATCAATCAAGGGATCAATAGCTGAGTAATTAAAAAAAGTGGTTGCAGCGCAGGAAATTTAACGAGTAAATCCCGTATTCCCGGGTCTTCGTATTTTGTTAGTAAATGGTACAAATATCAAAGTAAATTTTGATATTAACGATTTCAATATATATTTATAGAGAATCTCGTAAATTTAATTTTATTTATTTGCGAGCTTCTGTTTCCCAGCGGCACTTAGCCGATTAATCAAATTTCTGTTTTGAAATAACAGGAGTCGAAAAAGTTTCGAAAATCACAGTTCAGCCCACATTTGATAAAATGTTACAATTAATTAATTAATTTGTAGTGTAATATTAAAAATAGTTTGTGACAGTGAGTTATAAGCACCATTAATTGAAATTAAACAAAAAATATGAATTTTGAAGTAACTCAATAAATTCTTGTTAAAAATTAGTAAATATGTTTATTCTTTAAAAGTATAAGGGGAATTCATTAAATCTGGAATGCGTCGATCCCTCCTCCGTTCAGGCATTTAGACCGAATTTAAAAAACGCGAGATTAAATTGAACGGATACATATTGAGGAAAACACAATGACATGACCCGTTCGTGGAAAGGACGGTGTTAGCTGAAGAAGAAAACATGGGAAGAGCTGAAGAGATACAGCCGTAAAAGAGTGAGGTGGTCCAGCCTAATATACCTCCTAAGAGATTTACAGCTCTGATCCTTTTCTAAAATGATTTGATAGCCTATAGTTGTTGTTCTCTCGATTGTTTGAAAATTGTGGGGTTCCATTAAAGAAATTTCAGCCATGATGTATTATTAATCAATTTCATATAATATTTTACTTAATGGTTAAAGCTTTTTTTGTCCGATAGACACGGTTAAATCGTCATTGCGAAATGGAAAATGACAATAACGTTTTAATTTTACCCTTTTTTTATTTTTCAAAGCAGAAATGTAATTAATTTGCCAAAAACGGGAGAAATCGCCTCCCGATTAACGTAGGGAGCCGGGACATGTAATTCTAAAACTGGTTTGACCCAGGTAATTCTAACATTTAGGTGTGAATTATATGACGAAAGGATTAGCCTTAACTGTATAACGAAGTTTAGTATATATCATTTATATCGTTGATAAATTGGAAAATAATTGCTGTTCTTTGCATGGGTCGCCTTAGCGATTAGCAGTTTGTTCCACAGGTTTGAACTTAACATCTTTTTACAAAACGAGCAAAAAGGTATGCATTATCTGGAACTCCTTGCATATCATCATAAGTATTAGCCAGCACCAAATCACCCATCACCCAATCAAATGTAAAATTTAGGATTTTCTACAAGTAGACACATTGATTAAGACAATTTTGAGGGCTTTAAAATATAAAAGCTCCATATCTGGATTTTTTTTTGGTTTGAATTTATGTTTTTTTTTATTTATTTAAGACTTTTCACTAAAAACTGTTAAATTTGAAATAATTGGGAATGATTTCAAACGAAACTGAGAAATCATCGTTAGTTGCACAAAACTAGGAAAATTTGTATGATGCTGTAATGCAACTATATGGATAAAAATTTCATCTAAAATATGCTTAATACGCAATCCACACAATTCCAATTAAATTAATTTAATTATAAAAAAAAATTCAATTCAATTGAATTTTAATTAATACATTTCTGAAAGCAACGCGCAAGCATTCAAAAAAAAACATTTTTTTTCCGCCTTTCTATTTGAGAGATGTATAAACAAACATAACACAAAATTCTAAATTAAATAATAAAAATTGTTTTCTTTTAATTACAAATTTTTTCCTTTTATACATACATAATATAGATAGTAAAGTAATCACATCAATTAATTCCAATCCATAATTAAAAAAAAAAATTGGTATGAAGAAATTGCGGAATTAGAAAAGAATTTCTAAATCAAATTCAATGATTTTTTTATTTTTTTATATAAAAGATTTAAAATCATGATTTTTGTTGTGTTTTTATTGTTGTTCCATCATCATGGTCTTAACTTAAGAGATTACATTAAATTTTTTTTTTTGTTTTTTTTTTTTTTGTTGCTGTAATATAAAATAAATAAAAGGAATGTACACGAAAAGAAAAGGTGACAGTTGGATGGTTAAATCTATTATATATTTTATTGTTTCCAGGTGGTAAATGAGGAAATTGATTTTGTCGATTTTTTTTTTTAAATTTATTATTATAGAATGGAAAATTGCAATTTCACGGTTTTTCTATAATATTTGTTAGGACTCTTATAAATAAGAACCTACATACATTTTATTGTATATACCTAACAAAATATGTGTAAAAGAGAGACAAAATAATTTTTTTCATGATATGCAAATCACCTCCGATCTAACGAGATGAACAAACCGAAGTAATTTTTTTCTACCATGTAGGTCTCACAAATTATCTTTCCTTTGAAATATAATATAAGTAACAAACAATATGAAACACACAAAAAAAAAAAAAAAATCTCATGTCATCACACCATCATCATCGTGATCATCCAATAACAATGTTGAGTAACTCATATAAAGAAAATGAAAATAAATCAACAAACAATCTAGCCAATAATCAACTATTGTTACTAATTTTTAACAATACGGCATTAGAATTAGAGGAAGATACAAATACAACAAAAAAAAAATTTACAATTTAAACGCATGCGTTTAAATGGAAATTGAGCTTTCTCTATATACATATGTACATGGTATACCTATAAATATTCCACCCAATTGGTCACACATATTTATAAGAGTCTTGAAAAGAAAACTCAACTATCATCTTCTCATAAATTATATGAATGGGATGATGGTGGATGAATGAATAAAAAAAAAAAAAAAACATAAAAATGTTGGAAATAGAAAATTAAATTCGACACGTACCTTTCTTTAATAAATTCGATGTATGTGGATTTCGACTTTTTGTACTTAACGATGAACAATTCCAACGATTCCATTCAAACTTAATTGAAAATAATACAAAAAAAAAAAAAATGTTTGTAAGACTGACATGTTATAACGGAAATTGACTTTTTAATTTTTATAAATTACCTGGAATTGACATTCTTTAATGGCCATCTCTAATCCTTCTAAAGCAGCATATGTTACATCTGGAAATCGATAGCATAATTCGATTTGTTCTTTTGCTAGGGCGGGTAGGGTTCGGCATGGTGCCCGATATTCTGTTAGGCAATTAATCCTGCAATAAATGATAATTTGTGATGTTATATTAAAAAAAAAAAGATTTTACGAAAATATTAATTTTGTTTTTTTATATCGGTACCGCTTATAGAGAAATTTTGGTTACCGGTTGTTCGTCATAAATATTCGGAATCTCTCTATAGCTATACATATAAATTTTACTTAATTAAAAATTAAATTCATTTTCGAGAAATGTTAGGAATGGTCAAAAATTACGTACTATGAATTTTAATTTGTTAGTAGATAAAGTTTCCGTGCTATGTTTTAGTACAAATGTCTTTTATGTTCTAACTGCTCCTTTTGATCGAACCATTTTACTTTGAGGAACTTTTACACTTTCACAGTAGTTGGAACATCATGGGGTCAATTCTGATCGTGAAAATCAATTTTTCAAATAAATTATTAAGCCAAAATTCGGGTTTTCAAAATGCTGGTTTCAATTAATTTTCAGAATTACGGTTTTCAAAATTCTAGAATCTCTGATTTTCCAAATTCAGCATTATTTGGTTTTCAATCTTCGTTTTTAAAATCTTATGTACGAAATGTTGTTCTTTTCCGCTGTTACGAATGTAATTTTAACCAATGTATTTGGGAAAGGTAAACTTTCGCTTGGAATGTACAAATTTCGAACAAATGTTTCAATAAAAATCGATTTGGCTACGAACTATTGAAAAGTCAGTGCCAACAAAGTGTAACTTGCCACAATAATTATGGGTTCCAAAACCTGTTTTTAGAGGTATCACCCATCGTAATAGGAATATTTGAGATAGTTTGCACCAAAACTTGTGGGCTACAGCAAAATAAGTGATTTTCAATAAAAAAAAAAAAATTCTATGAAATTACGGGTGCCAAAACCCATTGCAGTAGGCAGGAGATTTCAGAGAAAACGAGAGACCTGCAGCGTTCTACATACTTTAGCACAATTAATTATGAATTTGTTCTTAAAATTACTGTGGCTTTTGTAATTCGAAGTCGTTTCAATTTCTTGTCTTCTTCAACAGGCTTGATGGTTAATAGATGAAGATGGTGGTTGGTCATTATGACTGTGAGCTATTCGATTATATCTAAAAATCATTTTAAACGATTGCCAAATTACATGCCACCGGTTTGCCTCTATTTGGTTGATCCACTTAATAATACTCTAACTTTGGGGTACCCAATTACTGTTGCGACGATATTTGAAATTTTTCCTAAGTGAAAAATTACGCTACGCCATTCTCTATTAAAATTGACCGAGGGTCAAATGTATTGGTTGGAGTTTTTTTACTACTAAGTTTAAGGTACATTTTAGGAGATAAAGAAAAATGTAAAATGCGGAGTTGGAGTTGGTCAGAATTTTTCCAACTCCAACTCAAAGATTTTAAAAATACTTGCCTTTGAAATTCTGGGCTTATATTGATATAGAATTTTTTAAACCTGCGTTTTAAAAGCCATGGCTTTAAAAACCAGAATTGCAAAAATCAGAATTTTGAATATCCAGAATTTAGAAAACCAAGATTTCGAAAATTAGGATTTTTGAAACCAAATGTTTCAAGAACCAAAAGATTGCTTTAAATACAATGAGGGTTGGTATAAAATCCTGCTTTTCAACAGTGATCCCAAACACCTAATTATTTAAAATGCAGAGGTCGTTTTGTTCAAATTGGGGGCTAATTGAAATTTTGGTTGTCAAAACCCAGTTTTCTCATAATATTTTTGTTTTTAAAAATCCCGGTTAAGAAGATTCTCCCAAAGAAGATGAGGTCTCACTAAAAAAGTAGTTCTCACACATCTCACGTCCACAACCTCACTCTTTTAATGAGGGGAAAAATATCTCAAGGCAGTCGACTTTGTGAAAGCGCCCAATGTATACCCAATGTAATGTCCCAGGCCTACACCAGCGATATTCAACGGCCTCCACCCACTTAGAATCTTTCATACAGTAATAAAATATAAATGCTATCTTAAACTTTCGATTTATAAAACTAATTTACTACTACGTCTAATTCCAGTTTGCAACGGTGCTAAATTTGGCACAATTTTATTTAATTGATAGATAAATCTTTCAAGAACCGATGAATCTACTCCTGAAGTTAGGGAAATGTTGCATTTTTTTTTTTTTTAATAATCTGAATCTTTGAGTGCTGCAGAATCGGATTTAGAATGTTTCTCATTTCAAAGATTTATTTTAAAAACTTTTTCAAAAGGCTTTATATCTTAAATTCGCCTAGTTACATTTTATAATAAAAATATCTTAGTATTTTTAAGAACGTAATTTAATTGAAAAAAACTTCTCCTTTTAGTAACAATAATTTTTTAATAATAATCCAGAAGAACGGTTTCGGACGGCTCCTTCATCGGTTATTTTTAAGCAACTATTGTAGAAGGTTTGTAAGAAAAATTTGCTTCAAAAAACCAACGGAGGAGCTATCCGAAATCGATCTTCTAAATTATTATTAAAAACTCATTGTTACCATAAGGAATCAAATAAATTGCGTTTTTAAAAATAACTGAGTTGTAGTTCTTATAAAATTTGAGATGAAAGTGGCAAAAAAAAAACCCAAGAAAGCAATTGAGATCCCAACACCTTACAAGTTATATTCCGTTAGATCGCTATCTGGTACTGTACTGTACTGCTGCTTAAGAATGCACTTATTTGACATAGATAAAACTCTTGAAATTAAAAGTTCGAGAATATTTATCGAAAAAAATCCTTTACAGTTTTTGATAAAACCAGATCAACCAGATTTTTCTTTTATCTCACATCCAAAAACCATTTTCAGCTCCAATTCGTAAATTTTAGGACATCATAAATTGTGTTCGGATTGAAGAGTACCTACATTTTATTAGGTAAGTTCACCACGTGTCCACATTTTAAAACTAAGTTCAGTCCTATTTACTGGGCAGCAACATCTAGTCATCACGTAATAAAAAAAAGTTAAAATTTGGGTTTCCTCATTAGCATTGAGAAATTAGGATTTGAATAAAAATTACACAAACAAGAAAAATTTCATGACGTCAAATTAGGTTAAACGCGGATTGTTAAGCATTATTCTTGATTTAAGAATACATTATTCTTGATTTAAGAATGAATGACTTGGTTTGAGAATAATTTAAGTATATATATAGTAATACAAACCTACGCCCTAAAAATTTTTAGGGTGTTCGGTTTATAGTCTGAGGTGTATATTTATTCTAATAAATACCTATACCCTAAAATGTTAGAATATTAACAGTGTACTTATTAATGCATGGTTATATTTTGTTATTCGTTAGAAACTTAACTTGCATCAATTAGAATTTAAAAAAATAAATTTTACTAGAATTAAGATTTGTGCAAAACCACTTTTATATTACCACTTATATTGTTGAACTTAAAAGTCGTACTACGATCGTGCTAATTACCAATTATAATATTGAAATATCCGGGCCCTTCTCAGTGTTGTTCGGTGAAAAGTAATAAATCAGTTGTCTACTCGTGTAGACAATGTGTGTAGACCATTCAAAAAATGACGTCTGTAGACAATGTCGATAATGTAGAGAATCCTTAGATCAATTTCCAGCAGCAAAAGATGTAGAAGTTTTGGTTTACTAAGCAGGTGAGATATGTACTATCGACTTCAAAAGTTGGTTTTGCAAACGAGAAAAATTAAGCAATTTTTTCAAATAAGGAGCACTAAAATTATGAATTAATTTGTTTTGAAAATATTGGGTGAAAGTACCAATCAAAAAAGTGACTAAATAGAATTTTCGCTGCTAAAATTTTTTTACAAAAATAATTGGCGTTAGCAAAAATCATAAATAACAAGAATTTTTTTCGGGGTAATCGACATGTAGAAAACACATGCACTATTTTAAAATTGTAGCTGAAAGTGGTTAAATTTTAAATTTAACAGTCGCTCGTCAAATCAATTTTTGACTAAGGACGAAATATTTACTGCAGATACCATAGGCTAATCAATTTCAATCTGAAATATAATCTGTTGACAAATTTGATGTAGAAGAAATTTCATTACGCACGGAATGCCATAAGAACTATAGCAGGAGAAGTATTGATGCTTCCAAATGAGCATATGAACCGTTAAATTATTTGAATATTAAAGGGAAGTAATTGAGCAGATTGATACGAAGGATATCAATTATCAGTAGCCAAAAAAAATTAGCTGTTGTTAAGACATCAGATATGCAACAAAAAAAATCGTTTGTTTAAATGATTTTTTGACACAAAATTCAAGATATCATCCTAAATGGCATGCTATGGCAAATTCGGAGAGTTTTCGGGAAACTCTGTACGAGGAAAACCTAGGACTGAAAATTGTAGACTACCATGTGTGCAGATTTACATTACATGTTCTAAAGGAATATTTTAAAGGATTGAGCGGCAAAGATGTAGATTTGTACCGTGACTATCTAAGAGATCTGATTCTCATCAATTTAAGCAATCATTTTAATTTTTGGAAGCAAGCTACCCACCGAAATGATTATTAAAAGCTGAGCCTTAAATAAATGCAATTCAATAAAAGAAGAGCGGATAAGAATTGTTAAATCATCAGAAGCAGTAATGACTAAGAAGGCATCACATTAATCACTACATGGTTCACAGTTGCGGATCGATATTGTTTATATCACCAGAGTGTAACTTGTAATAAAGTTGAAAAAAAAATTGAATCATGGCACTTGGATTTGATAATGCCGGCAGGCATAAAATCCATCACACCTTCTATATCAGTTAAATTTTATGTAAAAAGATACCATGAACATCAATAGTAGTGACATATCTGAAGTTATTATTTGCCTAGGAGGATTTCATTTACTCATGTCATAAATATGTATCTTGGCACAATTGGGTATTTCATGAATGGATGCGGACTAGTGGAATTATGGGTAACAGATTATGGAAACTGTCAAACTATAATAAGTTGACATGTTTTTTCGCGTATTTTGATCGTTTCAGAATTATCTCTGTTTCAGAGTTATTAATTAACTATAGAATTACTATACAAAATGAAATATCACCTAATATGTATCTTAACTCGGAAATATAGTAAGCAATCTGCAAAGCTTAATTGAAAGCACAAACAGAAGAGGGAAACTGTGGCTTCAATATTTTAAGATAGAATTCGTTCTAAAAATGTTGCCATTTTGCATTTTAAGGGACCTAATTTATTTGCAAGATTTGCTTATATAAACCTACAGGAAATGATGGACTTACCAACAAAACGGACAGATGAAAAATTCAAAAAATTTCCAAGCAAATATTTTTCAACAGTCACTTGTGCGGTCAAAGGCAATAGGGGGTTTATCTCGTATATTTCAACACTCTTGTGCATCCTTGTGATTTCCGTTAAAGAAAGTTTTACGATATAATCATCACCAACTTCCTAGCAATATGGCTTCGAGACAGCAGTGCAGCAAGAGATAACCTGGACACAAATAAATTTATTTCATGATCTCGTTAGTTTAACAAAAGGCAGCAAAACCGGTTATGGAATTAAAATAAATTCGCTGCAGTGATTCCTTCGAATGAATTGACTTCAACTCCGTAATCTTTATTTAATGATGGTTTTCAACGGAAGGGAAAAGATGAATTATCAAACTCATATTTAAAATATAAATATCACCAGTGACAGTTTTTCAACAAATTCCCGATATGTAGTAAATGGAGCTACACTCCATAGAATGACATATGGCCAACTATTTCAAATGAAGAAAGACAACAGTAATATTTAATGACTATCCGGACTACGCTACCACGAAAAGAGAAGAGCAAAACGAACAATTGCCAACATTTTACCAAACATCGGACTATGAGTGCACTGCTACGTTACGTAACGGAACTAAGTTACAAAAATGAATTATACATTTTTATGCAAAATTTAATTCTGCATCATTTCAGCTGTTTTACAATTGGTGCTGTGTACCACCATTCAGGATATTTCTGAATTTTGAACACACGAAAATGTTTTTTCTAACCCTGATTTGGGAGTTTCTACGTACCCTGAAAAATGACACGTAATGTCATATATTCCACTTATTTCTTTTGTTAACTGTTATTGGCATTGATACCGTATTTAATTCCAAATTATGGCGTACCGCCCAAATTACTAAAAATATGTTTTTAAAACAAGGATTTTTTAAACCATAAAACCGTTCTGCTCAACTTCAAATTATTGATTTCGAAAGAATTTTGCAATTGTAGTTTTAAAAATCCTGGTTAAAATCTTTCTTTACAAATTACAAATTACAAGGTTGAAAAAACCTGGTTTTAAAATCAAACTTTTAAAATTGGGTTGGTATGATTTTTTAAATCTTGGTTTTAAAATTCAAAATTTCATTAATTCGGGCAGGCCGACTTAATCGAAATATGCTTTTTAAAACGGTTATATTAAGCTGCACAGCCTTGATTGGTCCATTATAGTCCAAATATCACTTATATTCATCTTTGGTCAAAAATCTTTACACACCCAAAAAATTCAAATTTATTTTTCTCGCACAAACTTATCTTAGCCAGTAAAACGTGGGTAAAAGAATGTTTCAGACCAAAAATTGTTTGCTTTTATTGCGTAAGATGCTGGTAAAACTTGACATTTATATGACCTTGATCTAATGTCAAGTTAATCTAAACCAAACAAACAGGTTTTGGAACAATGATTAATTTACGAGCTATTGAAGTGGAATCATCGTTCTTTTCCTGTTTTAATCATGTCGTTATACACTTTATAATGAACTGCTTGGGTCAGCGTTTAGACTAGCAAACAATAGGTTATCAGAAAAAATACTAGGATTTTGCCGGCTAAGGCTCTGGGAGTGGGGTGGGGTTTCCTGAAGTAAGTATTAATAGTTTTTCTGATAACCTATTGCTTGCTAGTCTAAACGCTGACCCAAGCAGTTCGTTACAGTGGCGGCCAAATACGGAACATTCCAATTTTTCTTTTCTTTCCTTATGCCTTCCCAATACTTATTCCAGTTTTAATCGTTTTCATAGTTTTTTCTTCACCTATTATTACAGTGGCCTAACCTATTAGTTTACTTTAATTTAGTTTTTTTTTTTTTAAATTTTATTGCCGCTTTAATTTTGATAATCCATAAACATAATTACTGCATACGCTGACGCATTGTGGTCCACTTGACATAAGTGTTGAACCAATGTTTGTATATGAGCATGGTCTCTTGTCTGTCTTATCCAGTCGCGAATAATTCCAGCATAGAATTTCGTCTGTGTTGTCGATTTCATTTGTTTATTAACTGGAACTGTTTTAATATATTATTTTTATAAAGGCGCATCCCAATCTAGTTTTGTGTACCTGTTGAATCGGTTGTAAGTAACCTAACAAATTTAATTTTTTTTTCTCACTTCCATTCTTTATTTGAGTCAGTTTAATTGCTTCACAATCGCATCACTTCCAATAAACTGTGATGATTTTGCGGTTTGTGACGGTGAACGATTAAAAAAAATTGGTTCAACTAAGTATATCTCCTATAGTCTCGCATTATTAATCGCATTATTTCAATTTTTTTTTGCTCAGTTTCATTACTGTAATCACCTCCATCCCAATCACAATCACGTATCAACTTCAACCTTCTCCGCATTTTTTTTTTAACCCAACTACCATCTCATTCTCTAACGCATTAATAAAGAATTATCTTTGAATATTTTTCATAGTAATCTAGCTTTTCCATTCCTTATGATGTCTTTTATACCAATCAAAGTCGACAATTTGGAAAGCGATGAGTTTCAAATTGAGTGTGAAATTCGCCAGATTGAGGGATCCATAAAGGATCAAGTTAGATTGTTGGACGCTCGATTATCGGAAGAGGAACAACACCCAGATGATTCCCAAACAACCACACACAGTTAAGCCTTGAAGTACGCAAATAGTGAAATATTAGGATGTGCTTTCAAGTTACAAAATATACAAATCAAGGTGGTAAATTTACTACAAACTTCTTCGTTTGGTCAAGATAAGTTTGAAATTCTTACATCCCGATTTATACATATCCTTGCACGTGTTCGAAGGTTTATTAGTATATAGGATATTCACTTAGCTGCCGTTCGATTGGTAGGAAAGTGCGAATCTTTAGTGGAAAAATGTAAAAAGGCAATATTGGAACCTACTCGATTGAAATAGACACATCTGAATTTTTAGATCAAATGATGACCGGCATGGACATATTGAATAGGGAAGTTAATAATCAGCAGGATTCTTCTACTCATACGTCGCTGTCAAAGACAACTAAATCTACCACCGCGGAGCCTTTAACAGGAGCTGGAAGTAAACTCGGATTGCCATTACCATCACAAGGTGATGCAGTGACAAATTACTTACCATTAAATATGCCTTACATCCAATCTTGTCATCCTAATATTAGTCGGGAATTACCTCAATCACAGGCCTCAAGTCGACCTTTTTCCAATACGCAGGATATCGTGGAAACTTCAACACGTAACGGAATTAATAGTATGCAATCTGTTCAACAATGCCCGCATACAAGACTCCACTTTTCAAGTTAAGGCTCCAGGTCCAAATACATTAAATTCGCAAGGTAATCTTCCTTAATATTTTAATAGCAATACTTTTGATCCCAATATACCATCACATCCAATCACATCAAACCAATATCCATCCGGTTCTGTGCTTAGCTCCAGTTGTTTTCCACAAATTACTAACATTCGCCGACACAAGGCAAATTTAGTTATACACCAGTGAATAAATGGAATCGCCAATTTGACGGGTCCCCCTTTGGAATGCCGGTGGAACCTTTTCTATTTCGGGTTGAATATTTGGCACAAGCGAATAATATTACACCCACACAATTATTGAGTGATATACATTCCATATTGACCAAACAAGCCAGTGAGCACTATTGGCTTATGGCAGACATCGTTTTCAAGATAGAAGAACGGACGATGACATCAAGAAAATTATTAGGGATAGAAAGCAAAAACCCAAAGAATTCTTTATGGATTTAAATTCTCCTAAATTGAAAGAACCTCCATCTACTCCTTCTAATTTTACTTCATTTAACTATATTCCTCAATGTAAGCTGCATTCTATTACCTATTTTCGAGACTGTAAAAAGATTTTCGCTCAAATATTTGAATCTGTTATACCCGATCATGTTGATTCTGCCAATCACATCCGCCCGTATGCTACCATAATCCTAGAAGGAGTATCAATTCGAGGCCTCCTTGACAGTGGTGCTACTATTAGCGCTTTAGGCAAAAAATGCTACAAATTTTATTATGCAAAATAATTTAGCACTACATCCAATACCCGCATTTATACATACCGCCAACGGTGCTCCTCAGCGGGTATTAGATACGTAAAAGGAAATGTTAAGTATAACGGGAAAGTTAATAATATGAGACTATTGGTAGTCCCCTCATTACAGCAGGAACTTTATCTTGGCTACGATTTTTGGCAAGCCTTCGGAATCCATTCACGTATGTGCGAAATATCTATTCCTTTTGAACAGCAACCTATACAAATAAATAAAAGTCAACACATTTTAACCGATTCTCAACGAGACCAACTCCAGACAATTATAAATAGCTTTCCGAATTATGCAAAACATGGGCTTGGCAGGACCTCATTATTGAGACACTCCATTGATGTTGCAGATGCGGCTCAGATTATACAGCGGCATTACGCCGTTTCGCCTGCTGTTCAACAGCAAATATATGACGAACTTGATCGGATGCTAAAACTCATGGCCATGTGAAAAAGGATAACGGGAAAATTCGTCTTTCGTCCGAAAACTAAATAGTGTCAATCAGAAAGACGCCTATCCACTTCCATTAATTGAGGGTTTGTTGAGTAGGCAGTAGGCTTGATAGAACAAGGTACACTTCGAGTATGGATTTAAAGGATGCCTTTTGGCAAATTCCTCTGGATCCAGCCTCGAAGGATAGGACCGCGTTTACTATTCCGGGTCGCCTGTTATACCAGTTTAAAGTTATGCCCTTTGGACTTTGCAATGCGCCTCAAAACTTGTGCAGATTGATGCATAAAGGGATTCCCCACCACCTTCATGACCATATATTCGTTTATCTTGATGATTTGCTAATAACTACGGCCACATTTGAGGAGCATCTGTCCCTGTTAGCAGATGTTTCCGAACGCCTAGCGAAATCTAGGGTGTTTCGGGCTGGTATCGTCGGTTTATCAGCGGTTACTCCGTTCTATCGGCTCCCTTAACAAATCTATTGAAAAAAAAAAAACAGAAGTTCAAGTGGACCACAGAAGCTCAAACCTCATTTAATAATCTTAAGACTGCGCTCGTCTCCTCTCCTGTGTTGGCAACTCCAGATTTTACGCGTCGATTTTATATCCAGTGGGACGCAAGTTCCACCGGCATAGGAGCGGTATTGTTTCAGAAGGATGAAAAAGATAGTGATCGACCCATTGCCTATGTCTAACAAAAATTAAACGCAGGTCAGCGTAACTACAGCGTTACTGAACTGGAGTGCTTGGCAGCGGTCACGGCTATAAAAAATGTCGCTCATATGTGGAGTGTCTCCCTTTTACAGTGACAATCTATCACGCTAGTTTAAGGTGGCTAATGTCATTGAAGGACTTGTCAGGGAGGTTGGCTAGGTGGAGTCTCAAACTGCAAGGTGTTCATTTTCAAATTAAATACCGAAAAGGGACTCAAAATGCTGATCCGGATGCGCTGTCTTGTGCTAATATGGAATTTTTAAATATACATATCTCCTATGAGTGTTAATCTCGAATCACCAGAATTCCAATCTGCTGAGTATCTGGCATTCCTTCGAAGTGAACAAAATGGGCTTCGAAAAGTAAATTTAAAAAGTGACAATGGTAAAGCATACATTAATGTTGCTCCTAATGGATGTTCTGTAGCTAATGATATACCGGACTGGAAACTCATTATTCCTCAACCTTTGCGTATTTCTCTCATTGAATCTGCCCATTGTCCGCCAACTGCTGCTCATTTTGGGATCATAAAAACTAATTAAATGCTGGAGCAATATTATTTTTAGCCTGCCCTTCTCGCTGACGTAAAATCCTTTATAAACAACTGCTATAAGTGTAAGGTAAGCAAGGCCATCAATTATTGAGGTCTTCCTACAACATTTCAACCCTTCCAAAGAATTTACCTGGATTTTTTAGGCCCCTATCACCGTACTCGAAATGGAAATACCACCATTTTAATCGTACTTCATCATTTTTCGAAATTTGTTTTGACGAAGCCTTTACGAGAAGCAACATCAAGTGAGGTAGTGAACTTTCTGGAAGACCGAGGAGTATTTCTAATGTTTGGGGTACCCATAACTATGTTGAGAGACAATGGACGTCAATTTGAGTCTAAGCAGCTTCAAACTTTATGCAGATAATATGGTATAGAACATTTATTTACAGCGAAGTATTCTCCACAGGGAAACGCTTCCGAGCGGGTGAATCATACTCTGTTGGCAGCTCTGCGAGCGTACATCAAGAACGATCACAGAACATGCGATGAAAATCTAGCAGCCATCACCCAATCTTTGCGTACTATACTATATTTTGGATCAGATTTAATCGGATCTTAAACAATTTTTGATGACGAATTTAGAGTTGATGTTGATTTTATCTGTTTCCGAATTGCTTTTTTCATTTTTCTATAAGCCTTGGATTTAACATTTTTTTTCCATCTTTTTTAATGATACAGTTCGTTTAAAGGCCCAAAAGATATTATGTCATAAAATTTTTTAACGTTCGTGTTGATATTTCGTGTTGATTTTATTTATTTTCCTAAAGTTGTAATTCATAGCGTTTCATGATTTAGCATTTAGTATGATACGTAGTTGTATATACTACCAATTCCTCAAGTTTAAATTTATTCCTAATAAATTAAAACTGATCATCAGAAAAAATCCTGCGGATTAGGTTTCATCGCACGCTACTAAGTAGGTTAAATTTGACAGCTTTTCATTCATGCAGATGTTGTTATGTGAGTGCTGATGTTTTCTGAGTTGTTTTCTCAGCTAAAGCGAAAAGAACTACATTGAATGGCTCAATTTCGAAATTTTCAAAGCTACATGTGTCAATCATAGTAATCTGAGCATTTGAAATGAATGGACTACAGTGCAGGCGGTTTTGAATAAAAAATAATTTTCCATAAAATGTTCAGGAATCATCTGAGCATTTTAGATTTTTGGTGCTTAAAAATTTGTGGGCTATACGCAAAATGTTTTCATTAAACATTGATTTTGAATGAAATGTTGAGAACATCTCGAGCCTACCATATGCAAGATGCACAACAGTTACGGCTCCCGAAACCTAATGTTTTAGGTATCAACCACCGTAGTCTTAGTTCTCTAGGTTTAACAAATCTGGTTTTCAAAATGAAGCTGTCAAAATGGGAGGATACGAAATCCGGGTTTTCAAAATCCTAGATTTTTTAAATCTTGGTTTTAAATTTCATAATTTCATTAATTCGGGCAGCCCGAAAGATGCTGGTAAAACAAACATAGGTTTGATTTAGAAAACAAAGTTGACATTGATATGACCTTGATATACATGTCTAAAGTCAAGGTCGTCTAGACCAAGCAAATTGGTTTTGGTACAATGATTAATTTTCGAGTTATCGAATTGGACTATCGTCCTTTTCCTATTTTGATCATGTCGTTATACACTTCTCACAGTTAATCACTATTAAATACCTGAAACCCTCCTTTAATTGGATATTCGTTTATGGTGAGAAGCACTTCGACATTTATAACACCAGCGTATCTCAAGCACAGCACTAATGATTTCATCTTTACTTTTTTTTTTTTTTTTTTTTTTTTTTTTTTTTTTTTAAACTATGCAATCTTTTCTGGGGCTCAAGGCACTCCCAACTCTTTCGCAGTTTATTTTACCGTCCTACTTTACGCAGTATTAGCCAAATCGAGGACGTACGGCTATAGACCCGCTTTGTATAAACCACCTGCACATTGCATTGCTTCATGCCAACCTATAGTGCTGACATGAAAGGTGGGTCGGCCCATGGATTCTGCACTCTCAACAGGGGGTCATAGTTGTGTTCATCGTCATCACCGATCGTAATCAGATGATGAAAAATCCCTTTTGCATCCCGCCCCTATCGGGATTCGAACCCGGTACCTCCCGATCCAAACGCCGCAGCTTTAACCACTGCGCCGTTTGCTCGGTATCTTTACTTTTCTTCCACACATCCATTACTGTTGGATTTCACCGCTTATTACTACCCCGTTCTGTTCAATAGCTTTATCGTTCACGTAGTGCTAATTTTTCAGGAAGAAAAAATTGTTTGGGTTAAAAAAATCAAACATCTAAATAATACATTGAAAACGAAACCAAAACCACTTTCGGCTGCAGTAATAATTGTTTAAATTAATAAGGCGATAAACTTATACTTAATCAGTGTTATAGTAAATGCTAAAAATGAATTTAAATTCATGAAAAAATAAAAAAATAAATTATTAAGGTTAAAATACATTTTGTCATTATAAAAATGTAAATAATGCCTGCATTCTGCAAATATTGATTCTGTACGCGTCTCTCCTCTGCTGAACACATAGCTAGAGAGACAACCAAAGCGTATATAAATAAATTTATAAATTAATTTAAATTAAATTAATACAAAGTGGTAAAATTAACATGAAATTTTATTCTTTAACGTTTTAATACCAATTAAATTTAAATTAATTGTTATAATTACAACAAATTTTGTATGCAAATTTATTCAGATTCATTTCATGCAGAAAAAAAACTGATTATACAGTAAACGAAGTAAAAATACACCAATTTTATTCGTGTATTGTATTGTAATTGATTTCGTTCGAATTTTGTTGACATTTAATAAAAAAAAAAAAAACGTTATGTTATCGATTGTGCGATCAGATCAATTCCGATTAAATGGAAATCTGAGCCCAAAATATTAAAATTATTTCCCATAACATTTTTTTTGGGTATACCTTTCTCTATAAAGCACCATATAAATTCAAATTAACCTCAAAACTAATTGACACTTTATTTATCGCATTGTCAAAAATTAAAAAAAAACAATTTTCTTGTCGTCGCGTTATCAAAATTTCATATCACGTGCAATTTTCCGCGACCATTCCATTCCATATTTTGTGTTCTTTAATTAAGTTTTAAAAAATTTCTTTTCCAAATGTTTAATGTTGGGGACAACAAAAAAAATTAAATCAATAAGAAATAATCTGTTTGTATGCGTGCTTATATACGGTTGGCTTCGTCGCGTTATCAATAAAATTTCATCTTGCATGTGGATTTATATTTAAGTGGCAAAATATATGCCGATAACAATCTTTGACACAATCGCTTAATGCATTCTGTACAATTCTATAAAGATCACATTTTAATTCTTTTTCTGGTGTATTTCAAAATATAAGTCACCTTCTGTCTGCGAACGATCGATTTTCATCAAACCTAATTTTAATATTTTCGTCATTATAAGAAAAAAATCAATTTCACCATAATTTCCATATGCATTATACGGTGATGAAATATAATGATAATGGCGCCGTGGTCACAGATTTACACCAAGGCAAAATATATAAATCAAACGTGTCTGTTGTGTTATACGTGCTTCAGAATTTCTATGATTGATGATAATCAAATGTTGTGTATATACGTGTATTATACGTGATATACTGGATATAATAAAATTGTCTGACCTTTGCCACCACCAACAATAAATATACCTTACATAAATTTGTAGCTGGTAACTAATAAAAATGGTTGGTGCGTTTATTGTAATGTGTCTAACACTTAGGTTGGTATAAAATATCGTTCGACACTTGATTTTTATATCAGCAGTGGTAAATCTATTCTGCGTAACATAACCAAATCATTTTTTGCGTAGTCCTTCTAATAATAAGACAAGCTTTAAGACAAGAAGAAACTATTTCTTATTCATATTTGGGTCCCAAGTATACCTGATTATCCTAAGACATTTATTACTAATAATGGACTGATGAATCCAAATATCTCGACGAATGGGTGGAAGTTCAGTCGAAGGAAGGGTGAGGCTAATGGCCAATCGATTATTTTTCACGATGATCTAAGGACTTTCAAGAGTATTCCTAGTTTCCAGTAAGTCAGTTTCATTTTTGAATTAAGGAAGTTGCTATGTAGCTATATATAGCAGACAGATATTTATCTAATTCAGGAGCCGTACCTTCTTGATGGTACGATTTCTGGATTGAAATCTGCTAATGGCAGAATCTTCTGTAAGATTCCTGTTATAAAAAGTAAATCGTGCCTTTGTGTTAGTAATAATATCTGAGTTTCGCTCATTGATGACTGTAGTGCTGCTGATCTGACAGCTGTACGTATTCCTTTGTATCTACCAATTCTTTTACTAAATTGGTCCTTGATCAGCTTACCTTCTCTTTGACTCGTCTTCACCTGCCCCTTTGGCTGAGCTGAATGACCTGTACATTAAATAACGGAGAGTTTAAACATTATTCACGAGGGACTTCTCTTCTAATAAATTCTTCTGAGCTTGAATCACTCAATAAAAGGTGAGGGCCAGCATTTGTGAACTCTGTTCGACAGGAAGTAACTGACATCATAACCCATCCATTTCTATCAAGTTAGCCAAGGTCTACAGTTGCTTTTGGTTTTTGATGAGCTACTTGTAAAACTGAAGAATTCTGCTACTTATAGTGGAGGCATGGTGTATTAACAGAGCCTCTATCCGTTCCCCCACTTTTTGAGAAAACGATTTCTAGAACTGAGCATGTAAAACATCCTGGTGTGATCTTTGAAAGTAAACTTTCCTGGAATACCACCTTGATTTTAAAAATGGGAAAGCTACATACGCTTCCATTGTTTGGAAGCCTGTCGTCAAATTAAAAACTTCTTTAATCAAACTTAATGTACTAGTAAAACTAGTCATATCACAACTATAGACTTTAACAACCGTCCCGTTTTCGAGGAGATAGACTAGTTTTAAAATCGAATGTCTTGTGTCCCGGCGTTACTATGAGTGGGACGATGTGTGTCCCGTTTTGGTCAAATTAATAATATTTCAGCAATTTTTAAAAACAAAAAGGGGCAAAACCAAACCTTATCGTTATTTTTAGTTTCGCATTGCTTAAAATTTTCTAGTTTCGGGAATTAATTAAGAAATTACACGAATCAGGCGATTTAATTTTTTGCATATTGGTACAGAATATGAAGGCTTTCGAGGAGAAACTTAAAAATTTCTTTAATGCAACCATACACTTTCCAAATACATCCAGGGAACAAGAACTATATTTATAGTCTCTAAATCGCTATAAAAACATGTAGTGATGCGGTAAATGATAGGTCTGGTTGACCTGACCTTCTATCTCATCCGAAGCGATGACTATGGAACATGACACAATGAAATATACTCTGCCATAAAAAATGGTCGGTATGCTTGTAAATGATGAGGTATGCTTGCAATAAACTAACTACGAGCGAAATGACTCGATGGTCTCAGCTGATTTAAATTTGATTTAATTTTTGCAAAAATTTTCTTCATATAGTTTCTCTTCATGAGAGTAAGTGTTCTTGAGCAAAATAGTCTCTAATTCCCAAAATTAGAGAAACAAACGAATGTCTTTTTGGTTACTTATTTCATAAACAACTTGCCGTACTACAAACGACGTAACCCAGCTCTGTACTGTAAAATGGGCAAAGCTCGTTAAATATTTTAATGGAATTTCCATGGAATAATTGGTTGTAGATTCTACGCCTGTAGTAACAAATCAGTACGGTGGTACATTAAAATGTGGATCGGCTAGTTTTATTTCGGCAGGAACGGATGTTAACTCGAAATTGAAAGGAATCGAAAAGACATCTATTGTTATGTATCCCTTGTAATTGGACACTTTCGACCATATTGACCTTCTGCTAATTTTTGAAGTGAAGTCTTATATTGTGCTTTAATGAGTATAGTGTACGTGGCGGTTTAGCAGAGTCACGCTAATGAAGATCACTGAGTAATCAGGTTAGACCCAATAACTGCAACTATTTGAACTAGATACTAAAGATAGGATGATCTATTTGAATTCGAATTAAACCTTCTTGTGTCTCTTGGTTTTCGAGCAGATATCTCCGATGTATTTGTCCGTAGTGCTTGAAGCAATTGTACATGATTCCTTAATACTTGAATTAGATGGGTGAGCGAAAGAACACTATTTGGTTTGGAATTTTTAATGACGTCAGCACGCGACGAGTTGTCAAACTTTAAATAAAATGATGCGATAACATGAGATCTCATTCATGAAGTTTAACCTTTAGCGATTTTAAGAGTTATAATGTTTCTGAACAAGATCGATGAATGCCCGTAATTATTTCGATGCATTCTCTTGAGGAGTTCTGACATTGTAAATCCCTCTCATGTGTGTCTTTTGAATGGTCACCTCATTGTTGTAACGATCGCATATTGTTTCCCAAGCTGTTTTGTAATTTTCGGCCGTCACTGGAAGATTCACAATCAATGAGTACACTGATCCCGATCGGATATGTGAAATTAAATACACAAATTTCACAGTGGGGTCAATGGCCAAATGCCAACCACTCGGAGTCTATACCGGTAAACGAGAGACCTCTTGACCCGATATATCTTGAAAGGACACAGAGGCAGCTGCGTTCTCTGACTTTTTGAGTTCATGAATTTTGTTTAGGATCATTGACTCCAATTTACCATATTCATCCTCAAAACTGTCATGATCACTACCCGTGGTCTCATCCATGGACCCCATTTCTAATTGAATTTCTAATTGAACCGAACCATATGTGTCGTACACCAACTGTATGCGGCGTAATAATAACTCAAAGGCACCCATGGTGGTGGCTTAATTGTACCGATTTTTGAAATAGATCAACAGACCTTGAAATGCAGCTCGCTGCTTTTTTAATGGATCGAACTTTGCAATTTCTTGAATTAGATTTACGAATATGAAAGTAATCTTATTCTAAAAAATTAGCGTAACTGACATTACATAAATAATTTGCAAGACTTCTCATATATGTATAATATAATAACAATTAATAATAATTACCCTTTATAAGGACTATAGAGACTTACATACAAATGCTGAGTATTGCTGCTTGATGATTAGAGGAACTGCTTTCTCAATGTACATCGATCGCATTTGATAACGATATCGAATTGCCTTCAGCAAAAATATTATTGAATTATGTGTATGTATGTCGGTCGCTTGAAGTAGCGGCTTCTCGATTAATTGATTGATTGATTTCAATGTACGATCAAGCATTAAGCAAGTCTTCCGTATTATAAATGCTAATACCACACCACTATACCCATGTTACAACACGACACCATAACTCTCCCTCACCAAAGAAATATGTACCATCATACTCAGCTTTTCATGAAGCCAAACATAGCAATATCCACCGCGTAAAGAAAGGCGCCACATCGATAACCACATAAGTCTAATAGTGTGATATCCGCCCCTGGCCAGGCAGCCATCGTACACCTTTTTACATATAATAAAATCGAGGAATGGGAAAGAAATTTTAGTGAGGTCAGACTCGGTCCGGTTACAGACCCCTAATAAAGCCGATAGTTAGTGTTTTATGACAGCACAATGACAACACAATTATAATATTAATAATAAAACGTTGGAACCTGATCGATCTGAAATAATATCTTAAACTAGAATTTATATTTATATAATACTCCAAACTTCCGATTAACAAAATTGATGATAAAATATATTTCGATGTTCTTCTGAAACCAAAAAACAAATTAGTTATTTATTTCTACTCTCACTTAGTACAACCGCTCTATAATTTAAAATATTTAAGTATTAGCTTTCAACAATTAAAAGAAATATTAAAACAGCAATAAATATAATATAATCTAAATTCAAGTGTAAAGATGTTCCTATCCCTAAAAATAACATTACAATTTATTAATCATAATTCAATTTTAAGCCTTAAGGCATTAATTACATTAAGGATCAATTATATTAAATTCTTGTTCCTCCAGCATACCCCATCGGAAATAAAATTTTGAACCATAAATACACTCCAACTAGTTCTAATAGATGTCTCTCCGCTCATTATTGATGAAATTTGTTAGTTGTACAAAATACCTTCAACATCACCATGAAATGAAATTCACAATAACCAGCATTTACAAAACCAGCAAAAGTGTATAGACATTTTTTTGGTTTTGGCATTTACCGTAGACACTAACACTAACATATCCTAATGTACATTTTTATATCCCATATAGTTGATATTAGTTTAAAATGGCATGCATTACCTCATATGGTATGTACGAGGGCGGATTGAAAATGAAGCTACCTAAGTAGGAAACAAAATTTTTTTTTGCCAAAAACCATTTATTTCTCAACATAGTCTCCATTTAATTCAACACACTTAGTAAGCCGATATTCCAACTTTTTTATACCATCTGAATAATGCGATTTCGGGAACCCCTCAAAATACGCGTTAGTTTCGATAATCACTTCTTCGTTTGAGATGAATCTTTGTCCTGCGAGCCATTTTTTCAAGTTTGGAAACAGGAAAAAGTCACTAGGAGCTAAATGTGGACTATAAGGTGGATGATCAACCAATTCGAAGTGTATTTCACGTAATTTTAGCATCGTATCTAATGCTGTGTGAACCGGTGCGTTGTCTTGAAGAAAGAGCACTTTTTTCTACTTTAAATGTGGTCGGTTTTCCTTGATTGCATCAACCAATTGATCCAATAATGCACGATAATACTTTCCTGTGATTGTGGATCCTTTTTCAAGATAATCGATGAGCAATATTCCGTGTGCATCCCAAAATATAGTGGCCATAACCTTGCCAGCCGATTTCACTGCCTTTGCCTTCTTCGGAGCACTTCCACCAGCTTCCACCCATTGTTTCGATTGATTTTTGGTTTCAGGTGTGTAGTGGTGAACCCACGTTTCATCAACAGTAATTAATCGACCCCAAAAATCAACAGGATTACGCTTTATCAGGTCCAAACACTACTGTGAAGTGGTCTGTCGAACTCGTTTTTGTTCGACACTGAGCAAACGCGGCACCCATCTTGCCGATAGCTTTTTCATATGCAAATGTTCATGCAAAATGTTGAACACACGTTCATATGATATGTTTACCATTTCAACAATCTCACGCAACTTGACTCGGCGATCATTCATAACGATATCGAGGATTTTCTTGATATTTTCTTCAGTAACCACTTCTTTTGGCCTTCCTGTTGATGGTATTGTTGCAGTGCTTCTTCGGCCGCGTTTAAATTCAGCAATCCAATATTTTACCATGTAATCTGACAGAGCAGACTCACCGTAATGTGTATCGAGCTTTTCTTTTGCCTCTTTCGCCGTTTTCCTTTCAAATAATAGTGTTTAATCAATGCACGAAATTCGTTTTTTTCCATTTTTCAAGAAACACAAAAGTTGCTTACTTCAAACGACTACAACAAATAAACTAATCGATGAATTTGGGTGAAATTTTAACAGCTGACGTTTGACAGATCGCAATTTCTAAAAAACAAAAAATTTTTGTGTTTGAGCTGCCATCTAGCGCTAGGTAGCTTCATTTTCAATCCGCCCTTAAGTACGTATAAGAATTCCTAGTGCGAATCTGGTAAAACAACTGTAAACAAATCGCTACCTTCAACAAATTACAAAAACACATTGGTTTATTTATGCTCTTACGACCGAAAGAAAGATCAACAACCGTTCTCCCCAACTGTCCACGCATGAAATAGACCACTTAATGTGGGGCAAAATTTGTTTATGACTACTGACGTTCGTATCCAAAAACCAGAGATGGGTAAAATGCTAAAAAATCTGATTTTTCGACAATTTTTTCAGAAATAGGTCAAAAACCTTAAATTATGATCAAAAATTGTCGGAAAGTGTTAAAAGCTGTGCGAGCGATATTATGAATAAGAGGAACCAAAATATTCTTATTGTTTCGTAAGCTAGTTTTTGATACATATTTAATGGTAAATTTCGAAAAATGTTCAAACTGTTAAAACAGTGTCAGAACTCGTGTCAAAAAGTGTCGAAAACTGTGTGATAAATACTAGTTTTTAACACTACCCATCTCTGCCAAAAATACAATCCACTAGGCAGCAATGTTAATAACAAATGAAATTTGTTATTAACATTAACACAATATGAAAAGACATTAACCTAATCCACTATATTTGTTTTAACCTTTCAAAATTTAATTTCATCCTTTACCAAAAAAAGCGTAATTAAAATAAATAAAAAGTAATCAAAATGAAAAACACAGCTGATGTCAATAATGCATCACTTACCTTGCCTCAATACATACACCAAGAAATTCCTAAATTTAAAATATGCATTAATTCTTTATAATAACTATTCCTAAATTAATTAAGTATAAATCTAATTCTCTGAAATAAATTATAGATCAATCCCTATGTACCACAAAGAAATTAACATTAATAGTTTGACAATAATTAAATCAACTAACATCAGAGTTTCTCAGGAGTTTTCTTAACTAAAACCATTTTAACTAACCAATATGAATACTGATACCAAATTATCATTAACATTAATACCAATAAGTATGAACATTAACACCAATACGAACACTTATACCAACACCCACATCAATACCCATACCAACATCAACAATAATATTTTGACATATGATTCGATTACACCGAAAAATTAATTTCACTAAATTTAATTCAAGTTAATTTTAATAAAAATTAATGTAATTTCAACCCAAAACCTAATTTACTTCAATATTAGTTCTTTATTTAAAATCAGTCCTTAACACCCTTAAATAAAATAAATTCAATTCAACATCTAAATTAAACGACAGCAAATTAATTACTAACTATATAACCTGAAAATCAAGATACATAAAAATTGTAATCCTAAATTATGAATTTTAAACACTAAATGTCTTTTTTAAACTAAAATTCTAAAATCAAAAACCAAAATCTGAAACCATACAAAATGTATTTCCAATTCCTGCTTAACTAGCTGTTGCCAGAAATTAAAGAAATTAATTAACTAATCCCAGGAATACCACTAAAATCAAAATTAAATAATTAATTGTTTATTACTTCATTCTGGTTAAATAGGTTCAATACTAATATGTAGTTCAACCTTTCCATACTAAATTAAAGTTACTAAATCAACTATAAAAATGAAATAAATAATTAAAATAATGAACAATAATAGGTAAACAATGAAGCCGCGCCCGGTTTCCCATTTGCACATTTCAATGCATCCAATCCATTCTTAATTATCAATTAAATTGTAACACAAAAATTTAATGCAATAACTTATTTTTTTAAAAATTTAAAATTCAAATTTAAATCATCTAATTCCTGAAACCATATAAGTTCAATTCCAGATTTACAACTTTATTAGTTAATTCCAGACATACCTCTAAAATCAAATCAAATTGATAATTAATTAATTGCTTACTAATGAATCTATTCCGTTTAAATCCCACTGCACAATAATTAAAAATAATCAAGAACACAATAAAAGTTTAATAAAAGAATAAAAGTTTAATAAAAGTTTAACAAAAGTTTAATAAAAATTTAACAAAAGTTTAACAAAAGTTTAACAAAAGTTTAACAAAAGTTTAATAAAAGTTTAACAAAAATTTAACAAAAGTTTACCAAAAGTTTAATAAAAGTTTACCAAAAGTTTAATAAAAAATTAATAAAAGTTTAATAAAATAATAAAAGTTTAATAAAAGTTTAACAAAAGTTTAATAAAAGTTTAACAAAATTTGAACAAAAGTTTAATAAATATTTAACAAAAGTTTGATAAAAGTTTATCAAAAGTTTAACAAAAGTTTAACAAAAAATTAATAAAAGTTTAACAGAAGTTTAATTAAAGTTTAATAAAAGTTTAATAAAAGTTGAATAAAAGTTTAAAAGTTTAAAAGTTTAAAGGTTTAAAAGTTTAAAAGTTCAAAAGTTCAAAAGTTCAAAAGTTCAAAAGTTTAAGAGTTCAAAAGTTTAAAATTTTAAAAGTCTAAAAGTTTAAAAGTCCAAAAGTTGTAAAGTTCAAAAAACAAAAGTCTAAAAGTTTAAAAGTTTAAAAGTTTAAAAGTCTTAAAGTTTAAAAGCTTAAAAGTTTAAAAGTTTAAAAATTTAAAAGTTTAAAAGTTTAAAAGTTTAAAAGTTTAAAAGTTTAAAAGTTTAAAAGTTTAAAAGTTTAAAAGTTTAAAAGTTTAAAAGTTTAAAAGTTTAAAAGTTTAAAAGTTTAAAAGTTTAAAAGTTTAAAAGTTTAAAAGTTTAAAAGTTTAAAAGTTTAAAAGTTTAAAAGTTTAAAAGTTTAATAAAAGTTTAACAAATTTTTAATAGAAGTTTAACAAAAGTTTAATAAAAGTTTAACAAAAGTTTAATAAAAATTTAACAAAAGTTTGACAAAAAGTTGAACAGAAGTTTCATAAAAGTTTAACAAAAAAGTTTAACAAAAATTTAATGAAAGTATAACAAAAGTTTAATAAAAGTCTAATGAAAGTTAAAAAGTTAAAAGTTCAAAAGTTCAAAAGTCTAAAAGTTTAAAAGTTCAAAATTCAAAAGCCCAAAAGTCTAAAAGTTCAAAAGGTTGAAAGTTCAAAAGTTTAAAACTGTCCAGGGCGTAAGTAAATTACTTAGTTAAAAAACCCTAATCCCTACGAATCATTTATCTAATAAAAGTTCAACAAAATTTTTTTTTTTTTGAAATCGCACTCAACCCTCAAGGACCAATATCGGCCATTGCCAACAATGATGACAAAGGTTTGGCTAGCATATGGAATAGGCCTCTATTACTTAATGAAAAGCCCTAATCCATACGAATCATTCATTTAATAAGTGTTCTACAAAAGTACCCTCTTTGCAATCACACTTCAACTTTAGAGCGCCATGTACCCTTTTTTAATGAACACTCAAAAAATAAATCAATTACAATTACTTTAATATCGAACGAACAAGAATTTGTAATATATTTCGATTTGTTGTAATTTAGCTGTAATTTCTAAATACTACTCAATTTTTTGGAATAACACTCAACCCTCCCATAAGAACCCGTCTCAGCCTGTCAATACATTGACAAATCTCTGGATTGTCTGGATAAACCGTCGTCATAATAATACATTGACAAATCTCTGGATTGTCTGGAAAACCTCACACTCATAGATCATCATTATATATTAAACAAAATACGGTTCACTCCCCATTACTTAAAATACCGTAGCACTCACAATACGACATGCTTTATATACACAAACTTGATTCAACCAAAATCAAATAAAAATACAACATGAAACAACGCACAAAATACAAAACAAATCTACAAACACTTTTCTGTTTTTTTTTTTTTTTTTGATACTCTCTTACCAATTTCAATGTGACAATATTGTCAAATCACATTAATATTTCACTTTTGATTACACTTTCAACATACCACTTGTAGCTTTATGTTTTTTTTATCAATCAAAGCAAAATTAACACATGCCATTTCACTTTAGAAGCTCAGATTTAATTTTATTTATAATCCACTGTTGCACTCAAAATTTTACGTCTAACTTACATTACATGCATCACAAACAACTTTATTATTACTTTTAACAATTAATTAATCTAAATTAACACTTATTATTATTACTATTATTTTTTTTTTTTAATTTTAATTAGCACAGCAAAAAAATATGACTTCTATATCCTGCACTACCTGTGTCTATGATATTATATTTTAAGCCTTTTCATTTTCATTAAAACTAAATAACTACACAATATTTTTTAATTTTAATAACCAAAAAAAGAATTCACAACTCACATCACCATTTTTATATTAAAAATAATCAAAATAATTTTAACGTCAACTCTAACTTAGGGCTACCTACCGACCGTCGGCTTGAAGTATCGGCTTCTCGATGAAAATAATTTGAAAAATGGGTGGACTATTTGATTCTGGTTGTGAATTTCCCAATGATGTAAAATGTAAATTTATGTCGCAGAAAACGACTGACGAATTTATGACGATGTATTTAATTTTAATGCACATATGTCGTAAAATTTATGATTAACTAAATTATCACGTTTTTATGATTACGGCTATAAACTCAATTCTCAATAAACCCTGTTGCGATTCACTATTAATATGTCGTAGATATAACTGGAATGACTTGGATGAAGTTAACTTAGTGACGATGAATATCACACGCGGATGAATATTCTCAGTTTACTCGCTGAATTGTTAATGGATGTTGAAACAAGCGGCTATTGTCAGCGTATACAGGTTTTAATAAGCTAATTTTAACTATATATGTGTTGACACGTTACGATTTAATGGCACTTTTTAACCATGCGGTTTCACCATCCGGCTTCGAAGGTTTCACCATCCGGCTTCAGAAATGAATGGTTTGGTTAACGTTATAAAGTCGAAACAAAATTTTTAGTTCAAACCGCTTCATAACTATTATTTTCAGGTTGTTAATTGTAATTTGGGTTTAAAAAAAACTGAATTTTTTGTTTGAATTGTAATTGTATTTTTTTTATCAATGTTTCTTTAACCGAGAGGTGTACGGACAATTTTTTGAGACAGTGTATATAAAGGTAAAAACGGGCGAGATGTTAATTTATCTACACTTGCCTTATATATCAAACTTAAGTTAGATTATGGAACTATCGTAAGATTATATTCCCTTATGTATCTTTATGCCGTTTACCACCAAAACCACAATACATCGTAAAAATATCGTATATCATTGTAGCAGCATTATAGCATTAGTATTTCGCTACAAACTTGTATGGCACAAATTAAAATTATTTGTACTAAACACTATAATCTAAGCACTCTCATTAAAGACGATCACTAAACCGAAAAGCAACTTTTCGTCAGCCGTCTGGTGGTTATTTATTAAAATCAATCTCAAACTTGTTAAAACAAACAATTTGTTTGCATACGGTAACTAATACACTGAAAGAAATAAACTTGCTTATAGTAAAAAACGCATTTCTTAATACAAGTACTATCCAAAATTTAAATATAAATCAGTTTTTGCTTAAATCAATCGTGAAAACTATTAAATTAAATGTATTTTTCTTAAATTATGATTTTGTAACATTTGTTAAATCAAGAATACGATGTTTAAATCAAGCAATTCAATGATTTATTAATACAATCAAAAACTGACTAAATTCAAGAAAAACATTTTACAAATAACTCACTTTTTAAAAAATTTTGAAAACTTTACAAATAATGTGAATAATAACTCATATAAAGAAAGCTTTGGCTTAAATAATAAATTTTATTTTTTGAAATTGACACTCATCATTCAAGATAATTTTAGTAATTGAATGAAGCGAAACTGTCGCTTTCTTTCTTAAGCTCGATAAGCTGCTCGAGCTAATTAAATTTTTAGTTGTAAATTGACACTGACGAAGAGCGAAGCTCGAAACCGGTGTTACAAGTTTTTAAAATATATACCACGATTAAAGAAAGACAATAAAGTTTATGTTTTTTAAAATTAATGTTTAAAATTTTTTAAAAATCTTTTAAAAAAATTTTTAATTTCATCTTAAACACATGATAAAGACACAGCAAAAAACCAAATAATAATGGATCATAACCATTATTACATATAATACTTTAATTTTTAACTCGATCTCCACTATACTCTTCACGAAATCACACATATTTTCAGATCATTATTTTGATATACTATACAAATTTAATTTATTCGTCTGGAGCAGCAAACCAATCAGCTAAATTTGGCATTTTTACTTTTAATCAGAAGATTTAAGGTAAAATAAAGCAATAATTTTGGAATTGTATCGAGAAAATTAAATGCGGTGGATCTTTTGGTTTTTCAGTGAGTTTAGCGCTTTATTCTTCTCTAGTAAGTTATGAGTGAAAATCTTAATACCTACCCGATTTTACATTGAAATCTTTATGATATCCAACACGGAAAGATTAAAAAAATTGTTAAACCATTTCCAGTTATTTTTCGCAACGTGGCGAATTTTAGGTATTTGAATGTTACATTAAACAAACAGCTATCAGTTAGCTGTATAGTTAATGTGCCATTCAAGTACCTAAAATGAATGTATCTCAAGTGAAAACATATAATGGTTTCATGAAAATCTTCAGGGGTACGGTGATGAAAATTAATGAAGTTTTCTTCATTTTTTGTGGATTGACTAGGAGTGATAAAAAAAACAATTTTCCTAGTGAAGAGTTGACAGGTTATATGAAGCGATCTCTCTCGAATTTTGTTCGCTCTCCCTTGGCGAGGAACAGCTGATATAATGAATCTAAGGATTAATATAGTTTTGCAATAGTCACATTATAATATTAATTTCGAAGTTTAAACAAATAATTTCAATAATTTCATTGTTACATGATACTTAATAGAAAACCTAGCTAAATTATAGCAACCTTATTAAAAATAATTGGTTAATTCAGCAACGCTTTCTAAAATATAGCTAGAATTGTCTTGGTTCTGAAAGAGTTTCTAAATATTATTAAGTTTTTTTTTAACATTAAGCAAGCCTTGATTATTTTACGCGTGCGTATACCATGCACCATGATAAATATTATAAAATGCTTGCTTAGTTTTAGTAACCTTATTTTGAATACTTTATTTAATTAAGCAAGCCTAGCAAAAACACAGCGAGATTTCTCTTATTTAAAAACGTTCTTTCTCAATTGTATTATTGTCTAAACAAGGCTTGCTTATTTTACGAATGGGAATTTTTATTTTTTCAACAAAACGCAATGATTTTTTTCCAAATCCATTCCATTATGTGAAATTATGAGCATAAAGTGAAATTTTAGTGCAATAATCATTAGGCATAAATTAATTAAACTGCGATTTATTAATATTTCTTTAAAAGTGATAAAAGTGAAAAATATTAAATATTAATTAAAATAAAGTTAAAAATTATAAAAAGTGAAAAATAAACTAATTTTACGTAGGTACAAATTATAAATTGCTCCGTTCTTATGTATTCTAGAACATTCACTGAGACCGCATTGAAACATTTTTTGCGAAACAAATGTCTATTGAAGATAATACAGATGATTGATACGTAAATATTGTACTACTGTTTAACTCATTAACAAATGAGGAGGAAAATCAATCTTACTTAAACTATGGTAACAAATTAATCATTTTTATTAAAACTTGGCGTTCAGACAAATCAAATACATTCAATTTAACCCAATTTTTTCTTTATCTTCAATAATTTTCTGACTTAGGGAATAGTTCGTTTAATGCTTACCACACGCTTGATTCTGATAACGGTCAACTCAACGAATTGCATAATTTATTAGGCAAATGGGGACTGGAATCAACTTGGGATAATTTTCAATGTAATTCTAGCTTCTAAGTTATTGTGTGTTCTTTACTAACTTTTCAAATTCTTTTAGAATCAAATTTCGATAACATTATAGATTTAAAGATTTTTAAAGATTCAGATTTGGATGCTTTGTTTCCTGACGCAACCTTTACAGTCCTATACATTGAGTAACGGCAATAGCACGGTATCTATGTTTACACAGATGAGCTCTTTGATTCCTAGTTCCAGCGCATCTTTAGCGTCATATGAAAGCGAAATACATTCTGCCTTTCACTTTGTAAATTTAAAATCTTATTGGCTTTTCATTATAAATTCTAATTCATTTGATTTATATAGAAATTCAAAACTGTCCTAAATACAGAGCGAGGTAAAAAATTTACTGATGCTTATATCAAAAACGGTTCTCTGGACGACGATACCAGAAGGGAAGAAAATATGACAGCTGCCTAGTTGGAACAAATCAGCCTTGAAATAGAAAAATACTTTCCTGGCGAAGATAAGGCAAATATCTTCTAAATTATTTAATTGTTAATTGTATTTTATATGCAAGGAAATGTTTTTATTATATATTTTAATAACATTTTTTCAGTAACAACTTTGAAAATTAGCAGATATTTAATAAACTTTTCAAACTTAGAATAAATTTATGCATGTATTTAATTTTGTAATGGTAGGCACTTTCAATATGGGCGGAAAAAGGTCGGCCGGGAAACTCTACAATAAATACCGAAATAGCTGCTGCAAACTGAAAAAAATTTGGTTTTTTTAAAATAGAGTCAAATTTTCATCGATAAAATTTACGCCAGGAGACAGAACAATCGATCAATCAGGTACGGAATGTGATTTGAGCTTTTATAGTACCGTAAAATTTATCTCTGTTATTTTTTTGAATCATTTAGAGAAAAATCAAATTAAAATAGAGCCAGAGTTCGAAGAAAACAAGAAATGGCTTTCTTACAAGCAATCACCGTGGGAAACAGTTGAGCTTAAATGGAAAGGCACTGCCAAAGGACGTCACAAGGAATTACATGAACTAAATAACTTAAAAGCGGCAGAGATTCTTGACAATTGGCCACTATTAAATTCATCTAATGGCTTTCGATTGGTAAATATTTTCATATATAAATATTGTTGCAGATACATATGTATAAAAAAGGTTTTTTTGAAAATATATCAAAGCAAACGTGATAAAAACTTTCACGAATTGTAAATACATTTTTTAGTATGTATGTACATATGTATATATGTATATGTATAAATTTGAAATTCGGAAGATTAAGATATGACAATTGTTCTGACTTATAACCGTATTATAATTCAATAAGTACTTTTCAACATAAAAATAATTATCAATTTGGGCACAAACACTGCTGAAAATTATATTTAATTTCAGATTGACATTGATTTTGAAATAATTCACTCAGACTCAACATTTGCTTTATTTGAGCAGTGGGATTCATTTATTAAAAAAAATTCTTCAGTTTTATTTAAAAAAGTCAAAAACAAAACTGTTATTCAGGAATTAAAATCTTTGACAAAAGACCAAGGTAACTTAATTATTTAACCGAGTATTTTTTTTTCATTTACTCTTCTTTAATCACACAAATCCAATTTTATTAACTACTAGCAACAAATTTAATATTTTTATTTTATTTATACACTACACAAACTATCAGTTGATCCAGTTTCTTCATTACATTCTTAAACCATCGGCAAGAGTTGCTGGTAAGCTCAAAACAACTGTTTGGAAACCATCAATTCAAAATTCTATTGCTATAGAAGTTGGCTCGATAATAGAACTACAAAAAATTATTGAAGATAAAAAGCAGCATTATCTCAATTACAGTATAAGCTTCAGGCACTAATCGCAGTTATACATACCTGACGGAAATCATTACCAGTATTCGATTGTGTTTAATAACATTTATTTTAAATTTGATAGCTTCCTAAAATGCATGGACATATTTTGTTTTAAAATGTTTTTTTGTTTTAAATTTAAAATATCTAATCGAATGCCAAAAAGTTTGCGATTTCATACAAGTTTATTTTTACAAGATTAATTTAGATTCGATTGTTCCAGAACTAAAAAGCTTACTCTCGGAAATTGAAAAAACCGAATAGTTTCTTATCTACTAATATATAATTCACAGTTTGCGGCCGTAACGCTTTTCTTATATTTCCAATTTAGATGCTTGAATTTTATAACTGAGTAGTCCGAGTGATATAGGTGGTGACTTTTTAACAAGGAACTTCGAATAGAAAATGTTTCGGGGTCGATGCTCATCGAAGTACTTATTAATTTTAATAATTTTTTTGCCTATAACGGTATTTCATTTTTTCAATACGAATTGAAAAACATAAAATTTTATATTGTAAGACAATGATTATAATGTAATATGTAATAATACATTTTTTAAAACTGTAATGCACATTTAGGCTGGTACCGAAAATTATTTTTCGATATTCAATTTTTTCCAATAAGCTTTCGGGTTCGATCCTCACCAAGCACGTTTTGCATTATTTTTTTTTTTTCATTTTATAACGGCATTTCATTACAACATAACGAATTGAAAACTATATCCTCTTTATTTATTATTAAATAATATACCCAGTGTGGGGCGAGACGCTATATGTATAATTATACACCCCACACACTAACACTACTACAAACTAAATGCACCAACACCTCATTGTATCAATATTTCGCGTATAATACGGCCCGCTGTAAATTTCAGCTAAGTGAGCCTTTTTTAATTCGTGGATCCCTTTTGATGCAATCATGACCATAGGAACCATTGTAAAATTAGTTTCAAATACTCATATAGGTATCGGGTGTGTTTATAAAAATAAGAAACTGAAATTTATTTTATTTCTTCAATTGTTTGGTTTAGTTCTTATGTTTTACGTGTGAATAAAGTGTTAAAATTGTGTCATTTTATTGAATTTAAAGATAGGTTTTTATTATTGCACTAACGTGTGAAAAATTAGAGCGAAACTCACGCTCAATTTTTAACGAATTTACACAGACGTTGTGTAAATAGATTTGTTATATAGACCTTAATAAATGTAAGCAATATTAAAACTTTTGAAATGTCAATGTTCCCGAAAAAGATTAAATTATTTAAATTTTACTTTACATGAGAAATCAAAATTTTAAACTTTTTAACTAGAATGGAACGAGAAACTCCGGAAGGACGGAAATTGCGTTTGAATTGTGAACGACAACTAAGGTGGAGAAATAGACAGTCGCAAGAAGGTCGTCAACGCAATAATGAGCAAAAACGCCAACGACTTTTAAATAAAATGCCGGGAGAAGGCATAATTCGCAGAGCTCAAAATGCAAATCGGATGCGAAGATCGAGAGCCGCTGGGAATTCATCGATTTTTGATCATGAAACCTTCCGAGACAATGAAATTAATGCTCACAGTTGTGGTGTGATGAATGTTGAATGTCGACATTGCCATTCTCTCAATTTTAGTGCTGAAAAATCGTCGGATGGAAACTTCAAATTTAGTTGCCACAAAGGAACTGTATTGCTTGAAACTAGCTGCCAGCAAATGCGACAATTTCCGTTTCTTCTTCATGAGCTTCTCAGTAATCCTCATCACCCACATTTTCGAGCCTTTCATGATAACATTCAATCGTACAACTCTATGCTTGCATTTGCTTTAATGGGTAAGCAAATTCATCAGTTTCAAGGACGAGGCCCTTATGTTTTTCGCGTTCACGGTCAGATCTTTCATCGTACTGGCCACATGCATCCAGCTGAAGGTGAGCAACGACAATATGCTCAGCTATATGTTATCGACTCAGCTATGGCGAATTAAGATCGCATGAATCATACTGCTAATTCGCGATTGAACGCAACTATTGTCAGCGCTTTGGATGAAATGATTCGAGAGCAAAATATTTATGCGAAAGCCTACCGAAATCTTGGTGAGGTTGAGCGGGAGGAAGAACAAGCAGCGGCACCCGACAATCGAACGCTTCCCGCTGTGAACATGGCATTTCGGCGCGATCGTAATGACAATAGACGTCGTTACGATCTTCCAACAGTTAACGAGGTGGCAATGATTTTACGCTCTGCCGACGGACAGCCTCCATTTTAACGTGATTTTCGGGTTTACCCACGTAATGATGAACAACCTCTCATCAACCTCAACATTTTAAGTTTACATTTGGATCCGATGACATACGTACTATTCTATCCTTTTGGAGAAGCTGGCTGGCAACCAAACATGCAAATGAATACCGCTCATTGTCCCGAGAGAAAGCGAACTAAAATCACTCTTCTGCAATGGAAAGTTGCACAAATTGCCATTCGAGTCGGTCGCTTCAATCCAATTCTCCATGTCGGGAAATTGTTTCAGCAGTGGGCTGTTGATGCTCATCTGCAAGTTGAAGCCAACATTTTGAACTTTGTGCGCAATCAGCAGGGACGCTTACGAGTCGAGCAATATCGAGGTCTAATGGACGTTTTGAATAATGTGGCAATTCGTCATGGAACTACAGTTGGTCGATCTGTCATCTTGCCATCTTCATTTCAAGGTTCCCCTCCCAACATGTGCGGAAAGTATCACGACTCTATGGCAATTGTGGCAAAGTACGGCAAGCCTGATCTTTTCATTATGACATGCAATCCCAATTGGCCAGAGATTCGAGAGAACCTTTTTCCTGTACAACAGCCCGGTGACAGACCAGATTTGGTTGCTCGAGTGTTCAGCATTAAGATGAAAGCACTACTCGATGACATAGTAAAGAACAAGGTTTTTGGAAATGTCGTTGCATACGTTTACACGATTGAGTTTAAAAAAAAAAGACTTCCCCATGCTCATATGCTCTTCATTCTGGCCAATGACTCAAAAATCGACACAGCCAAGAAGATTGATCGATTTGTGTGCGCTGAGATTCCTGAACAGCAACTGGAACCCATATTGCATGAAATCGTTGTTCGCTCGATGATACATGAACCTTGCGGCAATGAGAACCCACTTGCGCCTTGAATGGAAAAAGGTGAATGTGTAAAAAGATTTCCGAAATCCTTTTGCAAGGAAACGTTAACCGAAGTTAATGGTTTTCCCATTTATCGTCGTCGTGAAGGAATTGAGATTCAAATAGGAGAAAGGAAAATTGATAATAGTCATGTCGTTCCATACAACAAATTTTTAACACGCAAATTCAATTGTCACATTAACGTCGAATCCTGCCAAACCGTTCAAGCAATCAAGTACATTTTCAAATATATATACAAAGGATATGATTGTGCATCTGTTGAATTAAGTGCACAAGGACCGATTGCTCATGATGAAATTAAGCAATTTCTCGATGCGCGTTATGTTTGTGCTCCTGAAGCAATTTGGCGACTGCTCGAAAATCCAATGAACGATCGATCGCATGTTGTTTATTGTCTTGCCATCCATCTTCCTGACGAACAAATGGTTTATTTTCAAGACGGCCAAGAAGATGCTGCAGCTGATCGAGCTCAACACCGATACACACATCTGACTGCATGGTTTGAGCTTAAAAAGCACGAAGACGAGAATGCTCGACAATATTTGTATTCCGAAATTCCTGAGCATTACGTATTTGGCAAAACTTTTTGCATTTGGAAAGTTCGCAAGCAGAGAGAAGATAGGATTATCACTCGAATGTATGCTGTCAGTCCGAAAAATCGCGAGCGCTTTTATTTGAGACTGCTATTACAACACATTCGTGGAGCTCAAAGTTTTACCGATCTTAAGACCGTCGATTCAATGATTTTTGACACCTTCAATGATGCAGCACGAGCCATGAACCTTCTTGAGGATGATAGCGAATGGGAACGATGTTTAAGTGAAGCAAGTCATGTGTGCATGCCGCATCAAATTCGCCTAACATTTGCTTTGATTTGTGTCTTCAATTCGCCAAAAAATCCTCTTGCGCTTTTCGAGCAATTCAAGGAGTATTTAATCGCCGACTATATCATGTATTTCGATCACATAACCGCTGAAAAGAAACTGCTTCAAGACATTGAGGTTATTTTGCGCATGAATGGCATGAAATGCACAGATTTTCGCCTTCCTGAACCGGGCCCGATTCAAAACGTCGAACATATTTTCGATGTCAAAGAGCAAGCTCAAATGGCCATAAACTTGATCGCCACCCTTAACCCAATGCAGCGTGCCATTTTCGAAGAGATTGCTGCTGTAATTGATGATTCGATGGCTGAGTCGAGATTTTTCTTCCTCGACGGTCCTAGCGGTTCGGGAAAAACTTACCTTTACAACACTTTGATGAGTTAAGAGGCCAGAGTAAAGTTGTTCATGCTTTCGCCACGACAGGAATTGCAGCGGATTTATTAGTTGGTGGGAGAACTGCCCACAGTGGTTTCAAAAACCCGCTTTCTGCTAACGAAACATCGGTGTCATCCATGAAAATCCCCTCGCAGGAATCCATTAAATTACGAGAAGCTGCAATGCTCATTATCGATGAGGCTTCAATGCTTTCTTCGCATTCTCTTCGAGTGATTGATCTGCTTCTGCGAGGAATCATGAATAATATTCGTCCTTTCGGTGGCAAGCTTCTCATCCTTGGCGCTGACTTTCGACAAACCTCAAATGTTGTTCCCAGAGGAAAAAATGCTGATATCATCGAAATGTGCGTGAAAAATTCTCTTTTGTGGCGGCATGTGAAGCAGCGAACTCTCATCACCAACATGCGAGCATTTGGACAACGAGAGTTCAACGAATGGGTTTGCAATTGGGCGATGGCAGATTGCGAAATGATCTGGAAGAAGCCGATCCCGATTTAGTCATAATTCCTGAGGAAATGATAGAGCGTGAAAACATCATTCGATCAATTTTTGGAGTTGAAATTCGAACAACAACTGCTGATGAAATCGCCGATCTCGCCAACAAGATCATTCTCAGTCCAAAAAATGTTCATGTCACAAAGCTCAACAATGCCATTCTCGATCTTTTACCGGCAGATGCAACAACCTTCCTGAGCATTGACTCAATGATCTCCGACGACCCGAACGATGCAATTGATTTTCCAGTCGAATTTTTGAATTCTCAGACCCCTTCTGGCATGCCTCCTCATTCACTGAAATTGAAAGTTGGTGCGTTCATCATGTTGCTAGGGAATTTGGATCCAAAGAAGGGACTTCTGAATGGAACTCGATTGATCGTGAAAAAGCTGTTCAGGAATTGTATCAAGGCGGAAATAATCGCAGGCAGCAATAAGGGAGCGGAAGTTTGCATCCCCCGAATCGACTTGGAACCAAGCGAGAGCAGCTTAGGATTTCAAATGAAGCGGCGACAATTTCCCATCATTTTGGCTTTTGCAATGACGATTAAAAAGGCTCAGGGACAATCATTCGATAATGTTGGGGTGTTTTTTCCAGAACCTGTTTTTGCTCATGGCCAGCTTTATGTAGCTTTAACGCGAGTACGAAATCATGAAAACCTTAGAGTGCTGATCAACAATTTTTCATACCAAGGCGCAATAATAAATGATAACTGTACATTTACAAGAAACGTTGTGGTAAAAGGATTATTGAATTAATATTAAATTGTCTTATTTCGTATTATTTTAGGGGAAAAAAAAACATTTTACTTTTCAGGCTATGGGGCCATATTACGTAATGCTTCATGGGGGTGGCTTCATGATTTTTTACAATTTGTTAAAGATAGGGAGGAGTGAACATAGATCATATCATTGATAGCCCGTTTTCTTAATTGCAAAATTCACTTTCACGTGATTAAAATAATTTAAAAATTTGAATACTTTTATGTTACGCCTGGGAGAGGGAGGGGTTTTGAAATATGTTACGATCTTTTAGGAAGGGAAGTAAGGGGTATAAAAAGCAAATAAATATGTGAACTACTATATATTGAGTTTTCAGAAACTTCCGTCAGTTTTGACGGGTAATTACTAGTTTTATTAATATTCAACAAATTATTTTTTAAAGTTTTGTTTTATAATTATTTTTGTCGTATTTTTGATTTACATATTTTAGTAAACATTTGAATTAAAATTAATATATTAAACTTTAAACACAATACATATATGAATATATTTTTTAATTTAAGTTAATAATTTTAATTAAAGCCAAATAAATTTTTATTTAGGAACGTAAAATAACAAAAGGTATTTTTAATTATTTGTCTAGCGAGCATGCTTTTACCTAATGAAAATTCTTAATTAAAGCAAAAAATTGCTTAAAAGAAGAGAGCCCTTGCTAAAAGAAAAAGTTTCACTCGCATTCAATATAGAAAGTTGTTGCTAAAGTTAATAAATCATTTTATTAAATTAAGAACTATTTTTCTTTAATCGAGTGAAAATATTATTAAATTGTTGTTTTGTGTTTTCATAAACAGCGAGTACTCTTTTAAATAAAAAAAAAACAAATTCTTCATTAAAGCAAAATCATTCCTTAGTTTAAGAAACACATAAGCTTGATTTTACGTTGAGACATATTAAATTAATAAACTTATTTAATTACCTCAAGCAGGCAGTTTTCTTGGTTTTAATTATTTTGTTATAATGTTTTAAACTTAAATTTAATAAAATAATTGCTAGATTTAATACTATCCAGCCTTTCTTCGATCTAACATTTATTTCTTAACCGAAGAAAACCAAAATTTTATTGTCCTATTCAAGCCGATTCTCAATTCATTAAATGGGCTTGAAAGGTTGAAAATCATTGTACCAAAATGATTAAATGAAGCAAGTTTCGTTTCATAAAAGCAATCTTTTCTCTCTGTGTACAATTTTATTAAATCTTTCAACAAATAGTTAGCTAGTTTTAAAAATAATTTGATTCAAACTTAATGTTAATTTAAATACTCATTTAATTTAATTGCATTGCAGACGATCAGCCAACCAACTTAACTTCTGTATTTTTAAAAAAATAAACACTAAAAAAAAAATCTCATACACGGCACAATGTACAAATCGTAATACGTACCAAATTTAATTCTCAGAAGCTTTTAAGAAGCGCGAGTTGGAATTTTTTTTTTTACTTAAAACAAATTACCTGCCTACATATAAATACTTGTACATATATGGTAACTTACACTTTTATTACATTTAACTTGTTCACGTTTAACAAAAACATAAAAGAATTTTTAATAAAATTTCATGAATGGAATATTAAATTTATGAATTAAAAACTAAGTTTTTAAAACTATAAAACTTAATGCAAAGTATAATATTTGTCGTCGGACACACATTTTTGTGAGAAAACAAACCCCGCAATAATGAACCATGTCGTACACACACAAAAGTGTTTTGTATCATTTAACCAAAAGAAAAAAAAATATTTTTAAAATTTTTAAGATGCGCGCTTGAAGAAGGTCGCGACAGTAGACCACACCAACAAGATAAAAATTAGTAACAAATTAAGGAAAAAAAAAAATCCAAAACATTTTTTTTTTGTTAAATTTCTTGTTACCAATTTCTTTCGTGAGATAGTAATTTATTTTAGTTTCTTAATTTGTATATATGGATGTTGGTTAGTTCTGTGTGTGTGTTATGTTTAAATTTTATAATTGGTTACAAATTGTTTAGAGTTGTTCCAGTTGCTTTGTTAGTCATGGCAAATACCAATCTGCTTACTTACTACTTTTCTTATATATATACTTTCAATTAAAATTAATAACAAATTCCAGATATTTGAGAATTTGTTTTGCTTTCGAAATTCAGTGATAAGATAAACATAAATTTTATTATCATTAAACTCTTATATTTTATATACCTATATATACTCGTATATATATGCATGAGATGCAGGCAATATTATATCGAGGGACAAACAGACCAAAAGATTTAAATGTTTTATGGGTCTCTTGATAAAAAATTAATGAATGGCCTAACCAGAAAAAACATTTTCCAGATCCGGTAAGTTTTTTTTTATTTACAGCTGATCCCGTTAAATTATTGTGCAAATTATTCACAGATGACAAAGACCACAACGATTGTTAATTTATGTATAACACTCTAAACTATACTGTGAACATCTTAATTTCCCAAAATAAAATTAAGAAAAAAGAATTTTAATCTCACAAAAATATTTTAATTATCGAAATAAAAGTGACATAAAATCCGTTAATTAGAACCGCAGCACGACCAACCGCATAGTAAAAAAATTAATTAAAAATTCATAAAAAAAAAAGTTTCAAATAAATAAATCGATTATAACTGTAACATAATATAACATTTTAATTATGTAAATATTTTGTTTAGTTCGTGTGCCATTTTGGTCCACACACATATAGTCATTCGAAAATCCGGGATGAATCACAAATAAAAATAAATTGTTTTATAATCATACCACGATTTAATCTGTCTCAATAATCTCCAAAACAATTTCTAGAATTTGAGAAAATATTTTAAAACTTTTTTCAAATTTTTATTACCTGGCGTTTACACAACATTAAACTAATGGTTTTGCGCGTATGTACCTCATGCATACGATGCATAATGTGGAACGCACCACATCGCATATACACAGTACATATACACAAATATTTTAATTAATAAAATTTTATTAAAGAATTTTAATTTGTTGTTAAATAAAAAACATAAAAAAATGTGTGTAGATCGAACACCTTTTACGAAATAAACGATTTCAACAAAAAAAAAATTCTTGATGTGTGCAAATATATACTGTGTGGTTAAATATCCACCACACGTTTTTTTTTTTGTTTGTTAATTTTACTATTCTTGCGGGTTCAGGATCCCAACAATAAATCAAAAAATAAAAATTTCTCATATCTCACACATTCATGTTTTCATCATAAAAGTCACAATTAAAAAAAATTAAAGAATCATATAAGAAGAGAAGTGTAGTAACCGTGAAAAGTTGAAAACGTGCAACAATCATTTATTATTGTTGTTCTTGTGTATTTAATTCACACATTACAACTACGAGATGAAATCTGAAGAAGCTTCGAAGATTTATTTTGTTTTCTGTTTTTTTTTTATCTGTTTATCATAGATGCGTAAATTAAAAGAATGGAACGACAGAAATTAACTGGTTTTCGGATATGGTTGAGATGATCAAGATATTTTCATGGAAATTAAAAATTAAAAAAAAAAAAATTTCATTCATAAACGTTGTAAAGATTTATGAAAAATGTTTAAGGTTAATGTGTGTCGCTTGAGAACAAAAAATTATTTTCTGGTTGTTCTATAATGAATGTGACGCGTGATAATTGTATTTTAAATGTTTGTTGGGTTTTTATTTTAAAAATTAAATTTTTAAGGTCATTGTAAATGAGTCACTGGTTATTGGAAATGGGTTGAAATAGGTTCAAAAGGCTTGGCAGCCCAACATAATTAAATAAAATCTAGAGTATAAGGGAAGTTTAATGTAATAATGAGAGACTAACGACCGAATTGTTTAATCTTATTTTATGCACGCAAATCATCACTAATGTGTAATTGTTCTGACCTTTCGTATGTCATAGTTAGCAAAAATCAAATTTTTTCCTGTAATCACCAATGTGATGTTTTACAATAAAACAAGCCCAACTCTCACTTGAAATTGATAAATTTTTGAGACGTAATTGACTGGGTCAGAAAGGGTTATCGATGTGAAATTTTAACAGTTTTCTATTTTAAACCAAAGTTACAGCTTTCCTTCGGTATATTCAAAATAGTTCTGCTTTGCCGGTCATGCCATAAATGTTGTTCGCTCGTATGATTCAATAGTTGGCTAAGATTTTTTAGTGCTTTCTGATTATCCGAATGTACCGAAATTTTTTGGTTAATCTTGTTCTTTGATTAAATAATTTTATTTGCCGTTTTAAAACTATGGACCGCAATAAATTGTGAGTTGGCTACAACTTAGGGTTTGCTCATCCTAAAACCAACACCTTAAAACTCCCAAATATCACAAACACTACACGTACAAACTTTTACACTGCATCACTCATTCTAGACTTAACTCAAGTTGATTTGATTCCATTCAATTTAATTAATTCAACTAAATCATAATTTTTTTTTTATTTTCATTTCAAACCTAAAATATTATGTCTTACGCAAGAGATCCATTCAATTCCACGTGTCTTAGCGCAATCTCCCATCAATTGTTACTGTGTTACCTTCCAAGATAGTTAAAAGATCTACAATTAGATCGCTCTTGGTGTGATTTTGAATGGCTGCCATCGGGCATGTGACGTTTCCATATTATTGAGGAGCTGCAACCCACACAATAAAATCTGTTAAACGCCTCTCGCAAATCGACCCTCGCAAATGCAGAGCGGCTCTCGCCAACCTAACTCTTTCAGCCCAGAAATGGACGCCGAGGGACTATTACCACCTGGACAGGTGAGCACATCATATTCCAAGTGGATCACATCCTCACTCGCCAAACCAGCCCACATATTTATATCCGCTCTATTAAGGAAAATTCCATCCAAAATCGCAGAGAAACTTCAGCATCGACCTACTCATACAAGGCAATAGATCTTCCATCAATACGTACTAGAAACAGTAACATTCGAAGAGATAAAACCACCAACTTATCAGAATTTGCTTGTAATATTAAGCCTCCTTCATTGATAAGGTCAACAAGATCAAAGTAGTAGAACATGGATGCCCAATATTCACACAAATATTCAATTATATTGTTACGTTTTTGCCTTGTCAATTAAGGTTCGTATCACTGGATTGTGAATAATACAAAATCAATTTAATTTATCACCAACGAATTTATTTATTTAGCACAAGAATTATTCTAAGACAGTTTATTAATAAAAATTCATAAAACCACTTTATAAAAATTATTCTCAAATTTTACTATACATTTATAATTTTTATTTAGACTAAAACACTTTAAATCACTTTTTAATTCCTTTTAAATCTTTAAAATATCGCTTACTAAATACTACTAATTCAATTCGACTTCGTTCGCCTTTTTATATACACAAACCAAACTTTTTGAAAGCTCATGACTTTTCTAGTCAGAAGAGCGTAGAAACATTACGTAATAATTATTATCATGGAAAATTCCATTTTAGTACAGTTAAACATTGAGCTATTAATTTAACTTCTTCTATTACACACTAGGTGTCACCATCACAATATATTAAATGAACCACTACTAACTTTGATTAATCAGTTCCAAGAACTGAAATTAGAATACCGAGAAGCAATAAAATTTCCTCTCGTTCTTGCATACGCCGACGATGTGGTTCTCTTTACACATTAGATAGTTATTTCTGATAGCCTGATGGCCTTATGGCTTTCATCTTAGTGCACTTCTATTTAATAAAAACAGATTTAGGGTCAAATAGTAAATTAGCTAGCAAGCAAGTAAACGTTATATGATAAAAACAAATTATTTGCGAATTAATTTTTTATTTTTTTTGGGGTGTAACCTAATGGTTAGTCCCATAATTGAAGGTCTTTTATTTCTTGTGTACCACGGAGCATTGATGATGCTTTGAAGAACCTTGTTTTGAAACGTCTGTATCATTTTGATGTTTGTTTGCTTAGTACATCCCCAGAGTTGTATATCGTAGTTCCATATCGGCTTCAGAATTTGCCGATATAACAGCAGCTTGTTGTGAATTGTGAGCTCAGAACCAATACAATTTTCTGAACTTTATGTTAAGTTCTTCATTTTTCTCTCCACTTGAGAGTTTATTGAATAAATAAGATCTTAGTATGGCATAGAATTGCCTCGGCAGATCTCTATGCAGCGTGTATTCCAAACCACTGTGTACATAATTTCAAGAAATTGTAAAGTTCCTTGGCCACCAAGATCCTGGATTTAACACCGTTTGATTATTTTTTGTGGTGTTATTTGAAAGGCAAGGTTTATGCTAAACATCCACAATCAATTCAACAACTTAAAAACAATATTCGAGCTGAAATTGAGGTCATTGATCTGCTTTTATTGGAAAAAGTCATCGAAAATTTTGATGTTCGGGTGTAGGCCTGTAGACAAAGCTGTTGTGGGCATAAGAACGATATTGTTTTTCATACATAAATTTCATAGAACCACCTTTCATTATCAATAACTGATGACTTCTCGTTTCAAAATGTGTGTTTTATTTACAAATAGAAAAAGGACTAACAGATGGCCCACCCTATACATATCTATGCACACAAACATTTATTTTTCAGATTTTTATTATTAACGGTGCAATCTTGTGTATGTGACTGCTTTCTGAAAGATTTAAAGAACATCAGCTTTTGCGACAACCCCATCAGTTGAATACTTTTCGGTAACAGCGTTATTTGAATAAGAAATTCCAAAGTATATAGTAGGGTTGCCGAATTTAGATTTTAGTACAATAAGTCGGTATCATCAGTATAAATAACTTTATAAGGCTTTTACATAACATATTAATAAGGAGGTAATGTATCTTAAATACATTTCTCGAAGCAAAGTTGAAATAACCGCTCAACGATTGAATGGTGTAAATATAGCAACTGCAGCTTAGTGTAAAATAATAGTGTAAAATACTTGTAAAATACGTCATTCAAAAGCAGTATTGTGTGTCGTTGCAAACCTAGCACAATAAATAATTATTTCGCCTTTTCTTGGTATAATTCGAAAATTTCTAAGTAGGCTTAATATGAAAAACAATGAATTATGTCTTTTTACTTTGTTAACACCTAATCAGATTTATCATTTTATTTTATCAATTGTTGTTTCCGCCCAGCTGCCCCAACTATCCGATAGGTATCCGATTAAGCCATGGCATATGAAGCATTATTGAACATAATATAACGTAAAAGTAATTGCATGTAATCGATAATAACTGCATTTCTTGATGTTTCATCAGATCCGGATCAAATCCTGCTTAATGACTTTTAAACCAACTCGGATCAAAAATTTGATCCCAAAACAAACAATTGAAAAATTTTTGTTGCTGTTTTCAATGTAATCATTGATCTGATCTGCGGCTAATAATCGCAAACAACAAATTGTGTTTTTTGTGATATAAATAAAGTTCGACAAAAAACTGAAATTGCAAGCAAAGCTTGTTATGTAAAAGAATTCGGCATTTAAGTAATGATGCTAAGTCTAAGTGGCGCACTATTCGGGACATGTTAAGTTAAAATAATTCTTCTAAAAGTAAAAAAAAAAAAAATGGTAATGCAGTTTGTCTAATCCCAGCCGAAAGTTTCCAGCACAACGTAAAAAGCCGATAATGCAGATTATGATATTAACATTCCAGCCGAAAATAAAAAATTTAGTAGCCGAAATTAAATAAAAAATTTTATAAATAGTTTTACGTGTAAAACTTTTCATAACCTATTCGTAGAAAATTTCGGAAAATCAGACGAATCCACAAAATTTGAATAAAATCAGCCTCTAGAGTGTATATCTGAAGTTGAATCGTTTTATGTGATTTGTCAATAGCTATCGAATGAAAAAATTCTGTTCAAGTTTCCCGTGGGAAATCTCGGAAAATTCGATTTTTCAAAAATTATAAGAAAATTTGTATAAAATCAGCCTCTTGAGTGTTATGTCTGCAGATGGATTGCATTGATGTGATTTATCAATAGATATCGCAGGAAAAAATTCAGTTCAAGTTTCCCGTGGGAAATATCTAGATTTCACCTTAAGTTTCCCACGGGAAACTTGAGGTGAATTTTTTTCCTGCGGTAGCTATTGACAAGTCACATCAATGCAATCCATCTCCAGAAATAACACTCCAGATGCTGATTTATTTTCGGCTGGAATGCCAATAACATAATCTGCATTATTGACTTTTCATTTTCGGCTGGAAACTTTCGGCTAACTTTAACTGGGTTTCAAATATAACATCTAGCAATGATGTTTTAACTACTGGTTCTTATATTACTAATGAATTCAAAAATTCTTTTGGCAAAATTGCGTTTAAGCTAATAACATTTAATTGGCTGTTCGGAGGAATATATTGGCGAAACATTTTTTTCCCCATCCAATTGATAATTGTTTTTTTTTTAAGTTATAGAAAAAGTTATTAAAAGTAGAATAGACCTATTGATATTGAAAGGTCTTTTGAAATGGTGGATCACAACCTTTTGTTGGATAAACTAAATATAATTGGTTTCAGAAGTAACTTTTACAATTGGTTTAAGTCATATCGGGTGTATCGTTATCATTTTGTGATGATGAATGATATTTTGAGCTATATAAGCAACCCTTATGTTATAAATCTCCTCCATTTAAAACATAACCTCCATTGCTCCTCTTATTTTCAATATATCTAAATTCAATTTTTAGTGTCAATTTGTTAGGAAGTATAGTAGCTCTTGTGGATGATATGGGTCTGTGTTACCGAGGGCCTTCTGTATTAGGTGTAAGTAAAATTACTTTACAGTTTTTATAAATAGTAAGTGGTTTCATAACTAGAATTATTCGATTTGATTAGTTGCAGTAATTTCAATTCACTTAAAGTGAAGTTTCATACCCGCAACTTTCCTTTAGAACTTGTTCTCTAATTCAGGTTTTTTGATTGAAAACTTTAAGCATTTAGGAACTATACTTGACTTTCAAGTGTGGTGGTCGCTACTTGCAGCCGAAAGTGCTCATTATTACTAATAAACACGCGATTCGTATTATTTGTTTTAAATCATTTTGAGACCCTACTTGGGCATATTCCGCTTTTCTTTTTTGATTTTTTTAGAAACTATTTTTTAGTTAACGCTTCGTTATTCTTTAATCATTTACCTTTCTCTTATTATTTGACAGCAAATTAATTATAAATCGTTTCTAAAAGAAGTTAAAGTGGGGCTTTTTGAACATTATTGATTGACGAATCCACGCTGCAAAGTTTCATTTTGAGCATTTAAAAAAAATATCGTTTTTCGTAAAATGTATTGCGTTATAATACAAAATAATTACGTTACAAGATATAACAAAATTCTAACAAATGAGCAGTTGCATCGTTTTCTTTAAATTTCATATAGCGAAAAGCAAACATGTAGATGTCGCACGTGGCTAAGGCAGGTGACCGCAAGTAAACAACTTTGCAGCAAACATACGGTTTGGCTATAGAAAACAGAGGAAAAAGCCTGCTTGCTCGAACGAAGCGCTTATTGACTGGGCCGAAGCAGTTTTAAGCTGATCGACACTTTCATGTAAAACATGAAGAGGAATACTCTGAACTAAAGAAAATATCTGTTGGACTTCCACAAGGAAGTCTGCTGGGCACAATACTCTACATACTTTATATGCGAGACGTAGCAAGAATTGAGCATTGGACGAAGAAATGGCGCCTTCAACTAAACGAAACTAAATCTGTCCATATAAACTTTACCAACAACCAAATTCGCAACAAATTCCACATGCAAACACGGCAAAAAACTTAGAGATGCTCCTATGTCGGCAGATATTGAAAGTACCGAGAAAATTAACGTACAAATAGTTCAAACTATTCAAATTAAGGTCTTGCGTAGTATGGTCAACTCACCATGGTACATAAGGAATGATAACCTTCACAATGATCTAAAAATGGAATTCATCAATGAAGAAACACGTATAGCGCCTTAATCAACCCAAACCCAGTAGGGCGCGGCTTCAACGAACGAAGTCCTTAGAACTAGGGCAGCTAAATTAATAAATTAATCAACTTGGAGCTAACCAATGTGTTATAGTCCTCAAACAGTTAACAGCATTTAATATAGATAAATTACTAGATGAATTTGTATTCAGTTGTAATATTTGTTAAAATTAGCCGAAAGTTTCAAGTTCAAAGTGAAAAGTCGATAATGCAGAACTCTGTTAATATCACCGAAAGTAAAAAATCGGTAATGCAGATTACAATATCCCAGTCGAAAATAAAAAATAAAGTCGTTGTCAGTCGAAATAGTGTTCAGCCAAAAGTTACCATGGATGGTAATATTGAGGGTTTTTGGCAATTGCTATACGTAGAAAAATATCGGTTTTACTTTCTAGGTTTCAAAAAATTTTGAAAATTGGTATAAAATGAGCCTCATGAGTGTTAGCTATCGCAGAAAAAAAATCATTCAGTTGTCTAGGACAAAATGAAGAGCTTTGAAATTCCGTTTATTATTATTACAGTGGTTTACTGGCGATAACGTGAACAAAATAAAACCAAGCAATACATGTTAAAGAGATTGTTCATGTTTGCGGGGGTTAATTTTTTTCATATGAAATTTATATATTCACAAGTTGATAATGATGAATGACGTACGATTTTTAAAAAATATTGATTTCTAGAAAAAAAGGCGTCAATATCAAAGAAACAATTTTTTTTTATGAAAAAATTAGTCGAAAATTGGAGAAAACGACCCATGATTTCGTTCCCACAAGGTGTTATTACTCCTTAAGGTACGAAAATAAAAATTTGCAATTCAAAATATTTAATTTCACCGATATTTCAGATATTCTAGATTTTCAATTTGGATCTTTGAAATATAGGTATGATCTTAAGTTGTATAGGGCTTTTTTACTTGTTTCATTAACTCCTCCAGTTGGTGCCCATTGGAGAGGATGATACATTGTAGGAATCTATCTGGCTACTCGAGCAACCCAGTTGAATTATTTTAGTAATGAACTCGAATTGTAGAGGCCTTGCAAACTAAGAAGGAGGTGGTTTCATTGGCCAGCGCTGTTTTTTTTTCGACATATGTACTCAACTGAAACAACTGTAAAGAAATAGTATTAAGCCTAAAGCTCATGAATCGGATTTAGCAATGGGAAAAAAAAAATTGGAACCAGAACATCAGGATCTCTCAATTGACAAAAGGAAATTTGCAAAATGAAACTGGCAGCTTGTTTTGGTGAAGTCAGTTTTAAAATATGAACTGCTCTCTGGGACACAAATTCGTGACATAAATACCGATATTTGGTATTGGTTTCATGCTTTCTCCAAACATATGAATAGAAGTTTGGTCCGCAGTAATTTTCCAGCTTCTTTCCAAATGGAAAGATGAGTTGTCAATAATTGTTGGCGATTAATATTAATTGGGGACGGTGGACATTTTTACCAACTAACATAAAAAAGCTATTTCCAAAATTTTCTCAATATGATTGCACTAACAAAGCAAATAATGTAAATCAATTATTTTGATTATTGATAAATCATTACCTTAGGTTTCTGGTTTCTGGGAAAACTAAATTTTGAATTAGTTTGTCGTTAGAGAAACCTAAAATGTCCAATGTAGAATTTTGTTTTGTAAACCTTACGCTAGAGATATTGTAAAATTTAACTAACCAAAAAACCAAAGAAGTTTATCCTAAAAATATAATAAGAAATTACACTGTTAAATTGGCTATTTTTCCAATTGGAATTTAGATTATATGAAAAGTTAATTTTTTTGTATTTTTATATTTTCCATACCACCAAACCCAGCATAGCAAACAGGTTTTTTTCGTCATTTTCAGATAGCTGGACCATCTATTTATCCCGTCAACTAAAAGCACCCAATTGTGTTAAACCTTACTAAATTTCAGCGAATTTAAAAATTTACTGATTTTTGATGATTAGAATAATTTTTTAGCGCCAATCCTGGAGATGTCCCAAAGGTTCCGCGTATTTTTTAAAATAGCTCATAGCTGTCTATGTTATCAACCTGATCCAATTGTGATGAACAATACTATATTTCACAGAATTTGGAATTTTTAATAATTTTAGATGATTTTTAAAGTTGTTATATCGCCGATCAGAGAGATGTTCACAAGGTCTTACCCACATTTCCGGATAGCTCGGTTGAGTAAAAGGTTTTGCTCTACAAGGTTGTCCACAAGGTTTTGCTCAGATTTTAGGGAAGCTTGGTGAAGTACCGCCAACGTGATCCAATTGTAATGAGCTTTACCATATTTCGCGAAATATACAATAGAATTTTCATAATTTTGGACGAATTAAAAAAATTTGTTCCGCCGATCGCAGAGACGTTCACCGGGTCTTTTCCATATATTCAGATAGGCTGGTTTAAAATTTAGAAAAGGCAGAAAATTCTAAGTAAAAGCTCATCACAATGGGATCAAATTAGCTACTTAGACTCGTATATGACCAAGTTATTCGAAAATTTGGGCAAGACCTTGTGCACGTCTCTATGATCGGAGAAACAACAATTTTTATTACCATCAAAATTATTAAAAATTCTAAATTTGATGAAGTATAGTAAAGTTCATCACAGCTGGGTGTTGTTGGCTATGCAGACTGGGCAAGACCCGGTGAACTTTTCTGCCATCTGAGATACAACAATTTTTAAAACCATCAAAATGATTAAAAATTCTAAATTCTGTGAAGTTTAGTAAAGTTGTTCACAACTAGGTCAGGTTGGCCATGTAGACTGGCGTATGGAAAAGCTCCTAGAAAATCTGAAAAGACCTTGTATTCCCACTCTGTGATCGAAGATATAGCAATTTTTAAAACCATCAAAATTATTAATAATTCTAAATACTGTGACGAATAGTACGCTGGCATATGGGCAAGTTATTCGAAAATTTGGGCAAGACCCGGTGAACATCTCTGCGATCAGAGAAACCACAATTTCTAAAACCATCCAAAATCATTAAAAATTCTAAATTCTATGAAGTAAAGTAAAATTCATCACAACTAGAATAGGTTGGCCACATAGACTGGCATACGGCCAAGTTATTTGAAAATATGGAACAGACCCATCTCTGCGATCGGCGGCACGACATATTTATATAACTAATCCCAATTTATGAAAATTCTATATTCCGCGAAATATGATAAAGTTCATCACAATTGGATCACGCTGGCCCAAAAAGACTTGTACTCATACCAAGCTATATGAAAATGTGGGTAGCACCTTGTGAACATCTCTATGAACATAACAACTTTTAAAATCAACTAAAATTAATAAAAATTTCAAATTCTGTGAAATTTAGTAATAATCATTACAATTGGATCAACTTGGTAACATAGGCACCTATATGGTCTAGCTATTCTAAAAATATGCGGGATCTTCGGTACATCTCCAGGATTGGCGCTAAACAATTATTTTAATCATCAAAAATCAGTCAATTTTTAAATTCGCTGAAATATAGTTAGGTTTAACACAATTGAATGCTTTAGGTCTATGAGAAAAACAGATGGTTCAGTTATCTGAAAATGATGAAGGGAACTTGTTTCCTATGCAGCGTTTGGTGGTACGAAAAATCCAAAAATACATAAAAATTTAACTTTTCATATAATCTAAATTCCAATTGGAAAAATAGCTAAGTTAGTAGTGTAATTTTTTTTGTTATTTTTTAGCATAAATTTCACACCCTGTTACAGTTAGCCGAAAGTTTCCAGCCGAAAGTAAAAAGTCGATAATGCAGATTATGTTATTAACAGTCTACCCGAAAATAAACAATTTGGTGGTTTACAGCCAACAGTAAATAGGATAAATGGATTTAAATAAATTTTTTTGTAAATAGTCTTACGTGGAAAACTTTGTTTAACCTAGTCGTGGGAAATATCGGAAAATCCGAAGGATTCACAAAATTGGAATAAAATCAGCCTCTAGAGTGAACATCGGAAGTTGAATCGTTTTTATGTGATTTGTAAATAGACATCGCAGGAAAAAAATTTAGTTCAAGCTTTCGGTGGGAAATCTCCAAACATAACACTCTAGAGGCTGATTTTATACAAATTTTCTAATGATTTTTGGAAATTCGAATTTTCCGAGATTTTCCACGGGAAACTTAAACTGAATTTTTTCATTCGATAGCTTTTGACAAATCATATAAAAACGATTCAACTTCAGATATCACTCTAGCGGCTGATTTTATTCCAATTTTGTGGATTCTTGTGATTTTCCGATATTTTCAACGAAATAGGTTAAACAAAATTTTCCACGTAAGACTATTTACAAAAAATTTTATTTAAGTCCATGTATCCTATTTACTTTCGGCTGATAACTACTTCGGCTGGGATTACCCAATCTGCATTACTATTTCTCTACTTTCGGCTGGACTAACACAATCTGCATTATCGACTTTTCACTTTCGGCTAACTTTAACAGTATAAATTTCACACTCATATTAAATAGATGAAATTTCGGTCAAATATTGAATCCCTATATCAATTTGAAGATTATTTTTGATTTGAAATAGAATCACTATCGAGCCTACCGCGATACCAAGTTGTTTCCGAATATTATTTTATTGAATATTTATTCTGCATTTTGAGTTTTCTGTTTTGAAATGTTTTCGGATTTATACTTAAATTTGAATGGATTTCAAACTTTGTATAATCTGACAATTCCAAAGTGGTATGCTCGTAATTTCCACTACTGTACAAAACCAATTTACCTCAAATAACATTTTTTTAGTTAATTTCCAATTTATTGATTATACATACATCAGTGATCAAGATCACGACCATTTATATTTAGTTGTTGTTGTTGTTCGCTGTTGTTATTGTTGTAAAAAATATTATCTTGTTGGCTAAAAAAGCAAATATGTATTTTGTTTGTTAATTTATTTTAATTTGAAAATGGTTAAGTTAATTAGTAACATTAATTTTTAGTTGTTATCAATTTATAAATAAAATATTTCGATTTCTTATGCAAATACACATATTATACATAAATACATACATTGTCTTAAAGTGGGTGTATATATATGTATACGTACATATTTTGGTTTTGATATTTTAACGCGATAAGATCGTTTCGTTTTTGGTTAATGGGTTAATTTCACATATTCATAAATATTCAATCCTTCGTATAACGGTGCCCGTATACGTGCACATACATTATATTGATAAACATCAAATTTGAATATTGCATTTTCATGGGAATTATTTACTCGCCGTATATCGATTTGATGCGCAGTGATTTACGCGGCGGCGCTAATAAATTCACCCAGACAAATATTTTTTTTTTTTTTCATTTATTTCCCAAAACGTTCTAAGAATCTGTACACTATTGCAGGCGCCTTTTCATATGGTCAGTTTCTTGTATCACCTTAATAGCTAAACTACTGTGTCTCACACCAAACAAACCGAATTTATTATTTTTTGTGTTACCTCGCAAAAATAAATCAAATTATTGAAATATTTACAAAAAAAAATTAAAAATATTTATTTCAAAAATTTTGATCATTTTGAGAAATCATTTTATGCCCAGTTCCCATCCGATGATTTTGATCCCAAAATGTGCGAAACAAACCAAAGCAAAATTATTATTATCTCTTTGTATTTGGTTTTTGTTTCCTTGTTGCGCTACTTTCGCGATTTTTTTTTTTTGATTCTGATAATTTAAAAAAGAAAAAAAATTAAATTTGGGAAATTTTTTAAATTCTAAAAATGTCGAAAACATTTTTTGTTATACATATGTGAAATTTTCAGACACAGATAACGGGACTCGAGAGCTTGTGGGAAAGCTTTTTCATTTGTATGTACACACAAAAAAGATTTGATTGATGTAGCCACCCGTAACTATATCATAACTTTGTATATAGCTAATGTGTATGGGTTCAAAGTATTTTCGAAATTTCTCTCATCTTAATCCACATTGACAACATCTTTTTAAATTTAAATTATAAACTTGTGCACACAAAAACGATATACACATACATATGTACATACGAATAGACGAGTATTCGAACGACATTAAAAATTTTAAAATAATTTAATTTGATTTATATCCATCGATTACAATTAAGTATTTTTCTTATCTTAATAACTCTAAACCTTTCGAGATAACTTCTTATATTTTCAAAACGAAAGACTATACACAGATTTACTTAATTTTTTTTTTTTTAATTCTTAATTCTGTAACTTGAAACTCATTAATATAATCGTTTTTTATTTTATTTTATTTATTTTAATTTATTTTATTGAAATGAAATACAGTAAAGTAAAAAAAAAATCGTAAGAAATGAGAAATTCTTCTGCTTCCATACACAACAAACAAAACAAAAAACCAAAAAAATAATAAACAAGAATTAATAGGTTTTTAAGCGCATCTTATAAGAAGCCATGGAATATTATATATGTATGTATGTATATAGTTTATCCTTGTGGAATTTGTATGCATACATTTACTTACATTTATGGTGATTTGAGAATATTATTATGTGTTTGTATATTGTAAGATTGTGATGGGTACTAATTAGCTATTATACGGTTGCAGAAACTGGATGTTACAAATTAATTTTGAGTTCCGTTTTAATCAGCACGATTTATATATGCGGGATTGGAATGGAATTTGGAAAAGATATAGTAACCGAAAGTTTAGTAACCTAAAAATATTTAAACTTGAATTAACCTTATTCTTTAATATGTGTCCAGGCCAACGTTTAACACTACATATATAATTTTAATGTTAGTCATGATTGTTGCCTAATGATTTGAAACTTCTTGATACAGACCATAACACTTCTGTTCTTCACTCTGCCAAATGGTCAAACATTCTAAGTGAAATAAATGAATTTGCAAAAATTTAAGATTAAAGAACTTTCAATTTAGATAATTTTTGAAATTTGTTGTATTCCAGAGTTTTTGATTTGGTTAACTGTAGATTGTGTTTTACTACTACTTTTAAAGCTTGTAACCTTAAAGAATTCTATAAAATTTATTTACTTTAACTACTTAAAGAATTTACTTTTTCTTTTTAGGAAAGTATCGTTCGTCACCTAGATTCTAATGGTTTATTTTTGATGAAAGATTACAGTTACGAACCCTAATCTTTAATTTGTGACATCTGTAATTTGATTTGGCATTGCATTTACATATAGTATAACAGCGTACGCGGTTCCATTAGTTGTAAACGACATACATTAGAAATGGTAGGAGAGGATAGAAGTATTGTGGTAATAGAGAAAAAGTAGCTGGAAAATCAAATCCAAATTTATTTAAAAGGTTCTTACATAAAGTTATTAAAAATAGCCTATATTTTGTTGTTGATTTTATGATAGGACATTTTATGTTCGACCGTTGAAGCACATTTCCACCTGAACGGATTTTATAAACAAACAAGACATCTGATTCTACGGTAACCTAATCCACAAAATTGGGCCATGTTTTATCGAAGCGGGATTTTTTTTTGCAGAATTTTTATAAAGCACTATTTTGAAAAGTGGGATATCCTCGTGACGGTGACGTAAGAACTTTTTTTCTGAACACAATTTTTAAACAAGAAACATTTCTATTTAAAACAATTATATGTTTGGCCAAACATGTATGCATACAGAGAACTATATGTACCGCATAAATCAATAATTTGGGGGTGAAGACTGTAACAAACAGGCCTCCATTATGGACCTATTGTTAACAGAATTATTTTATCTATTCACATTGATACACAAGTCGCGGTTATTTTGCCAACTGCTCAGCCTGGGGTGGTTCAAAATGTGTGCATTTGTGAAAAGATATTATGTAACCGCATACTGAGGAAAGAAGATTGCAACCAACTCACCTATAGACATACTCACGTCCGCCTAAGTTCCCATATTTTCCTCAAATTTACTCCATCACACTGATAAACTTTTCCTGTTTAGAGATCAAACGCAAACGTATCCATTTTGAATATTAAAAATTAACAATTTTATTATCAATAAAATTTAAACGAGAAAACTAGAACCAGCAAAACAATTTAAGAAAAAGAAACGTTAATTATGTATATAAATTACTAATAGCAAAAAAAAAAAAAATATAAAAATATCCTTAAATCTAAATCATGCATGAGCTCATAATAACTAAAGTTATTAAATTTAACTAGAAAAAATTATAAAATACAAATAATTTTACTTAATAATTTACAAAACCAAAATATTATAAAAATTAAATAAATTCGTCGACTCACTAAGCAATTGCATATTGTTGAATGTTGGCGGCCATCATGTTGATAAACGATGACGTTGTAGCTCGATCAAGAATGATTTATTTTTTTGTAATATGAAAAATTTTTTAGATCGTTGAATTAATTGATTTGGTATTAAGTATATTTAAATAAATTATAACTTATAGTTAATTATTAGTTAAGTTCATTATTTATTTATTATTTATCAAACATGAATATTTAATTTAATTTTATATTGTTTTTATTTGTTTGATTTTTTCTTTTTTTTTTATTTAATTGTAAATATGTAAGCAGTATGATGTACATACTTAAAAACTTTTTTCCTCATAAAAATAATTTTGTTTATACACAAAAATTAGTAATCGTTTTTTTCACACAATACACTTTTTGCCATTTTTTTATTTTTTTTTCCTAAGGTCACGCATTACAAATCGAACAGATTACATGACTCTTAATTTTGACAAATTCACCATTTCAATTTTCACAATATATGTTTTTTTTTATATGACTATATACATAGTTTATAATTCGTATTTCAAACACAACTATTCTAAATTTTCTAGCTTTAATATTAATCTGATCTATATGAAATAGTTTTTTTTTTTTTATCTCGTTTTACATTTTATGGACACTTCTTGCAGATCAATTACGCAGAAAAATTGTTTCTTCTTTTTTTTTTTAACACGAATTTATCCATCAGTGGATTTATTTACGATCGAACAAAAATTGTAAACAAAATTTCTTGTTTATATTTTATCACAATTATGTTTTCATTTCACTACCATATAAACTCTAATTTTATATTTTTTTTTGTTTCAATAAATTTACTTTTTGCACACAACACAATATCTCTGTACCATCACCACTCATCGTCATCTTTTTCTTCCCATGTCATTCCCAACCGTCCCTTTTTATACTTTCCCCAAACAATAGAAAACCAATACTAACTAGCCAACAACCAGATCATAAAATTTTTAATTTTTGTAAAGTTTGTCAACCTCAAATCTCTCCTATAAAATTATTAATGGGAAATTTTCTAGTACTAAAATTTTCTAACATGTTGATTGCTAGGAATTACATGGAGGCCTTACAATCGTGGGGACGACCCATCTGAGAGATGTCTCATATCTGCCAGGTTTTTATACACTTAATATTCGACTCCACTAGACTAAACAGTAAAATGAAAAGTATAAGAAAATGAGTTGAGGCAAAATTAAATTCCATTAACTTTTAATATCTTTAAGATGATATATACCTAATACCTTTCCATATTCATCCGCCAATTCATAAGCCACATTTCCCACTGACCTTAACACAAAAGCTTTTTGATACTTTGGGGCGAGCTTTGCGGAATAGTGTTTTGTGGCATTACTTTGGACAAAATTTTTAGCAAAAACCATTTGACCTACTTGAAACTTCCTTTCGTAACTTCGCAAGTTGTAAGAATCAGCGTTTCTTTTGTATGCTTCCTTGAGATGTCGAAGAATGTTACTTTGCACTAAAGTTTGACGATCTGAGTTTGATATGCCGAGTTCCTTCCCCCCAAGGTCTTGTAAAAATTTCATTAGTTCATATTGCGAACCGTGTGCTACATGATGCTGACCAAACATTATATAATGTGGGGACTGGCTAGTGCTTTGATGTTTGGAATTCCTCAAGGCAAGTGCTATAGAGCTGATGTGTTTGTCCCAGTTTAAATGGTTTTCTCGGATGTAAGATCGTATAGCCGTCAAAATGGAGCGATTTACTCGTTCCGACATATTGGACTGTGGTGAGTGTTTAGGAGTCCGAACATGATGAATGCCATTTTCTTCCAGAAAATATTTAAAGGCGTTTGAGGTAAACTGAACTCCATTGTCACTGATCAAGTATTCGGGGACCGAAAACATATCAAAAACCTCTTCCTTTAAAAATGAAATCACGTTCTTAGAGGAAGCGTCTTTCATTGGTTTTAATAGTGTAAATCTGGAGTATTGGTCAAGCACAACAAACAGAAAACAGTTACCGGATTTTGACCGGGGATATGGACCAAGAAAATCAATATAAATTCTTTCCCACGTACGAGTTGCTTCTACGTATTTTCCCATATTTGGTCTTGTTACATAGTTTACGGCCTTGGAAACCTTGCAAACCTCACAATGTTTTACGTAATCTGTAACGTCTTTACACATTGTTGGCCAAAAGAATTGCCGTCGCAAATATTCCAATGTTTTGGCAATACCGAAGTGAGAAGCAGAAGGAGGGCAATGTGCATCAGATATTAGTGACAGTATTAATGGTTTTGGAATGAAAACTTTCCAATGAGGAATATCACTGTACGTGTCGTGTGTTCCAAAAGATGAATTGTAAAAAATCCGATCATTCAATACTTTAAAATTTAGGTAAGCTTCAGGTTGGGTTTTTAGCTTTCTCAGTAATTCTTGATATTCAATATCTTGAAAAACATCTGAATTTAAATCTACACAACAACTCTCAATTATATGACAATCAGGTGTAATATTGACATAAAGTTCATCAGCATCTTTACGAGACAGAGCATCAGGTACAACATTTTCTGATCCTTTCCTATATTCTATTTTGAAATTGAATCCTTGCAACTTTAAAAACCACCGTGCCAAACGACCAGTTAACTCCTTTTGACTCATCAACCATGTCAAACTGGCGTGATCCGTTATTACCGTGAATTCAAAACCTTCAACATAGTGCCTGAATTTTTTGATGCTGACAACAGCTGCATAACACTCCAATTCTGTCGTGCTATAATTTCTTTGGGCAGAATTGAGTTTAGCAGATACATAGGCTATTGGGCGTTCTTCGTTTGAGTCCGACCTCTGAAATAATACTCCACCTATTCCGGTCTTAGAAGCATCACATTGAATATAGAAGTGGCGAGTAAAATCCGGATTACATAGTACTGGGCTCGATGATAATGCTCCTTTCAGAGTTTCAAATGATTTTTGTGCAGCAGGACCCCAAATGAATTTTTTGGACTTTTTAAGGAGGTCGGTGAGTGCTGCTGTCACATCTGAATAATTTTTTATAAATCGTCGATACCAGCCCGTCATGCCTAGAAATCTTCTAAGTTGACGAATAGTTTTCGGAACTGGATATTCGGTGATAGCTGCAACTTTATCCAAATTAGGTTTTAAAACACCATTACCCACGATATATCCTAAATATTTCAATTCTCGCAGAACAAAGTTACTTTTTTCCACATTAATGGTTAAGTTAGCTTTGTGGAGTAGATTTGCAACTTTGCTCAAGAGCTCTAGGTGTTGTGCGTATGTTTCAGAGGTTACGAGTAAATCGTCTAAGTACACGAACACTTCCTGATGCAGTTCATGTGGGATGACTTTATCCATGAGTCTACACATGGTTTGAGGGGCGTTACAAAGCCCGAATGGCATGACCGTAAACTGATAGAGGGGTCTACCAGGTACGGCAAAAGCAGTCTTATCCCTTGAACTCTCATCTAAGGGGATCTGCCAAAATGCGTCTTTTAAATCTATACTCGATATAAATCGCGTTGCTCCTAGCCGACCGAGCAGCCCATCGATGAGAGGCAAGGGATACGCTGCCTTCACCGTAACTGCGTTTACCTTCCTCGCGTCAAGGCACAAACGGACTTTGCCATTCGCTTTCCTCACTAATGTAACGGGTGAGCTCCATGAACTAAAGCTCTCTTCAATTACACCTAGAGCGAGCATGCGATCTAGTTCCTTATAAAGTTCTTTCTGTACTGCGGGAGATATTGGGTAATGCCGCTGTTTAATAGGAACTGCGTCACCTACGTCGATTGAATGGCTCAAAATATGCGTCTTTCCCAAGCCGAGTTGTTCGGAGGATGGGAACTTTTTAATGACTAGGTCGAGACACGATTTTTCCGATGGGGATAAATCGTGAAATATAAGTTCGGAATTATTTTTATTTACCGAAGGGACTAGTTCATTTACTTCTGGATCTTGAATCGACTGACTTGGCGGGACATGTATTTTTAGCCCAAACGCGATCCAGAAATCAACTCCTAAATATAGAGGTTGGCTTAAGGATGGCGCTAAATGAAGTGTGAGATAGCGTGTCTGTCCCATAAACATTACTGGAACCCTAATATGACCTAAAATGGTCTCAGAAGAACCACTTGCAGTTTTAAGAGTACCGTGTAACTTACGAAACTTCACATTTGACATTTCTAGAAATTTTTCACTACCACAACCGAGAACCGATACGTTGGCACCACTATCTAATAACCCAATTAGTTTATTGTCAAGTAGTTCAACCTCCGCATACGGACGACCATCTGTCGAGTTGTTTATTAGGGAATCAATTAATAGTTTTTTATACATCTTCCTAGTTTGAAAGTAGTTTTGGACTCTTCTAGATTTGCTTAAAGTGAGTTCTGAATTATCGAGAGAACGTGGAGATTTGAAATACAAAGTAGATTTAATTATTTTGGATTGTGGTTCTCCTCGCTTGTATTTGATACTTGACTCTGTGCGATCGTCATTTGAGGTTTGAGTTGCTCTGGTTTGGCTGCCGATACTTTCGGAGGCCAGGTACAGCCTGTCCCTGTCCCCTTGTTGGCATTTCCCGAATTATTTTTGCAATTAGTGCAAAATGGTTTTAACACGCCATGAGTGCCACAACCAAAACAAAATTTGTGTCTTAAGGGAATCCCGCAACTTTTGAAGTTGTGATCCGATTGATAGCAATTCCAACACCCATCAGGTGCCTTAGTATGTAATTTCCGATTTGAGAACAAATTAGTCACTGGCCGATAATTTCTTTGGTCTGTGTTAAAAGCACAAACTTCTTCGTCGTACGCTGAAAGTGGAGATGGTTCACTCTGTTCGATGGGAGATTCCAGTTCATGGACTTGTCGTCGTTGGCACATCATCTCTGGAATAAACCCAGTTCTAGCCCAGGTGTCTTCGTATTGAACACACAATTGAACCATTTGCTCTAATGTTGGAAAGTGTCGGTCTACTAACTTATCCTGCAATCCTGCTCTCATATTTCTACGAATCGTATACATAAGCTGAGTATCCGAGAGCGGAACGTCAAATTGAAGAGACATAGAAACCATGTCACTATAATAATCTTGGAAAGGTTCTCGAAATCGCTGTTTCCGCGAGTCCAGAATATTCCGAAGATCATCATCTGTTTGGCGGTCCCGGAATCGCTTAATCATATCATCTCGCAAACTGGCCCAATTTACGCCACAATTTTTCTCTATATAAATCCAGTACCACTCTTGTGCGATACCCTTCAATACGTAACTGACATCAGTGACCAACTGTTCAAATGGTAGCTTATTAGCATCAGCCAAATGTTCGAGCTTAAAGATAAACCTTTTCACGGAAGGACCTTTCGGCGATCCATCAAACGTTATATTCCATTTTAAAGGGTTACGCTGAATAAAATGGGGCTTAAAATCAGATTGACTATTTTGGGTCGAATGAAAATTGCGATTGTTCTGATCCTGGGTGCGGCTAGGAATTTCGTTACTTAGAGGTGGCTGAATAAAGTCTCTTTCCGGAATATTAAATGTATTCTGGCGATCGAATGTTATCAGTTCTTTTTCGATTCTCTTAGCCTGTGAAATCATCGCCGATTTGGAGGTTTCGGTTATAGATTTTGACTTTTCAAGATTACCGTTCCGATCCGAGATCGACGAAATATCTGAACCATCGTCATTACTCCATTCAGGAATTTTGATTTGGTCTAAATGACCTAACGACGTATTTAAATCCATTTGTTTTTGAACCGTCTTTACGTGAATATCGATCATTTTACTGGTAGTGTTCAGTAGGTCTTCAACATCCCCAGATATTATTGAGTTAATAAACCTAATACGCTGTAAACGGTTGTTAATGTGTTGTAATCTAGAGGATAGCCGAGTCAACGGGTTTTCGTCAAATTCCGCTGAGTAAGCAGTTTTAATTAAAGAATAAATATAATTTAATTTAATCTTTAAATTCTGTAATTCACCTTTGGGATCTACTTTGGCACTCTCATGTGGCACATTTGGTCTTAGAACTGGATGTTGGTCTTCGATTAAAAGCATTTCCTTAAGTTTGGTTAATCGATCCAGAGGTAGACCATCAATGGCACGTAAGGAACATTCAATCTGGAATTCATCAAATTCGAGATGTTCGGCGTCCATTTTGTACTTATGTATACGGTAAATGGTTTGCAAAAAAAACTACGACAAAAAGTTGATTAAAATGACTTAACGTAATACGTAATCGAAATTCACAATTTAAAGATAATAATAAAAATAATTATTGTATGCGAGAAAAAAAAGTAATAAATCAACCTAAAAGGTCAACTAGATATACGTATCCTATCCTTATAAATTGTGGTGTGCAAAAAACTTGGACGCTCAAATATTTGTGTCCCAAAAAAAAAAAATATAAATAAATATAATAATGAAATAATAACAGAACAAATTACAACTAATAAATATTCAAATTCAAATATGTAATTCACAATTATACAAACTGGGAACTCAGCCAGACTGTATGTCGATAATAATATAGATAAATTGGTTGCAATCGTAAGGGAAAGGGATTAATCAGGATAGCTTTGAAGTACAAACCGAAATAACAATGAATTCAAAACGCAATAAGGTAATCAAAACAGGTAATGCTGGGTACACTAATTGCGACATGAATCACCGATATTTGTTTTCCTGTAGCGACGTAATCAATTTACTCCTCATGTAACCGAAACACTGTAATCAAAACCCAAAATTGGGGATCAATGCTCTAACATGAAAAATAGAATATCGAAAATGATTTGAGAAGCAGAACTGCATATAACAAATCAAAACGTAAGAATCTACGGAACCGTTATATGCATATTCGCTTGTCGAACCAATCCGGATTGATAAAAGAAAAAAAAAATGTCATTAGATTGGAAGTTGGATGAAATTGAGCTTTAATAAGATCTTGATCTTCATGCAACACAAACACTGTAATCAAAACCCAAAATGGGATAAATCAATGCTCATCATGATAATTAGAATATCGAAAGTGATCACAAAGGTAGCATAGCATATAACAAAGTCAAAACATAAGAATCTACGGAATTGTTATTGCTCATCCATCCGTGGGATCGACCCGATTTAAGAAAATAAGAAAGAATTATTATTAACTAATTAAATGAAAAAAAAAAAATGCTATAACCTGAAATTTGGATTACCTATAAGCCAATAGCTTGGCCGCCACTGCAACAAACAGTAGTGCTTATTATAGGATTAGAAAAGGGAAGGAAATTAATTGGAAAATAAAGTAAAAATAAAAAAAAAACCTTCACGTTATTGGGCGCCACTGTAACAAACAGGCCTCCATTATGGACCTATTGTTAACAGAATTATTTTATCTATTCACATTGATACACAAGTCGCGGTTATTTTGCCAACTGCTCAGCCTGGGGTGGTTCAAAATGTGTGCATTTGTGAAAAGATATTATGTAACCGCATACTGAGGAAAGAAGATTGCAACCAACTCACCTATAGACATACTCACGTCCGCCTAAGTTCCCATATTTTCCTCAAATTTACTCCATCACACTGATAAACTTTTCCTGTTTAGAGATCAAACGCAAACGTATCCATTTTGAATATTAAAAATTAACAATTTTATTATCAATAAAATTTAAACGAGAAAACTAGAACCAGCAAAACAATTTAAGAAAAAGAAACGTTAATTATGTATATAAATTACTAATAGCAAAAAAAAAAAAAATATAAAAATATCCTTAAATCTAAATCATGCATGAGCTCATAATAACTAAAGTTATTAAATTTAACTAGAAAAAATTATAAAATACAAATAATTTTACTTAATAATTTACAAAACCAAAATATTATAAAAATTAAATAAATTCGTCGACTCACTAAGCAATTGCATATTGTTGAATGTTGGCGGCCATCATGTTGATAAACGATGACGTTGTAGCTCGATCAAGAATGATTTATTTTTTTGTAATATGAAAAATTTTTTAGATCGTTGAATTAATTGATTTGGTATTAAGTATATTTAAATAAATTATAACTTATAGTTAATTATTAGTTAAGTTCATTATTTATTTATTATTTATCAAACATGAATATTTAATTTAATTTTATATTGTTTTTATTTGTTTGATTTTTTCTTTTTTTTTTATTTAATTGTAAATATGTAAGCAGTATGATGTACATACTTAAAAACTTTTTTCCTCATAAAAATAATTTTGTTTATACACAAAAATTAGTAATCGTTTTTTTCACACAATACACTTTTTGCCATTTTTTTATTTTTTTTTCCTAAGGTCACGCATTACAAATCGAACAGATTACATGACTCTTAATTTTGACAAATTCACCATTTCAATTTTCACAATATATGTTTTTTTTTATATGACTATATACATAGTTTATAATTCGTATTTCAAACACAACTATTCTAAATTTTCTAGCTTTAATATTAATCTGATCTATATGAAATAGTTTTTTTTTTTTTATCTCGTTTTACATTTTATGGACACTTCTTGCAGATCAATTACGCAGAAAAATTGTTTCTTCTTTTTTTTTTTAACACGAATTTATCCATCAGTGGATTTATTTACGATCGAACAAAAATTGTAAACAAAATTTCTTGTTTATATTTTATCACAATTATGTTTTCATTTCACTACCATATAAACTCTAATTTTATATTTTTTTTTGTTTCAATAAATTTACTTTTTGCACACAACACAATATCTCTGTACCATCACCACTCATCGTCATCTTTTTCTTCCCATGTCATTCCCAACCGTCCCTTTTTATACTTTCCCCAAACAATAGAAAACCAATACTAACTAGCCAACAACCAGATCATAAAATTTTTAATTTTTGTAAAGTTTGTCAACCTCAAATCTCTCCTATAAAATTATTAATGGGAAATTTTCTAGTACTAAAATTTTCTAACATGTTGATTGCTAGGAATTACATGGAGGCCTTACAAGACGAAAATCGATAACCCCTACAGGCAGAAATTATACCATTCGGAATTCTTTCAGACTTTACAAATTATTTTAAAGTTTCACAAAGTTTCGAATATTATTCGATTGTAAATACCATAAATTAAACTGTAACCTCTTAAATTTCTTACAATATTAAGGCAGTACGTATGCCTTATGTTTAGCAAGCTTCTATTCGAATTCATTTAAACATTTAAAAATGCTACATTTTAAATTCAAATTTTTCGAATAGATTGTAGAAGCAACAAAGAAAATTTTACAAGCCAATTTGAAAACTACCCCCTTTAATGATACTCCAATTGAATAACTCACTTAACCACAATGCAAGTTAACTAAACCTTAACTCAATTTCATCTTAACTTCGAACCAAATCTCAACCCTTGGTTCAACTCCACACTTAATGGCCAATTCGATTCGAAAGCTACTTTTGTGTATGCGAACTCAACTCAATCTAACCTTCCACTGAATCCTAAACTCGATCCCAAATTAATCCCTAACCGAACTTATCATTCAAATCTAACTCATTTTCAACTCAAACCCTATTCACCATCATACCATATTACCAATGTACAATGATATCAACATACGACAGTGACGCTATACCATTAAACCATCATGCAATCATACTTTAGTACCATAGTAACGTCGAAACATCACACCATCATACCATCATACCTTCGTACGATCATACCATCTTATCATCATAACATCGTAATATTATATAAACATACCGTACCATCCAACCCTCATTCCACTATATCGTCGTACCATCATAACATCTTACTATCTTTCCATCATTCTAGAATAAATACCGTCATACCATTATACCATTTCATCATACCACTACACCATCATAACTTCATACAATATCATACCATCATACATACTACCTTACCATTATACCGTAGTACCATCATCATACCATCATACCGTCATTCAAATTTTACAGCCCGTCGGTGTTGTCCCGCTGAGTTACGCCGGTGACAAAATAATTAACAGAATGACCTTGACGAGTTACTTTTATTTCTGCTTAATTGAAGGGGCTTTATTTTTCATGCTTCACTGCTCTTTTTCACAGTCTACACTAATCTGAGTCTCGACGTAACTCGAGGGACACCTGTAAATAATATTTGTAGAAGAGGTCAGAGTACTAGAAGGAAATAGATGGTTATGATTTTGTGAATATTGAATATTCTTCGAAAATACGAGTAAATTGGCCTCCACGTTTGTTCAATTTGACCGCTCCAGACTTTTTCGTTTGGAACCAGCTGGAAAATAATATGGAATTTAAGCGCTGGAGCCAGACAAACTAGGAGGTACGATTAAAAATGTTACAACATGAGGCCGTGTGGGCGAAGAGTAAAATGGAGAACATTTATAAGTTTCCATCCTAAGTGAAGCCCACACCAATTTTTTCATCGTTTAACCTAACATCGAAACATATTCGTCTTAATCGCATTAAAATTCTTGAATTTATCAAGATATAGTATGTGATGTTGTATATAGGAAAATTGTCAAAAAAGTTAGAATTTTCAGCCTCATTGAGCAATTTAATTCGAGAAATCATTCCGCAATCAGCAATTTGAACATCACCTTTGATGATTTGTTGAGCAGCCTAAGAATAATTAACGTTCGGGATGAAATTCAAGCGCTGGAGCCAGACGGACTCGTGTTGGCGAAGAGGAAAATGGAGAGGTTTTATGATTTTTCAATCTTAAGTGTACCATACACCAATTTTTTCGTCGTAATCTAACATCTAATCGTCTCCATTCTAAAAGTCAGCATTTTTTCGCAATATATCTGAATATATCAGATCAATTTGTGTTCGAGACATGTCAGATGATTGTGCCCCCGTTTATAGCAGCTTCAACACTTCTCACGGCGCACTGACTTAAACTGAACAGCCACTCTCAACTTTATAATGACAAAACCAGACACGAAAGCAAGTCACGGAGTGCCATTTTTCATGATTCTGGAGACTTTTAATATTTTGGTTCAGATTTGGTGATTTATAAGGCTTAAAATCAGTCTTCTTTATGAACTTACCACTTAACATATACTGATGAAATGTATTTCGAGAGCCAAACTGGGTCCATCCCCAGATGTAACGGGTAATCTAAGCTAATGCTTTTTCTTTTTCTGTCTGTTAAGTCGAAGATGGCGTCTCTCCTTTTCGACCTATTTAGTTTTTCTAAAAACAGGAGCAACTATATGTAGGTCTTTCAGATCTTTCGGTTATGGCATGCCTCTGATAGTCTGATGGTTGTCTGGTGAGAGTCATATGGACGAATTCCAAACGACGACCATTTCTATACAAAATGTATCCAAGATTGTACTTCACGCTGAACAAATTTGTAGTTCTCTAGTTACGACAACTGGTTTCAACCGAGTTATTCAGAACTATTTCCGCAGTATTAACATTTGTTTTTGTTCGGTTCCGTAATAATTAAGTCGATCGATATGAATTCTCGTCGTATGCAAATCTAAATCTGCAATCAATTGCTCGATAAAACGTTAATTTTTCAAATTCATACATTTGTCACTAAATTTGAAATTGGCATTGTCATTCCACACATTGCGGTCTTTTAATGTCGCCTTACGTTTTAAAAATTGTTAAAATCCGAGTTCGATGACAAGTTGTAATTCATTTCCATTTGTAGTCGATTTTCTTATCGGAATGCAACTTGTTCATTCATATTAGTTGATGGTCTAGTATAGCCTATATTAGTAGCTAAATCGTAAAAACCGTCAGATACAATGGTTCCCGATCACATAGATAGTTTGAGTAGCACACTAATTCACTTCTTGAAGAAAACTGTGCTGTTAAAACTTTTTAATACATCGGCCGCTGCTTCTGTACTCTTCTGGGGTTCTGACAGCCTAATGAAAGAGTCATGTGCCACACAATCAAACTCAAAGGTTTAGCGAGTTATTTCCGTATATTCATAATATGTTAGCGATTTCTCTTCATATTTTTCCATTGAATTCAATTTTAAGCTCATCAATGTTGGTGAAAATATACAAATTCAAGGAGCTGGATAAGAAAATCATTACGAAACTTCATATAAAATAATTTCTATATTTGTTCAATAAATAAGTTCATCATTCAACAAATACAAAAGAGACATCCTTAATAGTGGTAGTAGCTGGTGCACTATAAGCACTACTTGACCGAGTCCTTGGTTATATTGAGCAATTGGAGCGGCATCCTAAGTAATGGGTTGCAGTATTATACATAAAAGCCTCTTCTATTTTGTTCCTTTTATGTTTGAAATAAAACATTTTAGCTGTTAATTTAATTTGAAATATTTAAATTTTTTAAATAATTTTATTTATTCCGTAGCTCTAGTTCTAAAACTAAAAAGGGGTGAAACCTCAGAAGGTAGCCAGCACTTCGGGTCGGAGAATTTCATCCACACGTGACCTCACCTCAAGTTCTACTGCCATGTTAATTTTTAGCTCCATCTATTACTGCCATATCTACTTCTAGCTCCAGCTCAACTTTCACTCAATCGCAACACAATCATCAAATTAACCAGCATATATAAAAAATTTATCTACCAAGTTCGTAAACCATGTTCTCGAGATACTGTGGGTATCTACTTACGTCAAATTTGTCCTAAGTTGCCTTAAGTTGTTCTAAGTTGTCCTAAGTATGCCCTAAGTTATTTAAATGTGTTTGTACGAACTTCTTTAATTCAATTGTAATAACAAAAATCATGCTTAAGATTATTTACCCTTACAGAATTCTGATGATGCCTGGATAAAATCAGATCATTTTCTAAAAACTGAGGAACTGGCACAAAACCCATGATTGTTAATCGAATATATAAGTGATTTTCCTAATTTTCTTATGAAAATCCTAGGAAGCGGCTGCCGAAATGGCTTATGTTGTAAATTGTCATAAGGTCTTAGCTATTTGAAAAATATTTCACTTTGGAAAAAAGTGGCGGATTAGGGTAGTTAGGAAAACCATGTTTGTCATAATCTCATATAATCCTTCTATAAAGGATTTTTGAAATTTTCTTGAGAAAATCGTAAAAAGGCCACCGAAATGTGTAATATCCAAAGATGTCCTAAGGCCTTATCTGTTCGAAAATACTTCAATTTTGAAAAAAGTTAGAGATTAGGGCATTTAGAACAATGAGATTATGTCAACCATGGTCGCCTAATCATAACAAAATAATTGGTTCCAAAACACTCCATTAGTTACAAGCTTCTTTTTCAAAAGGCAAATTTAGGATGATTGAGAATAATTAAACGATTGATAATTTTCACAAATGTGGCAAATACGGTGTTACGGTGTTAATATTAGGCCAATACAGAATTTGTTTTACCCTTGTGTTTATTTTGTACATTGAAAAATGTTAAGTTTTCGTCCCGTAATTGGAATATGGATTTGATTATCATAAAACAGCAGCATGTCTTCAACATATAATTTGTCTTTCATCTGGAACTTTGGCTTTCATTTTTGGCCAGCCTTCCCTATAGTAATTCATTAATGAATGCGTAATGTTGTTTTGAATCAGTGCTTCTTTAAAATTTTTGGTTTTTTCTAGCTAATTTTTATTAGTATGTGTACGACGCTTTTCAGTGATCTTTCAATATCTGTTGTATCAAAATTAGATTTTCTAGATAGCAAATCAGCAACTTATAAATTTTTATCCGGTACATACTGAAAATACAGACATTAACTTTCTCACAACCGATACCAACGGATTATGATCTGTTTCCACTTTCACCATTCGCCCATAAATGAAATTGTGAATTTTTGTATATCCAAACACTCTAGCAAGCTTTGGTATTATGGTGGTTATTAGTTTTATTTAGTTTTCAGAGTCGTCCGGGAATTTTTATATTAATTTTATTTGTTGATTCTTGATATACTTATAGTACATAATTGAATTATTAATAAGTCTAGGTGTTGCGGTGCGGTAATATTATCATTTAAATCATTTTAAATAAATTTTATAAAATAATTGAATTAATAAGTATTTATTTTATTTTCTGTATCGGTAGGAAATTGATGATCAGTTTTAAGTTAAATTTTTATGTTTAAATAGTTTAATGTTCATGTTAATTCTTGTAGCAGTAAATAACAATTATTTAATTGGAGATAAAAGAAACAGTAATAAGGAAATAAGTGTTGTTATTTTAAATTTCTTTTAATTATTTTATCAGGTAAATTAATGAAAGGCGGACAGGGGTATAATTAGAGCATTAATAATTTTTAAATCCTATTTTAGATTTAGGATTTAGGGAGTTATGAGTATGCGGCCCTGGATTCCAGAGAAATGATCATCTTATAATGTTATAATTTTAGGGAGTCCTGAGTATCCGGCCCTGGATTCCAGAGAAATGATCATCTAATAATGTAGTTAGATTGTGCTGTCTTGTGCTAATCTTTTTATTATGTTGTGTTTTGTTTATTAATGTATAATAATTAGTTTAGTTTAAAGAATATTTAAAGGGGTCTCTTCCTTAATATGTTAATAAATAATCCAATTTTCAGAATATAATATAGTTCCAAAATTAATCATTATTATAGGGATTAAATTAATCCTAAGTTTCAGAAATAAATTTTAGCTTGAATCAACCCTCCAGGATCAAGAAGTAGTAAATTAGCTGTAGTTTAGAAATTGTGTTGTCCTGTGCTAACTATTTTACTATATAATTACTAACAATTTACTAACTATCGGCTATACCTAGGTGTCTGTAACCGGGCCGATTCTGTCACTTCTAACTATCCTATCCTATCCTTCGGTTTTGTTATGTGTGAAAGAGTGCACGGTGGGACCCGGCCAGGGGTGGACATGATGCTGTCACATTTATGTGATATCGCGGGTGATTGTGCTCTCCTTGTTGTAATGGTGCTTAGGTATCTTCAGTAAGGAAAGCATTCACCTGTGTTTTAAAGTTGGTGTGACAGTTTAATGACCACATCACTAACACGGGATTTCTTGCTTCATAAGCTTGGCCGTGCATTCATATCAATCAATCAATCAATCAATCAATCCAAACACTCTAGCAAGCATCTTTTTTTCAATTTTTTGCATAATTAAATTCAGCTGAGTTTAAACTTTTTGATGCAAACAAACTGGCTTACCTTGTTGCGTCAAATAACTACATAGACCATCTTTTGATGCATCAGTTTGTAAGGTAATAGTTAATTTTGGATAAAAAAATGTGTAGCATCGTATTTTCAACTATCTTGTCTTTAATTTTGTTGAGTGGAATTTCAATAAAATTACGAACATAATTGATTGTACCTAGAATTTTCTATAATTCGTTGTAATTTTTTTAGTTCCTTGATATTTTAAACCGCCCGGATTCGTTCAGGATCTCCTTGTAAACCATTCGCTGAAAATATGTGTCCCAGGTATTTTGTTATTATATTCTTCTTTAGTATTGACACATACTAGAACAACATCAATGTATATGTAGATATCGCGGTTAATTGGCATCCTCCATTTGCTGGAGCTTTTTTAACAATTTATCACAAATTCCTAAAGGTATGCGACGAGGAGCCTTATAGATCGGTGTTGTATCATCTTTTATTTACATTTAGAATTTATCAGGAAAACAAACCATACCTTCAAACACATCTTTATTTAATTGAATGAAAGAATCTACCCGTTGCAAGTGTCTCAATAAAATCTCAAATTTTGTAAAATATTTTCTGTCCTTATACTGAATATTGACAATAATTTCACTAATTAATTTGGGCTTGAAACAACCAAAAGCTTCTACTAATAATGAAGAATTTCTAATAATCGGTTTAGGTCAAATTGCTTTAAATATATAATATATACTTTACAGTTCACCGAACTAACCTAATCCACAAAGAAGGTATCCAATGAATGACCATTATTGTCCTCATTTGGCGGGTCATCCACCTTGGCTTGAATTGATGTCACCAAACGACATACATCAGCAAAGTGGTTAAATTTGGTGCAACTTGTTGCATTTTTTTCATCGTTTTCCGAATGCTATGGGGATTATTCTTGTAAGATGATGATGCTTGTAAGAACAATTGTTGCAGTTGATTGTTGCTCTATATGTACTAGCACAGTGGCGTAGTCTGATTTTTGGAGGTAAGACTTTTTTAGACTATTTTGGTATTAGTTTTTCAAGAGCATACTGTAGCAATCGACACAGTATGCTTTTGAAAAATAATACCTAAACAGTCTAAAAGTGTCAGAATATTGCCACGGGGGCTATTTGTTAATTGGATTCGATATTTTGTATTGGATTCTTATTTGAAATGAATCAGTTTCATTCGTTTCTTATTTATAGAAGAACTTTGTACTTCGAATACATCGAATCTTCAGTCGATTACGTTCGAATCGAATTCACAAATACCCTCGCAGTTTAAAACAGGAGTTTTATTATAAGGAAATATCCTGTATACTAACCAAATGAGTAAGAAAAGAAGGAGTCTTTTTTCGAGGCGGATTTTAACTCTAATATAAAGGTAAAGTTGGTTTATTACGGTTTCTGAACTAACCTTTGGAAACTATTAAATAGTTCAGACGAAATTATTAGATAGCTGCGAGCATTGGGAGGAAACTGAGCAACGAGGTTCTTGACTCATTATTATGATACTTAATTAAGTGCGATGTAAAAAGTGTAAAAATTTCGCGAATTAATCGATTGACTAGTGGAGAAACGATAGTAAGGAATCGAAGCGTTGGTTTAATTGCCTCTTGGACTCTCGCTCAGTATACCAATATAAATAAAAAAAATAGGTGTAAAATAACAGAGAAACAAATTTGAAGACAAATTTATTAATACAATCAATGCCACCAACGGCCTTGGTTAAGGTAAAAGATTGGTGTAGCAATAGGGATACGTACAAGCTGCTGTTGGATACTGAACCCCAACTCTTGTACATCTCGGAAGCCTGTATGAATCGCTTAAAATTCCCAAATCTGAATATACGTATTTCAGTATCTGGTATCCAAGGCTGGGCTGTAACAAATTACATGTATTTAAATTACGTAATGAAAATACAAATTACAATTTGCAACTTGTATTTTAATTACTTGTTTTCAAAGTAACAGTATCTTGTATTTTAATTACATCAGCTTTTGTAATTCCTGTTTACATTTTTACAAGGCTTATTAAGATTTGGTCCCAGAGCCATTAGTAAAAAATCTAATATTAACGATCGTTAATTAACTTTAACTTTTGTCAAATCAATTTTATCAATTTACAAATGCAAAGTAATTGTAATTTGTATTTTAATTAATTCACTTGAAAATAATTGTAATTTGTATTTGAATTAACGATTTTGGTGTAATTCGTAAAAATATTTTAATTACTCAATGCGTAATGTAACTTGCCCAGCCTTACTGTTATCGAAAAAAGTTGGACAGACTCCACAAAGGGGATTACATAAATCCAGATGACCAGCCTAAACAACTACAACTCAAAATTTCACGTAAAAGTAACTGCTGCTCTTACACCATCAACAACACACCAAAACGACTTAAGTCTATTGACTGGCATTAAATTAGTAGATACCGAAACAAATAAATCAAACAGAATAGACATTTAAAATAATAAAAAGGTCAAATTATCGTGCAATAGACCTTATTTGGATGGGTTTGGTTGGACGCCAAGGTGATATTCGAACCACCGCTCTTTACTGTCTTTATAAAAATATTCAGCCGATTTCAATATTAACAAAAAGTTGAAGAGCCTTTTGGGGAATTGGAGGAGATTCCAGAGCCATCCAAATGACGAAGAGGAAAGTTACGTCTATTTTGTTGCTAACACTGCCAACCCGACCCTAGGAACACCGCTCAATTTAACAATTAGCAGGTTGCATGCCAGGGAGAGTAAATTTGTCAAAAGCGAGGAATATCAAAAGATATATAAATCGTTCATGCAGGAATATAATATTAAACTCGAACATTTGGTGAAAATTAGCACAGAAAGGGTGACCCAAGATACTTATGTATTTTTACCACATCACGGTTTTTTAAAAGAAGATAGCATCAACAAAATGTTAATATTAGTATTCGATGCAGCAGCCAAAACCGGATCGACCGCTTCGCTCAATGATGAACTCCTAGTTGGACCAACAATACAATCAAGTATCTTCGAAATAATTTGGCACTTTCGGGAACATGACTTTCTCACGAGTTCAGATATTGCCAAGATGTACGTACAGAACTTGGTCACTTATGGTACCGCTTCTTCCCCGTTCATAGCAAGAAGGGTTATGAAGGAACTTGCCAAACTAAACCAAAATACATACCCGGATGATATATCTAAAACCCTGAAGGCTGCGGGAATGTACTAAAGTGTCTGAGTCGCTCAAGTGAGCGATGTTAGAAAAAATTGAATGAATTTCAAAACAGTGAACTATCAAAAGTTTTATTTTTCTTAGTAACAAACGCGCAGGTTAAACTTCTGGATCATACTAATACTGACCATCGAAAGTTACCTGGCTTCAATATCTACAGAACATCTCTTTCTAGGGGTACGAACCAATAGTCGGGTTAGTTGTTCTTTTATCTACTTTTTAACAGTGTACATGGTAAACTCAAATATTGTACTAAAATGTTGGGTAAAATATGAAAAAACCGTTGTTTTTAACTTTTTCATGTTTCATTGATCTTTGTTAAAATTTTCGCGTTTTCATTATACAAATGTACGTACAGTTAATAAACGAATGAAAAACAATAAAAATATTTGACGTTTTTTCTTTACACCTAATAGACAGCGATTTGAACCCTTCAAATCATAATTTGTGCCCATCAAACCATTTTTACTTCTAGAGAATTGGTACGACAATTGAGGTAAATTTGTACTAAAATTAAAATTTACTGTGCTAAATGATTTACCCGGCCTGGGTTGTGAAAAACTAACTCGTACACGTTTTTAGACAATTAGGTTTGTCTGATATCTTTATGTTAAGGAACGATTGTATAGTTGTAGAATGTAAAGCAATCGAGAAAACCAAGAAATATAAGCTAATGTAAATGAAGATAATTTTATGCAGTGTAATATTTCTTAACGTTATTTTAGTTTCCTTTTGGAATTTCGTTTCAATTAGTTTTTTACATTTAGAGCGGGTAAATAGTTTTTTTTTTTTAGAAAACGATTTTGTTCGCTCTCCAGCCACTCTTTTGAGCTAGAATTATAGGGAATCAGCGCTTCCCTTGCTTCCAAAGACGCTACGTCCCTGTAACTAGCAGAACCAGTGTGATTGTTTTTTTAATTATAATCTAAATTTGATGTTTTCGAATATGCAAATTTTCAGTAATATCAGTCAAGAAATGGTCGAATGGTTTATCTTCCTTTTAACTTCTTGTATAAAACAAATACTGCAATGTAGACATCATTTTTACGAGGGTTGCAATATTCCTCGAATTCAGTTACAACTTTTTCATTATTTTTTTTCTGCATCAGTTACTTTAAAGTTCACCTGCTGTGTGCGACCAGAACCTCTTCACTTTCGTCCGTTAGAAACTAAGTTGAGACAAATTAACTTGGTTGTGTTGAATCGTACCGTTGGGTGCGCCATTTGGTATGCACCAGATAATGCAGAATAAATTAATTATATAATCCTACCGGCTTTGGGCTTTCGCGAGATAGATACGAAAGGGAATATACATAATAAATTAGAAGTTCAATTATACCCAAGACAATTTTGAGTTACCTATACATTTATTATCACAAATAATAATAAAAGAGTATCGTATACATCAAACACCGTACATCTGATGTGTTTTTTCCATTCCTGTTTGGCATCTCTTAGTTTACCTGAACACATTATGTTTACTCTATCAATTTAAACAATTGCGTTCATACCCTGTTATATACTTTCATAAATATAAAAAAGCTATGCTCTTACCATACATATATGTATATACTGATTTCAATATGCCTCAAGGACAACTTAGAATATAGCTCATTTTGGTAGCCATTTCTTAGCATTGTCTCAAGAAAATTCTGCAAATCACTTATACTCATATTCGATATGTTAAAAGAGATTATGTCAAACACGGTTGTCATAAATACCGTAATCCCCTACATTTGTCAAAAATGAAATATTTTTCGAATATCTAAAACCTTATGATAACTTAGAATTTAGTCGTTTTGGCCAGTAGCTGCTTCCTAGGACTTTCTTAAGAAAATTCGGCAAATCACTTATAATCATATGCAATCAAATATTCGAATGCATATCAAACATGGGTTTTCTGTTAATTCCTCAGTTTTTGGAAAATGATCTGATTTTATCCAAGCATGATCGGAATTTATCCTGGCCATAGCAAAAATAAATTTTATCTGTAAGAGTATGTAAATAATCTTAAACATGATTTTTATTATTTCAGTATGAATGAAAGAAATTCGTAATAACGAAATTTTACACCAATAGATTAAAAAAAAACTTGGGACATAAGGACAACTTACGATAACTTATGACAAATTTTACGTACATGGATATCTTCAGACATCCAGACGAGAAACTTCCAAACATCGAGAAAAGTGGTTTTGCTAACACAATTTTTGGGCATTTTTGGCAAGAATTTCAAAGAAAGAAGTAATAAAGTTCTTAAGCTGTAAACTTTAATGCCCATAAGGTTCATAAAGTTTCAACTCATCAGTTTAATTAATTTCAGTGAGAGGTATTAGCCCCTAATATCTGAATTTAAAAAAAACACATCTAGAAGTTTTGTAATATTTACATAAAATGGAGAGAGTTAAGACCGTTAGTTTCCTGGCCATTTTCTCAGAATTTTCCAAAACAAATTATCGAACAAACCCATAATTAGATTCCAAAAACGATATTGATCCTTATTTACCTATACCTTTTTACCCTAGACCACCTCTTGTTACAGAAATAATTTTATAGCAGTCACGCTTACGTTAACTTTTATCGCGTGGCTTCATACTCAAGAAAGTCAGAGTAGCCGTAGTAAAGAGCATTTTGTAAACAAAAATTTACACGTCTGAAACTTAATGTAATTAGTGTGATTTTTATTGTATAATTTACAGGGTTTGACAACTTTTGGTTCGTTTTTGGACTAACGAATATTTCGCCATTAATTTCTCTAGTCTCATCTATCAAGTGACAGCAATTCAGTATTATATCAATGTAAGAAAATATTGAAAACTTATTTCCAATGTAGTGAGTCAGTTGCCGAAAAATGCCGAAAATTACGTACAAAATTCGATAGATTATGTGAACAAGCAAAATTACCTTATTTGGGGCATCCACACGTGATAATTGAGAAATGAATGACTGTTTGGTGTGGAATAGTGTTGAAAGGCATCCTATCCAATGGAGACCATTATCGTGCCATGTTAATTTACCTTTTATTCCATACGATAGAAGAGGAAACTTGCTCGATATTTGGTTTTAATAGGGCGGTGCCATTATAAGTTGAAATGGCGATGTCAACTGATCGACTTAATTCAAACAATTAATAATTTAGTAAAAGATTGGGAGAAATCATGCATTCTACATTTAATCACAAAGAAAAAAAATACAAGTTATACACCCCCCGTGATACCAAAATTATATGGTTTACCCAAAATTCAGACGTAAGTTCAATAGACAGTGGAACATACTGTTTATCATCATTTTTAGGCAATATTCTAAAATTCAGTGTCGGAAAAACAAGTTTTCCATTCAAATTTCTGAGGATTTTAAAAATAAAATTAAGGCTGTTAGCTGTTACCATTCCACCAAATTTTCGGGTAGCTAATCTCTTTAGCAATTGTAATAAATATTGTCAGTCAAAATTGTAGAAAGATCAAGAAAAATTTAAAATCAAAATTAATGAAAGTCCAGTTTCTTACCACTTTAGATATCGTTTAAACAATTCGCAATTTTGTTTTGATAACCAAATTTATAAACAAATTTTTGGCTCTCCTATTGGTTCTCCAATAAGTCCCCTCGTAACAAATTTATTAATAAAAAATTTAGGAATTTCAGTTTTAAACCCTTTGGACTTTCAACCTTGGTTCTATTATAGGTATGTCGATGATATAATTAGAGCCGTACCAATAAATAAAATTGATTCATTTTTAGTGGGGTTCACAAGATATTCGCATCAAGAAAAACGAAAAAAAAATAGTGTGGCCCGTTTTCTTTGCCGGTGAGTGTATATAACGGGGTACCATCATATTCCCGAACGAAAAAATCCCAAAAATAAATACCGAAAAATGTTAAGTAAACTATGCCCCTTCGTAAAGGAAGACCTGTTTAAATTTTTGTTAACTACAACATGAAAACAAAAGGAATCTAGATAATTTCAGGTCATTCTTGCGCGGAAAGGATTAATGCTAAGCGGTTTTGGGGAGTTTTTTATTTTATTATGTAAATAACTATTAAAAACATACATTTTTCAAAAATGCTTTAATCTCCATAAATGTTAGAATTACAAAAAATCGTGAAAGCAGGGGTTTGGGGATGCCAATCCCCATCTTCTTGGAATAAAACGAATTAAAATAATATTTCAAAAATTTATTATATTTAAAAACTTGGTTTTTGGGATTTTTTTATTTTGGATACCGATACCAATTCGTATTATACCAATCATATTTATTTATTTATTTACGAAAATGCATTGTATTCTTTCGCAAAGTGTAACTTTGACAACTCAAGAAACGATTTCCACACCTCTCAAAATATACATTCATGACCCTGTAAACATAAAGATGTTTAAGTGGCAGAATATTACTCGTTTTAAATAACGGCCAACATGAGCACAATTTATTCTTGAAAAACATCAATCTGAGTATGAACTTTTGAGCAATAACCAAAAGCCGGACTGACTCATAGTATACCGCCTCAGAAGCAAATACCATAGCGCAATCTGGACTCAATTGAGACACGATAAAAAATGTTTAGAACCGAAAAAGAACAGGTAGAACGCAAAATATACATTTTCCTAATACCAGAATATACTGAATTAGTTAGGTCAGATGTATGACATTTCCATTCCAAACGGAATCAATCGTCAAACAATTAGCCAGGAAATTATCACTCTTAGCACAACGTGTCCATTGAAAGTACGCAATTCATTTAAATTAAACAATATTGCTTTAGTTTTAGGACTTAATATCATTTTGTGTGCAGCGAACCACTGACTTCATAAACCTAAGTCAAAATTAATATCAAATGGTAATAATAATTGTGGAATAATTAGAACTAATGTCCATAAAAGCCATATCGTCAGCAATAGCCACCACTTTACCCTTAAAATTTTGAGTGAAAACCGATTTAATATAAATCAATAATAAAATCGGGCCAAGTACTGGACCCTGTGGGACACCGGCTTCCAGAACCAACGTTCCACTAACATAAACGCTACAACGAACACTTTGTGAACAATAAATGATTTCAGCCAATTATAAACACAACCACGAAAACCGATATTCCACAATTTATTCAAAATAACGTTATGATCAGCCATATCAAATGGTTTTGTAATAAAAAAATTCGCTACCCCTGTTTTGAATGCTTTTTCAAAGATTTTTGATATCACAGAAAGTAAAGAAATTGGTCGATAGTTCGCAATTTGCAAACGATCGCTTTTCTTAAATATCGGGATTACTGGAGAAACTTTAAGTTACTCGGGGAAAATGCGTTCAGTGATACTTACGAACCAACTACTAAAACCAAACATGTCTTCAGAGTGTTTATCTTTAAGTGAGTTTATAATGTGAAATATCTCTGTAGATGCCGAACAATGCCGGAAAATACTGCTGCTAGATGATTCATCTAAACTTACAGTAACATCGGTTAGTCGCGAGCAGTCGGGAAGTTCCTTACGAGTATGTGCAATACAAAATTGCAAAAATATGAATTAAAACAATTAGCTATATCCGCTGCAGAGGCGAAACGATTATTATGTTCATCAAATATTTCAAATATTTTGTCACTAGAGGTATACTTGTTGTTTTACATTACCGGTGACGTTTTGAAATCGACCCAAATAATACTTTGATTTAGCCTCAAATATTTAAACAAATCGAAAGCTATAAGATTCAAGTAACAATAATTGGTTCAGATGGTCAAACTTGATCAGAAACCTCGTATCTGTATTAATTTTATTATTAGATTGATCTTTGTTACTACTTTTAAAAGACAAGTTAACAAAAATGGAACAATGTTCCGTGATACGTTAATCCTCAACTATAGAGTCAATTGCAAAATTAGAGCATCGATACAAAACATGATCAATGCAAGATGAAGAAACACTAGAAATCCTGGTCGGCACATTTACAGCACAGAATAATCCATGGCTGAACATTAAAAATGTATACTCATCAACTAGTCAAGAGCTGCTCAAAATATTAATGTTGGCATCGGGTATTTGGTAATTAAAATATTTTTAATTTTAAATTCTAAATGGTATTGCACAAAATAATGATGAATTCTTCAAGAAGCGAACATTTTTTAAAAATTTGTTGTAGTCCATAATTACCATCGTGAAATGTGCGTAAATGTTTCAAATAATTTTTGAAAACCTGCAAACAAAGCGGCCGGAGTCGAATTCAAACTGCATCATAGCAGAGCAATTGACCAGATAACTTAAGTAAACCAACAAATTGTAGTGACAATTTGTCCAAAAAAACGAAATTTTTAAACAATAATTTTGAAACAAATGCCTATATTTGAATCTTTCAACTGTAAATTCTCGAGTTAAGCTCCTTTTAAAATTTTGTTAAGTATATTTTTAAATTTAAACGAGTTTTCTTTTTCAAATGTTTTCGATTGGCCTGTTAAAGTAACCATACACTCAATTTAGCCTTCAAACCTATTGCAGTCGAAATTCATTGGCTTAAAGATGTCCAAACATTTAAAATTATCTTTTAGGTTTTTAGACTTGACTGAAAAATGCAGTAAATAAATTGTATCCCCCAAAAGTCTCAGTAAAATATAGATTTAATTAAAAAGACGTCGAGTATTACTAGTTTCACCTGTGTAAAAAATACAAATATTTTCTTAACTACCGGAACCGGATTTAAAATATTAGTATATAAATATTGTATTAAAGATCGATGAACCTAACACTATTTCATGTAATTTCCAAATCGGAAGTTTTGTCGAGAGATAAATTTTATTGTAGCGCTCATCAAATAAAATCAAAAATCACGCTAAACAACTAATTTAGCTATGCAAAAATTATATCCACAAATCACCTTTTATCATCTATAAAAATCAAAAATACTTCACATTTCATAATTCGATCGCGATAATATTCATAATATTATGTATAATATGTATAGCTCGAAGCCATCACGCGTCGTTTATGGAATATATTAAATATTTTCAATATTAAACCGTCAAATGAATCATTTAAAATATGCGTATATTACACCATAAATAATGACAAAATACCGGATGAAACAAAACAAAAAAAAAAAAAAGTGTAACACTAAAAAAAAAGTGTTACACTTACAAAAAAAATTGTACAATATTTACCTTTTTATATAAATCCATAAATAAAATAGAAACCATAAAAATAAAAAATTAGTCCTACACAAACACATATTTAGTATAATTTTTTAGTGTACACTAATATTTAAAAATTTTCATTTTATTCACCACCAATTTATAATACAATATACAGTTTGTCACACAAAAGGTAAATTTTCACTATTAATCACGAATATTAATTAAACATAATCTGTGTATAAATTATGATTTTTTTCTTTCAAAATATTTATGCCTTGAGAGACCCGACGAGAGTCATGAACACACACAGTATACACACAACAATAGTAATAATCGTAATAATAATAAATAAAATAAAAATTTATTAAATTTTCCATCTACAAAAATTTCATTGTTATACTGCACGAAAAGAGATAGAAGAATTTCACAGAATCACTTTGTTTTTTTTTTTTTTTTTTTTTTTTTTTTAACAATATTTTCCTACTACTAATACTACTATTGTCGTTCCTGTTGCTGCTGCTGTGTACTGATCATGTTGATGATGATGGTTTTGGTATAATAATACAGTTCACCAATTTTATTTTTATTCAATTTTCTTCGTTTTTTTTATTTTTTATTTATTGTTATATGGAAAACTTATTTCCTTTTTTTTACTTTGTTTTGTTTTGTTTAAAATTAATCCTTTTCCGAATAGAAAAACCGCACGAAATAATCCTTCTTTTGACTATATGGAACTACGAGTACATATGTACATACTTTGTCTAAGGATTGATGGTTGAATGGAAAAACCGCACGAAAATAAATAAAATTTTTGAAATTTAAATTTTTTTTTTTGTTGTTAATTTTTTGTGTGTAATCTAAACCAAAACAACACAAAAACTGATTGATTGAATAAAAATAATAAAAAAAAAAATAAAAAAAATTAAAAAAAATTTTTTAAGTTAAAAAAAAATTTTTTTTTAGTTTTTTTCTTTTTTTGTATGTATGTTAACAGAGTCGGAAGAAGTTGAGTAGTTTTTCAAACTCTGCGTACAACAACAACAACAACAAAAAAGGTGGATATTTTATGTTTTTTTATTATGTAGTTTTCTTTTTACATGTATTTGTGTTAAAATAATTTTTTTTTTAAACATTTCTTACATCGCCAATTTTTATGTTAACAACAAACAAAATTGTAATATAATCATCATCATCATCATCATCATTCATTCATCCAATTTTTTTTTTTATGTTGAGATGATTATGTTGTTTATGATATGAACGAATTTACAACACACACACAAAATATATACGTACAACACATAGTAGTAATCAAATTTTATAATCATTACGACATACACACCGAGATTTTCGAATAAATTAACAATGAACCCAAAAAGGGACATTTTGGTACAGTGTCGTATACAAATGTTGAAACGGTTAACAATTTGAGTGAAAGGTGTATTTCGAGTGAAATTAAAAACGTGAAGGTTTTATTTATTTAATTTGAGACAATAAGATTATTTTTTTTTTTTACATACAAGATTGATTGTTAAATATTTTTACCTTGAATTATTTATAGACGTGTATCTCTCTAAATGATGGTATTAAGTTAAGAAATAAAAAGAAAAAAAAAGACATTTCTACATATGGATGCTAATTAAATTGAGTTTATATATTATTATAATGAAGACGACGACACGATATTGGTTGTCATTTTACAATATTATTGTACATATATACATTTGTACCTATAGAGACAGATTTCTTATTTGTTTCGATGTAGGAGATCTTTTTTAGATGTGCAAACATATATTGTTGTCTTGAGTGCCAATTAAGACCAACCAAATTAGCTTTGTCATTTTTAATTCGATATTATTTGTGAATTAGTCAAACTTTTTTTTTAGTAGGCTTCAGCATCATCTCGATGTGTAATATATTAAAGATCATCTATGTCTAGTCTTCCAAAGTCTAACAAATTTAATTAAACAAAATCAAAAAACTGTATATGGTTTTCATTATTTGTATTGTTCTTTCAAACATAAATTAACAAGTAAAAATTATTAGTTTTAGAATGACTATCAATTCGTTTGCTAAGAGGAAAAATTTGCTAACTCTTATAATTGGCAAAACCGGAACTTATTCAGAAGGTGTATTCTATTCTGACAAAATAAGTTGTGATTTAGCAAAACACGTTGCTAAAATTCAGAATGTTTTAAATTTGTATTTGCCTAAATGGTTTACTAAAATTCAGAATTTGTTTTAAATTTCTATTTAGTACAAATGTTTTGCTTTTTTAAAGTTCTGATTTGTAGAAAAATACTTTGCTTAAATCTGTTGCATATAAATAGAATAAATATGGGTAAACTAGGCCCTGATTTTGCAAAAAATGTTGCTAAAATTCGAATGTTTTAAATTTGTATTTAGTCTGCGCGTTTTGCTTCCTTTTAATTCTGATTTTTTGAAAAACTTTTGCTTTAATTTAGAACGATTCAATTTTGTATTTGCCTATTCGTTTTGCTAAAATTCAAAATTTGTTTTAAATTTCTATTTAATCTGAACAGAAATTTGCATATGAATAGAAAAGATATTGGCAAAATATGGTCTATTTAGCAAAAAATATTGCTTAAATTTAGAATGTTTCAAATTTTTATTTGCCTAGTCGATTTACTAAAATTCAGAATTTGTTTTAAATAACTTGGAAGAAGTTCTGATTTGGAGAAAAATAGTGTGCTTAAATCTGTTGCAGATAAATAGAAAAAGTATTGGCAAAAAAGGTTCTGATTTTGCAAAAAATTTTGGTAAAATTCAGAATGTTTTAAATTTGTATTTGCCTGGTTGGTTTGCTAAAATTCAAAATTGGTTTTAAATTTCTATTTAGTCCGAACGTTCTGCTTCTTTTCAGTTTTGATTTGTAGAAAAATACTTTGATTAAATCTGTTATAGTTAAATAGAAAAAATATGTGTAAAATAGATTGTGGTTTTGGAAAAAATGTTGCTAAAATTCGAATGTTCTAAATTTGTGTTTAGTCTGCATGTTTTCCTATTTTGATTTTTACAAAAAATGGTGCTTAAATTCAGAATGTTTCAAATTTGTATTTGCCTGGTCGGTTTGCTAAAATTCAGAATGTTTTAAATTTCTATTTAGTCCGAACGTTTTGCTTCGTTTAAGTTTTAATTTGTAGAAAAATACTAAAAATACTATGCTAAATTCTGTTGCAGATAAATAGAAAAAATATTGGAAAAATAGGTTCTGATTTTGCAAGAAATGTTGCTAAAATTCAGAATGTTTTAAATTTGTATTTGCCTGGTCGGTTTGCTAAAATTTAAAATTGGTTTTAAATTTCAATTTAGTCCGAACGTTTTACTTTTTTTCAGTTTGCGATTTGTAGAAAAATACTTTACTTAAATCTGGTGTATTTAAATAGATAAAATATGTGAAAATTAGGTTCTGGTTATGAAAAAAATGTTGATAAAATTCAAATGTTCTATGGTCGGTTTGCTAAAATTCAGAATTTGTTTTAAATTTTTATTTAGCCTGAACAGAAATTTGCATATAAATAGAAAAAGTATTGGCAAGATAGGTTCTGATTTTTCAAAAAATATTGCTAAAATCCGTTTGGTCTAAATTTGTATTTAGTCTGCACGTTTCGTTTCTTTTTGCCTGGTCGTTTTGCTAACCTTCAGAATTGGTTTTAAACTTTTATTTAGTCTGAACAGAAATTTGCATATAAATATAATAAATATTGCCAAAATAGGTTCTAATCTCAGAATGTTTTTAGTATTTAGTCTGCACGATTTGCAACTTTTCAGTGCTGATTTTGCAAAAAAATGTTGCTAAAATTCAGAATGTTTTAAATTTGTATTTGCCAGGTCGGTTTGCTAAAATTAAAAATTGGTTTTAAATTTCTATTTAGTCCGAAATATTTTACTGAAATCTGTAGTATTTAAATAGAAAAAATATGTGTAAATTAGGTTCTGGTTTTGGAAAAAATGTTGCTAAAATCGAATGTTTTTAATTTCTATTTAGTCTCCACGTTTTGCTTCCTTTTAGTTGTGATTTTTTCTAAAAAATTTTGCCTTAATTCAGAATGTTTCAATTTAGTCAAAATAGGTTCTGATCTTGCGAAAAATGTTGCTAAATTTCAGAATGTTTTCAGTATTTAGTCTGCAAAATTTGAATCTTTTTAGTCCTGATTTTTAAAAAAAATGTTGCTTAAATTTAGAATATTTAAATTTGTATTTAGCTGGTCGGTTTTGATTCTTTTTAGTTTTGATTTGTAGAAAAATGCTTTGCTAAAATCTGTTGCATATAAATAGAAAAAAATGGGTAATATTCTGATTTTGCTAAAAATATTGCTAAAATTCGAATGTTCTAAATTTGTATTTAGTCTGCACGTCTTGTTTCTTTTTGCCTGGTCGTTATGCAAAAATTCAGAATTTGTTTTAAATTTCTATTTAGTCCGAATGTTATGCTTCTTTTAAGTTCTGATTTGTAGAAAAATACTTTGATTAAATCTGTTGCATATAAATAGAATAAATATGGGTAAATTAGGTTCTGATTTAGCAAAAAATGTTGCTAAAATTCGAATGATCTAAATTTGTATTTAGTCTGCACGTTTGCTTCTTTTTAATTTCGATTTTTTCAAAAAAATTTGCTTAAATTCAGAACGTTTCAAATTTGTATTTGCCTGTTCGGTTTGCTAAAATTCAGAATTTGTTTTAAATTTCTATTTAATCGTTACGTTTTGCTACTTTTCAGTTTAGATTTGTAGAAAAATACTTTGCTTAAATCTGTTGTATATAAATAGAAAAAATATGGGTAAATTAGATTCTGGTTTTTCAAAAAATATTGCTAAAATTCGAATGTTCTAAATTTGTATTTAGTCTGCACGTTTTTTTAATTCTGATTTTTTCAAAAAATGTTTCTTAAATTCAGAATGTTTTAAATTTGTATTGCCTGGTCGGTTTGCTAAAATTCAGAATTTGATGTAAATTTTTATTTAGTCTGAACAGAAAATTAAATATAAATAGAAAAAATATTTGCAAAATATGGCTTGATTTTAAAAAAAATGATTCTAAAATTCAGAATTTATTTAACATTTCGATTTAGTCCGAACATTTTGCTTCTTTTAAGTTCTGATTTGTAGAAAAATACTTTGATTAAATCTGTTGCATATAAATAGAATAAATATGGGTAAATTAGGTTCTGATTTAGCAAAAAATGTTGCTAAAATTCGAATGATCTAAATTTGTATTTAGTCTGCACGTTTGCTTCTTTTTAATTCCGATTTTTTCAAAAAAATTTGCTTAAATTCAGAACGTTTCAAATTTGTATTTGCCTGTTCGGTTTGCTAAAATTCAGAATTTGTTTTAAATTTCTATTTAATCGTTACGTTTTGCTACTTTTCAGTTTAGATTTGTAGAAAAATACTTTGCTTAAATCTGTTGTATATAAATAGAAAAAATATGGGTAAATTAGATTCTGGTTTTTCAAAAAATATTGCTAAAATTCGAATGTTCTAAATTTGTATTTAGTCTGCACGTTTTTTTAATTCTGATTTTTTCAAAAAATGTTTCTTAAATTCAGAATGTTTTAAATTTGTATTGCCTGGTCGGTTTGCTAAAATTCAGAATTTGATGTAAATTTTTATTTAGTCTGAACAGAAAATTAAATATAAATAGAAAAAATATTTGCAAAATATGGCTTGATTTTAAAAAAAATGATTCTAAAATTCAGAATTTATTTAACATTTCGATTTAGTCCGAACATTTTGCTTCTTTTAAGTTCTGATTTGTAGAAAAATACTTTGATTAAATCTGTTGCATATAAATAGAATAAATATGGGTAATGTAGGTTCTGATTTAGCAAAAAATGTTGCTAAAATTCAAAATTTGTTTTAAATTTCTATTTAGTCTGAACAGAAATTTGCATATAAGTAGAAAAAATATTGGCAAAATAAGTTCTGATCTTGCGAAAAATGTTGCTAAAATTCACAATGTTTCAAATTTGTATTTTGTATGCACGTTTTGCTTCTTTTTAATTCCGGTTTTTTTCCAAAAATTTGCTAAAATTCAGAACGTTTCAATCTTGTATTTGCCTGGTAGATTTGCTAATGTTCAGGATTTGTTTTAAATTTCTATTTAGTCCGAACGTTTTGCTTCTTTTAAGTTCTAATTTGTAGAAAAATACTTTGCTTAAATCTGTTGCGTATAAATAGAATAAATATGGATAAATTAGGTTCTGATTTTGCAAAAAATGTTTGTTAAATTCGAATGTTCTAAATTTGTATTTAGTCTGCACCTTTTGCTTCTTTTTAATTCTGATTTTTTCCAAAAATGGTTCTTAAATTCAGAATGTTTCAAATTTGTATTTGCTTGGTCGGTTTGCTAAAATTCAGAATTTTTTTTAAATTTCTATTTAGTCTGAACAGAAATTTGCATATATGTAAACAGAAACAATATTGGCAAGATAGGTTCTGATTTTGCAAAAATGTTTCTTAAATTCATAATATTTTAAATTTGTATTAAGTCTGCACGATTTGCTTCTTTTTAGTCCAGATTTTGCAAAAAAAATTTTGCTTCAATTTAGAATGTTTCAAATTTGTATTTATCTGGTGTTTTGCTAAAATTCTGAATTTGTTTTAAATGTCTATTTAGTCGTTACATTTTGCTACTTTTCTGTTTTGATTTGTAGAAAAATGCTTTGCTTAAATCTGTTGAATATAAGTGGAAAAAATATTGGGAAAATGTTGCTTAAATTCAGAATGTTACAAATTTGTATTTGGCTGGGCGTTTTGCTAGAATTTAGTATTTGTTTTAAATTTGTATTTAGTCGGAACATTTTGCTTCTTTTCAGTTCTGATTTAGAGAAAAATACTCTGCTGAAATCTACACTACTAGGTGTTTTGCTAAAATTCAGAATTTTTTAATAAGCAAATTTATTCAACACGTTTTACTCCTTCTTAGTTTTGAGTAAGAGGAAAATACTTTGCTTGAGTTCTGTTTAACTAAATTCTTAATCATTGACAAATCGGAGAAAAATAATAGAAATATTTGAGAAAGATCAGAGGCAATTTGGTCAAAATTCTTTTCTAGCTAAATTCTGGATTCTCTGAATAAATTCTAACGGACTGAACATGTATGATTGTTTCACTGAAACCAGTGTTACAATTCGTGTTCTGTGGAATAGCCTAAATAAAATTCAAATTCATGTCAATGAAAATGAAATTAAAGTTCAAAAGTTAGTACTTTCTTCAAATCAACCTTTCCATTTTAACCGACAATTCTGTTAGGCCAATTTATCAAAAAAACGTTTACCAGAGTTTTTCAAGACAGAAATAAAAAGTCCAACCACTAAAATGTTAGGGGACGGAGTAATAAAGCCTTAGTATTAGTCCTTAGAACTTCCACTTCTGGGAATTCCTAAAAAAGCACATAATTATGATGACCCTACGGGTTGAAGGATTATAGTAGATTTTCGAAAGATGAATGATATCATTTTTTATATCACAGTTGAGGATATTTTTCCATTACCCAAATGATGTTGATATATTATTATCCATGGCTTCATGATGTAAATTAAAATTAATGAATTTTTCACAACTCTAGAAGCGTCTTGGTTAGAATTTCAAGTATTGATATAGGTACAGTTTTTCTTGGACTACCTATTGGAATCTCGATTACAAGATTGGAATAATTTATTTGTATTATTTAAGAAATCATTACTACTCGAATTGGAAAATCTTCAGAAATGATGGTCTAAATAACACTCTAGATTTATTATAACTGTTGCGTTAGAAAGCGCTAGTCTTTCTATTTGATTTATGGGGATACCTGATTCGACTTCAAATTTGAATAACAAAATGTCAGAAGTTGTATACCGTTAACTTTAATTAATGAACATCGGCTTCAATGTTAATTAAAAATGAGTTTTGTCGTTGAGTGGAAATGTTTTGTTTTAAAATCAGACCAAGTTGTTTTAAAACACAAAACCTGACTTGAACGATATCTACGAAAGTTCCTTCATCGGCTTATTCCACGGTTTTTAATACTACGTTGCAACACGCTGTGGACGATTCCTTTTTAATTCAGGAATAATTTTTAAAGAATTATCAATATTCATTCTGACCGTATAAGGAAAATTGACATAACATTTCGGCAGTATTCTTATCTTAAATTTATTAATTTTATAGAACTAAAGATTCTTTTTTAAGATTTTGAAATTTGTCAAATCGTTTAATGTTCAATATTTGAATTTATCTTCTGAGCCCGGAAATAAAACTAAATATTGCTGATTTTCTCTTGGAGTCACCCCAAGCTAAAATTGAACGAACAAGGTACCAAAGATGGTTTGGTAAATTCAAATTTGTTCAATCTAAATTTAGAGTGATTTTCGTCATATCTATACTCCTCTAGCTTCACTTGTTTGTATAAATCAAGAATTCATACATTTTGTTCTTAGTTTCATTTTCGGATAAGACCCCGAAATTGATTAGTAATTTGAAATTTTGAATATTAGCCGTTCAATTTCAACCTGAGTTTCGTTTTTTGAATGGCTTTTGTAAAAACGCCTTTTGACAACTCTGAGTCAATTATAATACTATTTAACCGTTGAATTGACTTTTTAGGTTATCATCTCTGATTTAAGTTCAATTTTTCGTTTGACTGTTTCAATAAACCGTTACTTGACTAGTACACTAATCCAATAACACTTTTCAAAATTTAGTAATGGGTTAGACCTGATGAAATATGTACGAAATTCTAATGAACTCAGAAATTGTAAAAAACTCTGATAGTTTAGATTTATTGGTCTCTTTTGGGTGTTAACCAATTGTGATTTTTTTTTCTAGGTATCTCGTAGGTATCAAGTCGTAAATTTTGACCAAATTTTAATATTTTGTTTCAGAAATATAATCGAATATTAATTTTTTGAAACTACAGATTCTGAAAATTTTATTCAAAATTTTCGATTTTTAATTTTGCCTCTAAGTTCTGAAATTTAACTTGAAACCGCAGTATTATTAAATGTTGATCCCTATGACTTCATGCAGGAAATCTTTAGAACCCGAAGTGGAAGAGTCTGCTTATGCCTTATATGCTGCTTTTAACAATAGAACAGTAATAACATAAATTTTCTACGTTGTAAAAATTTTAAATTCTAAAATTTTAAACGAATTTTTGAATATCGAAATTTCCAATCTGTTTACAAATTTTTGATTGCATTAAAATTATAATTTCATAAAAATGGTACATAAAAATGGCAGAAACCTCCAGAATGCATTTAATAGGCTGATTGGATTTTTTGAAAATTGATTTTTTCTGTAGAAAAAAGTAGTGTCAGGGCCTTCTTAATAAAATCAATGCCCTGAGCTATTAAAAAATTGGCGCCATTAAAAATAGAAAAAATTGGCCCTCCGAATAAATAAAAAGTTCGAAATTGGTGCCCTAAAAAAATTCATAGTGTTATATTATACTTTTTGCAGCATTTACTTGTGGTGAGTTCAGCTGCAATTTAAGTCACGAGATCAATTAAATAATTTTTTTAGAATAGCCTTAGGCTATGTTCAGAAAAACCGGATTCAGCTTGCGAATAACAAAATGGGTTTTATATTTTCTGCTTGGAAATCGAATTATCAGGGCAGAATTAAACGTCAGCTACGGTTTATATTTTTTGCTACCATCCACGTTTTGGATGCTCCATTGTGGTCACCAATGAAGAAATGGTGAACAGAATTCCAGATATCGCGTTGGCCAGTCCCCAGGTGAAGATTGGAGAGTAAAATGGTAAACTTCTCAGACGAACTGCGGTATAACACCTAATTTGGCCACATCACCTAGTTTGTTTTGATAAATTATAATAAATTGAGTGTAATTAAATACAATTAGGCCTGTATGCAGCAGATGAGCCATCCAGTCCAATGTAGTCATCCAATGATATCGCCGATGTTCGCACTGATATGTTTTCTATGTCGAGGCTACAATTTGAACAGATCAGCGAGCAATATAAAATAAGTTCCGATACTTGGTAAAAGTTTTTATTTATCTTCTGAAACTTTAGTGTAAGTAAATTCTCCATATCCATAAACTCTAACAACAAATTTGTACTGTGTTATTTTGCATGTCCTCAACAATCCAAAAACAGTGAAATCTATGAAGATTATGATTTAGAATTTTAATTTTATATATAGGGCATTTCATTTGCTTGATGTTCTGTTCAGACTATCTTTTGGCGGTGGCCGCTAGTAACTACTCCGTTTAATGAGGAGGCTAAAGTTTGAGAGGCTATTGTACCATACAGAGAGTTGTGTTAACAGCTGAACCTTTTTAACAACAACGGACTTGGACACAATATAAGGACAATTATTTTAAATTTAGAATTTTTGGAGCCCTGCAATACAATTTCACAAAATCCTTTATGGTTAAGCAATTTGCCCGTATGGCCTGCTATAAAAATAATTACTTCGGTCTAAAAAGACTAAAATATTGAAATCCTGTCAAAAATGACCAACAATTTAATTGGCTCAAAACCACTTTTCTCGACGTTTTGAAAGTCCCTGAGTTCGTAAAAGCAAAAACAGAAAATATCGTGGTATATCGAGGATGGCTTCTCCGATTAGAATTTGTTTTCGCCAACTTATTTGTATGGTTAAGGCGGAGATTTGAAAAGCTTTGAGGATTGAGTTGGACGTTGAGTTTGCGGTTGAGTTTGGTTTCATTTGCGGGTTGAATTTTGGTTGAGCTAGAGTGGAGTTGGGGTTCAATTAGGGTTTAGTGAGCAGTTGAACAATCTATAGATATAAAAGCGAGTGTTTGTATGCATGTATACATATTTGTATGACATTTAAACAAATCCACACGCATTGACCGATTTGAACCAAACTTTACACAAATATTGTTTAAGACTTAAGAAAAATAATTGTTAATAATTCATACTTCCATCTTCTTCTTAAGGTGTCATAATCATCACGTGTATCATAAGTGATGGTGATGGTAATGGCAACAATAATGGTGATGGTAATAGTGGCGGTGATATTGATGGTGATGGTGATGATGGTATTATGGTACGATGGTATGACGGTATGGTGGTATGATGGTATGATGTTATGTTATGATGGTATGATGGTAAGATAGTATGACGGTAGGATAGTGTCATGATGGTATAATGAAATAATGGTGTGATTTAATGATTTTTAAATGGTATGATAGTAAGGCCGTACGTTTGCTGGTATGATGATATGATTGCACGATGATACAATGTTATGTTGGTCTGATGGCATGATGGTATGATGGTATGGTAGTACGATGGTGTGATGGGTACAATGGTGCGTTGGCAAAAGCCGCCTTTAGCGATATGTCAACCAAATCAAGATTGAGTTGGACGTTGAGTTTGAGGTTAAGTTGATATTGAGTTGGGGTTTAGTGAGAAGAGTTCTAGTATGCATATAATTTCTCGGATCGTATTGACATGAGCGTTAAGTTGAGGGTTGCGTTGAGGATTGAGTTGTCGAGTAGGATGTTGAGTTGAAGTTCAGAAAGGGAGTTAATTGGAGGGGGAGGGGAAGGTTGAGCTGGTGGTTGCGGTGGAGGTTAGAATAAATTGAGTTCATATACATACCTAGTTTTTGAACCGTGTTGATTAGTGCTTTGAGTTAAATGTTGAGTTTAGCCTCAGTTCAAAGTTGATTTGGAATTGAGTTAAAGGTTGAGTTGGGGTTGAGATATGGTTAAGTTTAGTCGAAGTCGAGTTAGGGTTAAATCGAGTTGGAGTTGAAGTTGAGTTGGATGGGAGTGAGAGGTTCGGTTAAGGATTAATTTGGAATCTAGTTTAATAGTTTAAGCTTTAGTGGGAAATAATATTGAGTTGATTTGAGTTGAATTTATACACGCATGTGTGTTGAGTTGAGCTTGCCTTGGGGTTATGTGCGAGTTGTTCGATTGGGGAATTATTTAATAAGGGTTGATTTGGGGTTAGGCCCTAGGTTTCAGCCCTTTAGGTTTTTTTTTGTATTCAGTCAATAAGTTGCTGTTAACTTATTGTATTTTACAATGAACCCCTTAATAACTTACTGAACCCCAACCCAATCTCCAATTAAACCTCCAATTCAATCCCAACACAATTCCCATTGCAATCACGGAATTGACTTTTAACGGAACGAACTCAACCTTCAAATCAACTCAACCCAAAACAAAACGTTCGACTTAATTCCTAAATCAGCACATTTCGAGAAACAACATGCGTACATAAACGCAACTAAATCTAATTTCTATTTCAAATGTCGACTCAAACCCCAAATAAATCCCAAACAGAATACTGCGCTCAACCCCAACTCAGCACCTTACTCAACCAAAACTCAACTCCCAACTCAACATTAAAGCCAACCCTATAGTAAGCACCCTACCCAATCACCACATACGCCCCAACTTAACATCAACTTAAGCCGATCTCAACCTTCAACTCAACCTCCAAATCAACCCTCAACTCAACCCCAATCAAAACGTTCAACTTAATCATTAAATCAGTGTGGTTTGGAAAACTACCTGTTCATGAACTCAATTTAATCCTACTGCCAACTCAACCCTCGACTTAACCAAAAGTCAACCCCACTCCAGCTTTCAACCCAACCCCAACTTGAACCCCAACTCAATCTCCTCAAACCAATAAAGTATGAATTAAGTAACCAATTCAAATCCAACTCAACCCTAGCAAACCACCAACCCAAGCTCGAGGCCCCTCCCCCAACTCATCGCATTTGTCAAATTTCTTCGCAACCAGTTTTGCAATTCGCTGCTTTGTGCCTGTTGCGGGTTTTTATTCTTAAATCGTACCATATGCCATACTGAAATATGCCCCTTTACCTCAACACTCAATTTAATTTCCAAATAAATTTCAAACTAACCTGTTCACTCAACCCTAACTCACCCTGATTCAAGGCCGTTTACCATCATATCTCGAGAGCCTGCGTTCTCGAGATACTATGGGTATAGAAATTCAGACGTCTAGACATTTAAACAAATGGACGGACATATTTATTTGCGTTTTCGTATAGTTGAGGAATGAATAGGGAATAGGGTATTTGTGATACCGATTAATTTGGTTTTATAGATCGAATTTGAGTGCAATACGAATAAAATTAAGTCAAAACAAAACACAAAGCGAACATTTAATTACAAATTCTAATTCAATAAAATTGACCACGGGTTATTATTCATATATAAACTATTTAAATCCATAAACAAACCATAAATAATATGTCCTTAACCCCAATGATATACGTATGTATGTACATAATTGTAATAAACATGATCCCAATCAAAACTATATTAAAATCGAGAGTACACATAATAAAAAACCAATTTAGATGTGCATTCAATTAAATTTCCAAAAAAAAAAATAAAAAAAATCCCATTGTCAACATTAAAAATTGATAACAATAGAAAAGGATAAATCAAGGGTAATTTTCATTTTTCTAATTGCATTTATTTAACTAACAACATCTAGTCTAATGTATGTACTCTGTACTCATTGTTGTATTGAATTATTTTGTCTTTTTATAGGAGTGGCGAACCCTTTTTTTTTGTACTCGTGTAGTTGGCCGACAACAATGATGCTGATTATGTATATTATGTGATAAGGATCTACAAATATATTTTGCGTATATATTTACGCGCATATGATAATAGATGGTATCGCGCGCAATTCAAAAACAATTCGATGTTTTTTTTGTTTTTGTATTTGTCATGCAATAATCCTATCGGTCGCTATTGACAATTTCCCCTTTACCTATAGTACTATACGAGTATGTAGTAAATCCCGAGCGTATCTTTAACCCAATAACATGTAATTAAGGGTACGATAGTTTTGTGCGTAACCCCTTTTGTAGTAAATTACTTTCGGAAATACAGTTTGTGTAAAAATTATTGCACCAAGGTGGTTTAAAACATCAAACAATTTTTTTTGGTTTGTGTTGTTGTCAAATCCACTTTTTAACGGATAATAATATTCAAGTTGTATGCTTTGCGCACTTAAATACTAGTCGGTACTGAAAATTTAAATATGAAAACAACGTCAATATGAAATATCACCCAACTTAAAGCAGGTTTATATTTTTGGTGGTGTGCAGGAGAACGGGAGGGAAATGTGGTTTTTCTTATATTCTCTTATATTATTAAAATATGAAAACAAAAAAAAAAAAAAATTGAATCATAGAATGGAATTTATATAAGTTAAATTTTTTAAAGTATTTTCTACTATATTTATTCACAAAATTTTTTTATTATGACAAAAGATCAAAGGAAGATGATTTTGATTTTATAAATAACACAATGTACAAAAAGGATGAAGAAAAGGAATTTTTTTGGTACGATAACAAAAAAAGGTTTTGTTGCTTTTTCTACTATATATCGAGACGATATTGTGTCTTGTTGGATGAGCTTGCTGCTGTTTAATATTCAGTGTTTTGTATAATAGAATAAGACAATGGAAAATTTAATTAGCTTTTATTAATTTTATTTTGTTGTTGCAAAACTATATTGTGTTTTGGGTTTTTGTGGGTAATTTTTAAAGTTCAGTTCAAAATTATTTCAATAAAGAAGGTAACCCTATAAAGTATAAAAAAAACTTTGTATTTAAAATTTTGAATTGCTATTCAGATAGACAGCTAAACTCCCGTCAACCCGAGTTAGCACTTTAAACATTTTAAGGAGGAGGACATGTTTAATTCTTATATCACGTCAGAACGCAATGATTGTGCCGTCACGGATATGAAAGAAACAATGCTCATTTTCAGTGCGGCGATTGTTGCATACAGCAGCTGTCTTGCAGTCTGCACTTATTACAGAGAAGTATTCAAAGTGTAATTAAAATATGCATTTTCCAAAATATGGGTTATGTGATTATCCCACAGCATGTATTTCAGAATTAAACAAACCAGCGTTAAACACTCAGGCTTAGTACAGGGTAATACAGCTTTATTTAAAATATTCAAGCAGTCGAATATCTCGAAGGGCCTATGATAAAAACATTACATCGTAGAAAATTTATCAGATTTATAAAATGGCTTTTATTTAACATTTAGATAGACCTTGGAAGGCTTCTTCAAGGTCATCGTGAAAATATTAAGAGCTGAAATAAGAATTTGTGATGTAATTTTGTATAGATTGGGCCGAATGGCTTTGATTGTGATTTTCTCCAAAAAATAAACTTCAGCGTTTATTAAGTAGCTTCATAAATAAACAAAACTGCCAATTTTTGGATGTGCTAAAGCTACAGTAGATACAAGCCGTCCAATTTGTAATTTAGCGTTTTGCTGCCCCAAAGCAATTTTAAAATTTGCTGTCGTTTGTCGCCCAAAACTTTAACATTAAATTTATAACGATACTTAAGATGGTTTACTGAAAAGTCAACTAATTTTTAATGATAAAGTCGATTTATTTTTCATTGTTTTAGCTTGTTACTATCAGCAAACGATTCAATATGTTCCAATTTTTAAAAGCAATCCAAATAATACGATTCGGCCAGATCTGACGAATAAGATAAGGCAGAACTTCATAGATTAATTCATCCAATTTAACGGTAGCGACTGTGGGCCGATACCGAGTTAAGCGGGGCATTATAGTTTACCCGCTCAAAAATTAATGTTTAACAATGAAATTCGCTTTTTTACAGGGTGACAAAAATATCAAATTTCTCTCTTTTCGATAGCATAGTCATTAGAAATGATCGTATTTTTGGAAAATAAGCAATCAGTTTTGCGATCGGAACTTCATCTTTTTGAAAATAGCTGATTTTCCCTCTACCATCTACTCTACTCTCTACAGAATTGACGTTTGGCAATGTAAAGAAAGCGTTACAGGGACGATTTTTCCGGCCTCGATTCATAAGGGCCTCCAAATTTGACACTCAAAATTTAAAGAGCATGAATTGATGAATAATCAGATCGTCAAAATTTTAACACAAAAAATTTTTGAAACGATTTTTAGTTTTAACATGATATTCTTTTAAAGCTAATAATTTGTCACTGATGAATTCAGTCTGGAGTCCAAAATGAAGCGGGAGTCCAAATTATTTTGAAATGTAGTAGAAAATTTCATTCTATGGTATAACAGAGTATTCCGAGTTCCGAGTCCGTATTCCTGAAATTCATTTTTTAGTACCAATCAATTTAAATTTTCGACTGTGAAACGACGTATTTTACTAGAAAGCCACCGGTAAATTTTTTCGGGTGAATTTTCAAAATAGGAGCTCTGTATATCTCCTAATAAATCTAAAAAGCTCTGATCCTTTATAATTCTCTATACAATACATATGAAAAGTGTTACTTTCAGAATTAAAATAGTTCCTGCTCTAAGTATTCACTGATGACCAAGAGGATCAAAAATACTCGAATTACTTCGGTCTAAAAAGACCAAAGTATTGAAATCCTGTCAAAAATGATCAAAATTTTAGTTGGTCCAAAACCACTTTTCTCGACTTTTTGAAAGTCCCTGAGTCTAAAAAAGCAAACAATAAAAAATGTCCGTCCATCTGTCTGGATGTCTTTTAGTCTGTACTCATTGTATCTCGAGAACGGATTGTTCGATTTAGAATTTTTTTTTTTGCCAATCTGTTTCGGTGGTCAAGGCCGAGATTTAAAAAGCTTTTGGAACCTGTGCTTCAAGAGCGTCGGGTACCTGCCATACGAATTGACCCAAAATACCTGGTTATAGAAATATTTACCAACATTTTATATGTGCTGGTTTGAATATTGAGTTGGATTGAGTTCAAGTTGAGTTGGAGTTAATTTGGGGTTGGGCTAAGATATAATGAGCAGTTGCCAATTTTTTATATATGCTGGTTTGAGGATTGAGTTGAAAGAGAGTTTGCGGTTGGGTTGAAGGTTGTGTTTGGGGCCGTTTGCGGGTTGAATTTGGATTGAGATGGTGTTGGACAAGTGTATAGTAAGCACGTGCGCAATCTATAAAATAAAGTGAGTGTATGTATGTATGTCCAGCATATGTGTATGATATTTAAACAAATCAACACGACTTGACCGATTTGAACCAAACCTTACACAAGTATTATTTAAGACTTAAGAAAGGTCACTGTTAATATCTCAAACCTCAAATTATACCTTTTACATTTCAATTTAAACCTTTAGCAAAGGAAATGAATGGCCAATTAGGATGGAACTTATATATTTGTTAACAGATTTTAGTGAAATTTGACTTTCGCGATGGAAATGGGATTCTAAAATGAGTTTTGGATTAATTTCTGGAATAAGAAAGTATGAAATTTGCCTATTTCTCAACCAATTATGATGAAATTCTTCTTGTGCATTTAAAATGGGATACTAGAATGGTTTTTGTGTGTAGTTCTGGAATATGATCTTAGATTTTCATCAAAGTTAGTCTATACTGTTACCAACTCAAAACATAAAGAATCATTTCCGGCCTACTAAGTTCTTATGAGATGGGCAATCAATAATTTAAAATTATGATCAGTTTCTATGGAATACTTTATATTGGAAATTCACTATATAGAAAAACCTGGGATGGGATGAAAAAATGTAACGATCATTTTATTTTTTGATTTCAATTTCTAATATGTACAGAAAAAACTGGGATGGGATGGAATAGTGTTACCTGATGAAGGTTTTTTTTCTGAGATAAAAACTGGGATAACTTCAAATGGTTTTAATCAATAAGTATAATTTCTTACGATCTGCTATTTACCATTTACCGGTAAAACCAATAAGGTGACGTAGCAATCACTTCTTTTCTAAGTTAAATAAAGTGCCATCTTAACATTTGCTGAATTTTTAAAAACTTAAATCACTTAAAACCTACAAAGAATATATGCATAACATCTTGCAAACAACTCTTTGATAATTTCTAATTATCTCGAAAAAATATAAGAAACGAAATATAAGAAATAATCTTAAAAATCGTCATAATTCAGCGTGAAAATTTTGAAAACTTACTAACATCGAATCTAAACGGGCTAAAACAATAACCTCGAATTAACTTCAAAATCTACCAAATCCATATGTCTCTATAAGATGCAGCAACTATAAATGAAAAATTTAGAAAATTTAGGATAAAACCGATTACTTCCGATTATCCCAGACAAACTCGAATAATCTCTCAGAAATTCAAATGATTTCGAACCATTTCAATGATACCGAAATCTCTGAATATTAATCTTTATCCGACCACTTTGAATGTCAAGCTAAGCTCAACAAAAAACATTGGTATTCTCAAATAGCCTTGGATTTTGTCGGAATCTCTCTAAGATTTTCGAGTAAAAATGAATAAATAGCGAATCAAATACTTGTCTGTAACATTACGCAACTGTATCAGCTTTAAGCAAGCCTCATAAATGAAATATTTATAAAAAGGCATGAAAACGTCAAATTTGGAACATTGGGCTTGAAATTGGGATGCTTATTTTCGGTATTATTCGAAGTTTTCCAGTTATTTTTTCAGAGAAGGAGGTTTTTTTACTTTTAAATTTCTCAAGTTAAATGAATAGTTCATTCAAGATTTAATGGAATACTCCAATTTTTTTTAGAACATCGTGATTATTCTAGAACTTAAGATTATTCGAGCATTTCAAAATTATTCGAGTTTCTCAATTGTAATCGATATTTGCAAGGCTTTTAAGTCGCATGATTATGGAGCTGAATTACGAGCAAAGGTCCTTAAAAGGGAAATTAATCTTCAGGTATACATTTACATGATATCTAATTTTTATTTTGTCTGCATGTTTATCCACCACAATCATAAAATCGGCCAGCAATTTTTTTCTAAATGACATTCGTCAATATTTTAGAAGTTTTTTTTGGTCCTAGTGAAATTTTAATTTGCTCAACCGATTGATTTATATATTGAGAGATATGGCTCTGGTAATAGAGTTATTGATTGACCAAACATGTTTAAAAAATGGTAAAATTAACCAAAAAATAGATTAAAAGATAAATAGAACACTGCCGAATGTTTAGTTATTACGAGTATTACAAACAAATTTAAATAAACCTTTCTCAAACGAAAGTCTCGATATATATATTTTTTTTTATTTTTTTTATTACGACTGTGTCTTGTACCCATTTAGTAATTTTCATTGCATAATAAAGTTTTTGATTAGTAGGCACAATCAAGTAATTATCCCCCGTTTCGTGTAACTCTTCCTCAGATTTTTCGCCACGGTAAGTCTACTGACCTCCTGGTCGCGATAAGTCCAAAGGTTTGGTTCTTTGCAGTCTTCTTGTTGGTGTGGTATTCAGCATACAACGTATGTCCAGATTTTCATGCTGGTGCAGACGTTGTAGGTGTTTTGTTGCATGATTCTTGATTTCATCCGCGACAAGCTCGATCTTTAGATATCGATGGAGGTTGCCGTTTCGAATGTACCACGGTGCATTAACAATACATCGCAGGATTTTATTTTGAGCTGTTTGTATGATTTTGATATTTGTCCTCTTGGCACAACCCCAAAGTTGACTACCATATGTCCATACAGGTTTCAGAATTTGTTTGTATAACAGCAGTTTGTTATGAATCGCCAGTTCAGATTGTCTCCCTAGGAGCCAATGCATTTTTCTAAATTTTATGTTTAGTTCTTCTCTCTTCTTTTTTATGTGTTCCTTTCATCTAAGTTTAGCATCTAAAGTCATGCCAAGATATTTAGCAGTGTTTGCATGCGGTACTACTATCGAGTTTATCATTATTGGTATATGATTAACTTTTACATTTGTAAAGTTTACTTGGATTGATTTTGCTGCATTTAATTTAATTCGCCATTTCTTTGTCCAATTACATATCAGGTTAGTAGCCTTCTGTAATTTACTAGTGGAGTCATTGATGTTTTTTGCTGTTGCAAATGTGTCATCGGCAAAAGTCGCTATTGTTGCTTCTGTAATTGGTATATCTCTAGTATACAGGAGATAAAGGATTGGCCCAAGAACACTTTCTTGAGGAACTCCTGCTGTTATCCTTTTTAGTTGGGAGTATTCATTCTCATACTTTACTCGGAAATGCCTCTCTGAAATGTATGATTTTAGAATTTGAAAAAATTGCTCCGGAAGATCTCGGTGAAGTTTGAATTCTAACCCCTGGTGCCATACTTTGTCAAATGCTTGCGCTACATCAAGGAATATACTTGAGCATATTTGTTTGCTTTCTAATGATTTCTCGATTACATCAGTAATTCGATGTACTTGTTCTATCGTAGAATGTTTTTCCCTAAATCCATACTGATGTGAGGGGATAAGATTCCTTTCTTCGATAATTGGTTTTAATCTTTTAAGAAGAACCTTTTCAAATATTTTCGATAATGTTGGTTAGCAGAGAAATTGGCCTATATGAAGTTTTATCGTTCGGAGGTTTTTTCGGCTTAAGTATCATAATTACTTCTGCAACTTTCCATTGTCTTGGTATACATATCTTAGTCGAAATGCTGCATTGATTATATGCACTAGTTTCCTCAACGCTTTCTCCGGCAACACTTTAATTATCTGTCCCGGTATGAGATCATATCCTGGAGCCTTATACGCATTCAGATTATTCTTGATTTCCCATTTTAGTTCTTTCAATGTTATTGGTGTAATTTTTATTTCATCCTATTTATTTATCGGGGTAATCTTTTCCTCTTCCGTTTGTTTTGGGTAAGGTTGGAATGTTTCTTCAAGGTGATTTGCAAACAAATCTGCTTTTTGTTTAGCATTTCGAGCCCAATTTTCTTTATTTTTAATTGGAGGAACCTGAAGTATGGGTCTTTTAAGATTCTCTGTTGCTTTCCATAATGAAAAATCAGTATCTGTTTGCCCAGTAAGAGTGCTGAGGTAGATATTTATTAGATATTTTAATTTGTTACACAAATGATTAAATACCCTCTTATTTTCCGGGTTTCGATGTTTTTGCCCATTCTTCCGTGCTTTTCTTTTATTTTTAAGAAGGAGTGCTCTTGATATATGAAAAACAAAAACACCAAACACTGAATTAACCATACGCGATGCTCTTAATTTGCTTCAGAAAAACCAAAATATGATGATATCTGGATTGGGCGCATTTGGCGTACAAGAGTGTTAAGACTTCATCCTGAAAATAAAAAAACCCTACAAAAAAAGATTGGCATACATATGGTGTCCACCGTCCAACATCATCTGTTCACTGCATTATCACATCAGCTGAGCTGAAACAAGACAAACATCACAACATTATAATTACAAATATATTATTTTTACTAACATTTACTACTTATCTCAAGATATTCCAATTACAATTTGTATCTAAAAAATATTATTAGTATTAATTAATCAGTAATAATTATATGTAAATTAAATTAAGTTATTCTCACCTCGATTTTATAATTGTTTTGACAACTACAAAATCTGTCAAAATTGCAAGTAGAGGAATTCTAATATTTTATATGACGAAATAACAAATTATGAAATAATCTCGAATCTCTAATTATATCGAAATTGTAGTTTCCACCACGACCACTAGAATTAATTTGACGTATTCTTTTTTGGTGGAAAAAATGACAATAAAAAAGAAAAAAGGTGGAAATACAGAGCTACTCAAACGTTCAATAAAAAACCATTTTTAACACAAATAAATTAATTGCAAATAATAAAATATTGAATATAATTTATAAACACAATTCTCTTTGTTTTAATGCAATTGTGAGAAGATTTAATTTGTGTAAGGCGCAAAATTATAAAAGAAAATACAGTCCACGCTCAAATAGCAATCTCTTGGATACCATTCGCGAGCGTTTACAATTCAGTCAATTGAACCAATTGACATTGCTCATTGTGGAAATCATCGGTAAGCGTTTGCATCCAACACAAGAGCGTACAAAAAAAGTGCCATTGAATCATATGTATCTTCGATTTCTTATTATTTTTTGGATTATTTTATTTTTAGATGTACTATCCAGTATACCAGAAACAGAAAAGTCACGAGGGGTCAATGCAATGGGGCATGGAAAGGCTGAAATCCATGTTTAAAAAAGTAAAAGACCACAATAACAAAAATAAAACCTCATGCAACCTGTTCCAGCGATGAACCAACAGTAAGATTGAACCGTCAAATGGATGCCGCTGATCATAGAGGAAACCACAGTCACTTCTCCAACATCTTCCCTTACCAGAAAAAGAAAAGCTGTAGAGAATGAGCGAAATAAGAGGCATACAGAAGAAATGGCCAAAGCGGGCAAATTGACAAAATATAATTATAATGCGCTTAATTGTTTTTTTACTTAAATTTATTTTTATTAATGAATTAGATAAAATAAAATAAATTACATAATAAAAATGAATACGAACAGAAATCGGATCACAATTGCAGATTTTGGATTTTTATGGCTCTGAATCGGAAAAGCGTACACGCAACAGGTTACGGAATTGGAACCGTATTCCCTTAGTATTATTCATTTAAAATACTTAGGATCTGTTTCCTTTAGGCAATACCGTTTCTGTCCATATTCCCCATCAACAGCATATGTGTAAGATCCTTCCAAAATATTATCTCCATTTTTTAAGCAAACGTTGTGCATAATACAACATGTCATAATTACAAGTGGGCTCAGATAAGAGCATCTTGTATTTAATCCATTCAGACGTCGAAGTCGGCCTTTTAGTAACGCGAATGCTTTTTCAATAGTGATTCTGGCTGTAGAATGAGAATTATTATAAATTCTTTGGCCGTTAGTTAGATTGCCGATGGGGGGGGGGTTAATCAGGGTTTTAATCCGTATCCTAGGTCATCCGACAAGAAAATTAATACTGAACTATACTAAGTAATTAATTTACAAACCGTTGGAAATTTTAAGAAATAAATTAGATCGTCTGAAATGGTGGGAATCGTGGATAGAGCCCGATTCTATTGGGTAACAATCTGTAAATCCCATATTTTCATCACATACCCCTTGTAATAGCCCCGATTGAAATTTTGTTTCGTTTAATATATTATGTGTTTGGATGTTGTTTTGGTGCAGGAATGGGAATGTGTAACCCGTCAATTCATCCGATGAGATTCCTAAAATTATGTTTTATTCAATTTTTGAATTATTCAAGTGGATTCAATATTTACCAGGAAACTTAGTTTTGTTTGCTATTTCTAAATCGCTTTCTGTGGATGGTCAGGAGATAATTTTTTTTCGTGTTTTAATTTTAGAACAATTTTGCTTATATCAAAAACCGCTTGCCAGCAACCATAGATTGACACGCCAAATCTATCTGATACAGATCTATAAAAATCAGTATTTCGTTTACAGTACCATATTGTCTGAATCGCTGGAAACACCATCGAAAATTACATCCCAACTAATTTTGGAGCACAGAGCTATTCCAATTATTTTGTTACTGTCTCCATTTCAAATTAACTATGTATTTATAGCAAATTACCTTTTGCTTTAGCAGATGAGTGTACCAACACCAACTAATAACACAAGATGTATAAAAACAGATTAAAAGCTGTCAAAAAAGTATTCTATTTATTCTATTGTATTTTTTTATTCCATTTCGTTCGAAATATTCCATGGACACGTAGTCGTTATTCTATTCCTTCTATTCTTTCTGTGGAACGATTACAAAAAACACCCATACCTATTATGTATGTAGGTTGAAAAGGGTAAAAGTTAGGAAATTTAACTCACTCAGTGCCATTTTGATATTAGCAGGTACTTGCACAAAAAAAAAATGAAAATTAACGAATCGACGAATTTCATCTGGAAACAACGACGCTGTTCTCTATTATGTCTAACTTACATGGGCATAAAATAAAATTGAGCTTCATTTCAATACGATGACTTCGTTTCATTTTAATTTGGAGAGATTACCGTGTCCCATGCTTCTTCTCTAGTATTCCGAAAGTGATTTTACGATAGCCACAGAGATGTTTTTCAAATTAAATTATCGGTAAAAGGTTTTTTTCATTCTCACCTTCATCGAATACATTTTCTATATTCTTAAATCCTAAATATCCGGTTTACTGGTCCGTTGACTTTAGTCCCAAGAAGACGTATTTTAAAAGTACTGTTCTCCAGGTTTTCAGGCGCCGTATAAAATCTGGGAAGTTATCCCGAAAAAGCGTAGATTTTTTTAAAAAGTGTAGGCTGATCTCGAAAACAAATATTATAATTAAAATATATCTAACACGAAAAAAAAACAAGTTTAAGCCAAATGAAAATTAATAAATTTTTTAAAAAATATTTGCAATAAAAAAAAAAAATTTCTATAAGAGTAAAGCCATTCAACATATTCTACAAATTTTTATAGGTATACTAATGTATGTTCTGTTTGGTAGTGTAGTCCATTTACTATGAAGAAACCTTAAGTTATATACTGCCAATACTAAATACAATGCTTAATGAATTTTTATTTGGGAAGATAGGCCATGATGCTAGCTAACAGTTGGTCAGCATCCCAGATTCAAATCATGGAAATAAATCCTGTTGTTTGTAATTTAATGTTTCTCCATATCACATGCGCTACACTAAAAACAAATATTTTTAAAAATCATATGTTTATTTCCATGATTTGAATCTGGGATGCTGACCAACTCCTAGCATCATGGCCTATCTTCCCAAATAAAAAATCACTAAGCATTGTATTTAGTATTGGCAGTATATAACTTAAGGTTTCTTCATAGTAAATGGACTACACTACCAAACAGAACATACATTTATATACCTATAAAAATTTGTAGAATATGTTGAATGGCTTTACTCTTATAGAAATTTATTAATTTCCATTTGGATTAAACTTGGTTTATTTCATGTTAGATACATTTTAATTATAATATTTTTTTTCGGAACCAGCCTACACTTTTTACAAAAATTTATACTTTTTCGGGACAGCTACATTTAATCCGAGAAATGAACCACAATTTCGGGCTGATATTTTGGGCTAACTTCAGCGACTTACCGTACAAAATATCGTTATGTAAAATTTTAGTGTAGTTTCTAAGATTTTCAAGAAAGTTTGCACCATAACCACGGCATACATACATTTATTAAAACCGTATAATAACTGCTTTAAATTCAACCATTTATCCCATGTAACGTATTCATAGTCACAGTTTGAGCCAATCTCTAAGATTAGTTCTATTTGATAAAATAGAGAACTTTTACCATTCGAAATTCGTCGTTTTGTTAATTTTCAAAATTCTTTGCAGGAGACCCACAGATTATATCAAAATGGCGCTGAATTCTTTCATTTCTAGAAAATTTAAAAATAGTTTATTGCAGAATATAAATTTGTAAATTAATGTTAGAAGTTAGAATAATTTTATTATTGTTAAATACACTGTTAAAATATGTACACGTCTAAAATCGGTACACTTTGTAAACTAGCATATATTTTTGTCCAAAAAAGTGTCTAAAAACTTCACAATAGAGATATTTTCTTGTACGAGTAATTGAACAGTTTAATTCTACAAAAAATTACAAGCGGAAATTAATTAAATTATTTCTGTTCAAATGTTTTCCAAATTTCGTCTATTTCTCCCATGAAAGTTAGAATGAATAAATTTGGAATTCAAAATTCGATAGTTCGAAATTTTGAAATTCCAACAAAACTACTTTCGTTTCGTCAAACCTTCTGAAACTGGTAAGGTTGCCTGGGAAAACAAGATTGACTCTATATTATTCACAACTGTTTCTCCAAAAGACTAGCAACTGTAATTCTGCTTCTCCAGAGCAAGTGATGCTATATACTGGAAAACTGAATTTTTTCGTTGATTCGAAATGGAAATCATACTGAAGATCTGAAGTACATTTTTGATATCTATGCTAACGTTTGGATGTTATTGCGGTTACGGATAGAGGGCTGCTTTCGAAACCGTTTTTAAAATTCCGGGAGCCGGGAGCCATGAACCCATATTTCTCGGGATCCCGGAAAATTAACTAGAAATGCTGGAAATCCTTACCTTCTTTCGAAAATTGAATTTGCTTTTCTAAGATTATGTATTGTTTATAATAACACATTACGTTAAACAATTCTTTGATTTGTTTTCTTATTGGACATTGTTCTGGATCAGAATTTAAGCTCTCCAATTCAAATTTCGAGTCGTGGAAGCAGTCTTGACAATTGCCAATTTCGAACGAACAAATTCGATAGTATTTTTAAAGTCAATAGAGGTGATGATGGTTTTTCACATTATGGCCCCAAGAACCCAACACTGTCGTTTAGAAGCAGCCGCTTTAATTTGTTTCAGTTTAGTATGGTTTTGCTTAGGTAGAATAATCTTAAGTTCTGATTGTTGGAAGGCAGTGTAAATTGGCGTCAAAAATATTGAAAGTTTGAAATTTCAGTAAACTTTTCACATTGCCAATCCATAGAAAAAGGAGGGATGCACGAAATGTATTTTCAGGAGAAATCAAAACGGGATCTTAATATTAACCCTTCCGTGTGGGAGCAAAAGTTTCAATTACTAAGTGAGTTGCGGGAGGAGCAAATTAAACGGAAATTTTTAAATGTACTTTATACAAATAGCATCTAAAATAATTCACGGTGTCTTGTTAAAGTTCGTATTTTGTAGTGACGTACACGTGTACGGCACTTCGCAGTAGAGAACTATTTTCGGTTGAAGACAATGAATGGCCGAGTAATTACATGTGAATTACATTTTTTTTTTGGCACTATATAAAAACTCGCTAAATTCATTTGAAAAAAGCATTAGGCATCAAGCGATAACGGTTTTAGCTTTGGAGGCTTAAATTGCAATAAGTTATAATAGCCACTACGTCGACTGCAAAATCTATCAATTTATTACGCGGCCACTCAGTTTTCTCATTACAATCAATCATTTAAAAAAAAATTGTTTTACTCTTTTTCCCATAAAAATACCCAACAGCAATTATGGTTTCAACTTCTTGGCTCTTCCACCAGAAGTTTCTTTTTATTAAAGGAGCAATCATTTAGAGAATGTAGCCAATACGCTAACCCCACCAACGCCTCAGCCTCCGTTCGACTGCATCAACTTCTCTTTCCAAATCTTACATGTTATTTTACAATAAAGCGATCACAGCTTTGATCCTATTTCATATTGTCGAAATAGTAAAATTATTCGATATCCTATGAATGTGGTCTGATCCTCTACAAATCTATTTAGAAATTGAGTTTGAAAAAAAATCTTCTCCACAGCCTTTAAATTTTGTATAAAACCACTTCCTTATAGCGTCTTTAATAATAAAAGGAAGGATGTATTTTTGAATGGTAAGTAGCTTTTCAAATATAATAAAACACTTTTGGAATATTTGACTGAAAAATTGAATCAATTTTGAATATAACATAAAAATTCCCAGGATTTATGATTAAAATCCCGGGAGTCGGGTTTATACAAATATTTAAATATTTTCTCGGGAAATTTGTCCCGGGAATTCCCGGGAACAACCCTCTAGTTATGGCTAGGCAAATAGATTTATGAGCTCATACAAAATTCGAAACAAAAAACTACAAAAAAATTTCAATTCATGTGTAACGCCTTCTTGCTTCACACCGCTCTTCCCGAAATAATTAAATACTTGCGTGACGGGTCAATTTAAAGTAAATACAAGTTATTTTGTGAAACGTGTTAAAATTTTTAAAGCTGTAAACTTTTGCTTAATATTATAGTTAATTACAAGCGCTAATGTAGTTTAAGATGTTAGGTAGACCATTTATTAATATTTCGATATTTGTTCAAAAATATTTTCCCACAGTCACTGCACATAGTAATACATACAAGATCTGTTCTTATCCCATTAATTTTATTTATATTTACTTATCGTCCCATACACTTACTAATTACAGCAAAAAATAAAAGGGAGGTATCGTCAATTTATAATAATAAATAATGGCACAAAAAAAATCCTCCTCAGTTTGTTAATAATGTACAAGTGATTTCTTGGATTTGTCATTTAAAATGTTGAAGAAAATATCTGGTTTATTTTAGTGGATAGCTTGTAAATACGTATAATAATTGTCATTAAATATTTTTTTTTTTTTTGGTTTAACAGACAACACGAATTCTTGATGATGATGAATTGACAACAACTTGATTGATGCGCGAAATGTACAAGCATGTATATAGAGGTCTAATCACGCAATAATTACATGGCATTTGTTAGCCAAGGCAATTAAATTTTATTGCTGGTACACTGTTTTGTGCCGCAATTTAATATTTTTGTCCTAATAATGTAAACTACCTCACCTTAATCTAAATATAAAGCGAAATCATGTAATTATATTATTCGTTCAAATATCTATTCAATTATTTTAATTTAGCGTATATATACATACAAAGATTTGGATACAAATGCCATGAATCCCCTTAGGTATATATATATACATTTTGATTTCATTACGGTATGATCTGATTAGTGTATATGCGAGAATTATTTCTTAAACGCAAAAAAAAAAAAATGTAATTGACTTTTATACGATTTCTTGTGTACATATATATGTATATATATCTAAGCCACCATTTATAAAATCATTAAGAGGCTCCACACAGTAAATAGGAAATAAATTCGAAATGATTATTATAAACCAAATCTAATTTTCTCGTGTTAATAACGACGCCTTGTGAGGTCTCTTAAGATATAAAAAACATTTTTTTTTTTTCGTGTTATTTGTTGTATATATTTTGGATCTACCCACCGCGCACCAACCGAACCAACAGATCAATGATTATTCAACCTTTTTGTGATGTCTTATGTTATTATATATTTTCTTCATTATGATTATTACACAGATATGTATATATATGTATATATATATATATATAGATAGCTGGCTTCATATTTATTAAGAACAAAACTAAAATAATGCAAAGAACGCCCCCCACAATCTTCTGAACTCTTCGATATATATATATACATATACCTAGAGATTTTGATGAAACACGATCTGAAAGTTTCGTCTTAACACAAAATATAAAAGGAGTTTTGATCTCACCTTTTATGTGTAGTCGACGTTAATTGTTTTGTCGCCTTTTTTTTCAGGGTTAATTTGGGACCCAGAAATTGGATTAATAGGAATGTTACAAAAATATATTTGACATTGATGCGGGATTTAATTTTTTTTTTTTTTTGCATGAATTTGCAATAATTTGTTCTGCATTATGCTATATACACGCGGACAATGTATATAAGTTTGTGCGCTACCCGCAACTATAAATTATAAATTAGTTATAGTTATAGATTTGTATCTATCGAGGTGTAGGCAGCAACACTTGGCTTAATTAAATGTGAAAATCTGTATCTTAAGGAATATTGGCCTTATTTAGCGTTTGTTTTTTTGTTTTTGCTTAAATCAAAACTCAACAATTATCGATTATGTAATTTTCCATAAAGATTTGTGTAAAAGATGTTTTATATGATAAGATACGATGTTATGTAGGTTGATACATTTAAGATAAAAAAAAAATAAAAATTATGATTTGTGTTTGAATTACAATTTTTATCGAAAGAAAGTTTAAATATGGAAATGTGAAGGTTTTCCGTCTGCAATAAAATCAAAAAGATTTAGGTCAGCGATTTATCATGTAATTGCTCGAACTTGCACACAATTATTTATATATCCAACATAAAGCAGTTCTAAAACTCCTGATAAACATTTTAACTTGTACATTGTTTCTGGAACTAATTTGCTGTATACATTATAACATAATCAACAATTTAATTACGGTTATCACGTCTTTCGATTCGGTATAAAATCATCTTATATGAATAATCGACTTATTTTATGCGAACAATTTTTATTCCCAATTACTTTGCGCTTATAATGCGTTACATTGTATACATCAATTTTTTGCTAAACAATGATCTCTTTGTTACATATATAGTATGTATGCCCAACATATGTACATATGAACGGATGATTAACTCATTAAAACCACACATCAATTACATCATTTGTTGAATCACCGATTTTTTACACAACTCATAAAAATATCATCATAATTATACCTAAAAAGCTTTTCTCAATTATTAAACACAAAAGCTCGTCATTGAGGATCGAGAATGATCAGTGTACATAAATATGTTTGTATATATATATAGATAAATGCTCCGCCCAATTTCTTCTTTATTGCGTGGTGCACAGAGACGCATATACGAATTTTTTTTTTATTCTCTCAATACTCTTGGCTTTACTATCTCTTTCTTCATAATTATTTTGGTCGATCGTTCTTGATCAATTTTCTAGAATTTTTATTTTACATTTTATTTGATAAGTTAACGCCTTTTTCTCATAATATAATGATCCCACTCCAATCGGCGCAAAAAAAAATATTTCGATTTGTAATTAAATTGGAAATTCTTGGAAATATCTGAGTCCGATCGATCTGAATCCTTGAACCTGTGGTTTTATATATACTTTTATGAGTTGTGCAATTGATCAATCTATAATCATATACTTTTTCAATAATTTAATATTATATACAAAGGCACACATAAAAAAGGTGTTTGTTCACAAGATGTACCTACATAGGCTACATATACAAAATATTCTGTGAATTTATTTTATGTTTATAAAATTTGAAAACCCCCTGAGGTAATATTTCAAATTAGCGCAAGACCTCACACATCGTTATAAAATATGTTGTTGTACACATACAAGAAAATATAATTAAATTATTTTTTTTGTGAAAGCATGTTGATAAATGAAATATGGTCTGGAATATTTATGTATTGGACTCTCGGGTATATTTATCTACCGCCGCCAGTAAACAAATTCCTTAAAGCAAATTTTGTAAAATAGTCATGCATCTTACAATAATAATTTACTACCTATACTTCAATTATGCACATTTTATACTCAATCGAGTTAAACGTATGGAGAAATACCTTGCGCTCGTTATACATAAAATGTCGCGAGTATGCGGTATATACCGCAACGACATTATTTGAATTTGAAATTATTTTCCCATAAAATGAAAAATGCTTAAAACAAACACATTTTTTATTTAAAATATCAATAATTTTTTATAGGTTATGCATTTTAATTGTATTCTGTTGTATAAACATTTTTTATTTTATTTAATTTTTTTTTATTTTTTTTTATTTTGGGTTGAGTTTGAGATACTCGCGTTTAATTAAACGTACATTTTGTAAATTGTTTTATGTTTTTTCAATATATGTATACTTAACATATGTACGAGGAATTTGATAAGGAAATTGTAAGAGATAACGGTATCATAAAATAAAGTTTATTATACTTTGGACGTGTTTGGTTTTTTATTATTCACATGGGAATAAATAAAATTATTTTCGTTTTTTATTTTTAAATTAATTATTGGGTGGGAAATTAAATTTTTTTTTTTTTTGTTTGCTATATGTGCGGCGTATAAGATTGGCTGAATTTTATCGACAAATTAAATATCAACAAATTTCATTTATTTGATATGATATGTATATAGGAGGTATTTAGACATGGCCGGCTTCTTCTTACATAATAATTTCAACTAAAATCTTATAAATTTTAAAAGTTTAACTTTTTTTAGGAAATTAATAAAAATTGAAAAATCTGATGGAATATTGTAATTGCTCAGTAACATAGACAATCAATTATGAGGTTTTCTTTTACTATGCCGAAATAAGAGGTTAAGTTGGTTAATTTGGTTGGTAAAAAACTATGTTGTTACCAATTCATTAAATAACGTGAATCATACAACAGGTCATATAATTAAATTAAATAATTTTCTCTTTATTTGTGTTGTCTCAGACAACACCGTTTTTCCGGCAAAGCCAATATTAAATGCTTACTAGACGTTATACTTATATTGTTTCTGTGTATAATGTAATAAATTTTGTATAAAAAGTCAAGCAAATGAAATATAAAAATCAGAATAAATTTACCTTCAATCGTGTGTTTATTTCATTCTCAAGATTATTAAGACCCCATCAGTGGTAATCTTAATAATTATAAAATATACAAGTTCTGAGCAGAGGCGAAAACTTTACATGGTCCTTCGAGCTTATTGAGCATAACCAAACAACAACCAACATCAGGGAGCTCAAAATGAATCAGCTACTACGAAAACAACAAGAGAAGAAGGATCAACTGATTCAGATGAACACAAATTACCACAAAGATGGAGATAGCAGAAAAACAATAAACAATCTCGAAACCAGAATCGCTAAACTAAAAACATTATATAGCGAATAATTAACCATCGATGAGTGTTAAACCTTATACGATTTTATAATATAAATTGTAGTTATAATTTACTGTATGTTGGGTATTTTGTGCCTCCCTGTAATCATCTGACTAATTCAGCACAGAATAATAAAATATGCATGTATAGGTGTATGAATTTGCTGTATAAGAAGAAACTGAGAAGGAAGAGGAAGGGTTAGTCAAGAAAAATTTTGTATTGAAAGGATGTAAAATTAATAAATTAAAATAAAATTTAGTTAAAATAGTTAGTGGTTTCATTGAATCAATAAGTTAGAAATTACAGTCCACTCATCGTGATATCTAATATTGCAATTCGGCATTTGGATACATAGGTAAACATTTTGGTCCTATCAATCCGGATATTAACAAGTTTTCGTGTTGTCATAGTTCGCAGCCATATTTTTAATTTTACATCGCGTGGCTATTGAAATAACAAATTTTGGAAAGTTATTCACAAATCGGTGAATACCATTGAGTTCGCAAAACAAAAATTCGTCGCAAAATTGTTGAAACGAAAAAAGAACAAGCTCATCGCCATTTTGCTTTATCAACGTGTCGTATTCGTACAATAGAACGTTAATTGAAAATCATACCATCTCGTTTTCGCACAGTCGAAATAAATAAACAGCGCCGTACTACAAAATCCAATTTGTAGGTTAAATTCAAAATCTATTTGGATTTGGAAGTCATACAGCATGTCACAAGTCATACAGCAGGTCACACGTCATCCTGTTCGTTAGACGAATTTATATTTCATCAGTTGCAGATTAGTTTAAGATTTAATTAAGGTATTTTTTATTTTTATTTTATTCTATTTTATTTGATTATTAAATGGATCTAAAAAAGCTTAAAAATAAACGTGGGGGTTACATACTCCAATTAGATAATTTTGAGAAATTTATCGATGATTTCAATATTGACGAAAATAATAAATTCGATTTAATCGTAAGAATTAATAAAGTAGAAGAATGTTATAATAATTATAATAAAGTCTTTGAGGAAATATTAGAATTAGTAGAGGAACATGAACTGAGAAATATTAATGATTGTTTAATGAATTTTGAAACAAAATATTTTAACGTAAAGTCAAAAATAGAGCAAATAATGGATCAGCTCAAAACAAAAGAGCTAGATAATGTGAAAAGTGTTCAAGATCAAAAAATTAAGTCGAATTGTCAAATACGTCCGCCTGAATTAAAGCTTCCACATTTTGATGGAGCATTGGATGCCTGGTTAAAATTCAAAAATACTTTTGAAGAAGTTATTGTAAAAAATGAATCGCTATCAAATATTGAAAAGTTACATTATTTAAAAAGTTACATACATGGTGATGCGAATAAAACTCTCGATACCGTGCAATATTCATCACATGGTTTTGAAATCGCATGGAAAGCACTACTTTCACGTTATGATAATCCTCGTAGCATTTTGGAGAAACATATTAGTTGTTTATTTAATATTAGACCGCTTATTCACGAATCGTCTCGTGATCTACGTAAGGTTCTGGATGATTGCTCCATTCAGTTAAATGCGATTCAGAAACTGGGTCAGAATGTTGAATCATGGGATATGATAATAATTCATATTGTGTCCAATGTACTAGACAAAGAATCTCGAAAACAGTGGGAGAATGAAATATCGCCTTCGTCATTGCCGACATGGCTACAAATGTCTCAATTTATTAATAAGCATTGTAGAATTTTGGAATCAATCGAGCATACCAAATCGTCTGATTCTATTTCAACACCAGTCACACAGTTACATAAATCAAAACCAATTAATAAGTTTCGTAATTCGCAAAAAATATTTGTTGTCGGGAATTCAAATAATTCTCAGATTAAAAATCAAGAAAGATGTTGTTTAGGGTGTAATGAGCATCATTTGATTAATAATTGTTCGGTATTTTTAAAACTTTCACCTACTCAACGTTATTACAAAACAAAAGAATTGAATTTGTGTATAAATTGTTTGCGACCAAATCATCGCGTTGTCGATTGTAGGTCAGCTAGTTGTAAAACTTGTAATAAAAAACATAATTCTCTACTTCACATGGATATGTCCAATAATACAAATCAAAACTCGAGAAATTGTAACACATCGTCTACGAATATGAATATTAATCATGAAAATATTCAGGCTGACTCAAGGGGTGTTAGCTCAGATCCAGTTAATGGTGATTTCAATGCATTAACTGAATCAAAATTATATTGTGCTCGAACTGAACAAAGAGCAGTGTTACTTTCAACGGCAGTAATTTTGATATGTTCGAATAAGGGAAAATTTATTCCGTGTAGAACTTTGTTAGACACTTGTTCCGAATCCAATTTCATTTCGTCAAATTTAGCTAACACACTCGGTATTGAAAAGGAAAATATTGATTCAATTGCAGTTTCAGGTTTGAATCATAGTGAAACTATGATTGACCAAAAATTCACTACAACAATTAAGTCTAGATTAAATAATTATTCGAAGAGATTAGAGTTTCTTGTTGTCAAAGAAATTGCGAGTCGTTATCCTGCTCAACAGATCAATATTTCTCGATGGCAGATACCGAAAGGAATCAAATTGGCGGATCCGACATTTAATGTTCCAGGATCAGTAGATTTATTGATAGGAGCAGAATTGTTTTTCGAAATTATGAAGAATAATAGATTTAAATTGGCAGAAGATATGCCAACTCTTCAAGAATCTCATTTTGGTTGGATAGTTAGTGGAAAAGTGCAAGAAACAAAGAATTTCTTTTTATCAAATCATTACTCTGAAAATGAAAGTCTTGAAAATTATATTGATAGCCAAATAGAAAAACTTTGGGAAACAGATACGTACGATAATGACAAACCGTTATCAATTGAAGAAAAACAGTGCGAAGATTATTTCGAAAAAACATATAGTAGAAAAAACGATGGTCGTTTCGTGGTGAGATTACCTTTCAAAGACACGGTCAAAAATTTAGGGAAATCTAAACACTTAGCACTAAAACGGTTTCAATATTTAGAAAATAGATTTAGTCGTGACAAACAATTGGAAACCGAATACATTAAATTCATGACTGAATATCAAGATTTGGGGCATATGGTTATATCGAATGATGAGGTTTGCAGTAATCCCTTTGATTTAGAATATTTCTTGCCTCACCATGCCGTGTTTAAACCTAGCAGTACAACAACCAAACTTCGTACAGTTTTTGATGGATCAGCGAAAACTGATTCTCAAGTTTCGCTCAATGATGTTCTGATGGTTGGACCCGTGGTCCAAGATGAACTTTGGTCAATAATGCTTCGCTTTCGTCAATATCTATATGTTTTTACAAGTGATATCGAAAAAATGTATAGACAGATTGCCATACATGATGATGACACAAGATTTCAAAGGATTTTGTGGCGTTCAGATTCCTGTCAACCTATTAGTGTTTTTGAATTAAAAACCGTTACATACGGAACATCCGCAGCTCCGTACCTCGCTACAAAGGTCTTAAATAAATTAGCTGAGTTGGAGAAACAATCATTCCCATTAGCATCTCAAGTTGCTCAAAGAGATTTTTATGTAGACGATTTATTGACAGGCAGCAACGATTTAAATCAGGCTATAGAATTACAAAAACAATTGATAGATATGTTAAAATCAAGCGGAATGCATCTATGCAAATGGGCTTCGAACCATTCTGAAATTATAGAATCAATACCTCCAGAAGATCGTGAACAATCGTTAAACATTTATAACGAAACAATAAAAACTTTAGGCTTGCTATGGTCTCCTGACACTGACAATTTCCTGTTCGAATTCAAGAAAGCAATTCCGTTCCCAAATATAACAAAAAGACTACTTTTATCGGAAACTTCTAAAATTTTCGATCCATTGGGTCTCATCGCGCCAATTATCGTTACAGCAAAACTTATGATGCAGAAAATTTGGTTACTAAAGGTTGGCTGGGATGACGTTCTTCCCGAAGATTTACAAAATGTATGGATTAAATTTCGAGATAATTTGGGTAGTATAAATGATTTATCGATCAAGAGATGCGTAATTCCGAAAGATACAAAGCGAATAGAAATTCACGGCTTTGCCGATACATCGACTGTCGCTTATGGTGCATCCATATATATTCGTTGTATTGATTCACAGGATAGAATAGTTGTTAGTTTACTATGCAGTAGAAGCCGTGTTGCTCCTTTAAAGACATTAACCGTCCCAAGGTTGGATTAAAATGCAGCTTTGTTGCTTGCCAAACTAGTAGTTAAAGTCAGAAGGTCTATGACTACAGAATTCGATAAAATTTATTTGTGGTCGGATTCTAGTATAACTCTCGCTTGGATACAACTGGCCCCATATCAGTTGAAAATATACGTCGGAAACAGAGTTTCAGAAATTCAAGAATTGACTTCGGAAATGACTTGGCGACATGTAGATACCAAAGCTAATCCAGCGGATTTGTTGTCTCGTGGTGTTCTGCCTCAAGATCTTGCTTTATCGGAAGTATGGTGGTATGGGCCGTCGTTTTTGAAAAATAATGAACAGGAATGGCCTGACAAATTTGTTAAGGTGGACAATAATAAAATTCCTGAAATGAAAAATCAATCTCTCAATTTGAAATTAACATTCAAAAAATTAATAGATGTTGTGGAAATTGAAAAATATAGTTCTTTTTCCAAACTGATTCGTGTCGTAGCGTATGTTCTCCGGTTTATCAAGAATCACATTACAGATCGTAATGGCGCAAATAAGAACTTTGGTGAATTATCAACTGAAGAGATGCATCACTCTGAAAAATGCATCATTCGGCTTGTTCAACACAAAGAATTTCACGATGAAATAAATTATTTAAAATCCCAAAAAGAATTACCAAGAAATTCAAAAATTTTAAGTCTTTCGCCTTTTCTTGACGCAGATAATCTCTTACGAGTAGGTGGTCGTTTGAGGAATAGTAATTTGCCTTTCGACTATAAACATCAATACCTGTTACCAAAACACCACTTCACTTTGCTCTTGATCAAAGACAAACATATAAAAAACCTCTATGGAGGGGTTCAAACTACACTTGGCGCAATTCGTCAAAAATATTGGCCAATAAATGGTAAAAATTTGGTTAAATTTACGATACATCGATGTATTCCATGTTTCCGTGTTAATCCTAGATGTATGGAACAATATATGGGTGATCTTCCCCATGATCGTCTTGAAATTTGTCGCCCATTTAATAAAGTAGGTGTAGATTACTGTGGTCCCTTTCAAATAAGGTACCGAAATCAACGAAATACTACTACATTCAAGGTATACGTTTGTATTTTTGTCTGCTTCATAACAAAGGCAGTACACATTGATATGGTCGAAGATGCTACAAGTGATGCATTTATCGCAGTTTTAAAACGTTTTTTCTCTCGTAGAGGAAAGTCGGCGCATATAATGAGTGACAATGTCACCAATTTCGTAGGAGCTCATAATGAGCTCAACAGACTCTTTGAATTGTTCCAATCCCAACAAGGAAATGAAATTTTAAGGTTTTGTGCATCACAAGGAATAGTATGGAAGTTCATTCCTCCACGTTCTCCCCACTTTGGTGGGTTGTGGGAGTCTACTGTTAAAAGTTTCAAAACACATCTCAAAAGAGTCACGCTAGGCCATACACTAACGTTGGCTCAATTAAATACACTCATGGTTGAGATTGAAGGGATTATGAATTCTCGGCCGTTGACCACTCTTTCGTCAGATCCAAATGATCCACAACCCCTGACTCCAGGTCATTTTTTAACTGGTGGACCCATCAATACTATTGTCGAGCCTTCCCTCACTCATTTGCAGGAAAACAGATTATCATATTGGCAGAAGGTTACTACCATGGTTCAACATTTTGGGAATCGGTTTTCTAATGATTATTTTCATACCCTTCAACAGAGGAAAAAGTGGATGATAGCACATAAAAACATAGAAAAGGATGATTTGGTATTAATTCATGAAGACCATGTTCCTCCTACTCAGTGGCTCATAGGTCGTGTGATGAATGTTATATATGGTAAGGATCAGAAGGTTTGGGTCGCCAGCGTGAAGACTAAAAATGGAATATGTACTCGAGGAATAGCCAAATTGGCAAAATTACCGACACCGAATTGATTTGTTGATCTTGAACATTTTACTAACTTTCAAATTATAATTATATTAATAATTTAGAATACTATTTATAAGTTTCATTTATTTTTTTTTGCTTTGCATAAATGAAGTAACTTACCTGTAATTAAATAACATTTATTGTATTATATACAATTTGTTAACAATGAATTTAATGTAACAACTATTTCATTGCAAATTAGCTATAACATTTAATTTGAAATTCATTATTATTTTAGTAATTAAGATTAAGAAAAACGAAGGATTTTAATTGTTTTTGAAAACATTGGAGGTGTATAACTTATTGGTTTGTTGAAAGTTGACCTTTCAAAGGTGGCAGTATGTTAAACCTTATACGATTTTATAATATAAATTGTAGTTATAATTTACTGTATGTTGGGTATTTTGTGCCTCCCTGTAATCATCTGACTAATTCAGCACAGAATAATAAAATATGCATGTATAGGTGTATGAATTTGCTGTATAAGAAGAAACTGAGAAGGAAGAGGAAGGGTTAGTCAAGAAAAATTTTGTATTGAAAGGATGTAAAATTAATAAATTAAAATAAAATTTAGTTAAAATAGTTAGTGGTTTCATTGAATCAATAAGTTACAAATTACAGTCCACTCATCGTAATATCTAATATTGCAATTCGGCATTTGGATACATAGGTAAACAATGAGGCTATCTGAAAGATGGATTCGCCTTTAGAACGGCAGCATCCATATCTTATAGTAAGAAAACAAGTTGCTGACACATATACGCAGCTGTTAGATGATATGCGGCTACGATTAAGCAACAGGCCACCGAAAACGCCGACAATAAATATACCAGAGAGTAACCTGCAACTTCCAACGCCCTCCAAATAACAACCAGCAACGGAAGAGACAACAACGCTACAGAACAACCAGAGGAATCAACAACCAGATGAGGGAGCAAGATGGGACCAAAATCCTCATCAGCCATCATACATTAATAGCTGGCCACCTCAGGCGTCAAAAATGGAAGAAAATAACAAGAAAAGGTTGTTTAAGAGGCAAGACGTTCTGATGCGACAAATTTATCACAAGCTAGTCTCAATAGAGTACTCACTGGATACCAACTAAAACCAGAACGCGTACTTCGAATTAAAAATGAATCAACTGACCAAGGAGATGGAAGAGATCGATTCACTACACATAACGATCGTCGTCGAAACAGAAGAAGAGGAGCAGACATCGGATTATTTCCGTGAAAACTACTACGGTACATCCATTATAGTGCGATTGAAAGAAAGACAGATTGAACCAACAACCTCGATCAGAACAACAACAGTGCAGCTGCCTAAAGTCGAACTACCAACATTTCATGGGGATTATGAGCAATGGAGCTATTTCAACGATATCTTCACAGAGCTCATCCACGGAAACAACCAGCTAACAGATACTGTAAAAATGACGTATTTAAAATCGCACTTTCAGAAAGGGACAGCACAACTAATCAGTCGTCTAGCAACAACGGCTGACAACTATGAGAAAGCTTGGGAAATATTACAAGCCAGATGCAACAACCTCGACTTCTGGCAGCCAAATATTTCAATTCATTGCTATCATTATCAGCGGTGCACACAGAATCGGCGGGAGCAATTCGAGCCCTGCACGATACAGCAAGGAAAATGCTCCACAATATCAACCGCCTCAATATAAGCGCTCCATTTGATGCATTCATAGCTTTCATCTTAAGCAGAAAATTAGATCCAGAATCCAGTAGGCTGTATGAAGCAACATTACCAAATCCTAGAGAAATTCCAAAAATAAACGAATTATTTAGCTTTTTGGAAAGAAGATTTGAATCTTTATAGAGGCGACGGGATACACTAAAGTAAGCAGCCCTCGGTCACAATTTATACCGCCCCTAAGACATGTACATGCTGCAACAATCAACATACAGTGCCAGGTAAAGGGATGTCAAGGTAGTCATAAGTTGGAGGAGTGCAAATTATTCAAGGAGATGTCAACATTGGATAGGAAAAAATTGGTGAGCGGAGCAACTATCTTTGTCCGTTGCTTGACGTCACTCCCTATTCCTGCTCATAAACTAGACGCTACATGGTATGTAAAGGAGCTCACCATACTCTTCTACATGGAGACAACTCAGAATCAACAACCACTAAGGGTATACGACACAAACATTCCTGGTCAACCAGCAAGGCCCAGTATTATTGCCAACTGCAATAACTAAAGCAGAAACAGGAAATGTGAATTTCACCACACTGAAGGCACTAATAGATCCAGGCTCACAGGCAACATTAATCTCTGCAAAGGCGGCCAACTTATTAAACATCAAAAAGAAGAAGGTTCATGTGAACATTTCTGGCATAGGCGGAAATAAGGCTGGCATTTGTAAGCATGCAATAAACCTAAAACCAGCCCCAAGGTTCGAGGGAGTCTTCCGATTAGAGGTTGAGGCCTTAATATTCGACAAATTAACACAACAACTACCCGAGACAAATATCGACACCAGTAAATGGACCTATCTGCAGAATATTCATTTAGCAGATCCATCTTACTACCAAGCTTAATCAATCGATTTTGTGCTAGGGGCAGACTACTATCCATCGATAATAAAAAACAACATGATAAAAGTGGGGTGTCAGGAGCCCATGGCACAACACACGGAGTTCGGATGAATCATAATTGGAAGCATGTGTAATATAGAAAATCAAACCAGAACAACCGTGGTGTCAACCAAATCAATCGTAGAATAATTGAGATTGTTCGTGGAAAACGACAACATTCCTGAGCAACGAAGTCCCACCGAGGAAGATGATAATGTTGAGGAGCTGTTTCAGAGAATAGTAGAACGATGTCATGATAAGCGAAATATAGTACAAATTCCATTCAAGGATAACCACAGTAAATTGGGAGAATCAAGGAGAAAGGCCGTCGCAAGGTTATTACAAATCGAAAGAAGATTTATGAAAGATTCCGCATACAAACGCAGCTTTATCATAAATTTGTGCAGGAACACATCGAATTAAACCACATGGAGTTGATCCAGGAAAGACCGGAATACGAATTAGCTGAAAACATATATTACATACCTCATCATGGTGTGATCAAAGAAGACAGCACAACAATCAAGCTCCGAGTAGTGTTTGATGCATCCTCCGAAACAACAAGTGGACTATCCCAAAATGACATCATGATGACCGGTCCCAAACTTCAGGAAGAACTGGCCGATATATTACTGCGTTGGCGAAAACATAAGGTTGTGATGACTGCCGACATTGAAAAAATGTATCGCCAAGTGTGGATTAATAAAAAAGACTTAGACTACCAACGAATATTAGAAGAAGTAATCCTGCCCAGCCAATAAAAGCTTATTGATTAAACACGGTAACATATGGAACTACCCCAAGCGGCTATCTAGCAGTAAGAGCTTTATTACAACTAGCCGAGGAAGGAGCCAGCTAACATTATTATGACAGACTTCTACGTAGATTACCTGCTCACAGGGGCAGACAATGTCGAGGAAGCACAAACAGCGCTACAAGAACTAAGAGAGCTCACAGCCCAAGGTGGATTTCAGTTAAGAAAATGGGCATCCAACACCCCCGAAGTAACAAGTCAAATCCCCAACGGGAACATTCAAATCAAACTAAACGATTGCATTAAAACTCTAGGGATTTTGTACAACCCCTAAACAGATTTTTTTTGAATTCAATATAGCCCGCTTGGAGTTCACTAACCAGCCCACAAAACGCCAAATGCTATCTGATTCATCAAGGTTATTCGACCCTGTAGAATGGCTGTCATTAATAACAATTATGGCCAAAATTATGATGCAGGAAGTATGGATAACCGGAATAAACTGGGATGAACAATTACCAGAGAAGATACGAACTAACTGGCTAAATTACAAAGATAAACTAAGTGAAATTCCAAACATAAGAATACCGAGATGGGTGAACACAAGAACAATAGGACGAAAGGAACTGCACGGATTTGCTGATGCCTCAGAATACGCTTACGCTGCGTGTGTCTATTGCCGTACCATAGACGCCTCCGGCGAAGTAACAACTCAGCTGCTAATATCCAAAACACGAGTTGCTCCAATCAAGACAAAGCTATCAATCCCGCTCTCGAACTAAATGCAGCTGTATTATTAGCAAAGTTAATAAAACATGTACAAAATATCATGCAACTTCAGGACATCAAAACATACGCATGGTTCGATTCAACTATCACACTTTGCTGGATCAAGGGCGACCCAAGCCGGTTTAAAACATTCGTTGCAAATAGAATATCAACCATCAAGAAAACATTATCGTCAACGACATGGCAACACGTGAAATCTCAAGACAACCCGGCGGATATTGCTTCATGTGGCATAACACCTAAGGAAATCAACAACAAATTATGGTGGTACAGACCAGAGTTCCTGGGAACAACCACATCGCAATGGGAGATAGCCCTGGCCCACAATTCGGAAGACAACCTACCAGAAGTACAGCAGCAAGTGCAACCAGAACTGGAAGAGAAAGTAGCGCTAATGACCGTTATAAAGGAAATACACCCTTAGCAGGCATACAAATATCAACAAAGGTTCTCTAACAGGGCAAGAACTGCAGCGAGCGGAGACATTAATTTTAAAATTAAGCCAAGAGCAATTTCATACATAAAAAAATCTAAGAAGCTACACAAGAGTAGTAAAATATCATCACTAAACCCACTGTATAATGAACAAACCGTGAGGCAAGTAATTAAAAATGTATAAATTGTTTTCGGCACAAACAAGCCAACTTGGAACAATTGATGGGCAGACTACCACCATCAAGAGTGAGGCCGGGAAGACCGTTTGCAAAAACGGAAACTGACTACGCGTGCCCAATCCAACCAAGAACTACCCAGGGCCGAGGACATAAGGCGTGTAAGAGATACATCGCACTATTTGTATGCATGGTGACAAAGGCTATCCATATTGAAGTTAAGGTATATACTCCGATAATGGGACATATTTTATTGGAGCTAACGCCAAGATCAAAAAGTGTTACTATACGGCCATGACGTCACTATCATGCGATATAGCAGCCATGCTGGCCATTGAGGGAACAAACTGGCACTTTATACCACCTCATACCCCTCACTTCGGAGGGCTATGGGAAGCCGGGATAAAATCGTTGAAATTTCACCTCAAAAGAGTGATAGGGGAAACAACCCTCACGTTTGAAGAACTATACACCGTCGTCACTCAAATCGAAGCGGTGCTCAATTCTCGAACTTTAACTCGGCTCACCAACGACGCCTCGGACTTAACAGCATTGATACCAGGCCACTTTTTAATCGGGGACTCCCTCAAGGCGCTACCAAGCGCCGACATCGATGAAACAACACTAAGAACAAGATGGCACATGGTAGAAAAAATGGTACAAGATTTCTGGAAACGGTGGTCACCAGAATATCTACACCATCTGCATCAACGGAATAAGTGGACATTCATTCAACCCAATTTAATGACAAATGATCTAGTTCTATTAAAAGATGAGCAACAACCTGCCACGCGATGGAAGTTGGGACGGGTTATCCAGACTCACGCCGGAACAGATGATTTAGTGCGAGCAGCCACAGTCAAATGTAAGGACGCAATATCCAAGCGGCCAATAACGAAGCTATGCAAACTACCAATTGAAGATCGATCTGAGGAAACACTGCCAATACAACCAACTCAACTGGCGACAGATGTAAGACTCAAGAATAACATGCCGAGCTCCAATCCGAACCATAGCGCCACACCTAGACAACAACCAAGCAGGCGAGCCAATAACCAACGCTGCTAGAATTACAGCCGCCCGGGAGTATGTTGCTACCAATACATTAAATAACGTGAATCATACAACAGGTCCTATAAATAAATGTCGAATCAACAATTATTAATCGACACAGGAGCTGACATTTCTGTTTGGCCCCCCAAGCAGAAAAGAAAAGCAAAAACCCTCAAATCGAACAAAACTCTTCGTTGCAAACTGTTCCGGATCGTTACCCGATTTTATTCATTCAGGATTTTTCAAACATACTGCATGGTTGTAGAATATTTTCTACAATCGATCTTCAACGGGCATACCACCAAATACCGGTGGAACCAGCAGATATACCAAAAACCGCGATCACAACGCCGATGGGTTTTTATGAGTTCCTTTTTACTCCGTTCGGACTCTGTAACGCGGCATAGACACAGCAACGCTTAATAAACGAGTTATTAAAAGAATTACCGTACGTGTTCCCTTACATCGACGACATTGCTATTGCATCGAAAAACATCGAGGAACATCGAAAGCATATTACCATCGTATTTGAACGTTTACGACAATATTGCCCCAGTATAAACGTTGCAAAGTATGTATTCGGTAAGGCAGAGATGAAATTTCTTGGACATTTAATTACTCTAACTGGCTTAAAACCACTGCCAGAAAAGAACAGAGCAATAGAGGAATATGAAAGACCGTCAACCGCTGCGGAATTAAAACGTTTTCTGGCCATGATAAATTTTTACCGGAGATTTATACGTGGGGCCGTCAACAATCAATCTGTTTTGGAAAAATTAATAAATGGTAATTTAAGAGGCACAATCCGCTTTCCAAAAGTGCAAAGATGATTTGGTCAATACTACCTTATTGGCTCATCCGGCAAGCAATGGAAATTTGTTCTTGTGCACAGATACATCAAATAAAGCAGTCGACGCGGTCCTAAATCAATCAGTCAACGGTAATGAATTCCAACCATTAGGATTTAAATTCGAAGAAATTACCTGAAACTAAGCAAATGCGTCGTACTTATGACAGGGCATTATACCAAGCCGTAAAATATTTCCGGCATTTGTTAGAAGGAAGACAGTTATGTATTTATACGGACTATAAACCACTAACCTTTGCGTTTAAGCAAAAAAAAAAGAACCGTCCACACCGCGATAAATCAGACAACTCGATTATATTGGGCAAATTACCACCGACATCCGTCACATTGCTGGTTTGGAAAATAATGTCGCTGATTTGTTGTCCAGGGCCCGTATTCTTGAAATTCGATCAAAAAAAGTCGCCCAATATTTTCTAGTGAAATACATCATTTTAGTCGAAAATTTAAATTGTTTCATACCAAAGTCATCGGCGAATTTTTTCGGTGAATTTCAAGAATACGGGCCCAGGATAAGTTCCGTTCATTTAACGGACGAAGTAGATTTCGAAAATTTGGCAGCGGCGCGTAAATTCGACGAATATTTCATTATCAAGTCAGTTAGCCATGCCAAATTTGGAAACAAAAATATATTGTGACGTTTCGAAGTATCGACAGCCAATCATCCGTACCCTGGCGTTCGCGGCACACAGAAATTAATTTGCGATTTGCTCAAATATATTAAAGATCTCGTTGATCAAATATATTACGGCACAACAAAATTCCCGATTTCGAATTATAACCACCCAAATTCCCGATTTGGACACATCAACATCGATATTATTGGACCAATGCCACCTTCAGCTGGAAATAGATACTGTTTAACATATATAAGATTCATCTTTTAAATGTATCGTTTTGTGTGACTTATTCCACGTTAATATATTGTAAAAATAAAATAAAACAAATTTTATTTTTAATTATCTATTAAACTTCCGTTTATGTGGAATTATTTTTTATTTTTTATTTTTTATTTTTGTAATATCGATTTCGATTCACAAGTAATCATCTTCAGTTACCGAACTACTACATTTCAATGGAATATAACAGCTTCACGAGTTCTAAAATACAAAAAATATTTCGAAATTTTGGCTATACAATTGCTTTTAAAACTCAACAAAACCTCGAAATGCAATTAAAGCCTAAGAAAGAAGAAATTTTAGACACTGGAGTATATCAGTTGATTTGTTCAGATTGTCCTGCTTTCTACATAGGACAAACAGGTAGATCCTTCGGTCAAAGATATAAAGAACACGTTCGTGATATTGGTAAAATGTATGCGACATCAAACTTTGCTATACATATCAATACAACACAACATAACTATATAGACATGAATACTAACATGAAAATTCTATATACAATGAGAAAAGGTGATAATATGGACCGAATGGAAGAATTATTGATCTATAAAAACAGAAGAAATAATAATTTACTTAATAATAAGATTAATACTCCTGTAAATAAAATATACGACATAATAATTCGAAATTCTTGATCAAGTAGGCTATGACGTAGGGATAAAACAGGTATATAAAGATGACAGAATACATAATTTTCTTTAGTAGTTCGGTAACTGAAGATGATTACTTGTTAATCGAAATCGATATTACAAAAATAAAAAATAAAAAATAATTCCACATAAACGGAAGTTTAATAGATAATTAAAAATAAAATTTGTTTTATTTTATTTTTACAATACTGTTTAACAGTCATCGATAGGTTCACTAGGTGGCCTACTGCAATTCCGATGGAGAATATTACAGCAGAATCTGCCGCTAGACATCTTAGCACAGGATGGATTCAACATTTTGGAATTCCAATAAAAATTACATTGGATTTGGGACGCTAGTTCGAACCACAGGTCACTTAAAAGTATCTCTGGCGGAACTGGTATTAGGTCAAACTCTATGTATTCCAGGAGAATATTTCTGTCCAACGAAAAACGGGAAAACTGAATCTGAGTTCGTAAAAAGAATTTCAGAGAATGATGTCTATACTATTCGGCCTACAACAACCACTCATCACGACAACGCGAAAGTTTTTGACAAAAGAACATATTTGTGAGAACGGATAGCCTACGGCCCATATGAGAAGTTACCTATTCATCTCAATTTTTTTTTTAAGTGGTGCAAAGTGTTCACATCGCTGTGCGACAGGTGTTTCATATCTCAATATTATTTTGGCGGTACGAAAGCTATTTATCGGATTCTAAATTCGTAGAAACATCACTACCAAAAGTCCAATTTGAAATCATCTATGTCAATTTTCATTAATTGCAATGTTTCTTCATCATTAGAGTTATTCTGCAAATCTGCAGGTAGATGTCGTCTATTGTTCGATTTTGTCACAAACAAACCATTTTTTCTAAATCTTATATGAGTTTCATTGTGTACTAAATCGACACCAATAACCATCTCTATGTTAAGTCGGTTTTTTTGAACACATAACATTCCACCTGAAAATCATAATCGTAAATTTTACGATTATGATTTTATCTTAGAATTTATGTTGTAGCTTTTCGTGCTTGCAGTTACATTTCGTTTCATAGACATCCGTTTACTTTTGTCTGTATTATCAAATCTAATTTTTGTGTTTTTAGATTTCGATTTTACCAGCTCAAAAGTCTTCAATTTTTTTTTCAGTTCTAAATCTGATTTTTTATTTCTCAGATTTGGAAATCCAAATTAATTCCGATCCTTGTTCTGGGAATCAGGCTTGTCCTATGATAATGCCTTTCGGAAACAAACGTCCACCGAATTGAAGATAAACTTATTCGTTGATTAATCACTGAGTATTTACTGATTATTCTCTCATATCTCACACATTTTTGAATGATGATTTGACTCAATATTCACTCATTATTGAGTCATTAATATGCAACTTATCCACTGATTATTCACTGAAAGCTCAATGAAGAATAATGAATAATGATTGAATAATCGATTGATAATCATTCTTTATTCGCTTTAATCTAATTTCGGTCTTGCATCTGACGAGAAATGCCGCCCCCCCCCCCTATTTTTTCTTTGGCTTTGCAACCCCTTTAACGTGCTTTAGCAGTGATTTTGAAGTCTTTTGATTTGCGAAGCCGTCTTGTTTTTTGCAAGCGTATAACAGTGATACTTATGGACTAGGTGAATCAAACAACACTTTGCACTAGGCCCGCTACAATCACTTAAAATGGCGTCGGCTCAACCCGTATTAAAATTATTATAAACAGTTAGAATCTTTTCGATATATTTTTTTTAGTTTTTCAATTAGACCGAAACTAAAGACGTATTTTACGTCAGAAGTTTTTGTAATATAAGCAAGAAAAAAAAAAATTTAAAGCTTTTCGAATTTGTAAGTAAAATCGTTGCTACTATATTCTACACCACTGATCATAAAAATAGACGGCATTCATACTATGCCAAGCACTTTTAAAAATGAAAAATTTAAAACTATCAAATCCACCCCACAAAATTCGTTAAGCTTTTAGGCGAGAATCGAACTAAAATCTTTTAACATTCAAGCAGCTCCTGTTTTAATAAATTAATTCCTTCTCTGAATGCGTTTCAAATATTTCGCAACAAGGTCTGCTATATTTTAATTGGCAACTAGTGAGATTATCGTGGACCGAATTAGGCCACAATAATCTAAATAAAATGGTGGTTAGAAAGAACCGGGGTAAGGTACTTTTACCTAATATGATGTATTTTGGGAACTTTTATCAAACAATTCTGATTGATCTTTGAAAATAATACCTTGGCTAAAATAAACTTCCTAAATATTTCATATTAACTTAGGATACAAAAGAAATAGAAATGTTGAAAATGTGAATTTGGTAAAGGAGACTGACAAACCTAAAAATTCAATGATTTTCAATAAAACCTGAATGGTTGGATTAGAATAAAACTAGAATTTTTTCAAATTGCTTGATGATCATTATAGAAAATCAAGAAACTTCTTACTACAGAAAGACATTAAACGACAAGAGAATATACTTTCGCGTTAGAAGAGAAACATGGGTCGACCTAACTTAAGGTTTCCGCGAGGTAATCAGAGTTACTAATCGTCTTTAATCAAAATCACGAGTAGAACCGAACCTTAAACGAACCTTAAAATGGTTATGGGTATATTCGAAAAATCACAAAAGTTGGACGTCACAGCTGTAGGAAGACCACCAAGACCATCTTAAGCATATTATGCAGAGGACCTGCAGTTCACCCGACAAACAAACGGGCCGACCAAAATTCAAGAAATATGTAGGTCTAGTAAAGTATAAAAATGGACTAAAATGGTCAAGTGGTAACTGGTACCTACAGACAATTTAAACTGATTATATACTGAATCGTAGGTTATATACTAACTCTTTAAACATAAACGCTTTCCTTAATAATACAATTTAAGGGAGTGAAAGATGGAGTTAAATAGAAAATGTTGTTGTTTCTATGACTGCAGCGTAAAAACGTACATTCAACTTAGAATGATGGTAATTCATAACTCGAGAGGTAACCGGTTCGAATCATCTGAATAAAGTTAGTCGGTGAGCTCATATTCATCATGCTCTCAAGGAGTTATGCAGTGTGCAGATGGTCGTTGTATTTTTGTTGAATTGAAATTTTAATTATGTGTGTTGGTCCGTAAAAGGTAAAAACACGATTTTCTATTACAATTTGAACTTTATTGAAATTCGGTAAAAATTCTTAAAAGTTCCATGTAATGTCCCACGAAAATAAATTTCACTTCAAATTTTAAACTTTTAATTTAAATATTAAAGCATTTCGAAGTTCAAAAAACCTAATTAAAAAAATTCATTAAAATATTCTAAATAGATGTGTGAGATAAAAATAAATTTAGCCGTTTTATAAATATAAAAGTTTCTTTAATTCAAACATTTCAATTTCGTTAAATAAAAATTGTACGAGTATTGTTCGAGCTAAGAATATGCCAATCCAAAAATTTCAAGATTTTAAATAAAATTTAAAGATTTGCATATTCACAATATTAGTATGCGAGTTAAATTTTTAAACTCGTTTATTTCATTGAAAATTGGGTGAGTGGAAAATTTTTTTAGACAAGCTTTCGATAACTCAAAACTTACACGATGTTAAAAATTTTAATTATCAAAATATTTTGGAAATATTGAGAACATTTCTCATATTTTGATCATACTAAAGAAAAAACTAAAGTAGCTTGAGTTCAAAAGTTAGTTACCTAAATTGGTTTAAAAGTTTAATTTTAATCTATTTGTAAAATTTCCTTCAAATTGAAGTATCGTCGTTCTTAGTAAAATATTTCGATAAAAGTTTCAAGTGTTCGTAATTTTTCAATGGAAGAACTTGACGGAGAAATTTTTTTTGGTAAATTTTGAATAACGGTAAACAATTTGATTCCTTCAAGCTTTATGTTGCAAAATTTCACAAAAAAATTAATGTTGACAGACTTGATGTAAGCGCCAACCGCTTAATGGGTGGCTGAAAAATGTTTATAAAAACCAAGTTTGTCGAGATCTAGTGAGCAGTAGACGCTTAAAAATGTTTAGCAACCTTTAGAAAAATTTCCATAACATTTTTTTTAAATCGGCTGAAACAGAAGGAGTTTTTAGTTGGTGAGACATTTTTTTAACATTGGCAGGTCACGGATATGAATTTTCGAGATGGTTAATAACGATTTCTTTCAAATTAGAAACTGCCTTATTTACATTGTTTAAACCAATTATTTTATATTTTAAAATAGCAGTTAAGTACTTTACCCATTAAAAAACGAAAAGAAAATTCGGATTCAGTTTTTTCAATATAATTCCAAAATTATTACGGTAAAGCACTTAAGGTTTTATTTTGCATTTAAATTTTAATTCAGAATAAATCAAGATCTTTTGATACAATAGGCTCGCGATAATGTCAACAAAATAAAACTAAGCAATTTCTGTTTAAGAGATTCGTCATGTTTGCGGGTGTTGATTTTTTTCATTGAGAGAGTGTAAACAACAGTGCACACATACAAAAATTTTCCAATCACAATATACAAGGGCAAATATTTCCATAAACTTTAAGGCACCAGGTTCATTTAGAAAATATCTATGCACAAACAGCCTGGTTTTGGATCACTTTGTGAACAAACTTATATTTGAACAACGTTACACCATTAAAATAAGGTAGAAACTCTGTTATGTATCGGCTATTAAATCGAGCATTTTTATTCATTTAGCATAAACTAGCCCCATAGTACTGAAAATAGGACCAAAATTAAACGGTAAACGTGCCTTGGATATCCATAATACCCGATAGTAGAATCTCTAGGATTGCTTGAAGTTTTTGGCCTCTCCAGAAAGAAAATAATAATTTACTGAGAATAATTTTTTTTAAATATATGTCAAAAATTATTTCAACAGGTTTCGGACACAGCCTAATCCAACTTTTTTGTTGTTGGATAAAGCGCAGTTATTTAGTTTTAATTATTGAAAGCACATAAATCGCAATGTGCGATCACGGCTACACGACTAAATAGTAAACCAGAGGCGTGCCGACCGCCAAGGGCCACCTACATAAAGGACCCACTGCTGATTTCTTAATAGTATATCGAGAAAAATACGTGAAATCACAAATTCTTTATATGGGACAGGTAGTCATGTTTTAATTTGATGATTTTTATATTTTTAATGTGTAGCTCTAATTAAATAAAAAAATGTATGGCACATAATTTTTGTTGTTGTTGTTTTTTAAGAGTCAGGGTGGCATTTTAGAAAAAAACTATTTATCCGAAAATTATATAGTTGGGCTCATTTTAAAGATAAATGTAGTGTGTAAGATAAATCTTTCATTTCCTCGTGCATATTATTTTATACATTTGTTCTCATTTATTTCTGTTAGACATACTAAAAAATCAGCCAAGCATCTTATTTCATTTTCTTGCATAATACGTTTAAGTATGACAATTCACAATTTTTTTGTAATTGATTATTGATTGTAAAGTTATTAATTATAAATATGTTATTATAAAATAAAGACAAAAATTTAAAAATATTGACCGTTAAAATTTAAAATTTAAATAATCTTCACTATTTATGTAAAAATCATAAAATTAAAACATGACTTTCAATAATTTGGGATTTGAGGTATTCTTTACCGTATTAATATATGTATGACTGGCAATACAAACGACATCCGCTAAATTCCGACAACACAAAAACAAAAAAGGATTTGCAGCACTGTTCATAATTATTTGTAATTAGTGATACTAGTTGGGAAAATACATAATTAGTGGCCAAAAACAAAATACTGATGTAATGAAGGCGACGAGCCCTGGAAACGTGACTTTAGAAAATATTGAGAGTATTGAGAGAGAGAGAGAGAGAGAGAGAGAGAGAGAGAGAGAGAGAGAGAGAGAGAGAGAGAGAGAGAGAGAGAGAGAGAAAAGAGAGAGAGAAGGTCATGAAAAAATCATATTCTGTTTTCAAAGGTACTTTTACGAAATATACATAAGTCAGGAAATCATTTAAGTAGGTAAAACAAATGGAACGGTGGTACGTGTCTAACTATAAAGGCATTATGAAAGCTTTACTGTGAAGAAACGAGAGAGAGAACAAAAAACCATCTTAAAATGCTCGCTGGTCGTAGGAGCTAAGAAAAATTACTGTTTTCGGGGCATATTTTTAAAATTTGCCAGGATTCTAATCCTCATCCGTTCGCTGAAGTTAAGCGACTTTGGGCAGATTATTAGTAAGATTTTGTGAATTTTATTTGCTTTTAGGCAAAACCATAAAATATTTAGGGATTATACAAATTTTACAACTCGAGCTTGTAACGGAAATCAGCATCTGAAGTTAGTGGAGTCCAAATGGACCATTTTTGAAAAATGTTTTTTAAAAACTTTGGATTTATGTGGTTTTTTATGGAAAGCTGCACACCGCCTGTGTATATCGTCCTATTCTCACGGTGTTATTTCTTGTTAATATTTGAAAGCGGTTGAACGAGTTTTGAAAATTTATAGTGAATGGAACAACTCAGATTTGAAAAAAGCAAATAAATAATCCTTCCTGGTGCACTGATTTTGCTTTTGAACCAAACTAATTCGTAAAAAAAAAAATATGTTACATTTTTGTTACACATGGAGAAGCCATCAACCATTATATGACTTAACAAAAAGTGACAATTGATTCTAACAGAGCGTATGTGATTACATCCATATTCTACTATATATTTTCAGTTTAAAAAACACGATTACGATTGTATTCTAATTAATTTTCATATAAATATAGCCAAAAGCAGTTTTTAAAATTATGGTACGTTCGTCATCACTATTCTTAATCAGAAATTTGTAAAATTAATTTTACATTCCACACCCATTAGAATTCCAAGCCTCTCGAAACACCACAGAATACTTCATTCATTCTTAGGATTGTGAACTAAAATTGAATATGAAATTCTGCAGTATAAGTGCTGGATATAAAATTTGTGAAGCATTTCTTATCCAGATCAAAGTCAGTCATAATTAATTATAAAACGTGTTCAAGTAGAAACTCGGCTCTGAATTTGGTTGGAAATTGCTATGTCTGTGACATAAGTTTCAGTATTTATAACATGTCAATCCATGTGCATCAATTTTAAGAAATTTAACTTTTACGCAATTGTATCCTATTCTGTTTTCAAATTGATTTGGTCGAACGTTCTGTGAATCATTCAAATCACAGGTGCAGTAAAAAAATTTTAAAACGAAGAACTTAAAGTTTTTCTGGATGAAAATCCGGGTTAAGCTCAAATAGAGCTAGCAGCAGAGAAGTTAGAAGTTACTCACCAAGCCACACCAATTCGATTGCATGCAATGGAAAGATACAGGAGAAAGGAAAATGGGTTCTTCATAAACTGACCCAAGAACATAAAAACCGAAGAGTTGACATCTGCATGAATTTGTTTTCTCGGTACAAAAGAAGGAATTTTCTGTACAAAATCATTACAGGTGAGGAAAAATCGATTTTGTACGACAATCGTAAACGTAGAAAAGCATGGGCTGATCATCCAGGCCAGCCATCGACATCAGTTGCAAAAATGAATATTTATACCAAGAAAGTGTTACTTAGTGAGTCATTTACTAAGAGTTTCTGGAACCTGGTGAAACTGTTGTAGCTAAACGTTACCAGGCCCAATTGATCAAATTAAGTGATGCTCTAGAGAAAAAAAGACCATTTACTGGCCAAGGAAGAGGAAAGGAGATATTGCTGCATGACAACGCTCGTCCAGATACTACAAAATCAACCCAGGAACTCATTTTGCCTTCGGTGGCATTAACAGCAAGCAGAATTGCTTTGTCATAGATAATGTGTGGATGTAAGTTTATCTAGTCAACGATTTAATTTTAATTACATGTGTTGCTTACTTTAATGGAGATCGAGCGAACATTCAAAGAGGATAGACGTATTTTGTCTTTCCTCTTCAAAATTTAATTTAATTTAATTTAATTTTTATTTTTTATTTATGTGTTAGTGTGAAGTGTTATGTATATACTTTATATACAAATGGACATACATTTTAATTCTAATTTAATTTAATTTAATTTAATTCAATTTATTTAAAGTGAAATAATAGTTAAAGTGTAATTTTGGAAAATGCAATCCACCGGGATGCATTTATCAGGCAATGTTTTGTATTTATAGCTAAAGAAATCAAAATTCTTGATTTTTTGATTAAGTGCACGATTTTAAATTTTCTTGTGGTTGTACATACAATTTAATTACTAAAATCTAATAATTGGATTGTATTAAAATTGATTTTAGTTTAATTTGATATAATGTACGTAGTTAATTTTCATATCTTATTTTATTTTTACGCATATTTATAAGTGTTCTTGTGTTTTATTGTATGTGCAATCGCAAAACCAACACTAATGTAATACTACAGGCCTAATTCAGTGATGAAGCACACAGATGCACTCTTACGTTTAATAGCTTATAGTTGAAACTGTTGGTGCAAAAATAGAATAAAATACTCTCATCTAACCAATCCCAATTAGTTTTTTCTTTTCATTAATACATACCCAATTCTCCCTCCACAATTCGTTTGTTTTGTTTCATCTACAATTTGTTTGTTTATCTCACTCATTTATATAATCTGTCGATCACCAATACTTTCATGTATAAGCGCAAAATAAATTTATAATATTGGTGACAATCAGGTTTGTGGTACATTAATGTTGGTTTTGACAATCGACACAAATATGTTCCTGAATATTGTTTGTTATATAGAACAGGAATTTAGTATGATTTTTTGTTTATATAATTTGTATTTTGAGTGGATCTATACGTATGCATATAATTGGGTTTTGTTATTCATAAGTGAATTGTCTATAGGTATTATAGATAATACGCGTACGCTTTGTTATGTCCCCTGCTACGCACATGGAAGATAATATAAATTTATATATTTTCTTTGTATGTATTGTCTTGTATGGACATTTTTGTTGGTTTTTTGAAATTGTGTATAACTATTGCCACTGAATAAAAGCGGTGTAAATGTATGGTAGCACAAATAATAGTGTCTATACTGGCAGTGGTGATCGTTCGTATGTATGGATTGGTATTCCTTTTATATATATAATTTTAGTTCGAGGCATTGTGACGCTATTTGTATGCATATAATGTAGATACTATACAAAATAGGATTCTTATACTTCGTATAATCGAATGGGTTTGAGTCGAATTGGAATCCGTCTTATACAATTCATTGAAAATAGTTTATTTATTTATGATTTTAATTTTTTTACAGGGTATTACAAATTGCATCAAATTGATTTTAAATTAATTTAATTTAATATTATAAAATTATAAAGTAACTAAATATATAAATAAAACGCTAATTTGAAAATGATGATTTGAGTTTAAGATTTATGTGTGCATAATTTAGTGGCAGGGTAATATGTACGAGAAATGAGATAAAGTTTTATGGATATATGTACTATATTTAGATTTATTTAAGAGTATATTTGGGTATGATTTATTTTTTACAGGGTATTATAAACTACATTAAATTATATTTAATTGATTTTTATTCTTATTATAAGTTTATAAATTAACTAAGTTAGATAATTAAATACTAATTTTGAAATATTAATTTTAAGTTGAGTTGCGATTTGGTTTGCAACACATAATGACGTATTTATTTATGCATGCTCAATTTTGATTAAACGAATGTGAACAACGTGGAATTATGTTTTTTTTTTTTTTTTAAAAACATCTTTATTGATATGGCTACTACAATCTTAAACATTATTAATTCATTAGTAAGGTTGACATTAGTACTTATAAGATAAGCATAAACTTGTGTGGGTCTGCTGGACCAGTATCCAGTTCCCTTAAGATATAATATTCATACGGTTAGCTCATGTGGTTTGATTCGTTTGAGCCGCCTTATTTCGTTTGTACTGTCCAGTAGTTGTACGGCCTCAACGTTGGTGTGGTTAAGAAGCCTCTTCTCATGTTTAATGGCACATTCGCGGATGACGTCGTCTATCAATTGTATTTTTAGATCATTGTGTATTTCTCTGTTAGTCACAAATCGGTAAGCGTTGGTGACCATTCGAAGAAATTTATTTTGGCTACGTTGTATAATGTCTCTATTGGATTTATGAGTACAACCCCATAGCTGCGCACCATACATCCATATTGGTTTGAAGATAGTCTGGTAGACTAGTCTTTTGCAATACAGGTTCATTTTGGAATGATGCCCAATTAACCAGTACATTTGACGTTGTTTTAATCGTATCTGTTCAGCTTTTTGTCTCACATGATGTTTCCAGTTGAGCCTTGAATCTAAATTCAGACCAAGGTATTTAGCCGATTCAGCCTGCGGCACTTGCACCCCATTGAGGTATATGTGTAGACTGTTATTTTTGTGTCGGAGCGTAAATGTCACATGGGTTGATTTGAGCTCATTAAGCACTATTTTCCAGTCAATTGTCCATTTAGTAACGTCGTTCATTGCTCGTTGAAGATTTTTCACTGCCCTTGGTTGTGATTCGTCTACTGACATAATTACAGTGTCGTCAGCGAACGTGCCGATGAACGTTTTATTCGTTGTAGGTATGTCCGCAGTGTAGATAAGGTAGAGGAGGGGTCCCAATACGCTTCCCTGCGGAACTCCCGCTAGAGTTGGATAAAACTCAGAACATGTTTCTTCATGGATGACTCTGAATTGGCGATCAGAGAGGTATGATTCAAGCAGCTGGCAATAGTTTTGTGGTAGCATTTTGCTCATCTTGAATGTCAATCCCTCGTGCCAAACCCTATCAAAGGCCTGAGATACATCCAGAAATACGGCGGAACAATATTTCTTTTCTTCTAACGCTTGCTCTATTACCGTAGTTATTCGATGGACTTGATCTATTGTGGAGTGGTTATTCCTGAATCCAAATTGAAAATCAGAAACGTTTACCATTGGCTTTAGACGTTTTAGTAGTAGTTTTTCAAACAGCTTTGATAAGGTCGGAAGCAGTGAAATTGGTCTGTATGATGTTACTTCTTCATCTGGTTTACCTGGTTTCTTCAACATAATTATTTGAGCCGTTTTGAAGCATTTGGGTATATACTTCAATCTCATACAGGCATTAAATAAGTATGTGATCATGATGATTGCTTTGCGTGGAAGTTCCTTGAATAGACCCGGTGATATTTCATCAATTCCTGGTGCCTTTTTTTGACTAAGACTTTTGTCGATTTCTTCAGCAATTTCCATTGGCGTGACCCTTTTAAAATCCTGATTTGGTTGATAGACAGGTGTTACGTCAATGTTGGATTGAATGTCATGGGGTTGAAACACTGTTGCTAGGTGTTGAGCAAAGAGTTCCGCTTTTTCTTTGTCATGTCGAACCCAATTGCCTTGAGCATTTCTTATAGGTGGTACTCGAACTACAGGTCGTTTAAATTTTCTGGTTTCTTTCCATAACGAGTAGTCCTTATCCATTTCTGGACCTAGCCCGCTTAAGTAGTTGTCGAAGCAATCCTGTTTGAAGCTTTTGATTAGCCTATTGACTTTGTTACTTATTCGATTGAAGGTGGTTTTGTCAGCGGGATTTCTGGTGAGATGCCATATTCTCCTTGCCTTTCTCCTTTCCTTGATTTGTTCCCTGATTTCAGCCGGGTATTTGACTTCAATCTCCGCTTTGTCCTTTAATTCTGGAGTAGCTAGACTGGCGGCCATACGAGTGTATTCAATGAAATTGTTTGTTTGTTGTTCCAATTCTTCATTACTTTTAATACTAACTTTTAATTCAACTAGCTCTTCCAGTTTTTCTCTGAAGAGGTCCCAATCCGTGAATCTATTAGTAAGGTTTTGCTTCTTTTTTTTCTTGATGACTATAGCGCTTACTGACAACAGTACAGGAATGTGATCAGATGTTAAGTCGTTAATTCCTTCGACTATAGTGTAATTGGATGAAATACCTTTTATGATGAAGAAATCAAGCAAATCTGGTATTTTTCCTGCATCCGTTGGCCAATACGTTGGCCTCCTTGGAGACAGATATTCACATTTGTTTTCATGAATGGCATTGAACAAAGCATTTCCTTTCCCAGGAGAAATTAGCCTGGAACCCCAAGCTGTATGTTTTATATTATAGTCCCCTCCAATAATAAATCTTGGACCGAGCTTATTAAAGACGTTATTAAATTGTAACTTCGTTGGTGTATGCCGTGGAGGACAGTATGCTGCCGCAATATTTAGATCTGCGCCATTATATTGGATTGAGATAACAGTTGCTTGCATGTAGCTTTCTCGAATATCCTCTTGTTGATTATGTTTGATATTATTTTTAATTAGTACAGCTGAACCACCTCTGGCTCTTTCACTAGGATGGGTTGTCCAGTAGGAATTAAATTCCTTTATTCTAAAAAAGCTTTTGTTGGAGAAGTGGGTTTCTGAAATAAGTGCAATATCTATGTTGTTTGTATGGAGAAATATTTCCAGTTCTTGGGCTCGTTGGTTGAGCCCATTAGCGTTCCAAGTTACAATGCGTAGGAACGAGTTAATCATTTATGTGTATGCTGACTTTTTTTGCTAGGCGGATAGAAATTAATTTCTAGTTTTGCCACCCTTTCTGTTAAGTGACCAAGTGTCTGTTGAATTTGACTAAGCTTTTTAATAATTTCAAAGTTATTAGACTCGTTATTAACTTCTATATGTTTGTTGTTTTGGTTTGATTCATCAGCAGATAACTTGGTGATTTGCGCATAGGATAATCCAACTGTGGATGGTGTGATTGTTGTTTGTGGTTTAGCAGCTTTGGTTTGTAATCGCTGTACTACTCTTGTTCTATTATTCTGTTGACTTTTAATTTTGTTCTTATATACACAGCATCCTTTATAATTTGCAGTATGTCCTTGTTGTTGACAAAGAGCACATGAAGGCGCGATATCTGGTTGTTTTTTGCATTTTGTCGTGTGATGATCTCCAGCACATTTAACGCATTTGGTTTGACGATAGCAAAAACTCTTGGTATGTCCAAGTTGTTGACAATTCGTACATTGTGGAATGTCCCTTGTTTTGTTAGGTGGCTCAATTTTAACTATACAGTACGCAAGTTTCTTGATGTTGTATACTTCTTTATTGTTGTCTTTTTGTTTTAAGTCGATGTAAAACAATGGAAAGTGTTTCTTGTCTTTTACACCATTAGTTGTGACCATTTTGTATATGTTAGTAATACCTGCGACTTCATGTCCCATTTTTTCTAAGTCTGCTTTAATTACATCGTGACTAATGGAAGATGGTAAGCCTCTGATAACTACTCTATAAGCCTTTTCGCTCTTCAGCTGATAGGTGTGATATTCTATATTTTCGGATTGGTTGCTGGGTTATTTTTTTAATTCTTCCAGTAATTTTTTGACATTTCTGTAATCATTTTCATTTTGAAATGTAATTTTAATGTCACTATTTGAAAGCGCCTTAAAATTAGTTGATTCACTAGTGGTTTTTATTACTTTTTGTCGAAATAGTTCGAAATTTTTGATATTGCTCACGTTAATGGGTGGAGGCAGTGGTATTTTTGGGGTTTTCTGTTCAGTGTTATTGATCACAATTTGTGTAGTATTTTTGGAGGAGTTTTCGTTTTTGTACGCCTGCGTTTCCTAGCATTTCTGTTATCAGCACCGGAAACTTCTTTTTCCAGTTCTTCCTCATCTGTGCAATAATCCTCTTGATTCAGAGCACTGAATCTATTATTCTGTTGAAAAACTGGAAATTGCCGCAGCAACCAGTTGGAATTATTTGAATGTTCATGTTGACTGGCTGATGGCTGAATATGGTTTGAAGAAAGATTGTTAACTCGTGCTGAATCCTTAGCTATGCTATTTTTAACCTTTTCTTTTAGTGTAGAGTTTTCTCTCTTAAGTTCAGCAACTTCATTGCTCAGCTGCGCGATTAGTTTCTCCATTTTTTGAAATTTATTTAACAGCTCCTCGCTATTTATAATATTTGTTGATGCACTCGGCATTTGTTCTGATAATGAAGTTACTTTTTCAGTGGAGATTGCGTTGTTTGCAAATATTTTTTTTATTGGTGATCTGATTGTAATGGAGCCCTTTCGGAATGAAAGTTCTTCCTCGTTACTCTTTTGAGCGTTGATATCGCTTAGCTTATTTTTGGTATCATTTGAATTATGTAGCAATGTTTGGTCCCCCCTAGAATCCATGGGACCGACCTCCGGAGAGAGTGGATTTTCCTGAACATCAGGTCTGCCACCTAGGGTATTAGTTTCCTTGTTTGTTTTATCCATTGCTTTTGTTTTTATAGTGTTATTACACTCGCCTCTAGAAGTTCAGCCGTTGTGATACATTAAAAATGCAAAACAAACGTTGCCCAGGTGCTACCGCGTGGAGGTAAACTAGAGACAGTTGATGGTTTCTACATAGTTGCAACGTTGGAGTATAAACCAATTTATAATTGGCTATAAATGGTCAACGCCTACTCTATTGAATCCCACCCAGCACCCGTGGAATTATGTAAAGACAAATTGTTATGCTAAATGTATTGAACTTAATTAATTAACTTAATGGATTTTTTGAAGTTTAGGTTGCAATTTTTACATACAAACGTCAATTTTACTGAAATGGTACACCGATAAATTTTTAAGAAAATAACGTTTCAGGTTCCTTTCATTGATTTATTATTTTATTTACATTGCATGCTTGATTTTGCAGGGTAATACGTCCATAAACGGAGCCGAAGTTTTATGGGGTATATAATAAGTATAAATTTCGTAGATTTTGATTTTTGTTTATCTTAATTATGTCAACAAAATTAGTAAATTAAAACATTAATTATAATAATAATGTTGATGTCCTGATTTAGATTTAAAGAATCCTGAGTTCTGGCATTGGTTTACAGAGAAACGAGCATCTAATCATGTAGTTAAAATGGCTATCTTGTACTTACCTGTTTATCATTTATTGTACTAATAATTTGCTATATATCAATCGCTTAGCAGTCCCAACTTATAATCATATTCTATTCATCGGTTTTGGTATGTGTAAATGAGTGTATACGATGTGTGATCGTGAATACCGAAGATCCTGTTATAATAATTATTCATTTAAGTAATAAAATTTGATATTACGGTGTTTTATTAATTAAATTTAGTTTTCAGAGTCGCCTGGAAATTTTTATATTAATTTTTATATTAATTTTATTTGTTGATTCTTCATATAATTATAGTACCTAATTGAATTATTGATAAGTCTAGGTGTTGTGGTACTGTAACATTATCATTTAAATCATTTTATATAAATTTTATAGAATAATTGGATCTATTATTATGTATTTTCTTTTTCTGATTCGGTAGGAAATAGATGATTGGTTTTAAGTTAAATTTTATGTTTAAATGTTAATGTTAATCCTTGTTGCAGTACGTAATAATTAATTAATTAAATATAAAAGGACTATGAATAAGGAAATAAGTGTTGTTATTTTATATTTTTCTTAAATATTTTAGCAGGTAAATGAATGATAAGCGGACAGGGGTGAAATTACAACATTATTAATAATTTTTCAAAGTCTTGTTATAAATTTAGGGAGTCCTGAGTATCCGACCCTGGATTCCAGAGACATGATCATCTAATAATGTAGTTAGATTGTGCTGTCTTGTGCTAATCCTTTTATTATGTTGTATTTTGTTCATTAATGTATATTAATTAATTTAGTTAAGAGAATATTTAAAGGGATCTCTTCCTTAATATGATAATAAATAATCCAATTTTCAGAATATAACATAGTTCCAGAATTAATCATTATTATAGGGATTAAATTAATCCTGAGTTTCAGAATTAAATTTTAGCTTGAATCAACGCTCCAGGATCAAGAAGTAGTAAATTAGCTGTAGTTTAGAAATTGTGTTGTCCTGTGCTAACTATTTTACTATATAATTACTAACAATTTACTAACTATCGGCTATACCTAGGTGTCTGTAACCGGGCCGATTCTGTCACTTCTAACTATCCTATCCTATCCTTCGGTTTTGTTATGTGTGAAAGAGTGCACGGTGGGACCCGGCCAGGGGTGGACATGATGCTGTCACATTTATGTGATATCGCGAGTGGTTGTGCTCTCCTTGTTGTAATGGTGCTTAGGTATCTTCAGTAAGGAAAGCATTCACCTGTGTTATAAAGTTGGTGTGACAGTTTAATGACCACATCACTAACACGGGATTTCTTGCTTCATAAGCTTGGCCGTGCATTCATATCAATCAATCAATCAATCAATGTGTTGCTTACTTTAATGTAAGTGTCTCATTTTGTGAGACTTTCCAATTTAATTATATGAGAAATGAACAACACAGAATTCTAGATCTTTTTTCTCGAGTACCGATGCAAATAGCGTGAACTCAGAAAGGCTAACTACCTACTTACTATCAACTGATAGCTAACATCCACCTTTCACAAAGTTTATTAAGTTTTTTTTTGCTAAATAAAAATTCAGTTTTTATTTAAAAAATAAAAAATGCTGAAGTTTTCTAACTGCCACTCCTCGACAGAAGGCTTATCTTGGCTAAGGAAAATCATATAAACGTTCCAAATGATATAAGTGAAGTCAAAATTGACATTAAAAGGCGATAAAAGGTATATATATCGCAAACTGAATGTAATATTACACATAATCCTAAGTTTATTTGGAATTATTAGAAAACACCTCAATTTAAATCTGAGTATCCTAATTGAGAAATCCACTAATCATACAGAAATATGCAAGCAATTTGCTGAGCACTTTAAATCCGAATATGTCCCAATTGCTTAGATTAAGATTCAAGCAAGTTACTAACTTCTCTAATTGTTTTATCTTCTGTCAATCTTTAAATATGCATAGGCATGTTGCCAACAGGGTACAATTACCAGACCTTGAACTTTGCTATAATAGTGGTCATTAAATTATTAGTAAAGAAATACAAAGGTTTAAATTGTTTATCTGCAATGAGTTGAATGATGACGAAGGTTAACATAAATTTGTCTAAGGCTTATAACGTGGTTGTGCACCAAGTTATGTTACTGAGGATTATACTTTTTCTAGGTTTTCTACATAGAAATAAGTAGTATGATTTACTTTAATTGAAAATTGATTTAATTTAATTTTTGAAAATTGCAGAATTGAAAAAGCTTGTTAAGTTGTAAGATACATTCTGCCTGATAAAGATTTGGAAGTATCTCAGATGCCAAGATCAATTGATTTCTTATTCCATTTAATATTACTACTCTATAGCTAACTTTACAGTGGGAATTTCCTATAAAATTTTGAAAACCTTGATTTGTGTAAAATTTAGCGTACCAAATTCTAAATCACATATCGTATAATTGAATTGTACAGCAAAATATATACAAAAGAACGTTAGTTTTATGAAAGTTTCCCATATACTATTCCACGACTGATTCATAACTATATAGCCAAATTCGCTTTTATATTGAATTGACAAAAATATATTTCTACCAAATAACTTTCTTCTTTCGATATAGACTTTCTAAAACGAAATATAAATTCTCTGCGCTGCATATTTAACTTCCCCAAAAAACAAACATCTTTTTATCTTTTCACATCTACATAGTACCTTAAATATTAATGACCGTCAATTTAAGTTCAATCAATCCAACAAAAATAATAATAATTATTAAACAAAACAAAACAAAAAAGAAAAAAAGTTGAATAAACGATCAAATCAACCTTTCACATATCACAAGCGCACAATAATAAAATTGAAACTATTAATTTCCCATGACTTTGCTGCTGCTGCTGCTGCTGCTGCTGCTGAGACTGTGGTGCACAGAGTATAGCAGAAAGAAAAACGAAAAAATACGAATTCTTCGAATTTAATAAGAACTCGTATATACGAGTACAAGCTTATGTATGTAAGTAACATAAAAAAAAAAAAACTTAAAAGTAGAAATTATTATTAACGACAAATAATAAAATTAATTTGAAGTAATTTTTTTATTATATGATTATTATTAAACATATAAGACAACGAAGGCAACGACGACGACGGTCAAGACAATATTAAATCAATCGTACCATAATCAATGATTATATATTTCGTTCTGTCGTGTAATCATCATCATCATCTTTATTGTTTCAATGTGATTAATTTATAAATCCAATTTAATGACATGCATAACTAATACTTTCCTCCCCGATATACATACATAATTGGAATTGGATGACTAACTGTTTGGCAGATATAAGGTGACAGGTAAATCAGCCAAAATAAAAAATAATTTTTTATTATGGTTGGTCGTAAAATTGATTGCAAATTGCAAACAAAAATAAAAAGTAAGATTTGCATACACTTTACGGAAATTAATAAAAATTATTGATTTAACGTTTATTAATTTAATTTGATTTCCGTTTTTCAATGTATATAGTATCTTGTGTTTATGTATTATGTATATACACTGGTAATTGTGTGTCGATCGGTTGTGTATTCTAAGAACAATAAACCTTTTTCACACGAAAAAATACTCGAGACTAATTGAGCGATCAACAATCGTATCTACAAATCCACTTCAATTTTAACACTTAATTACGTTTCAACTTATTTTTTTGCACTTTAACAAAATGCATTAATATATCCACACAAAAGTCATAATAATATAATGTTATATTGATCTTTTTGAGTATATTTTGAACACAAGAAAAATCGGATCCAAATCTTTAAAATTCAATCAAGATTAACGCTTTAAACTTTAACAAAATAAAAATTAATATAATTTTGTGTTCTACAATAATAATTATCTTGTCACAAATTTTTTTTTTTATTTTGTATTATTTCGTGTTAAACTCAAAGATTATTATCTCAAATAAAAATATCTCAATTCATATACATACATACTTGCGAAGCGCAACCAGCAAACTAAAAATAATAAAAAAAGGATATGATTTTATCAATTTTTAAAAATCTTTGTATAATTTTGACCACATAAACACAACATTTTATTCCACACTTATAGTTGTTGTAATTTCATGTTGTATGGTATGTATATGTAGACAATGAATTTGATTTTGTAGACATAGTCTAAAGGAGTGAAATAATTACACTTTCCCAAGTCAACATTTTATGACCATTTTTCATTTCAACCATTAATTTATGCAATAATAATTAAATTAAACACCGTTAGATAGCACGAGAAGAAGATTACGAATTAACAGCAGAACTTAATTGAAAATTTCAGACAAATCGTTTTTACCAAGAATAATTTATGCGCGCTAACCACAATCTCATCTTATATATACTCGCAACATCACATAATCGCACTTACATAATTGAAAATTCAGCATAGTGCAAAAAAAATAAAATTTACATCACCATGTGTGGTTTTTTAAATATGTACATATACCTTCCAGGCTTTTTGTTAGCAACACACCAACATGCATACAAATACCCACAACAGCAAAAAAATCTAAATAATAAAAAAAAACATTCATCCAGCATTAAGCAAACTGCAAAATCAATTGATTGATTGGTTTGTTTGCATTTAATTCTACCACAACACTTTTGGAATATAATTAAATTATTTTAATTAATTAATTTAACATATCATTAATTATTTATAATTATAATTATTTTATATAATTGAATTATAATTATGTACAAATCAACATCAATTATTTAGAGTTTAATTATAATATTGTATAGTTTACAGTCGGCGAAATAAGTATACCAATATAGGGATATGGATGCGCTGTGCCTATTTATGTTAGGGTGGCACCAAACAAACCATTAAGTAAATGGTGAAAAATACGTCGAATCACATTTTTATTGGAAGTCATGTTTTAGTTTTATGATTTTTATGTTTTGAATGTGTAGCACTAATTAAAAAAAAACAAATTATGCTATTATTAAAATTCTTCTATCGAGGTCGACTAAAACAATTCGAAATTGGTTTATTTGTTCATCCTGCTGAAATCGAGGCATCACCGATTCCAGATTTATTTAATTCACCAGTTACCCCAAAAATGTCATCAACACTCAAAACAGACGATACTTCGAGTAGAAGTGAAAATGAGGAGTGGGAATTAAAAAAATACGATTGGTTCCAGAGATTTGCAAATCCTCCATGAACAGGAAATATCATGAACAGCAAAAATTATTCGATTTACCTTCTGTAGTACCATCATCATAAACATCTTTGGTACCTGGAATCGAGCTCTTGCCATTCCCTCACCGTAGAAGAGTCGCCTTTATGATGAATTCCTGGACCAACTGAAAATTAAGTTTAAACAATTGGAGAAAAATTGTGGTAAGATACAGCTGCAGAAATCACTAATCTTAGAACAAATCATGAAAGAGTTTAACACTACTCAACATATGGTGCAAACAGCTATATACAACACCAAAACCGCCCGCTGAGCTTACTGTGCTAGAGAATTACACCGATTATGGTGTCAGTAGAATAATGGCTGGAAAGAACGATTGCTTAACTATTGAAAAGGTTCAATTAGAAAAACCTCTTGTGATGTGCACATTAAAGGAGTGCTACGAGGGCTACAAGACGAAATATCTGGATAATGAGCCAAAAAAAATTGAGTTTTCCAAATTTCTTCTGCTCCACCCTAGAAACTGTGTAAAAACAAGCAGCAGCGGAACTACTCTTATATAATACATCAAAACGTAAAATTAATTTTAAATGTTTGTCTTTATTTTGTAAAATATTTTCTATTTTAATATACAAAAAGTTTCTAGATTATTATACTTAAACGTATTTTGCAAAAAAAATAACCGAAACTAGATGTTGCGCTGATTCGTAAGTCTATTAGTATGTCTAATAGAATTAAATGGGGAAAAAATAAATGAAAAAGAAGTAGATTCCGAAGGAATAAGAGAATTCAAAAACAACGTTTCGGCGGCCATTTTGAAAAAAAAAAAAAAAAAAAATTATGATTCCTAATCATTGATCTTTAAAATGAGCCCATTATGATAATATTCGGACAATTAGTTTTTTTTCTGTAGCAATAAATACAACACCAAGTGCATTCAATTTTTAAATATTTGACATCTCACCCTGTATCTTACAAAACAACAACAACAAAAATAGTGTTTCTAAATTGTTTGCTTTACTCAGTGCTACATATTTAAATCATAAAAATCATAAAATTAAAACATGACTTTCGGATTTCACTCATTTCTCTCTATAAATGTGTGAGTGCATAATAAACAAACTTGAAAAGGAAAGTGCAAATTTAGCATACCATAAAGTTATCGAGTTGAGTCGCTTCCTTGTGTGAATGATGAAAAAGTTGTAGCTGAGGTCAGTGTGTAAACAGGGAACTATCAAACCAATGTGAATTAAAAATACCGGAGAATCGGCTGAGCTATAGTAAGATGATTTTCTTTAAATCGAATTTTCTGTGAAATGTATGGCATAGCAATTACAGGTCCCGAGACCTATCGTTTGAAGTATCAGGAGCTGCAATCGGAGCACAATTGCAGATATTGAATTTTTATAGCTCTGAATCGGCTGAGCTATATTAAGGTGATTTTCTTCAAATAGAATTTTCTGTAAAATGTATGAAAATAATCAACCAATTTTAATAGGGTTTGGCATAGCAATTACAGGTCGCAAGACCTATTATTAAAGGTATTAAGAACTGCAATCGGAGCACAATTGCAGATTTTGGATTATTATTGCTCTGAATCGGCTGAGCTATAGTAAGGTGATTTTCTTCAAATATAATTTTCTGTGAAAAGTATGGCATAGCAATTACAGGTCCCGGGACCTATCGTTTGAAGTATCAGGAACAGCAATTGGAGCACAATAGCATATTTTGGATTTTTACAGCTCTGGATCGGCTGAGCAATAGTAGGTAAGGTAATTTCCTTCAAATAGAATTTTCTGTGAGATGTATGGAAATTATCAACCAATTTAAATGGGGTTTGGCATAGCAATTAAAGGTCCCGAGACCTATCATTAGAGGTATCATGAACTGCAATCGGAGTACAATTGCAGATTTTTGATTTTTATAGCTCTGAATCGGCTGAGCTATATTAAGGTGATTTTCTCCAAATCAAATTTTCTGTGAAATGTATGGCATAGTAATTACAGGTCCCGAGACATATCATTCGAAGTATCAAGAACAGCAATCGAAGCACAATTGCAGATTTTGGATTTTTATAGCTCTGAATCGGCTGAGCTATAGTAAGGTGATTTTCTTCAAATCGAATTTGCTGTGAAATGTATGGCATAGTCATTACAGGTCCCGATACCTATCGTTTTAAGTATCAGGAACTAAAATCCATTGCAGATTTTGAATTTTAATAGCTCTGAATCGGCTGAGCTATATTAACGTGATTTTATTCAAATCGAATTTTCTGTGCGATGTATGGAAATAATTACGCAATTTAAATGGGGTTTAACAAAGCAATTACAGGTCCCAAGACCTATCATTTGAAGTATCAGGAACCGCAATCGGAGCACAATTGCAGATTTTGGATTTTTATAGCTCTGGATGGGCTGAGCTATAGTAAGGTGATTTTCTTCAAATCGAATTTTCTGTGAAAATTATGGCATAGCAGTTACAGGTCCCGAGACCTATCGTTTAAAGTATCAGGAACTCTAATCAATTGCAGATTTTGAATTTTTATAGCTCTGAATCGGCTGAGCTATATTAAGGTGATTTTCTTCAAATCGAATTTTCTGTGAAATGTATGGCATAGCAATTACAGGTCCCGAGACCTATCGTTTGAAGTATCAGGAACTCCAATCAATTGCAGATTTTGAATTTTTATAGCTCTAAATCAGCTGAGCTATAGTAAGGTGATTTTCTTCAAATCGAATTTTCTGTGAAAATTATGGCATAGCAATTACAGGTCCCGAGACCTATCGTTTAAAGTATCAGGAACTCTAATCAATTGCAGATTTTGAATTTTTATAGCTCTGTACGGATGAGCTATATTAAGGTTATTTTCTTCAAATCGAATTTTCTGTGAAATGTATGGCATAGCAATTAAAGTTCCCGAGACATATCATTAGAGGTATCATGAACCGCAATCGGAGCACAATTGCAGATTCTGGATTTTTATAGCTCTGAATCGGCTGAGCTATAGTAAGGTGATTTTATTCAAATCGAATTTTCTGTGAAATATATGGCATAGCAATTACAGGTCCCAAGACCTATCATTTGACATATCAGGAACCGTACTCGGAGCACAATTGCAGATTTTGAATTTTTATAGCTCTAAATCAGCTTAGCTATAGTAAGGTGATTTGCTTCAAATCGAATTTTACTGTGAGATGTATGGAAATAACTAACCAATTTCAATAAGGTTTGGCATAGAAATTACAGGTCCCGAGACCTATCATTAGAGGTATCATGAACCGCAATCAGAGCCCAATTTCAGAATTTGAATTTTTATACCTCTGAATCGGCTGAGCTATAATTAAGGTGATTTTATTCAAATCGAATTTTCTGTAAAATGTATTGAAATATTCAACCAATTTAAATGGGGTTTGGCATAGCAATTCAAGATTCCGAGACCTATGATTAGTGGTATCATGAACCGCAATCGGAGCACAATTGCAGATTTTAGATTTTTATTGCTCTGAATCGGCTGAGCTATAGTAAGGTGATTTTCTTCAAATCGAATTTACTGTGAAATGTATGGCATAGCAATTATAGTTCCCTAAACCTATCATTAGAGGTACCATGAACCGCAATCGGAGCACAATTGCCAATTTTGGATGTTTATAGCTCTGAATTGGCTGAGCTATAGTAAGGTGATTTTCTTCAAATCGAATTTGCTGTGAAATGTATGGCATAGCAAGTACAGGTCCCGATACCTATCATTTGAATTATCAGGAACCGCAATCGGAGCACAATTGCAGATTTTGGATTTTTGTAGCTCTGAATCGACTGAGCTATATTAAGGTGATTTTCTTCAAATCAAATTTTCTGTGAGATGTATGGAAATAATCAACCAATTTAAATGGGGTTTGGCATAGAAATTACAGGTTCCGAGACCTATCATTTGAAGTATCATGAACCGTAATCTGAGCACAATTGCCGATTTTGGATGTTTATAGCTCTGAATTGGCTGAGCTATAGTAGGGTGATTTTCTTCAAATCGAATTTGCTGTGAAATGTATGGCATACCAATTACAGGTCCCGATACCTATCATTTGAATTATCAGGAACCGCAATCGGAGCACAATTGCAGATTTTGGATTTTTATAGCTCTGAATCGGCTGAGCTATAGTAAGGTGATTTTATTCAAATCGAATTTTCTGTGAAATATATGGCATAGCAATTACAGGTCCCAAGACCTATCATTTGAGGTATCAGGAACCGTTCTCGGAGCACAATTGCAGATTTTGGATTTTTATAGCTCTGAATTGGCTGAGCTATAGTAGGGTTATTTTCTTCAAATCGAATTTTCTGTGAAATGTATGGCATAGCAATTACAGGTCCCGATACCTATCATTTGAAGTATCAGGAACCGCAATCGGAGCACAATTGCAGATTTTGGATTTGTATAGCTCTGAATCGGCTGAGCTATATTAAGGTTATTTTCTTCAAATCTAATTTTCTGTGAAATGTATGGCATAGCAATTACAGGTCCCGAGACCTATCATTTGAAGTATCATGAACCGTAATCGGAGCACAATTGCAGATTTTGGATTTTTATTGCTCTGAATCGGCTGAGCTATAGTAGGGTGATTTTCTTCAAATCTAATTTTCTGTGAAATGTATGGCATTGCAATTACAGGTCCCGAAACCTATCATTTAAAGTATCAAGAACTGCGATCGGAGCACACTTGCAGATTTTGGATTTTTATACCTCTGAATCGGCTAAGCTATATTAAGGTTATTTTCTTCAAATCGAATTGTCTGTGAAATGTATGGCATAGCAATTATAGTTCCCGAGACCTATTATAAGAGGTATCATGAACCGTAATCGGAGCACAATTGCAGATTTTGGATTTTTATAGCTCTGAATCGGCTGAGCTATATTAAGGTGATTTTATTCAAATCGAATTTTCTGTAAAATGTATTGAAATATTCAACCAATTTAAATGGGGTTTGGCATAGCAATTAAAGATTCCGAGACCTATCATTAGAGGTATCATGAATCTCAATCGGAGCACAATTGCGGATTTTAGATTTTTGTAGCTCTGAATCGGCTGAGCTATAGTAAGGTGATTTTCTTCAAATCGAATTTTCTGTGAAATGTATGGCATAGCAATTAAAGATTCCTACACCTATCATTAGAGGTATCAAGAATCGCAATCGAAGCACCATTGCAGATTTTGGATTTTTATAGCTCTGAATCGGCTGAGCTATATTAAGGTTGTTTCCTTCAAATCGAATTTTCTGTGAAATATATGGCATAGCAATTACAGGTCCCAGGACCTATCATTTGAAGTATCATGAACCGTACTCGGAGCACAATTGCAGATTTTGGATTTTTATAGCTCTGAATCGGCTGAGCTATATTAAGGTGATTTTCTTCAAATCGAATTTGCTGTGAAATGTATGGCATAGCAATTACAGGTCCCGAGACCTATCATTTAAAGTTTCAGGAACTGCAATCGGAGCACAATTGCAGAATTTGAATTTTTATACCTCTGAATCGGCTGAGCTATATTAAGGTGATTTTATTCAAATCGAATTTTCTGTAAAATGTATTGAAATATTCAACCAAGTTAAATGGGGTTTGGCATAGCAATTAAAGATTCCGAGACCTATCATTAGAGGTATCATGAATCGCAATCGGAGCACAATTGCAGATTTTGGATTTTTATAGCTCTGAATCGGCTGAGCTATAGTAAGGTGATTTTCTTCAAATCGAATTTTCTGTGAAATATATGGCATAGCAATTACAGGTCCCGAGACCTATCATTTAAAGTTTCAGGAACTGCAATCGGAGCACAATTGCAGAATTTGAATTTTTATACCTCTGAATCGGCTGAGCTATATATTAAGGTGATTTTATTTAAATCGAATTTTCTGTAAAATGTATTGAAATATTCAACCAATTTAAATGGGGCTTGGCATAGCAATTAAAGATTCCGAGACCTATCATTAGAGGTATCATGAATCGCAATCGGAGCACAATTGCAGATTTTGGATTTTTATAGCTCTGAATCGGCTGAGCTATAGTAAGGTTATTTTCTTCAAATCGAATTTTCTTTGAAATATATGACATAGCAATTACAGGTCCCAAAACCAATCATTTGAAGTATCATGAACCGTACTCGGAGCACAATTGCAGATTTTGGATTTTTATAGCTCTGAATCGGCTGAGCTATAGTAAGGTGATTTTCTTCAAATCGAATTTGCTGTGAAATGTATGGCATAGCAATTACAGGTCCCGAGACCTATCATTTGAAGTATCATGAACCGTACTCGGAGCACAATTGCAAATTTTGGATTTTTATAGCTCTGAATCGGCTGAGCTATATTAAGGTGATTTTCTTCAAATCGAATTTTCTGTGAGATGTATAGAAATAATCAACCAAATTAAATGGGGTTTGGCATAGCAATTACAGGTCCCGAGACCTATCATTTGAAGTATGATGAATCGTAATCGGAACACAATTGCAGATTTGGATTTTTATAGCTCTGAATCAGCTGAGCTATAGTAAGGTGATTTTCTTCAAATCGAATTTGCTGTGAAATGTATGGCATAGCAATTACAGGTCCCGGGACTTATCATTTTAAGTATCATGAACCGTACTCGGAGCACAATTGCAGATTTTAAATTTTTATAGCTCTGAATCGGCTGAGCTATAGTAAGGTGATTTTCTTCAAATCGAATTTTCTGTGAGATATATGGAAATAATCAACCAATTTAAATGGTGATTGGCATAGAAATTACAGGTCCCGATACCTATCATTTGAAGTATCAGGAACCGCAATCGGAGCACAATTGCAGATTTTGGATTTTTATAGCTCTGAATCGGCTGAGCTATATTAAGTTTATTTTCTTCAAATCGAATTTTCTGTGAAATGTATGGCATAGCAATTATAGTCCCCGAGACCTATCATTAGAGGTATCATGAAACGCAATCGGAGCACAATTGCAGATTTTGGATTTTTATAGCTCTGAATCGACTGAGCTATAGTAAAGTGATTTTCTTCAAATCGAATTTGCTGTGAAATGTATGGCAAAGCAATTACAGGTCCCGAGACCTATCATTTGAAGTATCATGAACCGTACTCGGAGCACAATTGCAGATTTTGGATTTTTATAGCTCTGAATCGGCTGAGCTACAGCAAGGTTATTTTCTTCAAATCGAATTTGCTGTGAAATGTATGGCATAGCAATTACAGGTCCCGATACCTATCATTTGAAGTATCAGGAACCGCAATCGGAGAACAATTGCAGATTTTGAATTTTTATAGCTCTGAATCGGCTGAGCTATAGTAAGGTTATTTTCTTCAAATCGAATTTTCTGTGAAATGTATGGCATAGCAATTATAGTTCCCGAGACCTATCATTAGAGGTATCATGAATCTCAATCGGAGCACAACTGCAGATTTTGGATTTTTATAGCTCTGAATCGGCTGAGCTATAGTAAGGTGATTTTCTTCAAATCGAATTTTCTGTGAGATGAATGGAAATAATCAAATAAATTAAATGGGGTTTGGCATAGCAATTACAGGTCCCGAGACCTATCATTTGAAGTATGATGAACCGTAATCGGAACACAATTGCAGATTTGGATTTTTATAGCTCTGAATCGGCTGAGCTATAGTAAGGTTATTTTCTTCAAATCGAATTTTCTGTGAAATGTATGGCATAGCAATTACAGGTCCCGAGACCTATCATTTGAGATATCATGAACCGCAATCGGAGCACAATTGCAGATTTTGGATTTTTATAGCTCTGAATCGGCTGGGCTATATTAAGGTGATTTTCTTCAAATCGAATTTTCTGTGAAATGTATGGCATAGCAATTACAGGTCCCGGGACTTATCATTTGAAGTATCATGAACCGTACTCGGAGCACAATTGCAGATTTTGGATTTTTATAGCTCTGAATCGGCTGAGCTATAGTAAGGTGATTTTCTTCAAATCGAATTTGCAGTGAAATGTATGGCATAGCAATTACAGGTCCCGATACCTATCATTTGAAGTATCAGGAACCGCAATCGGAGCACAGTTGCAGATTTTGGATTTTTATAGCTCTGAATCGGCTGAGCTATAGTAAGGTTATTTTCTTCAAATCGAATTTTCTGTGAAATGTATTGAAATATTCAACCAATTTAAATGGGGTTTGGCATAGCAATTAAAGATTCCGAGACCTATCATTTGAGGTATCATGAACCGCAATCGGAGCACAATTGCAGATTTTGGATTTTTATAGCTCTGAATCGGCTGAGCTATATTAAGGTGATTTTCTTCAAATCGAATTTTCTGTGAAATGTATGGCATAGCAATTAAAGATTCCTACACCTATCATTAGAGGTATCATGAATCGCAATCGAAGCACCATTGCAGATTTTGGATTTTTATAGCTCTGAATCGGCTGAGCTATAGTAAGGTGATTTTATTCAAATCGAATTTGCTGTGAAATGTATGGCATAGCAATTACAGGTCCCGATACCTATCATTTGAAGTATCAGGAACCGCAATCGGAGCACAATTGCAGATTTTGGATTTTTATAGCGCTGAATCGGCTGAGCTATATTAAGGTTATTTTCTTCAAATCGAATTTTCTGTGAAATTTATGGCATAGCAATTATAGTTCCCGAGACCTATGATTAGAGGTATCATGAACCGCAATCGGAGCACAATTGCAGATTTTGGATTTTTATAACTCTGAATCGGCTGAGCTGTAAGGTGATTTTATTCAAATCGAATTTTCTGTGAAATGTATGGCATAGCAATTACAGGTCCCGAGACCTATCATTTGAAGTATCATGAACTGTATTTGGAGCACAATTGCAGATTTTGGATGTTTATAGCTCTGAATCGGCTGAGCTATATTAAGGTGATTTTTTTCAAATCGAATTTTCTGTGAAATGTATGGCATAGCAATTACAGGTCCCGAGACCTATCATTTAAAGTATGATGAACCGTACTCAGAGCCCAATTGCAGATTTTGGATTTTTATAGCTCTGAATCGGCTGAGCTATAGTAAGGTGATTTTCTTCAAATCGAATTTTCTGTGAAAAGTATGGCATAGCAATTAATGAATTTGAGAGAAATGGTCACCGGGCGATTCCACTAGCACAATTCCACTAGACTCATTTCCACTGGACGCAATTCTACCGGGACAATATTACTTGGCACAATTCGACTGCAGAACAATTTAACTTGCACTATTTATCTTGCATTATAACTTGTATAGTTACACTAATGAAACGCAAACACGCACATTAATATTTTATTGGTGTGATTGAAACATAATTACGATGATAATTATAACTATGGATTTTAAATTAATGAAAACTGCAATGTGTAAAGAAGCTAATTGATAATAAAAGAAGGGGATAACTTTCAAAAAAATGGTAAAGATAGCAATGGTAAAAAATATTTCTGTTCCTGCAGTTATTACGATTCTAGTCTTATTCCACTAGCACAGTTTCACTATACACGATTCCATTGCGTACAACTCGTGTTTTCGTTCAATTCGTGTCTAACATTCGTAGTTCTTTCTTCAGGTAACTTTTAAGTTTAACTTTTTTTTGTAATTTAATGAATTTAACTTGTACAATTTAGCTTCTGATAATCAAACGCAATTAGGATGGTAAATCGCGCGCGATTTACCATCCTAAATGCGGTAGATTATCAAAAACTTAAATTGTGCAAGTTGGATTGTGCAAGTTGAATTGTCTAAGTTGAATTGTGCAAGTTGAATTGTGCCAGTGGAATTATGTCTAGTGGAATTGTGCTAGTGGAATAGGCCTAGTATCGAGAGAAGTTCATCTCAGGGTTCAAAAAAAAATTTGAATTTTTTTTTGCCTACTTTTGACTATCCCAATTGATTGGACAAAATGGAGTCGAATAAGCTATTTTAAATCCGACAAACTTTTGTCCGACAAGATTGACGGTGGTCTGTTGTAAGCCTGGTTTTGTATTCTAATTAATAGACGGAATGAACTGGTAAGTAAAACGCTTTTTCGGTGGACTTTTCATAAATTTTTGTGAGCCTGTTTCATCAGATGGACTCAATTAACTGGCATCTTGGGGCTGTTCCGATCGCTATTTTGTAGTCGCTTTTAAAATATTGTAAGCTTTATTCATATTATACAGCGATAATTACAAAATGTGGAAAAACTTATTTTTAAAAATGGCCACCCGAAATGAATGAAAACCTAATTTTTTGTAATAAATAAATAAATTATAACTTTCCTTAAGACTTTTAATAAAATTGTGTGAAAAATTCTGTTTAAAATAAGACAATTTTAAAAATTCGTTTGTACAAACCTTGTCAAGGGCTCCGAGAATATGCGTCAAAAATGGCGTTTTAGCCATAAATTCTCCATACAAGTATTATGAGTAAAATTCCTTTTAAAATGGAACTTCAGTTAAAAAAAAAGTATTTTTGTCAGAAAACAGTTTGACTGAAATGTTATTTATCAATTAGGATTGAACAACCTTCAAGAAAGTCAGTTACAAGTTTTTGAACACCTTGTTTGTTTGTTTGATGTTTGAACTGAAATACGTTCATAGACGTTGGCAAGCTCGCAAAAAATCAAGTTTTTATAAATTATATTTTTTTTAAAGTTATTTTAATTCGTTCTATACCTTAGACGATGGGGTGCTGCCACCAAACCCCTATTAATAGGAACTAGACCGTTTTTAAAAATTTGTGATTTTTAATAATTATTTACACACTAAAATAAAAAAACTTCTAGACGCCGTTAAGCATTAGTCCTCTTCGCGCACGGATGGCAAGAAATTATGTAGCATCCTTTTGTTAACAAATTATAGTTGGTCGTATTTCGTATCAGGGTATCCCCTCCCCCAGTCAAAAACAGAAAAGAGTTTCGGTCGAAAATTAAAAGGCAAACCAGTCAAAATAGTTTTGAACAGAAATGCTTTTTCAGAAGGAAATTTAAAAGATTTTTGATGAACGGATTTTAGAATATGGTGGGCATTTTAGAAAAATAGTAAATGTCGTTGTCACAGGTAGTAAGGCGTAGTGAAGCCTATTGTATTTAAATTTTCATTTTCATTTTCATTTTCTTTTTCATTTTCAATTTCAATTTTCATTATCATTGTCATTATCATTGTCATTATCATTATCATTATCATTATCATTATCATTATCATTATCATTATCATTATCATTATCATTATCATTATCATTTTCTCATTTTCTCATTTTTTTATTTTCTCATTTTCTCATTTTCTCTTTTTCTCTTTTTCTCTTTTTCTCTTTTTCTCTTTTTCTCTTTTTCTCTTTTTCTCTTTTTCTCATTTTCTCATTTTTTCTTTTTCTCTTTTTCTCTTTTTCTCTTTTTTCTTTTCTCTTTTTCTCTTTTTCTGTTTTTCTCTATTTCTCATTTTCTCATTTTCTTATTTTCTCATTTTCTCATTTTCTCATTTCCTCATTTTCTCATATTCTTATTTTCTCATTTTCTCATTTTCTCATTTTCTCATTTTCTCATTTCTCATTTTCTCATTTTCTTATTTTCTCATTTTCATATTCTAATTTTCTCATTTTCTCATTTTCTTATTTTCTCATTTTCTTATTTTCTCATTTTCTCATTTTCTATTTTTCTCATTTTCTCATTTTCTCATTTTTTCATTTTCTTATTTTCTCATTTTCTCATTTTCTTATTTTCTCATTTTCTCATTTTCTCATTTTCTCTTTTTCTCTTTTTCTCATTTTCTCTTTTTCTCTTTTTCTCTTTTTCTCTTTTCTCTTTTCTCTTTTTCTCTTTTTCTCTTTTTCTTTTTCTCTTTTTCTCATTTTCTTATTTTCTCATTTTCTCATTTTCTCTTTTTCTCATTTTCTCATTTTCCCTTTTTCTCTTTTTCTCTTTTCTCTTTTCTCTTTTTCTCTTTTTCTCTTTTTTCTTTTTCTCTTTTTTTCATTTTCTCATTTTCTCATTTTCTCATTTTCTTATTTTCTTATTTTCTCATTTTCTCATTTTCTCATTTTTTAATTTTCTCATTATCTCATTTTCTTATTTTCTTATTTTCTTATTTTCTCATTTTCATTTCCTCATTTTCTTATTTTTTAATTTTCTTATTTTCTCATTTTCTTATTTTCTCATTTTATTTTTTCTCTTTTTCTCATTTTCTCATTTTCTCATTTTCGTTTTCTCATTTTCATTTTCTTTTTTTTTTATTTTTTTTTTTTTCTGTTTTTTTTTTTACTTTTCAAAAAATGGTCAGTTTCAAAAATGGCCAATGTCGTTAAGTATCACAGCTAGTAAGGCATTTGTGCAGCCGATTCGAAGCTATGTTGTTTTAAAATAACAATCAAAAATCTGCGCCAGAATTATTAACGAAAGTTTATTGAGATGTCTATTATTTGATCCCTTTGCCTCAATCTATCTTATAAAGTCATTACGTGCTATTTCAGTCTGGAACTTTCTTTGATTGTGGGCTAAATTTCGCTTTACCTTTCATTCTGGCATTGTTTAGGCTACTCACCTGTATAGGTCACATATTTGCGTATTTGGCGGTAACTCCCGATTTTTTTCGTCAAAAAATGGGTTTTCTTTTCCTAATTCACATTTTCACAAATAAATCGGTTATTTTGTGTAAGGAAAAATATGAAATGGCAAAGTTGTTCTAAGGGAAATTTCTTATTGGTATGTAGTATGTTGGTTGGTATTTATTTTTTTTTAAACAAATTCGAGTAAGTTGTGGAAAAATTAGTTTGGAGTAAATAAGTTACTTATTTTGATTAAAATCGATAAAAGGTAAGGTAGGAAATGTGGCAAAATGAACTGATTTTAAAGTTATCATAAAGTTAAAAATTATTTTGAAAGTTTGAAATTTGAATAGGGTAATTATAGGAATTAGGATGATTTTAAATATTTTTAATGAAGCTTCAGATAAAAATTTTTCCAAGTCTTTCCCCAACCGACCAACCTCGGGACTCACCGAATTACCTGTATTAAGCAAGAAAAAAGCCTTTGACCAATTTCTTTCCTTCAAAAGCCTCCATCTCCAGCTTCCTTATTTTAAAAAATTGATTAAATAACCAACTTCACTAAACCAACTAATTTCCTGAAAAAAAACTTTGCCGCTTAATATTATTTTACCCTCGGAGAACGAAAACACCCTTTTAGAGCTTTTCCCCCATTCGTCAGAGCTCGATGCCCCTCAAATTTTTAATCTGCGTGGAAAAATGTATCGTTTAAAATAACTTTTACCAATTTGTTTCCTTACTGCTGAACTATTCACATCGAAAATGTTTTCAACACTCTATGCAATGAAACGATAAATTACTGGGTACTGGTAAATACATTACTGTATAATCACGAATGTTTCTTGGAGTCTGAATCAGATAATAATATTGGCGAATTTTGAATTATAAGTCTCACGCTCATAGGCACTATGTTGATAAACCAATTTTAGAAGTTTGCTCATTCGAGATACAATTATTTCCTTTACCGTATACGCGTTCTCAAGTTCATTATCATAAAATAGATTTTAAAAAAAATTTCGTTACCATTAGATATAAGTTTTTTTTTTGTATGTTTATTAATGACTTAGAATTAAAAAAGCATGCATATGGGAAAATCCACATAATTGTACTGTAATTGTCAGTATATGTACACTGCAATACAAACACATACGATAGACAAACGTATATTATTATTAATGATGATGATGGTTTTAGAGGGTAAATTACTATTGAATGATAATGAATATAATTGTATGATTACCATTATTTGTTTAATATATATATTAATATATATACAAGAGAGAGATAGAGGGCACAAAGATGCGACACAATAACAATTAAAAAGGATTATTTTTGCGCCACAAGTGATTGATAATTATAGAAAGGTATATATTGTAAAAGCTAATTACTTACTCTGCACCAAGGTGTATTTTGCAAGAGTATTCAAACATTTCCTATAGATACATATCTTGTACTCATACATTAAATTATTCATCTAATATTTGTCATTAAACAATAAATAATTTATTTATTCGAGTAATTTCAACTTGAGAAGGAATATAGTACGTTGCGAGAATACGCACAACAATACATTCAATTGATTGATTGATCACTTTGGTGGCATTTCATCTAAATGTCTAATTGTTTTGTATGATATGTAATGTTGATGTTTTTATTATTATTGTTGCCTGTATAAATAAATTAGAATATTGTATACAATTGAGTCCGAGTTGGAACACACGCACGCACCACACAATTTTCTGGATATACGACGAGTAATATTAGGAATAATAAAAGTAATTGTTTGACTATTAAAATGTGTTAAATACCTTAAAATGTTTTAATTATTATGTTAAATATTGATTTTAACTGGCGTGCACGATATACGCTCGTTTATTATAAATATAAAGGAAATGAATAATTCTTATTGAATTGTTTAAGTCTTAAATATTTACCTTTCATTTTTTTTTATTTTTTATTTTTTGGATAAGGTCTAAACTAATTAGCCATTATATTTATTGTATATTACTGTCATGTGCATATTTCTGAAAATGGGCAAGCCGCCTAGTACCCAGAAAATATTTAAGGCTCATTTCCGCATTATGATATCTATATTTTACAAAGAAGTGCCATTCATCTTTAATTGCAATTAAAATTAATTAAGCAGAAATATTATGTCAATTTATAAATTAGTCATCGATCAATATATAATTTATTGCTTGGATAATGCTTGAGGTTATAAATCGATTGATTTGTGTATGATGTAGCAGCAACTAAAGCGCGGCCATATGATTATTTATACATACAACATACACTCAAGGTGTGTATAGACATAAAGATGAAAGTGAAGGCAAATGTTTAGTGTGACGCCAGCCGCACTAAAATGTCACACATAAACCACACGCATCAATATGACAATTTCGTAATTTATTCTACAGTTGCCATTTAAGACAAAAAAACTTAAGTCTTAAGTTTAAAAATAAATTTATAATTCCAAAGCTAACATAATTTAATTTTTCATTCTTGAATGAGGATTAGAGCGCTCGACGACGAATAATAAATTCATAAAGTATTTATTTTAAGTGGTTTTTGTATTTAAGAGGAGTCGAGAATTATAGACCAACAAAAAAACAAAAAAAAAACAAATCGATAGACTTATTGTAATAAATTTATTGTATTTTTGAAGTTTTAATTAAATTTAGATTATATTTAGTCAGCAACAAGATCCGATTGCCTTTAACCAAAAATCTATTATACACAATGAATATCACCAAGGATGTAAAACACAATCTTTATAATACAAAACTCAGCTACATATATAACTGCACCATTTCAACACTTTGTATATGTACACATATATTGCAAAACGCCATCCTTTGTTTAAAATACCCACAAAAAACCCCAAATTATTTTTACTCTCGGCGCATAAGGTTCTGAAAACAATTAATCAAAAATGTTTAAGAAAACTTTTATCTATTCTTTGTTACATTCATAATTGTGATCGTCATTTAACATGTTGATCGCATAATTTATCGCTTTCTGTTGTTATTCTTGTTGTATACTCTGCATTCATATTGTTCTTGTCTTGCGGGTTGTCTTCGAAACAAATTTATTATTAAGAATTCTTGTAAGATGGTTTCCTTTGCATTGTATGTATATATGTACGATAAACGAATATGTTACTCAGCGGGTGCTAATGTAACTAAACAACCAAAAAAAAAAAAAAAATTATGTACATCGTTTTATCTTATCAACGATGGAGGTCTGAATCTGAATAAATAGAGAGATACTGTGGGATAATGACCCGAAGTGCCAAATACTCGTACTTGTATGTGCATATGCATGCACTAACAAACCACATTATAATTTATCGAGATTTTTAACAAAGTAGAAAATTTAACAACTCTTAACAATAATTTATCCGATTACAATAATATATTAATAATGAAAATGAACAAAAGCTCCATTATTACATTCCCACATCTTAAATAATAATAATAATACAAGAGTAACAATTTAGTTCTTTTGGGGCTTCAACACACACCAAATATTTTATTTAAATTTATTTATTTTTGGTGGTTGTTCTCTTAATCCTTTTTATATCTAAAAATTTTGAATGAAAAATAAAAGTTGGCTGCAACTTGTACACAATTTTTAAGACCTGTCTTCTCTCTTGGTGCATTATTTTTGGGTAATAAAAATACCTTTATCATGACTTTATATATATATAATATACTACAAATAAATATACGGTATGGTATACACACAAAGAAGACCAAGGTCATTGGGAAGGACATAATCGCGTAAAATGATGTATTACTATATGGTAATAAATGTAAGGTATAAGAAAATAAAATAAAAAAATTATTTCACAACCTACAAAAAATCTTAAAATCGTATAATAATAAAAATCATTAATATATATTAGAGTCAAACATTTTAGACTACCTGTTATGCTAATTAGAGACAATAAATTTTGATTTAGTCTGTGTCTTTCTGTCTCATCTGTCTGCTAAATATTATATTATATTGGCATTATATTTATTTAAATATTATTATAATATATAACCAATTTAATATTGTTGTTGTATGGTTGGGACATATTTTAAAGCTCTTTGTACTTTTAGCCTGATTTTTTTTTTTTTTAACTTCGACGAATATTTCATCAATAAATTGATAAACAAATTCCTTCATACCAAAATTTGTATTAAATAATTTGCTCATCATAAGCTAATTTCAAAATTCAACTCCCATTTCGTAAAGTAATTTAAAATGCAGCATTAGCTTTCGAGGACAACTATAATTGTCTCTTTTGACATTTCAAGATTGAATTGTCGCATGTCACTGAAAATAATACCGAATCAACTATAATTCCAATTCGATTGTTCATCTAATCGTTAAGATTTGAGAAATGAATTTTTAAATATTTTAAATTGTGAATTTTTTGTGACCAAATTTAAAAATAATTAGGAAATTGGAAGAGGGGAGATTAATTATGTCCTAAACTAATTCATTTGTGGACTTGAATGTGAAAATTAGTAAACACGTTCTAATCTAATATCCAGAATTTCCAAAATTTTAGTTGTACGTGACACATAAAATATGAAAGGTACTACTAATTTTTAAGAAGTAAGCATTTTCAATAATAAAAATGAATTAAGAAACAAAAATAAAGCTGACTAATTCTAAGAAACTGATTCAGAGCCATTAAAATATTTGGTAACACTTTCAATTTTGAATGGCGCCAGCAAAATCATTATTAAGTCAGAAATCATACCCAACAATCAAGAACAGTTTAGGCATCCATAAAGTCGAATCCCAAATTAACTTCTTTGAGGAAAATCCTAATAAAAAACTGAATTCTCGACTTGAACCATGAATAGTCGTAACATTTTTAGCTTCAAAGCAGCTCGACAAGTTTATCACAAAATGAATATGGCGGCACATCCGACACAAACCATTCAATGTGATTTCGAACCATCTTCATATGGCCAAATGTACTTTTTAGACTCCGATGATGCTGTTGACGAACGCCTTGCACATCCTCTAAATTATGAAATCAGTCGTGAATTAATGGATCTTTTGGAGGAAATATTGCGAGAACAAAACAATTATGCCCAAAGTTACATGAGGATACGAGAAGTGGAGGATGATAATTGCGCGAACCGTGGTTCTTAATTAAATATAATAAAATTCACTAATTCGACCCATTTAAATGCATCAGCCTTCAACGCTCGGTCTGTGATCACGTTAAAAAGTGTTATACTGTATTTATAATTGTTATGTACAATGAAATTTATATGGTACTTGTACAGTTAAATATTATGATGTACAATTTGTTGATAGTACTTAATACAAATGTATAAAATAATTTTGGAAAAAAATACGCTTACCAAGCAAACTGCGATTTACCATTAGGAACTAATGCAACTGTTTCTAATTTTTAGGAAATAATAAACAAAACATAAGTATACTATAATAATATAAAGCCACAAGTTGTGTTTACATTGGTAAGAGCCGAAAACCAGAAGAAAACAATAATTAATCCATCCGACTTGAACACGTTAAGCTGATATATGGTGTTAACAATGACACCACAACAAAACAGCTTGCCGCAATAATTTTGGTCAATACCTTTCAATAAATTAACTAAACTACTATTTTTGCACTAACACTTATAAAAAATGTACACAAAATTAAATTGTTATGCCTTGACCGCGGCAAAAGAATTACTGATGAGGAAGATTAAATTTTCTCTTCGATTTTATATTTTTTTTATTTAAGAGGAAATTGTAAACTTGTTTTCCCAATTTAACAAAATGGAATATAAAAAACCAAAACTCTGCACATCAAATAAGTTGATCGCTTTTGAAGCATAATATGAGTACAGACTAGATTACTTAATATTGGATATACGCGCGGCTGAAAAATCGTGCCTGATAACAATTTTCTAAACACCATATAATGTGTAACAAACGACTGTTAAACAGTAACTACTTGTGCGAATATGTACATATATCGCATTTGTTTTTAGTATTTTTTATGCATTTACTGTTACTTTGACTAGGGAATACTCTTTATTAGATAGCAAACATTCCAATTTACAAAGGGCTATTGCCAAAACTTTAAAGCCTAATATGACAATTTTATGTCACCAGTAGATACCGGGTTTGGTTCTAGGACGGCAGTATATTGGTATTCAGTAAATATTATTTGCAGAAATATTAAAATTAAATTATTTATGAAATATATTTTTCGAACTTTCATTTTGAAAAATATATCAAAGTTGGCTCTGACCAATTAAAATAATACTTGCTAAATTTATCTTTAGTTTTACTAGTGTACGACAGATGTCTAAGATGTTTACAGAACAATACGAAAAAAAAAATGTTTAATCGCAAAATTGTCCCACGTTCCTATATTTTGTGAATTTGTTTTGCTTTTGATTCAATTTTTGAACTTGAGCTTTCTCCATTTGGTAATTCTAGGTACGATTTTACCAAATTTTTACTGCCATCACTGCCATCTATGTAATGTTTATTGACTTAATGACCACACGATTTGAAGTCAGCTTTTATTTCAATTTGATTGGAATGTTGTTGTTATGAATTTTATTTTGATTTTGGTTTAAATAAATCAACTATTACCTGAAAACAAAACGATTTACTTAAACAACATTCATTTGAAGAATTTGTAAAGTTTTCTTTTAAAACTGTGTTTTAGGAAAAAAGTGATTTCCCATATGTTTTGTGTGTTTTCCTATGAGAAGTTTGGTGTTTTCCTCGTTTCTAATTCCCTTATAAGAGCTTCGTTTGTTAGACTATGGCTTTGTATAGTCAAGTTTGCTTTGCTGTTTAGCCTTCTGCATCGCAAATGAAAACTGTCTACTACAAACAAGCGTCTCAATTACTTACCTAGATGTAATTAAAGCAGACTTAGAAAAAATGGGACATGAAGTCGCAGGTATTACTAACATATACAAAATGGTCACAACTAATGGTGTAAAAGAAAGGAAACACTTTCCATTGTTTTACATCGACTTAAAACAAAAAGACAACAATAAAGAAGTAAACAACATCAAGAAACCTGCGTACTGTATAGTTAAAATTAAGCCACCTAACAAGACAAGGAACATTCCAAAATTTACGAATTGTCAACAACTTGGACATACCAAGAGTTTTAGCTATCGCCAAACCAAATGCGTTAAATGTGTTGGAGATCATCACGCGACAAAATGCAAAAAACAACCAGATATCGCGCCTTCATCTGCTCTTTGTCAACAACAAGGACATACTGCAAACTACAAAGGATCCTTTGTATATCAGAACAAAATTAAAAGTCAACAGAGTAATAGAACAAGAGTAGTACAGCGATTACAAACCAAAGTTGCTAAACCACAAACAACAATCACACCATCCACAGTTGGATTATCCTATGCGCAAATCACCAAATTATCTGCTGATGAATCAAACCAAAACAACAAACACATGGAAGTAAATAACGTGTCTATTAACTTTGAAATTATCAAAAAGCTTAGTCAAATTCAACAGACACTTGGTCACTTAACAGAAAGGGTGGCAAAACTAGAAATTAATTTCTATCCGACTAGCAAAAAAAGTCAGCATACACACAAATGATTAACTCGTTCCTACGCATTTTAACTTGGCACGCTAACGGGCTCAACCAACGAGCCCAAGAACTGGAAATATTTCTCCATACAAACAACATAGATATTGCACTTATTTCAGAAACGCACTTCTCCAACAAAAGCTTTTTCAGAATAAAGGGATTTAATTCCTACTGGACAACCCATCCTAGTGAAAGAGCCAGAGGTGGTTCAGCTGTACTAATTAAAAATAATATCAAACATAATCAACAAGAGGAGCAACTGTTATCTCAATCCAATATAATGGCACAGATCTAAATATTTCGGCAGCATACTGTCCTCCATGGCGTAAACCAACGAAGTTACAATTTAATAACGCCTTTAATTAGCTCGGTCCAAGATTTATTATTGGAGGGGACTATAATATAAAACATACAGTTTGAGGTTCAAGGCTAATTTCTCCTGGGAAAGGAAATGCTTTGTTCAATGCCATTCATGAAAACAAATGTGAATATCTGTCTCCAAGGGGGCCAACGTTACAAAAGAGTCGAAGGAATTAACGACTTAACATCTGATCACATTCCTGTACCGTTGTCAGTAAGCGCTATAGTCATCAAGAAAAATAAAAAGCAAAACCTTACTAATAGATTCACGGTTTGGGATCTCTTCAGAGAAAAACTGGAAGAGCTAGTTGAATTAAAAGTTAGTATTAAAAGTAATGAAGAAATGGAACAACAAACAAACAATTTCATTGAATACACTCGTATGGCAGCCAGTCTAGCTACTCCAGAATTAAAGTACAAAGCGGAGATTGAAGTCAAATACCCAGCTGAAATCAGGGAACAAATCAAGAAAAGGAGAAAGGCAAGGAGAATATGGCATCTCACCAGAAATCCCGCTGACAAGACCACCTTCAATCGAATAAGTAACAAAGTCAATAGGCTAATCAAAAGCTTCAAACAGGATTGCTTCGACAACTACTTAAGCGGGCTAGGTCCAGAAATGGATAAGGACTACTCGTTATGGAAAGCAATCAGAAAATTTAAACGACCTGTAATTCGAGTACCACCTATAAGAAATGCTCAAGGCAATTGGGTTCGACATGACAAAGAAAAAGCGGAACTCTTTGCTCAATACCTAGCAACAGTGTTTCAACCCCATGACATTCAATCCAACATTGACGTAACACCTGTCTATCAACCAAATCAGGATTTTAAAAGGGTCACGCAAATGGAAATTGCTGAAGAAATCGACAAAAGTCTTAGCCAAAAAAAGGCACCAGGAATTGATTAAATATCATCGGGTCTATTCAAGGAACTTCCACGCAAAGCAATCATCATGATCACATACTTATTTAATGCCTGTATGAGATTGAAGTATGTACCCAAATGCCTTAAAACGGCCCAAATAATTATGTTGAAGAAACCAGGGAAACCAGATGAAGAAGTAAAATCTTAAAGACCAATTTCACTGCTTCCGACCTTATCAAAGCTGTTTGAAAAACTACTACTAAAACGTCTAAAGCCAATGGTAAACGTTTCTGATTTTCAATTTGGATTCAGGAATAACCACTCCACAATAGATCAAGTCCATCGAATAACTACGGTAATAGAGCAAGCGAAAGAAGAAAAGAAATATTGCCCCGCCGAATTTCTGAATGTATTTCAGGCCTTTGATAGGGCTTGGCACGAGTGATTGACATTCAAGATGAGCAAAATGCAGAGTCATCCTTGAAGAAACATGTTCTGACTTTTATCCAACGCAAGCGGGAGCTCCGCAGGGAAGCGTATTGGGACCCCTCCTCTACCTTCTCTACACTGCGGACATACCTACATCGAATAAAACATTCATCGGCACGTTTGCTGACGACACTGTAATTATGTCAGTAGACGAATCACAACCAAGGGCAGTGGAAAATCTTCAATGAGCAATGAACAACGTTACTAAATGGACAATTGACTGGAAATTCGTGCTTATTGAGCTCAAATCAACCCATGTGACATTTACGCTCCGACACAAAAATAACAGTTCACACATATCCTCCATGGGGTGCAAGTGCCGCAGGCTGAATCGGCAAAATACCTTGTCTGCATTTAGATTCAAAGCTCAACTGGAAACACCACGTGAGACAAAAAGCTGAACAGATATGATTAAAACAACGTCAAATGTACTGGTTAATTGGGCATCATTCCAAAATGAACGTGTATTGCAAAAGTATGGTGCGCAGCTATGGGGTTGTACTCATACATCCAATAGGGACATTATACAACGTAGCCAAAATAAATTTCTTAGAATTGTCACCAACGCTTACCGATTTGTGACTAACAGGGAAATACACAATGATCTAAAAATGCAATTGATAGACGACGTCATCCGCGAATGTGCCATTAAATATGAGAAGAGACTTCTTACCCACACCAACGTTGAGGCCGTACAACTACTGGACAGTACAAACGAAGTAAGGCGGCTCAAACGAATCAAACCACATGAGCTAACCGTATGAATATTATATCTCAAGGGAACTGCACACTGGTCCAGCAAACCCACACAAGTTTATGCTTATCTCATAAGTATTAATGTCAACCTTACTAATGAATTAATAATGTTTAAAATTGTAGTAGCCATATCAATAAAGGTGTTTAAAAAAAAAAAAAAAAATTGCTTACCTAATCTATGTAGTGTTCTGCTGTTTGCTTCACCCGTATGGTTTGAAAGTGCAAAAAGCACAGAGAAAAAATGACCTACCACAAAACAAATACCTTAAGAAGATTTATGCCAAACCAAAGCTCTTCACCACTTAAAATATCAAACATTCAATTAGTTTTAATTTAATATGTTCCGAAGATTGTAAGAGAATTCAATCCAGTTTCGAACTGATGAGCTTATGATTATGAAAAAATCAATCCTCTCATCAGGCCGCGGCGACTGGACTGACTATACCACAATTTACATTCTATATATACAGAATGTCCTGTGCTTTATATACTAGCGAATCGTACTAATATAGATAAATTCAATTACAATTTTTTCTTCTTCATGACAATCACATAAGCTGTGAACGCTAATTTTACTTTTTTAATTTTTGTTGAATGTTAATTAATTCTTGTAATTTCTAAATATGCTACCGGTCTTACGACACTTTTAAATGTGTTTTTTTTTATTTTTTTTATTTTTTTTATCAGTTCGAAACTGGATTGAATTCTCTTACAATCTTCGGAACATATTAAATTAAAATTAAATAAATAGAATTCTGTCTATTAGCCGGTTTTCGTTGAATTTACCGTTCGTAAATACTAAAATGTTTCTACGTGTTAATAAAAAAAAAAAAAAAAAAAACACATTTAAAAGTGTCGTAAGACCGGTAGCATATTTAGAAATTACAAGAATTAATTAACATTCAACAAAAATTAAAAAAGTAAAATTCAATTAGTAATGGAGCAAATAATAAAAACCAGAAATAACCTCAAAAAGTAATTTATCATTAATTCAAAATGAAATTTTCAATAGCCTTGTCTTATCCCAAGCTTTATTTAGTGTTAATTTTAGTGTAAAAATACATACAAGTGTTTTTTTGCAATTCCTATTTTTTATATTGTATAAAATTAAAAAAATTTCTATGGGAATAAGTTACTTAGTGAATTGAAAAATGAATGCAATTTGAAATAATAAAACTTTTTTTTTGCACATTTAATGAAATTGTTAATTAAATTATTTATGAGCCTAATTTATTGTATTTGAATTGCAAATTTAGTTTCAATATAAAATAAATAATAAATAAATAATTTTGTGTCAAAGTGGATTTTGGCAAACTAAACTTTATTTCAGTAGTTCTAGCCATAAAGGTCACCACATAGTACTCGTTGGACGCTTTGTGGGACGAATTACGGGCAAAGAGTGCGGTATGGTAGACGAGGTAATATATAAATTATTCGTATGGTGTATATACGAGTACACTACCGTCGATAAGTTTGAGACCACATCGTCTTTAAATCAAAACCCAACGGTATCAAAAATAATTTGAATAATGTTCAACGAAAAATAACTACTAATCTGATGTTCGTCGAAATGCCCTCCTCTAGTTTTAACCCCATCGGCTACCAGTCGATTAAACCAGCTTTGCTATGATATTGGCTGTAAGGGAATATTACGTTGCCTATAAATGCTGCAATAAATTATCTGATGAGAAAAGTAGAATCTGGCGCACGTCAAACAATATTTACTAACTTTCCTTGGGGTTCTTTTTATTGAAGAAATGTTCTGCATAAAACTGATTTGTGTTTCGAGTCATTTTCCTATTGCAACACGCCCCGATTAACCTAATTCCTGATGGAATATTATTATTCCCTAGAATTGAATTATAGACTTCATTCATATTTATCCACCAAATCATCCAGATATAGAAAATGTGACCAGTCCCACCGTTGCAGAAAGCTACCCATAGGAAAACTGCTTCACCGAAGGCACCATGTACTGGGACAGCATCTTTGATGCCAAAAAGAAAAATTAAGACTCATTAAATCAGAGAAAACAGAACTCTGAATCAGAATACTGAAAAGTTATATATTCTCCATTCCTTATGAGATTAGTCCACTGAAGTCGTTTTAAAGTTGATTTTTCGGCATTTTTTATAGACAAATATATTAATTGTTCATGGCAATCCCAATATTTTCGATTTGGTAAATCAGAAAAATATAGAGGCCAATCGCTCTCAATATATCTACTGAAAAAAGTAGAAATATCTTCCCCCCTCCCCGTAATTTTAATTTTGGCTGAAGGCCCAGAGTTATACCAATGTATAACTCTGCAAAAATGAGAACCCTCCATGAGTTCTGTTGGTAGTTTGGTTTCGTACTGAAAAGTATGGTCTACTCATCAGGCAGCTACGACCAAACTACAAAAATTTCCACTCTAACCACATACATTAAGTATCTGGCCAGAACGTACTGACATAGCGAATTATTATTCAACTACATCAAATATAAAAACCCATGGAGAAACCTCATTTGTGTGTGTATTATGCCCACACGTATATTTGTTAAGAATTTAATTTGTCTGTCTGTAATAAAGTTGATTTTTCGGCATTTTTTATAGACAAATATATTAATTGTTCATGGCAATCCCAATATTTTCGATTTGGTAAATCAGAAAAATATAGAGGCCAATCGCTCTCAATATATCTACTGAAAAAAGTAGAAATATCTTCCCCCCTCCCCGTAATTTTAATTTTGGCTGAAGGCCCAGAGTTATACCAATGTATAACTCTGCAAAAATGAGAACCCTCCATAAGTTCTGTTGGTAGTTTGGTTTCGTACTGAAAAGTATGGTCTACTCATCAGGCCTTCAGCCAAAATTAAAATTACGGGGAGGGGGGAAGATATTTCTACTTTTTTCAGTAGATATATTGAGAGCGATTGGCCTCTATATTTTTCTGATTTACCAAATCGAAAATATTGGGATTGCCATGAACAATTAATATATTTGTCTATAAAAAATGCCGAAAAATCAACTTTATTACAGACAGACAAATTAAATTCTTAACAAATATATGAAGTCGTTTTCTCCAATATGCAGTTCGAATAAGAGGCTTTTCCTTTGCAAAACCACCAAACAAATTCCACTCCATAAAAGGGATCTTTTTATGGTTATGTTACAGATTGGCATTTGTTGGCCTTCTATTCATTGCCACGCAGATTTTTGGCGCCGTAAACCGGCTGCCCCATTTACCAGTAATATTAGCACGGATCAATAAAATTCAAATAATATAATTTTTAAATATTTATTTAATCAAAATATTTATTTTTTATTATTATATATTTGCATGAGAATAAGTAGCTCCTTATTGCGAAATAGAACATAATTTTTCTCCAAAATCTATTTCGATGCTATAGCATCATCATCAGTTGATTTACTTATTAAATTATTTCGTATTTTTCAATCCTTTTACTCGTATATACTCGTACTAAATTTTGGAATTTCAATGATTGCGCTGTACAATTTTTGATTCAGGAACTTTTATCTGATTACGTTGATTATGTTGAGTATTGAATCGTATAGTTTATTTGTTTCAGTGTTTATTCTGTAGTTCAACATAAATCGGTTGTCTTTAGTTTTATATATTTGGAATTCTTCGGTTCGACTTAGCACATCCCCTTTCTTCATTCTGTGTATTACTTGTAAATTTAATGCAAAACTTGTGTAATTATGTTGTGTAGAATTTATATGCTGAGCGAATTTTGACTCAGGGTGGATTTTGCCGATGTGAAATCAGCAATTTACAGCGTGTTTTATGAATAAATCTGTAAACGTAACCGATGATTCAATAAATCTTTGACAATGATGAACATTTTTCAAACAGTACAGGACAAAAATGTGTGGTCAGCTGTACATGATGCACTAGCAAATATTTGTTGCGAACTTCAAGCACAGATTCATCCGGCTGTGTTAGAATGTGCTGTTGGCTTGGCCAATGACTAGAATCCATTGCCAACCAATCTGGACCTTTAAACCAAAACTTGTTGTTGATTATCTGGATCAACACCTCGAGACAGCAGATCAGCTGGATTACGTTTACTAGGAATGTGTGACCACATCTGTCTTTTAAGTGTTTCTAGTATGGTCGAAGTCCGGTTTCCGATGAAGCTTTTCCACTTCCTTGGATAGTCTGATAACCAGCAGAGCACGATTACAGAATCCGACCATGCATGCGTTGAATGAATTGCAACCGCTGAGTTGTTTTGGACATAAGACATCAACCGGCTAAGCAGTACAGCAGCACACAATTCTAAACGGGCTACAGTGACTTGTTGAAACGGAGCGACTTTTGATTTTGCTGCTATTAAATGAATATGAATTTGGCCATTATTATCTTCAATTCGCAGGTAAATAACAGCCCCGTATGCTTTCTCCGCCGCATCAGCGAAACCGTGAAGCTTAGCGGATTTAATTTGATCCTGCGATGTGTTCAGGTATCGTGGAATCTCTATAAGTTCCAAATGATGAAGATTGTTTCGTATCTTGGACCATTGCTCTAAGACATCTTGTGGTAGTCTTTCATCCCATTCAACTTTGCGAAGCCACAGTGTTTGGAACAATAGCTTCATTGTGATGATAACTGGGGCCAGCCAACCTAGAGGATTAAAGATACGTGAAACTTCAGATAATAAATTTGTTTTTGTTAAAGTTTCTTTATTTGACGGTGTAACTTTAAATAGAAAGCAATCCTTTTGTGGATTCCAGCTTACCCCCAATGTTTTAATGGTCGATTGCCCGTTTACGTCTAGAATCGTAACCTCTCGATCAATGTTAGGTATTATTCTAAGTAAACACTGATCATTCGACATCCACTTGCGTATTTTGAATTCGGCTTTACTAAGTAACGAATTCATATTGTCAAGAACCAATATCAAAGCAACCGTACACGACGTATAATAAAATAAGGATGCCATGATAATATATTCTAGAACGATGGAAAATGAGTTTTGTTTTCTAGAGAGTAATATTCGAACCGCCGCAACGTGAACTACTAACGTCTTAGTTCTAGTTTATTTTAATAAATTGTTTTGTTTTGTTATATTAAAGAATCATAATTTCTCATTCTAATTTAATTCATATTAAATTACCCCTGCCGTTCTCCGAACCTTTGCCTATCTAACAATATTATGATACAATGAAAACGCATCTTTTACGGAGCCACAACCGGTCAGCATATCATCTACATAAAAATTGTCGGTTAGACATTGTGCTGCATTAGGATAGCATTCATGATAATCGTTGGCTAGTTGGTGTAAACTTCGAATTGCCAAGAAAGGAGCACTAGATAAGCCGTTTGTGACGGTAGTCAATTGGAATTCTTGAATTTGTTGATCTCGCGTCTTCTTATGCCACAAGATCCTCTGATAGCGCCTTTCATCTGGATGTACAATGACTTGTCTGTACATTTTTTCTATGTCACCACATATAGCGATTGGTTGTTCTCGATAACGAAGCAATAGTGTGGTAAGATCGGTTTGGATAGTTGGTCCCACATGGAGAATATCATTCAATGATAATCCTGAAGAGCTACGACGCGTAATTTCGTTGTGCTGCTTTGTGCCTTAATCACGCAATGAGGAGGTAAATGATAATTATTTTCATCGGTATTTTCTACAGTCTCCATGTGACCCAATTGTTCGTATTCTTCCATAAATGAAGCATATGAATTTGGTATATTCGGATTTTGAGTGAGCTTACGATCAAGAGTCATTAACCTTTTTACTGCAGCTTGGTAGGTTGATCCCAATTGATGCACTGTTGTTTTAAATGGAAATCTGACCACATATCGACCTTCTGGATTTCGTTTGGTATGTTGTATGTAGTGAGCTTCACAGTATTGTTCTTCCTCCGTAAAATTTGGCTTTAATGATGGCACTTCTTCCATTTTCCAGAATCTTTGGAGCATATTTAGGTCGGCAACATTATTTGTCGTAGTGATGTGGTGGAAATTGTGTGATGGTTTTGTGTCAGAATTATGACAGCCACCAAGTATCCAACCAAATTACGTTGATTGAGCAAATAGATGTTCCTCGATTTTGATTTTTTGCTGAAGTTATACCTCCAGAAATACATCATTACCTAGAATGATGTCGATTGCTGCTGGACGATTATAAACTGGATTGGCTAGGTCTAAAGTATAAATAACAAGCCACTGGTGGACATCAAACTGGTGTGATGGTAATAGTGGTGTTAGTTTCTTTAGGATTACAGCATTGACTGACAAGTGGTAATCTTGATTGTATCGTGAGGTGATTGTGAGAGCAACTTCACCTTTTGATGATTCGACTTTGTTGGAACATATTCCGCTGACAGTAATTGATGAATGTTTTCTTCTTAACCCAACTCTTTGAACACAATTATCGGCTATGAGTGTCGATTGCGAGCCGGAGTCCAGAAGTGCTCTGCAGACGTGAGATTTCCCATAATCATCCACAACATAAAATGCAACTGTTGATAATAAGATTATGCTAGCATCGAACTCATACGAATCTGAAATGCTAAAAGAACTGTGAGGATACATATTTTGCGAGTTTTTTGTATTTGTATTATTATTATTAGATGTTGACGGTTGATGGTTGAGTGTAGCAACTTCATCTCTTGTATTGGCCGCTAAAGAATCACACTCAACTTCTGATGTTGCCAAATTGGTAGCATATATGATTGAGTATTGTGACCCTTTTTGTTATATGTGTAATTGTCCTTCTGCTACTCATGGATTAGCGTATGATGCTTTTGGTTACAATGGTAGCACCGATGTTTGTTTAGACAGCTTTGAACATTGTGATTACCAATAAGGCAATTCTCGCAGAGTTTGTTTGTTTCCAAGAATTGCTTTCGAGAACTAATTTTCATCTTCTTGAATTCGAAGCACCTATATAAAGGATGTTTAAGATTACATAACGTACATTTGATTGCGGTATTTATTTCTTGTGTCTTATGCATATATCGAAAGCATCACATCTTTCGGTTAAAAATTGAATTAATTTATCAATTGTAGGATTATCGTCATTAACGGTATGTTCTGCCCATGCTTGCTGTGTTTCAGTATCAAGCTTTCGGAGTAGGATATGGATCAGCCATGGATCACGTTCTTCTAACTTTAGCGCTGTTAAACCACGAATACATTCATCCGCATTATCACATATCACTCGTAATTGTTTGATTGAACCTGGTTGCATTGGGGCTTGATTCATAAATAAATCAATGAATGCCTTCACTGTGTATTTTTTCTTGTCAAACCGTTTTGTCAGCTTGTTCCATGCCGTTAAATAATTTGCATCAGTTAATGAAAAATGGCGAATAACAGATGCTGCGTCATCTTTGAGCAGACTCTTCAAATATTGGAATTTATGTATGTCTGGTAATTGATCGTTTTTGTGAATGGTGGTTACAAATTGGTCTTGGAAAGAAGGCCATTTAGCGTAATCACCTGAGAAACTTTCTATCACGACACGTGGTAATCTATTTCAGAAGCATGATGTGTTGTACGATCATGCGGAAATTCGAATTCGGAACGATTAAACCCAGCGACATTTGCATTATTTTCGGGTTCCAGTATACTAGACGATCGTTTCTTCATCAAGCGTTTCAACATAGATTTTGATTCAAAAAACTGATCTTCAAAATCTTTAGTCACAGAACTATCTGAATCACTTTTGTCGAGAACTTTAATAATATTATCACATTGATGAAATTCAATCCACGCTTGATTTAAAATCTCAATACGCGTTTCAAGTTGTTCTATATAAAATGTGTCGTCTTGATCTTGACTCCATTCAGCGACAGCTTTATCGACATATACTGTCACATTTTTCACTGTGCTGATAACTCCGTTACGTTTTTGAATCGCTTGTTCTAATTCAAAGGTCATTATTAACATTGATTTAATGACTTTGTAAAACAGAAATATTCACTGGGTGTTATTTTCACTTAGATACACGATTATTTAATATAAAATATCAATAAATTAGTTGGTATACACTTTATTGAAAAATAAGGCGGGATTTAAAGTTTTCATTCCCGGGTTTCGGCACCAAAAATGTTTTCGCTAGAAAATTGTTCGCTTGGCCAATAGAATTTATTGGACTAATTTAATAATTAAATTATTTATTAGATTACAACAAAAAAAATTATGTTGGTTAAGTTATATAATTCATTGCATATTTTATTAAATTTCGTAAAATATTTGAGAAATGTTATAAGATTTTATTTATTGAAAATGTCGCAAATATGTTTTGTATACTCACAGATGTTTTTCGTTTGATGTTCGATCGCAAAGTGAAAAGCAATTTTTTTTGTTTTTTTTTTTGCAAGCTATGTGCCATAAACAAATTCAACGATACAAATTGAAAATGGGTTTCGCCCTTGTTTATGGCACAATGCAGAATGATAATGCAGAATGATATTAAATGCAGGAATTGCGTCATTTTTCTTGACATTTCATTGCTTGCGAATTAAAATTTAAATTATTTTTAAATTAGTTTAGGCAAAAGCACCAAGTCTCGGTGAGCTTGGGGAAAGTACAGTTTTTAAATTAATCATCTAAATCCTGTACGCTTTAAAATCATAAAAAATTGTACGTAAATGAGAAACTGATATTTAAAAGAAGAACCTTTATTAATACAAATTATGATACTTGTAAATAAACGGGGCTTAAGAAAATATTTTTTTTTAATTTAATAAATAATACATTTGAATTGACAAAAAAATAGAAGGTTTATTAAAATAAAGTTTAAAATAATTATAACGTTTGAATTGTTATAGTTTTAATTGTTTTCTTGATCAAAAATAAGAAATCTTAATTTTAATTTTTTTTACGAATTATTGTATAAAGTTTAAGATTTAATTCAAAAACTATTTCAATTAACCGTTCATATCCTATGGCTATATAAACACAAGGCATTGTATTCGCAATCTCGTAAATATGATTAAACATACATAATTTTACATCTTAATGATTGTATAAAATGAATGCAGACAATATTTTTATCATCGCAATTTTTATTTTTATTTTTTATTAATTTATTATTGAATCCAGGGCTTATAATTTTTATTTTTTTTTATTAATTTTTTATGATGCTGTTTTATTGAATATTTTTTTTTTAGTTGCTTATATACGCATTTATAAACTTTTGCAGGATTACAATTATTTATTTTATTGTTATTTATCAAATAAAATAAGATTATAGGTTTGTTTAATTCGTTTTATGAGTGCTTTTAATATCCCACCAAAAATAAATTAGTTTTATACATTTTTTTTTATTCCATTGTGCTCCTAAATGTTGATCGTGAGATATCGCAGTAAATTATAAAACATTATAGTGAGATCTCTAATCAGACGTAATAATCAAAAAATTGTATGTTTGCCACGCATATTTAATATTATGGAGCGCCACAGCTTCGCGTTATCCGACAAATCTTAAATACGGTTGAACTTTATATAACATACATTTGTCTTTTTAATCAAAATCGATAAATTTTATGAGCTTTATATAGCAATAACGTTACTTAAAAATAACAAATAAAGTTTTTGGTAAATTTAGTTTGGCAGACGTATAACAACAAATTTTTATGCTTTTATTTATACTGTTGTTATCTTGAAAAGCTCTTTTATTTATATTTTGCTGTTGTTGTGGCGTTATTGTTTTTTTTTTGTTGTTAATATTTTATCAAGGACATGGACATTAGTTGGTTTTAAGTTTAATTTATAACTTTTTTGTCTTTAGCCAAATCCCATTTTATTGATTTAATATTAATTTATGATTATTTGATTGAAATGTGAATGTTTGTTAAATTATATATTTAAGACATTTTGGTATAAAAAGAGATTAGAAAATTATTATTAAATAATCTTCTGGTTTCGATATACTTGTACAAGATTGTGTGTATGTGATATTGATGAAAATTTATCGTTTGTAGTTCTTGTTTTTGGGTTTTTAATGACGACGTCGACGGCAATAGGATTTGGTTTTTGTAGGTAAATTTATGTAGGGAAATAATGAGCTCTTGGTTCTCTACACGCTAATATGTGTGCATAGATATTTAACTTAACAACCATATACTAGACAAATAAATATTTAAAAATTAATTTTATTGTATATAAATCATGTTTACATATGTTTATCCGGATCTTATTTTTTTTTTATTTTTTACTTTAAAGTTAAGTTGGAGGTGTGATGATATTTACATAAAGAATTTTTGAACAAAAATTACAAAACACTGTTTAACAAAAAAAAAAAAGTTCAAGTTTTGATGGTGTACATATGTTAAGCGGAAGAATTAGCGTTCTGTGACCGTCAATATTTTAAATCCCGTGTGGCGCCAATTTTTGTTGTATATACATATATACATATTCTAATCTAATTATATTTCTTAATTAATTAATTTATTATACAAAACGACAAAACGTGGTGTGGTACAGTCATGAAAATATATTTAATCCCCTCGTGAATTTGCAGATCTTTATTAGTTGTAGCCCATAAATATGATTCAATCTCTTTATGGGATGATATAATTTATCGATTTTACCTATCTAATCTTTTGTCTCTCTAAAATAATTTTCAAATTTAAAGGATTATTTGTGTTTTTATTATTTTTAGTACGCACATCTAAATAAATTACCGAATTAGAATTTTTTACGGTATTCGTGTGACGCGTCATACAATATTGACTTCTCTAATTAGTTTGTGATCTTTTTTGGAGAATTTGGTTAGTAATTAATTAATTTAATATTTCAAAAATTAGATATAAATATATACCTTTAAATCATAATAAATGTGATCATGGGTGGGCTACAACCTTTTTATATATTTTTTTTTTTTTTTTTTTGAACCTGAGAACTGTTTATGTTAATCAAAGTATTTTTATTTTATTGTATTGTTTCTTCATTTGATTTAGTGTTAAACTTAATGGGTCCAACAGAAATAACAATCAGCAGGGGGATATATAGATTTTATTGTTAATAAATAAAATTAAATTTGACTGCTGTGGTGGCTTCTTACTTGCTTTACTACACTCTCGTCCAAACAGTTGATCGACCAATTTTTTATGGGGATTTGAATATAAAATGGATTTAATGGATATTTTTTATAGCATTAAACTACATTATTTTATAGAAGGCTGAATATGTGGCCTTAAAAATATTACGGTAGCGAATCAACTGTCGGAGCAATATTTTATTTAAAGACATATAAATTTGTTTACGTCATAAAAGATCAATAAATTCCAAAAGATACAATTTATCAAAAAAAGTAACTATTTCAAGTCTTCTAATTTTCGTTTTAAATTTTTAAGTTTCAAGCCGTCTGATTTCTGAATGAATATAATTGTTTGACTATTTGAAATTTCTCAAAAATACTCTTGATATCAAGAAAAGCCCGATGTGGACAAAAGACAGATACGGATTAAATGCCAAAAATAAAAATCCCAAGCAAACTCCCAATAAAGTACAAATTAAAGAGCCCTCCGTTAAAATGGGAGATCCCATTAAATTTATTAATTACAATAAGAAACAAGCGGCAGCTACATAATTTCTTGTCGTATACGCACACCGAGTACTAATGTTAAGCAGTTTCGGGGAGTTTTTATTTTAGTATGTGAAATACAAACGTAAATATACGAATATTTTTGAAACATTTTGTCGTTTTTACGTCATCCTTACGCAAATAGTCCAAAGCTTATATAAATGAGAATAAATATGAAAAAATGCAAATTTTCAAAAAATGTTTAATTTACCTGAGTGTGAAGTTTATGCTAAAAAAAAAATAACGAAAAATTACACTGTTAAATTAGCTATTTTTCCAATTGGAATCTAAATTATATGAAAATTTAAATTTTTTGTAATTTTGGATTTTTCGTACCACCAAACAGATTCTTTTCATCAGAAAACAGGTTCTTTTCATCGTTGTCAGATAGGTGGACCATCTGTTTAGCTCGTTAACCAAAAGCATCCAATTGTATTGAACATTACTACTCGTATATTTCAGATAATTTAAAAGTTGACTGATTTTTGATGGATTAAATAATTATTTAGCGTCGATCCTGGAAATGTCCCGAAAGCCCCTCACATTTCTTAGAATAGCTAAGCCATATAGCGGTCAACGTCATCAAGCCGGTCCAATTATGATGAACTAAAATATTGAATATTTCACAGTTTATGGAATTTTTAATAATTTTGGATTATTTTAAAAGTTGTATATCGCCGACCGCAGAGGTGTCTACAAGGTCTTGCACATATCCGTGGATAGACCATATTGTCAGATAACTCGGCCATATACCAGTTTATGTGGCCAACCTGATCCATTTGTGATGAACTCTCCTATATTTCCACGAATTTATCGTTTATTGTATCTCCAATCACAGAGATATCCACAAGATCTTGCCCATATTTTCGGATAACTTGGCCATGTGCCTGTCTACGTGGTCAATCTTTTCCAATTGAATTTCTATTAATTTTGATGGTTTTAAAAATTGTTGTATCTCCGATCACAGAGATGTCCACAAGGTATTGTCTAAATTTTCGGATAACTTGGCCATGTGCCAGTCTACGTGGCCATGCTGATTTAGTTGTGATGAACTTAACTATACCTCACAGAATTTAGAATTTTTAATAAGTTTGGAATATGGAACTTAGCTATTCCTTAACCGATTGTGGTGGAATTTGACAAGTGAGTTAGAAATGGGATTCTAAAATGATTTTTAGATGAAGTTCTGGAATAAGGCTAACTAGGATCGATCCTTTCTATTTTGGAACCGATTTCAGTAACATTTGCGATGGAAATGGGACTTTAAAATTATTTTTAGATAAAGTTGTGGAATATGGCCTGTTTGGTTAGAACTCAGCTATTCCTCAACTGATTTGGATTAAATTTGATCTGAACTACGGAAATGAGAATCTAAAAGGGTTTTTCTAATTTCGGGGCCCTACGCTAACTTTAGAAGTTTTACTGATGCTGCGCGTGCTCTCACCCATTTTTTCTTATTTTCTTTTGATTAGGATTAAATTCCCCGGCAGATGTATAGTAAATATATTTTAATTTAACTTAATATACCAGTTTTTTAATTATTAATAAATTTATCAATATGAGAAACCCCAACAGCTCGTCACGTGAATACTATAGTGTTCTATACGCCATTTGTAAAATTCTCGGGAAATCGTATTTTTAACTTTCAGAGAAAATTTGTTTTTATTCCAAATAAAATGTTCTGGTTTTGTTACTTTTACTTAAAAGTTCTATCATTTTTACATACAGTCACTCACAATATTGTTCACGGGTTTATCAATTTTGAAAACCTTAAAAAAATATATTGGAATTTTAATAAATAGGATTTTACTGTTTAGTCATAATTATTGTTGTACCATCGATAAACATTTTGCTCCCTCTTTTATGCGATCTTTATACACACATGTGCGTTATAAACATTTCATTGTATGAACAGCAGCAAGTGAACGATTTTGTGTATTGTAATTTGTTACGCCACAGCAAGTGAACAATATTTTGTATCGTATAAATTTGCACAAATCATTAATTTGTTTATTAATTTTTACTAGTAAAGTTATAAATAATTGTAAACAATAATAAATAACTGTAAAAATAGAAGGCTTTGACTTTCGAGTCAGGCAGTCTTGTTTTTATTATTTTTCTTCAAAAGAAAATTATTTTGTATTATTTAATTTTAAATTCGCAATATATGTATGTATCTATCCCGGCGAATTGAGGTATATTTCCTGAAATGGCGGAACCTTTTGGAGGATAATCTAAACTGGCTGAATTTTAGCACATACTGGAAAATTTGTATACGCTCTTTAAGAAGACCGATAAGCGATTTTTAAATATGCAATTAAGAGCTGAACTGATATTATTATGCCGTTAACTCCCTGTTTTGTTCTGACAACCCATTGCAAATGAGCCCAGGCTCAAAATGAGGTGTCTTAAAATTTATGTAAACCAATAAATAAATAAATAAACACTCAATAAATAAATAAATAAAATAAAATAAATAAGTAAAAATAATTTAAAATATTGTTGTTAGTATGGAGCAACTAAGAAAACATTGACACAGTCGAAAATTCGAGAAGTTGAGAATTTCATAAGGAATGGTATCACCTATCAAGAAATTTCTAAAACCTTAATGTTATCAATTGGTGTGATTTCAAAAATTCGAAAAAATATCAACTTACATATCACAAAAAATAAACCCAGAAGAAAAAAATTGCTAAGTGACACAATGAAACGGGCTATTCTTCGGGATATACGAAGTGGAAAAGTTGACACTGCAGTAGAGATGTCACGTTGTCTAGCTAGAGATAAAAATATAAAAGTTTCTCTTGAAACTATCCGTCGGCCTCTACGTGAAACGGGTTTGAAAGGTAGAGCAAAAATTAAAAAACCTTAATTAACCCAACGGCATCGTTTACTTCGACTAAATTTCGCCAAAAAATACAGATATTGGCCTCTTGTGGATTGGTGTAAAGTTATTTGGTCGGACGAGACCAAAATCATCCGCTTTAGCTCAGATGGACGGAAGTGGGTATGGAGATGCCCAGGAGAGCCAATTAATGAGCGTCACGTTCAACCACCACTAAAATATGGTGGCGGATCAATAATGATATGGGGATGAATGATGGCAGACGGTGTTGGTGCGGTTCACATAATAGATGGTAAGATGACCGCTTTATCCTATATAAAAATTTTAGATGAAAATCTTGAAGCCAGTTTAAGAAAATGGCGGTATCATAAGCGGGACATTATCTTTCAACAAGATAATAATCCCAGGCATACTGCTAGTGCAACTAAAAGTTGGTTACATAACAAAAATACAGATATTGGATCGGCCACCCCAATCGCCGGATCTCAATCCAATTCAGATGCTTTGGGGGGTTCTAAAACGTGATTTGGCAGATTTTTCAACTTCGACGGGAAATTTAAATGAATTATGGCAAAGAACAGAAGCAAGATGGAATTCGATTAATCCAGAAACGTACCAAAATTTAGTTGCCAGCATGCCCAAACGAATTGAGGTGGTTATTAAAGCCAAAGGAGGCTACACAAGATATTAAACATTTATTTGTTGCTATTTTATTCAACATACAAAAATGTTCATCTGTATTTGAAGCATTTTTAATTTTTTAGTAATATTTGACAAATATATTAAAATTTTATTTACTGTTTAAAAACGTGAATTATATAGTATATCAATAAAATGAAACAGACATTATTTTCAATAAAATGTTTTTCATTCAAGAATAGAGTTAATAATTAGAGATTTATCAAATTAGTGAACAAAATTACGAGTCACTGTATTTTCCAAATAAGAAAAACTAAATTTACTTTTAAATAAAACCGGAAAATGACTTTTCCCCAAAAATGACAAAATTGGATATATGACACTGCCCATATATATTGTTAACGCGCCATTTTCTTTTTTACAATAATGTTCAAATCCATTGGATATAGGCCAAGCAACTTGAAAAATAAAAAAACCAAAGATTTTTTATATTAAATTTTAAAAAAAAAATAAATAATTTCATATTTTATTTTTGTTAAGTTTACATTTCACTTATTTACATTATATGTAAGTAATAAATAAGTCATTTTTTATAAAAAATAAAAAAAAAACAAAATTCATTCTTAATAATATAGTAATTCAGTCTTTCAGTCATTTTAGTGAGGTAGTTTCAAAATAATTTTATAAAATTGTTGGTCTTCCAAAGGCATGTAGTCGAACATTGCAACTAAATCTTTGATTTTTACTTTTGAAACTATTCCCGGAGAATTTAACAACGGTACTTTTGGAAGAGCGGATATTTTTTCAATTTTTTTATTCTTGAGTCGCCGATTTCCTTTAACTATGGAGAGGTATGATATATTCATTTTCTACTTCTCCATAGTTTACTTTGTATTTAATTAAAAATATATCCTGCTTACTGTATTTAATTTCTGTGGCCAATGTAAATTTAAGTTCTGAAAAATTTAAACCCAAACTGGCTTTGTTGTAGTTGTAGAAATCATTTGATTGCAGCTGGAGAATTTTTAAGTGCACTTTATTATAATGCATTGATTTTAGATGCCGAATCAACGAAATCGGACTATAATAGACGATATGCTTTAAGTGTTTCTCAATTACACTATGTACAGCATCAAACTCCTGGATTCTCGAATGCCCAGGCACCGAAAACCGTTGTATGATTGTCTCTATTTTTGAATTCTCACAAAATTTTAATAGTGCAAGACTAGTGATGCGGTTTCGATTCTGTAATATCTGGATCATCGGTTACGACTGTTTTGAAGATTTTAATCAGTGCGCTTGCTATGTCATTTCCTGTTCTGCCACTTTGACTTTCGTACCAATTGGCACAGTAAGTAACCTTGTTTAAATGACAGTAGCCCGTTAGGATAAATAAGTTTAATTTTCTTTTATAAAAAAAGTTAGATGTACATATTCCCTTTTGGTAAATTGAATACATTTTCTAAGTCGTATGATATGAGAGCTACAGTTTTATCTTGCATTGCAAGTACTTTGTCAGCATTTTTGCGTGCTTTGGCTAAAGCATTAAATAGTTTGTGTTTTTCAATTTCAGTTACTTGTTTCTCAGAAGGTTCAGGTACCATGTTGAATTTACTGCAAATATCGCACACATCTTTCTTCGGGATGAAAAACGACAAATTATATTCGTTATTGAATATTTTTCTATATATATATGGTACCGTGGCTCTTTAGAACCTGTGTTCCATGTAGAGGTTATACATTTTTTGTATTGTTAACCCTGGCTCGAGAAACTGCCTTTCTGTACCTGCTCTTGAATAATGAGAGTCCTTACAAGGGAAACTCTCTATGTGCTTTCGGACTTGTTGTAAAAGAACGTCACTCACCGAAACTTTTACATGTTTTCCCTTAGTTGACCAGTTTCTTTATCGAAATTGTTTTTAAAAAAATTGTAAATCGTTCGTTGCGATATAGACAATGTGGCTAAGAAAAAATTTCGACACACTCGTAATTCATGTTTACTGTTTTAAAAAAATATTGGAACGAATTTTGTTTTCTGGAAGTTTCCGATGCTGTACATTTTCGCTTGATTGGTGTAATTTTCACGTATTTAGCATAAAACACTTTCTTTTCCTCATCGTTTAGTACCCAAAAATTTAAATGTATGTTTTTTCTAGCAGCTTCCGTAGACAAAATGGTACATTCATATGGGCAAGATTTATCACATTTTGCAGGTTTTAGTGTTTTAGCAGGCACAATTTTCCCATTAGTGAATAGATACATACTGTTTACCTAATTGTCGTCTTCGTTTAGTGAGTTCTCGTTTTCAATTCTCTGTGTCTTTTCGCCGTTTTCTAGAAGGTGCCTTAGTTCCTTTTACCGATCTTTGTTGAAATAGTGTTTTTGATTCCGTGTATACAAGTTCTGAAATATTTCCTTCTGCTTCTTTATTCGGGTCATAAGTTGGATCTTTTAAGGAGTCGTCACCATATAGGCTTAGGTTACAGTCAGAAACAGAATTAATATCGATGGAATTATTTTCATCTGAATCGAATACGTCAGCTAATATTCTAAAGAAAAGTCAAGTAAAATTAATTATAATAAATAAATTAATAGGATTATTAAGTAATTTAGGGAAAGTACATGACTTGGAATTTAAAGTTTGATTACCTTTCAACACTGGGATCCATAGATCGAACAGGCGAAGAAAATTCTGTTGTGTCCCTATAAATTTGTATTAGTTAAATTAATTGAAAATATTTATATTATTTTATAATTTTACTTACAACATTATTGTTGTACGAAATGAGATGTTAGCCGCACGAAAATTGAAGGAAGACTAAATTTTTTCCCCGAAACCATTGTTCTTTTATACTTTCTGTTAAACTAATGAATTTTCCTATTGGATATAGGTCACAGCCACTTTCAGTGAAATAAAATTGAAATTTGTTGGTTGTGTCCTATATCCATATTTATTGGATATGGGACATTATAGAAATACTGTTTACCAATTTTATATTATCGTAAATAAATGTCCTACTTCAGTGCGAGTTTACGACCTTTTTCTGAAGAAAAATTTTCAGCAGATTGAGTCAGCAGGCCAATTTAAACCAATCGATGTAGTCTATTTCGTAAACAAATTTCCCCTTCCGAATAAAATATTTTTAAATCGCAGACAAATGTTCAGAAGCAGTACCAAACTAAAGAAATAAAATTGACAAATTTAAAGAACGGGTACCAAAATTGACATAATAAATGTTGCTTATTATTTAGCTCATTATCAATTTTGCTATTTATTATTTGGCTCAAATGTGGAAAAATGTCATAATAAAAATGTCAAATAAGAAGAAAAGTCAAAATAATGTTTGTGTTTTGTGTGATTATGTACTTACTCGTACATATTAGTTATTTTGTCAAACATTTTGTCGTAAATACAAAATAATAAAATACCGGTAAGTATTTAACATAATATTAAGTGTGTTTATTCGTCATTGAAAAATATATGCCAGTATAAAAATGGACAAATAGAATCCATGAAATGGAATTGGTATTGGCCGGTATTATTTTAATTTTTATTCTTTTTCTAATGCAGAAAACTCATCTCAACTTTATATACAACACTACAAAATTGTTTAAGTTATGTATTTTGTATTACTAGTAATCTTATAATTTTAGTTAATGCTTTTTCTTTTTTCTTTTAGAATATATTGTCGTTTGATGCCAATGTCTGAATGTATTTTTTGGAAACCATCATGATCTTGGATTGCTGTTCCCCAGATATTACCAAACAAATATGTCATAACCTTATTTGAAAAGAATGGTTTGAAACATCGTGAATTATTGTTACCATTTAAAAACACAGAGCAAAAAGTTATTGACCTAGGCTGGAGTTTAGATTCTGGCGTTTTGTCGGTGGTTACAATAAACCTTGAGACAAAAGTTAGTTATCTGTATACGATAAATAACTAACAATGGTATTTAAAGCATCAACTAATATTTGATAGTATAATCATAAGCATGTGAAATGAAATGGACGCAGTGCAAAGTAAAATGGAAAATATTGAGTGATCTAAAATAATTATGTTTTATGTGACATGCGACATTGTCAGGACGGTTTCATGTGGTTATTTGAATCCATAGCGCAAGTAGCTATTTGTTACTTATAGTTAATTAACATTATTCATAAACTTTATATTTGTTTGGTAAAAGTAACACACATTTTTTAATAATTAAATAAAATGTGATAATTAATTTAATAATAAATGGATTCATAAATAGATTAAATATAAGATTATTATTAATATTGTCTCTCGAATATATATTGCAGAAAGTTATTGTTATGCTATTTTATCAAAGCTGTTAAGCCACGTATTCTCAGCAATGCTATACGAAACTTAATTGTTTCAGATCCGATGTTGTTACAAAATGGGACTATGCATCTGTCAATGCGGCTATATATTTACATACATCTATTCAGCGCAGATTTTCACAAGTCGGTTTAAATAGTTTGTTCAGTACTGCACATAGTTTGAATATTTTCCCAACAAATATTAAATTATTGTATAACATATATTTTTGTATAACATTTAAATTGAAGATCAAAAGTTAATCCAATTAAAATATTTTCATGAACATGGCCGAAATTTGCACTTTTTTATTATGGTCGGGTCGCATAGAAATTATAAAATAATGAATTTCTTTTATTTACCTTTTTTGACTTGAAAAAATTGAGCAAATCATTTATATACCAACTAATAAGTACAAAAAACTTCGGTAACGCGACTAACTTCAATTCAAATCTGCTGAAAATTTTTCTTCAGAAAAAGGTCGTAAACTCGCACTCAAAGAAATTTGGCCAGTAGGACAAATAAGAATTAAAATGATTATAAAAAAAGCTAATATTGTGGTCTATAGGACCAAACCAGAAATAATTATTACAGAAACTATAAGAGATAGGACAAAATAGATTAAAAAATCTGAAAGAGCATGGTCGAAAATATAAGAATCCATTAATAGGTCAATTTTGGAAAAAATGGTCTTTAGGACGCTGTAGTATTCACATGACGACTGCTGCCAAATTCTCAAAAATATCAACAGGCAATGTCATAAAATCTATTGTTGTTGCAGTTTCCATAACCTATGCAGCCGTCGAGGTTTATCTGCATTGAGACAGATCGAAAATCGGTAAAGAAATATTCGGTAATTCTCATTCTTATTGGTGATATTAAAGAACTTTATCTAAAAACTATTTTAGAATACCATTTCGTCGGCAAGACGCTTCTTAATACCTGCCACTACAAAATTATCATTAAGTAAAAGAGATCCCAAGTATCTGCACCTTGTGGCTCTTCTAAAATTCCAAAAACTGTAAAATATATAAAAGTTCATCAAAATTGGATCGGCTTGGTGACATTGACCGCTTTATAGCTTAGCTAATTTCAGGATCGGCACTAAATAATTATTTAAACCATCAAAAATCAGTCAACTTTTAAATTATCTGAAATATACGAGTAGTAATGTTTAATACAATTGGATGCTTTTGGTTAACGAGCTAAACAGATGGTCCAGCTATCTGAAAACGATGAAAAGAACCTGCTTTCTGATGAAAAGAATCTGTTTGGTGGTACGAAAAATCCAAAATTACAAAAAATTAAAATGTTCATATATTTTAAATTCCAATTGGAAAAGTAGCTAATTTAACAGTGTAATTTTTCGTTATTTTTTTTTTAGCATAAACTTCACACTCATTAATTTACATAAAAAAATGTTGGAATTTTAATAAATCTTCAATGAGTTTACAATTAATAGGACAAACCCCCTCCTGTAAGGTATAAACCGAATTAAAATAACTTTTCAAAAATAGGTTTTAGTAGAAAGATTTTTCAGAAATCTCAACAGAGATGGTGAATTACACACCAACAGAGAGGGTGGTTGGTATCGTTACCCCAAAAAAAAAAAAAAAAAAAAAATTAAAAAATCTCAAAACAACTTTGTTTTAATAAAACTTATTTTAATTCGTTTTATACCTTAGCCTGAACCGCTATAATTACGAGTAAATAGCCGACATGGGCAAAAGTTCGACGTGGACAAAATTAAATTTCCAGTTTCTAAAATATTTACAAATTAAAGGCCCACACGAACGAAAGGTGGACATGGGCATAATGCCGACACGGCAATAACGCTAACAACGACAAAAGGCCGAAATGGATAAAGGTTTTGGATTTTTATTTTTCCCGTACAGAGAGCTTACGTTAAAAATAGATCAAAACGGTTTAGAGCAAAGTTGTCAATTAGCTGTATTACAAATTATTTTTTCTGTGGCCGCCGGTTAATACTATTAAATAGCCATTTAAGAGAAAATTTAGACAAACCAATTGTTTTATTTACATGTCATGCAATTAACTGCTTTATAAAAGATAATACAGAATTTTGCCTCAATAATTTGTGTTCAACGAAATAATAACAGGGTCTACAAAATTTCAAAAAATTTTGATGAAACATTTGTCAATAAAATAGATTCGACAACGAATTATTTTTGGAATCTACGAATAACATTATATGGGTTTTCGTAAGGCGCAGCCAGTCCGGTTTTTAATTTGTCAGCTCGAACAAACACATGTTCTCATGTATCTAAAGTTATAGAAATGAATCGAGGGATTTTCTTGTGTCAGTGGGAACGACATTCTGCATAAAACTGCGTAAATTAGTCAACAGATCTTTGCCATCGGCATTGTTTGGTGATGTACGTATAAACAATTCGCCTGATAGTCTGAAACTTTGTCCGTAACCAAGCTCGACAGGAGAGCATTCGCGAATACCCAACAAAACTAATCTTAAGGGCAGCTTTTACCCATCGATTAAATCTATCTACAATCGTCAGGATATATTCTTTGTCATTCGATGGCGGGAATATTGTATTTCTGGCACGGAATTCATTGACTTGCCCAGAGCGTAACATCTTTATGGCCAAAAAATAAGGAGCACCAACCGATTTTCTTGAACCTCTTTTTCCGGAATACGATAAACTAAGTAAAGCCTCGAAGATAGTCTATGAGATAATTCTCTTTGCGAAATTGGTACGTACGGCTGATTTTTACCAGTTGATGTTTCAAAATACAACTGCAGATCAGTTAACATGTCAGAAAAATTTTGCCAATGTCTTCAAATCAATATAAAATTGTTCCATAGAGGCTTGTTCTGGTTCACATATACGCGACAAAGTATCCGCAACTACATTGCTGTTTCCTGTGATATGTACAATATCCGTTGTAAATTGGGATACTTATGTAGTCCAAGTGTCGCGATTGTAGTCCAAATGTCACTTCTCTCAGTTTTAGTACACATTGCATTGAGCAAAGGTTTATGGTCTGTATCTGTAAATTCTGTTCCTTCAATGAAATATCTGAACTTCTTTATTGCAACAAAACTAAGCAATTCCCTTTCAAAAGCTGAATACTTTATTTCGGCAGGCTGCAATATCTTAGAAAAGAATGCCAATGGTTCCCAATGCCCTCTATTGCGCTGTTGGAGTTCTGTTGGTGTGCCAAGAGGGTTGCAATAGCAAGTGAAGATTTAACTTGAGCAAATGCTGCACTACAGTCTGAAGGCCATCAAAACGATTTATTATTTTTCGACTGGTTCAGTGATGCAGTTAAATACTGGTGAATTGGTGTAAGTTGTTCGGCTAGTTTTGCGATAAACCTATGAAGCGTTGAATGTGTTATACGGATGATAGTACAGGAAAATCATTATTATGTTAAGACGACTATAATCTCCGCAAGTTTGCCAATCAGTGTTGTCATTTTTTATGAACCATATGGAGTGGCAAAGCTGGTAGAGATGATGATTGCTGACAAATTCTAAGTTGTATCATACGGTCAAACTCAGATTTAGCTGCTTTATGCTTTTCTGGATATAAACGACGTTTGTAAAAGGAATTTTGCCTTCTGTAATGAAATGTTATAAACCACATTGAGCCTTAAGGTACGATTAGACATTATCATTTAAGTGAGATATCATTTCAAGTGAGATCTCACTAAAATGAGATGCTTGTTTATACCAGGACAAAAGTGAGGTCAAATATAAAAATAAAATTGATATATCATTTGTAAAATTTCGCATCACTTGCTCAAGTGAAAAACCTGTTTAGACGTACACACTTTTGTGATAAAGAAATTTCTTTATTAAATTCGAGTTTGTGTTAATAATTTATTATTTGGTTGTAGTCGATGCAGAAATCAATTACGCTATTAAAAAACTCAATTTAATTACATTTATATTATTGATATGGATCAAGCACAAGCTGCAGCTTGTCTCGCCCTTTTACTTATACAAAAACGTAAAAAAAGACAAAAGAAAGTTACTAAACGGATCTGGGTAAAGGATTGGATTCAAAAACGAAAAGATTACGGGGCGGTTGATAACCTCTTAAAGGAATTGCAGGAATGTGATAAAAACAGTTATAAAAATTTTATAAGAATGAGTGCTGAAGACTTTGATGAAATATTATATAGAATAGCGCCATTAATTTCAAAAAAAGATACAGTAATGCGTTCTGCCATCTCTGCAAAAGAACGTCTTGTTGTGACATTGCGGTACTTAGCTACAGGTATATAATATTAACATATGTGTATATATAAATATATATATATATAACATATGTGTATATATTCTCATATTCTTCAACTTTACAGGTGACAGATTTAAATCTCTAACTTATATGTTTCGTATTCCGCAATGCACTATATCTGGATTTATCTCTGAAGTGTGCAATGCAATCTATATTACAATGAAAGACGAATATTTACAGGTAAGAAAACAAATTTATTTAATTTTTCAGTAAATTAATATTCAACAACTACCAAATTCTACAAATAGGTAATAATATTTAAAAATAAATAATTTCTTACAACACATATAGTTATCCCTTTATTTAAAATTCATCAAAACTAAGATTCCTACTTTCTTCAACTCCAATATTTAAATTAATTTTTTCGTTTCTGACAGAGACCGAAGCCTTCATCCGCTGTGCCATTTCTAAATTACTCTTTAAAATTAATTCTTGTATTCCTGTTTTTAAGTCCATCTCTAAATCTGGAAATTTTTGTAGTAGCCTAAGTTCATTGGCCACATTTTGGCCAAAAATGTCATATGGGTCTCTTTTAGATAGTACCTCCACACATGTATTAATGGCCTCCTGCTGTTGGCTATCTATATCGTCAATATTTTTCCTCTTTTTACTAGAAGGCGGTTTTACTGCAGGCATACAATTTACATCATTTTTGTTAGATGAACCAATTTCTTCCGACGAATTACATTGTTCCTACAAAAATAATTATTTTCTTATATATTAAATATATTAAATTTCAAACACTTTCTATAATTCTTCTTTTTTTTATACATATATAGATACTACATACAGAAGACCAATGGAATAGAATTGCAAATAATTTTAATGAAAAATGGAATTTTCCGAATTGTATCGGAGCGCTTGATGGAAAGCATATTAATATTAAAGCTCCTAAAAACAGTGGATGTTTGTATTTTAACTACAAATCGGCCCATAGTATCGTATTAATGGCTTTAGTTGATGCGAACTATCAATTTACTTATGTAAATATTGGAGCACCAGGTCGGGATTCTGATGGTGGCATTTTTAATGGATGCAATCTGTTTAATGCAATTAACAATAAAAAAATTCAGTTGCCAAAACCAAAACCATTACCAAATAGAAACGTACCCGTCCCATTTGTGATAGTTGCAGATGATGCATTTGCATTATCTGAAAATTTGTTGAAGCCATACCCATTTAAGAATCTCACCATTACTGAGAGAATTTTTAACTATAGGTTGTCTCGAGCTAGGCGAATTTCGGAGAATGCATTTGGGATTGCATCAGCTAGATTCCGTGTGTTAAGAAAAAACATAGAACTACAACCGGAAAAAGTTAAAGTTCTGGTGAGCGCCATTTGCGTTCTACATAATTTTATTCTTTGTAAATCAAAAAAATCTATGCGCCTTTTGGAACGTTTGATTGTGAAAATGAAAATGGAACAGTTATTCCTGGAAACTGGAGAAATGAAAGTCAACATTTTATAAACCTGCAGCCCAATCAAACAAAAAATTCTACGGTTGCTGCAAAACAAACAAGGAACGAGTTTAAAAATTATTTTTCTGAGGAAGGTCAGGTCCCGTGGCAAGGTAAATTTATATAAATTAGTTATATAAGGAAAATATTTGATAACAAATAATTAATTTAATGTAATATCGATAGAAAATAAATGAAATAAATTTGGTAATAAAAATTTTTTTAAACTCACATAAGGTAGCGTATCAATGGTTTCCATCATTTCACTAGCATGAGAATCCAGAAATTGCAAATTGTTGAAGAATTCCCATTTAGTTACATAATTTTCGTTTGTTCCGTTACCCGATTTTTTTTTCTTCATTTTATTTTTTTCGTTCCAGAACTGAGAACGTATACGATTTATTTTTGCTTTTACTTCTGGCATGCTCAGTTTTAAGTCTAAAGCAATTGACTCTATCGCTGAGCTTCTTTTAATTTTATTGCTGTAGTCTGAGGTTCCTATCTGCCATAAGCAGTTGTGCTGCTCATATAAATGGATAAGTAGGATTACTTCATCTCTTGACCACAAATGTTTGGTATTATCCATTTTTTTAAATAAAAATATTAATTTCAAATTAACTACAACTAATAATATTACCTTTTAACAATTTTTAGCGTACTGAATATTTTGAATATTAAATATATGTACATAAATTAATTACACAATGCAACTGTAGTAACTGCACCGGTAATATACAGAAAAAATCAAACAAGGCACCATAAAATGAGATGAAATTTAAACAAGTTTAAAAAGTAAAGTGAGATGCAATATACGTTTTGATTCTGTTTACACGTTATCACTTGGCAAGTGATATATCACTTTGAAATTATCAGATGACGTAAAAGTGATGATGAGTGTGAAGTTTATGCTAAAAAAAAAATAACAAAAAATTACACTGTTAAATTAACTATTTTCCAATTGGAATTTAAATGATATGAAAATTAATTTTTTTTGTAATTTTGGATTTTTAGTACCACCAAACAGATCCTTTTCATCAGAAAACAGGTTCTTTTCATCCTTTTCACAGGTTCTTTTCATACTATACTTCACAGAATTTAGAATTTTTAATAATTTTATTAGTTATATAAATTGTTGTATCTCTGACCAAAGAGATGTCCACAAGGTCTGGCCTATATTTTCGGATAACTTGGCCATATGCCACTCTACTTGGTTAATCTTATTCAATTGTGATGAACTATACTATACTTCACAGAATATAGAATTTTTAATAATTTTATTAGTTATATAAATTATTGTATCTCCGATCACAGAAATGTCCACAAGGTCTGGCCTATATTTTCGGATAACTTGGCCATATGCCACTCTACTTGGTTAATCTTATTCAATTGTGATGAACTATACTATACTTCACAGAATTTAGAATTTTTAATAATTTTATTAGTTATATAAATTGTTGTATCTCCGATCACAGAGATGTCCACAAGGTCTGGCCTATATTTTCGGATAACTTGGCCATATGCCAGTCTATGTGGTCAATAATATTCAGTTGTGTTGAACTATACTATATTTCACAGAATTTAGAATTTTTAATAATTTTATTAGTTATATAAATTGTTGTATCTCCGATCACAGAGATGGCCACAAGGTCTTGCCTATATTTTCGGATAACTTGGCCATATGCCAGTCTACGTGGTCAATAATATTCAATTGTAATGAACTATACTATACTTCACAGAATTTAGAATTTTTAATAATTTTTTTAGTTTTATAAATTTTTGTATCTCCGATCACAGAGATGTCCACAAGGTCTGGCCTATATTTTCGGATAACTTGGCCATGTGCCAGTATACGTGGTCAATTATATTCAATTGTGATAAACTATACTATACTTCACAGAATTTAGAATTTTTAATAATTTTATTGGTTTTCAAAATTGTTGTATCTCCGATCACAGAAATGTCCACTAAGTCTTGCCTATATTTTCGGATAACTTAGCCATACGCCAGTATTCGTGGACAATCCTATCCAATTGTGATGAACTATACTATACTTCACAAAATTTCGAATTTTTAATAATTTTATTAGTTATATAAATTGTTGTATCTCCGATCACAGAGATGTCCACAAGGTCTGGCCTATATTTTCGGATAACTTGGCTATATGCCACTCTACTTGGTTAATCTTATTCAATTGTGATGAACTATACTATACTTTACAGAATTTAGAATTTTTAATAATTTTATTAGTTATATAAATTGTTGTATCTCCGATCACAGAGATGTCCACAAGGTCTGGCCTATATTTTCGGATAACTTAACCATATGCCAGTCTACGTGGTCAATAATATTCAGTTGTGTTGGACTATACTATATTTCACAGAATTTAGAATTTTTAATAATTTTATTAGTTATATAAATTGTTGTATCTCCGATCACAGAGATGGCCACAAGGTCTTGCCTATATTTTCGGATAACTTGGCCATATGCCAGTCTACGTGGTCATTAATATTCAATTGTAATGAACTATACTATACTTCACTGAATTTACAATTTTTAATAATTTTTTTAGTTTTATAAATTGTTGTATCTCCGATCACAGAGATGTCCACAAGGTCTGGCCTATATTTTCGGATAATTTGGCCATGTGCCAGTATACGTGGTCAATTATATTCAATTGTGATGAACTATACTATACTTCACAGAATTTAGAATTTTTAATAATTTTATTGGTTTTCAAAATTGATGTATCTCCAATCACAGAAATGTCCACTAAGTCTTGCCTATATTTTCGGATAACTTGGCCATACGCCAGTATTCGTGGTCAATCTTATCCAATTGTGATGAACTATACTATACTTCACAAAATTTCGAATTTTTAATAATTTTATTAGTTTTATAAATTGTTGTATCTCCGATCACAGAGATGTCCACAAGGTCTGGCCTATATTTTTGGATAACTTGACCGTATGCCAGTCTACGAGGTCAATTATATTCAATTGTGATGAACTATACTATACTTCACAGAATTTAGAATTTTTAATAATATAATTAGTTAAATAAATTGTTGTATCTCCGATCACAGAGATGTCCACAAGGTCTGGTCTATATTTTCGGATAACTTGGCCACATGCCAGTCTACTTGGTCAATCTTATTCAATTGTGATGAACTATACTATACTTCACAGAATTTCGAATTTTTAATAATTTTATTAGTTATATAAATTGTTGTATCTCCGATCACAGAGATGTCCACAAGGTCTGGCCAATATTTTCGGATAACTTGGCCATATGCCAGTCTACTTGGTCAATCTTCTTTAATTGTGATGAACTATACTATACTTCACAGAATTTAGAATTTTTAATAATTTTATTAGTTTTATAAATTGTTGTATCTCCGATCATAGAGATGTCCACAAGGTCTGGCATATATTTTCGGATAATTTGGCCATATGCCAGTCTACTTGGTTAATCTTATTCAATTGTGATGAACTATACTATACTTCACAGAATTTAGAATTTTTAATAATTTTATTAGTTTTATAAATTATTGTATCTCCGATCACAGAGATGTCCACAAGGTATGGCTTATATTTTTGGATAACTCAACCATATGCCATTCTACGTGGTCAGTCTTATTCAATTGTGATAAACTATACTATACTTTACAGAATTTAGAATTTTTAATAATTTTATTAGTTTTATAAATTGTTGTATCTCTGATCTCAGAGATGTCCACAAGGTCTGGCCTATATTTCCGGATAACCTGACCATATGCCAGTTTACGTGGTCAATCTTATTGAATTGTGAAGAACTATACTATACTTCACAGAATTTAGAATTTCTAATAATTTTATTAGTTATATAAATTGTTGTATCTCCGATCACAGAGATGTCCACAAGGTCTGGCCTATATTTTTAGATAACTCGACCATACGCCAGTCTACGTGGTCAGTCTTATCGAATTGTGATAAACTATACTATACTTCATAGAATTTAGAATTTTTAATAATTTTATTGTTTTAAAAGTTGTATCTCCGATCACAGAGACGTCCACAAGATATGGCCTATATTTTCAGATAACTTGACCATATGCTAGTCTACTTGATTAATAATATTCAATTGTGATGAACTATACTATACTTCACAGAATATAGAATTTTTAATAATTTTATTAGTTATATAAATTGTTGTATCTCCCATCACAGAGATGTCCACAAGGTCTGGCCTATATTTTCGGATAACTTGGCCATGTGCCAGTATACGTGGTCAATAATATTCAATTGTGATGAACTATACTATACTTCACAGAATTTAGAATTTTTAATAATTTTATTGGTTTTAAAAATTGTTGTATCTCCAATCACAGAAATGTCCACTAAGTCTTGCCTATATTTTCGGATAACTTGGCCATACGCCAGTATTCGTGGTCAATCTTATCCAATTGTGATGAACTATACTATACTTCACAAAATTTCGAACTTTTAATAATTTTATTAGTTTTATAAATTGTTGTGTCTCCGATCACAGAGCAGTCCACAAGGTCTGGCCTATATTTTTGGATAACTTGACCGTATGCCAGTCTACGAGGTCAATTATATTCAATTGTGATGAACTATACTATACTTCACAGAATTTAGAATTTTTAATAATTTTATTAGTTATATAAATTGTTGTATCTCCGATCACAGAGGTGGCTACAAGGTCTTGTTTATATTTTCGGATAACTTGGCCATATCCAGTCTACTTTTCCAATAATATTCAATTGTAATGAACTATACTATACTTCACAGAATTTAGAATTTTTAATAATTTTATTAGTTATATAAATTGTTGTATCTCCGATCACAGAGATGTCCACAAGGTCTGGCCTATATTTTCGGATAACTTGGCCATGTGCCAGTCTACTTGGTCAATAATATTCAATTGTAATGAACTATACTATACTTCACAGAATTTAGAATTTTTAATAATTTTGTTAGTTATATAAATTTTTGTATCTCTGATCACAGAGATGTCCACAAGGTCTGGCCTATATTTTTAGATAACTTGACCATATGCCAGTATACGTAGTCAATTATATTCAATTGTGATGAACTATACTTCACAGAATTTCGAATTTTTAATAAATTTATTGGTTTCCAAAATTATTGTATCTCCGATCACAGAGATGTCCACAAGGTCTGGCCTATATTTTCGGATAACTTGGCCATACGCCAGTATTCGAGGTCAATCTTATCCAATTGTGATGAACTATACTATACTTCACAAAATTTTGAATTTTTAATAATTTTATTAGTTTTATAAATTGTTGTATCTCCGATCACAGAGATGTCCACAAGGTCTGGCCTATATTTTCAGATAACTTGGCCATGTGCCAGTCTACTTGGTCAATCTTATTCAATTGTGATGAACTATACTATACTTCACAGAATTTCGAATTTTTAATAATTTTATTAGTTTTATAAATTATTGTATCTCTGATCACAGAGATGTCCACAAGGTCTGGCCTATATTTTCGGATAACTTGACCATATGCCAGTTTACTTGATTAATATTATTGAATTGTGATAAACTATACTATACTTCCCAGAATTTAAAATTTTTAATAATTTTATTGTTTTAAAAATTGTATCTCCGATCACAGAGATGTCCACAAGGTCTGGCCTATATTTTCGGATAACTTGACCATACGCCAGTCTACGTGGTCAATCTTATTTAATGGTGATGAACTGTACTACAATTTACAGAATTTTGAATTTTTAATAATTTGATTGGTTTTTAAATGGTTGTATCTCCAATCACAGAAATGTCCACAAGGTCTTGCCTATATTTTCGATTTATTTGGCCATATGCCAGTCTACGTGGTCAATAATATTCAATTGTGATGAACTATACTATACTTCACAGAATTTAGAATCTAATAAAATTATTAAAAATTCTAAATTCTGTGCCTATATTTTCGGATAACTTGGCCGTATGCCAGTATACGTGGTCAATAATATTCAATTGTGATGAACTATACTATACTTCACAGAATTTAGAAACTAATAAAATTATTAAAAATTCTAAGTTCTGTGAAGTATAGTATAGTTCATCACAATTGAATAAGATTGACCAAGTAGACTATCATATGGCCAAGTTATCCGAAAATATAGGCCAGACCTTGTGGACATCTCTGTGATCAGAGATACAACAATTTATATAACTAATAAAATTATTAAAAATTCTAAATTCTGTGAAGTATAGTATAGTTCATCACAATTGGATAAGATTGACCACGTAGACTGGCATATGGTCAAGTTATTCAAAAATATAGACAAGACCTTGTGGACATCTCTGTGATCGGAGATACAATTTTTAAAACAATAAAATTATTAAAAACTATAAATTCTGGGAAGTATAGTATAGTTCATCACAATTGAATAGGATTGACTACGTATACTGGCATATGGTCAAGTTATCTAAAAATATAGGCCAGACCTTGTGGACATCTCTATGATCAGAGATACAACAATTTATAAAACTAATAAAATTATTAAAAAATCTAAATTCTGTGAAGTATAGTATAGTTCATCACAATTGAATAATATTGACCACGTAGACTGGCATACGGCCAAGTTATCCAAAATACAGGCAAGACCTTGTGGACATCTCTGTGATTGGAGATACAACAATTTTTAAAACTAATAAAATTATTAAAAATTCAAAATTCTGTGAAGTATAGTATAGTTTATCACAATTGAATAAGATTGACCAAGTAGACTATAATATGGTCAAGTTATCCAAAAATACAAAAATTTATAAAACTAATAAAATTATTAAAAATTCGAAATTCTGGGAAGTATAGTATAGTTAATCACTATTGAATATAATTGACCACGTAGACTGGCATACAGTCAAGTTATCCAAAAATATAGGCCAGACCTTGTGGACATCTCTGTGATCGGAGATACAACAATTTATATAACTAATAAAATTATTAAAAATTCTAAATTCTGTGAAGTATAGTATAGTTCATCACAATTGAATAAGATTGACCACGTAGACTGGCATATTGTCAAGTTATCCGAAAATATAGGCCAGACCTTGTGGACATCTCTGTGATCAAAGATACAAAAATTTATAAAACTAATAAAATTATTAAAAATTCGAAATTCTGTGAAGTATAGTATAGTTCATTACAATTGAATAAGATTGACCACGTATACTGGCATATGGCCAAGTTATTTAAAAATATAGGCCAGACCTTGTGGACATCTCTGTGATCAGAGATACAAAAATTTATAAAACTAATAAAATTATTAAAAATGCGAAATTCTGTGAAGTATAGTATAGTTCATCACAATTGAATAATATTGACCACGAATACTGGCATATGGCCAAGTTATCCGAAAATATAGGCCATACCTTGTGGACATCTCTGTGATCGGAGATACAATTTTTAAAATCAATAAAATTATTAAAAATTCTAAATTCTGTGAAGTATAGTATAGTTCATCACAATTGGATAAGGTTGACCACATAGACTGGCACATAGCCAAGTTATCCGAAAATATGGGCAAAACCTTGTGGACATCTCTGCGGTCGGCGATATAAAACTTTTAAATAATGAAAATTTTTTAAAAATTTCAAAAACTGGGCTTGGTGAGATTGGCCGCTATATGGCCAAGCTGTTCTAAGAAATATGCGGGGCCCTCGGGACATTTCCAGGATCGGCGCTAAATAATTATTTAAACCATCAAAATTCAGTCAACTTTGAAATTATCTGAAATATAACTAGTAATATTCTACACAATTGGATGCTTTTGGTTAACGAGCTAAACAGATGGTCCAGCTATCTGATAACGATGAAAAGAACCTATTTCCTGATGAAAAGAATCTATTTGGTGGTACGAAAAATCCAAAATTACAAAAAATTTAAATGTTCATATAATTTAAATTCCAATTGGAAAATAGCTAATTTAACAGTGTAATTTTTTGTTATTTTTTTTAGCATAAACTTCACACTCATAAAGTGATGTCTCATTTTATGAATGAGATGTTAGTTTAGACGTTATAATCGAGTGAGACGTATAATTTTTTGAGTGAGATTTCACTTAAATGATATCGTCTAATCGTACCTTTACAGGTAGACTATAATTTGGAGCATCAGTTGTTGATGGAAATGACATAAGTAATGACCCATATCCATTTTCGACAGCAAAATGAATAGGCGTAGGCGTATCAACATTTGCTGTTAAATCTTGGATAGACATATTAGTTTGCCGAATAATGAGACACTTTCTCTTTAAGCTGACAAGGAGTCCATATTTCGAAAAGTAGCCGGCACCTAGAAGAGGTCAATCAACCGATGCTAAAACAAATAAGTGAGGAAATTTTCGTCTGAATCTTATGTTCTCTTGTGGAAATTTACTACCAACAGTATGTATTTTGGTTTCATTTGCAGCAGATAGTAACAGTTCTGGGTTTGCAGGTTAATATCTGTAAATTGGCGTACCGGCAAAACAGAATGATCTGCTCTAGTATCTACAAGGAATAGAAACATCACGGATATTGCCGCATTTACAGGTGGGTCTTTTAGTTTTTTAAATCATAATATTTTTGCTTGGTTTGGTTTGATTTCTAGCTACATGGTTGAAGGCAGTTATATGCATTATAACCAAACGTTGATGATATCGACAAACACGTGGTTGTTGGTCCATAGATCGTGGTATGTCGATGAACGACGATTTACCGAGGGGGATTGTGCCTCAGTTACCTTTGACATGCTACTTACATTTATTTGATCACTTGCCTCTATCCTTGTTTTCTAGTGAATATGTTGTAAGCTTAACTGAACAAGCTTCTGGTCTAGGTTCTTTAGATTCAACAAAATAGTAGCTGCATTAGTTTTGGCTTTGTTTTCCTCTGTGTTTGATCCAATATTTTATCCCATATTGGTACATTTTACACATAACCAGTCGAAAGCAAAAGCAATTTAAATTGTACAAATAATGTTGTATGGAACATAAAACAGGGTTTTCTTAGTAAATCAAACCAAGGTATGTAGGGCATTATTTTTTGATGTGAACAATCCGCTACAAAGTCCAGTCGTCTACAAGTTAATCTGGCTCGGCATAAAAATATTGTATAGTCAAGTATCTGAACTCTAAAAACGGGCGCTACAAACTGATTTTCTAATTTTTGTTTGTGATTTATTGTTGGAGTATGCAGATTAAGCAATAAATTAAATATTAGAGGAAATATTTAACGATATTAACCAACAACTTCGTTTGGTGTCATGTCACCCCCATAAAAAATGGTTAAATCTGTGTATCTGAACCAAGAGATTTTGCTGATTGGCTTTATATAAAATGTAATAACTAGAAGCTGTTCCACAGCATCAAAAAACACCTCTGGAACTTAAAACTTTGTTTGATGCCATATCGTACTTAAAAAAATTAGGTAAAAATGCAAAAACTGATATCGTTCTAACCAAAAATGTGACATACTATATACCGTTTTGTTGGCCTTTTATCCATATCGGCCATTTACCCAAAGGGTTATTAGGTTCTTGTCGAAGTTTTGTTCATGTCGGCCTTTTATACCTCCAGTGGGTCTATTGCCAACATTTTAACTCATTAAAGATCGACGCGGACAAAAGTATACTTGGACAAAAGGCCAACATGTACAAATGGCCGACAAGGACAAAAGGCCAAAACGGAGAAAAAATTCAGATGCATGAAACGATCACCAGGAAAAAAATTGAGATGTGGCCAACACACGACTTTCTTTTACGAACAGAGAATTTTGAGACATTTTACTTTTTTTTATAACTTTTTTTTTTAATTTTTTTTTTTTAATTTTTAAATTTTTAAATTTTTTTTTTTAATTTTTTTTTTTAAATTTTTTTTTTTTTATTTTTATTTGTTTTTAATTTTTAGAAACATTTTGTTTTCAGTAGTATTTTATAAATCTTATACTTTTTAAGATATTTGCAAAATAAATTTTCTGGACCAAGGGAGTGGCCACTTCCGGTTAACCGATTTGGAATAAAATTCACTGGGACCTCCCAATTTATCAAAAAAGCTTAAATATGAAGTTTCAGTTCGATTGGTTAAACCATCTGGGCTGTGGAGAGGACACAGACAGACTGACAGACTGACAGACGGACAGACTGACAGACTGACAGACGGACAGACTGACAGACAGACACCATTTCGAAACTCACTTTTTCGGACTCAGGGGACCTCAAAACAGATAAATCTCTAAAAATCTCAAGGTCCAAAATTTTCATGATTACTATACTTTATTTTACTAGAGTAAAAGAAAGTAAAAGGAAAGGAAAGGAAAGGAAACAACCGAGGGCAAAATTAAATCTCTAGTTCCCCGAATTTCTCCGAAAAGGCAGATTTTTAAAATATCCTTGAAACAAGCAGATTTTTATATGCCATATTTCCAGAAATTCTGGAAAATGGAAATTTAATTTTAAAATTAGAATGGAAATTTCTTTATTCATGTCGGCCCTTTGTCCATGTTGGTCTTTTTCGGTCGGACTTTTCTGCATGTTCGCCTTTTCTGTCGGTCATTGGTGGTACATTCTAGAATTACATTGCGAGATTTTGCAAGATATTTTTCAGATTTATGGTTTTTCAGTGGTTGACTGATTTGAATATCGTTCAATCTGCTTATGCGGTTTCAAAGATAGTAGAGTATATTGACAGAATCTACAGTTTCGAGATTTGTCGGGTTTGAATTTTCGAGATTTTCATACAGCACTAAAGAGATGCAGGTATAACGAATTTTTGGATAATATTTAGAATATCGAGATTATATCGGAGCAATATATACGTTTATGAATATTAACGATTTTCTCGGTTACACGAGTATTGTTTGGCTTGACGTTGAATTAAATAACTTTGATTTACTTGGTACTGACGTGATTTCAGAATTTATTCGATTTTCTAGAATTTTTTGAATACTGAGTTGTTTTTCGGGTCTTCAATTACATGATGGAGAATATATTTGGATTTTTATTCATAATTCTCGAAATTGGAGAAAAGTAGCGATTTTGTATGTTTTGTTACTCGAGATTGGCGTCACGACGTTACAGATTATTCAAAAAAAATTTGAACATCACTTCCTAATGTAAATGTACTTAAATGGCAAGAGCACTTATTAATAGTGTTACAGCAGATTTAAGTTAATATCACTCAACAAATAATAATTACATTTACTATATGTAAGTACCTAAAAACCTCCTCAAATATATTCACAATTTACGATTCTTTGTCCATTTGAATCCATTTCCGGTTTCCAATTTCTAAAGGCACTCAACCTGGAGCTCGGTACAATTTTAATGTGGCATTAAGGCTGTCCAGGGTCAATAAGATTTGCAACTTCTTTTAGCGGATAGTATAATTTGTTGTCAGATGGGTACAAATGGTCTCGATCAAAAAATTCTTGTTTTAACTTAAAAATTCATGTAACCAAACTATACATCGGTCAACTCGCCGCATGTTTTCAGAGATTTTCCCTCACATTACATTCATTTTAAATGAAAATGAACATATGTGACATGATGTTCTCGTGAGAATATATCAAATGATAATCCGTTGCTCAATTACAACAGGATTATAGCTGACAATAAAGTTTATTGTGATTTTGATGGATGACGATGCGTTTTATCATCGATGCTATTTAATGAAGCTTCAGGTCTGTGTCAATGATTTAGTTCTACTGACCAAATAAGCAAAAGTCAGATCACGTGGAATGCAGCAATTTTTATAGCCTAATTCCACCAGCGTACGTTCAATCATCGTTGTCCTAGGCATTTGCATAACTGGTATATATAAACTGAGGTAAGCGGTTACGAAAAATATGCAAAATCCTAACAGTAGATAATTGACTCGCTTTCGTCTTTAGTAACCCAATATATAAAAATTTATAAATTTCGAAATTCAATAAAAATTTCAGGATTGAACTCGTTTAACGTGCACATCCTTCACTAATTAAAATATTTTCAGCATATAGCATAATCATTAGCATTTATTTTATCATGTTTTATTTTAAAAATTCTGATCCCAGCGCAACCGTATGCCTGAAAAATTCTTCAGACCATGACATAATAAGCTTTATATTAGGAACTACGGAAAGGATCTACTGCATACTTCAGTTATAAAATTTCACAAAAATTCATCAACAATGGTATTTGTGCCAGTTGATGATGGAGACATGAAAACATCATTAACCCGTATGTCTATTTTGGGTTACCCGGGTTAGCTTTTCGACTTTAATCGACAAAATTTCTATTTTATCAATGGAATTTTGACTATGTAGGAATGCCAAAATCATTTAATTGTAACAGTTACACATTTAAGTGATATTCGATTAAATCTAATAAGGTTACTGGGTAACCCTTAATTGATTAACATAAGAAAAAAAATGCATAGACATAAGAGTTAATATAGTGTTACGCAATATTTTTTGAATTTGAGAGATGATTTAATTAACATACGGCCGAAGGAATACTTCAGACTTGGAAGTAATAGTTTTTATATAAGGATCCACTTAAAGAATCGAAATCACATCTCAAATCTCAGATACAGTTTTTTATTAAAATCTATCAATAAACGTGCTGCCTAGTTCCATTTGGAACTGGAGGCTTAGATTACTTGGTTTTTTATGTAAAAAATTTGTGAAACAGTTTTTTGATTAATGGGACCAACAATAATATCATCCAGGGTGGGCCGCGATATTTCTTGAATATGGCTCGTATTTTATTTAAGAAATGCGACTCCAAATGATACGAGCCAAGAAATTCTTCAGAACACGAATATGAATAGGCTTAATAGCTTAGATATAAAATTTCATTAAAATCCATTGACTAACATGACTGATTGGCTTCAGGGAAGAGAAATTCAAGAGAATTCACCACACGTTGTTTTGTGTCTAGTGGATGATCGTCGCTACCAAACCATTTTAGAAATGTTTTGATTTTTCAAAATTTTTGAGATTTTGTCCAAATTTAGTAATTTTTCACCTGGGCACCTTAAAATTATGTTACGTTCTTATACAGTTTTGGTGACAACAGTTATAGCATTCGAAAATATTTGTACTTTATCAGCTCCCTCCAGGGACAACCCTTTCTATACTTAAAATTCAAAGCGACCAAAGCGTGGACTTTTAACAATTTTTTAACTGTCGTAATCGAAATAAAAGGTTACGAGTGTAATTGTGAAGTGCTTAAATTAAAAAATGGGTGAACAATTAGTACGTTTGCATGATTGGGGAGAATATTACGGAGGTTACGATTATAAACATTAGAACAGAGATATTTAATCAATAAAGAGCTAAAACTCCTGTTATTCGGCAACCAAACCTACAAAGCGATCACTAAGTTGACGAAACGTACAGTAAAGCACGCTAGCTTTTAAAACGAGTTTGTGGCCGTTGTGGGCGAGGTTTCCATTATCCTAATCGCAATTTAAGTTCCACGTTTCAGCAAATTTTTGATCAGAAAAAAAAATTTTTTGAAGATGTCAATATGTCACAGCACGTGCGGTTACCAAAAATTAATGTCGAACCATTTTCAGGTGACTATAAAAATTCGGTACTTTTTCACGATCTCCTCAAAATAACGGTGCACGATAATTACTTTATAAGTCCAGAAAGGCGTGAAGTTGACGGATTACCAACCTTACAATCTTCCAAACTCGGCTGTTTAATAGCTAACCTACATGTCACCATACTGAAAATTCCGGGAAGTAAAAAAAAATTCGTTCCGTACCAATCCAGTTACCAATCCAAATTAATGTGATCTATTATACGAACTAACCACCACCCAAAGCAAAAATGGCCAATTTATAGTTGGGCTACTGTTTAAAGAACCAACAACTCCAGGCAGCATATCGGCGACTACATCTGATGGAAAGAAAATTTTCAAGAGTATCAGAATTTTCACGGAATATGAAGCATTTCGGAACGAGAACATTTTACTAGGACACATTAGTTATGTACCACCTGAAAGGATTCCATAGTGCAAGATGAGACAAAATATTATTTAGCGCATCATTATGTCGCCAAGTCCAGCAGTAGTACCACCAAATTAAGAGTCGTCTTTGACGGTTCATGCAAAACTAGCTCGGGACTGTCTGATGATGACCAAATCTATAGAGTGACTTTACTGCAATAATTCTAAAATTTCGAAAACCTGCAATTTCACTAGTAGCTGACATAGATAAAATTTACATATTCTAAATGTATCCTAAATATCATCTTCCTCTAAAATATCAAATTTTAGAGTTGAAAGATTTGGTTTGAAAACGTCTTAAAACTAAAAGCTTTTGATGATTGATGATTATCTTTGAGAACAAAAATTCTGAATTTTACCCAAAAATCCGTCAGCTATATTTCTATATATATTTCTATATTTCTGAGTAAAATGGTTTGGTTAAAAAAGCTTTGAAAATTAAAAGCTTTTTTGCAAATACATAAAACATTTTAACAAAAACCTAAAAGTATGAAAAAGGTTCAACATTAAAATGTTAAATTAATACCCAAACTTGATTAAATTAATTATCAAACTTAAAACTAATTGACAATTTTTGCAAATACATATTTTATGCTTATACAATTTTTTAACAAAATTTACTTATATGTAATTCAATATTTTAAAACGTTCAAGAATATTCAAGATACTTTGAAAATTCGACATTTTTGAGATTATTGGTGATGCTTTATCGATATTCCTAAAAATCGTCAGGGAATTGAGTTGCAAGATGCTTTGTGTCACCTACTCTCAAAATCAGATACTTTTAATTAATGCATGACTAGAAGGTGAGAGAAAAGGGGGCGCATTTTATCATATCTAAGTTTTTCGTTCCTTTTTCAAGCGCCTTGAAATACAATTTGTTATGTCTTATTTATCTTGTTTTATTTGGAAACCGGTAAAGAATTAATTTCACTTGAACTGCATACTGGGTTTAAGACATAAATTATAGCAGACTTTATTATCACTGCAAATTAAGCGATAATGCCAATTTTTTTTACGAGGTTTGAATTATGAATGTTAAAATCAATACTTATAACATAAATGAATATCTTACAGTGTTTGTTGCAAAGGGTAATCCCAAACATATGTATGTACTTACCATTTTCAATTATCGAATTTGATTTTTTAAGTAATTCTAAATATCTTGAAATTAAAAATTTGCTATTGGTGTGTAACGACTCCCTATTTTGATTCGATTACATCCCTGGTACGATAAACAACAGTTCAACTAACATTATTTGTTTTACGTTATTGCCGTGTTGGGTAATCAAAGAAAACATTACCAAAAAATAAAGAAATAAATAAAAAAATAAAAAAACAGGATGAGGATGGTTGGATAATGAAAAAAATCGTACGAGAATTTTGGTAAGTCAGTCGAGTAATTTTTTTGTTGGAAGTTAATAAGAATTTTTATAAAAAAAATAAATTGGTTAAAAATTAGTGCTTGAGATAGGATTTAAAAATTAAGCCTATAAGTGCTACCTTATTATAATTCGTATAATCTGAAATTTTGTAAAATATAAATTAAATAGAAAAAAGAAAAATTATAATATTAAATAAAAGTGATGATGCACACATAAAAAAAATTTCTGATTTGTTTTTAAATTAAAATTAACTGACAAGTGGGTTGTCTATAGGAACCATTTCCATCTATCCAGCACCGTTTTGTGTGCTTTACATTTGTTAATTCGGTGTTAACTATCAACCATAGAAAAGTAAAGAAAGTGTACTGTCGCTCATTAATTGATTAATTTGAGGCAAATAATTTGAATTGGCCGGTCCAAAAGTAAATAATTTCGCGGATGAAAATAAATTAGTGCTACGTAAGAGGATTCGCATGCGGGTGGCGAAATCTCGAAAATCTGAATTTAATTGGAATTGTCACGACATTTGACAGCGGTACCAAGATTGCTCGATCCACGCACATTATGGTTTCCACACACATTTTGTGCTACGGTTGTGGTACGGAAAATGTAATAAAACCGAATTGTTCGAAATGTAATCCAGTAAAATCGGGAAACGTGCCGCAGGAAAGCCGATTGACTGGGCGAACGTTTTTCCAAAGACCAACTCAACTCAGATCCAACAGTGCAAATCGCAAGAATTATATCGAATCGGACGCGTTATAGTCAAGATATCTTAATACATAATTCTCAAAAGTTTATATCCAACGCTGTTTCCACAATTTCTTCTAGATCACTATCTACATACATTAGCTAATTATTTTCGAAGCGCTCGTTATTGGTATAATCGAAAATTAAATCGAAATGCATAGAATTGATTTTACAGGATGAAATTGATGAAAGACCATATGCTGAAGTACTTGTCGGAGGTCAAATTATGCGCGGAGCAGAAAGCCACTCTTTTCTAAAGTCGTTTCAACATAAGTTTTATAGTTTGCCGACATACGTCCTAACAGCAAACGGACACAAAAATTCAATTCTCGGACGCATCAATATACCGATAACTTATTTGAACAAAACACGTAATATACGTCTGCACGTCGCACCGGATTTAAAGCAGAGCTTATATCTCGGTAGAAGAATTTGGTTTTACTCCAGTAGTAGTCGATAATATATATATAAGCCGCCTTCCAACACCGATATTAGTGATCAGCACACCCACTCCAGGCCTTTCATCGCTAACTATGCTACCATTAGTGCACCTATTACGGATTTATTGAAAAAGGGGCGAAAGTGCGTTTGGACAGAAGAAGCACAACGTGCTTTTGTTGATTTAAAGTCTGCTTTGATAACAGCTCCGGTTTTACGAAATCGCGACTTCAAGAAAACCTTTTATCTTCAATGTGACGCAAGCTCGACAGTTGTTGGCAGCGTGTTGTTCCAGCGAGGGTTGGAAGATGAAGAATTTCCTAAAGCCTACATGTCAAAAAAACTTAACAAAGCGCAGAGAAGTTTAGGATTTCATTTCGTGATTATCACCGATCATTCAAGTCTCTAGTGGCTCATGTCACAAAAAGACTTCTCCGGAAGACTAGCACGCCGGAGCCTGAAATTACAAGGGTTTGATTTTGAAATCCAACATCGAAAAGGTTCCCAAAATATGGTACCGGATGCTTTGTCTCGTCTTGGTGTTGATGAAATCTTAACAGGTCCATTACAGGTAAAGGATTTACCATTGCACGTGAATTTGAATGCACCAGAATTTTCAACGCATGAAGAGTATCCAATAGCCAAATTTTTAATTTTCAAAAACTACCTAGTGCAAATTCTAATCTACGGGTAGAATATAACAAACTTCTTATACGCTCATTCTATGGTACCCAGATTCACGATACCGATTTACCGGAATGGAAATTGGTGATACCTAATTCGATGACTCATAAACTGATGGAATCAGCACACTCTCCTCCGTTATCCGTGCATTTTGGCTTTGAAAAAACATTAGAAAGACTTCATAGATATTTCTACTGGCCCCACATGGTAAAGTGCATCAAAAATTATGTATCCCAATGCGAAATGTGCAAAATGTGTAAGCCTATAAATTATGCAACCCGTCCTTCAATGGATAATTTCACAGAAGTGCAGTGGTCTTGGGCACTTATCCCTATACCAAGCGTGGTAATGCGTTTATTTTGATTGTGCTATGGATAAATATTCACGATTTGTTTTCCTTAAAGCGTTGAGGAATGCCAATTCGGGCAGTCTAGTCGAATTCGCGGAAGGACAAATCTTCAACCTATTTTCAGTTCCGGAAACGTTTTTGACGGACAACGGCAAACAATTCGTGTCAGTCCAGTTTAAAACACTATTCACCAAATATGGTTTGAACCATCTTACCACGCCCAAATATACCCCTCAATCGAACACATCCGAACGTGTTAATCGTTGTATTTTATCGGCTATTCGGTCGTACATCAAGTCTGACGAGCGTGACTGGGATTCACAACTCAGTGAAATAGCTTCCGCTTTGCGGAATGTCGTACATGAGTCTACTGGCTATTCACCTCATTATTTAGTGTTTGGGGAGCATCAGAAAAATCATGGTTCCGATTACGCCCTACACAAATTTTTAACACCGCATAATGATAATGAAATAATCATCTCTTCGAAACCTGATAGACTTAACTTGGCACGTGAATCCATTTTAACCCATTTACGAAATGCTTACACTAAAAATGTTACCAAATGCCCTCAGAAATTTTTTATATGTGTGCATCATCACTTTTATTTAATATTATAATTTTTCTTTTTTTCTATTTAATTTATATTTTACAAAATTTCAGATTATACGAATTATAATGAGGTAGCATTTATAGGCTTCATTTTTAAATCCTATCTCAAGCACAAATTGTTAACCAATTTATTTTTTTTTATAAAAATTCTTATTAACTTCCAACAAAAAAATTACTCGACTGACTGACCAAAATTCTCGTACGATTTTTTTCATCATCCAACTCATCCCGTTTTTTTATTTTTTGGTATTGTTTTCATTGATTATCCAACACGGCAATAACGTAAAACCAATAATGTCAGTTGAACTGTTGTTTATCGTACTTTGCAAGACGTGTACCAGGGATGTAATCGAATCAAAATAGAGAGTCGTTACAATCGTGGGGACGACGCACATCGCTTAGATGTCTCAAAGCTGGGCTGAATATTCTCATGCTATAAATATGTGAACAGCTCATCATCAATGGTTGCAAATATCTTTGAGACGATAAACTCCCAAAACATTTCCTTTCAAATCTTTACATTCGAAAGCTACCTGACCTACCGACTACGAAATAACTGCTGGAATAGCATTTGGTGCAAGTTTAGCGTTAAAGTTCTTTGAAGCAACACTTTGTGCAAAGTTTTTTATGAACACTTTCCGCCCTGGTACAAATCGCCGAACACGAGTCCGAAGATTGTAATTAGCTTCAATTTTAGTGTAAGCATTTCGTAAATGGGTCAAAACTTATTCACGTGCCAAGTTAAGTCTATCAGGTTTCGAAGAGATATGATTATTTCATTATCATTATGCGGTGTTAAAAATTTGTGTAGGGCGTAATCGGGACCATGATTTTTCATTTTGCTTTATTTGAAAGATGCTACTTATTGTTTGGAATGGTTTGAAAAGATGGAATATGAACAATAACGGTATATATTTGTATAAGATTATTGAAATAGAGTCTGGTGTTTTAATTTTCTTTACATTTTCGTTATAATTTAACCTCTGTGATAACATTTAGTATAAACATTAAAAAAACAACCCACGTTTATACCCATAGGTAATTCTGATATATTTAATTGCATATTTAAAATAAGCAGTCTCTTAGAACCAGCCGCTTTTCAATTATTTCCCCTGTATATAAAGTAAGGAGGTGTGAAAATTGATAATAAAATGAATAACGCAAAGTTATATTTTTCTACTTTTCATTTAATTGCTTAATTAAAAACCATAAAACTATTAATTAAATCAGTATAATTAGTGTCAACCGTTTTATTTTTATGAGAAAATTCCTGGTAAAACCACATCTAGTATATATGTATATTGTACCGGCTTTTAATGATGCTGTAATGGTGGTAATAATTATAAAATAATTCTTTTTATTTTTATTAATAAATGAAAAGGCGTTTTATATATTTACGATTTATATGAAAGGAAAAAGAAAAAGAATTTAAGAGACAAGGAATTTCAAGGATTTATTGCGCGATAAACAACCAAAGGTTTTTTTTATACGCAGAATTGAATATAAAGCCTCATATACTCACCCTCCTCTTTTTATTGTAGTTATACCAGTCGACAATAAAAATTCTAAAAATACAAGTATTCTATGTTCTGGAAAAATCAATGAAACAATCGTATGTGTATACAATTTTCTTGTATACATTTCCTTTTTGATATGTTTTCCTGTTCATAACATTCAACACAACAACATATTTGTGATTTACACGCACGTCATAATGAAAAATTGGAATTTCTAAACAACTTGTTGAATTTTCTAAATATTTTCCGACCGTTTCAAATTCTCACAAAACAGGAAACCATGCATACATACATATATGTACATACATATGTTGACGTACAATATTTTAATCCATTTCTAGAGTGTTTCTCCAATAACATGCTACCTTGAGAATATTGTAACGTAGCCAATAAAACCGTCAAATTCGTCTGGTGTATATATAGTCGACGACTTTATATCGTACATAGTTGTCGACTAAGATTGTTAAAACGTAACAATATAATCAGATGTGCTAAAAGCAATTCCAATATATTATACAAAAAAAGTAAACAAATTAAAAAATCGCACCACAATAAGCATTAAGATTAGTAAAAAAAAAAAAAAAAAAGAAAATTTTGTCTTCTTTGCATATTGCTCGAACTTGAAACACGTTTACACATTATATTGTTTATTAATCATTAATTTATTCACACAAAAATTAACAAAAATATCATCAGACTTTGGAAGCAAAGTACGATGAATGACCAACCAAATGTTAGATTTATTGATTTTTGCATGGAAATCGTGTGCTAATGAAATGTCAACGGTATATACATCCAATGAGTACGCATATATACCATAAATAAATCATTAACAAGGGTATTTGTTTAATTAAAAGTAATTTATTTATATTTCGCTTAAGTCATTATATATACAGGCACACATGCTTCTTAAGTCGTTAAATTTTTAACAACAAAAAAAAAAAGAAAACCTTTAAAATTTCATGCCTGGGTGGTTAATCTATCTCCATAAATGTCATCTATATCAAACATCAAAAATAACTTTCATCATTAAAAACCACTTAACTCCGCGCAAAGATTTTAACAAGTCATTTAGTTTATGCGCTTAATAAAATAATTGTTTTCCTATATATGGATAACTTGCCCCAGCTCGACACAATAATCACAAATTACAGACCTATACAGTATATTCTATATATATAAACACCAAAAGATGTTAATCTTAAATGTGTTGATGATCATTTTTATTAGTACTTTGGTTAATATTTATTATAAATATGTACACGGAGAGGTGGTGATTCTAAACAATATTCACACATAAAAACTTAACTAACAATGGCCATTAAATAGTTTAATTTCTATAGAGGAGCTGAATAAATTTTATATTATGGTTAAACGTATATACGGTATACTATATATATACGAGTATTTACAGAAACCCTAAACCAAACAATAAAATGAGATGGCACATTAAACTGAAATGTTAACAAATTACGGCCATAATTAAAATGTCTCATTCAACAAATTTGTTTTTTGTAGTTTTGTTTTCGTTTTCATTCTGTTATATTTCAAACCAATTAAGAGGAACGACTTAAGACAATATTTATGTATAAGTACCTTTACGACAAGTTTAAGATGAATATTAAATATGGAAATTATTTTAATTTTACGTTGAGCATGAAACGAACCATCCAAACGTGTATTGAAGATGTCTTTAATTTTACGATTTTAAGTTTTACCAAACTCAGAGTGTTCAATAATAAATGGGCAGCCGAACTCCCTTTTTGATAGTAGGTCACATGGGAGGTTATATCGAACGAAATAACAAAATAAATTCCACTTCTAAAGATTTCAAGGGACAAACTAACATGATCATGTTAAAGTTTTCAGCGGGACGTAATAAAATGTCGGTAATGCAGATAGTGTATTGGCTATCACAGCCGAAAGTTACCAGCCGACATATTTCAGACGAAACATCATACTTCATATAAAATGAAAAATTGTCAAAATAAATAAAAAATGGTATTTCCTTATAGTGGTTTTATGGATGGCTACAAACTCAATTTGGTTTGTTACTGCTTACAATAGGAATTAACGTTAAGTTTCATGAATGGTGCGTAATACGAAATTTAAAAATTTGCATAAATTCAACTTAAAAGTGTCATATCTAAATTAATCACTAAAAAACTTATCAAACCAATTTCATGTCTGGGGAGCCCCACCCATGAAATATCCCTGATATTCATGCCGACGGCTTGAAACTAGACTTATAATTTGATCTTGATCAATTTGGTTCATGATTAGCATCAGATATTGATTTAGCTCGTGAAGGGTGGTTGGTTCGGATTAAACGGCAGTGTTTAATAAGATTAAGGTTTGGGCTGAGGGATGGACAGGTCAGAGCATAAATATGAATCTCTTCTAAATTCTTCTTCAGAACAGTTCTGCAGTGTGAGGCTTGCATTTTTATGCTTGAAAAAATTTTTTTTTATCAATATACGAAGCAAATTGTAAGTGATTCTAAGGTGTAAAGTACCTCGAACTATTTAAAAGGGCCGACAATAAAACTCAACTCCGTAAAATTACAAAGAGCCACTAAATAAAGTTGTTCCACGAATATTGCAATGCGCATAACGCTCATTAGGCCGTTAGAAGACTTTTGGTCGTCGATTTTAAGAATATAGCGAGAATCTCGACTCGTCCGTGAACAAAAAGCATTTCCAATAATCAATTGAAGATTGTGGACACCCCTAAGCTGTATTTGCAGCTTTCTGGCAGTTGTCAATTGTTCTCTACATATAATCAATTTTATAAAACGATCCTTTGCGACTCTATGTTTGCCTAAAGGTTGAATTTATGCCCATTTTTAAATTTTCTATTGACCGTTCATTCAAACGAATTTTTCGGACTCCACATTAAACTTCATCTGATATCTTTTCTAGGGATAACTGTTGGCTATATAGGTACACTAATTGAAACCGATATTTTTGCTCTCGGCTGAAAACTTTCTATTAAATTTAGCACCAGCATGTCATACTGTAATCTAAAATTTATTTATTTAGATGAGCTTTTCATAATTTTTCCCTAATTTTTCACGATTGGGTCATGTCGTTAATCTTTTAAACGATTCTGGAATCCTTAATTAAACTATAAAATAATAATCTTGTGGCATTTGAATAGCAAAATCAGGAAATCGAACTAAATTTACAAATTTATCCAAAAATTGCTTTATAGTGGGTATTTCGTCTAACAATACCTCAGGGATAACTGTCAGGGCTTCTCCGACCCAGCATTGAGCCGACGTCAAAACTTCTAAGTCGGCTGGATCATCATTCAATCTTCATAATTCGGGTCTTGAATTCAGGAGTGACTCAATTTGAATTACTAGTGTTGTCATCTCCTCGAACGTAATATTAATGTTCATGGCTCTCTTCAAACGGCATATCTGACTGATTTTACTGTGAATTCCCACAGACCGCTAGCATAACTTTCTATGAGAGAAAATCAGTAGTTAGTGAATTGTTTGTTTGGTCGATTATCTGTTGCTATATTTGTTGTAATTCTCGGTTAGCTCCAATAAACTTTAATCCGTTGTCACACCAAATTTCTTGAAGATTTTCACGTTGTGCAGTGAAACACCTGAGTGCTACCATGAATGATTCTGGAACAAGGCTGCTAATCAATTCTAATTGAACTGCCTTAACAGGAAAGCATACGAAAACTCCAACGTATGCCTTTTTCGCCGGAGAAGTTTGGCGTTTACTTTTTTTGATATAAAATGAACTTTAGATAGGGTCGAATTTGGCTAGTATCGATGACGAACGCATACAATGCAGGTCTTTATATAGCGTTTAATTAGGTATCGTGTCCATATAAACCAATACTTGCTTCCTATAATGCCTAATGACAGTGAATTACAAGCATACATAAGATCGAAGTGAACATCTCGAACTATTTTGTCACAAACTTTGTGGTTGTTTGAAAGTATTATTGGATGCATAATCGAAAACAGTATTGAAGATTTTCTGAGCCGAAAGCTTCGTTCGAAGCAATAAATAGATCTACCGATTTCCTCGATTGATTTTTTAGTAATAATGATGACTCTTTGTTGTACTTTACGAAGAATAATAGTTTGAGCGTCTTTCAGCTCAACCGGAGTGATTTTACTCCTTTGGTAGTTCGTAAGGTGTCTCCTTCGTGCTATAGTCTTCCCGATCGTAAAATATAGACCATCATCTTCTAGCGCCGCTTCTTGTACGTTATCATGCCTGGTCAGCAAATCGCCTACCAGTCGTTTACCAGAAAAAATATTTGTGTTCATTGAGCTTTAAGCATGATAATTAAATTATACATTTTAGGTGTGAACTTAACATTTGTGAGCCTTTTCATAATTTCAGGTTTTTGTGGAAATGTTTTATGAGCAAAAATTATTTTTTGAAAAAAATGTGAAGAACTATTAGTTTTAAGAGCTTTCAATTAGAAAAGTTTTCTAAACCAAAAAAATATTTTACTCAGAAATTCAATTTTACAGAGGGTAACGGAATTTAGAACAATTTAGTAGTTTGTTCTCAAAGTAAATTATCAAGAGCTTTTAGTCAAACCAAACGATATAAGTTTCGTTTATCGAAGGTTGTTGAATCAAATTATTTCACTCTGAAATTTTGTATTAAACAGGGCGACTAAATTTTGGTATGAATTTAGAATATTTGTTAAAAATGAGCTTTAGACTTGATAATTAATTATGGTGTAAACTTAACATTTCTTAGCGTTTTAATCATTTCTGTTATGTTTTATGCGCAATATATGTCCATTTGAAAAAATTTTCCAGAGCTTTTAGTTTTAAGAGCTTTCACTGATCGAAAATTTTTAAACAATTTATCCCAAATATCCGTTACCCTTTGTAACGGAATTTTGGGATAAATTTAGAATGTTTGTTTCCAATAAGCTTTAAGCTTCACAATTAATTCATACTTTTTGGGTTTGAACTTAACATTTTTGAACTTTTTAATAATTTCAGGTTTCTAGTCAAATGTGCGTGATGAGCATAAATTATGTATTTGAAGAAATTGTCAAGAGCTTTAGTTTTCAGAGTTTTCACTTATCGAAGCTTTTTAAACAAACCATTTTACTTCGTAATTTGATATTGCAAGGGATGATGGAATTTTGGGTAGGATTTAGAATATTTTTGCTCAATGTAAACTACTTAGAGCTTTTAGTTTTAAGAGCTTTTCAAATCAAACTATCTGACTTTTAAATTTGATATTATATTATAAGGGACGGTGGTATTTTGCATTTAATTTATAATATTTGTTTTTAAAGAGCTCTAAGCTTGATAATTCATTTATACTTTCTCGGTAATTTTTGTGTATTCCATAAATTCTGTCATTCGTTAAAATGTTTTATGAGCATAAATCATGTTTTTGGAAGAAATGTCAAGAACTTTTAGTTTTAAGAGTTTTCACTTAGCGAAGCTTTTCGACTCAAATCATTTTATTCAGAAATTAGATATTACAAAGTGTATTTTTTGTAAAAAATTCAGAATATTTGTTCTAAATGAAAATATGCTTCATCCAAAATGGGTTTCACTATACAACGTAAATAACCAGAACATAATTGAATAATTTCGAATAACTTACAGGAAATCGGGGGAATTTCAAAATTTTGGCATAACCTCACAAGATCTTTTAAATATCAGCATTTAGATTTATTTATGTAACTCTGCAAGTTCTTACAACTCAAGCTAACCGCAGAACATTGCCTTATAAAATTCGAATAAATTCGAAAATCTATAAAGATCTCGAATAATCCTAGAAATGACAAAAATTTTAAGAAAACTAAAATAAACCGCGGAACAATCATGATTAACCTAGAAAAATTCGAATAATCTCTATATTCTGTGTATATCGATTGATCTTGAACAATTTCGACTAGGAAGGACTATAAAAACCTAGAAAACCCACAAAAATTCTGAAAAATTCCGAAAATTCGTGTAAATATGTAATTATTTTTCAAGTAACTTATTGGGCCTGATTCTGGCATACAAATTTTACAATTTTATGTTATTTTTTAAATAACATAGTAAATTGGTATTCTCGTGTTTAAAAAAAAATTATGTTATTTTGTTTTTTATGTTACATCTGTCAAAAATAAAAGAATTAAATTTAAGCATTTTATAACATTTTATCAAATCGAAGTTTAAATTCAACATTAAAATTTCTTTTTTTTTAATTTTGGTAAATTTTTGCGAAAAATTAAACATTTATTTAAAAAAAAAATCAAATACATACTTATCATTAAATTATATTGTTCCACTGAAATCAATATGTCCAATTATATAGTAACGGCAATTATGTTAGCTCGAGAAGAGCAAAGAAGAAGGTCCGTTTATGTCATTTGCATTTTTAAGTGATTCAGGAAAATGAAATTTTATTTCAGAAAAAATTACAGGCGCAACTTAAAACACATGCGATATGCAAGCAACCCCTATGAGTTACCGGAGACGAAATTTAAAAAACATTTTCGATTAAATAAAGCAGCAGTACAATTTATTGCACAAAAATTGGAAAGTAAATCTCGCCCAACAGAGATTCCATTTAATTTAAAGGTTTTGTATGCTCTTCATTTCTTTGGACACGGGTCATATCAAGTGTCTGTTGGAAGCTGTCAGATTATCGCACTTTCGCAACCCAGCGTATCTCGGGTAGTTAGGGAATTGACAAAACTTATAGTGGTAAATTTAATGAATGATTTCATTAAATGTCTCCAAAATATGTTGGAACTTGCTGAAATTAAATCCAGTTTTATTCTGAAATTTCAAATGAGCGAAATTATTGGAGCTATAGACGGTTGTCACATATCTATAGTTGCGCCACCCGAACCTGATGAGTTTTACAGGGATAATTTGTTTCGTAACCGTAAGGGTTACCACAGTATTAATACTTTAATATGTTCAGATGCAAATATGCGAATTCTGTATGTAAATGCACGGTTTCTTGGTTCCGTGTACGACTCCGCCATTTGTACGATGTCAACGTTGCGAGCACATGTTTTAGAAAAAATCAGTTCTATACAACATCAAACAATATTTTTAATTGGCGACCAATTTTTCAAATCCGCAAAGAGAAACCACCGAATTTGCATTTAATGAAAAATTTATTCAGGCTCGTGATTTCAGCTTAAAGAAATTAATGGATTTGTAGTATCATTTGTTGGTGGGGTATCCTTAGATATATTTTCTAATCCTGCTTCAATGTCACCTATTCCGGTAACCACAATTTTCCCCCACACGTTCAATGCCCGTTCCTCCAGTTATTTACATTTTTTTTTGGATTCCGGACCCCCCACCAGTACCATTTAAATGGATAGATATATTGCGACTTTTATGTTGGACGTAATGTAAATTCAAATAAAAAAACACAACAATTTTGTCGACGACAAAATGAGTTAAAATTATAAATTACCTATTTCCAACATTGTGTGGTCCGCTTCGGCCCAGCACCAAAGTTTAGAAGTTTTGTCAGCTCCTGTTACAATTCCTCTACAGAATGGTCGTAGTCCTTTTTCATTACCATCTCTCTATTACATTCCAAACATGATACTTCACTTCGTATTGCTCTTTTGTAGTTTTTGTTTGGCGTGTCGATTTTTCTGTAATATAAACAATAAAATGACCATATTTGTAAATATAAAACATAAATATAATACGTAATGGTGCAATTAAAAAATGTTCGTGCATATACACATATTTGGAAATACTTAACTTTCACAGCTGCAGCCATCTTTAAATTTTTTATTTGTAAAATTTTCATGTACAAACCACAATAGTAATAGATTTCTTATACCCTATAAACACTTTCCTGTTTCGAAATTTAAAATTGTACCAGAATATTTTATTATAAAATAATCTATAAAATGTTGCAATCGGAATACGAAAAATTATAAAATTTTATCTTTCATTTTACAATTTTTTTATAACATAAAAAATAACATAAAATTACAAATTGTCAGAATCGGGCTCAATGTTACTACTTCTACAAAGCTAGTTAAGACTAAGGTCAACGAATCAGTAGGTTACTATAACCTCCCTATTAAAATAAAATTCAACCTTTTCTAATTAGAACTTGATTTGTAAAAGGTTGAATTTGTTTGGCTATAAAAGCTCAATTTGATTTGTGAAAGGTTGAATTTTGATAAATGCAAAAGTGGTAAACTTGGAGTTACGCAAAAAGTATAATACATGAAATATCCTCTAATGGCCTAAATTATTAGTTTTGTATTCTAATAATCGTCTAGATATCAAACCTAACTGAGCAGCAGATAGAGTAGTTATAAAATTAAAACGATCCTCAAACCAGCTTGAATTATTTTTTTTTCACGGCTCCTAAACCAATTTCTTGCATCTTGGGGAAACATCGTATCATATCAGTTAGTAATTTTTGTAAATTATATACATCAGAGAGATGTTCTTCCTGATTCTGATTTCCAAATGAAAAATCGGTTCTTAACTGGGCGGATCGAGTTGGATATCCTAAACGTTAATTCTGATGGCCATAGGAATTATTTGACTCAAATTTTGGCGTGATATTGCGTCATATTACCGACTTACAGATACAGCAGGATTTTCAAGATTTTATGTGATTTTACGAGGCTTTCAACCTTACTTGAGGTTTGTTTGGCATTTACATATTATTCGAGAAGATTTTTCGAGATTCTTCAAGGTTTCGATATTGCTTGAGGTAATTTGAATTGAAATACAAGAGATTTAAGAAATTCGAGATTTTGAGATTTTTAGAATAATTTAACTAACTTATAATAATCTAAATAACTTATTCAAAATTTTCAACATTTTCGAGATTTTCTGAGGTTTTCTATAGTTATTTTGCTTACTATGCGAGTTTAGCTTAGAATTGAATTACGAGTAGATATAGCACTCAAATGAATTAACTTACATAGGAGAGATTCCCGAAATTCAAGATTTTTAAAATTTTTGAAGATTATCAGATTTAAATAGCCTTGTGCCGATCTCAGAGATATCCTCATGAAATGTTGTAGAATATCCGACTTCACTATTACCGGATATCCAATTTTCACTATTACTGAGAGCCGATTTTTACTATTAATCCCCGTCACTTCTTCATGAGTGTAGTGTTTTCTAATTGCATAAGTGTTGAAAAGACGGATATCATTTCATGGGGACATCTCTGAGATCGGTGCAAGAAATTTCGAAATTGGCCGTGTTTATTGTTTCGTAATATATTTACGTTGTTGTTTATTTTCATTCTTAAAGTGTTGATAAGTCAGATGTCATACGTCGTTTCAGGGGACATCTCAGAGATTGGCGCAAAAAATTTTGAAATTGAAATTTGACCACTTATTTAGTGTTTATTCACTATAATTGTACATATTTTGGGTCCAAAAGAATTATTAAATATTTATTTTACTATAATGCTCTTAAACCTTAATCAATTTCATTACAATTATTTTTCGGGATGAATACCGTTTGGCTAAGAGTTTTTATAATTTAGGCGCATTTTATTTGACCAAATTCAAATTGGTATTCATTTCGAAATCTCGTCCCCGCTACACAATAACTAAATAATATTATTGGATTTTGAAAACCACGTACACAGCGGATATTCACGAATACTAAAATGGAATTGAATTCATGGCATTTGCTGCGTTCCATTTGAAGTGGCAAAGTACAAATAAGTACTTGGGAGTAGATGGTAAATGGAACGCAGAAAATTAATTGTGAAAATAAAAATTAATTTAAAAAAATTTACGTACAACATGGTAAGTTGGAAAATTAATTATTAATTTGAAAACTGATTAGCCATTTCTTACCGATTAATTGTACTAAATATTCTTGTAACGAAGTCGCCATAAATTCAAAAAGCAAACTACTCATAAAATTTAGCAAGAGTAGCTGCGTGCAGTCAGAAGTACTTGTGTGTACTTTGCCACATTAAATGGAACGCAGCAATTGTTGTTGTAAATAGTCCAAATAAAATGCGCCTTTTGTTTCTGAATGGAATGAAAATTTACTTAAATATTAGCCGAGACACACATTTAAAAAAATAAAGCCTTTTCGGGATGAAAATTTCGTGCTAACTTCTCATACGTTTCGACTTCGCAATATTCGCAACCGAAATAAGCATTGTGACCTTTGGTAAGTGTGTTGTAGGCTTTTGCCGGTACATCACATAAAAAAGCAGCAATTTTAATTTGATAATTCATATCATTTACTAATATACCTGTTTCTAATAGCCCATTTAATTCAGTTATAAAATCCTTAAAAATAAATTACAATCCTTAGGTTTTGAATTACGATTAATGGATCGTATTTTGCTTATACAAGGAGCAATACCTAAAATGGACCAAAATTGATTTTTAGAGCTCTTATTAATAGGAAGGCCATCAATACTTAATAAAATGTTCAGCTCTTGGAGAATAGATATCCGGAAGAATATAAGGTTGTTAGAATTTTTTCTATTCCGAAATGCCAGTAGTAACTAGGCTCGACAGTTCGAATTGACTCTATAACGTTACAAGTTTTGAGGAGCGAGAATCAAGCGGAAGATCTGAATGTCCATTATCTTTTAATAATTTTAGTAAATCGTTGAGGAAAAAAGTGATATTTTATACTCGATGGCTAGTTGCTGTAAATTTTCTGTCAAAGTACTTTCTTTGTAGTACTATAAGTTTCCAGCATATAACTATTTTAACTTGAAACACTATTGTCATTCGATGGAACTCCATTATTCGATACAATTGAACTACCAGGTTGTATTAATAATTCATTATTTGTAGTGCTAACATTTATTTCATTGGAATTTATATTTTCTACGGCTACAGGTGCTTCACAAATACCATTAGGAACGGATTCAGTAGGTTTATCAGTATTTTCCATATATTGACTGAAAATGACGCGAACTATTCGTTTATAAGCTCGAGAGTATTCACCGTTCAGAGAGTATCTCTCTACAATGTTCAAAATTTCTTTTCTCAAAAGTTTTACCGTTGGTTCAGATCACAACATTATGTGAGTGAAATTGACGAATGTGAATTGGTTTATATAAATATTTACTCAGTGCTGTAGTTTGGATGGAGCTAGGGGGTGAAAAAAATTAAATACAACTTGTGATCGATATCTCACCTCCTTGCACCTCCTTAAAGCATTTCATCCTCTGTATCTCCTACCGCCTATCTCCTCAACCACCTACGCCCGAATAGCGTGATATTATTTTTAAGGCCGTCCCATAGTAATTATCCAATATGATTTAGATATGACCTTTAATATCAAGACAATTTATTACTCAAGAATATACATTCAATGGCGATTTTATTAAAGCAATCTACAAACAATTTTTCGATGAACGCTTATCGTTGAAATTTCAATCATTAAAATGTCATAAAATGTCAATTAAACGTCACCGAAATGTTAATGTCGGAAATGTCAATGTGATCTATTCATTTTATATTAAAGACATGTATGGAACAATTGTTGGAATTTGGAATATGTATTAACCGTAGAAAAATATTTCTTCGAAGATTTCAACAATTTTGAGCAGGTGTGTATGAAGACGCTTGAGAATGAACTTAAAGCTCTTAAGCCAAAGGGCACATTGGTTCTATTCCTAAGCAGAATACAACTCTACAAGTGTATCACACGGAAGAAGAAGAACTATCTCGAGAATCTGAGTGGATTAGAGTTAAAGGTGGGAGGAAAAAGGAAACGGAATAATACGCCCTCCCCACCTCAATTAAAGGATGATGATGAACGATTTGTAGTTGGAGGAGACTTTAATGCGAAAAATTTCCGTTGGAGCTCCAGATTAACAAAGACTAAGAGTAAAGAACTCTTAAAAGCTATCAGGAAATGCAGTAGTGAAGCCCTCTCAACTGGAAAACCAACCTACTGGCCAACTGATCCAAACAAAGTGCCAGATCTGATTGATTTCTTCATAATAAAGAACATATATGTAATATCTGACTTTACTTTAGACTATCGCTAGAAAAAAAAATTAACTTAACGATTCCATTAAAAACCAAAGAGCAGTTAGACAAAAATGTTAACAAATTTGGAAACGATATACAGCAATCACCTTGGGAAGATACCCCTGAAATAAAGAATAAAATCAATTGAAACAACAACCATATTGAAATTAGGGAGCTTTTTGTAGAAAAAAAAAGAGCTAGAAGAGTATGGCAACAAACAAGGGCCCCCCAAGATAAAACTCATTTTAACAATCTCGCACTCAACAATTAGGAAGAGACATCAAAGGATTGAAATATGAATGAATCAGCAACTGTTTAGGTAAATTAACTAATGATAACAGTACTGATTATTCCCTTTGGAAAGCAACCAAAAGAATTAAACGACCAATAATGCAGAATCCCCCAATAAGAATAGCAGGTGAGAAATGGGCTAGAAATAATGGTAAGCTCGAACAAGCGACAAAGCTCGAGTATTTGCTGAATAGCTCGAAAAAATATTCCAATCACATGAAGACCAAACGTTGGAAGCCGAGATAATAACTGAATAAGCTGTGCAAGAAAGTAAACAAATCCTATAGCGACAACACCAAAAGAAGTCATGCGTGAGATAAAAGTTAATATGAATACGAGAAAGCTCCTGGGTATCATCTTATTACTGCAGAAATCTTTAAAAAACTACCAAGGAAAGCTCTGGTGAAGTTCACTAATCTTATAAATGCGGCATTTAGAATCAAATGTGTACCAAGCTTATGAAAAATTTCAGAAGTAATTATGATCTCAAAACCTGGGAAACCACCACACATAACCTCGTCTTATAGGCCAATTTCGGTAATGCCAGTCATGTTCAAACTCTTAGAGAAGCTTCTAGTAAAAAGGTTAAATCCGATAATCGACAGTAAAAACTTGATCCCAAATTATCAGTTCGATTTTCGACACTCAAGAATTGATCAAGTACACAGAATAACCAGTATAATTGAGAAAGCACTAGTGGAGAAAAAAGTCTGTTTTACAGTGTTTCTAGACTTTGCACAAGCATTTGATAGAGGGTGGCATGAAGAACTTAACCACCAGTTAATAAATATTCTATCAATGCGGTTTGCTGAAAAACTGGAATCTGTGTACCACAGATGAGTACCACAGAACAGTGTATTCGGGCCGGTTTTATACCTGCTTTACATTTATAATCTCCCTTCACTAGAAAACAGCACAGCAATGACTTTTACAGATGATACAGTCATAAAAATGGACAAAAAGATGGAAAATTAAATAAAAAATTAAATGAAAGTAAAAATAAAATTAAATTAAACTAAATTAGTTCACATCACCTTAACAAACAGACGATTCGAACATATTCCGATTAACATAATTCGAGTGTACTGTATGCGAACATGTATCTCGGTAAGACAATGGATGCTAAACTACAAAGGAAAGCACATGTCAAGAAGAAAAGTTAAGAATTAAGACTTAAATACAGAAAAATGTATTGGCTGATGGGAAGGAACTATTCTTTATAAACACACAACAAGCTTCTACTTTAATAGCAAATATTGAAACCGATTTGGGCTTATGGTATTCAGCTTTGAAGTTGTACCAAACAGGCAAAACGTAAATATCATTCAAAAATTTCAGAATATGGTATTAAGGAACATCGTGGATGCACCTTGGTATGTCAGAAGCAATGACCTACATAGGCACCTTAAAGTGAACCTCATCTTAAATAATGGACTGAAACAATGTATCAATGTGAAGAATTGCAGTAATAACGTGTTAGACCTAGCCTTTGTGCCAATTGATCATGAGATGACCGTCACAACCTGTGATGATTTAGCTGGATCTTCAAGTATTCATCTTTTGCCGCTGAATATTTCGGTCTTGTTTGAATACAGTGAATTAATCGAAAATAATACCGACTCTGTCATCTATAACTTTAAAATGGGTGATTATATTTCTTTAAGTGCATTTCTTGATGGGTATAATTGGTCTTCATTTTATAATAGTAATAATATAGACGATATGTTGAACGAATTTTATAATATTCTTCAAATGGGCATTGAAACATTCATTCCTAGATTACTAGTTTCGGGCGCCAAGAAGGAACCGTGGTGTAACAATAGAAAGAATAAGGCTCATAAACTTTATAAACTATCTCCGAATACAGTAAATTACAACTCATTTAAGGTTTTACGTAAAAAGTATATATTTCCTAACCGATTTCTTTACAGTAATTATGTTTTGGAGGTGGAATCACAAATTAAATCGAAACCTAATCACTTTTGGCATTTTGTTAACTCTAAACGAAAATCTGATGGTTACCCTTCCACAATGTATTTGAAAGACCGATTCTGTGATAACATTCTAGATAAGGTTAATTTGTTTGCTGATTTCTTTGAGAGCGTTTATAATCCAGATTCAGGTTCTAATCTCTGCAGCTTGAATAATGTCACGTGTAATAAGAAATTTTCAATGTTTCGTTTGGAAATTGATACAATCTTATCAGAATTGTCAAATCTTGACATTAACCATAGTGCCGGCTTTGATTCGTTACCGCCTTTATTTTTAAAACTGACCGGTAAAGCAATTGCCGCTCCGGTGTGCTTTCTATTTAATAGAAGTCTAAGAGAGGGATATTTCCCCACTCTTTGGAAGCGATCGCATATTAAACCTATTTTCAAATCCAGGATTCGTGGTAATATTGAGAACTATAGGAGTATTTGTATAATTTTAGTCTTACCCAAGTTATTTGAGAAACTTGTTAAAGATCAATTATTCTTTCACGTGAAAACTTTTATTTCTCCTAAACAGCATGGTTTCTTTCCAGGCAGATCAACTGTTACTAATTTACTCTTGCTTACAAATTGTGTCTCTAATGCCCTATATAGAGGTAAAATTGTGCAGGTTGTGTACACTGATTTCTGTAAGGCCTTTGATAAGATTGATCATGACTTGCTGTTGAAGAAACTTGATTCCTTCCATTGTAGTTTTCTCCCACTGGACTGGATCAGATCTTATCTTGATTCCAGAACTCAGATAGTTAAGATTGGTGGTTTCACATCCAGAGTTAATAATTTCACTTCGGGAGTGCCTCAAGGTAGTCATTTGGGTCCTATGGTTTTCATACTATTCATCAATGACGTAGTGAATTGTTTGAGTTATTCCGACATCCTCATCTATGCGGATCACATTAAAATTTTTAAAACCATTTCATGCACCAATGACGCAAGATACTTCCAATCTGACTTAAGTAATTTCGGTATGTGGTGCACAGCTCAGAATTTCACCCTAAACATTTCCAAATGTAAAACAATCCGTTTTACCCGGGCAATTACGCCCGCTAATTTTGATTTTTTCCTGGATGGCTGTATTATTGATAATGTTGATTCGTTTATGGATCTAGGTATAACATTTACGTCGAACTTACCGTTCAATAAGCACATAGATATTTGCATTTCTTAAGCGAATTCCATGCTTAGGTTTATTAAAAGGGTTTCCAGGGATTTTCAAGATCCTTATTCTATTAAAATATTATATGTATATCTCGTTTGTGCGTTCATTGTTGGAATATGGTGCAGCAATTTGGAATCCGTTTTATGGTAACTGTTCAGCCCGAATAAAAAGTGTTCAAAAGCTCTTTTTAAGGTTTTTTCTGCGAATGTTGCCCAGAGATGAGAATCTACCCACTTTTATACTCCCACCGTATCGAGGTAGATGTAAATTAATAAATATTGAGCCGCTTTTTATCCGCAGAATCGAAATTGGCGCGTTATTGGTTAGAGACTTGTTGGTGTCTAAAATTGACCGTCCTGAGATTTTGGTGTTGTACGATATATAGTATATACTCCGTTACGGACCTTTCGCGCTAGAGATTTCCTAATTAAGCTGCCTTAAATTAGGCATAACTACGGTAAATATGAACCTGTTTATCAATCTACTGTTTTTTTTAATAAAGTTCGATCGGCTTTCCACTTTAATCTATCTAGGGATGCATTTAAGAATTTAATGTCTAATGTTCTTTTAAATTATTGGTAATTTTTCATGTCTATTTAATTTTACTTTTTTTTTTAATTAAATTCTTAGTATATATTAATGTATTATTGAAATTGTAATCAGAAGTATAAAGTTGGTAAAAAAATAAAAAAAAAAAAAATGAAATATAGGAAAAAGCGCAGGGACGTAAAGAAAAGCTCCGTCAACATGTGAACATTGAAGCAACTCAGCTCCTAAGCGTCACGAATTTAGTTCGCAGACTTAAAAGAACCAAACCTTTTGAGCTGGTTTTATTGTCAGTTTAAGCAGCATTATGCTGATCTAAAATCCACAACAAAGATGTGGTTTACTTCAATTTACCAAACACTATGGAACGCCAATGGGAAGAAGCCATAGATTAATAGAAGTTAGTAAATTAAGTCAGAAACAAATTGCTCAATTAGTCCAGGAGACTCGATTGTAATTACATAAAATAAATAAAAATATATTTTAAGTAATTACCCCAACGCAATGTTTCAATCGACTTATAATTTTGTGAACAGGTGGTGATGATTGTTTTTCAAATGTCTCATCAACATAACAAAAAAAATAGTCGGTCCCGTTTATGAGAGCAACCCCTGCTATTGTAGACTCGAATGAACATAAAAGTTAACAACTGCTTATTATTAAAATCAATCTTTGTACAAAATTGTGACTAGAACTATCAATATTTATGAAAATGTAAGGCAAAACAAAAATAATAAAAATGTATGACTGGAAGGATGGTAGGGGATGGAAGGATTTAAGAACGGAAGGGCGAACACAACATTTTTCTAAGAGAAGTTTTGAAGTCCTGGTAACCTAATTGGTCGAGAAATATGAAAATCTGGAACAACGTTTTTTTCGCGATTACAATATTTACCCCATATATAACTAAGTTATAATGGGGGCCGCGACATACATTTTGAAAAGCACCGCTCTAAGCTATAAAACGAAATATATAATGGGATTTTGTTTGTTTGTGTTAACAATAACAACATCAACTTACCAAATTTCTTCATTTCAACAGCGCAAATGCCAACAACTAAAAAAGAGATTGAGATATTGTTAAAGAATCGATTTTTTCGGATTCTGGATTCGCTAAAGTTTTTAGAATAAAAATGAAAGATGAAAAATGAAGCCCACTGTGCTTCCAATTTAGATTTACACATTGTCTCCGTCTATAAAGTTATCTGAAATCCCTAAACCTATATGATTGCGACTTTCCAGTTGCCATACACCAATATCGTGAGAACACAGTTTAACAAACTTTGGCCATTACTCATTTGCACTAATATGATTAACACTACGCACAGTCATTATCATTTGTTTATATACGTACATACTCGTATACGAAGCATATTATGCTCAATAATCACAATTATTTATTTGTCTTAATATACAGGTAAGTCTTATTTAAAACCTACAATTACTTTTGTCTTGGGAACAAAATAAAACAAAACAAAAAAAAAAAACTTTGAAATGTAACACAATAATTTTTCTTAATTTTTTTTTTTTGTATTTTGTAGTGCCTTTCGAATTCCAGAACTCGCAGAAGAATATCCATGTTCAAGAAAAGTTATGTAAATAATAACATGAAACAGTATATTAATTTAATAAAATACAACAACAAAGGCCAAGCAACAAACGAATCATATTCTCGCCTTGACAAGCAACATTAATTTAATTATCTATGGTCTGTATTCTTCTTCTTGCGCGTTTAAATGTTGAAGATGCTGTATCTGTGTGTACTCGGTTTTTTTTGTTGTATTTGGGATAAATTGATTTGAAAGTGCGTTTTTTCTTGTTTAAAATGTTGAATGATTTTGTTGCTACACTAAATTAGTTATGAGACAAATTCACATTGTATGTTGTATACACATCATTGAATAATCTTAAAGGAATTTCCCAATGCTCTAAGGTCCGTATTCTAATTTAGTATTTACTGTATTTAGCTGAGAGCGTTACAAGAATCGTTAATTGATAATATCATAAAAAAAGCACAGCATGTTCAACAGGCAATGTCATCTTTATGTATTTATGTTGTATACATATATGTATTTACAATTAATCCATTCAGTTAAACAAATTTATAATCTTAACATAAAAACAAAACAAAAAAAAAATATTTTTTAATTGATCATAAATGTGAATATTAATTTATTAAAGATAAAAACGAATAAAAAAAAAAAATCTTTTGGATAAATAAAGTAATTAAAGATAAAAAAAAAAGAAAATAACAAAATACTGAAGTTGAATTATCTTATAATTTTTATGTCTTACTGTAGAACGCTCGCTTTATATTAATTTACTTATACTTACCGGTGAATGTAGGTAGATTGCAATTTTTGTAATTTATTTTTAATATCGTATATAGTAAGTAATCCAGTTTATCTTTAGTGAGCGCTTAATAAAATATTAGTCATCATTTGCATATACTCTCCATATACGGAAAATTATGGTATCAAGTTTTGTTCACAGTGTCATAAAATCTTAATTGATATATTACGATTATTATACATACATATGTGTGTACAATGAATTTTAGTTTTAAATATAACCTGAGTATAAATAACTTACTTAAAATTAAATTCATTATCATGTTGTTATTTTTTATCTTAAAACTTATAATATACGCGATTAATAATCAATTTGTTAATGGTCAAATATTTTTGTTGAATCGATTAGTTATATTGTTTATCGAGTTTTATGTAGATTGTTTCATGCTTATGATTTTTTATTACTTATGGTGGGATGTACAAGAATTTGTATGCATCTTTTTATACTTAGAATGTCTTGAAAATTTAAAATTTTTAATGTTTTAGTAGTAAACAGCAACAAAATTATAGGCTTCTTTTAGCTTCCTAAATCATGTTTTCTACATTGTTGATGAAGACCAACTACTTTACGACTCTTTACCTACACACAGTAACTTTAACACAGTGCTGTGGCTGTAGGGACACGTGGGAGAGTGGAATGGGAACAAGTCAGTACGAGGGTGTGTGTCGGTCTAAGTAATTATGCGGGTGTGAGTATGCGTGTGGATTAGCATATGGATGTGCTTGTGTGCAATGGTTTGTTTGGATTACAGTTGGGCAAGTAGATTACACTGTGGAATTTACACAGTTTTTTACACGTATAAAACGTGTAATTTACAAATGGTCATTTTATACATTATGTACGTACAAAATGTAAACAAATCTTTGGTTTTACTAAATCGCGAATAACTTACGCTAAGCTAACAAAAACAACGAAAACTTCGGTCATAAAATACATGAGTATTCTGATAAAGACGTCCTGAATATACAAATTATAATACAAAACGATTTCTACAGTCAGGTAACATTGCCCCACAAAAAGACGTATGGCAGTCTCTATTTTTTACAGTGGGATTCAAACCTTTGTTAGGCTTCGGTTTATCTCCTGAATATACCCTCGATATCTCACACAAAAAAATTCAAAAAAAAAATCAATCCAAAGAGTCAAGTTTTTTAAATTATAACCAAGTTTTGAAAGGTTATTTTAATTCGTTTTATACCTTAAAGCTCGGGGGGCCCAAACCCCCGCTTTAAAAATTTATTAAAATTTCAATATTAATAGAAATTAGAATGTTCTTCAACAATTTGTGTTTTTCAATAATTATTCACATATATGCCAAAATAGTAAACTAGTATCCTTTTTATATAGATTAGTGTTTTCTTTTTATGAGCCAATTAATATTTATAAATTAAACAATTTTTATTTGGTTTAGGGCTCTTTTTATTTCTCTTTTAATTAATTAAAGCTTTAGCTTTCGAACCCTATTCGAATTCATTTTCAAAAGCGTAATGAAAAATATATCAAAAATTTCTTCTTTTATACATAAATCAAAAAATAAAGCAATCACAAATTTTTATTAAAACCGACTTTTCATGGAAACACCCAGCCATGTATTTTCGACAAAAAACCTTGCTAATGCGCTTTCATATAAAAACGGTTGTACAATTGACTAAAAATAAAATTGCATGAGGCAAAAAACAATTTAGATAAACAAGTAATAAGAGTTACCAATATACGCGTAATCTTCAATGACATGTACTTGATTTAATTTGTAGCATTTCCAAAATCGATCTATTTCTAAAATTTTTTTGTTTCCCGAGAATTTTTATGTTATCTAAACTGATTTGATGGTTCGTATTTTTTAGATGTCGTATAAGTGCACTAATGCTTAAATTTGGATCTTTATTTATGTCACTTTTGTGTTGGTAAAATCTTTTTTCTAAAAATTGTTTCGTCTGTCCTGTGTATGTAGCATTGCAACTACATTGTACCTGATAAACAACGTTTGATTGTTTCTTTAAAGGTGTTTTATCTTTAATTTTAGAAAACAAGTTGTTGTTTAAACTTGTAGCTGCACGTCCTATAATTTTAAAGTTATAATTTTTGATTTTTTCATAAAGATTTTTAACGTAGGGAATGGCCAAATAATTAGTGGTTTCATTTGTTGATCGATAAAAAAAATTTGTATGGACATTTTTTTGTTTCCAAATTATGTGGTTTACCAATTTTTCCGGATACTGGTTGCGACATAATGTATCTTTTAGAATTTTTAAATTTTTATTGTGAAATTTAGTATCGGAAAGTTTTAGAATTTTTTGGGTCAGAATTTTGATGGTGTTAATTTTATAATTGTTGGGAAGCCAAGAATGAAAATTAAAATATCTACCAGACCAAGTATTTTTGTGGTACCAATCAGAATGTCCAAAAATGAAATTTTGTTACATTAGTTTTGTCTTTACATTAGTTCCAAAACAGTTAAACAGAGCAATAAATTCTAATAGATTTATTATAACAATATGTCAACAGTTAAAATAAGTTGTAATACGTTACCGTCACAATTTATATGTGTGACAGTTAGAATGTCAAAGTTTTGTAAAAAAAAATATGTTTTAGCGGTCAGTCAAAGAAATAAATTGTTAAGATACACATAAGAGTTACTTCGGTCTAAAAAGACCAAAGTATTGAAATCTTGTCAAAAATGATCAAAAATTTGGTTGGTTCAAAACCACTTTTCTCGAAGTTTTGAAAGTCCCTAAGTCTAAAACAGCCAAAAAAAAAAAAAAAAAAATGTCCGTCCGTCTGTCTAGGTCTCTGGATGTCTGGATGTCTGGCTGTCTGGATGTCTGTATGTCTGTACCCATGGTATCTCGAGAACACCTTTTTCGATTTAGAATTTTTATTTGCCAATCTGTTTCTGTGGTCATGGCCGAGATTTGAAAAACTTTTGGAACCTGTGCGACAAGAGGGTCGGGTACCTGCCATACGAATTGACTCAAAATACATGGCTATAGAAATTTTTATCAATTTTGTATGTATGCCGGGTTGAATATTGAGTTGGGTATTGAGTTTGGGTTGAGTTGAAGGTCAAATTAGGGGTCAATTTGCGGGTTGAATGAGAGTTTGCGGTTGGGTTGAGGGTTGAGTTGGGGGCCGTTTGCGGGTTGAATTGGGGTTGAGATGGTGTTGGACCAGTGTTTAGCAAGCAGTTGAGCAATCTATTAAATAAGGTGAGTATTTGTATGTATGTACAGCTTATGTGTAAGATATTTAAACAAATAAATACGACCTGACTGATTTGAACCAAACCTTACACAAATATTGTATAAGACTTAAGAAAAGTCACTGTTAATATCTCAAACCTCAAATTGAACCTTTTACATTTCAAATTAAACCTTTAGCAAATTAAATGAATGGCTAATTAGGATGGATCTTATCTATTTCTTAACTGATTTTATTCAAATTTGACTTTTGCGATGGAAATGGGATTCTAAAATGAGTTTTGGATGAAGTTTTAGAAGATGGCCAAGTATGATGGAACTTGCATGTTTATCAGCCGGTTATGATGAAATGGCCTGGAATATGGCCAAGTATGATGGAACTTGCCTATTTCTCAAACGATTATGGTGAAATTTGACATGTGCGTTGGAGTGTGACGGAGCTTGCCTATTTCTCAACCACAACAATTATGATGAATGTTTACATGTTCATTGGAATTTGAATCCTAAAATAATTTTTGGATAAAGTTCTCTAATATGTCCAAGTATGATGGAACTTAACTATTTTTTAACCGATTATGATGAAATTTGACATGTGCGTTGAAAATGGGATTCTAAAATGATTCTTGGATTAGGTTCTGGAATATGGCCAAGTATTATGGAACATGCGAATTTTTTAACCGATTATGATGAAATTTGACATGTGCATTAGAAATAGGATTCTAAAATGATTTTTGGATGAAGCTCTGGAATATGACCAAGTATGATGGAATTTGCCTGTGTGCATTGGAAATGGGATTTTAAAATGATTTTTCGATAAAGTTTTGGAATACGGCCAAGTACGATGGAACTTGCCGATTTCTCAACCAATTATGATAAAATTCGGCTTTTCCATTGGGAGTGGGATTCTAAAATGATGTTTGGATGAATTTCTGGAATATGAATATGTATGATGGAACTTGCCGTTTTCTCAACCGATTATGATGAAATTTGACATTTTTAAATCAAGCCCTGAAATATGCGCAATGAACCCATATGAAACATAAAAATTCATCATAATCGGTTAATAGCTAAGTTATATTCTTATATTGCTCATATTCCAGAATTTCATCCAAAAATCATTTTAAAGTCTTATTTCCAACGCACATGCCAATTTTGACCATAATCGGTTAAGGAATAGCCAAGCTCCATCCTAATTGGCCGTTCATATAATTTGTACAAAAGGTCGAATTTTAAATGTAAACAGTTCAGTTTGAAGTGTAAAAGGATCAATTTGAAGCGTAAAACCTGTATGATGTTATAATGGTATGTTGGTTTGATAGTATAATGGTATGATGGAATGACAGTACGATGGTATGATGGTATCGGGGTAAGATGGTATATATGATAGTATGATTGTGTGACGTTATAATGATATAGAGGTATAGTTGATTAATATTATTGAATGATGGTAGGATGGTATGATTGTACGTATGATACAACGTACGATGGTATGACAGTAGTTATTTTAGAATGAAGGTGTGATGGTATGAGGGTATGATGTTATGGCCTGGCAGTATGATGGTACGATGTTATGATGGTATGATTAATGGGACGGTATGATGGTACGACGATATATTGGTATGATGGTATTTTGGCATGATTATATGATTGTATGATGGTACTATGATGGTACAATTTTAAGATGATATGATGGTATGAAGGTGTGGTGGATTGATATTAAGATATACGTCATGGTGTGATAATGGGATGGTTAGAGGTCACTATGATGCAATGGTACGATTGTAAATTGGTTTAATGGTGTAGTATCATGATGGTATGATGGTATAATTGAATAATGGAATGAAGGAATGATTGTTTAAGGTTTTGATAGTATGTCGGTATGTATGCAGGTGTGATGGTGAGTAGGGTTTGAGTTGAAATTCTGTTGAATTTAAAAGAGAAGTTCTGTTAGAGATTAATTTGAGGTCGAGTTTAGGGTATAGTGGGAGGTTAGATTGAGTTGAGTTCATACACTTATGTAGCTTTCGCATCGAGTTAATTTTGGGATTGGGTTGGAAAATAAGTGTAGAGTTGAGCATATGGTTGAGATTTGAGTCGAACAAAGTTGTGATGACGTAGAATTAGGATTTAGTTAGCTTGCATTGCGGTGTGGTTCGATTGGGGAATTATTTAAGGGTAGATTTGATTTAATTGATGGCTGGGTTGGCCGTTATTTTGGTGATTACGTTTAGGATTGTGTTGCAATTGACATAGAGGTTCAGTTGTAATTTGAGTGGGGGGTTAAGCAGAAGATTGACTTAATACGTTTATTTCGGGATCGATTTGGGTGTTGAATTAATCAAGATCGAAGTTCTGATCGCCTTATGAGGTTTCAGGAATTTATATATTTTTATTAACGTTGGCAGAATTTTCACTTCTTTGGTGTATGGAATTACTGCTGTGCCAACATTACTGCTAATTGTTGGAGGAACAATCGAATAATCCGCTGATGCCTGAATATTAATACTGCTGTTTTAGGCTAGATTGACATAGAGAAATAAATTAATAAATTAAACTGAGCCGTGACGTAATTTGGTTATCAATAAATTAAACTGAGCCGTCACGTAATGAAAACCACAAAGCAATTCAAAATCTGTTTTAATTGTTTTGGCACAAAATAATGCAGATAGAATCAACGCAGAACAGTCGCTGATGAGAATTGCAGTATGTCAAATCGATGGCAATGTCAACCTTAACTAGAATCGGCATCAGAAGCATGTTTCAACGTATGTACAACAAATTAGGTTGTCAATCTGAGTACATCAAGACTGGGCCATAATTATAAACAAATGGTTGTACATGTCTTACCGAAGAACATGTTTACTACGACAAGAGCCACAATGCAGTAACAAAAATTACAACAGAGTTGATTCAGATCCTATTTTTAACGTATCAAGGTCAGTGGATATTTTGCTTGGAGTAAACGAGTGTTTTGATATTTTGGAAAATGATGGAAAAATCGAATGTAAGAGCTGTAAAGCGTTACTGTTCACTGAACATTAGGAATGTTTTAGTAAGTTGAGAATATTCCTGCATCTAATAAATTCACAATTCAGCAGCAAGAATGTGAAGATTTGTTTAACGATGGCAAGTTTATAGTTAAACTCCTCTTCAAGTCACCTGTAAGACACCTAACCTCAAATCACATTGTCGTAAATAGTAGCGAAAGATTCTCATGTAGCTTAAAACCACATGAAGTATATTGGCGTGAAGTATAAATCCGGAAGATTACTACTTACCATATCATGACATCCTTAAATATAGAGCACTACGACTAAGTTAAGGGTTGTATTTGACGCATCATTGAATGATAACTTGCGAGTTGGGCCGACTGTCCAATCTCATTTGATTAAAATCGGTTTAAGTTTTCGCGAATCAAAGTTTGCATTACCTGGTGACATTGAGAAAATGTACCGAATGGTATGGGTTGATACAGATGATGAATGTCAAAAATACTTTTGAGCATTTTTTGGAAATGCTTAGCTATTTTGGAAGTGTCGAATAAAATAGAAAATAAGAATCCAATCGTCGCTCAAATTATTCGTGAACATTTTGGTGTCGATGACCTGATGTGCGAAGCAGATTCAACAATATTATTATTGAAAATTTATAGATGATGTAAAGGAAATTTCAGAAGATAATAAAAATATTAAAGTGCTGGGTCTAATTTGGAACTCGAAATTGGATCAATTCACATTCTACTCGAATTTGCCGCGAAAACTGCTTATACATACAAAACGGGCACTATTGTCGGAAGCAAGCAAGATTTATGATCCGCTTTGGTTGGTCATCACCGTTAATCATCAATATTAAAAAAAATTTTCAAAAATTATGGTTCAAATCACTAAACTGGGATGACGAATTGCCGCTTGATATCAAAATAAGTTGGCTGAAAATTCGAAAATATCAACGAAATATAAATCAACAGTTGGAATAACATGATGGATTTAGTAGTTTTTCATGGCTGCGCTGATGCAAACGGAGAAGCTTACGGTGCTGCGATGTTTGCAGTAACAAATGGATCTTCAAAGTTATTGGTTGGCAAAACAAAGGTTGCTCCTTTAAATCGAATCTCATTGCGACGTTTGGTACAAGCTGCAGCTAATGTCACTTGACCAGCACTCACTCAACTCAAAAATTAGCTTAGACTAGTTATCATCAAGTCCGTCAAGATGGAAGATGTTCTCGCAAACAAAACCAGTGAGATATTAAACGCATGTGCATAACCGTCTAAAGTCCATTTTTATCTAATTATTTACTAAGATATCGTAGTTTTTCGTACTTGTTGAATTTGGTTGTTGGTGATAAAATCATTATTATATTTAAAGTATTATTCGCGTAGAACGCCGAAAAAATGAGATGATGAGAAAATGATTGTCATATGCGGGTGAGCTTGTGCTTATCATTAACAAAAAGAAGATATTGGATAGTTCGTCTCGGGATTCATAAATGCATCAAATGTTTTAAGAATAAACCGAAAATTGAAATCAGGTAATGGGAACAATGCCAAAACAACGAGTACAACTTTCCCACACATTTGCGGATGTAGGAGTTGACTATTGTGGCCCAAAGCGTCGTGAATTACATTATCTAAAAACCTATCTGTGCTTATTTGTTTGCCTGTAGAAACTAAAGCAGTACATTAAGAAGTATAATGGGAAACTTATCAACGAAAAATTTCATTGGAGCACTCCAACGGTTCATGGCTCGTCGTGATACTTGCGAATTTTTTCGGAGCATCCAATTACCTTGCTAAACTAGATTAATTCTTAACAAACGCCAATACTTCAATATATTCCTTACTTTCAAGATCTCAGAGAGAAAGGCATTTCTTCCCTGCTGGCACCATGTATATGTGTGAACTTTGGGAGGCATCTGTAAAATTATTGAAGACCAATTTCAAAAAGGTAGTTAGTAGTAATTGTCTGTCATTGGAAGAGTTCACAACAATAAGGACAAGATGTAAAAGCACTATTAATTCACGTTCTCTAAAAGCCCGTTTCTTGATAGGCAGAGCGTTGGTCGATCTATACTGGGGATTGAGCATGTTCACATTAATTCTATACCACCGCGTATATAGTTAGACAAATCTATTACGTTTTCAAACTCTTTAGAAAAGAAGTAAATGGCATGAAGCAAAGGAAAACGTGAAAGTAGATAACGTTGTTATTCGCGTGAAGTTTATCCTAAACTATCCTAAAAAAAAAAAAAAAAAATAGGATCGTTTAGGAAAAATTTCACGTCTTTGCGCAAATGTGTGAAGTTTTTCCTAACTTTTAATAGGTTTGCATGTGTTCCTGATTATAATATACTTAATTCGAATTAACCGATAATCAGCATTATATTAAGAAGAAAACGCAATTCGAATTACATAGTTTATAAAATGAATATGGCCTAATATGAGCCCAAACCTAAACTTTCCTAAAATGAGAACATCATCATTTGAATAATAAATAAAAATCAAGCGAAATACCTGATGTTGTTTTTCACAGCAAATTTAGTTTAAAGCCTAATATTTTAGAAAGGGTAAAGAAAGCTTATACACCTTTGGTCTTGAACCCCATATCTTATCCTGGCTCTTTGCTTCAATGATAAGGCCCATACTTTTATATGGGATTGTTATTTGGTGGCTGGCCAGCCTTAAATAGTAAAGCTAACCAAAAGTTGCTGATGAAAACTTAGAGAACTTCCACCCTTTCCAACCTGCACTCAGCAGTACACCCACTCAGGCATTAAGGATCAAATCCATTTCTATGTGGACCTGTAGTAATACAAGACACTCATCTTTTGAGGAAAGATTTCGTACTGATATTCCCTCCTAGGGACCTTTAAATGAACCTCATCTTAAACGAAATCCAGGAAAAAGCACGGAGACATGAAGAAAGGCTCCGCCAACATATGAACGCAGACTTAAAAGAACCAAACCTTTTGAGCTGGTGTGATTGTCAGTTTAAACAGCATTGTGCTGATCTAAAATCTACTAGAAAGATGTGGTTTACTTCAATTTACCAAACACTATGGAACGCTAATGGGAAGAAGCCATAGTTTAATTTAAGTTAGTAAATTAAGTCAGAAACAAATTGCTCATTAGTTCAGGAGACTAGATTGTAATTACATAAAATAAATAAATAAAATTGATTTTAAATAAAAAAAAAATTAAAAAATATTTCTTCCTGAGAGGACTAACTTAGTGAAGAGATGTTCTACCTTAAAGTTTTAAACTTCTTGACGGATGGTTCGAAAATGGATGGTTGGGTTGGTTGTGGTGTTTTCTTTGAGAAACTAAATGTAAACCTCCCGTTTCGTCTACCCGATTATTGCAGCATTTTTCAGGATGAATTAATTGCGATAATTGAGGCCGAGGATTGGTTGAAATATAATGCAGTATCTGTAAGGGATATCCGCATTTTTACGGAAAACCTATGACCTTATTTTGAGCAGTCTCTCATCTCTTAACGAGACGGCAGATCAGCTTAACATTCACTTAACGTAGATGGCAAGTTAATTCACCGTTGCGAAAAAGAAAGGGTAGATGAACTCGCTTGGCAGGGTAAAAATTGCCTTACATTACCAAGTAAGGTAAATGTTTAAAATCCGCTAGCTCATTTGAAAAGTTATAGAGAGTAAGGGTGTTTAGTATAACAAAATCATATTACAGTTTCCGTTTATGTCTTACTTAAATTTCCCAAGCATTTTCCACAACTTAGAAAAACCGGCCAGCTGGCAGAAATGCTTAAACTGTTTTATGAAAATAAATCTTCAGTTGGTTGCTCTCAAAGAGCATTTCGATCAAAATATCGTTGTCTAAAGACGCCTAGAAGAGAACGAGACGTTTATCAAGCGAGAATATTGTTATTGTGTGTGACGATGTCAATGAAAACGCGGGAACATTAACAAGAAAGCGTGCACCGCAATTGGTATGTAATCGCACCCCTTTGCGTCGAATTTTGAACAAAATTATATTAACATACAATTTAATGCCAATTACCCTCGCCAATTAAATCGAACCAAACTTTTGGTTGAAAATTATCATGAGCGATGAACCGCATTATTGTTCAATTGCAGTGCAAAATAAGCAAAACAGTCTTTACTAGGTATCCGAAAATCCTCCAGTTATACAATTATACACAAGAAAGCTCAATTCGACAAAAAAGTAATTCTGGTGCGAGATTTTCTCGAAACGAATCATTAGACAGTACTTTTTTGTATTTAACGAAGGTAAGGCTGTTACTGTTAATGATAATCGCTAGAGAGATAAGTGGGCGGACTTGGTATTGAAGGCCTTTAATTAAAGCAGGACCGCAACGGGCACATGCAACACATTCGGCCAAACAATGACCATTTTGCAACAAATGTTTCGTGGAACTGTCATATCAACGTTCGGCGATATTATGGTCACTTACATAGCCCAATTTGACACCACCACAAATACTGCCACCACGCCATAAAAAATGCTCAAAAATGAACCGAAATTTACATCAATGCTAGAGGTGGACACATTTTTTCTTAAGAAATTAATTTTTCTGTCTGTAAATCAATTGATTTTTTCGGCTTTTTTATAGACAAATATATTAATTGTTCATGGCAATACCAATATTTTCGATTTGGTAAATTAAAAAAATAAAGAGGCCAATCCCTCATAACATATTTACTGAAAAAAAAGTAATATCATTCCGCCGTAATTTTAACCCAAGGGGCAAGAGTTATACCAATGTATTACTCTTCAAACATACAAATGAGGTTTCTCCATGTACTCCAAAATATACTTAGTATTTTTCGCCGGTTTATCTTAGTTACGGAAAATGCTTGGGAAATTTACGTAAGACATATACGGAAGCTGTAATATGATTTTGTTATACAAAACACCCTTAGTCTCTATAACTTTTCAAATGATGATGTTTTTCTGTTAGTTTAGATCCACAGTTACTCAAAAATTTACTTAGTATTTTGGGCCGGTGTTTCTAAGTATCGCAAAACGTTCGGAAATTGGACGTATGGTATTGAACATTGGTTTTTTTATCAACATTAAAGAGAAATTGATAATGGAATATTGAAAAAATATTTAGACGTATCAATACAAAGTTTTAATATCCTTTACTTAATGAGTAATGTATAATTTATTCGTTAATGCGTAGTTTTACTCATACATTCTCACAAATTTTTGTTTTTGTAATTTTAGGAAAGTTTAGGAAGAAATTCACATTCATGATTTTGAGACACAGTTTTTTGATGCTAAATCTATTCCTAAACGCCTAATCAATGCACGCAAGGATTTAGAAATAGCTGATATGATCATAAATTAAACCAAACAATAGCTTAACTTGCATTGGATCAAACTACCTTTCTCGAAATATTTAAGGTAACAAGTTCAAAAGCAGCTGATGTCAGATTACCAAAAATAACCATTCAACCGTTTGTTGAAGATTTATTTGAATCTTCAATTTACGACAGTGATTCTATAAGCAAGACTCTTAAGTTTCAGTTTTTTAAAGGTCTATTGCATGATGATGTCACATTACTTATTAGACACATAAAATGTACTGCAACGAACTATGACGAAGACAAGAAAAAACCAATTGTCACTAAATATGTATATTCAAATGTTTCTAGACATTTCTCCAGTTACAACGTGAAATCAATTACAGTTCAGAGCGTTACACAATACAGCACACGAAGTCATCCGAGCTTTGCAAGCGTTGGGAGCTGAGGTAGAAGGAAGCGACCCATGGCTGATTAACAACGTGCTAAGTAAATTAGACATAGACACACGCAGGCTGTAGTCTAAAAAAACATTACATAATGATTTAACTACAGTGAATAACAGAATCATTAAGTGCGAATATTTTCAAAGTGATCATCTATTATATAAATGTGGAAAATTTAAATCCATGAACATTCCATATCGCAGAGACTTCGTTTTAAAACATAACATCTGTTTCAACTGTTTAATTGTAGGAAACTCATCAAAATTTTGCATATCAAAGTATTCATGTCATTATTGCAAAGGAAAGCATCATTCATCACTACCATTGGCCTCAACAACAAACACACTTACAAACTTGTCTTCAAGAGCAAGATCAACCAAGCAATCAAATGAACAATGAGCACACTCAAAATAGGCTATCACCATCAACTGTACCATGTACACCACCTGATCAACAACAATCCATATAAGGGAGTTATTAAGTTCATATGGCTCACATCACAGTCACTGAGCATTTACTACCCACAGCTGTAGTGAACATTGAAAATTTGGATGGCAAAGTACAACAGTGCAGAATACTTCTGGATTCTGGATCAATGGGAAATCTCATTTCATAACCAATAGTGAAACAATTACAACTTTCACAAAAGAAGTCGAAAACTATTGTGAGCGGAATAGCTTCGAATACGACATCACGATAGAAATCAACGGTCAAACTGTCGTCCCGATTTGATCCACGTTAACATCTAACAATAGATGTACATATTCTTGCAACATTACCATCAGTGCCAAATCAAACATTCATAAACCACATATATGTATGTACATATATCAATTTGAACAATCCGTTGACATCATATTAAATACCGCTACAGTTTTCAGTATGTTGTTGCCTGGCAGTTTAGGGGATCCTAACAGTTCAGTGATCACACAAAAAACCATTTTAGGATGGGTACTAGTTGGGGATGTTGCAGCCACATCAGCTTTCATATCACCCAATTCACTATATTCTATACACTTATCTTGTATTGATATAGATAAAACATTGCAACTGTTTTGGAAGTCAGCGGAAGTGTCACGATCGTCCCAATTTATTCGTCATGAAAAGCTATGTGAACATTTCTACAAACAAACCATTAAGAGGGACTGTACTGGACGGTACATAGTACCATTCAATGACATTCAGCAACAACTTGGTGATTCGTTACGATCAGCAGTGTCACAGTTATTGGCCATCGAGAAAAAACTGGACAAAGATAATCAATTAAAACTTGAGTATCATTCTTTCATCGCGCAGAGTACATAGCGCTGAATCACATGGAGAAAATTTCAATCGACCAAATAAACATCAATTCGGATCATTTTTATTTACCTCATCACTTCGTAATTAAAACTGACTCCAGCAGAATGAAATTACGTGTGGTATTTGACGGGTCATTTTCAACATCATCTGGGGTATCATTAAACCAACAATTGCTCGTGGGTCCAACTGGGTTCCGAATGCACATGAATGCACAACATGGTTTTCAAAGTTGAATAACACAAATCAGGTTGCAGTAGTCCACAGAATTAGAAAAGAGAAAACTTGTGTTTCACTTGTGTTGTGTGGGCACAATTAAAACGCCATCTGGAAGTGGCTTCGGATCTTAGTTCCGATGCATTCATAGCAGCATTTAAATGTTTTGTGAGCAGACCCTTCTGATGTTTATAAAGACAATGGTACTAATTTTGTAGCGGCTCATAGGAAATTTTCTGCAATATTTTCAAAAGCTGAACTGATCTCAAATTATGAAAGCATTAGCCTATTTTGTGCAGAAAAAACCATCAATTGACATTTTTCACCTCCCGCAGCTTCACATTTTGGCGGAGTTTGGGAGGCCGCTGTTAAGTCGATCAAAATACACCTGCGTATCATTACCGGACGAGCAAAGTTCACATTTTAAGAGATGTGTACTCTCGTCACTGAAATCAAATGTATACTTAATTCAAGGCCTCTGTGTCCACAGTTTAAGGAAGATATTAACTCATTAGAAGCAATTACAACAGGGCATTTTCTGATCATGGGTCCATTAACATCAATTCCAGAGACTGAATTTGAAGATATTCCAATGAATAAATTAACCAGATGTCAACATGTATAGCAAGCAGCAAATATTTTTTGAAGAAAATATCATAAGGAATATCCCAACACGAGATCAGCTACAAAAAATTTAAAAGTCGGAGATTTAGTTATCGTCCAAGACAACTTCCCAGCAGCGTATTGGGGATTAGTAGGTGTAATTAATGTTCATCCTGGAAACGATCGAATCGTGCGTGTGATTACATTGAATCAAAAAATGCATCATGTTACCACCTGAATCAATAACTGCGTACTTCATGGACGGGAGAATGTTAAGGTATCCAAGTTCCTGAAAGAAGAAAAATTATCAATTATGTAAATAAATTTAAATTATTAATAAAGTTGTACTTCCCTGTTGACCGAGTAGTAATGATCAAAAATTGTTCTAAAAACTTTCTTTTGTTCTGGCTTTGGTCAACAGAATATCTCACACAAAATACAATTTAAACATTGTGTGTAATGTGGATGTGGGTGTAGGGACACAAGGGAAAGTGGAATGGGTACAAGTGCTTGCTTTGTTATAAATATCAGTAAGAGGGTGTGTGCCGGTCTAAGTAATTTTACGGTTGAGAGTATGCGTGTGGGTTAACGTCTGGATGTTATTGTGTGCAGGTGTTGGTTTGGATCACAGTTGTAAACGTGTAACTTTCAAAAGGTCATTTTATACATTAAGTATGCATAAAATGTGTAACGGTCGGTGTTACGATCGTTCCGGAAGTTTTTGAGTTCCTTCTTTTCATTCTCCTCATCTCCTGAGTTCAGAATTTTCCTTTGTTGGAGCGGGTTGCACTTGCCTGCATGGACACATCTTTGTTTGTTTTATATGTTGTTGTTAGTAGTGCAATTGCACGAAGGGAGAGAGGAGTAGAGATCTAATAAAAATTAAAAAAAAAAAAAATCGCGATCGGATGATTTCGAGACAATAATAAAATATTTCGTGTTTTCAGAATTTCGTGTTAAGCGAAAATAATACGAAGAAACAGTGAAACTGATGGGAACAAAAGAATGTTCTTGTTATCCCATATTTCGTGTTATCTGTTTTCGTGTTCACAAAACCGACTCTAATTTGTTCGGAACATTTAATGATAAGAAATCTCTTTAAAGACATATTTCAGTATTATATCCAAATCTGTCAGTAAAGCACTATTAGTTTTTTGTTAGAAGGGCAACAAAATTAAAACGACTTCAGTACAGCCAGAATGACCTTTCCGCTACACTTGAGAAGAAAAAAAGGAAATGGGATGACAACATATGCTGCAAATAAAAAAATACAAAATTCCAAGGACCACATTACTGTATAAGCAAAGAGGTGTATACGAGTATGTTTTAAATGTACCCATAGGCCATCCAACTATTTTAACCATTCCAGAAGAACAAAAATAAAAACTTGATCATTTATATAGCAAGACCAGGATTTCCTGCAACAAGAAACTAATTTTTGGTTAGTGTTCAGCTGTTACTGAAAAATTTAAAACGTAAAATTAATTTTAAAGACGGAAGGAACGGGAGACAATGGTACGAGGGATTTTTGAGAAGAAATTCCGAGCTATCTGTGCGTGCACTTATTAAAGAAAAAGATATACGTGACTGGTTTGAACAAATTAATCGCAATATGACAGATAACAAAATAATTGAAGTCATCTGCGATCCGGACCGAGTATTTAACTGTGACGAAAGCGCATCTTTATTAGCTTCAAAAGAATAGGGTTAGAAGGCGGTGTACAATTTTGCCCACAATGATGAGAAAGAAAGCCTTACAACCCTCATCATTGTAAGTGCTTGAAGAAGTATTCCACCGCCTATGGAGTATACAAATACAAAAGAATACCGTTTTCGTTAGGCCGAAAAATGCCAAGAGGCTGGGGTATGGGTTGCTCCGATTCAAGGTAGATGACTAGCGAGGTCTTCTACGAATATATAGCAAATGTTTTGTTGTTTGCATGGCTGAAACAAAACGGAGCCAAATTCCCAGTCATATTATTTTCATCTATCTAATATTGATAGTGCTTTTTCCGAACGCAACATACCTTTAACAACCGTTAGATGTAGGCATTTTTCGGCCTCTCAAAAATGAGTGGAAACTGGCTGTTCATAACCGGAAGTTGAAAAATGAAGGGAAAATACTAAAAAAAAAGATTTTGATCCGTTACTGGCAACAAGATGGCTGCTAATGCAACGACTGTACAAAACGAATTTCGGACATGTGTTGTGGTTAACCATGGAAAAATGTTGAAGCATCCCGAAGTAAGCACTTCAACTCTTATTACCAGCAGCAACCGAACACGACCAGAATCGTTTTTAAAAACTTTTAAGTCATTTTTATTGGAAAATTATAGCTACAATTCCTTTAAAGTGAAAAAGAACAAAAATTTGTAAAATGTTTGGATTAGTGTGAAGCATAGGAGTTTTACGAGACACCAAAACTGCTAAATTTGTCTACGATTAGTGAGCAAAGAAATTGCATTTATATTATAGAGTCTCAGCAAATAAGAGTCATCCGTTTCAGTTATTGGCAACAATAACTTAGATAATGTTGATTTCACCGCAGCATTCAACAATTCTGATATCAATCAATGTTGGGAAAATATTAAAGGGGTTCGTGACTTAATAACGTTAACAGTAGAAAACCCAACAGACAAAAAAAATCTTTGAAAATTAAGAGGATTTTAATGCAAATGTAGAAACACCTTACAAAAAAATTTCAAAGGCTAGGTTCTATCAATAAGGTAAAAAAAGAATACCAATAGTGATCATTTCATCTGATGAATATATTCATTGCAACCTCTCGAAAATATTTCTCCAAAGATCTGCCACCTAAAAATCTATAACTATGTAATAATACGGTGGTATGAGGGAAAATATTTCCCGGGTATGGTTTTAGAAACCAAATCGGCTGAAGCTTTAGTAAAAGTGATGGGAAGTTGTGGCCCAGTTATGTATGTAAAAAATGTATAGATATTTTTGAAAGCTTCGGTCATCAAATACGTGATGATAAAGACATCCTGCGAATATAAAAAATATACTACAAAACGATTGCTGCAGTCACTTAACATTGAACGACAAAAAGACGTACGGAAGTCTCTATTTTGTGCGGTGGGTTTTAAACCTTTGTTTGGCTGAGGCTTCGGATTACTTCCTGAATATACCCTCGATATCTCAAACAAAAAAATTCCAAAACAAAAAAATCAATTCCAAAAATCAAGTTTTTTAATTATAACAAATGGTTGAAAGGTTAATTTAATTCGTTTTATACATTAAACCTCGGAGACCCAAACCTCCGCTTAGAACTGCATTATATCAAACCACAGCCATATTACATAGCGTAATCATCAATGTTAAATCGGACAACGGTGATCTAGAAGCGTGCTTCATTATTGAAAGTCCAAATGCTACATTTGGACGGACTTTCACAAATCAGCGTATATAGAACGAAATAGGTTGTCAATTTGAGTATATCAAGTATTATTGGGCCATATTATGAAGAAATGGTGGCATATATCGTACCGAAGAAAATGTTTACTACGCCAAGAGCCACAATACAGCAACATGAATTACAACAGAGTTCAATTAGATCCAATCTTTAACGTATCAAGGTCAGTAGATATTTTGCTTGGAGTAAACAAGTTGCCTGATGGTATTTTGAAAAATGCTGAAAAAATCGAATTTTAGAACTCGTGCGCATTTAATAAGAAACTTGGATGGATTGTCGCGTGCAAATTCAATCTTGGCAGTATAAGTAAAACCTTTCTCTCTTCTAGCACAATTTTAAATGTTGACTGAACATTAAGAATGTTTTGGGAATTGGAAAATATTCCTGCATCTAATAAATTCAGAATTCAGCAGTAAGAATGTGAAGATTTGTTTAAACAAACAATACATTTAGCTGATGATGGCTAGTTTATAGTTAAACTCCTCTTCAATTCTCCTGGAAGTCCTCTAACGTCAAATCATATTGTCGTAAATAGTCGTTTGAAGGCAATGAACCGTCGGTTCGCGAAAGATCATCAGTTCATAACTTTATGCCACACTTTTATGAGTTTTAGACCACATGATACCACCACATTGGCGTTTACCACATCACGGCGTCCTTAAATAGAGCACTATGACTAATTTAACTGTTGTATTTGACGCTTCATTGAATGATATCTAGCGAGTTGGGCCGACTGTATAATCTCATTTGATTAAAATCTGTTTAAGATTTCGCGAATTAAAGTTTGCATTACCTGGTGACATTGAGAAAATGTACCGAATGGTATGGCTTGATACAGATGATGAATGTCAAACAATTACGTCCGAAACTGCACAAGGAGCATTTTTTGGAAATGTTTAGCAATTTTGGAAGTATCGAATAAAATAGAAAAATAAAAATCCAATCGTCGCTCAAATTCTTCGTGAACATTGTAATGTCGATTACCTTATCTGCGGAGCTGGTTCATTTGATCATCTGATTTAAATTCGCGATGGTATTGTTGATAATTTATGCTTGGTTTCATAAAGAGACATGCTCGTCAATTTGCTGACCCATATACTCTCAAGACATTATATACTGCTTTTGTAAGGCCTATTTTGGAATACGCTGTAGTTATCTGGAGTTCTGGTTATAAAATCTTTAGTGATCGTACTGAGCGGATTCAAAAAAAGTTCTTAATATTTGCCCTCCGAAGACTTCCAAGATCTACTTCAGGATTTAGCTTACCTTCTTATGCCGGTCGTTGTATACTTTTGAACATTCGTAGTCTTGAATTCAGAAGAGAGATGATTCATGCAGTAGTTGCTCGGGATGTAGTTTGTGCTAAGATTGATTGCCTGGTATTGCTTGACCTGGATCATTTTACGTTCCTAAGAGAATTCTTCGTACACGACAGTTAAGACTGAGTATTGCTTTTCATCGTACGAATTATTGAATTGATGAACCGGTCAAAATATTTTAACCAATTGGGTACGTCAAAATATTTTAACCAATATTTAGAACTTTTCGATTTTAACATTTCAAGGGATCTTTTTAAGAGTCGTATTCAAAATAATAATTTGTAACACTTTTTTATTACAATATTAATGGTATTGTAACCTATGCTGTTTGTTAGTGCTGGTAATAAATAAATAAATTTGATGTTATTGTTGAAGATTTATAGATGATGTAAAGGAAATTTCACAAGATAATAAAAATATTAAAGTGCTGGATATAATTTGGAACTCGAAATTGGATCAATTAAAAATCCACTCGAATTTGCCACGAAAACTGCTTATACATACAAAACGGGCATTATTGTCGGAAGCAAGCAAGATTTATGATCCGCTTTGGTTGGTCATCACCGTTAATCATCAAAATTAAAACATTTTTCAAAAATTATGGTTCAAATCATTAAACTGGGATGACGAATTGCCGCTTGCTAACAAAATAAGTTGGCTGAAAATTCGAAAATATCAACAAAATATAAATCAACAGTTGGATTAACACGATGGATTTAGTAGTTTTGCATGGCTTCGCTGATGCGATATATGCAATAACAAATGGATCTTTAAAGTTATTGGTTGGCAAAACAAAGGTTGCTCTTTTAAAACGAATCTCATTGCGACGTTTGGCACAAGCTGCAGTATTGTTGAGCAATGTAATGTCACTCGACCAGCGCTCACTTAACTCAAAAATAACCTTAGACTAGTTATCATCAAGTCCGTCAAGATGGAAGATGTTCTCGCAAATAGAACCAGTGAGATATCAAACGCACTAACTCTACCACTGCATTTATATGTAGACCAATCTATCAACATTTTTGGCGTAAGTGGTATGCCGATTACATTCAAATTTCGTAAATAGAAGTAAATGGTATGAAGCTAAGGAGAACGTTAAAGTAGATAACATTGTACTAATAGTTGATATGAGCGTTTTTCGCCGACTTGCTGCCCGATAGGGCATAAAGGTTTATCGTGGTTCTGATAATTCAGTACGAGTCATGACATTAATATGGCACGAACCAATACAATAGTATAACGCCCGGAAAATTGCACCTTGAAGATGGGATTAACTGAATCAACCAAAAATGTAAAATGTAAAATTTACAAATTATTTGGAACGTTGGATTTTTTCATAATCATAAGCTCATTAGTTCGAAACTGGATTGAATTCTCTTACAATCTTCGGAACATACTCGTATTAAAATCATATAATTAAATAAATAGAATTATGTCTATTAGTCGGTTTCGTTGAATTACTGTTCGTAAATACTAATATACTTCTCGTGTTAATCGAAACGCAATTAAAATGGTCTAACCACCGGTAGCATATTAGATATTACATGAATTAATTAATATTCAACAAAAAAAAATTAATAAAGTAAAAATTAGCGTACACAGAAATAGAGCCGTGTGATTATTGTGAAGAAGAAAAATTGCAAGAGAATTCATCTGTATTAGTTATGATTCGCTAATACTTAACGCACAGCACATTCTGTATTTAAAGAATGTAAATTGTGGTATAATCAGTCCAGCCACATTCGATAAAGTATTATATTACATCGGGACACATATAACATCGGAAAATATATTAAAAAGGCCGATTCCTCCTCACAGGTTCTTGGCAATTGATGTAGGGGCAAAGGGGTGGCAACGTGATGGATGCGTCTTTCAAAATTCAAGGATTCGCCAACAATTTTATAATGTTGTAATGCATTTACCCGATCCAAAAGAAATTTTTGAGGATGGTGCTTATGTTATCCTAGTATTTATTAGGAGATGAAGCATTCGGTAAGTTAATAAATTGGATATTTTTAAAATTTACGTTTAAAGAAAACGGTTGGATTTATTAATAGGTCTCAAAAATTGGTTAATGACTCCCTATTCCGGTAAATTAACTATGGCAATTTAAGTTACTCTAAATCGATTTTCAATTACCGTCAATCAAGAGCTAGACGAGTGATCGAAAATACATTTGGCTTACTTGTCAGTAAATGGAGAGTTTTAAAAAATTCTCTGTGTGTTAGTACCTGCACTTGTTCTCAGTGGGCTTATTGGTTCCTTCTATTCTATGTTGGTTATTTGCCTACAAAATTAACATTTATTATTAATTAAAAACACTTAATAAACTTAATTTAATTTTAATTACATTCTTTTAACCAATACGTCATCCAATTGACGCAATACATTAATGTGTTTGGGTATTGGTATAACAGTTTTTGCTGCAGGAGCCCCACTTGGTATTCTAACTAAACTGCTTTTGTAGCGGCTATATTAGTCACTATGATATCTGAAAGCTACCTTAAGCATATTTATAGAAAAGCTGCCATATTTTGGGGTTAGTTCTTTTAGAATGTCCGACCAAATCTTATTTATAATGCAAGGACTTGTTTACTGCACTGGCAAGCAGTAATTAAATAGAAGAGGTCTATCAAAAACTTGAGCAGTGCTTCTTCAAAGGCTTCCTTTTGGTCGGCGCTTAACAGCAAACTAAGGACCGTTTTTTAAATTTATTTTTAGGTTTCTTTACTATATGGTCGGCGGTTTTAACCACAATTGGCATTGGGCATTCCAACTCACACTCTGAAATCTGTGTTTCATCATTTCCTTCATCATTTCCCGTATCATTTAGATATTCTGTTTCATATTGTAAACCATCCATTATGACGTTTTCAATTTGTCAAACAAAACAACAAAAAATTGATTGACAGTTCTCATTTTTAAAATAAATATCGATGTGTCGATAAGTTTACATTTTATATTACGAAAACAACCAAAAATTACTATGATTTACATAGGATGGTTTGGCGTCTATTGAAGGGGGGGGGGCGGTACCAAAGTTGAGTAGGTTAATTTACCAGCTCCGTAACCTTCCAGTAGGGTGCGTGTCGGAGCGATTGATCCAACCGAGGAGGAGGTAGCCACCTAGACATTGAGTCTCAGTCTGAAACACATAAAATATTAACCTAAAATACAAAAATACAAAAAAAAAATGTTAATTATCATATATGTAAATTGGCAAAATATTTTCCCTTTGCTATTATATAAATCATGATCACCCTGAAAATATAACTAATAATTAATAAATCATATAGTCTAAATGTAAAAAATAACATAATGCACTTTTCCAAAACAATCCAAATGTCATCTCAAAACGTCAAATAATAGATGGATTCTAGTATATTATTTTGCGTTCAGTGCAATGATCGATAACAAAGATTATGATTGACGCGATATATGTGTCGAACTTGTTAAACATAGTCTTTTGAATCTGTCATATTCCCTGCTGCAATTATGTGAATTTTACAAAAAAGTCAGTTCTGGTTGGGTGTTCTAGTTTTGCTCATGTACGCACATTAAAATTTGTAAAAAATCATTAAGAATTAAAAAATTGTAAAAATCATTAAAATTAATAGTTTTATCATTGAAAATCAAATTAAATTTGTGAGTAAACCAAAAAGGGGATTTTCTGTGGAGCTTTCCGTCAATCAACTCAATTCAACGCGGGAATTTACGCAATTGTTAATTGCCCCGCCAACAGTGCGCATCACGTGAGCTGTTCTGGTATTGTCATTAGACAGCTGCGTGATGGGTACAATTGTGTAAAGGATAACCTGTTCACAATTCGCAAGTATACGTGCTGCCTCCTCGTGGCAGCCACTGGTAACTAAGGCCATTTGGCACAGGCTAAAGTTCGGCGCTACAGGAGCAAACCTTGACAAAAAACTCTAATCTAAGGTAGAAAAGCATATGCCGATGGATGAATGGCTGATAGGTTAATCAGTCCAAAACATGCGGACTCTGAATACCAGGCACCCTCCAGTTTTATTTAGCCTTCCTGTAGTAAGGCTGGGTGACCTACAGGCGATTTGCAATTCCCAGCAACTCGTGAGAGTAAAATCAAACGGAATACGGGGCAGGAGTAGGAGTACAAGGGAGTGGGACAACCCTTTTGATGTCCTTGGGCTCCAATGCTACCGTCTTTCTAGCGGAACTACATGCTGAAGTAAACATCTAGGAGAGCAATGAGGCCAGATAGTATGTACATGTACCGGGAGGCAGTATTGTCAGGTTCATCAAGAACCTGAATATTGACTGGATGGATAATTAAGCAGGGTCCAGCACAATAAATCTTTTATGTCGCAGTGCGAAGTGGCTGAACGCCCGCATGGCCCTCCAAAATAATAATAATAATAATGATTCACATGTTTTTGGTAGGATTCGATGTTGTTTTCATCGCCATAGTGACTATATTTTGTTAGTGCTACTAAATGATATTGGTAGAAAACTTGGATTTTTTCCAGGGGAACGATAAGTTTTTTGTATGGTAAAGGAGCATTTCTTTGCTAATATCGTGAAGAAAAACAACAACGAAAACTAAAATCTGAAAACAAGATCGAAAAACAGAGCGAAAACAATATTATGAATACATACTAAGTTGTAATAGATTACTGTCACAATTTTCATGTATGAAAGTTAGAATGACAAACTCTTGTAAAAAAAAATGTATTAGCAGTCAGTCGAAAAAGAGTTTTTTATTAATGTTGGGAGAAGTTTCACTTCCTTTTTTTGTGTAAAATATCCAAATCTGCTGTGATACTTTGTGATAACTAGTATTTGATAATCAATAAATTAAAGTGAGCTGTGGAAACAGATCGTTTTAATAAAAATGTAACAGGGTCTCCTGGCAATTAAATTTGTATTATTCGGGATTTTTTTTGGGATTTTTTATGGTTGGGAATTCGAGAATTTGACAGACCCGAATTAACATATTATTAAAATCAAAAAAAGAATTTGAGAATATTGATTTTAAGGCATATTACACAACTGAAACTAGCAATATCCATATCGCACTAAACAATATATGAAACAAATTTATGAACAAAATCGCATGCGGTTTTGAACAAGCTCTTGAAAACGAACCCCAAAAATAAAAAAAGGAAACCCAAAGACCACACATAATTAATATACCAATACAGTATACCGAAATATAAATAACCACCAAACACCCATGGACTAGACACAAATATTTTAATTAGTCTGCAAGTGTATAATAAAATATCTAACCTACTCACTAAATATCTATTTTATCTACTTATATACTTAAGAAAAAACACAATCTAAACACAATAAAATATCCAATGTTATATTTACACGATCAAAATATTTAGATTTACTCTGTACAATAATTGATAGTGGGAGAACGAGATCTTAATTATTTCTTCCTGTTTCCATAAATTTCATGAATAAAATATTTAAGTAAAACAAAACGATCACAATAAATAGAGTGCGCGATCGTGAACGATCATAAAATCTAAGTTCATTATTATGTATACAGACATAAAAAAATAAAAAAAATTGTCGATCATACATACACCAACACACTTGCACGAATAGTTTGGTGCATGTTAAAATGATATACATATCCTTGATTGTTTGTTTATATAAAAAAATTGAAATCTTTAACCCGAACAAACTCATAAAATTCATAAGAAATTATACATATATAAAAGATCATGTTAATTGCGTAAATAATGCGCGCGCGTATGAAGAGATTTTTATGGATATTTCATATTTATGTATGTACATACATACGAAGACAAAAGGGTTTCTGGATATTTTCTTAAAATAAACGGGCGTTCATATGTACTCATATAGTTGATTATATCATAGACAAGTTAAAAGGTAATAAAAAATTAATTTATTTTTAATTTTAATTTTATTATTGTTTATTATTTAAATTTGTTTTTCTTATTTAATTTGGTTTAATTCTTAATTTTATTTATTTTGTTGATTGATAGATTTTATATTTTCTTTTCTCGTGTGGAGGAAATTTTTTTTTTGTTTTTTTTTTTGTTTTCAAAAATTAAAACCAGCACTACGTTGTTAATTAAGATAATTAAAAATAGATTAAGTTTAGTGATTAAAAAAGGCGGATTAATTTCATATTAGTTGATATGCAGTATATGGAAAAGAAACCTGTTAAGATATGGGAGAGAAAGTAATAAAAATGCACACGGTAAATATGATTGAGGAATGCATCTGGATTTGGGATGCGTTGGATTTGTGTTACATTTTTTTTTATAGAACCATAAAATCATTGATTATGTTATAGTTTATATTTAGAATTTTATTTTTCTATAAACCATCGTGTTTTTTTTTTTTTTTTTTTTTTTTTAAATTTTAGATGTTGAAATTTCAAGAGCGTAACGCAAACTCAATCGTCACCTGAGTAAATGTACCAGACTTATAGCTAATTGGAATTTTTATTAGTAATCGTATGTATCAGATTGCTTGTAAACATATTTGGATTTTGGTTTTGATTCATCTTGTATGACCAAAATCAAAAAAATAATAATTTAATTTTAATATAAATTTTGCAAAGTTGGCGAATGTTGCGAATTTTTCGGAAACAGGAACTTTGAGATTAAAAGTTTCTTGCAAAATATTTTTGCCTCGTTGCTTCTTTAGAACCACATATGCAAAAAATTTATGAAAAGGAGTTCTACTCGCTTGAAACTAAATAAGGGTCGGGTGTACTGCGTAAGATAGGTCGTTAAAAGCAAACTGCGAAATAGTTACCCCAATTGTAGCCTCGAGCTCTAAAACTGATTGTACAGATATAAAGAAACTAATTAACATTTTGTCATGATGGAGTGGAAATATGGTTGTTCACAAAATAAAGCTTTGGTCAATTGGTAAAAAAACCATAAATGTTTGCTAAGATAGCAGCAAAATTCGATTAAATTTCGAGAACTATAACCTGAACTTATATGTTTAACTTTGGTAATTGTGAGGCTCTGCACATTATCTCGAGTTCTCAAAATGCACAAGTTATCAGTAAGTGGAATGCCGATGCTTACAATAACGATGTTACTCGGACTGACTTCGATGCTACGGTATAGGCAATTTTGAATGATTACCGCTTAACTGGCATTCATCAAGAACAGTGTGTCAAAAGCAAAATGCTTGATTAAACTTAAGAATCTTAGGTTAATTCTTGTCACAATTGGAATATTCGAAAAGGACTTGAGTGAAGATAGTTCGTGTATGTAATAGGAGTTTGAATTGTCACTCGAAATATTTAAAAATGGATTGAAGTTCATGCCAAAATAACAAAACACACACTTCACCTCAGTAAAAATTTACTGCGATAGAGTTCAAAATGAAAACTTTTCGATTTAGACTCAAATAAAATGCACTAAAACTAAAAAAAAATCGAGACAGAAAATAGAAGTGAAATTTATGATGCATCATGGTTTCTCGAGTCGCATCGATATGGTCGAAGTAGTTTTAAATACGTATTTAGATTGAAAAAGGACCGTCAGGTATACCATCAGATATCTCTGAGACTTTTACATTTCTGGAAATTAACCAATTTTTAAAAACTTTTTTTTGGTATTACAATTTTGTGAAAGAAATCCAACTCTCTGCATTATAATCTAACATTCTTCCATCAATTACAATTGCTGATGACCGTAGTGGTAATAAATAAGCCATAATTGTACCGTTTAAGGTAAAATGAACAAAATCTGGGGTAAATATTTATATTCAAAACTACTTCGATCGAGATACCAAATTTTACTAAATTTCATTCAATCTGTATCGAAATAATTTTCTATTTGCTTTGTTTGAGATTTCATTGTAGTTTTTTTAATTTTGAATGTTCTAGAAAAATACCGAAAATCTCGTATAATTTCAAATAATTTTCAAAAATTTCGACTAATCTCGAAAATCTTAATGAAATTGAAAGAAATATATATTCCGAAAACCAAACAAAAACAAAACACTTGAAACTCCTTTGAAATCACCAAGAGACTAGATATGGTTGCAAATCAAAAACAACAAATCTAGAGATCTAAGAAACTCCTCCTAACATTAAGCAATAAATTATTAATAATCCCGATTAAAGTCGAAATACCTGAATTTGCCTCTATTGTCTATGTAAAATATTAAGCCAGAGCTTTTACACGACTTAAAGTATTGCATTTCGAAATTGGCCACCTACGATTGACTTGAAGTTATCCCAAAATTTCATACCAGGAAACCTTGAAGTTAACTCTGACAGTATGAGAACCTACCAGCCCCATACTTTCTTTTACTATACACTTTAAAGTATACGAGCATTAAAATTCATCCCATGTCATCCCCCTTGTTAAAAGATTTTTTTCTCGTGGTTCAAAATCGAAAAAATATTAAAGAAATTCATTTGGTCAAGATTATGGCAGCCGTTGAATTTTGTTATATCGGTATATAGTGTAATGGATGAGTTCTGAACTCTGTTTTCTTGTTACAATTTTCAAGGCAATGCATTTATTTATATAGCAAAAAATTCGAACCAATGAACTTAGTTCAGAATTGGTCCAATCTTAGCTGAGAGGATCCCTTACTATACCGATATATAACAAAATTTTAGGGCCACCATAATCTTGAACAGAAGATGTTTTTGTTAGGTTTTTCCAATTTTTAACAGTGTTGTACCTCTACGCCTGTTTAGAGATTCTCTACACGAAAATGTCGACAATAGGGTAGGCACTAATTTTCGATGTAGACAATACATGGACAATATAGAAAATTCATATACTAATGAAATATTATTTATTTGTTGTTTTTATCTCTGTGTACAGTTCCTAACATATGGGAAAAATATTACGCAAAATGGAATAATGGTGGTCCTCACATCCATTTCCAAGTGATATATTCTGAGTCTCTGGATACATAAATAAATGGCGCGTTGTCCAGTTGACCTTTTTTTCTAATCGGAGTTTTATTGCTCTATTTATTATCAAAATTCGCCAAAAATACTCATTTGACTTGGTCACCACTGGTATATGGTATAGAAACGATCAATGAATAATGAGTTTGTTTCCGCTCAGTAGATGTTAAACTAAATTCTGAGCAAGAAGTTAATACTGGTCAGCCGGGGGTAACGTTTCAACTGCTAGCAGAGGAACCGCAACCACTGAATGAATTGGAGTTACTTCTGAATGAATGGAATCCTGCTCATTTGAAAGATAAATTTGCTGGTATGTATTTGTAACCATTTCATATTACTTAATGGTGTTACTAACATTCACCAAATATTCAAATTTTTATATTGAACACTTGTATAGCAAGTGAATACGATCAAGTTGAGAATTTTAATCTTTTATCGGAATCTGATATAGATGCAATTTTTCCAGACATTTTGAAGGGAAGCCAAAAGGGTAGACTTCGGGCCAAAATTATCGAATGGCGCCAGAAAAATGTAACATATTTTCCTAGCATGTTATACGATTTAAATTTTTAAATTTCACAATAATTGTAATGTTATATAGGGTTTCAAAGTATAAGTTGAACTTTTACCAGCAACTACCACATCTGTAACGAGTTCAGTAAATCGATGGTTTGAAACTCAAGCCAGCAGACCTTCATCCAGTTTATTAGAACAACAAACAACTTCTCGCTTCGTAAGTATAACATTTTATGATTTATGTTGAGTATTGTACGTTTAATGTATTATGTTATGTATGTACGTGTTACGTGTGCATATACGTTTACTTAAACTTGTACCCTTATAAGAATAAACTCACGTTTATAAATATTTTAGGATTTAATGAAATTTTTGGACACAGACCGTGGTTTGAAAGAATTTCAAATGATATAGCAGTAACGTTTCTTGGAGAAAACAAGGTAATTACTTATAGTAGGTTCTATCCTGGTAATGATAAAAAAGTCCCTGTTTATTGTGAACATTTGTAGAAAAAACAAACATAACCTAATTGGTCCGAATTCTGAATCGGTTTCTGAAATTTAAAATTTTTTTATTTGTTTTATTTTGTCTCTTTAGCATTGAGGAAGGACTTAAAGTAGTTATTCTATGTTTTAAGTACAAACTCAAATACGTGCAAATAACAAAACATATAGATTTTTTCGATACAGAATCGGACCCAATCTGAATTTTTGGCCCCAATATTAAGTTTTAGCCTCAATATTATATTTTGTTTCATATCATCGTGTTGATAAGCGCAGACCAACTGGCCGATTATATAATAAATACCGAAATGAAGCACCTCGTTCGTCTTAACAAAATTGGATACTTCAGTACTCCCAAAATGATGAAAAACTGCACTGAACCAAATTATATTGGTAAAATAGCCCTAAATTTTAAATATAATTATGTGGAGAAGTAGAATGCAATTATACTAACACTAGAACTAACGATTGGTTAAAAAAGACCGATTTACATTTATTGAATTTATTTGTTTAAATTAATGTTAAATAATTATGACCCTTTTTAAATATGTTTAATTATAATTCGTACTAGAATTTAATAAAAATATTTTTAAATATCGATATTTCGAGCCAAATGCTCAGCATCAAGTTAAAACAATAAATTAAAAAATTCTTAGTTATATGTATTCCGGGATTCTATTAATTTAACAACACATGTGTATTAATAGCTCGAAGTATCGATATTTAAAATAAAATATTAAATTCTAACACGAATTTTAATTAAAAATATTTAAAAAGGCTGACAACATGTTTATAAAATAATCATTTAACATTAATTTATTAGCCGTTCTTATAACCAAATATACATAATTTTTTTAAAATTATTATGTTACAATTGTTTTGAAAATTTTTGATGATTTTTAATATACATAACTACTTATTGTCATATTTAAAGTCATCATAAATTTCTAAAATAATTCTAGCATTAGACATTTTTACGGGTCGGTAGTTCTAGTGCTAACGCTCGACAAGTTTAGTAGTAGACGATGGTAGGAAGTATTTTCTTGTTTATAATTTCCTGGCACTCATTTTATTACATTTTCAATTTTTATTACCTTATATTTCTTTAAGGATTATTTATACAATTCTTCAAGAAATAGAAAGTAATAAAACCGTTACATATTCGAAAGATATTCAGCGATTTCCGTTTAATTATGCTTATCTATTACTTTAGAATCATCCTCAAATAGTGATCAAGATAAAACTTACAAAAAAAAAAAATAAAGAATGGCTTAATTGTATGGACACATCGTGGAACACTGTAGGGATGAAGTTCAAGGAAAACTTTCATGGGAAGGCAGAAGGAGTTGGCGACCAAAAAATCAAACAATGCTCAATTTTGTAAAGACTATGGATTATATTTGTCCATCCTGATGCTCATAGACTGGTAAGAAAATAACAATATAATCGAATTCTATTTTTTAATTCAAATTTTTTAATTTAGATTGAATTAGAATTTGAATCGTTATATCCTGGCAGAGAACTTAGTTTCACGCAAAAAAGGATCGGGTTTGAAGAAACAATTCTACCAATTTTAGTAGTAGACTATAAATCATTGTAATTATTTCAATATTAAGGATTTATTAAACCACAAACCTAAAAAAATGGACATACCACTTTCAAAATAAATGGCTCATATAATGAATTTTTTTTTAATTTATTCGTAATTTTAACTTCGCATCATGATTTACAAATCGTAATTATTTAGTATCCAGATTATATTATATAATAAACGTACACATATAAATCACTTATCTATCAACTTAATATATACATACTTAGCTTATTAACATATTCAAAAAATTGAATTCTTTTCAGAGTCTAAAGCTGTTACTATTTTGAAAGCACTTTATTATATTTTAAAGCCGACGAGCCGGGCAATCAGGCAAACTGATCGAAAAGTATGGAAAATATTCATACAAAATTCAATTGATTCCTTTTTTATGGAAGTGGGACAAATAAGCAATTTAAGAAGTGTTATCAATAAAAAAAACAAAAACCTATTTGGAATATGGGATGATCTTACAACTATTTATGATACTATTGGGGCAAAATAAATATGCCACATGCTATGATGAAATATTTTATAAATTCAGTCATATCATGGATTGTTTAACTACTGCATTTAAAAATATAACACTTTGCTTTTAATTTAAATTATTCGGTAGAATCATATAAAGTGTGGCTGTTCCTACAACAATATTTTTTCAATATACAAACAGTATCAGATAAACCAGATAGCGATATATTAGGGTTAATTGCAGAATTAAATTCTATAAAATAATTTACTTATTAAGATCTGATTTCTGTAGCCATTTTGTATTCATTGGAATTCAAATTAATTTTAATTTTTACGTTTATCATTAAAAATGAATTGTGAACTGTGTACCTTTGTTTGTTTAAATATTAATACTTATATCCAACATTTAAAACTAGCATATCGATTTAAACCCAATTTTTCCAGCTATAAATGTCCAAACAACAAAACATCAGTGAAATTAAGTTAAAATCGGCCAACAGAAGTGGCACCTTTCGTATGGAGCAGAAAAATTATTTTGCAAATATTTCAAAAATTATAAGATTTACCAAAAAACTCTTTAAAAAAATAAAATATCAAAAGGTTTTTCAAAATTTTCCGCTCATAAAAGAAAATCGTGTGTTGGCCACACCTCAATTTTTTAACTAGGTATTCTTGGCCAGAAGAATTTTTTCGTGAAGAGGCAACTGGTTTTTCCGCTTTTGTAAAAAAGTTTGGGGTGAATTTTTACGTTCGTGTTTTCGTAGGTTGTTTCCAATTTACTCAATCATATGACCAATTTTCCCAGTTGTTTTAATTTATAAATCATTTAAATCACATACCAGCCTATAGGTAATCCACATGCAATAATATTTTTGGAAATTATTAGTTGGTTAGGAATGTCAACCTAAATAATGCAGCCTAATTTAAAATGGAAGGGCCTAAAATTTAAAAGTCAAACATTTTATAATTCAATTCATTACCAATATGACGAAAATCTTACGCAATTCATAAATTTGAAAACTCTTCAATGTTGCCGCTTTGAATTATAAACAAACCTAATACCGGAAACTTCAAATATTCCAGCAATTTTTTTATACGTCACAGTTTTGCTTTAAGCCAGGTTAACACGAACATACTAATAATGATCAATTCGCACGCATATTTTCATATTCTATTCACCACCATCAAACGAAACATCATCAAAGTATGTAGATAACACAAATATGAAGTTGAATGTTAAATGTTTAATTTCAACATTAAATCATAAAACACTGAATTTCTTTTTTCTTTAATTTTTTTGTGTAAACATCCATAAAAATAGTGTTTTGTGGTTTTTAAAAATAGTTTAGTACAGAAGAAAATCTATTACCGTACATTATATACACTAAATGTGTTCATTCACGTTTATCTTAAAAATAATAAAACACTTACGCATGTACTCGTACAAGACGAATTAAATCTACTTATCTCGTTTAGTACGCTCACTATTTAATGACGTTGACGATAGTGATGAAAACTGTGTTGAATTTTAAATTAAATCGAAATTGTTACAAATCCCACACCATTTTCATGTTTTTTTTTTAAAATTTTTTGTACTAATGTCATAACGATATAATAGAGTATTATGGTGACTATTTCCATTTAGCAATTAGATTTTAATCCACATTCACCTAGCAGGGGCAAACAATAAGGAACAAAAAATCTGAATATCAACGAAATAATCATAAAGATACATATACCTAAAAAAAATTGAAGAGTGGATAAGAATTTTTTGGTTTTGCCTTTCGTTCAAGATTTGATAAACAAACATCTAATATATCTTAAGTGTCTTTCTTGAGTTTTTTTTTTTCTTCAATTCTTGATTATTCTTGAATATATAGTTTTGTTCTGGACGTAAAGTATTCTAACGTTGATCCTATTATAATTTTGATTAACCCTTTCGCAGGTTGAATTTGAAAAAATATTTAGTAAAAAATTCTGAAAAAATCATTTTAGATGACTTCATCGATAGTGTACGCCTGATTAGGCTTATTCGAAACCCACGACTTTTTTATGACAGTAATACAAAATATTTCTTGAGTTATCATAATCAAGCCGCGACCCTCATATATCAAGGCTCCCCAATTTGAAAACATGCTAAACGTTTTAAACAAATGTCGCGTTTGAGTGGACAAATAATAAAAACAACGTCTCTCCCGTTTATGTCCGCTTATTTTGTGCATCATGTTTCACATTTTTAGAATTTCCTTTTTGAAAATTACATCACAGTAGGCTCTGAAGATGTAAAATATACAATTTTTCATTTACCAATATTAAAGTAGGGCATTTTTTTATTTATATACATATGTATATTGAGGTCTTTTGGCATTTTTGATTACTAAACTAAAAATGAAATTAACCACCATTTCAAGAATAGCCCAAAAAATCAATAAAAAAATACCCCAATAATAGAAAAAATTCCCAAAATAGTACTTATGATATTCTAAAAATACCTCCAATGACGTTTTTATTTTTCACAAGTAAGTAGGTGTTGGAGATTAGATTCGTAATGCCACTGTAACCCTTAACATTGTTTATTTGTTTAAGCTTGACAAAACTGACTGTGGAAGTACAGATTTGGTAACGAAGGCTATTAACTGAACTCTTGTCTGACTATTAAGGTGGGTGTCAAGACGATACCAAAATTCAGGAATATTTAATTTACGAATTTTAAAATTAAAAAAATTGGACGGGTCATACGGTATATTACTGGATCCTCATCTTAATTCCTAAATTCCTAAATTGACAAAACATAATATTAAAAATCAAAAGTTAAGAAAGTTAAAATAATTTGCATAAATTAGGTTGTTGGAATTTTAAATTGTTGAACGGGAAATGCGAAGTTTACAATGTGAAAAATGGAGAACTAAATAATCGAAGCTTAGAATATTAGGAGATATTTAAAATTTGAAAGCTGAGACATTTAGATCAGTGGAAACAGACATTTAGATCAGTGGATCAGTGGAAGTTTTGGAAATTTGAAAACCAAGAAAATTTAAATAAAAGAATACAGTCTTAACAATCAAGCAGTTATAATTTTAAAAAATTTAAGAATTAAAATTTTATAAGTTTAGGAAGTTTGTACCATAAATTAAAATGGATTTTAAATTTAGAAGAGATTATTACGAGGCTTTAACAAAAAAAACTCCAAACAGCTTTTCCTGAGATGCAGTGAATTTCAATTTGTAAAAGTAAGAGCTAAGTTAATTTTTTTTGATTTTCGGCTTAATAAAGAAATATACAAAATTTTGTTTAACATTGTCGTTTACACCAGCCAAACACAGATTTATCAAGAACTTAAAGATGTAGTGCTGGCTTAATGTTGTTACATAATATTATTTTAAATTTTATTTTTAAAAATATGCTAGTAGAAAGGTCCTTTAAAATAAGCAAAGATGCAATTTTTAAAAATATACCAAGGATAATCTTAATTGTGATGGTGCAAGATTTAGTTTTTTTGCAAATGGCATCCGAGTGAAAACATGTATATTTTCGTCTGTGAATATAATTTAATTTTATACAAATATCATTGTAGTTATAATCTAATAATTATAAAAAATTAAGTTAAAGTAATTTGAATAATACTGAAGAATCTAAAAGTACTGTACCAAAAAAAAAATAAAAATACAATTAGAATAAATGTACATTATGTGTCATAAAATTGAGTATCGAATAAAAACCGTGTGCCATTTTCCTTTAAAATAAAGTGAATTAAATAATTAGCTATGCCTCCAAAGCCTAACAGAGGTAAAACAGACTCCATCTCAAATATAGTATCCCTTTTAAATTTAGACGAGCCTTCCAATAAAGACCTCATGTGCGCATTTGGGGTAGTGATCCCAAAATCAAATGTGCTAGATAAAAAAAATGGATGAAATGCAAAGTGATGTATCTCAATTAGGAAAGAACGATTGTGCGTCATTTAGTGAAAAAATTAATCACTTAGAGGTTGATGTTGTTAAAATCACTAAAGAATTGGATTTTTTGAAATCAAAGAATCTGTATCTGAAACAAAGAGAACTTACAAACGACATCATTAATATGGGGTTTCCTATTAACACTACAAAAGATGATCTCCTGAAAAGGCTTGTAAATATTTGTGAACTTAATACTGATGATATTCATTTCATTCATAAATTTTGGCATCGTAACGGTAGAATTTATACTTAACTTGATCATAATTCTACAGTTGTGAATAATATCAACTGTTTCGATGACGTTAAATGAATTAAAAAAAAGAATAACTACAACATAATAGATGTAATTCGCATATCAAAATCTTACCATGATATCGAACCAGTATTTTATTGAACTTGTATTTTGCCCGTATATATGCGTGTATTTGTATTTGTGCTTTACTGTTTATTGATTGATCTTCTTTTACATTTTGTTTTTGTTTTATTATTATTTTTTGAGCACTAATTTGACATTTTTGGTTTTTATATTAGTGGAAACAGTTAAACTTAATGGCAATGGATATGCGTAAGTTTCTGAAGAATAATATCGTTGTGAAATATTTTCTAAATGTGGAAAACAACCAAAGTGCTTCATCTTTAAGAATCGCTTATCTCAACGTGAAAAGCCTGAGAAATAAGTTTGAACAAGTGGAAATAACTTTGAGTACGTATTCAAAAGCTCCTGACGTTATTGTAATTGGTGAATCTTGGATATATCAGAATAAGGTGAAATTATCGAATTTCAATAATCATCATCATGTAAGTATTTTTGTGAGTAATAAACACCTAGTTGAGGAACAGTTTAATTCTTGTATTAATAATTCTAACTTTTTAGTTATTAAATTAAATCAGCTCAATTTAAACGTGATAGGGATTTACAGATCAGGGTCGTCATCCATTGATATTCGAATGGAAACTTTGGATAATTTATTAAACAATTATTCAAATACAGTCATTTTAAGAGATCTAAATATAAATTATTTTGACACACAAGACAACAACACCGTTAATCTCGAACAACTATTAATTAGCAATGGATATTTTATATTAAACAACAGAGAAATAGACTACATCACTAGAATATCAAATTCAATTTCTATATGCATTGATTATGCTATCACTGATTCCGTTGATAAACAATTTTCACTTGGCTTATACGACGATACGATATCTCTCTCTAGTGTAAGCAGAACTAAAAAATGTTTGCCCCCAGAAAGCAAATTAAATTACAATGATATCCAAAGAATATTGTCAATGACTAAGGATTGTCCAGACTCATTTCAACAACTGACAAATTTAACCAAAGCGGTAATGATAGCTAACACAACAAAAGTCAAATCTAGGGCTACAACCGAAAAGCCTTGGTTTAATCAACAAATTCTAAACCTAATAAAATATCGAGACAGGTTATTCGTATTACATAATAAACATCCAAACAATAAATTTCTTGTAAAAGAGTTTAAACGACTTAGGAATAAATGTGCCTCAATGATAAAAACATTGAAAGTAAATTTCTTTTCAAATCATTTAATTAAAAATAATGGTAATCCAAAAAAAGATTGAAGTTTAATTAATTCTTTTGTTTTCAGAAAACCCATTGACTAATATTTCCAAAATTACTATTTGCTTGAATGATACTATGGTTACGGATCCCAATGTTGTAGCAAATTCTCTAAATACATACTTTATTAACGTAAGTAGAATCAGTCACAATTCCTCAAATTTTTAAACGAAGAACTAGTACTACATTTTTCTACTTATATTAATTATCATGTTACTGAGAAATTGGTATTTCAAGAAACAACCACAACACAGGTGGAAACAATTATTAATAATCTAAAATTAAGCTCCGCAGCTGGTCATGATCAAATTTCCCCTAAAATTATACATTCATCCAAAACATATTTTATACCGATTCTTACTTCGCTCATAAATAACTGTATAAAAAATGGCACCTTTCCCAAAGACTTAAAAATATCCAAAGTTATTCCAGTTTTTAAAGGTGGGTCTAAAACCTCTGCTTCAAATTATAGACCTATTTCAGTGGCATCATGCTTCGCGAAGGTTTTTGAAACAGTACTTAATATGCAACTGTTCGGGTAGAAGATTTATTGATGAGTCTTTAAATGGCACAGTCAGAATAATAAAACGAGAATTAAAATGAAAAAAAATCACCCGTTCATCAATAGCTGTACTGCTTTCACCAAAAATAAAAAATTACAACAACAATCGTAGTGGATAGACTAAAAAATAGTTTAGCCAACTCAAAATAAATTAGTGGTTAAGCAAATCTTAACTAAATCTTTCCTACCTGCCACACAAGAGTCGAATTGACAAGAAAATACACGGAAAAAATTAGACCAAAATTTGGTTCAATTTTACTGTTGCTTTGACCAGCCATTAACCAAAAAAAAAATACTTAGCTCATTTTGGTTGTAAGAAATATACTTAATATCAACACTAGGAGCTGCAGTCGCTGACCACAAAAAATGCCAAATCAGCGGCATCTGTGTTTGGTGGGTTTTCACAGCCTTCTTCATTTCTCCTCATTTGGGCAGCATTCGTTGGCATAGAAAAATAATAATCTAAGGAAGTTTGATTTGGCTTACTTTTTCCTTTGCATAATTCTTTGTAGCAAAGAATGTCATTCTGAATCTGTTTGGTTGCTTTAAGTCCCTTTTTTGTATTAGACTGTTTTTGCTAAACATTTCTATAACTTCTTTAATCAAAGAGAGGGTTTTGGACATTTGTTCCGTTGTCAAAATCCGTGAACTTTAATGATGAATTTCTGCTGTTTCTAAATCAGAATTTTCTCCTAAAGCTATCATTAATTCTTCATTAGAAAGGTCATCGTCATTGCATTGCAAGAGCTCAGTTACATCTTCAGTATCTACTTCATCTGTCACTATTGCACTTGATGTAAATGAAACTGCAATAAACAAGGTGTGGGTGAAATTATGGCCGGAGTGGGTCACAAAATAATATGGAAATACAAAACGAAATCGTCACTTGCTCGCTTCAAGTGCAATAGTGACGATTTCGTTTTCTATTTCCACAATATTTTGTAACAGTTGCACTCTGGCCACAATTTCACTCACACCTTATTTATCGCAGTTTCATTCACTTCAGACCTCGATTTTATTATATTATCAATTGCATTCTTTATGTTACATTTTCTCCAAAATTTCTTAATTGTTCCTTTATTTGGACCGTCAGTAGGCTCAATCGAGGTCTCAAACCTTGCTCCATTTTCTGCAGAAAAGGTGTAGTATTCGTTGGTAGGGGGATACATTTCATGTGTTTTGCGGAATCTTGGTCAATTTGTGGCTTGGTGCGTTGTTATAAGCAATACTTTCTTTCCAATGTTTCGTTCACCATTAAAATTTTTCACAAAAAAAACGCTATTTAACTAGTCCTACAAAAATATGTAGAGTTGATTTGTTGATGCCTTGAAAATGCTTTGCCCATTGGTTTTCTGCATTATAAATCAATAAGGGCTTAAGCTTATGATCACCAGACGCATTCCCCCCCCCCCTCCCCGAATATAATCGCAATTCGAGCTTTAGCCGCTTTAAATCCTGACGCTGCTTTTTCTTCTTTTCAGACGAATGTCCCAAATGGCATTCTTTGCCAATATTAAGCGATAACTTTTTTAAGCTCCTGGGGAAGTAATTTGGCCGCTTCAGCATTTGCACTAGATGCTTCGACCGTTGTTTTTATATTGTGATCAATATAAATATAGTTTGTGAATCTAATTAAATTTGTAAAGTTATGGTGTCAAAAAAATAAATTTTATACACTTTGTTTCATCAACACTGTTTGGACGTTTTTCTGGCCAAGTATTGAGAACCTAATTCAAATGCAATGCACCTTCGTCACTAGTTAATATTAGATCAAGGAAAAAGTTTGTGGCTTTTTCACCAAAATTCAAACTCATTTTTCTTATATTTTTAATGAACTTAATTAAATGAAATATGTAGAGTTTTGATTGGTAATCTTTTGCAATTTGCTGGTAAAACCATTATACCATCACTGTAGAACTTCCGGAATTTCTGCGCGAAAAACTGAACCAAGTGATGTTCAAAGGCCTCTTTACAAGTCCGCTTTACATCATTAAAACAGTTTACAGGGCTATACGGTGGATGAATCAAAACTTCCGAGCCAAGCTTTTTTCAAATTTTGCTGACTCATTCAAAATTTGTGTAGTCTGGCACTGTCTTAATGGAAGACTACGCCTTACCTATTGATCAATTTTGGCCGCAGTTTTTTAGCCATAAGCTACCGACTGAAATAATGATTATCCGGTAACAGGTTCTAACAATATAGAGGAAGCAACTTGAGCTGTACAAGAATTAAAAATGCTCACAGAATGAGGTGAACTGAATTTAAGGAAATTGTTCTCTAACTCAAGGGAAGTATTGAATCATATTCCCAGAGAACTACACGGCAAGGATGACATTCAAATCAAGTTAAATAACTGCATTAAAACATTGGGAATTCTATACGATCCACAAAAGGACCTTTCAAATTCAACATAGAAACATTACAACTTTCACACAAACAGCCGACCAAACGCTCACTGTTATCCGACTCATCCAAGCTCTTTGACCACGTTGGATGACTTTTACCAATAACAATCACAGCAAAAATTATTATGCAAGAAGTATGCGGACATCAGGAATAGATTGGGATCAGCCCTTGAAAGAAAACATAAACACAAAGTGGGTAAAATATAAGAAATAATTGAGCGAAATCAAAAACATAACAATTCAGAGATGGGTAAATACAACAGACGAGGTCGAAACGGAGCTTCAAGGGTTCGCTGATGCCTCAGAATACGCATACGCAGCCATAATCTATTGTCGAACAACAAATAAAGAATGGATTATAGCAACACAATTATTAACCTCGAACACAAGAGTCGCGCTAACCAAAATAAAGCTATCCATTCCTCTATTGGCAAAATTACTTAAACACACACAAAGAAGCTTGAAAATCAACAACCTCAAAATATATGCGTGTTCAGATTCGACCATTGCACTGTGTTGGATCACAGGGGAACCAAACCAATTTAAAACGTTCGTGTGGCAAACAGAATTTCGGCAGGATAAACTATTCTATCAGCAGCAACATGGCGCCACGTAAAGTCAAGCGATAATCCAGCGGATATAGCTTCACGTGGTACGACAACATTAGCACTCATAAAAAACCAATGTGGTGGGAAGGTTCAGATTTTCTTCGACAAAAGCTCACTAGATGGAAGGCAATCAACCCTATTATGCGAAGTAGCACGCATAAACCAGAGGAGTGAGAAGAAAAAGCGATAAAAATTATGACAATAACTACGGAAGATCACGCTTTTCCATAATTCGAACATTGCTCCAACAACTGTTCGCGTAGAAACATCAACAGAAATAAAATAAATGGTGCAGAAGTCCAAAGCGCAGAAATAATAATTCTGAAGCTCGTACAAGGACAAGATTTCTATAAGGAAATAAGCTGTCTTAATCAAGCCGAAAAGATCAGCACGAAGAGTAAAATTCTATCACTAAATCCAACTGTAGATGAAAACGGTTTGCTACGGGTAAACGGACGACTACAAAATTCAAAACTCCCAAGTTCAAGCAAAACCCAGTAATCCTGAGCAGGCACAACATAGTTACAAAAAGAATAATAGAAGATAATTAGCAACATTAAGAAACAAATTCTGGATCATTGATGGTAAACGAGCTGTAAGACAGATAATTCAAAAATGTATTATTTGCTTTCGTCATAAACAAAATTCATCTAAACAACTAATGGGAAACCTACCACCAGCAAAAGAGGGAGGCCGGGAAGACCGTTTATCAAAATGGGAATCCACTTTGCGGGGCCCATCCAAATAAGATCAGCCAAAGGCAGGGGTCACAAGACATACAAGTCATACATTGATCTGTTTATATGCATGGTAACGAAGGCCATCCATATTGGAATAATAAGCGATTAAACAACAGAATCCTTCATTGCCGCTTAGAAAAGATTTATATCCAGGAGAGGATTATGCACCGACATTTACTCTGATAATGAAATATACTTCGTAGGAGCAAACAACGTAATGCAGAGGGATCCCGCCGCGCAATGATGACATTACCAAGCGACATTGCCACCATGATAGCTGACAATGAAACCAATTGGCACTTCATACCACCTCTTACACCTCATTTCGATGAATTATGGGAAGCAGGGATTAAATCAATGAAATTCTATCTCAAACGGATCATAGGCGAAACAATACTAACTTTCGAGGAGCTATGTACCGTGACTAGCCAAGTAGAAGCATGTCTCAATTCTCGCCCCCTAACGCCACTGACAAGTTATCCTGCAGATCTGTCAGCACTAACGCCGGGGCACTTCTTGGTAGGAGATTCTTTCAAGGCGCTACCAGCCGCAGAAATTGACCGCATATCGTTAAGAACGAGACGGCATGTAGTCGAGGGAGTTCAGGACTTTTGGAAACGGTGGTCCTCCGTATAACTCCACCAACTATAACAACGAACTAAATGGAAGAGCAGCCAGTCAATCTTAATGATCAACGACCTGGTATTATTAAAAGACGACCAACAACCTCCCACACGGTGGAAGCTAGGGAGAACCGTGGAAACACACGCTGGAAAAGATGATTTAGTTCGGGTAGCGAGAGTCAAATGCGAAAATGCCACCTATAAGCGACCGATTGTGAAATTGTCTAAGTTACCAATTGAAGAAGGTTTACAACAATGAATAATTATTAGCAAGTAACAAGGAGGTACAACGACCGAAACTAGGCCTAGAAGACACCATAGGCCTAGTGCTAGACCATATGTTTGGGATCTTGACAGAACGTGAGGCAAGATATTATGAGGCACAATTTGAAGCCATAAGCAACGATGATCAACAATTAGAGTCATTGATAAAGACTCATACCACCATAATAGACAATACAATTAAACTAGTAAAGCATAATTCAAATCTCACCATGGAATCATTAAAGAACCTGACAGAGCAGCATAAAAGGCTTAATGCTGAAATGGAATTATTAAATGAATACTCATTTGGAAGACACGCAGCAAGCCTTACTTGATGTGGTCCAGCACGCACAAAAGAATTTATTGCATCCCTCATTGCTTGCCCCCGCTCAATTACAACCAGAGCTCAAATTAATCATACGATACATACCAACAACCATAACCATACCTGGGCATGGCATCTCTGATCTCCTTCACATATATCACAGCAAAAGATTACGCAGTAGAGTAACATAGGGCAACATCATAATAAAAATCACCATTCCTCTATCCTTTACGCAGGGCTATACCCTATTGGCAGTATTTCCACTTCATAATATTGAGCACAACAACACGCAGTCATACATTACCACCAATTCGGAATGCCTAGCAGTAGATGATCACCGGCAACATTTTACATTACTAACAAGAGAAGAAGTGAAACAATCCCAACTATTCCAAAACAACCGATTTTTATGTGAAATATCGCCAATTTATAACGCAATGACTAACAAAATTCAATGAGAATTAGCGATCGTGCGTGTTCAGATTCGACCATTGCACTGTGTTGGATCACAGGGGAACCAAACCAATTTAAAACGTTCGTGTGGCAAAAAGAATTTCGGCAGGATAAACTATTCTATCAGCAGCAACATGGCGCCACGTAAAGTCTAGCGATAATCCAGCGGATATAGCTTCACGTGGTACGACAACATTAGCACTCATAAAAAACCAATGTGGTGGGAAGGTTCAGATTTTCTTCGACAAAAGCTCACTAGATGGAAGGCAATCAACCCTATTATGCGAAGTAGCACGCATAAACCAGAGGAGTGAGAAGAAAAAGCGATAAAAATTATGACAATAACTACGGAAGATCACGCTTTTCCATAATTCGAACATTGCTCCAACAACTGTTCGCGTAGAAACATCAACAGAAATAAAATAAATGGTGCAGAAGTCCAAAGCGCAGAAATATTAATTCTGAAGCTCGTACAAGGACAAGATTTCTATAAGGAAATAAGCTGTCTTAATCAAGTCGAAAAGATCAGCACGAAGAGTAAAATTCTATCACTAAATCCAACTGTAGATGAAAACGGTTTGCTACGGGTAAACGGACGACTACAAAATTCAAATCTCCCAAGTTCAAGCAAAACCCAGTAATCCTGAGCAGGCACAACATAGTTACAAAAAGAATAATAGAAGATAATTAGCAACATTAAGAAACAAATTCTGGATCATTGATGGTAAACGAGCTGTAAGACAGATAATTCAAAAATGTATTATTTGCTTTCGTCATAAACAAAATTCATCTAAACAACTAATGGGAAACCTACCACCAGCAAAAGAGGGAGGCCGGGAAGACCGTTTATCAAAATGGGAATCCACTTTGCGGGGCCCATCCAAATAAGATCAGCCAAAGGCAGGGGTCACAAGACATACAAGTCATACATTGATCTGTTTATATGCATGGTAACGAAGGCCATCCATATTGGAATAATAAGCGATTAAACAACAGAATCCTTCATTGCCGCTTAGAAAAGATTTATATCCAGGAGAGGATTATGCACCGACATTTACTCTGATAATGAAATATACTTCGTAGGAGCAAACAACGTAATGCAGAGGGATCCCGCCGCGCAATGATGACATTACCAAGCGACATTGCCACCATGATAGCTGACAATGAAACCAATTGGCACTTCATACCACCTCTTACACCTCATTTCGATGAATTATGGGAAGCAGGGATTAAATCAATGAAATTCTATCTCAAACGGATCATAGGCGAAACAATACTAACTTTCGAGGAGCTATGTACCGTGACTAGCCAAGTAGAAGCATGTCTCAATTCTCGCCCCCTAACGCCACTGACAAGTTATCCTGCAGATCTGTCAGCACTAACGCCGGGGCACTTCTTGGTAGGAGATTCTTTCAAGGCGCTACCAGCCGCAGAAATTGACCGCATATCGTTAAGAACGAGACGGCATGTAGTCGAGGGAGTTCAGGACTTTTGGAAACGGTGGTCCTCCGTATAACTCCACCAACTATAACAACGAACTAAATGGAAGAGCAGCCAGTCAATCTTAATGATCAACGACCTGGTATTATTAAAAGACGACCAACAACCTCCCACACGGTGGAAGCTAGGGAGAACCGTGGAAACACACGCTGGAAAAGATGATTTAGTTCGGGTAGCGAGAGTCAAATGCGAAAATGCCACCTATAAGCGACCGATTGTGAAATTGTCTAAGTTACCAATTGAAGAAGGTTTACAACAATGAATAATTATTAGCAAGTAACAAGGAGGTACAACGACCGAAACTAGGCCTAGAAGACACCATAGGCCTAGTGCTAGACCATATGTTTGGGATCTTGACAGAACGTGAGGCAAGATATTATGAGGCACAATTTGAAGCCATAAGCAACGATGATCAACAATTAGAGTCATTGATAAAGACTCATACCACCATAATAGACAATACAATTAAACTAGTAAAGCATAATTCAAATCTCACCATGGAATCATTAAAGAACCTGACAGAGCAGCATAAAAGGCTTAATGCTGAAATGGAATTATTAAATGAATACTCATTTGGAAGACACGCAGCAAGCCTTACTTGATGTGGTCCAGCACGCACAAAAGAATTTATTGCATCCCTCATTGCTTGCCCCCGCTCAATTACAACCAGAGCTCAAATTAATCATACGATACATACCAACAACCATAACCATACCTGGGCATGGCATCTCTGATCTCCTTCACATATATCACAGCAAAAGATTACGCAGTAGAGTAACACAGGGCAACATCATAATAAAAATCACCATTCCTCTATCCTTTACGCAGGACTATACCCTATTGGCAGTATTTCCACTTCATAATATTGAGCACAACAACACGCAGTCATACATTACCACCAATTCGGAATGCCTAGCAGTAGATGATCACCGGGAACATTTTACATTACTAACAAGAGAAGAAGTGAAACAATCCCAACTATTCCAAAACAACCGATTTTTATGTGAAATATCGCCAATTTATAACGCAATGACTAACAAAATTCAATGAGAATTAGCGATCGTACAACGAACAGCAAATCTCGAAGGGGCATATACCATTAGGTCTGTTAAGATATCATGCGACGAATCAGTGGATATACTCCATTCCAAATGAAACAACATTCGATGTTATATGCGGCCAAGGCATTAAATCATTCAATCTCCAAGGATCAATGATATTAGAAATCAAAGCTGGATGCATGCTGCGAGACACAAACTTATACATCGTCGCCATCGGTTCAGCTTCCAACCACATCAGCGAATCGTTTCGCAGACCACTCAGCACATTAAACGGAGCCAACAACTTAAGGACGTTCATCACCCGGGTTCGAAATAGAACGATAGGATACGATGAGCCTCAGTTCGTAAATTACACACAATTTTTTGGATTGGTATAGCCATATGTATTATTTGGAGCATCAACTACATTAAACAAAGGCGAACAAGGCGTCCAATTTTTATATTTTTATCTAATGTGCTGATACTAGCATTTAACCCTACTTACAACAACAATAATGATGGATAGGAATGTTTGGTGTCATATTTTATTTCTTATTTTTATATTTATTTGTTCGTTAAGTTGCCGACAGTAGCATTTAATTGTATATAAATGGTCAAAATCAGGAAATTAAATTCCAGATGAAACAACAAATGGACGAAATTAAACAACCAATCCAAGAAATTGCTGATGGTCAAAAGAGAATGGACGAGAAGTCTCGAATTATCTACAAACGTATACGGTGAAATAGGAAAACTGCAAACGGAATTTCAACATTTGGAAGAGAAATGTCAAACGGAGATTCGACGGGTGGAACATAAATTACAAAGTTGAATTTCAAACAGAGTTTAAACGTTTTGAGAAAGAGCCGACTGATGTAAAGGCAAGTGGAATAATGACGTAAGTGGTACAAACCATTCAATCAATCAAGTTAAAGTCACCATCATTCGATGGTACAACATCTTTCGGCATTCTCAAATTTCAATTTGCAACGGCGGCAAATCAAAATCTTTGGAATGATGAAATACTGCCCCTCAAAGGAGAAGCAGCAGAGGTTTTACAAACCTTTTCGGAACAAGAGCGCAAGAGTTATTTTGAAATTATGAATGTCTGGAATTATAATAATTTGTGATTATCATGAAGAAACCTGATCAACTTACCTCATCTAAATCGTCAATCAAAAAATCTAACCAAATACCTAAGTTGACAGTCGATTATTGTTTTGGTAGATTTAACATTACTGATTGATTAATGAAGCGATCTACTTTATCGATAATGTAATAATTTGTAATTTGTATAACAGCTGATCTTACTGTGATCTGTGATTGAATAGTTAAACAATTGTTTATTCAGCTCTTTTAATTATTTAATATTGCCGTGGTTTTTTCGAATTTGCTGCCTTTAGATTTATTTTATTCTCGTCTCACTTTTTTACCAACAATAGAGTTGCAAACATCATATTATTCAAGTAATAAGAAATTGTGCTCTCATTTTGTTTTCCAAATAATAAACTGAATAATCAACTCTATTAAAAATTATTGTGGAAATTAATTAATACATTTTAATATTAAATTAAAACAAAGTTGTGTTTCTGTTCTTATTAAAGTGGAATTACAATCTATACATTTTTATTTGGTCCTTCGAGCCGGATCTAGTGATTTTATTGCCGAAACTAAACCGCGTGGGAGATTGCTGTACATCATTGCCTCGCGGATAACCTTTTTGGAGAAGTTCGCTTAATCCTAAAACCATAGAACCATTCACTGAGCAGCACACAACTACATACAACAAATAATCGATGAAAGGTAACAAGGAAGCTCTTGTGAAAAGAAGATCAGTCATTAAAGGGCAGATAACCAAGCTGACCACCTACGCAAAGGCCTGTACGGATACAACCCCATTCGATGAGATGCAAACGAGGTTGGAAAAACTTAAAGAGCACTATAAAAGTTTTGTGAGCATCGAGGACGAGATTTTTTCTCTCGATGCTGAAGTGCAATCGGATATTGATGGCGTCGATGAAAACTATTATTTTTGCGTAGCCACATTGCAACGACTAATGAGATCGAAGATTCAAGGTCCAGCCGGCGGTTTGAATGACAGTGTCCTCAATTCAAGCTCTTCAAGTGTCCTCTGCAGCAGATTTTAAGCTTCCGCGTTTAACATTACCAACCTTCAGCGACAAGGCTCGTGAATGGCAGTCATTTTACGACTTGTTCAAAAGCGCCGTACACAAAAACACAAGTTTGTCGCATGCGCAAAAGTTTTAATATCTGATAGGCCAATTGCGGGGTCCAGCTGAAATACTAATCCAGCAAGAAGCAAGCACCAATTACCAAACCTTCTGTTGAAACAGTAGGTCAAATGTACGAAACTTGTGACGAAGTAATTCGTGGCCTAAAAACCCTTGGACCCAGTGCAGAGTCGAGAGATTGCTGGTTAGTTTACCTGGTTGAAAAAAAATTGGATGATGTTTCATTGCAGTTATGGTGACAGGAATCGCCAGAGCAAAATTTCCAAACGATCGAAATCTTGCTCAATTTCTTGAACAAGCGCATGAATTCACTAAAAGGTTTCAAAGTTCAACCCAAATCGGCCCAAACTAAGCATTGTTCGCCTGCGAAAACATTTCACACCGATACCAAACTGCTACCGAATTGTACACTATGCATCAATCAAAAGCACCGTTTATGCGATTGCCCTAAGTTTATCCAAATGAACTTAGAACAACGCAGGCAATACATAAATAAGAAGAGAATAAGAACAGTCACTGAATCAAACACTTGTATTATTTTGTATTTTATGATTATGGTTATAATTTATTTTATTAATTCATTCGAAGTACATTATTTATTGTTAACCAGGGAAGAACGTGTATATCTTCATTTTTACATTACCGGAAGGACTCTCCTATCTTCTTCCCTTTCTGACGTAACTCGTATTTCTAAAAGTTGAACTAATAATTTAAGGTTGAACTAACACTTTGGTCCAATGAACATATGTATATAACAGCTACCGACCGCAATGGTTGAAATTTGCGATGGATTCGGCAAATGGCTACCCTGCCGCGCTCTGCTGGATTCCGCAGCAACGAGGTCATACATCACTGAAAACTGTGCAAACCGTTTGAACGTTTCACGATCCAACGCTAGATTCAACATCAACCCGTTAAATGGCGGAAAGGCTGGCTGTTCAAAAGGAGTATCCTCACTCTTGATGAGATCCAGAACAAATACACAATTCACCATCGATGTTACTACTTATGTAATTTCAAAGATAACGTCAAACCTGCCCTCTAAGCCCATCAACCGCGACCAATTGACGTACTTAAATCAATTGCAGCTAGCCGATCCTAATTTCCATATGTCTGGCCCAGTTGACCTTTTAATTGGGTGCGACAGATTTCTAGTTCTCTTATCTGATGGTCAGATAACAACTCGAGTAGATCAGCCTATTGCCCAAAACACAAAGTTAGGATGGATTGTAGGAGGAATATACGAGGGAGGCGGTACGTCACACAAAAACATAACATGTTTGACTGCCCAAGATGAAATTAATATCGACCGAACATTGAAGAAGTTTTGGGAGACTGAAGAACTACCAGCCGTCGAGCAATACACCGATGAAGAGAAATTATGTGTTGAACATTTAGACAAACACTTAAAAATTTAAAGTTCGGGCAAATTCACAGTCTCATTACCTTTCAAGCCTAACAAACCATTGTTAAGAGATTCATTCGCCCAAGCACTCAGGCGGTTCTACTCGCTGGAGCAAAAACTGTTGAAAAGCCCTGAACTCCATAACAACTTTATCAAATTCATGACCGAATATGAATCGCTCGGTCATAAGGAGCCGATACCAATAAATCAAATTGACCTACCAAACCACAAACGGTATTACTTACCGCATCATCCAGTAATAAAAGAAAATAGCACGACTACCAAGCTGCGCGTAGTTTTTGACGCGTCAGCGAAATCAACTTCAGGGGTATCGTTGAACGATTCATTGATGGTCGGACCGACTGTACATCAAACACTGCTAGAGATTTTAATTAGATTCCGGAAGCATCGGTACATTTTCACAGCAGACATTGAAAAAATGTTCCGTCAGCTGTGGATCGAAAGATCAGACACGGATTACCAGCGTATTATTTGGCGTGGCTCACCGGAAACTTCCATCAACCAATACCGCCTTCTCATCAACACCTACGGCACGATTGTTTTGTTTTTATTCACAATCCAATGATTCGAACCTTGATTGAAAAGGCAAAAGCGTAACATATTAACGCTAAATTTACGCTTATTTATGTAGCCCTTCTCTAAACGAATGCAAAGGTGTGCCTCATCTTGTTTCGTCACTAACATCGGACAGACCAAGTTTCAGTGAACAAATATTTTATGCAGGATTCTTTAGTATAAATCTAGTTTATGAATAATAATTGTTATTAGCATGAATACAATTGATACATGAATTAATTAGGTTAAAGTGGGTCAAATCAGACGATGTCAATTTTGACAAAATAAGTAAAAATTGTAGAACGATATACATAATAGGTTGAGCAAAAATTGTTGTGACAATTATTATTGGCAATAAACATAATAATACCGTTCTGATATTTTGTTAAACAATTACAGAATAAACTATTTAATAAATAAATTCAATATATTTATGTATGTACATAGTTCTTCAATATATAAAAATATAACATTGACGTAACGTTCGACAAGGCCTAATGTGAAGAAGTACGTGCGACAAACACAAATCAACGAGGAGATATACACACAATGTTATTTAATCAAGTGTCAAAAAATATTTATTGTTAAACAGCTTGTTTATAAATATAATTAGTCCACCACCATAGAGGCCATACCACCATAAAGGGTTAAGAATGCAATACACCAACAATTTACCTTTATTTTTTTGTTTTCTTCGGTTGTTGTATGTATATATGTACATATGTATATGTATGTCTGTGCTGCTATTCTGTTTGATTCTCAAATTAACATAAAATGCAATTTCTGTATTTGGTTATGGATGTTTGATGCCCAACCACATAAAATTTATTCCGTTTTGTCATCGGGGACTATGATCTTGAGGAGAAGAATATCGTATCGTTGATCACTTTAGATATACATTTTATTTGTATGTGGATGTAAACATATACCGGTATTTGTATAAAGTTAGTTATAACCGAAAAAAAAATCTTTTTTTTTTTGCTTTTTGTTCTAATCAATCCTAATTTGATCGTTAGTTTACTTAAAGATTTATCTTCACCTCAAGTATACATTACAGATTTTTTTTTTTTTTTTGAAAATATAAAAATTAAACAAATTTTTTTTTATTATAATTATTATTATTATTACACTATTATTTATTCATACTTCTCTACACATATAGGCATATATGTTAACAAATACAATTTTATAAAATAATAATGATCTTTTTAAGTTTCTTATATACAAAAAAAAAATAAAAATAAAAATAAAAAAATGAAGAAAAAAACATTATAAACACAGAATAAAATGTATATAAAAAATTGTTTGTGCATGCGCCAAACACAAAATAAGAATTTCAATTCAACGTTTCAGTTTTTCTGTATATTTTCAAGACGACGCATCATTTACTTGAAGAAAAAAACTAAAATTAAATAAAAAAAAAAAATAAAAATAAAAAAATGAAGAGTTATTATATGTTTAAGAAGTGGGATTAAGATAAAAAAAAAGTAAAAATATCATAACAATAATAATAATAATAATAATAATTCTAAGACATAATAACAACAAAAAAAAAAAAAGAAATAGTTTACTTAACTCTGTAATCAAGCTCTTCGACGAATGTAACGTGCGCGCGCGTATACCAAGAAAAGTTCAAAGTAAAATCGAAAAGAGTACAACAACAACAACAGCGATCGTACTTACAATATAAAACCTACGATCACAAACGACAAGTGGTGAGCTTTTCGATCAATGTATATACCAAAGTGAGATGCTATGTTTTAAACTTGACACAAATAATTTTGCCCGTGATTTTATTCATTTTTACCTGGTGCCTAATTTTTCCATGAAAATTTAACCACGATTTTTAATTTTTGTGGAAATTTAATTTTTTTTTTGTTTTTAAATTCTAATTGATCATCATGTTGATTGGAATGATGCGGAATCAATTCACACATGATCTGTTATTATTAATATTTTTGTTTTTATTTGTGCGAAAATTTTGAGCGGAAAGAAAAGTGGTGTTGCGGAAAAAACTTTTGTCAATAAAATTATTATTTATGGTGTGATTAAAAAAAATTATAGATAACAAAAAAAAAAAAAAAACAAAAAAACAAAGAATAATTTTCAATTTTTATGTATAAATTAAAAAAATGCATTTTATAGTGATTCTGGCATTTGTATTATTTGCGATGCCTATCACTGGATCAGGATGGTAAGTTATGATCATATATATAGTTTTATACTAAATATTTAATATTGTGTGTGTGGGGTCAACGACCCTTTTTTTGTTATTATTTACATACATATATTAAGTACTATAGTTGCGGTGGCTGCTGAAAAATCACATAACTAGAAAATTAGAAAATAGGTGAAAATTATCGGGCTGATTTTTTTTTTTCGTTCAACCTTTTCTTTTTCACCTGTTTTCTACTCTTCTTGACACATATTTTTCCAACAGTAATAATGCCCCAACAGTGTTGATAACCCGCAGTAATTCGACCTTCTTGTGCACACAAATAATTACGAAATGCGCAATATTTATGCTAAACATATACCAAACAACAAGTTTTTTGCTATTTCTCACGAAATCTATAATTAATCAGGTGATAAACACGTAATTATAATTTTTTTTTCTATTTAGAAATAAAAAACAAATCTTAATTAATTTTTTATTTTTTATTTTTTGTAAATGCAAATTATAATAACATGTATGGACGTTTTGTATATATGTACATATATACACAATGTATTTCCAATATGTAAAATTATATTTTTCAACTTTCACTCTCTTCGTATATCGGACTCGACACCGACCTACCACAACAACAATCTATTACATCTTTTAAATAATATAAACATTGAGATGTAGAAAATTCTAAGTCAAATTAATTAGAGCCATTCAATTAGAAATGTATACAGCACATATACTCGTACAGTAATCATTCAGCACAGATGTTTTCTTATTAATTAATGTAAGGTTTTGGGTTATAATTATGCTCTGTACTAATTTTTTAATTTTTTTTTTGCAAACATTGCGTATATTTAGATTTATTGGCGATAATTACAGGCATTCAACATATTTTTTTTCTTCTTGTATATATGTACATACATAATACATACACATATGTTACGGGCAGACAGACTTCGATTTTGGTTTGAATGTGCGATTTTAATTTATATTCTATGATTATTTTTGGTTTCTAATTAAATTTGGTATTTTTTACAAAACAAGATTTATGGATTTTAAATGTTATAAAAATGTACGGTGGTTGTGGAGTTTTGGGCGATTTATTAGGTCAAGACTAAATATTTCCATTAATAATGGCATGTGGCAATTAAAATCGGTTAATTATTAATTACATTATAATTATGATTCATATATTGAACTAAAGGTGTTTTTAAGTAAACACCTGGTGACCTAAAATACGATTTAAGTACAAATTGGTTTAACAGTTGGTCGAACTTTAATTTTATTTTTATAGGAAGATTATATACATATGGTGATATGGTCATTGCGATTTATAAATGCATTAAGATTAAAAAGTGTTTATCAAAAAATGAGGTTAGGAATTACAATAAAAATTTCAATAGAAAATATTTGAATATAGTAATACAGACTTTACATCCCAAAATAAAGGGAAAGCGGATTTTTTATCTAAAACAACTCATCTAAAAACATTTCGTCTAAAAACAGTTAATCTCAACATAATTCGTCTAAAATCATTTTATCTAACGCAATTTATCTAAAAACAATTTACTGTAAGGATATTATTTTTATTATCTTTTATAAACCAAATGAAACACGATGCTCCTGTTATTTTTATATTCTTTTCTTTTATTCTTTCTTATTGCTGGTACACACTCCGTTCCATCACGGATATGCGCCATACCTTTCCATTTTTCCATATGGCTTTTTAACCCTACTACCCATCCCTATCAACACCTCTTGCCTTTGCTTATTATGTGTTTTTATTTATTTTATTCCGTTTTTATTACAAAATGACAACTAGGTCATTTTACGTAATTACACTGTAATTACGCTGTATAAACAGCAACAAATCCACTTAATCTACATTAGTTTGTACCACAGATCAGTAAAGGAAGAAAAATTATAAAAAAATATGAAGAGATAAAAATAAAAAAATAAAAATAAAACTAAAACTAAGTCTTCAGATTTATAACTAATTATAAGTAACTGTAAACCAATAATTGCATACAGCTATAGATTATTAAGATAATTCACGCATTCCACCCTAAACGTGTCCAAAGGTGTCAAACATTTAATATGTGTTGGAATAGTATTCCATAGCCTAGCACATCTCCTTATAAATGACCCTTTCATATAATTGGTGCTAGTGTTTGGCAATATTATGTTTTGTGTCCGTAACGACTGAGCAAATACAAGCTTATGATATAGATATTGAGGTTGACGAGTTGTAATAATTTTGTACATTAAAACTAGAATTCTAAGATCAAAATAATTCTCCAAAGAGCATCCAAAAATCTTATTATAGTAAGGTGTCAATCGATCCCTGCGTTTCAATCCAAAAATGTATCTTAGGCATGAATTATACACTCTTTTAATTTTGGTAAATAAGCAAAAACTTAATTCGGAAAACACCACAATAAAACAGATTACTAAGAATTAAAGATCTAGCTAACAGCATCCTGACCTTGATTGGAGTAAATGCAGAGTTACGCCAAAGCATTCGCAGCCCATTGAACATTTTCTGCATAACAGAATTCACATGCACATTCCAATCCAAGTGTTTATCCAAGGTCACACCAAAATTCCTTACTGATTCACTAAAAGGTATATTGTCATTACCAACTCTAACAGAAGTTAAGTCCACGTCATAAGTAAAAGGATTACGCTTCTGGGAAAACATAATCACCTGGCACTTTTTCGAATTTAATAACAATTGATTCTCCGCCGACCACTCAATAATATTATTAATATCCCTGTTCATATATGCAATTATTTCAATAGTAGCTACCATTCTATCACAATTATCAATCTCAATTTCACTAAAAATTTGGAGATCATCCGCAAACAAATGATAGTGAGAGTGTCGAATAGAACTTCCAATATCGTTTATATACATTGCAAATATTAAGGGCCCCATAATAGATCCCTGAGGGACACCAGTAGGCAGAGGCAAATAACTAGATTTAACTCCATTAACTTCAACAAATTGAAACCGATCAGTTAAATAAGATAATATTAATTCCGACGCATTAGATGAAAAACTGAAGCAGTTTCTCAATTTATAACAAAATTTAACGAATGATATACAGTTAAAAGCTTTACTGAAATCAAGTATGCATAGCAGGATATAATTGCCCCTGTCCAAGCAGCTCCTAACAAATTCCATCAAATCCACCTAACACCGTTGCAGTACTATGTCTTTCCCTAAACCCTGACTGCTGAGAAGATAATAAGTTACTTGTATTAATGTATTGTTTAATCTGATTGGAAATAATTCTTTCGAACACTTTTGAAAGAACTGAGAGTTGAGCAATAGGTCTCACATCAGACACTAATGCAGGCTCCTTAACTTTAGGTAGCCCAATAACTCTACTAACTTTCCACACTTTAGGATAATATTTATGTTCCACAATACTATTAAACAAATGCGTTAAATGAGGTACAATCACAGGAGCTATAATTTTTAAAAATCTTAGCGGCACATTGTCAGCACCCATTGCATTAGACGTTAGAGAGCCTATTGCTTTAAGAACATCATCATCACACATAATATTACAATTGAAGCAATTAGAGTTATTAAAAGAGGTCCCAGTCTCCAAATGCTGCACCAGATTCATTATTGGCACTTTATCAAACTCCTCATTAATCTCATAAGGAGAACATTTAGAAACAACCTCAGCTGAATCCTTGGTTTTAAACCCATATTTGTCCAAATTTCTCCACAGTAATTTAGTGCCAAGTTTGGGATCCAACTTATCACGCAAAAACTTTCTCTTAGCCGATCTCACCATCTTATTAAGTTCTTTTTCATAACATTTGTAGGTTCGTATGTCTTCCTCACAACGAGATCGTTTCCATACATTTTTAGCCATATCAACAAGTTGTTTTTTATTTTTAATAGCATAGCTAAACCATGGGATAGGCTTGAGTTTTTTCCTAATCATTTTAAAGGGAGCATACTGATGCAGTCATGTCGAGATTTTATTATATAAAAACTAAAACTTCCCATCAATTGTTTCAAATCTACTCAATTCAGTCCAATCAACATTAAGTATATCACAATGAAGGCTGGGAACATCCATATTATCATAGTTACGCACAAACTTAATTTCATCATTGAATTGAACGGGTATGTTAAAGTCAATTATAATATAAATAAGATCATGATCAGTGAAGGGTAACTGATGAAAATTAGATGTTTCTCATTGGATGTTAGAAACAATGTAATCCAGAAGTCTTTCAGTAGTATCATAACCCTGTCCAAAAAATCAATATTAAGGTCACCCACAAAAATAACCATATCAAAATCCACAACTAAATTAGATAAAAGCTCACTCAAATCATTAGGTCCCGAACATGCATATAAGCAACACAAACAACTATTTTTAAAGAATTAATACTAAATTCAATTGTTAGATACTCTAAAGTCTCAGAAGAACCCTTTGAATGTATCTTCAAATGATAATATTTAAAAAAGCCACTACGTACATAGGACGCAACTCCACCACCTCTTCTTCCCACTCTATCATTCCTGAGCAACTTATACCCATCTATTTCAACACTTTTAAAAGTATGCGATGATTTAAGATTTGATTCAGACACTCCAATAATGTGATGGGAAATGTGCTTAAATTCCATTCTCAATTTATCAATATTCGCCGAAACACTACGCGCATTAATATGAGATACTTTCAAGCAATTTATCGCTAACGGGGAAATGCTAGGTAAACTATTAAAAAAGCTCATAATCACAACCACAATGACAAGCCAGGATACAATGCATGAAAAAACAATAGGCAAAGAAAAGAGGAAAAATATATAAGATAAACTATAAAATCTGAAGACTGTAAAACTATCAACTACTACATTTAAGATTAACTTATTATCTAAATTCAAAAGTTTACAATACATATTTAATAACTAAACTGAATAAGGCTAAGAACAAAATTTATGCTAATCATGCAACTAATCATGCGTACAACTAATCAAATGTACTCAAAGATAAGGCTATAAGAACAAAATATATAAACTAATCATGCACATACTATACAAGATATGTATTAACCAATAACTAAATGTCTAAATGTTAAATGTTCAACTGAATCAACTGAATCAACCATCTAAACCATTATTTTTTAAATTGAGCCAATTTTTCTACAGATCGCACAATTTTCGGTCTACTCGTATCATTAGCTACCGCAATAATAGCTACCATACCTCTTCTTATAACCACATTTGATACTGTTCCCGCTGTTTTCATCAACTTCGCTTTAACTAGAATGTCCTTGGCTTCCTTAGACAGATATTCATTGATGTATATCCTCGATTTTGGAAATTTGTCATCAATACATGTTATCCATAATGGTTTATCCTTTAAGTACTTAAGATATGTAGCCATAAAATGATTCCTCTTCAACTGCTTGAAGAAGCTAACCTTTATAACTGACGGACCTCCACCATTCTTTCTATGTATCCTAAAAACATCCTTAATATCGTCAGCATTAAAGTTATGTACACCCATCTCAACAGCAATATTTGTCAAAAATAGGTGATCATAAATATTGAGCGTATCTGGAATACCGTAAAGCATCAACACCCTTTGATTTTTGCACTCATCCCGCCTTTTATAAAGCTCAAATTGCTTCTCAAGAAAAACAATCCTTTCCACCAATTTCGATGTTTCAGATGACAAACTCGCCTTCACATCAGCTATGGCATTATCACAGTAACTAGTAATTTTCGGCCACATCGCATTCAATTGCTTTGATACCCAATCCTCAATATCATCCTTATTCCCTAGTTTATCCTTCTTAACCTCAGCATCTTTAGCTTTGATCAAGCCAGCCAGAACTCTAGTGAGGTTACTGTCCGCAATGCAACGTGGACAAAACCATTTAGCTTTTGATTTAAGATGTTCAAATTCCACATCCGTTTTGACATCGACACATTCCGAATGGAACCACTTCAAACAGCCATTACAATTCAGCCAATTTTGCTTATGCATAGAAGACTTAGGCTCAACTTCTTTTTTAATACAAATTGCACATTTCTCGCCCATAGTTAATTGAGGTTATGTTATTTTATTGTAAGTATTAAAATTAAAATTTTAGATAAATCCACCTTAGATTAATTAATTAGCAATTATAAGCTTCCACAACTTTAAGCAGCCTTATACCAGTTTAAAGCAAAACATTTATTAAAACATTAAATTTAATAATTAAATACGGACCAAATAAAATTTGTACATGTACAACCAATGTCAAACACAACCTCATTTTTTTTCTCTTACAGCTTGTCCATCCTGACACATATAGCGCCCTCGCTAATTTTTACATTATTTAACAAAACTATTTCATTACTTTACTTATTATCTAAATCTTATTGTTATATCTAATTCATTAAATTACATCGAAAATATAAAAAATATAATAACTGCACAACGGATATACGTCGTCATCTTAGTCCGAATTCACATATTCTATCTCGTATTCGGTATCGAAGTACTCAACCTCTTCCACATTAGAATCATCTGTTTCACTATCGGTAGAAATCCTTGAATCTTCCTCCTTTCTGGAATATATTTTTATATTCCTCCCATCGTAAATTCCCTCAAATGGCTTAGCCATAACCTGATACTTCTCAATATCCCTGAATACGTACCTATCTCGGTCCAAAACCTTATTTACCATATACGGACCCTTAAACTTCTTTTTTAACTTATTATTTATCCCTGGCTGGGATTGATCCCTAATCATTACAAAATCGCCTTCTTTATATCGAACCTCTTTCTTTACACCCCTATCATAATACTTCTTGTTGTAATCCTGCTGCCTTTCTATAACCCCCTTAGCTTGCGCTCTAATCTTGCTTAAATCCCTAATGGCCTCTTGCCCCTTTTGCTCTATTTCCATAGTACTATAACTCATCCCTTTCTGTATCACACCGAACAATAATTTTGCCGGTATCTCATTCACTGACTTATTTAAAGTATTATTCATTAAATGCTCTACATCCAGTATCAACCTATCCCATTCCTTCCCTTTCTCCTTTACCATCTTGGCTATTATTGGTAACACTACTCTGTTGTACCGTTCCACCTGCCCATTTGAAGTCGGTGACGCTGTAGCTACCTTCACATGAACAATGTTAGACTATTGCATAAACCTCTCAAATTTCCGCAAAGTATAAGCTGTTCCCCTGTCACTTATTACCCTATCCGGAATACTATAAATTTTAAAATAATTTTTTAAGTGTTTACACACCTCCTCGCTGTTAGTCGTTTTTGTTGGATACATTCTTATGTACTTGGTGAAAGCGTCTACTACTACCAGTAAATATACGTTTTTTCCTTTCGCCGTATCTAATGGTCCCAAATGGTCTATGTGAATAGTTTGAAATGGTTCCTTACCCTTTTCTACACTTTGCAACAATACTTCCTTTCTAATTGGCAAAGGATTGTAAGCTACACAAACTACACACTCCTCTATGTGAGTCTTAAGCCTCTCCCTCATTTTCGAAAAGTAAAACTGTCTTCTGATTAGTTCACATACTTTCTCGACCCCCAAATGTCCCATCTTATCATGGTATTTCCAGATAACTGATCCCATCCCCACCTCTCCTATAAACAATGCCTTCTCTTAATTCATATCCCTTTAACCTCCCATCACTTATCCTTAATTTTATATTCCTTATATTCTTATCCTCTAGCTGACTTATATACATCTTCTCTTCAAATAAATCTTTCTCATTCATTTCCAAATGGTATACTTTCATTCTACTTATGGCATCTACATGTCTCATACGACCACCCTTACGATGTATTACTTCAAAGTCGTATTCTTCCAAAAATAAACCCCACCTGTCTATTTTGGCATTCAAATCCCGCTTTGCCAATGTTAAACGTAAAGCGTTGTAATCCGTTACTAATGTAAAATGTATACCAAATAAGTACGGTCTGAACCGTTTGATGGAATATACAACCGCCAGAGTTTCCAGCTCGAAACTGTGCAGCCTGGTCTCCGCATTGGTTGTCTTTCGACTAAAATCCATTATGGGATGAAACCCTCCATCCTCTTTCTGCCTTTGTATTAACACAGCTCCATATCCTGACGCTGATGCGTCCGTATGTAACTGAGTCTCATTATCTACACAGTATATATACCTAACACCGGCATACTGATCAATAACTTTTCAACCTAGAAAATGCTTCCCAATATTCATCGCAAAACTCAAATACCTGTCTCTTTATTAAATCGTTTAACGGTGCCGCAACTTTACTGTAACCTTGAATGAACTTCCGAAAATAACTCGTCATTCCTATAAATCTTTGTAACGCCTTACTATCTGCTGAAACTGGATAAGTTTTTAATGTTTCGACGTGCCCTTCGCTTAATGTGATCTGTAATCCCTTCACATTATATCCTAAATACATGATTTCGGTTTTCAAAAACTTACACTTAGTAATTTGCAACTTCATACTATTCCCTGCTAAAACGCTAAACAGTTCCTTCAGAATCGATAAATGCTCTTCTATACCCTCGGTGGCTATCAATATATCATTTATGAAAACCAATATTTTCTGACCGTCCGTAAGCTCTTTTAATACCAGCTCTATGTATTTTACAAAATGCGCGGGCGCATATGTATACCCAAAGGGCAATTTGTTTTACTCAAACTGACCCTCTCATGTCACAAAAGACGTATATTTCTTCGATGACTCCGTCAAATCAACAAGATAAAATTCATTTCTTAGATCTATGCATGTAAAATACTTCTTACCACTTATAGCCTGACCAAAACGTCTTCAATTACCGGCATGGGATAATATATCCTCTCTACCACCTTATTAAGTTGTCTGTAATCGACTTACATTCTGATTGACCCGTTCTTCTTTTTCACTAGCACCACCCTACTGGTATATGGCGACTCACTTGTCCTTATAACCCCGGTCCTTAACAACTCGTCCGTTATTTTTCTCAACTTAACCCTCTCTCAGTGGCTGAAACTTTTGGGACTAGCTCTTATACACTTGTTTTCTTTTAACTTAATCTCCGCTTCATATTTGACTCCATAAGTCTTTACCTCCCCGTTCCTATAGTACCTTTCATACAAATCTAACACCCTGTCTTTATTGCGGACTGTTTCCTCCGAATCCCCTATGTCAAGTTCTACACTACTTTCCAACAACATTAACGAATCCCCGCCTGCATATACCTGATTCAAGTGGTCTAAATTATAAGCACTCCCCCCTCCCCCCCCCCAAATAATCTTCACCATCGATATGTGATTTATATTCAAAAATTCGCTTCCTAAAATTACGTCAATATCCATTGTTTCATCATCTACCAGTAACAATTCGACTTTATAAAAATTTTCTCCAGATATAATATTAGTTGTCAGCTTACCTAATATTTTTAAAATACTATCGTTTATCCCTGTCACGCTTAACTATTTATCTTGAGCTCCACTATCTCTACTTTGTTTAACAATCATTTCCTTAACAATACTCACAGCACTCCCTAAATCGACCAGCACTGTTGTTGCCACCAATTTGCCGTTCACCTTCACTCTCGCCTGAATTTGACCCAGCAGATCTACTTCAATCTCTTTATCGTCGCTAACCGTTGTATTGAATACACTATTTAAGATTCGATGAAATGTATAACAGGTGACTTTAATTTCGATATACTCCAAAATTCCGGCTTCCCTCGAGATTATTTTAATCTTTTAAAAGGTCTTAATTTATCCGTACACAACACTGTGGCACCAACGTTTTCTTGTCCAACCGCTAAAGGGGCCTCTTATTCCCTTATTGATCATATCATATCTTTTACTAATAACTCTATTTGTTTTTTCAATCAGTTGCCTCTCGGTATGGGATCCCATCATGACGTTTTAGTTTTATAAAGTCAAGCCAAGAGACATCGAACGTCATTTTTTCACGTCCGAACAACTGCTCCAAAGACAAAATCGGAAGGGTTTTTTGCGCTGAATCGTGATGGGGGGACGGAAAGTGGGTCCATTACGGTAGTATAATCACGGTCATGCATCAACTTCAACGGCCAGCCTAACGGAAACATCACTAAAGAACGTTTTCAACAACAATTGATGCAATTAAGCTAAGCGTTGAAGCTGAACCGCCCACATTATACTAAACTACATGACAAAGTAATTTTTCAGCACAACAATGCTTGGGTACATCTTGGAAAAGTCTCACGAGGCGGGCTCAATGGATTCTGGGATAAGCCAATCATTGCTAAACCCATTCGAAAGAAATTCAATGTTGTTAGGATCACAAAACAATCATACTAACTATGCAAATCAGCAGAAAGACGAAAGCGCTGGACTCTATCGAAAACTCAGTGAAGTAGATGTATTTTTAACCCAACTAAGAAGCGAAATTGAAAAACTAAAAAAAGGTAATGAAGAATTGAAGAAGCCCAAACCAATGGAGATTTCTGAAAACCCGCTAACTTGTTATAATGAAGAAAGTACCCACCCCAGTTATAACAATGAGTTCCATACTGATGAAGAGGATCTCATAAGAGAAACAGATTGGGTACTGAAAAGGAAGAAAATACCTACCAAAAAACGAAAAGCAGAATTCTCGCCTGAAGTTGTAGATCATTCGCAAACTAATGTATTAGTAACTGGTGATACTAATACCAAACAGCAACAGCAACAAAATCGGCCACAAAAGGTTGTACCGAAAAAAAGGCTCCTCCGCCAATTAATGTAATCGGCATAACAGAATTTGCTCTTATACAATCTATAATGAAATCAGTGATAGCTAAGGAATATACAGTAGTGTCACTAAACAATAACGTGTGGAAAATAAATACACCAGATTCCGAAACATATAGAGCTCTAGCAACAAAGCTCAATGCGGAAGGTAAAGAATGGTTCACATACGAAGATAAAAACGAACGGGCAATTAAGGTTATGGCCAGAGGCCTTCATCCAACTTGTAAGAAGGAGGAATTAATTAAGGGCCTAAAGTCAAAAGATCTGCAAATAGAAGATGCAGTAAACATCCTAAAACGAGAGAGAGGTGAGAACAATCAAGTCAAAAAAAGGGGGCTTCCACTCTTCATGTTTACGTTTAACAAAAAGGAGAAAGTTGAAAACATCTTCAACATCAAAACAATTCTCAATATGAGGGTTAAAATAGAACCGCTAAAAAAAACACGAGGCTAATACCTCAGAAAGTAGTATGTATACAGAAAGTAGAAAGACCCCTGCAAAACGTATAAACTGTAAAGGGCATCATCCTGCAAATTATAGAGGCTGTGAAGTAGCCAAAGAACTTCAAAGGCTAATAAACAAAATGCATCAGTTTCCTCAAAACCCTATGGTTACCAGAGAAGAGAAACCAACTAAAACCCAAGCGAAGCGAAACCACCAGGTATAGGTACAGAGCGGAAAAGTTATTCACAAATTGTACAGCAATCACCTAATGCTATGAATGATAACCCCCTTGAAAGGATATGTCGAAGCATAGAAGCCATAAATATACGGCTAGCAAAGCATAACCATAACATAACATAACAATAATTGATCATCCGATTGACTTAATTGAGGATTATTCGAGACTCTTTGAAGTAGCACCAATAGCACCGGTTTTTTCGGGTTTCATGATCTGTCAAAACTACGCAGCACCCAACAATAGATCGATTGAATCTGATTTAAACAATCAGGGATCGGCAAGCTGAATGTGCTCGGGAATCTTGGTTTCATATATCTTGACGAAACGGTGCGGTATCAAACCAGAAATTTTTTAACCAAACACTCGACAGATGACTTATAATCTGAACATTGAGATTCGATAAAAATAGTTAGCTTTTTGTTAATTTGTTGTAACATCATTGTTAATGTCAGAGATCCTAATTTTCGTTTTCTCAACCTTCAAACCCAGCAATTGATTCATTTTTTCGGTTATAAAATTTGCTTGGGACCCACTATCCAAAAGCGCGCGACATGGAACTCGAATTCCGTTCGCGTTTTGAACCCATAGCACCACTACAACGAGTAAAATTTGAGACGAACTTGTTTCATGAACGAATTTTGAATTAGAATTAAATTCAAAAAATGACGATGTCAAACCACAAGCATCCGAAGTTTGTGGAGATCTCAATATTCGGACCAGCTTTTTGTAGACCCAGGAATCGATTTCCCGAAATGCAGCAATGTATGATGTTTCTGTGAACAAAAGGAGTAAACACTTTTGCAGTCTGCCATCTTGTGACTGTAATTAAGGCACGACACACACAAACTTCGACGTTTCACGAAATTGAACCGATGCTGCGGCTTCACACTGATTTCCTTAAATTTAGGACAAGACTCCTGAGGATGAGTACCTTTACAGAACGGGCAATTAGAACTTTGTTCAAAAAGAACGCGCACTTCCTTATTAGTATCTGGTTTACTTGACCGGTATAAATTAGGTGGCGCAACGTTTAACACCTTCTTTGCGCCTCTAAGACTCGCACTCGAGTTTGCAATATTTCAACAAATCTTTCAATTGTTAATATTTATTTCTCTTAAATTCAACTTTACAATTATTTCAGAACGAGACGTTTGTATTTTTATTATTCCGACTCCATGTTTTCTAAAACATGTAACCTAAATAGGACACGAATGCTCTAGTTTGAATTCTATCAACATATCTTTGAAAGGCAGCGTCGATAACAATTTTTGATGTCGATTCAGTACGACTGCTGCACATTTTTAAATTTAATTCTGTATTGAGGAATTGAATCAAAGGGAGCGCCGTATCTAATGCAAAATTCACATTGAAATCCCCACTCAAAATCATTGGAATTTTACCATAATTTTTTTTTTTTTCAGAATCCGCGATACTTTTGGCGTGTACTTTATCAAATTATCGTGGATAAATTGAATAATATTTTCCATCGATTGGTTGGGAGAAATGTAAATCGCCCGATAAATTGACATCAATGCACCTCAACTAGAATCCACGTCGGTTCAGGTTTCTAAAGTGGGAGAAATATGTGCTTGCGACAGCAGATTAGACCATGACACATTTGTAATTATTGCACATGGCGCAAACCTGAACCACAAGGATTCTAGTTGTAGTGCATTGATGTCAATATATCGGGTGACAACACGGGCTCCATCATTTACATTATGGTAGATTGCAACGCCACCGGCTCTTATATTTTTCCTTTTTTATATTGATCGACAATATCGAAATTTGAAATCTCTACCATGTTGTCATTATCCACCCACGTCTCAAGTCGATTCAGGTTCAGCCTTTGAAATTCAGCTTGCAATTCCAGTGTGGATACTCGTGATAGTACGACGTACAGGAGCTGTTGAGCATATCTTTTATCACATTCGTATACAATTTCATCAAATTTACCTCCCTGGGACTTTTTAATTGTTATTGCACACGCATAGACTAGTGGAAAATGATTATGTTATACGATCACTGTTTTATTAGGCATTAATGCTAAAGAGGATGTTCTCTGATCGATTGGTACTGCCATGCCAGTCAACTAAGATTGTGCCTTTGTATTGATGCCGCTGCCTTTCTTCGGATTTTTTCACCAGTTTTGGGAGAGCCAGGGAATTTCAGCCATAAACGACCTATCTCTCCTTTGTCGTTATGTTCAATATAAATAAATTTTCCTTTCGCACCATTCGCCAATCCATCTGATACGTCGATATTAGTTGTTATGATGTGTGGTTTATTTATAGCCAATGTAATTTCATAAGGCAAACCTCCTGTATCAATTGTTGACATTTTGTGTAATTTTTGACGCATGAAAGTTTGCTTTTCAACACTCTGACAACCAATATACATATTCGTGGCTTGTGAAATGACTTTTTCGACTGCAAAATTTTTTAAACTTTATTATTGTATTCAGTAACTGAATGGTAATCGAAGAACAATCGTACACAAAGTATGAGGCAAAATTTCATCGATAATCAAAACGCGAACGTATTTAAACAGTGATCTATATTGCTGTGCCACTTCAATTGACAAAGGAAGCAACTTTGAAGGACTTATTTTTAGTGCAGCGTGTATCTATGTATGTATTTGTGTTGACCACCTATGTCTAGTAGCAATAGTGGCGCACCTTACGGCACTTTAAAGGCAAATAAGAAGCAGTGTACTGACAAATTTCTCATCAACTATTCTGAAGAGGTAGAGGGTCGTAAACAAAAGCTTGCATATGGCCCAAATTTTCCTTTATCCGCCAGTGATTCCTTTAAAGATAGAATACATAAAAATTTAAATGTTAGAATATGCATCACAAGTTTCACGATATAATAATCTCCTTTTGAATTTTACCTGTAAAATTTTAAATTCCAGATTCACTATAGAATCACAGACAACAACAATTAAAATCAAAATCTAATAAATTATAATTATGTTAACGTATTCTAGGGGATACAAAAGAATTCATAAAATGTAGTCAGGGGCTGTTAGTGTGTTAAACTATCAATTCCTGCAAATTCTCATAAAAGTAACAAAGTTACAAATTTATAGAACAAGATTTTTATATTTTGTCTTGTAACAGTGAAAATCTTCATTCTCATATCTTTCCCATAACCATTGAGAATATAGGGAATTTAAATTTAGAGTGCACTTATCTATTAACTACGTAACTTCAATTTTATTCTCCTAAAAATTACTGAAGATAATTAAAATTTAGGATCGAAAGCGAACTCGTGGAGTTCCCAGTGGATTAAATCTCCATTTAATCTATCTTGAGCATATTTCTATTTTTAGCCTATTTTCGTCTAATTCATCTAAACAATTTGAATTTAAGCTTTTGTACCTCTTAAATTGTTTCCATTGACATAATGACTACTATGCAAGCATCTGCACTAAGATTTGATGAAATTTCTAAACATTTTACCTTTTATGATTTAATAATTCACTTCCTAGATGGTTTAATAATTCGTGATAAAATTTAATTAACCGTTGAACACAATGTATTTGTGCCATCTAATATAATTGAACTTTTTAAATCACTTCCGGATATTCTGAGTATAGCCAATTTTTGCATTAAAATTGTAGATTTGGCTTTCTATGTAAGATAGGATCCTTCTTCTTACCAATATATTTCATGAAAAAATGTTCCATTTGGTATCGACCGACATAACTCTAGGCCTTTTACAGTACATTGCCTTCTGCACTTTGAACAAAATATGAGTACCCAAGCATGACATTTGAAAAATCTTACCACATCCGGAATAATTGGCGTTGACCACTTGTCACTTGGTAATTTAAAAAACGATCTTTGAATCAGACCACACATACATGTTCTCTCAATGTATTTGAAATTTTCATTGCAGTCTGGAACTCCTAACGTGGAACTGAGATTACTTTCAATGGCGAATCCCGTTTATGCATTAAAAAAATAACACTTACATCATGCATGGTATTTGCGGCTACAAAAATCATCAATACCTCTTCACTTCCATGAGTTATTATGTGAATTTTCCATAAACATGACTCATGAAAATGTCGTAGAATTGGAATAACATCTGAACCACTGAAGCTAGAAACTTCAAATAAATACTAGGTGAATTGAATGACCTCGAATAATTTCCTTATTTCATAATCCTAGCTAATAAAGATAAAATCTAGAACATATTTGACTTAGGACAAGTTCCACCCATATTTCATACGAAATTTGATTTAAAAAAAAACTCTCCACTTGGTGCAAAGATCATAACCAGGGGATGTTATGGGTATTTTTGGGTATAGCGAATTTTTTCTCAAACTAGCAAATATAACACAATCCCAACATCTGCAAGATAAGTGACTTAGGCAGTTGCGGATGCTTAGGCACACTTAAATTTTTATGCTTACAAAAAATGGAGCATCAATATACTAAAGGATTTTTGCTGGCTATTAAGTACGGGCGCGTGGTAATTACACCCCAAATCAAAAATTCAGGTATTTCGGGTATTTATTGTTATTGTAGTAACCAAAAGTACCAAGAAGGATTTAATTTTAAAATATTCTGGAAAATGAAGATTTCCTTCATCGTCTTTCGAGTTTCTTGAATTGTAACGTTGAGTCGGGTCATGCTACTGACTTACAAATAATAAAGTTATCTCATGATTATTCGAAGTTTTGTGATGCCATGATACATATTATTCGGATTATTCGACATTTTTAGTGATTTCTTGATTTTTGAGGATTATTCTGAAATTCTCGAGATTTTTAGGAATTGATTGTAATTAAGGAAATTATTCTAGCAAGAGTATTCTATTTGTTTCGAGATTATTCGTATTGATCGAATTTACTCAAAAGTTGCGTCTTGTTACTAGTGATTTACCTAGACTTTCGTTTTTGTAATTATCAAGGTTTTTTTACTGGGTTGGTTTCGAAAGTTTCCGAAATAAACCATCCATATTATTCGAATTTCCAAGGCTGTTGTTGAAGATTATGCAAGATTTTTGAAATTTTCCAATTTTTCCAGATTTTTGCAAATTTTCCAAGTTACTCAAGATTTTTTTTTTTAAGTTACTTTGTTAGTTTATTAGTGGAGAGTTGCTGTTTTATGTTGACTACATAGTGCTGTTAGGTAACAGAACTGCCCAATTATCCTTTGGTCAATATTTCAAAACAGGTAACTGATTCAATCAGTTTTCTTTAATAATGTAAGACGTTTTTAAAACAGTGCCTGTTAGGTAAGGAGTTGATCGATCGTAGTTTCCTCCAAAGGGGTCAGGAAAGCAAATTTTGAACAGTTGGTCATTTAAACTAACCAACAACATTATTTCATTTTTTATTATATTCTCATTTGCATGCTCAATTAAAATTGTTTTTTTCTCCATTTAATCAAAGAATGTTAATTTTTAGAGGTAGTGTCGCATATGAAAATAAAGCCGGAAAATGTAAGTTGTCTAATTAGTTAATGGGTATTTCGCTCAAAAAGTTTAAACTGAAATTAAGCTAAATTAAATTATAATAATTCCTTGAGTTTTTGGATTTAGTGAATATAATTCGCTAAGTCAGTACGTTCGTACTTGACACTATCTGTGTTACGTAGGAATTGGGTTTTGCAGTTTGGTCGTAGCTATCTGCATGAGTAGAACAACTTTTTCAGTACGACAGGAAAGTTTTAATTTTTTGTTCAGGGTTATTACACTTTGTGTAACTCTTGGGGTAAAGTAGGGGGGATTGATACTTCTACTTTTTAAGTTAGATATATTATGAATAGTTGGCCTCTTGATTTTGTTCCTGATTAACCAAAAAAAAAATCTTGTGAATACCATTTTCACTAATATATTTGTGTCTATAAAAAGCCGAAAAAATCATTTGATAAACAGACAAACTTCTCTTAAACTTCTTAATACTGTGTGGGTATTAAACCTACCCAAATGAGGGTTTTCCTTGAGTATTTTGATTTTGTGAATATAATTCGCTAAGTCAGTACGTTCATATTTGGCACTATCTGTGTTAAGTAGGAATTGTGTTTTGTAGTTTGGTCGTAGCTACCTGCATGAGTAGACTAACTATTTCCGTACAAAACCAAACTCTTAACAGACTGAGCTCAAGGAAAGTTTTTATTTTTTGTTGATAGATATTTCTAAATTTTTGGGTGGATATATTATGAATAATTGGCCTCTTGATTTTGTTTCTGATTAACCAATCGAAAATCTTGTGAATACTATTTTCATTAATATATTTGTGCCTATAAAAAGTCAAAATTTTTTTGATTAACAGACATACTTCTCTTAAACTTCTTAAACAGTTTTTTATGATTTTTCAATTGTGGCTTACTTTTAAAAAAAATAGTCGCTACTCTAGAAAAAAGTGTAGCTTACTCATCTTTAATACTGCTTATCATTGGCTATCAAACGCCCAGTTAAATATTAGTCATAAACTTCACGTTAACCTGTAGAATAGAACAAACTTCACACGTTTGCATGAAAGACAGATTGATCTTTATTGATTGAGAATAAAGAAGCTTTTATTGGTAACACTGTGATTACGAATATCTAACAGAACAAACAGTGGTTACAGTCCTTGCCTCAATAGACAAATCATTCCTGCCTCACATTTCTTTGACCTTTCTTAATTTTTAAAATGTTTAAATTTAAAATTATTTGTATACATATTAAGGTTATTTAAAATTCAAGATTTTACTAGATTTTAGAATTCGCAGAACTTAGAAATAAATACAAAATCGAACGAAACTTAAAAATGTTTAAAATTCTCAAACCTTTGGAATTTGATAAAATTTTTAAATTTTGCCAATTTATTAGATTTGGTATAAATATTGGAATGTGAATCTAATTTTAGGAACTTTTTGATTATCACGACAAAAGAATATCAAATTGTGGTTCAAATGAAGCTTTCAAAATATTTCTTTATTTGTGAGACTTTAAACCGGTAGGAACCAGAAATTTGAATTCTTAATTAAATTCAAACTTTTAAAACCCAAAATCTAGTTTTCAAAATTTTATAGTTTTTCCAACCTCAAACATATTTAATATAGAATCTAAAATGAAAAATGTCTTAGGTACGAGTATAATATTGGTCCCGTTATAATTTTGTTATAAAATCTATTCAGATATTACTCAAATGTTTTTGTGAACTACAAGGATGTACTCTGAGAAAAAAGTGCCTGAGCTGAAAGGAGTGAATATTTCTGCTTTGGATTGAATTATGTTATCCATTTCAGTCAACAGTCTTATTTTAAATACTGATTTATTTTAAGCACCTTCATTAAAATGTAAATTGGGTACAGTTGGATACCTCTCTTCTGATCAATTCTGAAGACCTGTTCATTTTTTCAAGTGGTGACGCTGGTCATAGTACTGAAACCTGACGAGGTTATCAGCAAAGTCTAAAAAGCTAAATGCGAACTCAATTGAAATCGACCCCCCAACTGAAACGTCAACCCAACCCCCAAAAAATTGTTCAACTTGGATTGAAAACCACGGGGTTATATTACGCGTTACTATAACGACGTGGTTTTGAGTGAATTCGTACGCTTGTCAATTTTTCGCTTTAACGATAGAAAAACCAAAATCGAACAAAATACCGTGGGTATATTATCTAGACATCTAAATTGGCGGAGGGATGATTTTACGGACTCAGGGGACTCCAAAACGTCGAGAATAGTGGTTTTGGATAATACATTTTAGGATGTGGTTAGAAGTTAATTTGTATTGCTGATTCTGTCATCAATCTCGCCGATTTTATAGAAAGTGAATTGGAAAAAATAGAAATCACAGCAACTTCCGATTGTAGGGTGGTATTTTAAAAGAAGGGTTATATATTGGTTTTTTGAAAACGAGAGACGTAGTTCTGGATATCTGGTTCTGGTGCTTTGCGCGATCATAATTTTTTCAACAAAACTCAAACCCAACTCCACCCCAACTTAGCTCTTAGCTCACTTTAAAATCTAACGTCCAACTCAACTTCCAAATCAAGATGGTCTATGATATACTACAAGCGTCATCATTAACCCAACTCAAATCAACTCAAGCTATATAACTATAATTCAACCCACAATTCATCCCACAAATTAAATTCCCAACTAAACTATTCACTCAAATAACACAACCCCAACTTAACTCCAACTCAACCAAATTGACATTCAACTCAAACCTCAACTGAACCCCAAACTAACGCCCAACTTAATTCTCAAAGCAGCATATTAAAAACTGTTCAATATGAATCGAAAACCTGGTGGTAATACCACGGAAGAGTTGTGAATTTCATACCTAATAAATTCATATTTTGTAAAGATTAAGCGTGAACGGTTTAAAAAAAGTCCTTTAGCTGAAAGGCTTAAGAATAGTTTATTCACAAATGCTACCAATTCCCCCCCCCCATTTCATCCGAAATTATGGGTCTAAACCGTTTTTGGTGACCTTCTAATTTTTCGAATAGAAATATTGACACATTGAATTACAGCTGATATTGATTTTTAGAACGTTTTATTTAGTTTGACGCGAACCTTGATTGTGTGTCTGTCTGTTTGTTCAAGTTTTTAGTTGTCCTTTTTAACTAAAGTGCTAGAAAGCTTAAATTTTGTATGGAGATAAGTCTCATAGAACTTGCTATATGAACTTGCATTTACTTGTTATGTTAAAACTAGTATCGGTTAACGGGCCTAAATTACACAGTCAATAAGATTCGAACTTCATGAAAGCTCATTTTAAAGAATTTTTGATTCACATTTAAATTTCTTATAAGTCTTCTATAGTTTTAATTTTTGGTGAAAGGTGAAGGCTCTACTGGCAATTCACCGTCATATTAATGCTTCAATAGTCAATGGCAGCTTATTACACGAATTAAGTTTTTCCTTTCGTTAAATATGCTTTGCAAATATTGTTTGCTTCGTTCGTCTCATTATAAAGCCCCACCATTATATTCATAATTCAATAAATCATTAATTAATCATAAACGAAACAGTTTTTATTATTATTTCACCGTCTACCCAATGACTAGCCAAAATTGTCATAAAAACCAAAAAAAAAAACTTAGTTTATTTTGGATACACATAAATATGTGTCTAAAACAAGTTCAACAAACTTTCCACCTATCAGCTTAAACAAAACTACAATCTAACACACAATACAAAAGTATACAATAAAAAAATGCGACCATGAAAATTTCCAAGTATTTTGGTCGCTTTCCTCTCACTCTCACTGGTTTAAAAAAAAAAAAAAAAAAACATCAACAACAACAAAAAGTCCATTACGAGTTCCAACTGTTTGTGGATCAAAAAATAAATAAAAAAAATGTCCATTAATAAAGCTTTATAGTAAGAAGTTTAATTTTTATTTAATTGATGTAATTTAGATTTTGTTGAGTTCTTATAACTATTCTTAAAAAATAAAATGCGTGTGTGTGCGTGTGTGTGTGTAGTTAAGAATATTTTTTTTTATTATTCTTATTCATATTCATAAATTGAAAGTGTCAATTAGATATCATCCTACGACGAGATACGATTTTTATTTTTCATATGACACTTTTTTTTTTCTGTTTATTTTGTCATATATTAGTTGTTTCAAGTAAATAAGATGTGATAACATACATATTACCATTTATAAGACCCATATATTAGTGTATTACAGTGTCTCATATAAATTTGAGAATATAATGTGCGTGAGGAATAAACGACATTGAATATTATTGCCATTTATTCCAGCGTGCAATACCGCCGCCATTTCACCATTTTGTAATTCGCTCTGCGTGTAATTCCCTGGCTCGGTTGTTATTTGCTTACTATTTGTGTGTTCAGATTATATTACGAAAACTTTTTTTTTCTATATTTACTTGTGATTTGTAAAATTAGAGTACGTTAATTATATTCGGTGTCATGACGAGCAAAGAGTTATAAAAATGTTGAGATGAGTGATGACGAATAATATAGTGATAAGCTAACCGCGTGTAATAAACATGACGACAATTATACACTTGTTATCTAAGAATTTTGGTTTTAATCTTTATTTAGAAATCGTTTTTTGTCTTATTTTTATCTATATGAAACGGTCTAAGTATATGTGATTTTAGAATTATGTACATTCGTGCACTTGTTGTATCCAGTTTTGTACCATTGTATGTATTCTGTACCATTGTGTGGATTCGGCTTATTATTGTACGCCTAAATTGGATGAGTCAAGAATAAAAACCGCAAAATTTAGTTGTAAACATATTCCAATTAGGGTCAGAAAATTGAGTTGTCAGTTATTATTTGTTTAAATCGTTAAGACGTTTATTTTTTGTATACAAGATAACAGAAATTTCAAAATAGCATTGATCAGGATACGTCACAACTATTTTTTGTGTTAGCTTAGTCTGTTATAATATTTTTGTGTTTGTTATTAAATTTTTGGCTTAACACAATGTGTTTTTAAATTCTTATTTTCCAGTGACATTTAAATAAATATTATTTACAGTGAAATTGTGATTCCCAACATGTTGTAGTTGTGTGGTGCAGGTAGTAGCATTTCGAATCACACGTGTGACTCAGTGTACTTAAGCACTTAAGTCTTGTTTTTATTTATCTGTTATTTATCCAATCCAAAATTCAAAAATTGTAAAATATTTGCATAAAATACATGCACCTCTATTAGGTAGTTGTTGGAGGATCTAGATTATAGGCACTTCGCTGTAGAGCCCCACTTCTGACCTTACATCACACCTATTAGGATAAGCCAACTGCGACATATCTCACTGCGAAGTGGTGCTTGTGATGATTTGACACATTTAGGCAGCTTTTGATAATTATTTGACGTTTTAGTGTAACTAATGCAAGATTCAACGGCAATCCTTCTTTGAGGTCTTTATGTTTGTCTCTTAAATGGAAACCCCAATTTTTTATTACAGATTCGGATTATACGTCAAAAAATACGTAACTTTTGTCTGAAATATTTGTTTGTATTCGGTGCAAGTGGCGCTGTAATTTATGTTGAAAAAAGTTAGAATTCGAACGACTAATCTTAAAAATAGAAATTGATAGATCAATAGATCAGACAGATACATCACAATTCATTCATTCACGATTCTTTTCGAACATCAATTACAGCGCCATCTGGCCCGAGCACAAAAAAATATTTCAGGCAAAAGTTACTTATTTTTTGACGTAGAACCAACCCTCACCCATAGTTGGTCGAGTTTAGTGTAGTTGAGCTTAGTTAGCTTTTTCTAAAATATTAAACGCGTATTATTTTGTTTTTCGATGCGGTGTGTACTATCAGAGCCTTCTAGAGTATAGAGCCATAATCTTAATGACGTATTTTTTAGAAGCTTTTTTAGTGGTATAACTTTTCTTTGATTTTCATAGGAATCCATAGTAAAAATGGTGTTTTTTAGCTTCAAGTTTTTCAATGAAAAAAGCAAAAATATTATAAAATGTTTATATAAAAGTTTTCTACGTATCTTTAAGAACAATAAACAGGAAGGCAATATTGGTCTAAAATATATTTTTCGAACTTTCATTTTGAAAAATACATCCAAGTTGGGTCTGACATGTTAAAATAATACTTGCTAAATTTATCTTTAGTTTTACTAGTGTACGTAAGATGTCTAAATGGTTACAGAAAAGTACGAAAAAAAATTATTTAATCGCACAATTATCACACGTTCCTATATTTTCTGAATTTGTTTTGATTTTCCTACAATTTTTGAACTTGAAATATCCCCAGGTGGTAATTTTTGGTACGATTTTTCCAAATTTTTACGGCCATCACTGCCATCTATGTAATGTATATTGACTTAATGACCAAACGAATCGTAGTAAGCTTTTATTTCAATTTGACCAGAATGCTGTTGTTATGAAATTTTTTTTATATTTTGGTTTAAATAAATATTTTATTACAAGAAAATGAAAACGATTTAATTCAACGCCATTCATATATGTTGAAAATCAAACATTTATGAAAGTATTTGAGAAATCATAATTAAGAATTTGTAACGTTTTCATTTAAAAATTTGTCTTAGGAAAAAAAGTGATTTCCCTTATGTTTTGTGTGTTTTACTATGAAAAGTTCCGTTTTTTCCTCGTTTTTAATTCCCTTATAAAAGCTCAGATTTTTTGATTATGGCTCTATAAAATACAGGGTGCTCTGGTACTATTCAAAATGTTCGACCGCCTCGGTACATTTTTTGGCACCCTGTATATTAGCACTGTTTGCCCTGTAACATAAGAAAATTTCAAACAAGATTTTTGTTGAAAATCTATCAAATTGTTGAAATTTCATTAAACACAGACAAAACCCGTATTGTGCCAATTTTTAAATTAATTGTTAATAGTAATGTTAAGTTTGTATAGGCGACCTAATTTCTAGCATGGGTAAAAAATTTACAAAATTAAGATAAATTAAAATATAAATACAAAACTTGAACTAACACTGAAAGTTATTTTGAGATATTTTTGAGAAAATCTAAATTGGAGCTGCACAGCTTTGCAGAATAACTTACTATGAGGGCGCGTGTATTGTCTCACTTTCAATTTATTATTTAACAAAATATTCTGGTAAATAAATAATATTTAAGCTCGACTTTAATCTCCACTTACGTAAAACTATAACTAATGTCAAACCCAAACTCATACTTTATGAATCATTTTTGACTTGAATGAAATTTCAACAAATAAAAAAAAGTCAACCGCTTTAAAACAATATAAAAATAATAACATTGTAAGCTGATTACGTATAAACAACTTACCAAAAAGCGTAGTTTTATGAATGAAAAAGTGTAATAACACCTCTTTCGAAAAGCTTTAGATTATTATCCTGATTACATCTTAAATAACCTGGCTAATTATATTAAATCAAAATAATTTAAAACGGATAAACGGAGTACAGTTCTTCTTTCGGAATCGAGTGTCTTATCGTTGTCATCATCATCATCATCATCATCAATTTTTGTTTTTTATCCATATGGATTAAATTAATTTTTTTTTCTTTACTTTTCGTATTTCTTACAACAATAATAATAAAACTAATAAAGATTTAGATAACTACTGACTAAAAATAAAAATTAAAAATAATTTTTTTGTCTTTTGTGGTGGTTGTTGTTGGCTTAGTAGTAGTCTTAATAGCCGTGAGAATAAAAATATTTTACCCAAATAAAAAAAAGTCAAACGTGATGAAATCATAATTTTTAAAAACTTTGCTTTATTTGTTACTCACCTCTTCTTGTGAGCTTTACACATAAAGAATATTTTATTTATGTTTATTTGCAAAAAAAAAACAAAGTTTTGCATAATTTTATGTTGGATATGATGAAATCGTGTATATGCGTTTGCAACTATGAGTTAAGTTTTTTTTGTGTGTTCTGTGTATATACAGATACTGTGTTGAGAGATAATCATTTTGATATGATCATGGTGGAGGAGGAGATGAAGACGTTTTTGTTGCTTTTTTTATGTTATATACATTTTTCTGTTATTCTTAGTTACTTTTTGTTGTTTTTGAATGATTTTTTGACTGACTTAAATTAATCTGATATTTTATTGGTTTAGATGATGGAATTATAAAAAAAAAAACTCCATAGCGCTATGTCTAACAACAACAAAAAAAAAATGGAAATTTTATAAAATATAAAAAAATTGCGTTTCTGAACAGTACCGAAATGGTAATTTACCTATAGGTAAAAGTTTATATAGGAGGAGGTGTGGTGTTATGATGGTTTTGGCGTTGAATTGTGATTGTTTTAATGTTTATTTAATAATGTTGATTGATTTTTAATTTAAAATTTATTTTTTGTTGGATCTTTTTTATTTCATTTCGGAAACCATGTCAAAACACGAAAAAACAAGTTTCTTCATAATTTGTATTTATATTCTTTCAATATTTAAGACTAAACTCGAAATTTTGAAGCGTTTGCTCTAAAAACAAATCGTGAAACTTTATTACGTTTTTTTGTTAAATATAATTCAAAGTGCTTTCCTTTTAAAGGCATCGTAATTTTAACAAATTTTGAAATCGGCCAACAGACTTCTGAGAAATTTCATATGCTTTTAGTAGGTTTGTCTTTGATCGCCCATTTTAAATGAAGTAAGACACAGAAATTTCGATAAAATTCATAAGAGTTGGATATACATCCTTCATGTATATAATTTAAAAAAAACGTTAAACTTGAAGTAAAAGTTAAACTAAAAGTAAATAATAATTTTATATCTCCTTCACGTCTACCGCAAATTTGAATTCATATAAGAGCTGCTCGTACTTTTCTATTATTTCTGGCATGAGTAGTACTGCAAGAATTTCAACAATTTCGACTGTTGATATGTCAGATTCCATACTATTAAAGTTAGCCGAAAGTTTTCAGCTGAAAGATATAAAATGTCGGTATTGCAGATAGTGTCTTGGCTATATCAGCCGAAAGTTACCAGCCGACATATTTCAGCCGAAACAATTATTAAATAAAATGAAAAAATTGCCCTGATAATTTTTCTAGGGACAATTGTTGGTAATGCACACTATTTATTTATTTATTTATTACCAACTTATACATAACTGGTTACATCACTTAAATAAGAAATTTAATAAAATTATATAATGTAAAGATTACAAAGATTACCAATAATTCAAAAGAAGCTTCGACATCAATTCCTTAAATGCATTTTTAGACAGATTAAAGTCAAAAGCCGGCCGTACTTTATTAAAGGAAGCAGAAGAATGATAAACCGGCTCACATTTACCGTAGTTTTGCCTACAAAACGGTAACTTAATTTGGAAATCTTTATCGCGCAGCACACGTAATGGAGTATATATACGCTTTAGAAATGCAACTTTCAACATGTTTATGGAACGATAAATTCAAAGTAAAGGTTATACCTAAATCTTTAAAAGTATCAACAGTTTCAATAATACAACCCTCAAAGAAGTAACCGTAACTAGTGGGTAAGACTACGCGGGTGAAACACATTGTTTTGCATTTGGAGATGTTTAGAATCAAATTATGCGATGTACACCAAGCCTTGAAGCTTGTCAGGTCAGACTGAAAGTCAAGTGCATCATTGGCGCAAGAAATAGTTTTGAAGATTTTTATATCGTCCACATAAATGAGAATGTCGGAATGACTTAGACAGTTGACCACATCGTTTACGAAAAGAATGAAGAGCATGGGACCCAAATGGCTGCCTTGAGGGACTCCTGAAGAAACATAAATCACTCTTGAAGTGAAGCTGCCAATTTTCACAAATTGAGTTCTGGATTTTAGATAAGATCTAATCCAATCAACTGGCAAGTAGTTACAATTCAATGAAATAAGTTTCCGCAACAGCAAGTCATGATCGATCTTGTCAAAAGCCTTACAAAAATCAGTGTAAACGACCTGCACAATATTACCATTTAATAGAGCGCTTGAAATACAATTAGTAAACAAAACTAAATTAGTAATAGTTGACCTACCAGGGAAAAATCGATGCTGTTTGGAATAAATGAAAGTCTTAACATGAAAAATAATTGATCTTTAACTAGTTTCTCTAAAAGCTTTGGTAAAACTGAAAGAATACAAATACCTCTATAGTTCTCGACATCGCTTCGAGATCCGGATTTGAAAATCGGCTTAATAAGTGAGCGTTTCCATGCAATAGGAAAGCAACCCTCAGCGAGACTTTTATTAAATAGTACAGAGATATGGGAAGAAATTACCTTACCGCTTAGTTTTAGAAAAATGGGTGGAATAGAATCGAAACCGGCACTTTGGTTAATATCAATATTAGACATTTCGGATAAAATAGTATCCACTTCCAGACGAAACATTGAAAACTTAGAATTTCTTGCAACATTACTGAAATTACCAAGATTTGATTTCGAACTATATACACTCTGAAAGAAATCAGCAAATAAATTACAAGTATCCTGTATGTTATCACAGGAACGGTCGTTCAAATACATCGTAGAAGGGTAACCATTAGACTTACTTTTGTAGTTAACAAAATGCCAAAAATACTTTAGCTTCGATTTAATTAATGATTCAATTTCCAGAATATAACAGCTGTAAAGAAATCGGTTTAGACATATATACTTCTTACGTAATACATCAAACGAGTTGTAATTAACAACATTAGGATGCAATTTATATTTCTTGTGAGCCTTGTCCTTTCTATTTTTTAGATTTATCAACTCATTATTATACCACGGTTCCTTCTTAACGCTGAAAGCTTTCAGTCTAGGGATAAATTTCTCAATACCTAGATTAATAATTCTATAAAATTCGATTAACATGTCATCAATACTATTACAAGCATAAAAAAACGACCAATCATACGTATCCAGAAATGCATTTAAAGAATTGTAATCGCCCTTTATAAAGTTGCAAGTTCATGAATTAACATTTTCTTCGACTAACTCGCAACATTCAAACATAACAGAAATATTCAGTGGAGAGTGGAAAATACTAGACGATCCAGCCAAATCCTCACACGTCGATACGGTCACCTCATGATCAAATGGTACAAAAGCCAGATCCAACACAATACCACTATTATTCGTAACACTGTTACATTGCTTTAACCCCAACGAAAATATTTCCAATATTTTTAAGATTAAGTTATCCATTTCATCGTTCATGTTAATAGGAGTCAAATTGTGATCAACATACTCCCACACAATATCCGGAATGTTAAAATCTCCAAAAATAAATAGACGATCCTCCGGGTGAAGAAGTGGAGCAATATTTGATTTGACAGTGTCCACAAACCTTTGATAAACTGGCATACTCGAATGGCAGGGTATATATGTAACATAGATGATCAGCGAATATGAATGGAATTGTATACGTACAGCAACAATTTCGGCAACGCAATTAGCCAACGTTATCAGACTGGATAAATATTTGTTAGAGACTGCGACTACAATACCGCCACCCTTTTCGTAAGTGTCCCTTTGCAGATGCCAGCATAAGATGACGGAAAATACTCCTCAGATTTAAAGTGGATTGGTAACCACGTTTCAACAATGCAAATAACATCAAAGTCTTCCTCTAAAATTGACAAATACAGAGATTTTGATTTGGCTCTGATACTATTTGAATTATGGTAGTAGATATTTAAGAATGACCGCGGCTGGGGAACTGCTTCACTGCTACGAAGAGTAAACAATGGTGTCTTCAGTAACAGGGAAGTTACTTTAGATGTTGAAACACGGTCCCTGTCCGGTTTTTTGCTATGCGTGGATAATTAGTAAATGGCCGGATTATTACACCAGGAGGCCAAGCATTGGAGTTATTTAGCAGGTCGAAATGGGCCTCCTTCAACCCAATTTTAAAGGAAACGAACGTGAGTGAACTGTCCAATATGCGGTCTTTGGAGAGTAACAGTTTACAATTAATTTCCTCAGGTGAGCAATTTTTTAGTTTTTCACAGATGTAGTTAACAATCAGATCAGATGAGACGGATGGATCAATACGACTGATATATAAATATTTCTTATCAGGTATAGAAACAGTTTTAATCGAATTGACAGGTGTGCCTGACCCTACGACAACTTGCGCTAATTGAAATATTCTCCAGACATGACACTTTAAAAGTTGAATTTATACAAATTTTTTAATTTTATATGGGCTTTTGATTTAAACGAATTTTCCCGGGCTCCCCACATGTAACTTGCCCTGATAATTTTTATAGGAATAATTGTTGGGTAGGCACATTAACTAAAATATTTTCCAGACATGACACGAACTAAAGGTTCAATTTATACAAATTTTTTAATTTTATATTTAGCTTTTCGGATGAAACACTGATGTGTATAATTCCTATACTGTTTACCAGTGACAAACCAAAATGAGCCCCTTTATTCAATAGTAAAATCACTTCATGAAAATACCAGTTTATATGTTGTTTTGTTATGTTTTCATTTAATTTAAAATATGATTCGGCTGAAAACTGTCGGCTGGTAACTTTCAGCTGATATAGTCAAGACACTATCTGCATTACCGACATTTTATATTTTTCGGCTGAAAACTTTCGGCTAACTTTAATAAGGTTCGGATTCCACAGTTTCGAATTTTTTTTTGTTTCCACTGAACTATTTAAGACCAAGTACTTCGTATTGTTTAGTATCAAGAATATCCTTAACTACACAAAAGTCCCAATAATAACATTTTCAGGTACCGCTTCGATATATTCCGGATCCATTTGACATTCTACTTCTTCTGAAATGTCCATATCTTGGTCAGAAACCTGTTGATCTTGATAATCGCTGCTTTCTGACTCACTGGTTAAACTGGTCACACTTTTTTTGTGGTTTGAAAGCGGGGATTTGATGCAAACCGTTGTGTTTTTAGAAATGAAACCAATGATGTTTCTAGAACAGGTTCAGGGTTAACCGACAACCCACCTGGAATTTGATCCAAAGGATAAACTTCAATGGCACTAAATCCGCTTTTCAAATTTTTAGAGATGAACCCTTCTTCATTGTCAACCATTTCTTTATTATTCATTATCTTCAAAGTCTTACTCAATAGAGAAAGATCTTCCGTTGTTTAATTTCTGTTCAGTCAATACTGTGTGCCAATGCCAGTCAATACTGTGCGCCATGTCTAAAAAATGCTACATCTAACGGTTGAAAATGTGTGTAGAGTTTGATTGTAGATATACAAACGTAATGTTATTCTCTTGTCTCCTATTAGTTGTCTCCACTTACGACCTTTTGCGTGTGGTAAAAATTGGCTTTCGAACCAATTTGTAAAGCAAGAAGATTCCATCCAACCATGTGAAGTCTTATTATACCGTATTCCTTTCTTGGTTCATTCATCTCTCATATTTTCGCTTCTATATATTACATACGGTGGGAGAAACAGACTAGATACTGAACCACAAATCATAATTGTTGCGGCCGATTTACTATGGTTTATTATTTTTCAAGGTATTTAATTCCTCTTCTATATAACAGTAATTTCTTACTCGGGGCATCCACTACGTCCACCTCGTCGTAATTGAAAATATGTGATGAGGACTGGAGAATCTGTAGAGGAGATCTGTGACGCTTTAATAGTGAATATGCCCATTCTTGCCCAGGAAAATTATTCTTAAATTTGGTAATATTTCGTTCAGTGGAATCCAAATATATTTTGATGAACATAATAAAATCGAGAATATAGTATTTAAGGGAAATCCGCATTCCGCGCACGTTACAACATTTTTTATTATACCAACCTCTACTTCTTTTCGTAGGGCCGTACCTCTGCCGAAAGGTATTTTATAGTTAATCGACGCCTGCCGAATTGAGATTTGTTTAGCTACACAATATTTTCGTACACCTAACTTTCGGACATGTTTGCGTGATATTTTTGTTGATATCTGTTATCCTGTCTGTTAACATATCCACACACAAAAAAGGATAATCTTAAACTACGTAAAACAAAGCAGTAATTCATATAAAACTAGAAAATTGTACCGGGGCTTTCCATAATTGTGAGATTTTTATTTTATTTTGTATTATACAATTTTGTAGCACAGCGATCAATATCACCCCGTCTGATTAATTTCCCCCCATTTTACGATATATATAGTGTTTCAATTTCTGAAGATTTTCTAACTCATTTGAGAGTGATAAACAATAATTGGATCAACGATAAAAACGTCATTCCTCAACTGAGTTAGTCAACTAAGCTCAGTCCAACTCAAGTTAAATATTTTCACAGGTTTTAATCTGTTTATAAAAATTGGATTATCAGCAAAATCTACTAAATCAGAATTGAACTAGATATAAAAGTCCTAAGACGGACCCTTGCCTAACTCATTTAATTATTAATCTGCTTTAACTTTCACAATCTTCTATTTTGACAGAGAAGAACCAAAACATTTTAGTGTTATTCTATGGGGAAGCGTAAGTTTTCTTTTTTGATGCCACACCACCACTTTATCCATGTAACTGCCAATTGGATACACGGGTTTCTGTTACTAATGTTAACGCTCCAGCCCGATAAAAATTAGGACTGACGGTGCAAATAAATTTCGCTCCTTTAAAGTGTCTTGTCTGGAAAGTTCAATAAGAGTACATTGCCAATAGTAATCCTTGAAAAAATCACGTTTCGTAAGCAGAGCCCGAGCAAATGCGTTTGTATGGGATTCCCATATTACATTTACAAATTTTCTATAAATTCAAAGTTTGAAGTATCATGCCTTGAGAGTGGCTATTGTACCACTTTCCAGACATAACGTTTTAAGGGTTGATTTTATACAAATTTTTAAATTTTATACAGATCTTTTATCCAAATGAATTTTCACGGGCTCCCCTCACCAAACTTAACCTGATAACTTTTCCAGGGAGCCACTTTCCAGACTATATTTTATCAATCATTTGAATAATTTTTTTATTTAGTGCGAGGCCGACATTTTGTTTTACTTTCTACCAGCCTTAACACGTGATGAATGATTGGGCATATCGAATGCATTCTTCAAATTAAATTTTTCTGATTCAAAATCTTAGTGATTCTCGAATGAGCTAAAAAAAGGTAGTTAAAAATAATCATTTTGTCACCACTCTTAAGTAGAAGAATAATATCGGCTTGTTTGAGGTTGAGCGTAATCGGAAAGATATCGACGTCAAAGAGACGCCAGCAATAAATCTGACATTTTTTTAGCCCAATAATTACTAATTTTATCATTGCCTGTACGAAGACATTACTCCCAAAATTTTAAATTGGGTCTATAGGAATGTTATAATTATTCAGCTCGAATTCATTAATCCAAAAGTCGGTTAGTAAAATTTAGAGTATATAAATACTGTAGGCCTTCGATCGAGTTTTTTGGACCAATTTTTGACTTTTATAAATATTTGGTGACATTGTCACATATCAGTTATGTCATTCATTCATAGATGGTAATAGGTTCAATCAGACATCGAGATCGAATCCCGAAACGAGTGGGTGGGATGCAAAAGGTGTCTTTTTGAATTTCTGATTCTATATTTTGAAATTGGTCGGTATTTATAGCCCATCAAAAGTTGGTCATTTACATAAACTTTACCGCTATCGGTGACAGGGGTGATAAATATATGATCTATGGTTTTAAAGACCATGACGCAATAAATTTTAATAAATACACTATTCTTTATACGAACGAAGGAAGACCACTTATCTCAAAGCCTAATACATAAATCGCAATATCGTTGGGAAATTTAATTTGGTAAAGGCTCTTCATTTGCAAGGATCTCAAATCACAAAATCTGATCTGGGGAGATAACGAATTACGGGTAAAATTATGGCTTTTGAGAGGTAATGAGTTAAAATCAACAAGATCAAAATGTAAAAGTGTATCAACGTCCGTTTCATGTAATTTCCTATAATCTTTTGTAATTTTCAAAATTGTATATACCTAAAACAAAAATTCGAATCTAAAATTTGGTACCGATAAAATTCAAACTAAGAAATTTGGTAAAATTCATTCTAAATTGAGGTGGATATCTGATATTAATCCGGAAAAATTTAGAAGCTTAATTTAAAGTAAAAGTTAGGAATTTAGTAATAAGAAAATTTGTAAAATTGGCCAATTAAAATTTAGAAATTTTGTAACTTCAGAAAGTCACTTGGCTTAAAAATTTTCAATTCTTGAAAATGTTTCGTTACATTGGATATTTCAAACCAATTCAAAATTCTTACCAATAAAAATTAGAGATCTTGTTGACATCAAGCAAATCACACATTGCATTGGTTATAGTGACTATTTGGTCAAAAATTTCCGAAACTCAAAAAGCGCTCCGTGGACATCGTTTTGAATCGCTAAAAGTTTTGAAAGCCATTCCAAAAATCGACAAAAACTGGATTTTTTGAGAAAAATTAATGCCACTTTTACCTAAGATGTGCGTTAATACAGTAGTGCTAGAACGAAACCTGCTTACGTACAAAAATCTATCCTGTGATACATTAACTGACATAAAACTAATCGATGATTTATCCACTCCAAACTCAAAGACAACATTGTTATGACTATTAGCTGAGGGCGCTCCTAATCACTGTGTTAATTGCTGGTTCAAGATTGATCTAGAACTTTGGTTATAAGTGTTAGTAAAATAGTTCGAAAAGTGTAAGCGGTTTAATAAATTATTGCTAGTAAATTTGTAACATAATGTATGATTAATTACGGATCAGAGCTTTGGCGGCTTGGAAGTTGGAGGTATGGTACTTATATGTTCGTGACACGCGGGACCAATTGTGATATTTGAGATAGGGATATTCAATATAACGAAAATTATTGTAAAATGTAAATGGTTCGTTTATCGACATTTAATGAATTAATAAGGTGGTGCTTTAATGGAACAGTGTCAGTAACAGTTTACATTGGCTTGCAAACAAAAAAACAACTGAAATTTATTACCGTATAGATGAATTAGCCTGCCAAACTTAGATCGATAACACTGCGATAAGGTAATAAGATCCCTAGACATAGCAATGCTAATCAATTAACTATCGTTCAAAGGAATCCATTTAATTCAGAGAATGAAGGCCTGATTATTGTGACTTTATTTTAGGTTACATTGCCATTTAAAAAAAAATACGAAACGTCATAAATCTGGCAGCAAAATTGAACTGTGCGACCAAAATTTGATCTTTGCAGCCGTTTGTGATGGAAGTGACAGCTCATCGAGCAAATGATCGAGCAGTTCTGCGCGCGACAAATCATACAGCGAAGTACAAAAATATTTAAGTACTTATCCTAAAATTAACTTCAAAATAAATTAAGTTCTTTTGGGATTCATATACAATGTCCCTCATTAGACAACAATTTAATCACTGATCTCAAAGGTGATAACATTGAATTGTTTAACTATCACTAAAAGCAAGTAAACTACATTGCATACCAACGGGACTACCGAAAAGGAAATTGGTGATATCACTAAAGAATTATTTGATAATAACGTAACCACAGTTGCTCAAGTTAAACCCATCAATATAAAAAACGCCGTTTTAACGAGCACTGCATCTATTTAATAAAATTCAAAACTAAAGTGACCAACATAAATTACCTACGTCAAGTTAAAATGACACTCCATATTTTTGTTAGATGGACAACTATAGGAGAAGATACGCTGGTCTATCAATATTCTCCAGATGTTAACGTTTTTTTCATGCTTCTGCAAATTCCAATTTCTGCGGTAAGGATCATTCCACTAAAGATTGCTCAACAATAATTCAGAAACCGACAGGGTCAGATCAAACTCAACTCCTAGATAATTACGATAAGGGCTTTCCCGTAATTAACACAAACCATAAACTGCTCCAGGTCCATCGGTCATTCGACAGAAATTACTGCAAGAAAGAAAGAGTAGAAAGGTTACCCAGATCAAGTCAACTATGAACACGAAAAAAATTGAAAAAGAATATCAAAAGTTTGATTTAGTAACCTCGAAATTTCCCTCAGCTCAAATTTAACTTATCTCTGATGTAATACTCAAACGAGATCCGAACAAACCATATAAGACGCTTAAACAAGCAATAATCAAAGGAATAATCCTAGTGATTATTCGTTCTTTGAGCGCTTACTCAATGTCAACATAATGGGCGATCGTTGTCCCTCTCTCTGTACACTATCGAAAGGTCAAGGAAATTGCACGTCAGTGAAATACAATGGATTATAAAATGGTAAAAATATTTTGAATGAGAGAGATTCCAAATGGCATTCGAGCAATTGTCTCAATTGTTGAAGATCAACCGAAGGACAAGCTTAGTTTTGCGGTGGACAAAAGCTCGAGTCAATCTTTAAACGATTTGAATAATGGTATCAATAATAGATTAAACCGGTCACCATCACGTGACTGCATCTGTTATTATTATAGTCGTTTAAGAAAGCATGCTAATAAGTGTAAACCAAACTACTTATTCGAGGATAAACTTAACCCAACTCTATAAAAAAAAAACAAACAATAAATCATAATTTCCATACTTCTGGCCAACTTCCATTTCTGCGATGATTACCGAAGTTGAAAAATCTCACTATAACTGATCGGTATCCAATACCACATATTCAAAACTTTTCGATGAATCTTCAAGAGTGTACTAAATTTTCTAAGATAGATTTAATTAGAGCTTCCCATCAAATACCTGTAGCACCAGCAGACAGCTTTAAAACCGCAATTACAACACCTTTTGGACTGTTCGAATTTACCTGCATGTATTATGACGGACTATGATTTCGGACTAAATATTAAATCGTCTAATTGTATATACAGAGCCTCTTCAGTCACAATTATCACATAAAAATAGAATTAAACCTTCGTACAAACACACTGCCTTACTAGTAGAAAAAAATGAGCCTATAAAGAAACGAAAATTTACAAATAATTTTCCTTTCAATAATTTTCGTGATAAAAAGGCTCCTGCTTCCGCGGTTCTGTTGTCATTCCCTGGTTCTACAGGAAAATACGCAATTTCCGCAGACGCCGCCAATATGGCAATAGATGCTGTGCTATAGAGCAATTTCGGAATAATCGGTGGAAACCTTCAGTGTTTTTCTCTTGTAAACATTCACAATTCAAGTCCGATGTCCGCCACCTAACAGGAAAATCAGTATCGTATAGATGTTAAAAAATAAATGCATTTACTCAGCCAACAAAGAACTTTAAAATTTAAATTATATCAAATCCTTCTTCCCGGATCTAAAACGTTATTTGGTGTGATTCCCCACGGACAAGAGTACGACCATACACACCTGAACGAATGGGAAGACATATTTTTGATTTTAATCTGGAGTTAAAGCTACTAGAAAGATAATATCTTTTAAGTTTTTCTGGCCAAGAATGAATGTTAACAACGGTTTCTTGGCTAAATCGTGTGTTACTAGCCAGCGTTAACAGGTATACTTTTGATTTGCCAGCAGGTAGGTTTGAACGTATCCAAACGGTTATAATATAGGATATAAGGGCACAAACTATTGCTAAAAATATATTTCGCGTTTCGGAGTACCACAGCACACAACTCAGTTCGAATTTCATATTCTTGATAACCTTTGGAAACTCCTCGGATTACATAGTACCAGAATATCACCTTACCACCCTTGTTGTAATGGCTCCGTCTAACGTTTTCACAAACACGGCACATTGAGCTGAAAAGTTATCCAGTAGTAAGAGAAGACTTGTTTGTATCTCCAGCCGTCAAACAATCAAAATTTCTGGCGATATGTACAGGTGACCTTAGACTAATCTGAATTTACTTTCAAGGTGAGGTGACACCTATCTCCAAACAATAATGCTTTAGAATATTAAGTAATACCGAGATTTCCAAGATTCTTGTTCTGTAGAATACAGAACTAATAACTTGCTAAATCATGTCATATCAGAATTCGAATTTATGTAGGTTAAGTCAGAATTCGATTTGTCTTGTCAAAATTAGAGTTAATGCTGTTGAAATTCGATATGTCTGAAGTCAGAATTTAAAATTTTGGTGTCAGAATTCTATAGATCAGGATTATAAGTACGACGTTAAAATTCGATATGACATGTCAGAATATGAATTTTTAATGTCAGAATTATATATGTTATGTGAAAATTAGATAAATGATGACCGAATTCGTTATTTCAAGCCAGACTTTGTGTTATTTATGTCATTCCAGAATTCGAAAGGTCTTATCACAATTTGATAAATCTGTCATGAAGCCTTTAGAATTCTACATATGACGTAAGAATTCGATATTACAAGTCGGTCAAAATTCAACATGTAAAGAATTCGATATTTATCATTTCAAAATTCGAGATTTCATATCAGAATTGGATATATCATCCCAAAATGCAACAAAATTTATTGAATTTTGGTACTGTATATCGAATTCTTACATAATATTGCGGATTTCGGAATGATATATAGAATTCTAAAGTCTTGAGGTATGTCATGTCAAAATTCGATAAATCTCTTCAGCATTTGACTTTATGATATCAGAATTCGATAATTCATATCAGAGTTTCAATTCAATTTAGTGATGTGAAAATTCGATATATCGTATCTGAATTCGATATGTATTCGATACGGAAGCCAGAATTCGATTTGTCTTGTCAAAATTAGAGTTAATGCTGTCTAAATTCGATATGTCTAAAGTCAGAATTTGAAGTTTTGGTGTCAGAATTTTATAAATGAATTTATAATGTCAGAATTATATATATTATGTGAAAATTAGATAAATGATGACCGAATTCGACATTTCATTCGTTATGTCATTCCAGAATTCGAAAGGTCTTATCACAATTTGACAAGTCAAATTTTATATGTCACGTTGATATTTTAACTTTTTACCGTATTCGACATGTCTTGTCAGAATTCCGTAGGGCTTATCAGAATTTGATTTATCATCTCATGACATGAGATTTCATATTAGAATTGGATATATCATCCCAGAATTCAATAAAATTTGTTGAATTTGGGTACTGTATATCGAATTCTTACATAACATTTCGATTTTTGGAATGGTATACAAAATTCTGAAATCTTGAGAAGATATTCAAAGAATTCGATATCTCATGTCAAAATTCGGTAAATATCTTCAGCATTTGACTTTATGATATCAGAATTCGATAATTCGTGTCAGAGTTTCAGTTTGGGATGTCAAAACTCGAAATGTTATGCCGCAATTCGATAATCATACCCGTATATTCGATAAAAAATATCAGAATTCGATAAGTCGTGGCAGAAATTAATTTTGTGACATCAGAATTTTTGTTATGTGAAAATTCGATATATCGTATCTGAAATCGATATGTATTCCAGAATTTTAATTTTAATGTCAGAATTCTACAACTATTTATATCTTACTAATTTTTTAAATGTTTTGTCCGGTCTTAAGAAAATGCCTCATATAGTGACCGTCCCAAACTTCTTCTATCCCCATAAATTAGATTTCCCCAGAATGTTCTCACAGGTGCGCAACAAAGTGCACCATCTAAAATATCGTTAGCCACTTCCTGTTTCGAACAGGTAAATTATTAATTTTTAAAATTTCCATAATTATGAGTTTTAAATATTTATTGGTCTTTGTTTGTCAAAAAAAGTTGCCTTAATTCTAGAATTTGAATTTTATTTTTTCCAATTTTTGTACAAATTTGGCTGGAAATTCTGAATTTGTCTAAGATTTTCAATATATATCCGATTACTTTATTTTTTTTTATGAAAGTTGAATTTAGTATGTTGACCAGGACAGCGATTTTGGTCGCAAAATGATGATTGAGTACTGAGAATTTTGTATATATACCGTCAAACATTCTTATTGGATTAGTGGATTTTCTCATGATGGTAAGTATAAAAAATAAGAGAAGCGGGTGAAATCGGTTCAAGTTTTTAGTGTTTTCGTTTGCCTTGAGTTACTTTTTCTTTTCTTCTAACATGAGGAATTCATGTTTTTATATCTGTTGTTGTTGTAACCGATGACATTCATTTGACTTCGTTAATAAAAATCCAAAACCACTACGTAATCAAAACAACAAAAAGTCTACAAAGAGCAACATTAATAAATGGTTTCGGCCACATTCGGAAATTTTCTTAATCGTTTTCTTCTTATTTGTATCATGTTATTCCTCTTATTCGTGTCATTTTATCTCTCTTATTTGCATCATGTTAAATGAAAAACATTCACCACCAATACAATTTATCAACACTATGTCCTTCCGGTAATTCTCAACTCAAACCTCATCTTGCGACCAAAATCGCTGCCCAGAAAATTAATAACACAAATTTTGGGGATTCAAGGTGAAAATTAAAGGTTTCTACTAAACTTATAAGTAACATTCGGTAGCCAAAAAATGTATTTTAATTTTGAGAGAATTTAATGTGTAAAATTGTGAATTGGTGAAATGATTGAGTTTGAAATCCAAAAGAAGAAAAACAGGAAATTTAGAGTGCAAACCTATATGATCCGATTGTTTTTTATGTGGTGTGTGAAACCGGGTATCCGAGGAATACATTTATGCAACAAAGAATGAAAATCAACAAATGACGCAATCCTCCCTCTGACGCAGCCCATCTAATTAGCCCTAATATTATGGCGTGATCTAAAAAATCTACAGTACTGCATTTCCTCTTGAATTCCTCACCATGGTATGCAAATGGAAAAAATTAAAACATTTTTTACTCTCTTGTTCTCACTTTAAAAACAATTCTTTAATATTGTGACGGTGACACCTAGTGTGTAATAGAATAAGTTAAAATTAATAGCTCAATGTTAAACTGTACTAAAATGGAATTTTCCATGATACAATTGTTCTACACTATTCTAACTAGAAAAATCATGAGCTTTCTAGAAGTTTGGTTTGTGTATATAAAAAGGCGAACGAAGTCGAATTGGATTAGTAATATTTGGTAAGCGATAGTATAAAGATTAAAAGGAATTAAAAAGTGATTTAAAAAGTGTTGTAGTGCGATAAATAAAGTAAAAGTGATCAGTAAAATTTAAGAATAATTTATATAAAGTGATTTTGTGAATTTTTATTGATAAACTGTGTTGTAATAATTCTTGTGTGAAATAAATAAATTCGTTGGAGATTATTCACAATCCAGTGATACGAACCTTGAGTGACAAGGCAAAAACGTAACATTAACAATATTGTGACGGTGACACCTGGTGCGTAATAGAAGAAGTTAAATGAATAGCTCAATGTACTAAAATGGAATTTTCCATGATAAAATTGTTCAAAATGTTTCTACGCTATTCTAACTGGAAAAGTCATGAGCTTTCTAGAAGCTTGGTTTGTGTATATAAAAAGGCCAACGAACCTTGATTGACAAGGCAAAAACGTAACAATATGTTAAAATAAAGCATTATTCACAATATGAAAGTTGAACAGTTAATTTCACAAAAATTTGATAATACTAAACAAAATTCGGTTCTGTTCCAAGAACATCGTCAAATTTCAACGAAATCAGTTAATGATAATAATCATTGTAGACGCCATGGATTAAAAATTAATAAACATTTTTTTTTTGTTAATGTAAATTTGAATAGAATTATAAAATTTACGCGTAAAAATCTCTATATAAAAAAATACCAAATCCAAGAAATATACTAAAATTTATAAATAGATATAGCTATACGAAAAAGTCTTGCGCACCACATAGTAAGTGGTAATAGTTGTTTCAGTACTCATGTCCACGTATAACCGTAGTAAAACTATTACGCATTAACACAATAGAAAATAGAGAGTCTGTGGGTTGTCAATTAAATATAATTTTTTAGATAAAATGTCAAGTTTACTAGTTCACTGTACCAAATGAAGGCTAATCTATCAAGCTTAACATATATAATATGTATACTGCTGTAGGTTTTTAAATCACTGGAAACTGGGGGGATGAAACATTTTTGGTCATAAACGAAACATTATAATTATAAAGTCAATAAACGAAGATTAAAAGAAATTTTTTAATGGTTTAAGGTCAATTTTATTACGTCTATTATATGGTTTTGTGGTTAGTTTGCTGGTAACAACACCGTGTGCGCCACATTACTCTGTGGCTCATGTGTGTGTATGTGAAAACAGACAATTTGGTCGAAATTCATTTACATAATCTCTATAATTCTTAAATATTTTTATTTATTTTATTTTTTTTTGTTTCAAGTTTTTGTTTTCAAGAAAATTTGTTTTGGTGAGTAGTGGTCATATGGTTTTTGGATTGAAAGTGAAATGAAATTTCTGGTTCCACGAGGGGATTAAAAATAAAAAAAAATGTTTAAGTTAAAAATTATGGGAACTATTAAATTAGATTCGTGTCATCGTCTATCTCTATACTTCAATATATGTATATGAAGTTTAGGATTATTATTTTAGTATGTAGTAGTAATAGTGACCAAATATAAGAATTTGTTTTTGTTTTGTATTTAGCATATATTTGAAATTTAAGAGGATTTAAAATCAAAAGTGATAATTTTGAAATTGAAAGTAGTTTACTGGTGCTTTTTTTTTTGTCCAAAAGTGGGTAAAGCTTGCAAAAAATGTATTTGTGTGTCACCAAATTTTTATTTTACCCATTTTTATTGCTAAAATTCTTTATTCTCGTTTCAGGTAAGTTAATTGCTAGATACCTAGATCACCTGGAAATTGTTGATCATAATATTTTGTGTAAGTGATTATCTAATAACTTTTAATTGACATTTTCCAACTGAACTCAATCAAAGATGGAATTTTTGGAATGTTTGAATTTTATTGCGGCAGTTTATCAGTTCCTTTATACTAAATCTCAACATCTTCTTAAAACTGGTATTTATCTCCACCCTTTTATCTACAATCCAAAATATGTGGCGTTACTGTTTCTTTGTAGCCAGTAACTCTCAAAACGATCTATATGTGGTAATGGCAGATTCAAGAAAACTTCCTGGCTCCAGTCCTGCATTCAGCTATGACCCATTGAACACAATTAATTAAGCATATCATGATCTTTTAAACCGGTTCTGTGGATACAGAGCTGCCGAAACAGCAGTTCTTGCGTAATTTTGGCAGCAAAATGTTCCTGGTCAAAGCATATTTTGATGGCTTCCATCTGTGTTTTATTAAAAAACTTGTCTTTATCGAGTGTATATACTGTACATGCATGGTCTGTTTCCGCTCCCATATGATACATTTTCATAAAAATAATACTTCACTAATTCTTCTATGATTGTCTCAAACGCTTTCCGTTCGATAAAAGATTTGTTAATGGCCTAACCTTCAGCAAATTTGTGGAAATAAACCGTAAGTCTTAAACTGTCTATATATTTGTCTCTCTAGATTTAACATTTCCGCCAATTACTTGATATCAAAGGTATTGCACTGATACTCCACAGGTCCATTATGCGTAACAGTGCGCTTATCGAAGTCCTCGATGTGCGACAAGTGGCGCCATTTTTTTGAAACAACAGCCCTTCCACATTAATGCAATTTGGTTGGGAAACGGAAAAGTTAGTAATCATGGCACAATAGCGGTATCCATTGACTATAATGTTTTGGACGGCAGCATTTTTGAAGAAATATGGACCAACGATTCCACAAGTTCTCAGGTATAAGAAACAGATGTTTTTCATGGATGTAACAGCGTTTAAGTATTGGCCAATTGTATTAAAATTTTGAATCGCTGAATAAAATTTTGCGGTGAAAATGTGGATCAAGAGCAATCTCTTTTGTGCCCCATTCACTGAACGAACGACGCACACGATGGTCTTTATCAGTTGTCAAATTGGCTACCTTTGAAAAAAAATATTACCAATTTGAAAAACAAACTTCTATTAAAAAAGCTCTCTACATACTAACCTCCAGTTGTAGACCATTAACTTAACGTTACTGCTACTGATCACAATAGTAAACAATTCACATCCATCAATTTCAATTGTCTCAACATCTTTTCATGCCGAAACGTTATGAATTGTTTTCACTTGATTTTCTTGGTTTTTAAAGTGTGTTTACTGCATACCAAGATATTTTAACAAAATCGGCAATGCTGATTTAGCTTTTGAGACACAATATTTTCACCAAGTTTTAGACTCTCCGCCTTGAAACTGTTCACTAAATTTGTAAAATAAACAAACCTTCGGCATCTTTTAAACCGAACATCGAATCAGTTTGATTTGGAAAGATGATGAACTGATTCTGGAATTACAGAATGTTGTGGACTCTCTTCATCATTTTTATTTTCATCTCTTTAGTATTTTCACGCCTTAAAGTTATAATCAATTCATCTTTTGATTTTAACAGCTGCTCTACATTGGTCGATTGTGATTTTTTTTTCTTCTCATTAATGGCTTATTGAACATAAACAACTGATATATGATCCAAAATCTCATTTGTCCAAACCCATTTTTTGGCTCGAAGTGTTGCAAGTCTATGTCTGGGTGTCTCTTGTCTATACCTATGATATCTCGAGAATGGCTTGTATTCGATTTGAAATTTTTTTCGCCAATTTGTTTCTTTGGTCTAGGTCAACACGGAGAATTGAAAAGCTTTGAGAACCGGTGCATCAAGTTGATCCGATACCATCAAGATGCCGGTATGTATGATATGCTAGTTTCAAGATTGAGTTCGGCGTTAAGTTTGTTTGAGTTGTGTTGGAGTTAAGTAGGTTGAGCAGTTCAGCTGGGGATTTATTTGATGGTTGAATTGAATGACAGTTGAGTAAGAGTTATTTTGAGTTGATTTAAGTTGAGTTCATGTACGCACTTAGTTTTTCAGACTATATTGATTATGGGCTGAGGTTGAATTGGGGTTAAATTTGAGTTGAGTTAAACTTGGGATGAGGTCGAGTTAGTGGTGCAGTTGTTAATTTATTTCAATGCCACTAGGCGAACTGTAACTTTAGCAAACTGAATAAACTGAATGACTTAGCTAACCTAAAATTGAGCTAACGAATAAAGTATTTCGCCATAAAACAGCCGGACAGCTCGATAGGCCTCTTATTCTTAATTTCCTTAAAGAATACCGACTGAGAAAGATAATGCGAAATCAAATTCAGGTATCAGGCTACCATGAACCATGTCTATTTCTGGTAAAAATGAGCTGTAGGAATCGAGAATTTGTTTATGCCCAACAACGGATCCGAGAGAGTTTCATGCCCCACTGTACCTCAGTTCAAATGCAATAGATAAAGCAGTCCCTTATAAAATGGGCTGTAATTGAAGCAGCAACAAAATTAGTCCCTAAAGCAAGAAGTGGGGGTCTAGAATACACCTTCAGTAATGGCCCTGTAAGTAATTCCCTGAAGACTATTAAGTGTAGCTATTTAGGATGTTAGGTTAATTCCTGTACTCCAAATGACAGTAACATAAGTTAGCGCAGATATAGAACGATTGATATATAGATGAAAATGAGCATACCGATGGTCAAACCCCAACATTTACAAAATGCCCTTCTATTACATTGTCTGAAAGTGGCAGAAGCTTTTTGAAGTTTATATTTAAAGTGCTATTTCCAGGAAAGTATAGTGTCCAAGATAATGCCAAGAAGTCTAACGTAGTCTGATTTAGTTCCTCATAGAAAAGATAAGGTACGGACAATTTGCCAAATATTATACGATTAGTGAAGACAGGCAAATTATTTCTAGACGTCACCCCTCCAAAAAAAAAGCAAACCTGAAATAGTTAAAACCTGTACTTTATAATTTAGCAAGTAGACTCCTTGTGGGAAGCCTTTGGCTACTTTGACGAATATTACGACATCATCCAGCTCAGCCTCAAAGATACAACGATACTAAGATACCTCTCCATTAGGAAGCAAGATAAATCAGCTATCAGATAGTTTTTTTGCCCTATTCTCCTCCAGCTTCGTAGATTTTCGAAAGCAGTTGAAATTACATTCGACAGTGAAGAAGCTTGCAATTCAATATCTAATTGAGCTGACCGAATTACTCGAACGGGGACAATTAACGAGACGAGTTCGAGGGAAAATGACTTCCGATCAGTTAAAATTCTATTACGATATAGTTTAAATAGGGGTATTTGAAGGTTAATGTTAAAAGCAATAGAGAGAATATAATCAGCACTCTCTAGCTTAAAATTTGATCAATAATAGACATTGTGAAAGTTGGTTCACACCCTAAATTGGGAAATTCAAGCTCAGGAGAACTTAGGTAAGAAAGCTGATATTGTTAATATTCGAACTACCCCAAAATGGATGATGAGCTTTAGCATCACAACTAATAACAAGGTTCAGGCGGCTATTCTTACTACACATAGCAAAATTGGTAAGATCTCCGAAGGTGGAGGTAAATCCGAATCATAAAGACACAGCACGATCAAGTAGGTAAAGTTACAGAATTAGACAAATATCTGTATGCGATACAGCTAGCAGCTTCCTCAATTCAAAAAAAGCTGATTTGCGATGGTGCAAGTTGATCGGTTTTACTTCTGGTATGGAATATATCGTAAACTGCAGCTATAAAAAATAAACAAAAATTAAATTATAAATGTTTACGGCCATGAGATAACCCAAAAATGGATCTTTTCATGGCTGAAGCAATAATTCGGAACCATTAATGAATTCGAAGGACTTTGGCTTATGACGGTCAAACTTCCATCCACTAGGATTCTCAGGTGGCCCTGTATTCATAGGAAAGGTTTGGGAGGGTCGCCAACCGAAAGCTGACAACCACTCCAGATATCTTTAATTTTGCTAACTGCTTCACAAAACCAAGTAGTAGTTTCGCCATTACTGCATTTGCAAATAATGACATGATCTTCTATGTAACACCCAAACAATTGCGGCACAAAGACAGATCAACTAACATCATCTAAAATATGTCGGCTTAATTCTATCCGGAAATTTGTAACTTCTCATCGTTCAGTGAAGAATTCACACTATTTTCAAAAATGCAGAATTTCTTCTCTTTAGAAGCTGTCAAGATTCAGCTTAAGTACGTTTTACTACGTTGCGTTTTACTTTATCCTGATGATAAGGTTCATTAATGGAAGTCCCAAAACCCGATTTAAGTAGACCGATTCCGACCCCAATAAAATATTATCGGATAGGAGACCATCAGTAGCTAAAGTACCAAGGCCATCCAAACCAAAAAAACAGTAAAAGACTCAAAGTAAGAACAAAGAAAAAGCGGCATGCGTTTTATAGAGAGAAAAATAAAGGAAAACATCACGTGATCATGAGATGCTCAATTAAAACCTGTGTATATGAAGTGAACCGCTACATGTACGCACTTATAGTTTTCGGGACATGTTGATTTAGGGGTTGGCCTGATTAATGTACTTGGTGTCGGTTTGATGGTTGAATTGGGAGTCGAGGTTAGGTTGAGTTGGGGTTAACCAACTTGCTTGAGTTGTTCTGAGTTGAGTTCAGAGTAAGCGTATAGCTTTTCGGACGGTATTTCTTTGAGGGTTTATGGGTTTGTTGAGCTGGGAATTTATTTGGGGTTTGGGTCAAGGGTGAATTGGATTGTTTACATGGCGATTGTGTTAAAGGTTGAGGTAGAGATTGAGTTTCGAGATTGAGGGAGAAAAGACATCAATGGGAGTTTATTAATTTTTCGGACCGAAGTTCTGAACACTTGCTGAGGATGCAGTTTTCGTTACGGTTTTGTTCATGTGTGATCCCATCTTTTTGGCGACTCTTGGGTTTTAATTTTATTCTCAATACAGAGTACGTTACGTGTGTAAAAGAAACATACATTTTGGACGCTTACCAAACGAAGAAATTTAAATTTTAATAAAATGAAAACTTTGCTCTTTCCAAAAAAAGACATACTGATGAGCCACCTGAAAATTCGAGAGCTCAGCTCAATAATTCAAGGGATCTTCATCTCTTGCAGCCGAGTCATCCATGGAACAACTTCCCAAACGGCGGAAATGATTGTTTTCCTCAACAAATGTATCCAAGCGAATTTACCGTCACTTGTAGAATCTAATATTTCTGAATGAACTGATATACCTCTATTTAGCTTGAACCACGATCGAAATATCAAAATTCATGATATTTCTAGATATTTCTATATAGTTTCAATGCTGGTGGACAAGTTTACCACATGCCGATTGTGAAAATAATTGAAAGAAGTAATTTCGAGCGGCAAAAGAAGATTTGCTGCCCAATTTGGATGTCCAAAATAAAATATGTAACAAATGAAGCCAGATGTGACTGAGCTCTGCATCAATATCACCAAGATGAACATGATCGCAAAGCATAGGACAACTTGGATGTTCAGTGCAAGGGAATCAGTTTCCGGCAAACCCAGCTTTAACTAAAACCGTCACATTATCCGACAGTGTTAGCGGTGTTAGTTACGCAAACATTATTCGACCGTCCACCATCGACATCACAATAAATCACACCATACGGTAATTTATATATAAAAATACACCGCACGTATAGTCATCCTATAAATAAAGCAACAATTAAGTTATTTAGAATTTATTAGATAAAAATCTTATAAAAACCGAAGTAATAATTTATTAATTTTAATTAATTTATTCAATGCTAAATTATTGATGAGATTCAGCCGTCTGATAAATTGAAAAATTAATTTTTTTCTTGCAATCTCGCTGTATATATTGTATTGATTCGACACGGACGTCACATGGAATGTGGGGTATGGAAAATGGAAAGATTATAAGTCTATCAATCATATGATATTTTGTCCTTGTATTAGAGTTGTGCCTTGATCCACCCTACCTTGAACCGATTTTAAAAGCACGCAGCTTTACAAAAAACAAAACCTCATCACTTTATATTTTATAATGTACACGCAGCACAGATCCTTGATGACAATCGTATTCCAAAATTTTATTTTTTATTTTATAATTCAATTTAATAACAATAAAAAAGCAAATTGTTTATTTCTACTTAATCCTATAATAAACATTTAATAAATTACAGATATATCCCAACCCACATATACACGATTTGTATTTCTTCTTCTTTTCTTTTGTACCATATACTCCACTCACTGTGTATATACGCTTATATACGAAGAGATTAAAATTACGTACGTATATCCCGTGTGTAGATACAGCAACAACAACAACAACAACAACAAAATTCAATCTCTGTTAAAATGCATCAACAATTATATCTTGGTAAAATTTTTACGACATTTTTATTATCATTTTGGAACTATGCATATAAGGCCGTAAGTAGTCGTCGTGTATGTGGATTACTTAATTTTGTATAATAAAATTGTTTACAACAATAACAATTTGGTTTAGAAACGACATACAGAACGGGCATAAAGAAAACTCACCGGAGCCATTTAAACACTCACATAAACTTCTGTTTTATTGTTGTTATCGCAATAACAATCATCATCTTGCGCGGTTGTTGTTTTTGTTGCTGCGTTATTATATAGTGCGCTACAATATTTGGTTAATCTGTTGGTTTTGAGGGTTTAGATTTTAGAGGAATGAAAAATTTATTGAAAATTATTTCCGTCTTGTACACACTTGTTGCAACAATGCGAATTTAATGATGATGAGTTATTATGGGAATATGTAACAAATTCAAGAGAATTTGGCAGATTCGAGGAAAAATCGTTTACGCAAGATGGCGTGACGTCAATTATGATAATTTCATTTGCTTTAATTTAATTAAAATCTATCGAGTTATTTGGAAATGCATTAAAATTTTTAGGTTTTTTGTTTTTAAGTTGTTTTGTCTTTATTTGGGTATATGGTTATGAATACCTTATAGTTTTTGGTAATTTAAATGAATCAATGTATTGTATGAGGAGGATCATAAATGTCAGATTAGAATTGTTTATTTGGATGAGTCTTCCAAAATAATGAACAAAATCTTTGTTGCAATCTGAGGATTATTTTGGCTATAATTGATGAATTTATAAAATTAGGTAGACTTATGTTTCCACTACCTTATTAATGGAGGGTCAAGGCTATAAGTATCTCGGTAACAAAGGGCCTCCAAATTTTATATTTAAAAATTAATATTAATAAAAGCATAAACACCGATTATTGTCCGGATTAGATCAAAGTTTATGTTGAGAATAACAACAATAATTGGGATAATGTTTGTTTAAGGATCAGCTAGTTGAATCCCGTTTCCGTTTCCGAAAGCTTTCCGTTTTATTGACGAAACACAGTCTAAAAATACAGCTTATTACAAAAGACATTTGTTCGTTCTTAAATTCATTCGGATAAGCTTTGGTTTTAAAATCGACAATATGTTATAGTTGACAAAACAATTTTATGGTTCTGGTTCAATACAAAATTTAACAGGTGAACCTTACCTGGAAATCCAAATTTTGTGGGTTTGCATTTCCGATTTCAAGAATTTAAAGTATTTAAGTTATTTAAAGAAGTTAAAGTAAAGAATTAAAAAATTTCAGTAAATTTAAGAAATTTAAGAATTTAGAAAATTTAAAAATATTTAAGAATTCGAGGATTTAAAAATTTTAAAAATCAAAAGGAATTAAAAAAGTTAAAAGAATTTAGGAAACTTGAGGAGCTTAAACAATTAAAAATTAAAGAATTTAAACGAATTGTAGAACTCAGCCCTTCGAGTTTAACTTTAAAATTTAAGGGATTTAAAAATTTAAAACAGTTCTAAAATTAGGGGATTTAAAGAGATTATAGAATTTAAAAGAAAAGAGGAAAATTAATTTTTTTTTATTTACCTCAAAAATTTAAAGAATTTAAAAAATTTAGAAATTTACAGATTTAAAAAAAAAATCTAAATAATTTGTAAAATTTGGGAAGTTTAAGAATTTAATTTATTTAAATACTAATTTAACTAATTTGAAGGATTTAGAGAATTGAAAAAATTCGGAAATTTTATGAGGTTTTCAAAATTTAAAACTAACAAAACAATTAAAGGTTTTAATAGATTTTAGAAATTGAAATGATTTAAAAAGTTAAGTGAATTAGTATATTTGAAATGTATACAGAATTTAAAGTATATGAAGAATTTACCTAATTTAAAATATTTCAAAAATTTAAATAGAACTATTAAAAAAAAACTCAAAAATTTAATTATGTACTTTAAAATATTTATCTAACAGGAGTAAAATTGGTTTGTTATCAAATTAATGTTAATTCTTAGCCATTCTTAGTACTGTAATGTGAAACTTTTCATTTTGTAGTGGGTATGGTTCGGTTCAATACAAAATTTAACAGGAAATAAATATTTATTTCTACCTTTCAGGAGCTTAAACAATAAAATATTTAAAGAATTTAAACAAATTGAACTTCGTGTTTAAAAATTTAACGATTTAAAAGAGACTAGATTTAAAAAAAGGGAAAGACTTCAATTTTGTTTTATTTAATTCAAAAAATTTAAAGATAATTTAAAGAATTTAAAAAATTTTGAAAATTTACAGATAAAGAAAAATAAAAGTCTAAAGAGTTTAGAGAAAACGATATTAACGAATTTAGGGAATTTAGAGATTTTGAGACAACAGTTAGAGAAATCAGTCCTTGAAGTATAAAAATTTTAAAAATTAACAAATTCCAAGGTTTTTTTATGTTTTTAAATTGAAAAAATTTACTTAGTGAAAAAAATTGTTTTTGTGTTTGGCTAATTTTAAAGATTCAGGGAATTTAAAAGTATCTTAAATTTCATTAGGTTTTCGAAATCAAAACAAATAATAAATTTAAAGATTTTAAGAGATTTCCGAAATTTTAAAGAATTGGGGTAGACCAAACTTAAAAAAATAAAATAAAAATAAAAAATTAAAAATTAAAGAATTAAGAAATCAAAAGGATTTAAAATTTTAAGGAATTTAAAAAATTAAAAGAATTCATTGAATTTGAGGAGTTTAAATAATTTATTTCAGCCCTTCGGTCTAGAAATTTAATTGATTTTAAAGAATTTGTGGGGAAGATTTAAAGTACTTGAAGAAATTAAAAAATTTAACGAATCCAAAAAATTTAAATATTTTGTCAAATTTAACGAAATTAAAATATTAAGTAAATGTATTTTATGAAAAATTCAAAGAATTTAAAGAGGTTAGGAAATTTAAAAAAATATGGAAATTTAACATTAATATTAACTGCCCAGGTATAAACAAATGAAAACATTATTAGCCATGCTAATGTTAAAGAAATGAAATACTTAAAACAAAAAGGATTAAAAAATCTAGGTAATTTATCGAATTTGAGGAGGTCAAAATATTCAAATACCTTAGTGAATATGAAAGATCTACAGAATTTAAAGGCTTTAGAGAAATAAAAGAACATTAAGGAATTTATAGGGCTCTTAATGATATATTTTGCAAAGATCGCCATTTAGATATTTTCCACCATTCATTAATCTATTTAATTTATTTATTTATTTATTTATTTATTTGTCTATTTACATAAATTTCATTGGAGGACCAACCCCATACTTACACAATTTATTTTGAGCAGGAGCTCATTCATAATAGATTGTGTAAGGATAAGGTGGTTTCACATGTTAAAAATAAAAATATAAAAAAAAAGTCCGCAGCTTCATCGTTCATGGTCAGGCTTCTGGACAATCTGGACCATCCGACTAAATCGATGTAGCGCTCATTGTGTGTTGGTTTGTGCGACCGACGACAAGTTCCTTACATAGTCTGGAATGTCTAACCTTTTTCTTTTGGGATGTTATTTCTGATCGTTGTCTCTGATGTCGTTTCTAATGATCTCAGCTTTTTATTCAATGCACGTTTTTATTTAAATTTACTCCAGCCTTCGAATTCCTCATAGGCAAACGGAAAATCTCTGCACCCCGCTTCCGTGTTTGTTTTCCATTTAGTTAGTTTAAGGAATAGTTCGTAGACTTTCAACTCGCACTACTAAAGTTTGGCATATTGCCAGTTCTTAAATTTATAAATTTAGGGAACACTCTTTTCCTCTTGCATTCCCCCAAAAACCAGGTATTTGCTTTGAAATTTACAATCTATGTACATCTTCCATTGCAAATATTTATTTCGTTCCCTTGACACGGATACAAACAAAAAGAAATAATTATTTTTAATTAAAATTCTTAAGAAAATTTAAAAAAAAAAATTTTAAAAAAAAACACAACCGTTTGACTGGAAAGTCATGGCCTACTATTTAATGAATTTAAACTATTTAATGAATCTAGATAATTTAAAAAATGTAAATAATTTATCAAATTAGAATTAATTAAATTTAAATCTTTGCAGAATTAAAAATAAAATACTATAAAAAATAAAATAAAAATAAAGAATTTATAGAAATTAAAAAAAGTTTCATTTATTTGCGGAAATGAAATACTGGAAAATAAACCATTTAAAAGATTTAGGCGATTTAACAAATTTAAGAATGTCAAAACAATCCAAAACCTTAGTGAAAATAAAGGATCTACATAATTTACAAAAATTAAAAGAAATTAAATTTAAAGAATTTGAAGGGTTAAGCGGAATACAGGCCGAAAAGAAATTAATAGAGCCCTTCTTGTTTTATTTCGCAATGGTCACCATTCATTACAAAAATTTGAAATATCCAAAGTATTAAAGAAATTTTAATTTTTAAAAAAATTTTAAAAATTTGAAGAATTATTATTTTTTTTTTACATAGAATTGAAAGAATTTAAAGGATTCATAGAATTTAACTAATACAGAGAATATTAAAAAAAATTTTAATTTAAGGAAATTAACTAACGGAAATTAATGAATTGAAAAAATTTAGATAATTTAACGGATTTGAAGTTGTTAAAATTTTGAAAACTAAATATTATGGAGGATCTAGAGAAATTAATGAAGTTAAGCAATTTTTATTTTTTTTTTTATTTTTTTTTATTTACATCTATTCTACAGTCAAAAACCTAATGAATAGTAAAAAAAGAATTATTATAGATTAAAAAGAAATAAAAGGAATACTAACAATACGGAACATTACCTGAAAAAACGAAAACTTTAAAAACGTAAAATGAGATTAAAAATTGCAATTTCTAATTGCCTTCCGAAAATACACTCTGCATCTCTCAAAATTAAATAAATGGTTACATTCATTAAAAATTCTAGCCATTGACTTGGTTGGCTCATTGGAACCATAATTCGTTCTATGAAAGTCAACAAACAAAAATTCCCTTGGACGCAAGCTTCTGATAGGTACATAAATGCTCCAAGCAGAAATGAGTTCAGGACACATAATGCGGCCACTAAGAGAATCACTAACAAACAAGGCAGACGCAATTTTTCGGCGTTTAACCAACGTATCAATGTGAAGGCACTCACGCAATGTCACATACGATGGGAGACTTCGCACCTGTTCCCACATAGGTAGATGACGATCAGATAAATGACCAAGCTTCCTGGCCAAATAGATAGTAAAACGTTTCTGAATAGATTCCAATCTTGCAATATGCACATCCTGATGAGGATACCAAACAACTACAGCATATTCAAGGTGAGATCTTACTAAAGAAGTATATAGACTAACACACGAAAATGCATCCATAAAATCCTTTGTCATTCTAAAAATAAAACCTAACATAGAATTGGACTTTAATATTATTTTATCTATGTGTAACGCAAAAGTTAATTTCTGATCAAACAGAACTCCTAAATCAACAGTTGAAGTTACTCTACAAAGTAGATCTCCATCAAAATAATAATTGACAATATTTGGATTGAGAGTTCTGAAAAACGACATCACCTTACACTTTTGTACATTGATGAACAATTTATTCTTAGAGCACCAACTAGACAATATATTAATTTCAGATTGAAAAACCTCAGCATCACTTACAGATTGAACATGCATGAAAATCTTCAAATCATCAGCAAATAATAAACATTTACAGAATTTAAAAATATTAGGAATATCATTCACGAATAAAAGAAATATAATTGGGCCTAAATGGGACCCCTGAGGGACTCCTGAATGACAATAGATATAATCTGACTTAACGTCATTCAACAGAACATACTGCTTCCTACCAACTAGATAAGAAGAAATCCATTTAAGAAAATTTGGATCAAGACCAATAACCGAAAGTTTTTCAATAATAATTTTATGGTCGATTGAATCAAAAGCTTTAGCAAAATCAAAGTAAATTGAATCAACTTGGGCGCCTTTAGATTCAAGTGACTCAATAGTGAATTTAGTAAATTGCAACAGATTGGTAGTCGTAGATTTTCCACTGGTGAAACCATGCTGGAAACAAGAAATTATCTCTTTAGTATGGAATAACAAATGTTTCGATACAATTAATTCGAAAAGTTTTGGTATAGACGAAAGAATTGAAATACCACGATAATTTGATATATCAGAATGATTACCCTTTTTGTAAATTGGAACAATGTGAGAAATTTTCCAAGCTGAAAAAAATTGTTCAGAAATTAATGATTGGTTAAAAAGATAACATAATTGAGTTACAATATATGAGCTCACACATTTAAGTATCGACGAAGGTATCCCATCCATCATTAAAATCTGACAGATATTCATAAATGTCATCTTCAGTTATTGATAGGTACGGAATGTTAAATTGGCAATTACTAACAGTAGGGTCGCTTTCAAAGGATCCGTAATTAACTTTATATACGGATTGAAAGAAACTAGTAAAACCCTCGCAGATTTCAGGAACCGTGCTCAGTTTACCTCCATTAAAAATCATTACCGATGGATAGCCAGTTGTATTACGTTTTTCGTTAACAAACTTCCAAAATGTTTTAGGGTTTTGTTTGATATTAGTTTCAATCACACTTATATACTGACAATATTTAGAATGAAATACAGATTTAAATTGTTCACGTAGATCAACAAATTTGGATTTATTCAGTTGACAATTATTGGATCTGAATCTATAGTAAGCTTTATTTTTACGGTTACGTAAGTTGATCAAATCAGAATCAAACCATGGTGGGTAATTATAGTTACGTTTTTTCCTCAAAGGTACGAATTTATCAAAAGCAACAAATAGTAAGTCATTAAAATTTTTTACATTTTCATTAACATCATTAACATCAATTTACAGGATTTAAAGGAAGCAGTGGATCAAATAAATTCACATACATCTTAAAGAACTTAAAGATTTTAAAATAAATCAAAAATCAAAAAGGTTTAGAGTGTTAAAATAATTTAAAGAATTTAAAATTAAATAGTTGAAAAATTTACAGGATTTAATGATTAAAAAAAATTAAATTTTAAAAATCGAGCAATAAAGTAACTAACTAATTTACGGAACATAAAATATTTGACATAAAAGGTCTAGGGCACTCAGAGAATTTAGAAAAATTAACTAATTTAAACAGTTTAAAGAATTTAAAAGATTCACAGTATTTAGGGATATTAAATATCAAAAAATATAGAAATTTAGAGAATTAAAAGAATTTAGGTAATTCGAGGATTTTAAACATTTAAGAAATGTAAAGGTTTAGAGAATTTAAAGATCTTTAAGATTTTAAATAATTTGGGAATTTCAATTAATAAAAGAATTAAATAAATTTAGGAATGTAAAGATTCTAAATAATTTTGAGGAGCCTAAACAGTTAAGTAAAAGAGTTTAATAAATTATAAAGTTTTAGAATTCAATGGATTTAACTATAAAATCTTAAAGAATTTACCGTGTTTAAAATCGTTTAATTTAAATATTCTCTCAAATTTAAAGAAATTAAAGGCCAAAAAAATGGTTTTAATTAAAAATTTAAAAAATTTACAGAATCTAAAAAGTTTAGAGGATTTAAAGAATTTTAAGAATTATTCTTTAATTATGGAATTAATGAATTTATAGAATAAAAAAAAAATCAATAATTCAAGAAATTGAAATACTGACAAATAACCAATTAAAATATTTGGGTAATTTTAATTTGAGGAGATCAAAACATTCAAAAACTTTAGTGAATATGAATAATCTAAATAATTTAAAGAAATTAAACTTAAATAATTTGGGTTTAGCGGAACCAAAGAACATAACCAAATTAACAGAGCTCTTCAGGTATATTTTGTAATGATCGCCGTTCATCAATTTTCGGCCAATCATTAACAAATTTAATAAATTTAAAGCTTTTAATAAATTTAAAGAATCTAGGGAATTTGAGAATTTAAATATTTTATCAAATAACACTGGAAGAAGTAAAGATTTTAATAATGTTCTAAAATTGAGGGAATTGAAAATATTTGGAAAATCTAAAGAATTTATTAAATATATAGTAGAAAATATTCTGAAAAGCTATTAATTTAAGCAAATATATTAATGAAAATTAAAAAATTAAAACAATGTTGGTAATTCAACAAATTTGTGGTTTCTAAAATGTTACAATTTTAAAGATTATGAAAGATCAATAGAAATTAAAGAAATTTAAAGGCTTCAGAGGGTGCAATGGATCAAATATACTTAAAGAACTTAATGGTTTTAAAAAAATAAAAAAAATTTAAAGGTTTAAGGGAATAAAAGAACTTAAAGAATTAAAGAGTTTAAACAATTTAAAATTAAAAAGTTTAAAAAGTTTAAAGGATTTAAAAGAAAAGATTAGAAATTTAAAAAATCCCAAAATATAATTTAAAAATATTTAAACAATTTAAGTAATTTAAGGATAAAAGAAACTAACTAATTTACGGAACATAAATTAAAAAATAATTGATTTAGACAATAAGATTGATTTAGAAAAGAAACTTAAAGGATTTAAAGTATTTAGGGAATTCAAAAATAAAAAAATATACAAAAGTTGCAGAATTAAGAGAATTTAGGAAATTAATACTATAGAAATTAAAATATTTTTAACGGTTTATAAAATTTAAAGGGTCTAGAGAATTACAAAATCTTTAAGATTGTAAATAATTTTAAAAATTTAGAGAATTTGAGGGACTTAGACATTTCAAAACTTAAGAATTTAAACGAATTAAATCAGTTCTTGGTGTATAAAAATTAAAAAAATTGTCGAATTTAAATATTTAAAATTTCTTAGACTTGACAGGTTTTAAAGAGTTAAGAGGATTAAAATAATTGAAAGAGTTTAAAGAATTTAGTGAATTGATTTATCAAGTTAAAAAATAAAGATTTGAAGAATTTATCGAAAGAATATTTTGTCAAATTTAAACCAATTAATGATTTTAAGAAAAGTATTCTATTAAAAATTTTAACAATTAAAAGAATTTAATGATCAAAGAAACTAACTAATTTGCGTATTAGGGCACTTATGCCCGGTTTCACAAAAACTTATCCAAGCTCTAGTTAAATAATATTTCCTCCCATTCTTCTTTTATGAAATTGCTTAATATTCAATGCAACTTGATTATATTTTTTTTTTAACCTTCAGCAAAATATTTAGCTGGACGAAATTAGGCAGTTAAATATTCAGCTTTCCAGTTAAAATGTCCAGTTAAAGGCGTTGTATTTGTATTATGAAATAAATCGCAATCTCTTAAAAGAGGAAAGAGATGAAATATTTTTTAACTGGAGGTTCCCTCTTTTATTGTGAAGAGCATTAGATAATTTAAAAAAATTAACTAATTAAATAGATTGAAGGGAAGTTAAGGATTTAAAACCTTTAGGGGATTTAAATGTCACAAAATGTAGGTAAGCTATAGAATTAAAAGAGTTTAGGGAAATGGGATTTTAAATATTTTAAAAACTAAGGAATTTACAGAAATTAAAATAATTTTACTAATTTAACAAATCCAAAGGGTTTTGTGAATTTAAAACTCTTTATGATTTTAAATAATTTAAAAATTATGAAGTATTAAATAATTTTCAAAATGTTAAGATTTTAAAGAAATTGGGGAATTTTAGGAGCGTAAAAATTTCAATTTAGAAAAATTAAAAAAAAAATTTAACTTGAAAGTTTTTAAAGAGTTTAGAGTTATAAATAAATATTGGAATTTTAAAATTAAAATTAAAAAATTGAGAATTAAAGATTTTACTGTTTTCAAAATGGTTTAATTTACATATTTTGACAAATCTAATGTAACTAAAAATTTTAAGAAATGATTTACATAAAAATTAAAAGAATTTGAAACTTTTGAACAATTTAAAAATTAAAGTTTAAAAAAAAAATAGTATTGAAAGAACTTAAAAAGGCTTAGAGAAGTTAAAGAATTTAGAAAAATTAAGAATATTAGAGCTGAGTTATTGGAAAATAAAGAGTTAAAAAATTGTTTGGTTTAACAAACTTGAAGAGCTTAAAATATTCAATCTTAAGTGAATTTAAAGGATCTAAAGAATTTATAGAAATTAAAAGATGTTAATCAATTTAGAGGATGCAGTAAATTTAAAGTACTTAAGTAGCCTAAAAATTTTAAGAAATTTAAAGAATTTAAAGAGTGTAGGGATATAAAAAGAACTTAAAGGATGAAATGGTTTAAAAATTAAATGAATTTAAAGATTTAAAATTAATGTAAAGACAAAAAATTTAAAACTTAGAGATTTGGAGTATTAAAGAAATTTAAAAATCTTAAACAATTTAAAGTTTAGGGAATTTAAAGAACTAGAATAATTTAAAGATTAAGAAAGAATTTCTAAAAATTTAACATTTTTAGGAATTAAAATATTTAGAAAATTTACAAAATTAAATTATCTGTTAATTTAAAAAAGCTAAGGTATTTAAACCAATTAAATTTAACTTTGCAGATTTAGAAAAATTAAGAAGCACAATAACTCGAAAACTAAATAACGAATCAGAAAGAAAGATAACCTCACAGAATAAGATGAGAGGATATAATTTTTAAAATATTTGACACAACAGCAACAACCCAAATAACAATTTTGTAAAGTGAATTGTAAAATTTGTTAGTAATTGAGGTATTCTGACATTCCTTCAACATAAACGTGCGATAATTTCGGATTTGTTAAGATACAGTTTTTTTAAATATTTACGAAATTTTTTTAAATATTCGTTATTCAGTACTAAACACTCTCTGTATGTCGTGTCCTTACCTAATATTGCTACTGAGACCAGCTTGGTCTGGCCTTTACGGAGTTTAAAAATTATATAACTAAATAATTAAAAGATTTTTATTTTTATTTTTTAATTCATTCAATCAGTTTAATGATAATTTAAAAATTTTAAAAAATTTTAAAAATTTGCAGACTTTAAATGAAAGTCTAAATAATTTAGAGAATTTAGCGAATTGAAAGAATTTAACACTTTAAATATTTTAGAGAATTTAGACAATACAGGGAATTTTGAAAGTTTAAAATTTTTAAAAACCAAGAATTTAATGGAATTAAAGAAATCAGTCCGTTTAAAAACTTATAATAAATTATATAATTTAACGATTTATTTTTTTTTCGGATTGGAAAAATTTAAAGAGTTTAAACAAATAATTTTTTTTTTTAAATTTAACTAATTGTAAAGAATTTAAGCGATTTAAAAATATTAAGAATTTAAAATATTAAAAAGAATAGAAGAATTTTTAGGGTTTAGGGGATAAAAATTTACAGTTTTTAAAAAATTTATAATAAATTTACAGAATTCATAAATTTTACAGAATTTAAAAAATTTACAGATTATAAACAATTTAAAGAATCAAAAGAATATACAGTGAATTTAGGAAACTTTGAATATTCGCGCCATTCAATCACAATTTAAGGAACTTGAAGAATTTAAGACATTTAAAAAATTTAAATAGTTTGTTAAATTTAAAGAAATTGGTGGGTTTGCAATCTTTGAATTTAAAATTAAGATTTGCTTTCATTTTCCACATATGTAGAGCAAATTAACAAATTTTTCATTAAAAACGGTCTCTCAGCTTTTATCTAACAGGAATCAAATTGGTTTGTTATTTTGTTAGCCAAATATAGTATTCTCATATGAACCTTTCAATTTGATAGTTCATTTCGAAACACATCAGTGAGCAAAGCAGCAACTTATATGTTGTTGCATTTGTTACGGTTTTCTCTTGACGTTACAACATATCATTTTCTAACAGATAGTTCAATAAATATTATCATTTAACCTGATGCATTAGGTACAAATTTACCACATTGGAAGAATTTCATTAAAACTCTTTAATACTTAAAGCATAAAACTACAAAAACAATATTGGTTGGTTTGATGAAAATTCTGTCTCTAGATATTTTTTAAACACCATTTTATAGCGCTAACTGCTTCTAGTCTATCACAGTAATCCATAAATAAAGGATTTGCCTTTAGATGCCAACAAATAAAATCGCAATCTTCTTATTTGACCGGCAATTACAATGTTCAAATTTTCAAATATGCTTTTAGACGATTGTTTAGTCTATTGTGTTTCAGACTCAACTAAACTAATCACGTTGCACATATACTACATATATAATATTCGGTTAAGTTCGAAAGAAAATCATTCCCAAACAAAATGCCATTCATCTTTTTTTGTTTGCTTGTTGAATCAAGAACCATAAAAAGGTCAATATCACATAAACTAAATATTTAGTATATGCACAATAAAATCGAAGCAATTTATAAATTAAATCCATTTGCACAAAAAAAAAATAAAAAATCAAAGTTTTTTTTCCTTCTGATTGATTGACTTTTTAAAATCAACTTAGTTAATTTAATTAATCATTTTTTGTAGTTTTATTCGTTCTTAAAAACAAAAAAAAAATTCTAGTATAAATAAATAAAATAAAAAATGTTATTATTTAGATTTCGTTACAAACAATAAAATTTCATCTATAATAAAATGTTGATTGATTTCGATTTTGTTGATTTTAAAATGCTCGTACAAAATTAATTTTTTTTTTTCATAAAAATAAAAAATTAAGAAAATAAATAAAATAACAAAAAAGAAAATAATTAACTCTACGTTTCTCCGCGATATTATGTATTGGGAAAAGTCATGGAAATTTTATGCGCGATTGTGTAAACAAAATAACATTTTTTTTTTTTTTGTTGAGTTAATCAATTCCTGCAGTTTATCAAAACATATAATAAAATAATTAAGTATTTAAATAAATAAATAAATATGTATTATCTATATTATGTGAGAAGCGCATGTTCAAATGTAATTTATATAATTATTAAAATATCACACTACAGTCAGTAATTGATTAATCACAGTTTGTATAATGTTATCAAGATTTCACATTATATGCAAATCATTAATTATTGTACAAAACAACAAATCATAATTAATTAAAAATACATTTGTTATATACGTGAAATTATTGAATGAAATGGAATAATTACAAGGCTTGGTGATGACAAGCTAGTTAATTATTTATTTCTTATTTCTAATAAATTAAGACCTGAATTATTTGTAGAATAAGCACAAGTGTCTATATTACGAGTAGTTTATTATTAGGTGACTAATCGAATATTTAATGTATGCCATTTCAAAATACGTATTTGTGTATAATCTTATAGTACAGATCTTAATATTTAATATGTTAAATTTGATCAAATCGATTTCGTCAATGAAACGTTAATATTTCATTAATAATAAACAAATGATTTGTAATCCTCGATAGTTTATGAGATATGTACGCAGTTTCTAGAAAAAAACAAAATCTATTTTTTATTTTCTACATGTGAATTGGATGATTTCCATCTAACCTTCGGATGTGGACTCCTTAAATGTGGAGCCAGTGACTTAATTCACAAATTTGTAGATTTTTCACACGATTCAATATTATAAATTGAATTAGATCATCGCAAGAATTGAGTAAATGTTGCAAACATAGGTAATAATAATTAATAATTGAACTGAATGATTTAAGATGCTAAGAAATGATGTGTTCAAACTAATTAAACATTCAATATTGTAACCAAAATTAAAATCTAGTGGCCTGACTAGGTACCCGCAGCACCCCCAGTTGCTGAGAACGTAGGTTCAACATTAGGTAATTACCCAATTTTTAAAAACAATTTGGTCAAAATTTCTAAACCAACGGAATCATTTGTAAGAGACCAACCTCATTGAAAAGTGTTTGCAAACCACAATTCCCCGAAATTTAAATGTTTGTAGGCTCTGCAGATATTTAAAAGAACATTTGCTAAACTCATTTGAAATCAAAGCTTTCGATATCAAACGATAACGATTTAAATCCCTGCTGGGTTGAGTTACTTGTAATATGAGTAATAGCAATATTGAATTACTATTGGCTGCATAAACTATTAACTTTTCCTACGACCACCCAGTTTGTAGATCAGATGTACTGCTATGTAACTTCCGCATGTGTTATTATGATCTTGAATGATTATGATAGAAGCGTCTTTTCTATATTCTTATGTATAGGTATAATAGATTAGTGCTCGTTTAACTGAATCAGTTGAGTTTTCTCGAACAATATTATAACCGAAAGGGCAAATATATAATATATATATATATATATATATACATTATATATATATATATATATATATATATATATATATATATATATATATATATATATATATATATATATATATATATATATATATATTATATATATACATACATATATATATATATATATATATATATATATATTTATATATATATATATATATATATATATATATATATATATATATATATATGTATATATATATATATGTATATATATATATATATATATATATATATATATATATATATATATATATATATATATATATATATACATATATATATATATATATATATATATATATATATATATATATATATATATATATATATATATATATATCATATATACATATATATACTGTTTATCATTGCCAATCTGGATAATAGAAAGAAATAATTGTTTAAGTAAAACGCGTGTCTAAATGAAACTTGTACTTGTACGAAAATTAAAAAAAAAATGTTTAGAAGCCGAACAAAAATGTATTGACGCTAACGCTTTACGCGTCTTAAGCCCGGTACACTGCTAAAGTGAAATGAAATTTATCATATAAAAATGATAAAAGCGAACACGATAATCAAAATTTTACCGTTGAATTTCACTTTGCGGTGTACAGTTTAGCTAACGAAATGTGAGTTTTAATATTAGAATACAGATGTCTCTATTTTACCTCTACATATTTTTCACTTCATTTTTATCTTCCTGCACCCGAATTCCGGTTCAATGACAAATGAGAATGAGAAATGACTTTATTTTTTATTTCGCCTACTCTAAATAAAAATGCAAATTGAAATAAAAAATCAAATCATTTCTCATTATCATTTGTCATCGAACCGGAATTCAGGCACTGGACGATAAATGTGAAGATCAAATTTTGACAATTTCATTTGAATTTTTACGTTTTGAGGATAATCAACTATCGGTATGCACTAAAATATTTACGAAACTCGTCCAACTAAATTTTCACGTCAGATTCATCTTCCTATTTGTGGAGACTATAGTGAAAACTTAATTTTACTTGAACGGCGTGCTACGCTTTATTTGGTAAAATATTGGTCAAATTTATCACTAGAGTCTTACACATTATAGATTTAGCTTTAAAAATCAGAAAATTTTCTATTTCCAATATCCGAATTTTAAAATTGTGTAAGAACAAACGACAATCGAGGCCAATAATAATATCGTTTAGATGACCATCTTGGCGCACAATCATTTGGTCAAATTTGCAATGACATCTAATGTTATTGTTTATCTTCTTCTTCGTCTTATGCGGTCGCTTATTTCGTAGGCTATCCCCTTAATAAAATCCCAAAGAAGAAAGTATTAATGTGCTAAATAACACAGTCACTTTCGTGAAATTTTGCAGACAGGGATTGTTTCATGCAAAAAAGCGATTGTTTCACTCTCAATCGACAACTCTCGAAGGTTCATGCTCCCCTCAGCAACCCATATAATCCTCAAAAAACAGTATTTCTTTTCGAGTGGAATGAGCGCTGCATAAAATCTTGTGGAGTGTTTTTTAACCGGATATAGAAGCTAGACCGCTATTCTGGAAATTCGATCAAAAAAAGACGTCACTGATTTTCTAGTGAAATACGTCATTTCGGTCGAAAATTTAAATTGTTTCATACCAAAGTCACCGGCGACTTTTTTCGGTGAATTTCAAGAAAATGAGCCCTGGGCCCGTATTCTTGAAATTCGACGAAAAAAATCACCGGTGACTTTGGCGTGAAACAATTTAAATTTTCGACTGAAATGACGTATTTCACTAGAAAATCACGGGCGAAGTATTTTGATCGAATTTCAAGAATAGCGGTCCTGTGCATAATTTTTTTGGTCGAAATACAGGTATACTTCGAGTTGCTCTGAACTGTGGTCATTTGGTTTGAGGTTATTGGTAGACGCAGGGAAGCCTAAAATGAAAAAATTCCTTCTACGGCTGGGCCGAAATGCATCGATAATCTGTAATTAAAATTTTTCAACAATTTTGGTGACAAGTTTGTTGAAATTATTTTGTGCGTGCAAAAAGACGACTTTCACAATTTGGTGGAACCGTTTGGTGATGACTTACTAAAAATGGGATTTTTAAAGTTACCAACAATTGTGCCTTATTTATAGTCACAAATTCCAGCGTCACAAGAACATAACATACATATTAAAAAAGGTGTCGTTTGGGTATCTGTATATGTACATGCTTGTAAATTAAATTGTATATGCTGAGATTCGAGCCGCATTCAATCTATGTTGAATCTTCTATTTATTTAAACTATATAGCGTTTCGAGTTATCTTGTACTTAACTCGTAAAAAAGTTTAGAGACGAGTTATCTGAACTCTATAAGAGAACGTTATATACAAAGTCGAATCGAAAATCAACAACAACAACAAGTTTGTGGTAGGCCCGTTGGTAGTGTATGGTTAGTATGCCCTTTTGAAGTCAAATATTAAAAAATTTCTATTGTTTTACAATCGATAAAACAACACCGGATATCGAAAATGGCCCTCTTTTACAGAAATACAGTTGAGGACCAAGTATTGCATACAAATTATAGCATAATTCTAGTAAGTACTTTGTTTTAGTTTATAATTATATTTAGATGGCTTAAACGTGGTACTTACCTCTTTTATCTCTTTTGTGGAAAAGATACACACTTTCACCGTTGATTTACAGATTTATTAGTTCAACTTTTTAATTTATACACTTTTCTATATATTTGGTTTAACACTAAAATTCTAAGATTATTTGGGTCAGATTATCACTACACTAATTTGGATTTCTACACTATCACTTCACTTTTGATTCTTCTTTAACTATAACTGGATTGACTGAATTTAACTATAACTATAACTTAACTATCCCTTACCTGTAAGAATTTCCATTATATATATGGAAAATCTTACAAGCTAAGCGGAAACATATCATCGCGGAACATAACATTTTTATACGCGGAAATGCAATTTTGAAGAGTCGCGGATAATTACGGAAAAATGTTATGTTGATGAATATGTTTATTTCGCGATTTTACAACTTTAAATGGCCTTGATAAATATATATAATTATGCGCTTATTGTTTGTAATTTAATATTATGTAAGTGCGACTTACTAATTATAAATCAACCTTGAAAGTTGTATGACCGCGGAAATTGGGTTTTATTATAAGTTAATGTGTTGTGATGTGATTCACAACAACTTGTATTTTACACGCAATTATGATAGCAAGCATTTACATATTTTTATGCTTCCAGTCAATACCTTGTGAACGTATGTCTTCTTTTTCTTCATTGTTAAACCGCAAGGCATACACACATATAAAATTCGAATCTAACCACAAAAGAGTTCGGATTGTAATAAAACAATTAAATAAATAGCAGGACCAAAACAAAACCACTTGGTGCGCTATTACAGGAAGCGAAGTTATTTTCGTGTTAGTTGTAACCCTGTTGTAAGGGAGAGCACCCCATTTGTCAGTCACAGTGATCGCTTTCTTATACGTCTCAGTGCTATTTCAAGCAAAACTTTTTGATTTCGTCACACGAAATTTCATTCGAAAATTTGAGGCAAATTCTTTGTTCGATATTTTTATTCATTGTAAAAATCGCAAAACACACTTGAGATGAACTGACAAAATTGAGCACTGTAAACAAACTAAATGGCAGATTAAGGACAGAGGACAATTGTGCCAACTTAGCGACAAAAAAAAATGTTTACAATCCCTTTAGGCGAGCTTTTTAAATGATCATTTCCCGGTACTTTTTTGACAGAATTTATTAACACGAAACTGCCTAATATAATAACTGGATGTTATATACTTGAACGTTCTAGTCATTTTGACTATTGTGTCATTATAAAACAGTTAGTGTCATAATCTTTCTTCGATGAACCCTACGAACCCCAGTTTTTGTACTAATTGATGCACTTTAAGGGCTTCTCTAACTGTTGTAACTAAGACTTAATCCGAAACCTGCGATAAATATTTATTCAGACACTACATTCAGAAATTTTTAATATGCTGCCCGAATCATGGAATAATTTTTTGAAATATTTCCCCGTCTGCCAAACAATAATTCTCGCAAAAATTTTAGAAAATACATTACGGTATACTTAGGTTATTACAGGAAATATAAACTAAACGAATCTAAAATATATTGGAGGCAACTCTATTATAAATGATCAGGATAAATGTGGTATAAATACAATGCAACGTTTCAAATTAATCGACCAATTAATCCAATAATACCTTCAATAATCTGTCAGGCGATAGTGGTAGCTCTTTTATTTAAAATAGAATCAATGTGCCATATAAATAAGATTAACCTTTAGTTGGCCTACAAGTACAAATCATCTCGCTAGAATACAATAATTCTCGACCAGCAGCTGCAGCTGTAAATAAGAAATTATCCATAAATGCTACGCTTCCTATATTATTTGTGTCACTGCAAATCTGCACTATTGGTTAGTTGACATTTTATTTTAATGTTAAATGCCGACTGAACAATTATTCTGAACAATTGGGGTATATGCGATTTTTTCAAATAAATGTGAAGAATGTATACTAAAAAATATTTATCACAGGTTTCGAACACAGTCTTAGTACAAATATCGAAATCTTAAAATTTTAAAATTATTTACACGACTTACAATAACTAGTTGTTAGATTTGTTTGTTAATTCTGTTAAGATCTGCGTTAGTAATAAAGGGAGTCAATCGCTTTTCATTTTCCTATATTCTCGTACCCAACGCCAGCGCTCTACGGTACCATCTGCGAGATTCATTTCGGCGCCTATTTGAAGAACCACTTCTAAATCAAATAAATTTGGTAAGCAACCTCCCTTCTAATAACAAATATCGGTTAACCTCCATTTAAAATACAATTGGTGAATTTAGTAGTAAGAGCCTCCTGGATCCCGGGGTGTTTCCGCAGGTTATGCCCAACTCTTTCTTTTACAAAATAGATGGAACAATTTTGTTTTTCCTAGGCCATTATTATGAGGCTTAGCTCAGTCATCTTTGTCTGTTTCGCTCAATCCAAAAGTAACTTTTATAAGTAATCCATTAGTAAGCTTAAAGCTAGTTAGATCACCAAACATTAATCAGGCCTCCAATTATTACAATTGGTTTTCATTAAGTCTGTCTATATACTCAATTTAGGAATACAAGAGGAAATGCGGTACCAACTAAACATTACGAGTAAGTTATTAGAAATGTAATCCGACTCCATTTTCAACTTTAATCATGATGCATCCCGCCCAAGAAATTAAATTCAAAATGTTGCTTTTATTTATAAATATGATTATGTATGCCATAAGCTTATTCCCACGATGATTTATTTGTACAGAAAACGGTTTCATTTTTAACGTCAAAGTTTTTGCAACCTTTTTTTTTGCGACTTCATTTATAAGAGAAAATAAGCGACAGAGGGTGGTTTTTACAAATTCCTGGTTGGTTACCGTAAACCAAACTTTAGCCAAACAATAGTTATGTATATAATTTGCATAAATATAAATCTACTTCTTTTATTTTATGCGTTTATATTTCATAAAAATGCTTAATATTCAAAACAGGTAAATTTATCATATTCTATATATTACAAAAATAAATTTAGTCTTTGTTACACATTGTATAATGTATGTGCGCTTCTCAAGAGACACAATTAAATCTTAAGTTCATCGCGCGTTTATATTCGTCATGTATTATTATTATTATATTGTTGAGATAAATCCGTCAGCGCGCGCGATTTGATTATTTACCCAAGACTGATAAGTAACACACTTTGAATGGAAGACATTTTTACATATATGTATATAGATATACGCATATGGAGACTGTGCAAGATAACAAATTCTAATGAATTACGTAGATACGTGTATAAGATTCTAAAAATAGACGGAAATTTGGAGGAAATATTTGCCGAATGAGTTATTGTCTCATGTTTACATATATTATATTTGTACAAAGAATTATTATTTGTTTAACGTTTGTCTCGAATATTTAGCTTCCGAATTAAATGCAATTGAAACTGTAAATATAGCCATCAACTTTCATTCTACAAATATACGCACACAAACACAGACACACACACACACACATGTTTATATATGATTTGACCTAATCCCCCATATCACAACTAAAAGCCGTATAGATTCCGCATTCAATTGCAAGTAGCGAACACATAACGTTACTAACAATATAATTTTGGTCAAATAATGATTCTTTGTTGTGTCTATATATTTACCCAACCAATTTTCAATATCTTAATTCACAAGTGACATATCATTTATCTAACCATATAGTCATCAACATTTGAACAACTAATTGATTATTTGGCTAATCAACCCATACATGAACGAAAATATTTAGTTGGCAAAATACACTGTATATACACATACAGTAAATATTTTAGTAAACATACGCCGTCGTGTATAAGATGTGTAAATAGTAAATACACATATACGTAAATTACACCTATTTACCTTTAGGTCTCTATAGTAAGAAAATCAACTTTTTTTGTTTTTTTCGTTTTTTTTTTTATTTCAAATTTTGATGAGAAAATATACTACGATCGATGGCGCCCAAATAATTTATTGACAATTATTGTTAGTATACATCATTACTACATACATATTCCTTATATTATTGTAATATAGAGAAACATTTCTTAATTGAGTTGTCAAACTTTCGACAACAGAGCAACAACAATAACCAAAAATTTATTAAAATATTATTTAACAAAAAATTAAATGGTTAATATTTACTTTTGTTTCTTCTTAACTTTAACACACAAAAGTAAGAAACTATTATTAAATAATGTTTACTTATTAATTTAGCACACACCCGCATTTTTAGACACACAAAAAAACGCTTTCATTTAGCCAACAGACATATACGATATATACAACAACACACTTTATACAATAATTTAGAAACATCTCCTCAGTATTGTACAAAAGTGAATGAAACCTTTGATATTTTTGTGTCATTGAAAAGCTTTCAATAAAAAACCCGCGTGTGTTATCAGAGCCTTCTAGAGTATAGAGCCATAATCTTAATGACGTATTTGTTAGAAGCTTTTTTAGTGGTATAAATTTTCACTGATTTCCATAGGAATCCATAGTAAAAATGGTGTTTTTTAGCTTCAAGTTTTTCAATGAAAAAAGCAAAAATATTATTAAATGTTTATACAAAAGTTTTCTACATATCTTTAACAACAATTTACAAGAAGACTATATTGATATTAAGTAAATATTGGTTGCAGAAATATTAAAATTAAATTATTTCTAAAATATATTTTTCGAACTTTCATTTTGAAAAATACATCAAAGTTGGCTCTGACAAATTAAAATAATACTTGCTAAATTTATCTTTAGTTTTACTAGTGTACGTAAGATGTCTTAAATGTTAACAGAAAAATACGAAAAAAGTTATCTAATCACAAAATTATCATAAGTTCCTATATTTTGTGAATTTGTTTTGCTTTTCCTACAATTTTTGAACTTGAAATTTCCCCAGGTGGTAATTTTTGGCACGATTTTTCCAAATTTTTACTGCCATCACTGCCATCTATGTAATGTATATTGACTTAATGACCAAACGAATCGTAGTAAGCTTTTATTTCAATTTGACCAGAATGCTGTTGTTATGAATTTTTTTTAATATTTTGATATAAATAAATCAATTATTACAAGAAAATGAAAACGATTTACTTAAACGATATTCCTATATGTTGTAATTCAAACATTTATGAAAATATTTCAGAAATCATAATTAAGAATTTGTAGCCTTTTCATTTAAAAATTTGTCTTAGGAAAAAAAGTGATTTCCCATATGTTTTGTGTATTTTACTATGAAAAGTTTCGTTTTTTCCTCGTTTCTAATTCCCTTATAAAAGCTCAGATTTTTTGATTATGGCTCTATAAAATACAGGGTGCTCTGGTGTTATACGATTTAGTTGCATTGTTTCCGTGATAATTATTTCTAAAAAAAAACAACAACATAAAAATGATGTACAACTCTCATAATGTTGATGATTTTTATGTTGTTTATGATTAATGTATGTGCGATCTGCTAATCTTTATTTTTATTTTTATTTTATTTTTTCAAATTCTTTTGTGTACGCGCGCGTTTAACTTTAGCTATAGCTTATAACAATGTAAAGGTTCAAATTCCGGCATGATGTTTGCGGTTTTGGATACAATCAGCAATAAATTGAATAGATAATTCTACGAGTTGGTCAACATTTTAAATTATAATCGTGCAGACTATGCGCACGTGCTCATAGCGATATGAATTCCAGACACTTTTTTGCGATATTGTATTTGTTGGACATTTAAGCTTTCGTTAAATTCTATTGTCAAAATGCTATAGTGTAGGGAATGCAGTTTTTCGGTAAATAATTTAGGCAATAACGATAAAATCATTTTATATAGTGAGTCTAATTAAAATTAATAAAAGAAAGAAATTAAATTAAAAAATTAAAACAAAATTGATTTTCAATTCTTATTTAAAATCGCCAGGAAAATTTTGGTATTTCATATTGCACAGGAACTATTATCCTTTCGAGAATCTGTATACAGTCGTTTAAGCGTGATTGTATTTTTGTACGTAATTATCAAACATGGAAAAAAGATAATTTTTCAGCTAGATCACTTAGATAATTCGATAATAAAATACATTTTTAAAACGGTTTATCGGTTTCAGGTATTACATTCCCTGCTCCTCACATCTCAATTTCTACTTCCCCCTTTCAACTTTTCACCTTTCACTTCACATTTTCCACTTACCACTTTCCACTTCCCACTTTCCACCTTTCACCTTTCACTTCTCTGTTTCCACTTCTCTCTCTCCTCTCCTTACTCCACTTTTCATTTGTGACTTCTCACTTCCCACTTTATACTGTGTGCTTATCACTATCTACTTCTCATCTTCCACATCTCACTTTTCACTTCTCACATTCCACCTCACATCTTCCGCTACACATATTCAACTTCTCCCTTTCCACTTCTCACTTTTCTCTTCTTACTTTCCACTCCTCACTTTCTACGTCTCATTTTCCATATCTCACTTTCCTTTAATCACTTTCTTTTTCTTAATTCCCACTTTCCACTTCTGACTTCTCACTTCCCACTTTTCACTTTCGTCTTATCACTTTCCGATTCTCATTTTCCATATCTTATTGTTCATTTTTCACTTTCCATGACTCACTTTCCGCTACTCACCTTCAACTTGTCACTTTTCACATCTCACTTTTCTTTTCTTCTATTCCACTTCTCTTTTTGCATTTCTCACTTTCCACTGCTCACTTTCTATTTCTCTCTTTCCACTTAAAATTTCTCATTTCCCACTTTCCACTTTCTACTTATCACTTAACATTCTCACATTCCACATATCCTTGTTCATTTCTCACTTTTCATGTTCCACTTCCCCTACTCAAAATCAACTTCTCACTTTCCACGTCTCAAAGTTCTCTTCTCACATTCCACTTGTCATTTTACACTTCTCACATTCCACTGCTCACTTTCCACTTCTCTCTTTGTACTTTCCACTTATGATTTCTCAATTCCCACTTTCCTCTTTCTACTTATCACTTTACATTCTCACTTTCCACATATCCTTGTTTATTTTTTACTTTCCATGTCCCACTTTTCACTACTAACAAACTTAAGAGTTTCATGAAGCAACCCTAAAAAATATATCTAGCGATAACCATTTCACAGATAAAAATTAAATTCGGAGAACTTTTTTCACTTTCATCTTCTTACATTCCAAATCTCACTTCTCACTTTTCATTTCTAACGATTTACATTTTACTTCTCATGTCCCGCTTTCTACTTCTCACCTTCCACTTCTCCGAGCATCAACCTGTTTTTGTATATAATTGGCAAAGATCGGGAAAACATGCTTTCTCAGTCAGCAGCTGTATTCTGAAAAATGGAAAAAAAAGATAATGGGTAAAGCGATATTCCTTAACGTCCTTAAATTTCTATTCCGATAAAAAAAACGTTCACGAACATTGAAAAAACATAGAAAACTGGAAGACAGAAAAAATGTGCTGTCAAATTATGCCATTTGACAACAATTTTAATAGTATACAAGTCTGTTTGTAAATATAACAGAAATAATATGTATCTTTAAGCAAACCAACGGCGACACTGGATGCTGGCCGATCACAAAATTTGTGCTTGGGGGTCGAGATCGAGTGTGGATTAAAGTCAAAAGAGAAAATCGAAAGCGATGAAACTTTTGTGACCAAACACTCCTTTTCGAATAATTGCAATGTAAAAAAGTATGGCAAATTAACAAAGTATCAAAATAAGAATGATAAGCAGTTGAAACGGAAGGAATTTTTTTAACGGGTTGTAAAAGGCCATTGGTGACGCGATTGTAAAATCATTGAAAAGTGGCATGGAAAACCAAGAGAGTGTATCGACAGGCGTCAAAGACGATTTGTTTCAATATTTCAAAGGGATATCATTGACTGTGATTATTAAAAATGATACAAATATCAAGGCAAAAGGAAAAGGTGATGTAAGCCCTCTTGCGTTCAATGCCAGTGAATGGATTCAAACGCAGATTAAGAATGTCCTACATATGTACCGGATTTGGTTTTCAATTTATTTTCATTGAGAAAAGTAATGGATTGTGGTTTGGAATTAAGGCAGGATAATAAGAGCTGTGAAATGATAAATATTGGAGCCTTCGTTGCAGCGAGAGTTCTACGTAACATGTTATTTTAAATGTTATATGAAGTTGGTGAGATCAAACGAATATTAGATACATCAAACGAACATCAAAATGTGGTAGACGTGAATAAGTTTTTGCGAAACAATGACACCAATTTTGTGGGCGAAAATTTTACATGTAGCGTGCTTGTATGGAAAGCATTATCATAAAAGTATTTTCTGCTGTTGAATAATGCCTACTCACATTTTCAAGTCGTATATTTTAAGAAATAAAAATCAGAGGTTGCTAATAACGTGAAGATTTTTGTACGGCAATCGCAAAAGGCACATGGACACAACAATCGCATATTCACGTTGGACAATGGAAGGGAATTTGTCATTCAATGATGATTCAAAGAAATTTTGGGAAAATATAGGAATTCATGATCAGCCTACGAGCCGTATATACCGGAACAAAATGGCAGCACTGAGCGAGAAATGCGAACGATTGTAGAATACATTCGAACAATGATCCATGCAAAGGAAATGGAGTTGAAATTTTGGACGGAGGCGGTAAACTCGATAGTTTATGTTTTGAATCGAACTTTCTGATACTATGCTCATACTTCCGGGAAGGAAGGCGAAAATTGATCAATCTATTCGTGCATGTTCCAAATGAAAAACGACGAAAACTTGATCCGAAGGCGATAAAATCGCAATAACATCAAAAACGTTCAAAAACGTTACGAAGAACCAATCACTGGGAAAATGAGATGGACGAAGAGCTGAGTATTAGTATATGAGTATTCGCTCATTCAAAATCGTACATGGGCTTGGTTGCAGCACCAGTTGGTACAAATATTGTTGATAACCGCTGGATGTATAAATTAAAGAAAAAAACACATGGATACATTCAGTCCAGTCCTCAAGTTCACATCGATTCGATGTAAAGATTGGTATCTTAAATGGCGATTTGGAAGACAATGTATATTTAAGTCAACCGATGAGATTTGTTGATAACAGCAGCGGTATGAAAACCGTCAAAGAGTTTATATTGTTTGAAGCAGACATCACGATGCTGGAACAAGTAATTTACATTATTCATAAATAAATTCAACTTCCGGGCAATTGAATCGGATCCGTCTGTACATATGTCGGTTTCATTTATTCTGGTGAAAATGGTGTGACGGTATCAATAATGTATATTGACGATGGATTGGTTGCAGCAGATAATGAAAAACCCATTGAGCTGGTGATTAACCATTTAAGCAAGAAGTTCGAGGTTAAATTTGTTGAGGTATAATGTTTTTTGGGACTCGAAATTAATCAACGATCGGTTGGACCGATTCATATAAGTAAAAGTGCTTATGTGCGAAAGGTTCTTAACCAATAACTCACAAAATCTGGGAGAATTTGTGATTTTCTGCTTTACAGTGATGCAGACAGTTAAGGTGACATCAAGTCTGACTCTGAGTACATGGCTGCAACAAATGGAGTAAAAGAATTTATATGGCTAAAGCGGTTGTTGTCAGAAACTTATGTAATTGTGGAAATGGATGCAAAGAATTTTTATAAGGCCAATCAAACCGCAATACGGCTTCTAAGAATCCAGAATTTGACAAGAGGACCAAGCATATCGACGTGAGATATGAAAAATTTGAAGATATATTTACCGACATTAAAATAACTCCAGATCAACAATCAGATATCTAATATTATGACGAAAGCGCTACAAAAGGACAAGTATCAATATTTCAGCAGATTCATAGCCATTGGGCCAAAGAATAAATTAAGTGGCAACAATTTGTTTTGCAAAGTAGTTAAAACTGAAAGCGGTAGTGTTGAAGAGAAAAGTTATTTTGTTTAGTTGAAATTAGTCATCAAACTGCTATTTGTGCTACACAAATATGCTATACGCTACCACTTCTAAGATTCATGCTCCCTTAAAACCAGCGATCAGAAATTTTGTTTTGGTGTTATCTATTTTAAGACCAACCAAATATTAAAAAATAACTATAGTGGGTTAAGTAACTCCATTCTTAGTCTTCACTTACCATTTTCCCAATCAAGGGCAGCTTACTGCCGGCAAAAAAAGATTTTGTCATGTGTATTGAGCAGATGGGCTGTGCTGATGCTTGCTAAAAGCGGGTTATTCTTTTATGAAAATATTTACCCTTTTTGATTGCCATGTTGTGAATGACCGAAAGCTCGAAATGGAGTGTATCAAACAATTTAAAATTATTAAGTAACCAAATAAAAATAAAACAAATATTCGATGTCGCTTTCAAGAGAGACACATCCTAATTGGCGCACTTTAGTTGTTTGCTGCAATGAATAGTGTGATAAACACGTTTTTACCGATCTCATCCAATTTTTAAGAATTTTTTTTTTCTCCAATCAGTGTAAGTCTAATTTTGGACTTCACCATAATGGAGTGGAACTTTAAGGCAAAATTAACATAACTCATACTATATACGTATATACTTTATACCTTTCTAAGCTCAAATAACCCGAATTTAACGCTATTTGGTGTTGTATTCAGTCCCATTTATGGTTCATAATATGTTTTGTTAATTTCTAATGGCTCGCACTGAAAGTTTTAGAGTTAATTTAATTTTGCAAATTCTCTTCCTACTAAATTTCGTCGCTTAGTTCGAATATTATAATTATGTGCCTCTTTAAGACTATTGAAAAGTGCCTGATGAAAAAAGTCAAAATATTTGTTTTCAATTCCTTGAATGATGTCGCGGTTACCTATGTAATATGTGTTGATCCCAGGTTAATTGAGAGTCTAAAAATATGATCGATTGGCCTTTTCAGTAGCATTGACCTGAGGGCACCAACGTGATATTAAAGAGTACATATTTAACTCCATTAACGGATACAATTTTCTCGAGGACGGTAAATGGTATGAAAACTTTGTTCTCCAAAAACTTAATAATGTGACGGTGACACCTAGTGTGTAATAGAATAAGTTAAAATTAATAGCTCAATGTTAAACTGTACTAAAATGGAATTTTCCATGATAAAATTGTTCTACACTATTCTAACTAGAAAAATCATGAGCTTTCTAGAAGTTTGGTTTGTGTATATAAAAAGCCGAACAAGATCGAATTGGATTATTAGTATTTGGAACGCGATAGAGTGAACTTGTAAGATTAGTAATATTTGGTAAGCGATAGTGTAAAGATTAAAAGGAATTAAAAAGTGATTTAAAAAGTGTTTTTGTGCGAAATAAAAAGTGAAAGTGATTTTGTGAATTTTGATTGATAAACTCTGTTATAATAAATTTTGTGAAATAAATTAATTCTTTGGAGATAAATTAAATTCATTTTGTATTATTCACAATCCAGTGATACGAACCTTGAGTGACAATGCAAAAACGTAACAATATCTATATCGCTAGAGCTTTCCGAAAAAGTTTGAGAAAAACAAATTTGGAATAATGATCATATTCAATAAATAAAATGAATTTCTTATTCGATCTAGCGTATATGAGCCTAGGAAATCTATAAATAGCGTTACATGAACTTCAAAAAACCCATTTCACTTCGAGTAGTGTAATTCACCGGTTTAACTTCTTTACATGTTTTATATAGTTATTTATGAACTCTTTAACTTCTGATGCCATCTTTGGCCAGTAAAAGTAACATTGAATCCTTTCCAAAATTTTATTAGTCCCGTAATGGGATGGTTGTGAGCTTACGTAAAGCGTCAACTCAATATTTAAGTGTTACAAACGCAGTTTTGACGTTTTGTTGTTCGGTCTGCATTTGTCTCACTTAAAATCTGGTGCTACAGCCTGCTATAATAACGACTTTGAAATCCAATTGGATAATCCAGTGGCAGTTCTTCGGCAAAATTACTAAAATGCGTTATAACACTTAAATGCTGAAATAAAAAAAATTAACTACTGTCAATTTTGTCAGAAAACGAAATTTAGCAAGCGGCATCTACGAAAATGTAATTTATTAATGGTGCTTAATGGACATTCATTCCAATAAAATTTGATAATAAAATTACCAAGGGCACCAATTCGCTTAAAGTAGCCGACCAATGAGTTTCCGACTTTTACAAAACTGGCCCAAACCAAACACGTACATATGTCTAGTTTAGGGTTTAGGAAAAAACTGTAGATTCAAAAAACTGAAATACACAAAATCACATAATAATATTGTAGAGGTGTATGTGTGGGGATTATCGATTAAATATAGTTAGGGTGTATTGATATACGTTAAAGTGTGTTTGGTGACAGGCGAGAGCCGCCATTAATTAGGTTCCTTAACAGATATCGTAAATAATTGAACGGTTACTCGTTATAGAAATATCTTTTAAGAAGTTACATATGTCCGATCCTGTTTTGCAGCACATTTTCCACTTCGGACGCACCCATTTCTCAAATGGGCTCAAACAACTACATTTTACGAACTTAATGTTATCGTGAGTCGCGTTCAATCCCATTTATGGTCCATAATAAGTGTTGATAATTTTTAATTCGTTGTAATGTAAGTTTTAGAGTATATACCTATTTTGCTTTCCCTTCCTGCATGTACTTCATAAACAGAAAAAGCAATTGTACATTTCTAAATTCAAACACATAACTACATTTTACGAATTCATTGCTATCGTAAGAAGTGCGTAATAGGATTTTATAATTTTTAATGGGTTGTAATAGAAGTTGTAGAGTAAATGAACATTTTCCATTCTATTCCTGTATGTAATTCATTAACTGAGAAAAGCAATTGTGCACTTCTAAGCCCAAATAACTACATTTAACAAATTTATGGTTATCGTGAGTCGCATATTGTCCCATTTTGGTCTGTAATACGTGTTGATAATTTTTAAAGGTATATAATGGAAGTTTTAGAGTAAATTATGTTTTCCTATTCTCTTTCTGCGTGTAATTCATAAACAGAAGAAAACTGTTGTGCATTTCTAAGCTCAAACAATTATATTTTACGAACTTAAAGTTATCGTGAGTCGTGTTCCGCCCCATTTATGGTATATAATATGTGTTGGTAATTGTTTGTGGGTTGTAACGGAAGTTGTGGAGTAAATTAAGTTTTTCAGTTCCCCTACTGCATGTAATTCATAAACTGAGAAAAGTAATAATTATTTATTTCAAAGCTCAATTAACTAGATTTTATTAATTTAACGTTATCGTGAGTTATGCTCAGTCCCATTTATGGTCCATAATACGTGTTGATAATTTTTAAAGGGTTGTAATGTAAGTTGTAGAGTATATTAAATGTTTCCATTGTCTCCTTATATAATTCATTAACTGAGAAAAGCAATCTATCATTTCTAAGCTCAAATAACTATATTTAACCAATTTATCGTTATCGTGAGTCGCGTATTGTAATAAATTTTAAAAGGCTGTAATAGAAGTAGTTGAGTAAATTAACTGTTCCTTTTCTCTCAATTAAGAGAACAATTATGCATTTCTAAACTCAAACAAATAGATTTTACGAATTTTACGATATCGTGAGTCGTGCTCAGTCCCATCTATTGTCCATAATATGTGTTGATAGTTTTTAATGGGTTGTAATGGAAGTTAAAGACTATATGAACTATTTCTCAAACAACTAAATTTTACGAATTTGCCGCTATCGCAAGATGATTTCAAATCCGTTTACAATCCATAATATGTTTTGACAATTTTCTATAGGTTGTTACAGAAGTTTTATAGTAACTAAACTATTTCCATTCTCTCTACATAGAAAAATTTTTAACCACGGACCCGTGTCCCGTCTTATTTATGATCTAAAATACGTGTTGATAATTTTTATTGAGTTGTAATGGAAGTGTTAGAGTAAATTAAGTTTTTTCCTTTCTCTTCCTGCATGTAATTCATAAAATGAAGTGTTGATAATTTTTAATGGGCCGTAATGAAAGTAGTTCAGTAAATTAACTTGTTTCATTATCTTCCTGCATGTAATTTATAAACTGATAAAGCAATTGTGCATTTCTGTGAGCTCAAATAACTACATTTTACGAATTTATCGATATCGTAAAATGTGTTCAGTTCCGGTAATGCTGCATATTAGGATTTTATAATTAATTTTGAGTAAATTGACTTTTTCCTATTCTCTTCCTGCATGCGATTCATAAACTGAAAAAACTGTTGTGCTATTCTTAACTTAAACAACTACATTTCACGGATTTAACCTTATCGTGGGTCGTGTTAAGTCCCATTTATGGTCCATAATACGTGTTGATTATTTTTAATGGTCTAATGGAGGTTGTAGAGTAAATTTAGTTTTTCAGTTCCCTTACTGCATGTATTTTGTAAACTGAGAAAAATAACTGTGCATTCCCAAGCTCGTCAGTTGTATTCAGTCCATAATACGTGTTGATAATGTGGTAGACGTGAATAAGTTTTTGCGAAACAATGACACCAATTTTGTGGGCGAAAATTTTACATGTAGCGTGCTTGTATGGAAAGCATTATCATAAAAGTATTTTCTGCTGTTGAATAATGCCTACTCACATTTTCAAGTCGTATATTTTAAGAAATAAAAATCAGAGGTTGCTAATAACGTGAAGATTTTTGTACGGCAATCGCAAAAGGCACATGGACACAACAATCGCATATTCACGTTGGACAATGGAAGGGAATTTGTCATTCAATGATGATTCAAAGAAATTTTGGGAAAATATAGGAATTCATGATCAGCCTACGAGCCGTATATACCGGAACAAAATGGCAGCACTGAGCGAGAAATGCGAACGATTGTAGAATACATTCGAACAATGATCCATGCAAAGGAAATGGAGTTGAAATTTTGGACGGAGGCGGTAAACTCGATAGTTTATGTTTTGAATCGAACTTTCTGATACTATGCTCATACTTCCGGGAAGGAAGGCGAAAATTGATCAATCTATTCGTGCATGTTCCAAATGAAAAACGACGAAAACTTGATCCGAAGGCGATAAAATCGCAATAACATCAAAAACGTTCAAAAACGTTACGAAGAACCAATCACTGGGAAAATGAGATGGACGAAGAGCTGAGTATTAGTATATGAGTATTCGCTCATTCAAAATCGTACATGTGCTTGGTTGCAGCACCAGTTGGTACAAATATTGTTGATAACCGCTGGATGTATAAATTAAAGAAAAAAACACATGGATACATTCAGTCCAGTCCTCAAGTTCACATCGATTCGATGTAAAGATTGCTATCTTAAATGGCGATTTGGAAGACAATGTATATTTAAGTCAACCGATGAGATTTGTTGATAACAGCAGCGGTATGAAAACCGTCAAAGAGTTTATATTGTTTGAAGCAGACATCACGATGCTGGAACAAGTAATTTACATTATTCATAAATAAATTCAACTTCCGGGCAATTGAATCGGATCCGTCTGTACACATGTCGGTTTCATTTATTCTGGTGAAAATGGTGTGACGGTATCAATAATGTATATTGACGATGGATTGGTTGCAGCAGATAATGAAAAACCCATTGAGCTGGTGATTAACCATTTAAGCAAGAAGTTCGAGGTTAAATTTGTTGAGGTATAATGTTTTTTGGGACTCGAAATTAATCAACGATCGGTTGGACCGATTCATATAAGTAAAAGTGCTTATGTGCGAAAGGTTCTTAACCAATAACTCACAAAATCTGGGAGAATTTGTGATTTTCTGCTTTACAGTGATGCAGACAGTTAAGGTGACATCAAGTCTGACTCTGAGTACATGGCTGCAACAAATGGAGTAAAAGAATTTATATGGCTAAAGCGGTTGTTGTCAGAAACTTATGTAATTGTGGAAATGGATGCAAAGAATTTTTATAAGGCCAATCAAACCGCAATACGGCTTCTAAGAATCCAGAATTTGACAAGAGGACCAAGCATATCGACGTGAGATATGAAAAATTTGAAGATATATTTACCGACATTAAAATAACTCCAGATCAACAATCAGATATCTAATATTATGACGAAAGCGCTACAAAAGGACAAGTATCAATATTTCAGCAGATTCATAGCCATTGGGCCAAAGAATAAATTAAGTGGCAACAATTTGTTTTGCAAAGTAGTTAAAACTGAAAGCGGTAGTGTTGAAGAGAAAAGTTATTTTGTTTAGTTGAAATTAGTCATCAAACTGCTATTTGTGCTACACAAATATGCTATACCCTACCACTTCTAAAATTCATGCTCCCTTAAAACCAGCGATCAGAAATTTTGTTTTGGTGTTATCTATTTTAAGACCAACCAAATATTAAAAAATAACTATAGTGGGTTAAGTAACTCCATTCTTAGTCTTCACTTACCATTTTCCCAATCAAGGGCAGCTTACTGCCGGCAAAAAAAGATTTTGTCATGTGTATTGAGCAGATGGGCTGTGCTGATGCTTGCTAAAAGCGGGTTGTTCTTTTATGAAAATATTTACCCTTTTTGATTGCCATGTTGTGAATGACCGAAAGCTCGAAATGGAGTGTATCAAACAATTTAAAATTATTAAGTAACCAAATAAAAATAAAACAAATATTCGATGTCGCTTTCAAGAGAGACACATCCTAATTGGCGCACTTTAGTTGTTTGCTGCAATGAATAGTGTGATAAACACGTTTTTACCGATCTCATCCAATGTTTAAGAATTTTTTTTTTCTCCAATCAGTGTAAGTCTAATTTTGGACTTCACCATAATGGAGTGGAACTTTAAGGCAAAATTAACATAACTCATACTATATACGTATATACTATATACCTTTCTAAGCTCAAATAACCCGAATTTAACGCTATTTGGTGTTGTATTCAGTCCCATTTATGGTTCATAATATGTTTTGTTAATTTCTAATGGCTCGCACTGAAAGTTTTAGAGTTAATTTAAGTTTGCAAATTCTCTTCCTACTAAATTTCGTCGCTTAGTTCGAATATTATAATTATGTGCCTCTTTAAGACTATTGAAAAGTGCCTGATGAAAAAAGTCAAAATATTTGTTTTCAATTCCTTGAATGATGTCGCGGTTACCTATGTAATATGTGTTGATCCCAGGTTAATTGAGAGTCTAAAAATATGATCGATTGGCCTTTTCAGTAGCATTGACCTGAGGGCACCAACGTGATATTAAAGAGTACATATTTAACTCCATTAACGGATACAATTTTCTCGAGGACGGTAAATGGTATGAAAACTTTGTTCTCCAAAAACTTAATAATGTGACGGTGACACCTAGTGTGTAATAGAATAAGTTAAAATTAATAGCTCAATGTTAAACTGTACTAAAATGGAATTTTCCATGATAAAATTGTTCTACACTATTCTAACTAGAAAAATCATGAGCTTTCTAGAAGTTTGGTTTGTGTATATAAAAAGCCGAACAAGATCGAATTGGATTATTAGTATTTGGAACGCGATAGAGTGAACTTGTAAGATTAGTAATATTTGGTAAGCGATAGTGTAAAGATTAAAAGGAATTAAAAAGTGATTTAAAAAGTGTTTTTATGCGAAATAAAAAGTGAAAGTGATTTTGTGAATTTTGATTGATAAACTCTGTTATAATAAATTTTGTGAAATAAATAAATTCTTTGGAGATAAATTAAATTCATTTTGTATTATTCACAATCCAGTGATACAAACCTTGAGTGACAATGCAAAAACGTAACAATATCTATATCGCTAGAGCTTTCCGAAAAAGTTTGAGAAAAACAAATTTGGAATAATGATCATATTCAATAAATGAATTCAATGAATTTCTTATTCGATCTAGCGTATATGAGCCTAGGAAATCTATAAATAGCGTTACATGAACTTCAAAAAACCCATTTCACTTCGAGTAGTGTAATTCACCGGTTTAACTTCTTTACATGTTTTATATAGTTATTTATGAACTCTTTAACTTCTGATGCCATCTTTGGCCAGTAAAAGTAACATTGAATCCTTTCCAAAATTTTATTAGTCCCGTAATGGGATGGTTGTGAGCTTACGTAAAGCGTCAACTCAATATTTAAGTGTTACAAACGCAGTTTTGACGTTTTGTTGTTCGGTCTGCATTTGTCTCACTTAAAATCTGGTGCTACAGCCTGCTATAATAACGACTTTGAAATCCAATTGGATAATCCAGTGGCAGTTCTTCGGCAAAATTACTAAAATGCGTTATAACACTTAAATGCTGAAATAAAAAAAATTAACTACTGTCAATTTTGTCAGAAAACGAAATTTAGCAAGCGGCATCTACGAAAATGTAATTTATTAATGGTGCTTAATGGACATTCATTCCAATAAAATTTGATAATAAAATTACCAAGGGCACCAATTCGCTTAAAGTAGCCGACCAATGAGTTTCCGACTTTTACAAAACTGGCCCAAACCAAACACGTATGTCTAGTTTAGGGTTTAGCAAAAAGCTGTCGATTCAAAAAACTGAAATACACAAAATCACATAATAATATTGTAGAGGTGTATGTGTGGGGATTATCGATTAAATATAGTTTGGGTGTATTGATATACGTTAAAGTGTGTTTGGTGACAGGCGAGAGCCGCCATTAATTAGGTTCCTTAACAGATATCGTAAATAATTGAACGGTTACTCGTTATAGAAATATCTTTTAAGAAGTTACATATGTCCGACCCTGTTTTGCAGCACATTTTCCACTTCGGACGCACCCATTTCTCAAATGGGCTCAAACAACTACATTTTACGAACTTAATGTTATCGTGAGTCGCGTTCAATCCCATTTATGGTCCATAATAAGTGTTGATAATTTTTAATTCGTTGTAATGTAAGTTTTAGAGTATATACCTATTTTGCTTTCCCTTCCTGCATGTACTTCATAAACAGAAAAAGCAATTGTACATTTCTAAATTCAAACACATAACTACATTTTACGAATTCATTGCTATCGTAAGAAGTGCGTAATAGGATTTTATAATTTTTAATGGGTTGTAATAGAAGTTGTAGAGTAAATGAACATTTTCCATTCTATTCCTGTATGTAATTCATTAACTGAGAAAAGCAATTGTGCACTTCTAAGCCCAAATAACTACATTTAACAAATTTATGGTTATCGTGAGTCGCATATTGTCCCATTTTGGTCTGTAAAGGTCGATTTATATTATCAGTTCCTTTCAGTTCCTACTCGTATCGTGTCAGACAAAAAAAACATTGTTACATGTACTTTCTATATGAGTATTTATATTATCAGTTCCTTTCCGTTCCTACTCGTATCGACACAGACACGTATTGTTGAAAAGAATGTTTTGTATGATATCTGAAGGCGAAAAAATACGAAAGAATAGCGAAACAAACAAAAATTGTAAATTGCTACTAAAACATTTTTGTATTTTTGTGTGTTATCTTTACTCTATACGTAACCAAAAGATACGAAGAAAATGCCTGAATTGAAAGGTACGGATAGTATAAATTGATGATGTCTGACACGATACGAGTAGGAACTGAAAGGAACTGATAATATAAATCCACCTTAATACGTGTTGATAATTTTTAAAGGTATATAATGGAAGTTTTAGAGTAAATTATGTTTTCCTATTCTCTTTCTGCGTGTAATTCATAAACAGAAGTAAACTGTTGTGCATTTCTAAGCTCAAACAATTATATTTTACGAACTTAAAGTTATCGTGAGTCGTGTTCCGCCCCATTTATGGTATATAATATGTGTTGGTAATTGTTTGTGGGTTGTAACGGAAGTTGTGGAGTAAATTAAGTTTTTCAGTTCCCCTACTGCATGTAATTCATAAACTGAGAAAAGTAATAATTATTTATTTCAAAGCTCAATTAACTAGATTTTATTAATTTAACGTTATCGTGAGCTATGCTCAGTCCCATTTATGGTCCATAATACGTGTTGATAATTTTTAAAGGGTTGTAATGTAAGTTGTAGAGTATATTAAATGTTTCCATTGTCTCCTTATATAATTCATTAACTGAGAAAAGCAATCTATCATTTCTAAGCTCAAATAACTATATTTAACCAATTTATCGTTATCGTGAGTCGCGTATTGTAATAAATTTTAAAAGGCTGTAATAGAAGTAGTTGAGTAAATTAACTGTTCCTTTTCTCTCAATTAAGAGAACAATTATGCATTTCTAAACTCAAACAAATAGATTTTACGAATTTTACGATATCGTGAGTCATGCTCAGTCCCATCTATTGTCCATAATATGTGTTGATAGTTTTTAATGGGTTGTAATGGAAGTTAAAGACTATATGAACTATTTCTCAAACAACTAAATTTTACGAATTTGCCGCTATCGCAAGATGATTTCAAATCCGTTTACAATCCATAATATGTTTTGACAATTTTCTATAGGTTGTTACAGAAGTTTTATAGTAACTAAACTATTTCCATTCTCTCTACATAGAAAAATTTTTAACCACGGACCCGTGTCCCGTCTTATTTATGATCTAAAATACGTGTTGATAATTTTTATTGAGTTGTAATGGAAGTGTTAGAGTAAATTAAGTTTTTTCCTTTCTCTTCCTGCATGTAATTCATAAAATGAAGTGTTGATAATTTTTAATGGGCCGTAATGAAAGTAGTTCAGTAAATTAACTTGTTTCATTATCTTCCTGCATGTAATTTATAAACTGATAAAGCAATTGTGCATTTCTGTGAGCTCAAATAACTACATTTTACGAATTTATCGATATCGTAAAATGTGTTCAGTTCCGGTAATGCTGCATATTAGGATTTTATAATTAATTTTGAGTAAATTGACTTTTTCCTATTCTCTTCCTGCATGCGATTCATAAACTGAAAAAACTGTTGTGCTATTCTTAACTTAAACAACTACATTTTACGGATTTAACCTTATCGTGGGTCGTGTTAAGTCCCATTTATGGTCCATAATACGTGTTGATTATTTTTAATGGTCTAATGGAGGTTGTAGAGTAAATTTAGTTTTTCAGTTCCCTTACTGCATGTATTTTGTAAACTGAGAAAAATAACTGTGCATTCCCAAGCTCGTCAGTTGTATTCAGTCCATAATACGTGTTGATAATTTTCAATGGGTTGTAATTGAAGTCTTATGGTAAATTAATTGTTTCCATTCCATTTCTATACGTAATTCACTAACTCAGAAAAGCGATTGTGCATTTGTAAGCTAAAATAACTACATTTTACAAATTTGTCGCTATCGTGAGTCGTAATGATGTGCTAAATTGATCTTTTTTTTTTGTTCTGTTTTGTTTATTATTTGGTCTCAGTGGACATTTTATAGTAAATTTAACTTTTTTATTCTCTTCTTGCTTGTAATTCAATAACTGTGGCTACCAGCTATTCATTTAGTTCATATAACTACATTTTACAAATTTATCGTTAGCCTAAGTTATATTCGTTACCACTTATACCCCATAATTTATTGTGATAATTTTAGTGGAGGGCGGGTTCTTCAAAGAATCCAGTTTACTTCTTAAAATAATATTTTGATGGTAGAATTTCAATGATTTTTGAGAGTATCTCTTTGGCACGCAATTTTTCCATTAGATTTCCAATTAGTCCATTGGTTTCCGTGAAGGCCAAATTCAATATTTCTAAAGTTTTATCGGAATGACAGACCGTATAGAATTCCGGGTACCCGGTACCCGGTTTCCCGGGAACTGGTTCTGATATCAGCCAAACACACGGTTTTCGAGTCTATTTTTTTTTCCATTCAGTCGTTAAAAAAACAAACAAAGCAATGTTGCAACAAAATGTATTAAAAAAAATGAAAACACACAATTTTCCACTCTTACACTTACACAACTACGAAAAAGAGACCACAGAAATACGAAAAAAATATACTTGTCTCAGAAAATGAAAACACACAATTTAAAAATTTTTCTTTTCCACTCGTACACTTACACAACTACGAAAACGTTCAAACGTTCAAACGTCAAAAGGTGGTGAGTGAGGTGAGAGAAGCTTACATCAATAATTTATTTTAAAATTTAAATTGAATCAGATTTGAACTGACAATAAGTATTATACGATAAAATTTTATTTTAGAAAACAAAAGAACATTATAGTTTACACAAAAATATTCATGCTTATTATTATAAACCCCCATTAACCCACACATGTCTACAAACGCCAAATTTGGGTTGTGCCGCCAACCACTCATTCAAAAAACTCCAGTGTGGGAGTATTTTTATCGTCACACTTCAGGTGAGTGTGCCAAGTGCAAAAAGTGTGAAAAAATATTGAAGACATCTGGTGGAATAACAAGTTCTCTCCATAAGCCCATGTTATCGATTCACAATATTGTTACAAAACCTGTGAAGAAACCCGCACCTGAAAGTACAACACCAGCAGCACCACCAGAAAAGCGATTACAAAAAACATCGATTACAAACTACCTCACTGTTCGTGATGACAACTCCCTCGAAGCTGTACCATTCAAAATTTTTATAACATCCGTCGAGATGTGAAAATTACTTATGGCTCGTGGTTTTGATATACCAAAATCGGCTACTACAATTCGAGGCATGGTAATGCAATATGGAAAAATTCTGCAACAAAAGTATAAGATTGAATTTCAAGACTTGAAATCTCAAGGTAAACGTTTCAGCCTCTCTTTGACGAATGGACTTCGTCTAAGAACCGACGTTATTTGAATATAAATGCTGGAGTTATTTGGATTAAACTTATACGAAGACATTGTTTGTATTACGACGGATGGTGCCGCAGTGATGCAAAAAGTTGGAAAATTACTTTAAGTTTCATGTGAGCAGCAACTATGCTTGGCACATGCTATCCATCTAGGAGTTTTGGATGTCCTTTACAAAAAACCTAAATCCGTACCAAATGAAGAAGTGAATGATGATGACGATGGCTGCGATTCAGATGGTGAAGATGAAGAAGATCAAGATGACGGATTTCAAATTGTTTGCACCGAAGATGAATCAGAAGAACTGGTAGATAAGCTGTATCCATTGATACATAAAGTAAGAACTATAGTGAAGTTGTTTCGTCGATCACCAACAAAAAACGATGACTTTCTTCAAAAATACGTTAAAGAAGAATATGGAAAAGAAATTCAATTATTGATTGACGTAAAGACACGATGGGATAGCCTTTATCTTATACTAGAACGTTTTTATAATGTAAAAAACAGCATTTTAAAATCCTTAATCGATCTCTACAATTCAACAATTTCGTTTGAAGATAGATAGATTAATATTTTGGTGACAATGCTTGCACCTATAAAGTTAGCTGCGGAAGCACTATGTCACCGTGATGCAACATTTCCTTCATGATCGATAATTTGAGCAGCAATGAATTGGCCCTTCAAATAAAGGAATCGTTTTCCCTCCGAATGAATGATCGGCGAACTAATGCAGCGAGTTTGCTGCAATATTTGCATACATGCAAACAAGATTATGGCTCTGGAGAATTAGAACTAGACTCCCCATTAAAGTTTGCACGTCTAAGCAACAAGACGATTTTGTCCATGATTACTGACATGTCAAAACCATACAGCAGCAATCTGTCATCTGAATCTGACTCAGAAAATGATGTCGTTGTTGACGAAATTGGATTGTCTTTGGAAGAAAAACTCGATGGGGCAATTCACAAGGACCAAATATACTATAACCAATATTATAAAAAAAGAATTGGCTATTTTTGAAGTTGAGGGTAATCGTGTAAAGAATCTGGATAGGTGCTATGATAGCCTTAATTCAATACTACCTACCAGCGTGGAATCATAGTGCATGTTTTCTGGTTGTGGGAAAATTGCCACCAAAATTCGGTCACGGCTAAACGACAAAAGTTTGGATATTTTATGCTTCCTCAGATCACATTTTAAAATGGAAGCAGGAAAGTAAAGGGGAAGTTAGATATTCTTCCGATTTCGAATTTATTTGTTATTGAATTTATATGTGATTTTTTGTTAATAAAAATGGATTTAAAACGTTTTCCTAAATAATTACATTTTTTAATTGTTTTTAATTTAAAAAAATTGGAACTGGGCATCCGGGTTTAAAAAATTGTAGCACCGAAAAAAAGGTTCTGAGAAATGCTTCGATTCTATAACAGACAGGTTCTGCAAAATATTTACGCTCATATTCACACAAATAATTTTTGTTTGCGAAAAATTCTTAGGCTTATTTTCATCTGCCAGTCAAATTGTTTAAAGAAAAAATTTACCAAGTACTTTTACTTGTCATCATTCGCAACAATTTTATTTAAAAATAATAATTTTAACAATTTCAGTAGAGTCAATTTAACCATACCGTATTAATAGGAAAACAAACAATTCTAGTTAATGCTATTGTGGCAGACTAGCTTTAATACGACAGGCGTTTACGAATATTGAACCATCGTTCCGTACCTGCTGTTTCGCTCGTACTTCGTAGGTATGCTATGGCAACCACGATAGACTAGTAGTGTAAAACCAACCTTTCTCTAGATGGTCTAATCACTGCTCAATGCTTGGTAAATTTTGCTTCACAATGATAGGAATAACCGTTATCGAAGAACCCCTGTAGTAACTTTTCTGACACCTCTTTTGTTAAACAATTTTTAGTGCCAAAAGAATTAATGTACCATGTGATAGCATTCTCTATGTGTACTGAACTTTAAGATCAAGCCAGCATATAACACTTTGCACCACTAGGAGGGGGTAATTTGTTATACTGCTGATGAAAAAGTGACTTTCCCGACCCAGAACCAAATTAGGTTAAATCCTAAAATTGCATTAAAAAAATCCGGAGCGAACCATCAAGTATTTTAAATCTGGGATTAAATGTCCGCACACAATCAAACACATCAAACCCACTTATAAAATCTGTCTATACACAACACACTTGTGAAAAATCAACAAAAAGTCCCCAGATTTAGTTTACATCTAGGTTGTATGTTGTACACATAGATATTTATTTTATTTTCCAATTAAAATTTCCACGAAAATCACATAATCTAAATAAAAAATTAAAAATGTACACATCCCGTTTATTCATCGCAATCAATCATCAAATTGATATAATTTCTTTCTCAATTTACATGAGTCTTCTTCTTTGCCCCGAATCTCTCTCTGCCTTCAAAATACACAGATTTTATGTCTAGAAATTCGTGGAAAAAATCAGCTGTCTTACATTAACAAAAAAAAAAAAATTAAAAAATTAAAATTATTGACATATGTTTATTGTATTTCATTAATTTACTTAATTTTAATTTTTATTTCATTTTCATTAGAAAAAAAAAAAAAAAACTAAAAATTAAATTTGGTTGGATTTTAATTATATTTATTAACCAAGTAAACAAAAAAAAAAAAAATTATTTTTATGATCTAAGATTTTCCCGAACGTGTGTCTATAAGAAGTTGTTTTGTGTGGTTTAATATTATTACAAACAGTATCGCCATGAGTTAATAAAAAAAATAAAAAATTGTGTACCAGTATGAGGAACGGACTTCATTCAGCAATAATTTTTCAATGTGATATAAGAAAATTATTACAGTTTGATGAAAATCCCATGCTGTGTTATTTTATTACTCTATATAACCATAGAGCGCATCTCTCATAAATGTCTTAATTTTTTATTTCGTTTGTTTTGTTTATTATATACAGAAAGAAAAAAAAGAAAATTATTGTTTATCAAGAAAATACACTTGAACCTCACCAATATTTTATATTATTTTTCATTCTAGGGCCGAAGGTAGTAATGTGCTGCTTGAACCGGGCCGCGTATGTAAAAAAAATTTCCGGAAAAACAGTAAATTAGCTGACATATGCAGTAATGATACATCGATTATGTACGAAATAACGAGAGGCATAAATATGAGTTTCACCGAATGTAATAACCAATTTCGAACTCGTCGGTGGAATTGTACAACGGTAAGACGTAGTATACGAAAAATTTTAGTGAAAGGTAAGATTCAAGGTAAATGTATTTATAGTCACCAGATGTTTAGTAAAATTGTATACTTTGATTTACAGATACACGTGAAACAGCTTATATAAATGCAATTACGGCAGCCGGTATAACATACCAAGTAACTGAAGCCTGCTCCCGTGGCCAATTATTGGAATGTCCATGCGACAGTAAAAAACATCCAAAAAATATGCCAATATATTATAGTAACAACAACAATAATAATAAAATAACGAACGCAATAAAACCAAGTTTAGAACTTAATCCTAACGTCAATCTTAATAGTAATCAATTTATAGTTAGTAATTATGATAATAGTAATAATCAGAATAATAATAAAAAAATAAAAAATAATAAGAGGAATAAGAAGAAAGATAAGATGGGTGGTAATAATAAGAAAAAAAAGAAAAGAATTAAAAATGTGGAGAACGAATATAATTTGGTGCCACCCAAAGGTGACTGGCAATGGGGTGGTTGCGGTGATAACATAGATTTTGGTTATCGCAAGTCAAGAGAATTTTTAGATTCGCGCCATCGTAAAAAGAGTGATATTAAAACATTGCTTCGGCTGCACAATAACAACGCAGGACGACTGGTAAGTCTATAAACAATACGACAAGGTAAATAAATAATTCGATTTGTAAATATTTTTTTTTTCTATTTAGGCGGTGAAACGATTAATGAAATTACAGTGTCAATGTCATGGCCTATCGGGTTCGTGCACCATGCAAACATGTTGGTTAAAATTACCAAAATTCTCTGAAGTTGGTTTAGTGCTCAAAGATCGATTCGATGGGGCGGTTAAAGTAATCGCAAAAAATAATGGTAAAAGCTTTATGCAAGAAGATCCGACGACCAAATCACCAGAACGATATGATCTTGTGTATACTGATGAATCACCTGACTTTTGTCAACCAAATATTAAAACTGGATCGCTTGGAACATATGGACGCGAATGTAATTCAACGTCACAAGGTGTCGATGGATGTGATCTATTGTGCTGCAATCGTGGCTCAAATCGTAAAATTATACGAGAACAAGTGAATTGTAATTGTGAATTTAGATGGTGTTGTGACGTAACGTGTGACACGTGCAATATTAAAAGAGAGATAAATACGTGTCAATGACATACAAATTTAGAGTTTATATAGTACTATAATTAAATACTAACCCCAAACCGCCCCCCTCAAAATCTTCCCCGAATATATATATTTCTTAATTTTCAATTATTATTTAACAAACAAACAAAAAAAAAATTAGTAAAAGTTCTGATGTAATTGAAGCTGTGATAATTTTAGTATTATTATTTTTTTTGTTTTTATTTAGTTTTTTATTTTTAATTTAAATTTTTATTATTTTTTTTTTAATTAATTAATTTGAGTTTTAAAATGGCCTTATATACTGTTTTATAGTGTGGGAGAAAACTATATACTTACATATATTCAAAATTATATAAAGCTTTTTTGTTATTAACAAAATAAATTTGTAAATTCAATTTTTGGTTTGATTTGGTGGATTATAGAGATGAGACATTTTTTTATAGAAAAGGTGAGTACAACTTTTATTTACGTAGGACACTAAATATATATCTTCTTGCCACGAGGAAGAACACGATCAGACTAGATCAAAACCAACATAATGCCAATCGTCCCAATTCATAAAATCATAACGGTTGGTATAATTGAAATTAAATACGGTATCAGTGATTCTCAAATGTTTTAAAAAAAAAATTGTGTTGAAAAAAACAAAACAAAAGATGTTTCAAGTAGCGGAATCGAAACGCCATATCTAGTTTGCAACGAATCGAAAAAACAAAAAAAATTCAAAATCAAATAAACAACTGTGATTGGTCGATTTTTGTTTTACTTTTATACAAAAAAATTCATTTTGATCTAGTTTGTGCGTGTTTCTCGTGACGAGTGAAGGTATAAGGTAAGAATTTTGTATTAAAATTAAATCTGATTATTAATATTAGTGTATCGAGTATTATGTCGTTAATTCAAATCAAGCTTTAATTAAAAAGCTCGTATTATCTACAAACTACGACCATAATGTTTCAATTTCAATATATCCATTTCCTAATTCGCCAAATAAAAATTAATTTGTTACTCACTTATTTCTGAGTACCACTAATCAATCATTCCGACTAGACCTTACCTGATGCCTTGTGTACAGCCTTTAATAAAACATAAAAGCTCATGTAATAATTTATCATTATAGACGAAGAATATACAAGACAAAAGAAAAAATAAACCTAACCACCTAATTTATGTCTAAATCTATTATTTGTTAAAAATTTATTTCTCTATTTAGTTTCTAATGGCATGAAACCTTCCGTTCGCCTATTTCGAAACTGTCAAATCCATATAACAATAAATTATAAGTTTGGGTAAACTAAAAAAAAAACAACAAAAAATTTGTTTTTTAATAAATTTCAAATTAATTTTTGGGTATGAGATCTCATTCATATACCTAGGTGGTACACAAGTTAATATAATTTGATGATCCCGATGGTGTGGTGGTGGTAATGGTATGGTATTTAGGTATAAAGAGCTAAAAATAACATGAGATGCGCGAGATCAGAGCGCGCATACAACAGTAGAAACCAAATAAATTATAAACAAAATTTGTGTTTTAAAACAAAGCACATTAAATAATTTCATTTGTGGTTTCTTGTGTTGTTTAACACAGAGAGTTGAATATCGTCTAACACTTGTCTATCAATATAACACTAAAATCTGACCAAAATATATACGTATAAAAAAAAAAAAATATTTAATTTTCGTTTTCTTAAGGTCTTTCTTACGGTTCGCTCGAAGATTTTAAAAGATATACGTGTTTTTGTTCTTTTATCATCTACATCATCATCATCATCATATTGCAAGGCGTGAGGAACACCAACGTTGATAATTACAAATTGTTTTTCGAGAGATGAAGAAAATTTTGTATCTTATTTACGGTCGTATAACAAAAAAATTAACGTGCAAGATGCATTTTAAAGGTTTAATAGCTTTATTACACGAAAGCTAAAAAGTTCAGCCTGTCATGAAGCTCATGAAAATATGCGCAAAATAACATTCCACCAATCCATCGAGTATATCATAAAATATATAATATGATGATGAATAATCCAAGACAATAGGTTTTATAATAAAAAAAAAATAAAATAAAATTGTCTATATCGCATGACTTTTATAAATTCCAAGATGATCAAGAATTTTCATAATTTTTTTGGACAATATTTGGACTGACATATCCATTAGCTTTGAGATCAAAGATCAGATTGTTTGATTCGATTAAAGATCTTTTTGGATTTTAATGATCTGTATCAGATTTTTTATTTTTTATTTTTTTAATATTCATCATCTTTCGTAATTTTGTACGGTGATCGATCATCATACACCAAAAAGAAGTATCTAATATACTCATCCTAATTCAATGTTTCTCAATCTAGAGGCTGTGGAGAGCAGGAGAGAATTTGCCTTTATGTACGGTACGATATATTGTTACATGATTTAGTAACAAAAGTCACCATCTCACTAAGGAGCTACAAAATTTCCTAACTTTCGTCAAAATTAGTTCTTGATCAATAAACTCATCGGAAAATGTTCGTGAATAGCCCGTGATCGTTGGTTGATGCTGTGGAAATGAGACATTTTTAATAGGTAATTTATTTATTTGAACATTCAATGTCGGATCGTCGAAGCATCGACTGAAGTGTCAATAAAATCCTTAATTCTGAATATAATTTTGAATTTTCAGCTTGAATTCGAATTAATAGATATTGGTCGGCCGATTTTCATTCATTGACAGCTTTTGCAAATTTTTTATCCGAACAATCCAATTAAATTTCGAATTTCGAAATGTTTGAGTTAATTGATCGATTTAGATGAATGAACACAACTGTTTGGTACAGTCCAAAAAAAAATAAAAAAAATACCCAAAAAAGTTATTCGTTTTATACATTAGAGGGTTGGGCTATCGCCCCAAAAGCCCGCACTAGCGATTTATTAAAATTCAACCATTCTAATTAAATTTTTTGAAAAAATGGTATTTTTTGATAATTAATCGCTTAGCATAGCGAGCTCCCCAAAGCCGCTTAGCATGAGACGCTTTGAGCAAGGTGACAGGAAAACGTCAAAAAAGTTTGGAAAATTTGGTATTTGTAAAATTTTATTAATTTCATTTGTTTCATTATTTTTGTTAATTTTATTCGGATAATAAATTTCGTGTAAGGAAATATATAAATTTGCATATAGTGAAAAGAACAAGGTTTTCACTATTCGAATTTATTTTCCAAAATGAGGATGCAGCCTAATTAATATTTTTCAATTAGAGCGGGGCAGCCCATTTTTATTTTGGGCTTTGGCTTAAGTAGAATAATTTTGACAAACGACATCCATTCATTTTTGTTGTTCTCTTGGTAGAATATTTTTCCATTGAAAACGGAACATATCAGAGGAATTGAATTTGGATAGATAGATCGATAGAATCTCATTAGGTTTTTATGGATAGATAGATAGAGTGATAGAACAAAGAAAGTTTTGTAAAAAGTGTTAGTTGTGAGCAAATATTAACCTTGTGAGTGAGCAAACTAAAAAGTGTGCTGCAAACTTGCAATCACCATAAAAAGATGACAAGCAAAAAATCGAACAGATCGTAGTATAGTATAAAGAAATCTGGTTAAGAAAAGCTAGAAAAAGAAACTGAACTTGGAGGAAGTACCTAGAGAGGCTAAATGAAATCAGTGCAAGTGGAAATTCAACTGAATCTACAACTCAGACTCAGTCTCGAATACGGCGATTACACTAAGTAAAAAAAATGAGGGACGGGACAGAAATTATAGCAGCAAAGCGACTGCTAAAAAGTAGAGAGTAAAAGCTTTTGTAAGGGAAGCATGCATTATGGAAGCAAACAGACCAAAAATTGGGATTCCCCAAATTGAAACCCGGTTTGAAATGTTTAGCGAGCCGAACTCTCCCGTCTGTGTTGTGACGATTAATACACATTTTCGAATCGTTGAAGTAAAAAAGGTTTAGTTTAACAACGATTTATGATTTATACGAGAAACAGTATAAAATCGATTATAAGACCAAAACCTACAAATCACAAAGAATTAGGATTTCAATTAATAAAAGCCGAGTAGAAATAAACGGCACTATCTGTAAATAAATGTTTAAAAATTGTTCTTAAAAAATGCATTGGAACTTTGTAAAATAAGTTAAACATTATCAAGCGGAACTACAGTTAATTTTTGCCAACTATTCTAGAAAGCGATGTGAAAATTCAGAAAATGAGTTAGTAACGAATAATTTAAATGGGTAAGCGATAAAGGTTGCGATTTTCTCCAAATTCAAACTCGCAGTTCTTCGAATGTGTTCTTCGTGATTCGAATCTAGCAATACGTTTAAGTAGCACTCAAGTAAATAGTTAAAGTACCGTATGTCTAAATGTTGATATTTAAGATAATTTGGTAGCGAGAATGTTCAGTCGCCTCACTCATTAATCGTTTAAAAGCATCAAACTCGGATATAATTCGTTGTGAAAATTTTTATCTAAAAATGACTTATCTTAAGAATGATAAAAAAAATTTTCAAAGCGGCTTGTCCTTATTAGATTATGGGGATTTACGATTTTCATTTTTTGAATTCGTTAGAACTATCAAAGAATACAAATTTTGTATCATACTACAATCAAAAATCGTATATACCTGTATATTTAACACCCTGTTAAAATTAGTCGAAAGTTTCTAGCCGTAGTTCCAGTCGATAATGCAGATTACATTATTAACATTCCAGCAGAAAACAAAAGATTTATTGGTTATCAGCTGATAGTTTTACCTGGAAACCTTTGTTCCAACTAATCGTGGAAAATATTGGAAAATCAAAAGAATCTACAAAAATGGAATAAAATTAGCGTCTAGAGTGTATATCTCAAGTTGAATCATTTTGATATGAATTGTTAATATTTATCGCAGGAAAAAAAATTCAGTTCAAGTTTCCCGTGGGAAATTTGGAAAAAATTTGATAAAGTTTCCAGCCGAAAGTAAAAAAAATAAAACTAGAACGTATAAAATCAGCTTCTAGAGTGTAGAGTGTTACGTCTGCCAATAGCAATCGCAGGCTAAAAATTCATTTCCAATTTCCTGTGGAAAATCTCGGAAAATGCAATTTTCCAAAAATCATTGGAAACAGTTATGTCTGGAGATGGATTGCCTTATGATTTTTCTAATGATTTTTGGAAAATCAAACTTTTTGAGATTGCTCACGGTATACTTGCACCGAATTTTATTCCTGCGAAAGCTACTGACAAGTCACACTATTGCAATCCATCTCCAGACATAATTCTCTAGAGGCTGATTTTATACAAATTTTCTAATGATTTTTGGAAATTCGAATTTTCCGAGATTTCCCACGGGAAACTTGAACTGAATTTTTTGCCTGCGACAGCTATTGAAAAGTCACATAAATGCAATCCATTTTGGGTTTCGCGAATTTTCCACCACGAACTGGAGGCAGGTTTTGGCACTTAAGAAAAGTGACAATTGCCTTCAATGCTATTCATAGTAATTATCGTCTAAACACTATCGACTGATTATGACTTAATTTTTAATTTTCGGCTGTGATAACACAATCTGCGTTTAGGGTTTTGCATTATCAACGTTTCTCTTTCGGCTGGCAACTATCGACTAACCTTAACTGTATCCTTCAAACTTTAAGGCTCGTATTTTTAAACAAGGATATATCGACGGATTAATCCACAGTTTTCGAAAATCCACTGATTTAGCCGAGGCTACTTTTGGTAATTTTAAACGTGGATATATCCGTGGATTTTTTCTCTCCTAATTTTGAACGAAGCTAAAATTCGCGATACTCGATATCGATTTTCGAATTAATAACTGTTTGCTGGGACATTTTTGAATTTTTTTTTTGTTTTTCCCTACAATATTTTTTGTTTTCAATCTTTTGTCAATATAATATTGCGATTTGAGGCATTCCTGTGTAAGAAAAAAATAAAATGGAAAGCGAGCGGTGAAGCATCTGTTCAAAAAGAGTTAATAGCGACTGACACCCAATGCAATGTTAACGATAAATGTCCATCAATGAGAAAACGCAGTATGCCACGAAAATAACTAGAGTCCGAAGGTGAAAAGAAATGAAGAAAGGGACAAATAGAAGCGCTTCAATCCCGAATAAAACTTAACGCCATTAAGATGGAATTTTTAAAGAGAAAAATTAAAAAGATATAATTTTTTATATATTGTAAATACTCTTATTATGAATATATTTTGGGCATTTTTCAATTTATTGTGCTAAATTCCCCCAAATTTCATATCGAAAATTAAAATTAGCTTGTGCTTCGAAACTATTTGGTATTTTATTTTGGACATCTGGCGGAATCATTAAATTTAGGTCTTCATCGACGGGATCATTTTCCTCATTCAAAATAATCACAATGTTGTGGAGAACTACAGTTGCCACAATAATTTTCTAAGTGTTTGGAATAGGTACAATTATGATTCTAACGAAAAAATTATTTAAAAGCAATTTTTTACTTATTGCTGGAACTGGAAACCTTCTCTTCCACTGCCCGAAAGTCCTTTCTATTACAGACCTAGCTGACGATAGAGCATGATTATAGATTTCCTGACTTCCAGAATCACCAATCAACAGCATACTGCTGTTTGTTTTGCTCTAATCGAGCGTTTATTTGTGAAAAATTAAATATCATCTGGTCAAACGAAGATCAAAACCACCTAAACAAGGAAACAAAAATTTTCCTAATACATGAATTGAATAAATTGAAATTTAATTAATATCGCGAAGTTTACGATCAGCATCACATATTGCTTGTGTATTAATCTAAATATATCCTTTTCGATTACGATACAATTCTGCATCGTCTCATGAGAACAATCAATGCTCCCAATATAGCGAGGTATTCCTGCTTTGAACAATTTATTAATTTCCTCTATTTATTAATTTCCTCACCCTTAGACATCAAATCTCTTGAGACTCTAAATCACCAATCACAATTTGATATGACCCCTGTAGCGTAATACCTTTGACATATCAAAATTAGTTGAATTATGATGAGGGGATATCAACGAAAGTACAATGGCTCCAGATCTCCTTGGAGAATGATGGCCAAATACCTTCTTTAGAAAACCGAAATCGGCGCCGAAACTTTTTTTTATTGTAAAACTCCATGTCTATCCTATCGTGAAACACTTTAGGATATTTAAATCGTAGATGTTATATTATCTCGTAATCTGATTCACCAGACTCTGATGATGAAGACGAAGATTCATTATTTTCCATTTTTAAACTTAAATAATTTAATTACAAAATTTACTATGTATATTTCGTATATATGTACATATATAGATATATGTAATTTTACATTTCGTAAATGACGTTTTCTATTTCCGAATTTTCGAAAATAGCTTTATCCACTGTTTTAGCGATCGATATCGAGGTATAAATCCGTGGATACATTTTTAATACAGGTTTCAATCAGTGGATTTATCTTCGTTTAAAAATACGAAAGAGGGGATAAATTCGTCGATTTATCTCTATCCTCGTTTAAAAATACGGGCCTAAATAACATTAGCAATTCAAAAGACAGTCGAAGCAGTAATGATGAGGCTTAAACAAAATGTATGAGAAAATCTTCTAAATAATTTTTACGAATAATAATTAGTAAATAATTTAGAACACAGTTTATTTAAACTTTTTGTAAAGAATGAAAAATTGTTACTGTCAATTAGAATAACTTGAAGTTAGCAGTACGTCTTGGCGTCTTATTTTAGTAATATTCCACTAAATACTACGTAATCTGTATAAGTACAGTACTCAAGAAACAGTTGGTAAATTCGTGTTTTTATTGACAGTTAACGTTTCTAACATAATTTACATTTTTTGCGTTTTAAACATTTTCGTCGTAGTCAGAATTGGACCATAAAAAAACCGAAATAACCCTGCCTCCCATTGCATATTGATGAAGATATGCTGGATGAAGCAGTACCATTAAAAGATTTGAGACATCAGAGATTCAGCGATAATAAAGGAAGAAAAATTTGATAAAGTGCAGGACACAAAAAGTATAAATATAACAATGCGAGGAGAGAATAAAAAGGGTAGAGGCAGAAAAAATCCTCTAAGTACCGAACGCAAGGATATTTGAAATAACATAAGCACCCTGGATAGCGAATATTCAATTTTCCAAAAGAAAATAACATTGTGAGCTGCACGTACACCATGCCTAGGAAAAAAAGAAATCGGTTTTACTTAAATTAATCGAACAAATGTATGATCCAATGCATAAAAGGCGAAAGACATTCGGGGCTTGCCCAAAACTAGAAGCAAAAACAATTCTCCTACACTTAGAGCGACAAACAGTAATCCGGGAGCTCGTACGTGGCAGCGCGGGAAAAACGATTCAAGGAAAAGTCAACTAGATGAGTCAGGTCATCAACAAAATGGATTTAATTATACAAAATTGAAAAGAAATTTTGCTCATCATTATCCTGTTAAATCTATGTTTAAGATAAATGAAATTAAAATCACCACCTCATCGGCTAACCACTCACGGCGCTGAATGCACAATAATAACTGAAACAAGTAAACCGGATGGTTTCTTAGTGCAAGAAACAAGATTTTACAACAGACATACTCGTAACTGTGTAATAAATAAGTAGGATGTAAATAGGATGTATAAAGAAAGGGACGGATTTAATGTGGGAACAGCTATATTTGTCCAAAACCTTTGTAAGACAGGAATGATAGAAATCGAGGGGCTACAAACAACTGAGTGCACATTAAACGATTAGTTTATATCTGATTTGGGAAAAACCATTATTATATCAATATATGTTCCATTGGCTACTAATTTCGATCTATTGAAAAGAGACTTAGATAAAATAAATGTAAAGAGAGAGCAATACGAGCCGTGTATTTTAGGTGGTGACTTCAAAACCAGATATAAGGATTGGGATAAAGTAATATCAACGGATAAACGATACTGGTTGGATGGATACATTAATACATACGGTGCCGAACCGTCTAACGTTTCCAATGGCAAGATTTTATTTGGCCACTTTTTTAGTTCTAGCGACGTACTAGATCCAAAGGAATATTTGGACTACGGTGGAATAAAACATCGATGTTACTTTGATATCCCAACGGAAGAGGACAGAAATCTGAGCCATATAAAATATTAATAACTAGATAGAGATGGCAATGGATTATTTTGACATTTTTAATAAAAATGTATCCTCAAACGGAATAATTAGTGATGGGCTAAATCGTTCTTTTTTCTAAAGCTACTGTTGAGGGAGTACCACTTAATTTAATCCACATCGATAACTCGAAAATTAATTTTTGCAGCCAAAAGTGACCCAAATAAAGCTAATTTTCGAGTTAATTATGTGGGTATATACTACGGAAGTATTATAACTCCCTGTGAATGAAATGTGGATTCGTTTACATTTTTTTCTTTTTATGGTTTTTCTGGTTGAACTCAATGTACAACAAAATCAATTAAAACAAAAATAAAAATTATTTGTCCGAGCAATGCCAGGTGTACCAGCTAGAAACTAATAAACAGAGGCGGCTGGTTCGTGATACAATGCATACGTTGCATGCGTAAAAAAATCCAGATTTTTCAGTACAAACTTAAAGCGCAAAGCAAATTGATTTTTATTTAATTTCACCGTCAACAATTTTAGTGAACCATCGGTATTATTTTCCACACTAATAAATTTATTCTCATCTTTTCATTTAAGTGCAATATTCTACTACAACCACCAACATTTAGGCGACATGCCTCAAGCAAACACTTAAATTCGCTTTTTAAATAGAGAGAAAGGCAAATTCAATAAAGCATGCTAGTCAGAATCGATAGGAAATGATTTTGCTTTAAATCGTTTTGATTCTTTTTGACCGAGCTAAAGCATGGTTCTAAAAGCCTGGCACAATGTTTAATAAAAGCTTAATAAATTTTTAATTAGCTTAGTCTTTTGAAGACTCATTATCAATAAATTAAACAGTTATATTGGCCAGAGGGCAAACAAACAGAGCCAGCGATTTATGAGTTATGTAAAATGATCATGTTACAAATCATCAACAAAACTAGCAACTCATGACTAATAACTACTGACTAAACTATTCAAAAACATCAAACAATTTCCAATAAAATCAAAAAATCCTGAATAATATGGAAAATTCGCAATAACCTCGACCAACAACTCAACAATTTTGAATAATTAGTTAGATCATGCGACTAAAATCAACGAGTCCCTTATCTCGAACATCTCAAAAATCTCCAATAATATTCAAAATAATCTGAGAAGTGCCGAATAATTTCGCAATTCCAAAATTATTTCAATGATCTTGCAAAGTTGAAATATTCTTTAGAATGTCATCTACATAATCCAACAGACTCAAATTTGGAATTTTCACGAATTTTGAAGGATCTCGAATTATATCTGAAAAATTTAATGAGTATCGCAAAACAACGAATAATCTCTATTGTTACCCAATTAAACGTTATTCATAACCAAAAATCTCGCACGTTGATAATTTCGTCTCTGTCAGATTATGTAACTCAGTGATAATTTTAATTTAGCTAAACTCGAATAATATCGAAAATATTACATACATACACATAGGTATGTAACAACACCAATCAAATCTCGAATAAGCCTTAAAACCTCCAAAAATCTCACAAAAATACCAAAAATCTCAATTTATGACTAATTCTGAAACATCGTGCAACTGGCAAGGCATTGTTGCAAATTTCGTGGAGAAGAAACTCGAAAAAAATTCACTAAATATTCTCAAAAAATTCGGATATTCCTGAAAATCAGAATAAAATGTTGACCCAAGGTAATTTTGAAAAGTCTCAGTGCTAAGCAATTCAAAAGCAAAAGGAAAATCTTGAATAATCTTGAAAATGTTGATTAATCTTGATAATTTCAATATCAAGCAACTTAACGCTAATCAAAGCCTGAAACATTATGCGACAAACAAATTTCGAATAAACTTTAAAACGTCCAAAAATCACATTAAACAAAATTCGAGAATTTATCTGAAGTAATCACGCCAAGACAATTCTAGCGTATAAAATTAAACTTCATTGGAAAAGAAGCATAAATTAAAAACACCGAATCTGATATCGAGATAGGGTTGATCAAAACTCGATTAGTCAAGAAAATGACGAAAATTTGACAATAATTTAGTAGTTTTGAAAAGTTTCTGTTTAATATTCAAAATGGTTTGATTATTGATAAAAAAATTGTTTGATTACCACAAATGACTATTATTATACAGTTCATACGTTTTAATTTATTATTGCAACAAATTTAATTATAATGTTTAAAATTCCACAATATTGCAATTAAACGGTTGTTTATGTAAAAGATAAGATGTAACCGAAAAGTAGGTACATTAATCGTTTTCAAACCAAACCAGCAACAAGTTTGACCCTACAAAATACAGCTTGTTCAACAATTGAAGTCGGTTGACCTTCCTTTGCGTCATCGATTTGGTTTATTGGCATTGGAGTAGCTCCAAATTGATCCGTTTTTTTATCGAAAAATTGTGTTCAGCAATGAAGCTCATTTTTGACTGAATGGATATGTCAACAAACAAAATTGTCGTATTTGGGCTGATGAATAGCCAGAAGAGATTCAAGAGCTTCCAATCCATCGTGAAAAATGCACTGTTTGGTGTGGTTTATGGGCAGGTGGCATCATCAAACCGTATTTCTTTAAAAATGCGGAAGGACAGCGAGTAAAAGTCAATGGCGCAAACTACAGAGCAATGATCAATGAATTTGTATTGCCAAAAATTCAAGATATTTACAACTTACACAGTTATGGTATCTAACGGGATTCTAGCACGTCGACAGCATAAAACTTTCCTTTTTCAAATCAAATTGAACCGTTTTACAAAACAAATTCAACATCTTTTAAATCAAATTCAAATTGTTGTGCAACTTTTCCTAGTCAAAATTTGATTTACAAAAGGTTGAATTTGATTTGCTGAATTATTATTTTTTTCACCATTTGTAAATCAAATTTAACCTTTTTACAAAACAATTTGCTTTGCAAAGGGTTGAGTTTGATTTGTAAAAGGTTGAAGTTGAAGTGCCATAGGAGTGTAAAACCTATATCGTATGTATGGACGTCTAAATGTTCATTGTTGCTATATACATAAAAACCTTTTTTGAAAATGTCTTCTGTATGTTGTTAAAAATCATACTTTCGCAAATCGAATTCAAATTTTTACCGAACAAATTCAACACTGTTCAAATCAAATTCAACTTTTTGCAAATCAAAATCAATATTTTCTAATCAAAATTTGATATACTAAAGGTTTAACTTGATTTGTTAAAAGTATCCCTTCGCTAATCGAATTCAACCTTTTACAAAGCAAATTCAACTTTTCGCCAAATCAAATACAATCTATTCTTAATCAAAACGTGATTTACAAATAGTTGAATTTGATTTGCAAAGGATTGAGTTTGATTTGTTAAAGGTTGAATTAGGAGTGCAGAAACTGTATTGAACGTAGTTCTTCAACGTAATTATGACACCTCTATGAATACAAATTTTTCCTAAAAATGTGGGGATCTCTACCCCATTCCTTCTGCCTAATAAAACAAAAGAAGCCGTCCTTGCACCCAAAACGGTTTTCCTTAAATTTAGTATATAGTGTATGAGTAATTATCCAAAATAAAGCGTAAGGTAAATGGCATTGTTATTCACTGTTTACCGTTAAAATCCGAGAAATGAGGATTTAGGTTTAAAGCATTTTCGTCGTAGACCTCCTTCCACGATTTTTAATCAAGATTTTTTTATTTTTTATTTTTGCTGGTGAGAATTCACTGAACATTAAAGTTCGCTAAACTTTCGAGCCCCAAATTAATTGTTTGCAAAATTACAAACTGATTAGAATTCCGAAATGTAACTCCTGTATTAATGAATTTTTGTTGAAGTAGCAAAATTTAGGTTTTCATAGATTTTTACACTTTAACTTCAGCTCTTCGCAAATCCTATTTACTCCGTTACAAATCCAATTCAACTTTTCTAATCAAAATCTCAATTAAAACCAAACAAATTTGATTTGCAAAAGGTTGAATTTGATTTGCAAAATGTTCCGTTTGATTTGTAAAATGTTTAAATTGAAGTACAAAAAGTTGAATTTGGATTATTAAACCAATATTGTATGTATGTAGGTCTAGATGTACATTTCCAAGCTCTTTTTCTGAAATCGAATACTACAACTTACACAGCTATGGTATCTAACGGGTTGTTAGTACGTCGAAAACATAAAACTTTCCTTTTCCAAATCAAACTGAACCGTTTTACAAAACAAATTCAACATCTTTTAAATCAAATTCAAAATTTTGCAAATCAAATTCAATCTTTTGCAGATCAAATGCAAGTTTTCCTAATCAAAATTTGATTTACAAAAAGTGAAATTTGATTTGCAAAAGGTTGAACTTGATTTGTAAACTGTTCCGTTTGGTTTGTAAAATGTTGAAATTGAAGTACAGAAAGTTGAATTGTTTAGAATATTATTCATTATCTTACATTTTCATCCTAAAGAACGAACGTTAGAGAAGCTCTACACAAAATAACAACCAACAAAAAGAGGAAATAGTGAAATAGTTAGGAAAACGGAAATGTTAGATAACTTATTGCCAAGCTTTTTTTAACAATCAGTTTGTCAAGCTTTTTTAACACGGTTTGTATTAACAGTAACTGTTTCAATTAGGTTGTTTTAGTTATTCTCTATCCAAGTGTTGCTGCTGGAGACTGAAATTACTTTTCTATAATTAACGTGAAAAGTGCAAATTAAATTAAATGTAAATTAGGTAAGAATTCAGAACGGTAATATTGTGATAATTTGTTAATTATTTATTAATGAAACTATTGAAAATTATTTTGTGTGACTTTCACTCTATAATCCCTCTAACTCTTGTATAAAAGATATTCAACAACGGAATTATTATCTATTGGCTTTGATGTAAATCAGTAAGTGCAAAAGTCAGATTTTCAATGCCTACTTATAATACAAATAACAACGGCACTTCATTCCCGTTTTCATACGGCATTCCTACCAGAAATCAATTTCAAGGTATTTTACAAGCGGGCAATCAAAACTATTTCAAATATTATTTCAAAGTTAAAATCTTCTGAAATTAGGGTGATTATGAATAAGCTCAAAATTCCAAAATATGAAATGAAACTAATGTCAATTGGTTTTAAAAAACTATTACGTCCTACTGAAAGATAATTTAAAGGAGAAGAAAGCTGAATTCTTCTCATTTACATTGGATGAGATTAAAACTTCGCGATTCATTCCCTTTGGTTTATACCATCCATTCCAGCAATGAAGTAGAACGGTAGATTAAAGGTGCGGGGCCTACTGTCCAAGGTTGCATCAAATAACAGATCTGATGGCAGTGCATTATACTTTATTCATTTCCAAAACCGATTCATTAAATGATTTAATAACCGGAGGAAAACCGGAGCGACTCACCCTTTATGAGCTTACATAAATATACGACTGAATTTCATGTTTTATATCATAATTTTCCTTCTTTGGCTGGAAAGTCTTCCAGGAATTTAAATTCGATCTGTATAACTTTATTAGTTCATCTCCATTACAACAACTAATGTCTAGTACAATTCAAGAGTAATCCATCACCATAAATTATAAAGTGCTAGTGAATTTTTGTTCCTTTTACAAAGTGTAATAAATGATCTCAGCCAGTGTCAAAACCCGGTTGAACAAGTTCAAGTAATCTTAGAGACTGCCATTAAATATGCCTGTAAATAATATTCTAAAAGTTTCTATTTGGAACGCTTATAGCGTCAACAACAAAAGACATGAGGTTATTTATTTTCTCGATAAATACAACATAGACATTATGCTAATCACCGAAACCTTTTTAAACCCGGGTGTGGTTTTATTATCCTACGATTTCAAATTTATAGAAATGATCTTATGATCCAAATTGACGGCGGTGTCGCAATTATTATTAAAAACTCAATCAAACAGACAATGCATTATATTTTAGCATTGCAAAGTTGCAGAAATGATACATTTAAAATGCGATTTTATTACAGTAATTCACAATCAATGTATAGAATATAATAAAATGTCATAAAAGTCAATAAAACGTCACAGAAAATAATGTTAATGTCACAGAAATGGAAATGGCTGGCTATTGAAATCTATACATTTTGTTAGACACCTAGGGAACATTTGTTGGAATTCGAAGGGTGTATTAACCGTAGAAAAATATTTCATCGAAAAATTCTACATTACTTCGGAAAACAGATCAACAAATTCACATTACTCCTTTTTGTTAAAATGAACTCGATGTCGATGCCTAAATTGACTTCAAATTTTATGAACAGGTAGATGATGAATGAATTGTCAAATTTATTATCTGCTTGGTTGGATTATCAACATGGCCCCGATTTGAGAAAACCTGTTTGGCAAATTTATCTTCCACTACAACGCCTTCTATTCTAGACTCGAATGGACTTAAAAGTTAACACAAGCAGCTTATTACTAAAATCTATCTTTGTACAAAATTTCGACCAAAACAATCAATATTTGTGAGAATGGGAGGCAAAACCAAAATAATAAAAATATGAAATTCTCATCAAGTACTATAGAATCCAGTGTGTTATCGATAAGATTAAACCCAATGTTTGTAAGTTTAATGTCTCAATTCGACAGGTTTAACATATTATAAATTCTAGATGTCCATTTAAAACTACAGGACTAGATAAAATTCCAAACATTCTCATAAAACACCTTCCAGAATCTAGGTTTGACTATCTGACCGAGTTATTTTCCAGCTGTTTTAAGCTTCCCTGTGTTCCCAAATCGTGAAAAACGGCCAAGGTGGGGGCGGTTCTAAAACCTAAAAACCACCTTTCAGATGTCAATAGCTACTGAGGTATCAATCTACTGGACTGTTTAAGTAAAATCTTTGAATGAGTTATCAAAAACAGGAATACTAATTACTCAACAAATTGATTTACGTCACCAACATTCCTCAACATGTCAAACGTGAACAAACTATTTCAATAAAAATTCCCATTATTTGTGATCAAAATTCTTGAATATTACTTTGAAGCTAGAAAATTCTACATACATATTCTGAATTCGACTTCATGTTTAATGTATACTTATTCGGGAGTTAGACAAGGTTCTGTGACTAGCCCCATCTTGTATTGCCAAATCAAGACTACCCGAAAGTAGATCATCTACGTAGAATTCATTTTTTGGGCAATTATTGATATCTTCATCTTTTGATTCTGCAGCAAGTTGTTGCAACGCAAGACCAAATGTGACGAGAGAATCTCATGTGTGAGATTATAATTTCTAATTTTCTCGTCTGGTTTCTCTCGCCACAAAATTTGTTGGTAGCTTCTGTGCTATTCGGCTACCACAACCTGACGATACATTTTCTCGATGTCAGCCACTATCGCAATTTTATTTGTTCGGAATCGCAACAATATGGTCCATAAACTCGGTTGTATAGTTGGACCCACCATTAGCTTTTCGTTTAATGAGACTCCACTGATTGTTCTGCTTGATCCGTCGAAAACTATCCTTACTTTGGTTGTGGTGCTCGTCTCTTTCGTAACAGCATGATGAGGTAAATAATAACTTTTCCCACCATCGTTGTTTTGTGATATGGAATCTGATGTTTCAACCATATGACCCAAATCAATGTACTCTCTCATTTGATTGTGGTATTCGACTCGTAACTGCGAATTTGACAATAGTTTCCGTTCCAATGACAGAAAACGCCTCATACTGATAACCAGTGAATTGCCAAGTTCGCCGGTTTGCTCTCTGAATGGTAATTTAACCACGTATCTGCCATCGGTTCTTCTCTGATGCGTATTCACAAATATCTGCTCGGAATCCACTTCTTCTGGAGTTAGAACGCTTGTGTTTGGGAGATCTTCTATTTCCTAAAATTTCCTTAATTCGTCTTCCAAATTTGAATCATCTCTCGTTTGTACCGTGAAACCCTCTTGTTCTCAATACTCGTGCTTAAGGTTTGATCCGATACTACCCATCTAAATATCGTTTTTCGTAGAATCAGTGTATTTGATCGCCTTTGTTCTCGCTCTAGTATCTCAAAAATCTTGTCGGTTCTCACCAATATGTCTATAGCTGCCGGCTTACCGAATTGTGGATCTGCTAGATCTAATTCTCTTAAAGATTGTTCTTCCCCAACGCAGATGCTAGAATTGGGTACTCGTGTTGGTAACTGCTTTATTATCAACGCTTCAACTGGAGTGGTCATGCTTCGATTATACATTGATCGCATGACTATCACTGTTTTTGCCATTGAAATCATATTCCCCGCCATCAATCCTGTCATATTTATGTTGGTTCTATCACGTAATAAACCTAATCTCTGTGTGCAACTCTCCGTAAAGAACGACGATTGAGAACCGGAATCTAATATATGCACTTCTGCATTTGTCCATATTTGTCTTCTACCAAAATCATTGCTGTTGGTAGAATAGCCTGGAACGATTTTGTTGCACTATGCGGTGATTTCGCTGTAAAATACATATATACTAGAATGGTTAGACATATGTAGATGCTATATTAGAATTATGCTCTTGCTTCTGTTTGTTTTCGTTAGACTCAGCCATTTCCTCGTGATGTAGCATTACATGATGCTTTCGTTTGCAAATACGACATGTAAATTTGGAACGACATGCAATTGCTTGATGAGTCGAAGACAAGCAGTTGAAACATAACCTTTTGCCAGCTGCTAACTCCTTGCGTTGAGTAATCGACAAGTCGAGGTATTTTTCACATTTGCTAATATAATGATTCCCTGAACATAATATGCGATTACTTCCAATTGCTGCTTGCGATACTATAGCACCCACCTTCTTGGGAGCTGTCACTTTAACCTTCGGGGATGAAGTTAAATATTCTAAAGTGTCACTTCTGTTATTTAAAAAATCAAAAAATTGTTCAAGCGTTAGATAATTGATTGCAGCTGAATTGTGTGCCCATGCTTTTCTGGAATCAGCATCTAACTTGTTTACCAATATATGTATATGAGCCATGGATCACGTAACTCCGCTTCACTACCCAGAACGCGTAAGCCTCGTACGACTTCATCTGATCTATCCGTAATAGCACGAAACCCTTTCGCTGAACTATGTTGTCAAATTGACTGGTCCATGAATTGTTTCAACAAATTAAAAATCACATAAACATGTGATTGTGGTTTATCGTACCTTTGTTTTATGTTCTCCCACGCCTCAGAATAATTGACGTCTGTCACCGCAATATGATTTATCAGAGTGTATGCTTCGCCCTTCAGTAAACCCTTTAGATATTGTAGCTTGTGCACATATATGATACATTTCCACTATTGTATATTGATGCCTCGAACAGATCTTTGAACGAAGGAAATTCTGAATATTTTCCTGTGAAAGGTGGAATATTAACTCGAGGAAGATGTACTTCATTTTCGCGTTTGTTAATTGCTAAAATTTCATGCAAAAAATTGATTTGATTTAACACCAATTCATCCATCGGATGATTTCCGCGATTCTCGTTAGTTAGTTCGTATGACTTTTCCAACATAATTAGATTTAATTTCAGATCGTATTAGCATGATTCAATTCTCTCCACCAATTCCCTATTTGCCTCATCAAAATTGCCCTTTAACTTTTCTTCTAGAACTTAAAATTCTTTCCAATCCCCACACAAGGCAGTCTCATATCCTTTAATCTTGTTCAATATTTTTAAATTAATCACCAAATTTAATTAATAATAGACAGAAACTCAATTTGGCAAAAAATGGAAAAACCACGAGGCAACAATAATAATTTTTATTAATTTATACCTTTAATTACTAATTGTATCTTTATTGCTGTTTTTGGAAACTAATCCGGTTAGAAGGATTATGTACAATTCTGCTTCCAGCACGTAGGAGTTACAGATTGTGACCAATGTGCTCGGTTGAAAACTTCTATTTCTAAGCGTACTTGTAAGATATAAATCATAGTTTGTGAAGCTCCAATGCCAAAGCGCAATAAATTAATATACCGTAATCGTGTCCGGTAGAAAATGGGTGGTCAATATATTTAAGTTGTGGTATCTCTCTTTTCCAGGTATGTAAAGCAGTAAACTTAGGTTGAAGCGGTATCCCGATTATCCAAAATTAAATGCGGGGTTCAAAAATATTAATTTGCGGTATCACTCGTGTCGAATTTCGATCCGGTTATATAAAATCACTGTAGTCTTCTTAATCACTGTTTTTATTTTTTGTAAACTAATCACTTTCACAGAATCTTCCCGACTGACTTTTTTTACAAAAATTATTTTATAAGAATTTAATTTAAACATATGACAAACCGCGATCTAATGGAAATGTATAAATGTAGTGGAACAGACGGAAGGATGGAAGGATGGAAGGACGGAAGAATGGAAGGATAGAAGGATGGAAGGATGGAAGGATGGAAGGATGGAAGGATGGAAGGATGGAAGGATGGAAGGATGGAAGGATGGAAGGATGGAAGGATGGAAGGATGGAAGGATGGAAGGATGGAAGGATGGAAGGATGGAAGGATGGAAGGATGGAAGGATGGAAGGATGGAAGGATGGAAGGATGGAAGGATGGAAGGATGGAAGGATGGAAGGATGGAAGGATGGAAGGATGGAAGGATGGAAGGATGGAAGGATGGAAGGATGGAAGGATGGAAGGATGGAAGGATGGAAGGATGGAAGGATGGAAGAATGGAAGGATGGAAGGATGGAAGGATGGAAGGATGGAAGGATGGAAGGATGGAAGGATGGAAGGATGGAAGGATGGAAGGATGGAAGGATGGAAGGATGGAAGGATGGAAAAATGGAAGGATGGAAGGATGGAAGGATGAAAGGATGGAAGGATGGAAGGACGGAAGGATGGAAGGATGGAAGGATGGAAGGATGGAAGGATGGAAGGATGGAAGGATGGAAGGATGGAAGGATGGAAGGATGGAAGGATGGAAGAATGGAAGGATGGAAGGATGGAAGGATGGAAGGATGGAAGGATGGAAGGATGGAAGGATGGAAGGATGGAAGGATGGAAGGATGGAAGGATGGAAGGATGGAAGGATGGAAGGATGGAAGGATGGAAGGATGGAAGGATGGAAGGGTAAAAGGATGGAAGGATGGGTCGGAGGGACGGACAAGATATTTTTCTAATCGAGATCGCGATTACAATACTTACCCAATATAACTTCGTTATAGTGGGAAAAGAAAAATAAATAAAAATTATAGCTAGTACTGTCAAAATGATAAAAGAGCTGGCAATTGATCTTTACAACAAGTATAATAACAAGTTTGCAATTATTCAAAATAGATTGTTTAATAATTTAGCTAATTCCTTAAATAATCATAATTAGTTATAGATTAGATTTAGGTTAAATTTATTTAATTATGGGCAAATAATATTTAATTCGCATTTGAAGTAATTTTGATGAGAACAATCATTTAAATTCCACTTAGAATTCATGTTTGGTTCAAGTTTTAACTGAAGATTTGAGTAATACAATTGGAAGTTAAATTAGAAATTCAAATTATGTCGAATTAAAATTTTCGACGCTGGTTGTTAAACATTTTTAATTCAAGTAAGGCATTTGATTATGAACAATGCTTATCATGAAAGGAACAGTCAATCAACTCCATATATTTCTGTGTAATTTTGGCTACTTTTATTTCACATTTCCTTATTTAAGCTGGCTTAATTATTTTTTATTCTACTTTGCTGACCACTTGAATAATTCTGTTGCTATACCCATATTAAATATTATGCTTTAGCTATTATATGGCAAACCATATACATAAATGTATACTAAAATCAAATAAAAATAAAATCGTATTGATAATCTTTTCATTCTGTGTGTGATCCGGGCTGGCCTCTATTAGCACTAATAACAGTAATAACATAAATTTAAAAAATTTGGTTTAGTCTTTAATTTTGAGTTTTTAATCTTTTATTTTTGTGAGTTCTTTATTTGTGGCTATATAGATGTACAATATACAAACAAAAACACCAACTCTATATAACTTTATTATTATACGTGCGAGCACCTATTATTAGTATACACCTTAGCCGTTACGAAAACATAAAAATTAATGGATTTACACAAACAACGCACGTTTGATTGTTTTCGGTGGTGTTTTCACCAAAAAAAAAAAAACTAAGCGAGAAAATCTTTAGTGAAATTAAAATTAATAACTAAATTTTATGTGTTTTGTGCTTCCATACATATATAGAGACGAATCAATGTGCACGAAATGATTCATGAGACTGTAATTTTATTAATTTTTTTTCGAATTAAAAATTCCAATCAGTAGTTAATCCCATTAATAAAACTCAAATGTCAATAATTTTTTTTTTTTTTATTAATTTTCTATAATAATTTAATCAATTGATGGATTAGCCTATGTATGTATGTATATGTAAGAGAGCTGCTGCTGGGAGGTAAAATTTATATAATTTTGACATTTTTAAGTCATCATAGTTATATAGTTTGGCAGTTCGAATTTTCGAAAATAACTTTGGACTGCACGACCATATCAATTATGTGTATACGTATAATCCCCAATAACAAGAAATATGTCAACTTATCAATAATAAAGTATATATTCATTCGAATAATTTCGATTTTTATTAATCATATTTAAGACAATCATTACCATCATCATCATCATCATTGACAATATAACAGCAACAAAAAGTTTGAAAAAAATATTCATGAATATAATTAAATTAAAAATCCAAAATACTTCGTATCTTGATATTCTGTCTTTATTAAAATATCAATGTCAAGACACACAAAAAAACTTATTCGTTGGGAGATGGTTGAAGAAGAAAAAAAAATTATGACAATGAACATGCTAACATACCAATCAAATAATCAAATGAAGATGAAGAAGAATTTTTTTAATTCCTATGTTTGGATCGCATATCATATGCGCTCGAGGTAAATAAAATGGGAATGATGATGAATAGTAAAATCTTAAATATTGATTGATATTGCGGGAACTACATAAATTGAGATACCTGGCGCTTTTACTAAATAGAGCGCACACTAAATCTCACTAAAACTACGATTGACACTAATACGCTATATACACACATTTTCATTGATAAATATGTATATGTATATATATACAGTCTCTAGGTACATATTTTTGATGTCATATCGACTTTAATCCATCTTGAAATGTTCATTCGTCAACAATCTACTATACATATTTGTGAGCGAACAAAAATTGGCAAAATTCAATTTCCATTTCACTGTATAAGACAGACATAAGTATTCGAGTGTGCACATAACTATACATATTTAGAAAGGAAGGTGATTAGATTGAACTAGACAACCAAAACTAAATATTATAAAAGACCGTCAACGATCGAAGCAGAGCCATAAATAGAATACGCGGATTAATAATTTCGCGCATTGATCTTCTATGCGCGATAAAGATAAAAATTTGCAACAAAAATTGGATTTGCGCTGGCATCAGTTAATGAAAAATGCATCATCGATCCGCGCGACTATACAACGAAGACAATGACGACGACAACCGCTTTTATTTATTTATATTATATTTTCACTCTCTTGAGGTAACAATATACTCGTATAAACCAAAACAAAAACGTATATAGAAAATTTATTTATTTAATTTTTATAATTTATGTTTGATTTTCATTTATGGTCAATTGAAGATGAAATAATAAACGAGGAAAATCAATAACACCATGGGACATAATTATTTATGATTTTGTTTTGTTGTTATCGTCTCGACGATATAATATCTCGATATATAAATTCTGATGAGATGCGCGTGCTATTTATTATAGTAGAGCCACATATTCCAAATACCAAACATGTAAATAATCAGCAAAGCTTCCAACTACCATAAAACCGAACATTACATTTTAAATTAAAACATAAAATTTAATATCTTGCAATATTATGTATCTCAATTTTTGTTCATTCTTCTTTAATTGATTATATTTCGATGGTACAATACATATGCTGATTTATGTTTTATATTGCACCCCCGCGATCGATATATACTTGAGCATAAGTAAAATGCTATAAAATGTGTATTAAACTCTCTATTTGTTTTTTTTTTGCTGTATATTTTAACAACTAAATTCAATATATCAAAATTATTTGTGCAGACATTATACATTAAAAGCATTATATGTATGTTATGCGAGCAAACGCAATCAAGGCGAATCAATGTGTGTTGTAAAAAAAAATAAAATATTTCTTTTGTATTTAACCCTAGACGAGGCACTGGGTGGTTTATGTGATATTATAATGTATCAGGCGCCAATTTTAATTGTCACCATTATGTGTAATTGTTTGGCCGGATGTGTCCAACTATAACAAATTTAAGAAAATCAGACTGTCGACAATTATATATGGTGGCAATGAACTTGGGTCTCGTCCGATTAATAATCATAAAGATCAATCAATTGGCACAAAAATACTTCAAAGTAAAGTTGTAAACCGTTAAAATTTATTGAAAATAACAACCAAACAGGGAAGGAAACTTTTTGTACACTTTTTGGTAATCTTATTTGATTTGTAGAACAAAAGTTGCTTTAGTTCGTTGACAACCGTGAAAAAAAAAACATTTAAGCGTATACAGTTCACACGTCGGATTTTGAATTTACCTATAGAAATCATAAACTATGGAAAATGCCGATGGAATCAGAAAAATAAAAATTTGAATATTTGTGAAAATTGGTCGAAATATTTCAGACAAACTATTAAACTTTGTTCTGAACTTTAAATACGGGTTTGCCCATTTTGGGACATAAGGCGAAATTGAGAACATTTTCCTTTATATCGATCCATGGAGCAATTTATTTGTATTACTTTACGAAAAGTTTTTTAATTGCCTCCAAATAATCAGTAAGTATATCGAACGTAAAGATTTCAGGACGTGATTTAATCTATTTTAGATTATGAATTGTTTATAGAATTAGTTTAATAAATCACATATAAAATGTCACACAAATACATCGACAAATGCGTGTATTCCAGTTGCTACTGGCGTCGGAGAAAATTGAATGAATCCAAAATATTTCTTTAAGGTTTTATATTAGAAACTATTTATTGGGCTAATAAAATTTTTCTAAGTTCTCTAAAATTCATCAACAAATTGTTCCATATGGCGCTGGATATTGAGCGGAATTCTACAAATTAAGAAACCCGTCCCCTGGATGATATGGCCGAATGAATTCCTCAAAGCCGGAATTTAATTATTTTGTATAAGGAGCTACTTAAAGAATCTACTTCATATTTCAAATTTCACACATAAAATTTTATTAAAATCCATCCACAAATGTACTAATTCCATTTAAAGCTGGAGACTTAGTATACTACCTGGTTTGGTTCTCCATGTTAAAAAAAATTGGTGAAACAAATTTGATACGACCCCCTTGGATGATATGATCCAAGTAATTCTTCCGAGCGTGAGTAAGTCGATTTTGTGTTAGGAACTATTTGTAGAATCGGCTTAATAACTCAGATATAAAATTTCAGTAAAATTCATTAGTTACGTAAGAAAAAAAAAATTTGCTTTGGCAAATTTAATTTTTTGATTTATGGCTTCTATTTAAGAGCCTAAGTAATGGGTCTATGGGTATTAATGAATGCCCAGTTACCAAAACAACTTTGGGGCCAACCTCACCATTTAATTGAGACAAATTGATTTCATAATATACGGCACCATCACAACATCATCATCTCAGCTAGCTGGAGAAATCATGGCACAATGGAAACTTACTATGTGTAAGATACAAATTGCGTAAATACGTAATTACTATGTGTAAGATACAAATTGCGGTCAGCAATACATTTTACTACATTTGTACAAAAAATACAAAAATTCTATACAATTTTTACAAAGCTTTTTTAACATCTCAAATGGACCTTCATATGGAGCAGTTAAACCAATCTTAACTTTATCCACGTGGACAAATACATAGTCGCAGTCCCGTCAAATTTTTATGAATAAAGATGTTGTCCTGTGAAGGGCTCCGTGAATTTTTGGGAACGACGTTGCGCATCAACTCTTTAAGCTTTCCGACCAGTAACGTAATATCAGTTGATGTCGAGGGCCCAGGATGCATTAAAAAATCACCAGGGATCTTAGGTGTATGTCCATAGGCAAGGTCCGCTGAAGTACATTTCTGAAAGAACCTAGCATTTTCCTAAATTCCTGAAAAAGATTACTCTCGAATTGACTGCCTTGGTCAGTCGTTATCTCTAATTGTACTCCAAAACGCGAGATATACTGGTCTACGAAAGCGTGTATTACTGAAGATGTCTTCATATCGACAAAACGATTAATAATTGTAAGAATAAAAGCATAACCATTTGATGGAAGTAGTGGATTAACTAAATCTACATGAATATTCTCGAACCTGGTGGAGGGTAATTTAAATCTACCAATTTCAGAACGTGTATGTCGATGTATTTTTGCTTTCTGACAGGAAATGCATGTTTTTGCCCAATTTCCTGTGTCTACATTCATTTTTGGCCAAAAATATTTACTTGATATACATACCAATTTACGGCTAGTGCGAACTTCCGGATGTGATCAATTATGTAATTAATCAAATATTGATCTTCGCATTTGTTCAGGAATGTACGGTCGATTCACTCCCGTCGAAGTTTCCGACCAAATATTCCTGTCTGAAATGTTATCATATATTTTCACAAGTTTCCATTTGTGCTCACGTTGGGAATTGTTACACATTTCAGTAAGTTCATTATCAGTTTCTTGCAAGGCGATTAATTTCTCGACATTTAGGTTAGCAAGCCGAATTGTAAAAATATTGTCTACATCAGGTCTACTAAGTGTGTCTTCCACAATATTACTTTCACCTGTAAAAACCGTGAATATCCTTCCTTCCACAAAGTATCGAAAGTGTTTAATAGGGCGGTAAATGGCTAATAATTCTCGATCAAATGCTTCCGCTCAGCAGGAGAGAGCTTTTTGGAAAAAAATCCGATTGGTTCATGAGTACCGTTTCTGTGTTGCCCCAATTCACTGCCTAGAGCCACGCTAGAAGCATCTGTAGTGATGCTTATTCGACAATTCTCCATTGGATGTGCCAAAAGTGTACACTGGGCGAGGGCTGACTTAATTTTATTAAGAGCCACCTCACACTCGGGATTCCATGAGAAAATAATTTTTTTCTTCACTTGTTTTAAATTTTTCATGTGCTCATGAATTGGAGCAAGTAACTCTACTAACCGTAGGATAAACCTGTGGTAAAAATTTACCATACCAACGAATTTTTGTACATGTCGTACAGAACTACAATAGGTCGAGGGAAATCCCTAATTGCCGCTATTCTTTTAGATGATAGTAAAATTCCGTCTTTCGTTATTTCGTGACTGAGAAATTCGATCCGATTTACTCCAAATTTATACTTCGAGGGTTTTATATTTATACCATATTCCGATAATCGGCTAAATAATTTTTCTAGGTGTAATTTATGTTCTTCGTGTGAGTGACTAGCCACCAAAATATCATCGATGTATCCAAACACAAAATCGAGTGTGGGCTGCGTTTCGCAATCCATAGGGGATTCTAACAAACTCGAAGAGACCAAATGGAACTGCAGTTGCCGTTTTGTAGATATTTTCTTTTGCTACTGGTATTTGGTTGTAGGCTCGCACTAAGTTTATTTCAGAAAATATCGTACAACCACGGAGATTTAGAGCAAAATTATGTATATGGGGCAATGGGTAACGGTCAGGCACCGCCACCGCATTAAGTCGCCTATAATCTCATTCAATTTATCCCCAACGAATTTATTTATGTCACACTAAAATTATAACAACACTATTTATTAACGATAATTCACAAAATCACTTTTAATAATTTTCACACAATTTTACTGTTCACTTATAATTTTTATTTCGCACTACAATACATTTTAAATCACTTTTTAATTACTTTTTAATCTTCACACTGTCGCTTTCCAAATACTACTAATCCAATTCAACTTCGTTCGCCTTTTTATATACACAAACCAAACTTCTAGAAAGCTCATGAATGGCTCTATCATGGAAAATTCCATTTTAGTACAGTTAAACCAAGAGCAACTAATTTAACTTATTCTATTACACACTAGGTGTCACCGTCACAATACTTTATTTACTTTTTATTTCAAAAAAAAATTTTCTGTTGCTTGTTATAACAATAAAATTAAAATTAAAAATAAATAATGATAATAATAATAAAATAAAGAATAAAAAAAATATACTTAAAACTAAAATCACCGAGAGTGAGAGGTCTTATGTTTCTTGCCTATCCTCTATGCACACACCCACTGGTTTTTCAGAAGCTGTCTAGAGACAATGCAGTCAAATCCCGCGTTCTTAGGTAAAACTCCGGAGCCCACGGTCCTTTTAGTTCCATTATCAGAGTGTTTGTGTGATTTTCGAATCTTACCAAAAAGTTATTTAGGGACTCTTCGAGATACTCATCGATCTCTGTAATCCCTGCACTATCGTAAATTTTCCTATTGCTGATCCACTTATACCCATCAGATTGATCCCTGCGGAGTTTTCCCGTTATAGTGCGAACTATTTTCCACTCTAGCAGACCTATTCTTGAGAGGTGGTTTAGTGATGCTGTCAACCAAACCGGAAACCCGTAGCCTATAATGGGCCGGATTAATTGTTTGTACATTATCATACCAGTCCTTTTCCTGATCTCAAGCTGTTTCATTATTGGACGGATCATTCCAAAAGCCTTTCTTGCCCTAGAAATTATATTGTTCACGTGCTGGTTAAACGCAACTCGAGAAGTTATATCTACTCCTAGGTATTTTACTTTGTCCGTTACTTTAATTCTTTGCTTGTTGATTAATAACTCAAGGTTTCTGCTCTTTTGTATGGCTGATTTACAACATTTGCCGTACGGGGGTCTAAACACAATAACTTTCGATTTAGCTCGATTAATCTTAATACCCCATTCCTCGTGCTATTTGGTATACTATCCCGTTTCGGCACCAAGTGCAATGGTGAGAAGACCGAAGAATCAGACGGTCTACATAAACCTTACATAGACATAAGCTTAAATTCCGAACGTACTATTTTATGGCGTTCATCTCAGGTAGCTGGAGAAATCATGGCACAATGGATACTTAACACGGTATATGTATTTGGGTAACTATTGTTACTATGTGTAAGATACGTGGTTGGCAATACATTTTACTTCATTTGTACACAAACGTATCGTCTCGTATGTCCTTTACAACCTATATAGTCACTATATGAGCCAATCTCTGAGATTCGTGCTATTTGGTATATTAGAGAACAACATCCTTATTCCAAACGAAATTCGTCGATTTATTAACAACTTTCAAAATTTTTTTGCAAGAGCCCTACGGCTCATATCAAAATGGCACTGAGTGTTTTCAATTCCGCAATGTATGTCCTTTACAACCTATATAGTCACTATATGAGCCAATCTCTGAGATTCGTGCTATTTGGTATATTAGAGAACAACATCCTTATTCCAAACGAAATTCTTCGATTTATTAACAACTTTCAAAATTTTTTTGCAAGAACCCTACGGCTCATATCAAAATGGCACTGAGTGTTTTCAATTCCGCAATGTATACCCTTTATAACCTATATAGTCACTATATGAGCCAATCTCTGAGATTTATGCTATTTGGTATAATATAGAACAACATCCTTATTCCAAACGAAATTCTTCGATTTATTAACAACTTTCAAAATTTTTTTGCAAGAGCCCTACGGCTCATATCAAAATGGCACTGAGTGTTTTCAATTCCGCAATGTATGCCCTTTATAACCTATATAGTCACTATATCAGCCAATCTCTGAGATTTATGCTATTTGGTATAATAGAGAACAACATCCTTATTCCAAACGAAATTCGTCGATTTATTAACAACATTCAAAATTGTTTTGCAAGAGCCCTACGGCTCATATCAAAATGACACTGAGTGTTTTCAATTCCGCAATGTATGTCCTTTACAACCTATATAGTCACTATATGAGCCAATCTCTGAGATTCGTGCTATTTGGTATATTAGAGAACAACATCCTTATTCCAAACGAAATTCTTCGATTTATTAACAACTTTCAAAATTTTTTTGCAAGAGCCCTACGGCTCATATCAAAATGGCACTGAGTGTTTTCAATTCCACAATGTATGCCCTTAACAACCTATATAGTCACTATATGAGCCAATCTATGAGATTTATGCTATTTGGTATAATAGAGAACAACGTCCTTATTCCAAACGAAATTCGTTAATTTTCTAAATTTTTATGCAAGAGCCCTACAACTCATATCAAAATATCAAAGTGGTGCTGGACTGATTTGTTGAAAAGCATTTTGGAAATGAATGTTAGAAATTATTTGAGGCGTGTTTTATTTGAATAACTTTATTTTTGTTTAATACGTTGTTAAAAGAAGTATGTACACTCGCATAAACTTTTGTCCAAAAACTAATTTGTTATTTTGTCCAAAAAATCACAATGTATACTCGCATAAATTTTTGTCCAAAAAAGTGTCCAAAAACTTCACACCGGTGACACACAAAGGTTAAAGCGCATTCAAACGAGTTATTTTGGATGATCATCACGGATGATTCATCTGGTTCAACTTATTTCCACATCCGTGGCGATCATCCAAAGTGGATGACTGACAGGAAAGTGGCAGACAATTTTTTAAAATATTTAAAAATATTTACATTTACAATAATATTTACGTTTATATTTCTCATACTAAAATAAAAAAACTCCTTAAAGCCTCTTAGCCACCAAGGATGTTAACAAATTATTTAGCAGCCTTTAGCTTTCATGTTGTACTTAATTAAAATTCAACAAAGTCTTCCTTTTTAACCGGGAAACTTTACTTTGTTATTTTGATAAACTTTTGCAAGATTCTCATTTCTTATGTCGGATAGGAACATTTCCTAAAAAAATATCAAAGTGATCGGACGCCGATTTTTTTATGTTTGGTATGAAAATTTGTAAACTTTCTTGGCTTCGAAAATTTGTAAACTTTCTTTCTTTTTTCGAAGTGACTAGTTTTCTACTATTTGGAGTAAAGCTAGGAGCCAGAAGATTTTTATAGTTTATAAGTTGCACAATTATTGCAGGACATTTATTTTGCTGATTCAGCATAAATAGACGAAATTGGTGCTTGAATGACCGTTAGAACGGCTCAGTAGATTAAAAACACTGCTGAAAACAACTTTTAAAATGATTTGCTTTAAATTAAGCCCTCTAAAATTCATAAAATAAATTTTAGAATCTTAGCTTGGTGTGCCAATTTTCGACGAAATTTCCTACTTCTACGGAATTGCTCACTAATGCTGTGTGGCATAAACGAGTTGTTTGTTGCAACAAGATTTCTACTGTTTCGCTTATTTGGAGAAAAGCTAGCAGCCTTTTACTGTGTACCATTTCGTTTTTCAGCTGGCAACACTTTCTAATAAAATTTCGAAAATTTGCCTCGATTTTTTTGACTAAATTTTCCACTTTTGATTTGCAGACTACATTACGCTATTCACCACCATTTAGTCAACGAAAAGTATTCTCTCTAGTTTACTTCTCAATTTAGTTGTCATTTATAGACAGAGGGTGCTTCTATTAATATCAGTGTTGGCATAACGGTAACGTAACGTAACGCTATAACGGAAAACCACAATATTTTTAGTCTTTTTACATTAATATCGATACCAAAATACTCAAAATCATCATTATGTTATCCTAATCAATAACATAATTTTTATTTTTGTTTCGTTTCGTTATTTAAAAAAAAAAAAAAAAACATATACCACAATATTAAATCGTTTTTTTTTTCAGTTTGTTGAGGTCACATGACCGTAGTCAAATCGTTTTTTACGTAACAAAAATAAAACTTAACAGAATAAAACCTGTACTCAACCAAAAAATCATCTATTACATTTACTTTTTCGGTTTTCTATTTTATTGACATTTAATTTTTGAATTTGCACTACATAACCTATTTCAACCGTGTTGTGTATTTTTCATATGGTTTCTTTTTAAGTATATTTGAAGTTAAAATAAAAATAAAAATACAAATCTTATGGTTTCATAACTTCTAATCGGTTCGTAAGTCAATATTTTATTAAATTTAAATTAAATTTCGCATTCCCACTCACACGTAATACAACATTTGTTTTGATATTTTAGAACATAATTTTGATTTTTGAGATGGGTAGAAATTTAAATAAGGAGTCAATTGAGGTGCGAAAACATTTTATTATAGATGATAAATCCAGTAAACCTAAATGCACATTATGCGAGAATGCTACAATAATTACAGGCACGCACACTGGGAATTTAAGGCAACATTTGAGCAGATACCATTCCGAAATACAAGCAAAAATTTTGGAAACCCGAAATTTCTATTAAAGTTGATTGTGCCACGAGATTGGATCGCTCAATTAAGGGAGTAAACGTTCTATTCGAATCAGATAACGCAATTGTCATTAGGACCCTGGCGGTAAAAGAGATGCACCAAAGTCATAGTGCAGATAATTTAAGCAAAGATATCATAAGCATTTGTAATCGGCACGGCATTAGTCTCCGTCAATTTTACACATTCACTTCGGATAACGCGCGTAATATGGTGAAAACATCAGAGCTTTTAGGTATTGCCCAACAGTCGAATGTAGAAAGTGAGGATGAAGATATTAATGATCTAGGCGGCGATTTGTTTAATGAAGGAGACGTCATAACTGTTATGCGAGAGAAAATACCCTTTCTCACTTCGATTAAATGCATGGCACATACGCTGCAATTGGCCATCAACGATGTGCTTCATGATGACAGGTATAAACAAATAATCGAAAAGGTAGAAAAGTCGTCATTAAACTCAGAACGCCAATCGTCTTAAGCATTTTAAAATCTAGGAATCTTAAGAAACCTATAATGAATGTTCCCACCAGATGGGGTTCTAGTTTCAAAATGATTAGTCGATTACTGGAACTACAATTATTTTGTGTTGAAATGGCTTCTACGATACCTCAACTAGTGCTCACTGATGACGAATGGATGGAGCTTCAGGAAATGGAAAAAGTTCTCAAATTTCCTTATGATTCCACTTTGATACTTCAAACGAAGCAGCTACCCTTAAGCGAAGCTTATGCTTGTATTTACAAATGTTTATTGGAATTAAATACTATTGAAACTTCGCTATCGCAGAACCTACATAATTCTTTAAAAAAGCGAATGGGTAATTCGGTATCGCAATGTGGCCCTATCCTAGCAGCAACGTTCTTGGATCCTAGGTATCAACCACTCCTCTCTGATGAGGAAACAGAAACAGCAAAACAACATATTATCAGTTTATATCATCACATAATCTCCGTACAAAAAAGTCTATCGTCAAAAGAAACTTTATCTGACAAAAACGTTGAGCCTGAAAATAAAAAGCCATCTACAGATATATTAAGTTCTTATTTGGAACAAAAAGTTGCCTCGAACTCGAATAAACGGAAACATAGAGTTGTGGAAAATGAAATTTCAGTTCAAATCAACGATATTGAAGGAAATATGCCAATTTTACCCAGGGATGCAAACATTTTTAAATTTTGGAACAATCGAGGAGAAAATGGATACTTACCTATGATGGCAAAAATAATTCTTGCTGCACCTGGTACACAGGTCTCTGTTGAAAGGCTTTTCTCTTTATTAAAGTGGATTCTTTCAGATAAAAGAAATCAAATCGACGAAAATTTGCTAGAAGATACTTTATTAATTATTGCAAATCAATCAATTAATTCGAATGAATAAACAACAATGCAATTCGTTTTTTTAGTGTTCTGCAAATATTTTTAATTATAAATATTATAATTTTGTTTATTTATTTTCTATTTTATATTATTATTTAATGTTTTTTTAATTTACTTTGTGATAACAGGGCGGGAGCCCTGGAGTAGAGGACTTAACGAAGGTTGGACGGCTGGGTTGTGAAATCTCAAATTGTACATTTTCCAGTCCGATTTAGAATGTTCGAATTTAAAAATTATTATAGGTCGAAGACAAGATTGGACGAAAAATTCGTAAACGAAGCGGTACAGGCTTGAATTTTGTTTTGTTAGTTAGAGTCAAGATATACAAACACGGGGGTTTCATTGAAAGGTCTGGTCGAACACCTCTTCAAAGGGTCTATCAAAAATTAAATGTCGTTTCCATACAGAAATTCACTTTTGAAAAACTTTTTCCTGATATTCCCCCCAAATTTTTTCTAACGTGTTTGCTTACATTGAATCTAAGTAGTGAGATTAAATTCAAGTGTGCACTTTCTCGTTTTATTTTTTAACGGATTCTTTGGCTAATCTTAAAAGAAATAGGATGTGCTCACCAGGAAAACCAGTTAATTACGGTATTCTGAACCAGACTGAAATGTTGATTTTGAGAGTCTAAAATTTGGTCGTGTACTTGTTCGTTAGACTAAACTATTCCACGTCTCCCGATCTATAGAGCTCGTGATATTAAAATTTCTGTGAAGCTGTGAACTAATAAGAATTTTTTTTAATTTAAAAGTATATATAGCAAAATAAGAAATAAAATTATTAAGCTAATGAATTTCAAGATGTACTTAATAAAAAAGTTGAAGAAATGATACAACCGTTTTTTAATTTTTTCAGAATTTCCATTCCTACTCGAAATTCCACGTTTTTTTACTGGTGGGTTTATAACGATAACATAATGATTGCTTTTTTTTTAGATTAGAAACCCAAACCCGTAACGGAACCGAAATTTTAGAGTATTAGTGAAACTGATACCATAACGATTGAGAATTTTTTCGTTTTGCCAACACTGATTAATATGCATTGTGTAAAGTTTAAATTTGCCAAAGTGTTTTATGGAATGCTAATGATAATAACTATTGATGTCCCATATAAGAGAATTTTTTTTATTTTTTTTTACGATGTCTTTGTCTCTTTTATGGGGCATCCAATTATTTTTCTCTTTTCGTTTTTTTTTTTTACTGTGAGTCAATTTTTCTTATGGAATACAGGCTTAAGTTTCCAAACATATTATACGATTTATGTATGTCATTCGATGAAATGACTAAAGAAAAAAGTTTTTGATAGCATGAAGCGAATTTCAGTCCAAAATGTATATGTATGTATATGCGAGCAAAAACATTAATTGTCATATGGAAAGGAAAACAATACGAAATACAGTAGATGTAGTCTTACTTTGGGAATTTTACAACAACAATGCCGCTTATTGTTAATCCGGAATGAATAGTTTCAAACCAAGTTTTTGTTGGTAAAGAACTATTCTAGTAGTAAATTTGCATTTTTTTTCTGTAAAAACAGACATTTACAAAACCCAGTGTAAATAATCTAATTGCCGTAAGCCAATCTAGATGCATATATCTTAAATTCTCAAGTTTTGAAGCAAGTTCTATGTATAACTGGCTGTATGTGCTTATAATTAATTATCTCGTTACTTAAACGCCAGATTTGTGGCTTTTTTTGAATAAAAATTACTTTAACTATAACATTGAATATCAAGGCAAAGTAATCTGTACGATAAACAAACAGGTAACCTGTGTATCAGCGTCAATTTTATTATATTTTATTGTTCCTAAATAGTTAATAATACTTTTAAATTCTTATTTCGAACAGTAGATTACCGAATATTTCTTTAATTTATCAATTTCTATTATTTGTTATTTAGACATTAGAGCAGGTAACGCTATGTTAAAGTTCTGATTGCGTTAAGGAATATTTGGTTACCGCAAGTCTATAGTTGCTGGTATTATTTTTCTAAATGTACAAAAATGCACAACAGTAAGATTGGCTGAAACTCACAGAGGTTCCGCACTAAATGCCGCAATGGGCAGATGGGGCAAGCCTGTGATTCTAATCTAATTGACATAAGTGTACTGCAACCTTAGCTAGCAAACTGTATAAATTTAGACTAAGGCATGGGTGATAGACTAACGAGGCATCCAGTTAAGAAACTCTGGCGAGAACTATAAAACCCTCGAAGGATAAACCATAGAGAAAGAAAATGTGAAGTCAAATGCGGGTATTGCTCTAGCAATAATTATACTAGTTTTCTGGTATAAACGAGCTGTAAGAATTGCGAATTTTTCTGTGCCGGACAATTGATCATCCAGCACCCCGCAACCTACCGCCGAGTCTACGCCGCATTATACCGCAAATGGAATTATGCGATAGAACAAGCAGTATCTAGAAATAAGGAGTGCAATTGGGGCTGCAACAGAATAGTCCTACAACTAATAACCTGTAAAATATTACGTTTAGCTATTGCGGATTTTAGGTTAACTATAGTCTACAAAACCACAGAAGCGTAGGTTGATTTTGTAATCACCTCACCGAAAAAAAAGGGTACAAAAAATTCCCCAACGATTTTTCGTTTAGTAAAGACATGTGGATTGATGTGGAAATTTTTCTCATGGTACCATTCCTCTGTAATAAGTAGATCGTTAATTTAGATAAGACATTTATATGCTTACCTAAAGTGGTTAGATCACAATCCGTTGGGGCAATTCTTGGCAACTTGGACGAATATTGAGAGGTCATCCCACTGAGTCTCAACAATTGAGTTCTAAGAACAAATTCGATCCAAACGACAAGAGTTTCATCAAAGCTAAACGTAGTGCAAGCGCTTTACTTTTACCTTTAAAAGTTTCCTTATCTAACAAGTAAATACTTAAGACGATGGTTAGTTATCAAAAAACTTGAAAATTCAAGTTAACGCATTTCTTTTTTATTCATTTGGCTCATTGTGTTGCGCAATACGTGCAATTTGAAAACATTAATTTGCTAACAAGTACAGTTTTTGCAAAATTTATAACTAGGATCTCCCGGACTCCCGGGCACACACCGTACATCCATATACACATAACAAAACCGAAGGATAGGATAGGATTATTAGTAGGGACAGACTCGACCCGGTTACAAATACCAATGCGATCGATAGTTAGTAATTTATTAGCACAATATATATTAAATAAGTTAATAGCACAAGAAAGCACAATCTAACTACATTATTAGATAATCATGTACTTAAAAAATTATTAATGTTGTAATTCCCCCCTGTCCGCCTTTCTCAATTTACCTGATAAAATATTTAAGAAACATTTATAATTACTAAGCTAAGATTACAAAAACAGCGCTTATTTCATTTTTCATGATCCTTCTATATCTAATTAATTAATTATTACGTACTGCACATGAATTAGAATAAACGTTAAACACCATTTTAAACATAAAATTTTACTTAAAACTAATCAGATATTTCCTACCGATCAAGAAAAAGAGAATAAATAATTTAAAAATGAAAATGTTAAAGCACCACAACAGCCTAAAATCAACAATAATTCAGTTAGATACTATAAGTACATCAAGAATCAACAAATAAAATTGATATACAAATTCCCAGGCAACACTGAAAACTAGTTTTAATTCCAAAGTTTAAATTCCACTAGTTTAAATCCCAAAATTTGATTTCTTTATTAATAAATAAATATAAATATATCCATAAAATGATGACTCAGTTCACGAACTTATTATCCTGCCAAATCAAGCATGCAAAGTAAATAAAATAATAAATCAATGGAATGAAAATGAAACATTACTTTCTTAAAAATTATTCGATGTGTCACATACGTAATTATGACGATTGTGTGTGAAACCCGCAATCTAAAATTCAATAAATCAATTAAGTTAATAATTAAATTCAAAAACATTTAGTCTTCCAAAATGTTTTAACATAATTCCACTTTGTTCACATAAATGAACACATCATTTTGTTAAACATCAAATCTTAACTTAACTCAAACCAACATTCCCAAATTTTCATTAAATTTATATATTTAGTCAATTTATAATTTATAATATTAATTAAATTAATTTGAAATCAATTTGATGCAGTTAGTAATATCCTGAAAAAAAAATGATTAATCCTACCTAAATAAACCATTCGACTCAAACCCATTCGATTATCCAAAGTATAAGACTCCTATTTAAGTCGAATATACAAAATCTCATTGTGCTCATATAGTTCATATGTTCAAGAATACCATAGTTGTATCATGAATACAGAGGAACATAAAGAGATAAACAACACCAGCATACGAGTAACAAAATCTTATATACTAAAACCACCAACACACATTGACGGTAAATATTTTCTACCATCTTACATGTGCGTAGCAGGAGACCTTATAGCACATACAAACATACCTGATCTATTTATCAAGATACAGGAAAATATTTGTGACGACTATATCAAAACCAATGAGAAATATTCTCTTTTTTGTTGTTGTTTGTACATTATAATACACCCCCCCCCCCCCCTAATAGGCCCTGTTATATACCATATTTTAAGCATGTATTTGTGACGGTTGTACCAAAACCAACATTAATGTACTATGTAGGTGTTGGTGTTAGTTTTGGTTGTACACAAAAACCAACATAAGAATACAAATAAGTGTGCTTAAAATTAAAATCTAATATAAAATTTACTACGACGTATTTCTATTTAAGTTAAAATCTATTTTTATACTATCCTATTATTAAACTTTAGTAAATAAAAATTGAAATTGGATTTTATGTACAATCCCACAAAAAAAACAAATCATACACTTAAGCAAGTAATCAATGGTTTTAATTTCTCTATCTACAAATATAAAAACATTGCCTGACAAATGCATCCCGGTGGATTGCATTTTCCAAGATTACACTTTAACTATTTTCACTACACTTTAATAATTTTTACACTAAAATTAAATTTAATTAGAAATAAATTTAACATTTAAAATTAAAATGTATATATACATATGTATATAAAGCAAAATTAAATTTTTGAAGAGAATAGAAAAAACATGTATATCCTCTTAGACGAACACTCGTCCACCCACCCGACCATAGATAATACCTAGTGTAGTAAAATCAAAATTAGCATTTTTTGTTTGCTCTCCAGAAAAATTTGAATTTTTGAGTTGTGTCACTATTCCTTGTCACGTGCGATATATTGTTACGTTTTTGCTTTGTCAAATAAGGTTCGTATCACTGAATTGTGAATAATACAAAATCAATTTAATTTATCTCCAACGAATTTATTTATTTCACAAAATGTATTACAACACAGTTTATCAATAAAAATTCACAAAATCACTTTATATAAATTATTTTCAAATTTTACTGATCACTTTTACTTTTTATTTCCACTAAAACACTTTTTAAATCAATTTTTAATTCCTTTTAATCTTTACACTATCGCTTACCAAATATTACTAATAATCTTACAAGTTTACTCTATCGCGTTCCAAATACTAACAATCCAATTCGATCTTGTTCGCCTTTTTATAAACGCAAACCAAACTTCTCGAAAGTTCATGACTTTTCCAGTACTAATAGTGTAGAAACATTTAGAACTGTTTTATCATGGAAAATTCCATTTAGTACAGTAAAACATTGAGCTATTAATTTAACTTATTCTATTACACACTAGGTGTCACCGTTGCAAAATGTTATTGTGGCGGTGACACCTAGTGTGTAATAAAATAAGTTAAATGAATAGCTCAATGTTTAACTGTACTAAAATGGATTTTTCCATGATAAAATTGTTACGTAATGTTTTTTACGCTATTCTAACTGGAAAAGTCATGAGCTTTCGAGAAGTTTGGTTTGTGTATATAAAAAAGGCAACGAAGTCGAATTGGATTAGTAGTATTTGGAAAGCGATAGTGTGAAGAATAAAAAGTAATTAAAAAGTGATTTAAAAAGTGTTTTAGTGGAAATAAAAATTATAAGTATACAGTATAATTTGAGAATAATTTATATAAAGTGGTTTTGTGAATTTTTATTAATAAACTGTGTTGTAATAATTCTTGTGATAACTAAATAAATTCGTTGGTGATAAATTAAATTGAATTGGTTTTATTCATAATCCAGTGATACGAGCCTTAATTGACAAGGCAAAAACGTAACATTATATTGGGCATTATAAGGGCAGTTTTTTATATTCAATTTTTAAAGTAAAGCATATTGTACCCATCAGTTGAAATTCGTATAGCCTCAGTAGTCTTGTGGACATGCTGAACCCTATTAACAATAATAAAATGGGTTTCACATGCCTTTGTTGGTACCATCGATTTCAGTGACGAACTGATTTTTCTATTATCACAACAATCAGAAAATTCATTCTACAAGAAGGGTAGCTATCAAACGGTTCTCAGGGGACCGACATCGTTAACTTCATAACCTGCTGTCTTATAGTGCTTTTAATTAGGAGCAGATCTTTTAAAACAAAACGTTTTTTTTTTTAGTTATTTGAACATTTTAACTGGAGACTTAAATATTTGACTTTACAATTTCGTCCAGCTAAATATTTAGCTGAAGGACATGTATTTATATTGGCATTGAATTTGTGTTATGACACAGTCCGCAATTTCATAAAAATAGAAAGAGAGTTAATATTATTTAACTGGAGATTAGCCCCATTTTTGTGAAACCTAATTACGCGGCATTTTAAGGGTGGGTTAAAAAGTTTTAATATTTTCAGGTTGGTCTTTAAAAAACTTAAAAAACATAAAATGGTGTATTACGTCTATTTTTTTGCAAATACTCATAATATTGGTTCATTGATTTTTCAGCAAACATCTTAAATCCTCTCAATAAACACAAGAAATCTTAAATAACAAAAAAAAAATAAAAATTATATTACAGATTTAATGTATTTTGAATTGAAAATTGAAACAAAACGCTCTTGGGTGCCGTACACACACACATCGATATTCCAAATATATATGTACCAAACGAAAAAAAAACATTTAAGATTAAGAAATATATTTTCATCTCGAATCTGAATGAAAAATCGAAACAAGTTTTTTGTTTTGTTTTGTGTTTTGGCTCTTGGTTTATTTATTTATCGATTTGATTTGATTTAATGAATGTTTTCCTGATTTCGATCGAACTTTTTTTTTTTTTTAGTTACTCGAAAAGTCGCAACGCAAGTTAAACTTTATATGCGAGAAGGTATCAAAACATTGTTAGGCATAAATTGTCCATGACATTGCTGCGAGGTCTAAACGGTATTAGGTGAGTGTTTCTTATATGTATGTATATATAGCAAGCGGTGCGGGTGGTCATCACAAAATTATGATGTCTCATCGAGTTTATTTTAATAAATAATCAATGTTTAATTATATACGGCATAATGACACTTTGTCAATCGATTAAATCACTGCGCGCTTATTTACCATATAAACATAAATTATAATCTAAAAATGAAAAAAAAAAAATTTATTTATGTTAATCATGATAAACATTTTTTACTATCGATCCGATCCGATATATGTATGTACATAATAAAAGATCAACATTGATCGCGTGATAAATAATATTAAAGCCGTATCAGTATTTTGTGTATATGTGAATACATTTATGTAAAAGGGTCATTACGACAGCTAGCAGGGCGGGCATATACCATGGGCAACAACAACCACAATATATAGAGACTTAAATATGATTTTCATCATCGTTCGACGACGATCGATGATGTTATGTGTAGGTCTTTCCAATTCTCTGTTGTACTACATATAGTCCACATAATATTATGTGTGTTTGGAATCGCCCCGCGGGGTTATTTTTATTTATTTTGATTACGTTTTTTGTTGTTGTTTTAATGTTTTAATTTAACATTTTATTTTAGTTTATGTACTTTTTAAACATATTTTTTGCGCGGTCCATACGTACATGTACCGTGAGACTATAATTGAAAGTGAATTTGCGCGTTGTGTTAAAATTGATGATAATTTCATTTGTGTATATAAAGCGCATGTAACTTCCTTAACTTGGACACGCACCTTTACATTACATAAAATGGTTAAACGCGAAGATGATTTTTTTTACATAATATAGTTTCTAAAATAAAAGTAAAACAAATCTTTTGCTGGTGCTGGTTTTTTTTTTTTTTGTTTAATCGAGAAGCAGGCAAAAAATAAAGAAATACATAAAATCAAAAGAAAGGAAACAGTTCGCCGGAGGTCCATTTAAAATGAAGACATTTCGTGACTATTAAGATCTTTTAAATAAAGGGCTATTAGTCTTGCTTTCGCACTGCGCAGAATATTTTTTTTTTATTTTTTTTTTTGCAAACGAAACGAACGAAAATAAATAAAGCAATATAATAATATCTTGAAGAATTTTTATTTAAGAGTTTTTTTTTTTTTTTTTGTTATTTCTTATAAATAAATTAAATTATAAAAATCAAATAAAACAACAAAAAATTAATGTTTTAAGATCAGATTGTGTAACAGTTAATTTTTTACATAAACATTATGATTGAATTTTTGTTTTTTTATTTTTTTTGTGATTATGATTGGCTTTTGGTCTCGCCCCGTTTTTCGTATTTTGGTTTCATTGCTTTAAAGGAACCACGGTTAAAAGGTAATTTAACGACTCAACAGTTGGAATGTAATATTTTGTTTATGTTCTGTAAATTATAGAAGTCGGAAGTAAAAATATTAAGATCAACCAAGAGGGCATTTAATTAACCTAGATTAGCAAGAACTGGGAAATTCAAATTAACTGAAAAATAATAAGTTTGCAGTGTACCTGTTTTAAAACTAAATAGCATCAAATTTGACTAAAACCAGTCATAAGTTTAGTTTTAAGAAGCTATGGAAGTCCTCCAGTGGGATGAGGTCAACCAAAAACTTTTGAATTATCGTATTATAAAGCAGGGAGAGGGCAGCTTTTAATGGCCTTCTGTAGAAACATTGAAAGGTCCCTCATAGACCGCCGATATGCAAAAATTTTTATATTTTTATTAGTGTGGCTACAAAACTCTGTGCCCACAGCCATTAAAATCTGTGATGCCTCCCTGAAAAATAACGACATTAAGTGAAGATTCCAAGTCCTTGTCAGGCCACTTCATTTAGTATGCGTTTGAGGAATTTGTGTCTCCTTAAAGTTGATAGTCACATTTAAATAATAAGTGTTCGGGTGCCTCCCGGATGTCTTCGGATCAAATTATTTCAAAATGGCCATTAAATGGGCCATGTACGCTACAACTTGCGAGCCTCAGCCCTGTTAGTAAACAATAATCCAAGAGTTTATTGGTTTTTCTCTTCTCACTGGAAAGTCCCCACTGTGTGTTCCTGTATTCCTGTACTCCCTTCCTAACGCCGATGAATCTTGGAGATGTTCCTGTATGTGATAACGCTCCGGTGAACCAAAAGAAGCTTCAATTCAATTTGGTATTTGAAATGGGAGGCTATGCTAAGGCTATCTGCCCGTGGTTCTAAATAAATATTTCAGTGTCTGTATATTTCTTTCTGAGACATTAAAGCACACATCTATGGTGAAAGTCGCTGCTTGGAAAACCGTGAGAGTTTTACGCAGTGGTATGTGCAGATTGAAACTAGGCCCAATTACCTCGCGCCAGTACCCACATTTTTTTTTCAACCGTCAGTTTACCATATTGGAGCATGACGGTATAGAAAGGATACGACGATTTCCGCTAGATCTCTCTCAGGTAGCTTAATCGTGAAGTTCCTCCACCTAATGTTTTAACTATTATTCATCTGACAGTTCGACGGCTTAGCGATGGAGAAATTATTTTTCATCGGTTTATAAAGAGGATACTAATAATATTGTTTGGAATGGCACTGAGTTCAACCTCAGCACTAGTGGTTCGACCATCACAACAAGGCTCTCACCATAAATAAAATTGTCTAATCCATCACGAGTATCCACAATTCTAGTAAGAGAAGCCCTCCCTGTGGGCACCCTCTAGTAGCTGCAATCTTGATGGTTTCATCGCCAAAGGCAGCAGCAAGCCTGTTTTTAAGCATATTGATTATCCACCGTAAAGTGTGGGAGTCGATAACATTTGCTTCGGTTTTTCTAGAATTACTTCGAATTTACTATTATCAAACGCGCATTAAATATCAATGAATCTTGTTCCGGACTGTATATTTAATTACTGAGAGCTGTTTCTGTTTATCTCCTAGACCGATGAGCATATTGCTCGTGATCTAAGGGGTGTCTCTGGAGGGCAGTGGAGCTAATATACAGACCCAGTATTTTCTCCGTTGTTTTTAGAATAAATAATGTGAGTGTAATGAGCAGCTTATAGGATCGAATATTCTCGAGGAATTCCAGGATACAGCTGGCTCTGAATAGTTCAATCAGATAAAGCAATAGGAGTTCCCGTCCTTTTCTGTGGAATACAGGATATATAAGACCACTTACTGGAGACTTGTAAGAACCAATTCCATGTTCCTAGAATGCTGTATGCCGTCCTGGGAACATCGTGTAAATGCACACTGGTTACATGGATGTTCTCTTGATTTTCAAGCACTAATGAAAATGGTCTCTCACTAAACCTTCAAGTGTCTTCTTCATTGACGTGGTTGTTTCTCCATTCATTTTCATAACCGAATCAAAATAATTCCTGTGTTTTGAGGGAATCGTTTCCGGGGTCGGCAAGCTGTAGGTAGTTTGTCAATCTTCTCGCGTAAAAACCTCCAAATTTCGCCATTGCTCTGTTAAGGTTTTTATACAACTCCCTTGTGCTTCTGATTCCCATAAGAGGAGAGTTTAATTGCCTTGTGATTGCATCAATAGAGTAGGTGGTCTGTCGGCCTTTAATATTTTCATTAATTCTTTCCTAATAGACTGACCAGTTGGTTTCTTTTGATATCCTTACAACCAACTCTTACTATAATGGTGTTCTGGTAGGTAGCATCCAGCATATGCTCTACAGTCCAAAATATTGCTTTAATGATCCGTAAACCAACACTTCACCGGCCTTGTATCAAAACACACTACAAGAAGAAATCAAAATATCTAAATTAGAAACTATAATGCAGATAGTTTATCCAGGGCCAACAAAACAATCACAATATAGATACCCATCAAAACCAAGTAGCGTTTTGCCATAGTTGACCGCTTACTGGTCAGTGTTTTGCTCCTACAGATCGAGCTGCCCATATTACCTGTAATAACAGCTCCTTCCATGAAAGTTCCAGCAGTATCGAAACTTGTTTTGTCAAAGGAAGGGTCAATGGTATCTGTGTCTCTGGTGTTACGTCCAGCCCAGTGCTGGATTTTCAAACTAAATCACTTCAACTTCACAAAGTTAATTTTTTGAGAGTCGGAAGATTTTTTGGTAAATCTTCGAATTTCGAGTTTTCTTTGCAAATTATAAAAATATCAGGTTACTCTATAGGGGATGCACTAGATAAGGAGTAGATTTCAGAAAGAACGTGATTTTAATAAAAAACGTTTTCCTGGTTTGGCTAAATATTTAGAGTTGGTTAGGTTAGGTTAGGTTTGGGTTGCGGTCCACTAGGACCAGGCATAGACACAAAAATGGTCCATAGCCATACCACGAATTATTGTTTCCTCCAACTCATTGGAACCAGTTTGAGCTGTTAACAAAGCGCTGGATACTCCTGACGTCCATCCTACAGAGGTCCGTCAGGATTTTGAAGAGGGGTGCCCCTAAAACCTTTAATCTGTTTCGTGCCAGACGAGGGAAGGTGCAAAAAATTTAAAGTATTGTCTCTTCCTCCTCGCAACTATAACAGTAGACATGTGAGAAGACACCCAGTCTACTCGCATGCCTCCCCATAGGGAGTCTCATAAGACAGTGCCCCGTAATCACTCCAACAACCACACTGATCTGACTTCGCTGAAGTGAGATCAGCTGTTTGGATCCTGCCACGTCCAAGTTTGGTCAGGCCTGCCGAGTTATTACGCAAGAGGTGATACTTTACCATCTGTCATTCGCCAGCTTGCTAGCTTCTTCCTGAAGCAGCAGTTTGCATACCGCAAGAGGCATTTCAATATCCTTTCTGCTTTCTGAGAAGTGCTCCATTGTACTACGTCGAGCCAGTTCAACGGCGTTTATATTCCCTGTACTTTTAAAATGTCCTGGCACCCATAAAATGTGGATGTTGAACTGATCTGCCATCTCGTTAAGAGATGGAAGACAGTTCTGGACTAATTTCGACATTAGGAGGTGTAATTGAAGCGCTTTAATGGCAGCCTGACTGTCCGTATATATGCGAATATCACAAACTAGTATTACATTATACCTCAACCAGTCTACGACTTACTTTATTGCAGTTACTTCAGCTTAAAAAATGATACAGTAGTCGGAGAGACGGAACTAGGGATTTAACAGAAGTTCCTCGCAGAACACTCCAGCCCCGACTTTCCCGTCCTGTTTTGAACCATCAGTGAATAAGTTTATAACTCCTGGTTCCAAAACTGCACCCATCATCCAGTCCTCCCTGGATGGGATCCTAGTCCGGAACTTTTTGTCAAAAGATAGTGACGGGACAGTATAGTCTTGGGAATTTGTTTGTTACACAAAATAGATGAGTGCCCTGTATTGTTGCAGGCCCACATTAAGATGGATTTCAGCTGTTTGGCAGTACAAGCTGCCAACTTTATTCCCAAGGCATCTAGAGGAGTCAAAAATTGCAGTCTCTAGTGCCTGAGTGGATGTGCTCCTCAGTGCACCACTGATCCACAGAGAGATTGTTCTCTGAACTTTTGTCAACAGCTTTTGGTTGACAGATTTGTCCAGAGCAGGCCACCAGACTATTTCCTCATATAAGAGTAGAGGTCTGACTACTGCGGTATAAAGCCAATGTACGATGTGGGGCTCCAGCCCCCATTCTTTCCCAAAGTCATTTTTGCAAGAGTATAGGGCTACCGTAGCTTTCTTTACCCATTCCAGAATATTAGGTTTCCAATTTAATTTGCTATCCAAAACGAGACCCAGAACTTCGCTTCAACTGGAAAAGTCAAGCTGAACCTATTTAAAGTGGGAGTATCGATATGGGGAAGTTTATATTTCCTAGAGAAGAGAACCAATTCGGTTTGGTGTGGGTTCACATTCAACCCACAGCCATTGGCCCATAATGAAAGAGTGCCCAGGGCATTTTGCATAACTAAGGGTACCGGGATATTTACCACGGACACCAATAGCAACGTCATCCGCATAGGCAACCACCTTGAAGCCACCGTCTTCCAGTCTCAGCAACAGGTCATTTCTGACCAAGTTCCAAAGTAGGGGGGACAGCACGCCACCCTATGGCGTAGGTCTGCTTGCAAATCTTCTGAAGGAGGATTCCCCAAAACTAGCATTTATGATCCTGCCTCTTAGCATCTGATCTATCCAGTCCTTGAGAGATTCATCCACTCCCAGATCTGAAAGTGCCCGAGATATAGACCCTGGAAGCACATTGTTAAAGGCCCCCTCAATATCCAAGAAGGTTACCAATGCGTAGTCTCTATATTCGAAAGATTTTCCAATGAAATATACAAGAGAATGAAGAGCAGTCTCTACAGATCCCCCCTAGCAATAGGACTAGAGGCAATAGAGGATGTAGGAAGACAAGCTAATCGGTCTAAGGTCTTTGGGATTGCAGTGTCAGCATTTTCCTACGTTAGGTATGAAAACAACCTTCACTTCGGTCCATTTACTAGGAATGTGACATAGTTCTAGGCTGCCTTTGAAAATTACTTCTAACCAGGAAATTGTTAGATTCGTAGTTTGTTAAATATCCGCAGGGATAATACCATCGAGTCCAGGCGACTTATATGGTTTAAAACCAGTTGCTAGTACTTTGCATAGCCTAGACATCTCCGAGACTGCTGAATTTTGCCACAGTATAGTCTCCAAGAGCTGTTCTTGGTACTTTTCAATTGAGATTTGTAAATTTTGAGGTCTTCCTTATAGGAGTCCCAGTCTACAGCAGCTTTTGTTTTCCATGCTGTTTTGAAGATGTTTGTTGAATCTCCTTAGACCACCAAGGTGGCTGAGATTTACCCGTACATAGACCTGCTAAGGGGACCAGAGCCCAGCATCGCTTTATTAAAAGCGCTGGACAACTCGTCTACCAAGCCATCGAGCTCTTGCGCAATTTTTGGAGGTTTTGGCACCGGAACTGGTAGTGAATTACTCAGAATAGTTCTAAAGGTATCCCAGTTGGTTTTCCTCTTGTTTCTGTAGGTTGGACTTTTAAGAGGAGTCAAGTCCATTTTAAATTGAAGATAACAATGATCTGAAAAGGGGTGGTCCTCCGACACTCTCCAGTTTAATAGACTAATCGTCAAAATCTTGAGACAAGAGTAATAGCCAATACCTCCTGTCTACTACTAGTGATAAAGGTCGGTTTATTGCCTATGTTACATATATGAAGGTTAGTACTTAAAATGTAATCGAGGAGTAACTTACCTCGTTCCCAGATCGTGTGATGAGCATTTGCATCCCTATTCAAGATGACTCCAACTTTGCGCTTCTGAGCCTCCAAGATTAGCTCTCCTAGAATGATTGGTAGAGTATCCACTTTATCATAAGCTAGGTAAGCTGATACTAGCCAGAGGTTTCGTTTATCGACCTCAATGCTGACCGCTGCTACATCTCCATTACTGAAATTTGATAGCAGAAAACAACTTATGTTATTTTTAATGAGAATCTACGACCGAACTTTACCTTCTTTTTTCGCGTGCATTAATCTATAAGAGAACGTCTTGAGCCCAAGTACTCGGTCTTCAGTGACCCAAGGTTCCTGGATCAAGACGACATCTGTCGCTTCTTTCCCAATTTTTAAATTAGAGCAGCTGATGCTGCCTTAGAGTGGTGGAGGTTGACTTGCAGAAATGTCAGTGTCATCTCTGCAGCCTCTTCTCCACCACAATAACATCAGAGTCATCCCCTGATAAGAAGTTCTCTGAGAGCCTCTTTAAAGACTCCATGGACGTCCTTCTTGCACACCTTAAGTGTGACTGCACTGAAACCATATAGTTAATTAATCCGTTGGTTTTTTCCAGTGCAGTCAGTGACTCCCTGTTTAAGATGATAACAGCTGACCTATAGTCAGCCTTTGTCTCCTCGAGCTTATTTAGAGTAGGACCTCCAGAAAAAATATGCTGCAAGACAAATTATGCAATCATTTAACCTTTCCAGACTTGGAAGATGAATGGAAGACTAAAATGTGGAACGACTGTTGAAGTTAATATTCTCGAATCCTTTATTTGAATAAAAGTTTGAGTTAAGACCTTCAAAACAAAATAATTATACCACATATTACAGCCAAGGAAAAAATTTTAGAATATTCAATTCAAAGTGTATTGCTCTAAAAAATTTGCCTAATCGCACTGCATTTGCATATAATCAAGACTTCGATGAGAAATAATGACGTAAGTCTTAGTTCTAATTTCTAGCATTTTTCAGTATATGTGAAACCTAGGAATCGTCTAGGTAGGAACCTTAATTTTTACTTAGTAATGTCGATCGAAAAAACTCATCTCTTCTTAATATTTAAATTTGGCTCAAAAACTAAAAATAATTTTAGCGTGGATAACTTTTTTGATACAAAACCCAAAAACGATGTTTTAGCTCTCTAACTGACTAGAAATATTCCCCCTGAAAATTTTAAATATGCTCCGTCTACAGTTTTAAGAACGACAGCACTGGCCGGGATGATAAGGGCAGGGGCAGAGCACTGCTATAGGCATTCTCGTCAGTGCCAGTAGTGTTGCTAAATTATGGAAACACGCCTACACAACGTACGGTGATGCTAGCTCAATACTGGTAACCTTACATTAATGTGTGTGTGGTGAACTATTACAGACACATGTGAAACATGCTTACACACACAGTGAAAACCAAGCGCCCAGACTAAAGTAGTCCAAATCATGAACTAAGTACCACAGATGCCGGTGAATAGACGGAAAAAGTATGTTTTCTAGTGAACCGAGAAAATAACTGAGCTGCGTAAAAAGCGCCTTCGAGCTTTGCACTTATGCCATCGTTCAAGGCCTGATATTAGGAATGATTTGACGCAACAATATTGGGGGCTCGTCCCTTTCAGTCCTTAAAACTGTATGATGGCAGTTGCAAGCAACGATGTTTCCGAAAACTAGGTAAAGAGTTTGACCAGCTAAGGCTGCATAACATCATCACTACGCTATTTCCACAGCAACTTGGTTAGTGATACCCGGTGTCAGAAGAAAGGAGATCTGAACTCGTATGACAAAGTCCTGATAAAATTTGGAATTTAGCGCTGTGTTTATAACGGTGTATAGTATAACAGTGTAACAGCGAGCAAAGTTCAGCTAATATAGGGGACAAACATGTAGTAAAGCACGTTCAACTATTAACGTGATTAAACGACAGAAGGAAGAATAGTGAACATTAGACATGTTACACAATTGAGACGTGCCCACATACTTAAAAAGATTGGTGGCTGATTAATTTAGGCATTGAGTTTTATGGTACATCAGCTAGATGGGCACAAAAGAGTATCACCTATAGGAGTAGCAAAACGGACAGTGGATTATTTAGACTATTGGTTGCAGTAGTAGTTGTGGCTAAGCATAGAAAGGAGAGGTAATAGAAAGCTGCAACACTGCCATTATATTTATTCTGAATTGGTTATCCTCTGTGGTTATGCAGTTGGCGGAATAGAAGACGGAATTATACTAATTACCAGAAGAAAAAGGATTGCAACAGGTTATGTTACAGTCCCCTGTTAAGTACGTGTTAGTAAGAATAGATACAAAAATGTCCTTCAAAACTCATTTAAATGCGATGGGAGAAGACTAGCGTGGTTTATCGCGACAAATATAAGAGGGGCTATTATTGAGAATTTGAAGCGTGTGTCTTTTTAATTTTCAAGCTTCGTGGAGGACAGAGCTGGCCTACAACAATCTTAGATTATATGTTAGAGTGTATTCCTCGTGTAGTAATAACTAACGATAGATCCATGTAACATTCTTACATGTTCAGGAAACTCGTTCATACATAAGGTCTTTTAAGATATTTCTTCGCTAACAAAAAAATCACGGACGTACCCAATTTCAGACCCATCCAATAGCACACGGGTAAATAATAACAAAATTGTAATATTTAAAGCTTTCACCGATTTTAGTATGCGAAATTCTTCGGGTTTAATTAAGGTTTCAAATTTATTTTATGTGTGAGCTACAAACTAACGTAAATCGTTGCGAATTACTTGGATAAAACTTCAGTTCTGTTTTCTTTTTCTGTGAATTTTCTTGTAATGGATATTTCAGAGCATTGCAATTTAATTCATTGGATACTTACCACACGTATAAAAATTCACCATGTTGTAGTAAAATACCAAGTTGTTCTCACCAAATGTGGTATATCAGGGTTAAGATTTTAAAGAATCCAACAATTTAAATTTTTTTATTTTCACTAAGGTTGTTAAAAATCTCTATTATGGCGGAAAAGGGGCTCGGAAGGCATTCGTTTAGTTATCAAATTTACCTTTATGGCTATGTTGGCTGATATAGCGTAGAAATTTGAAATTGGTATAGTTGATAATTTTTCTACATGAGCCGCAATAAAATCCTAAAGCTGTTCATTGTCCCATTAAATAAATAATCACCACAGTGAGTTAAAACCAATTTTTTCCAGTGGAATATAACCGTATTATATATCGTTATAAACGTTTCGAAGGATGCAACAAATTTGGTTCTGTCACTTTAGTTATCAAATTCCAGGTTGATTAGTTTTTGCAGACTTTTAAATACTAAACTTTTTTTTACCATTCCTATGAAAATCAAAATTTAAAGTCTAGCGTAGTCGTGTAGCATGTCACTCTAATGGTCTTGAAAAATAAAACAGTTTTATACATATCGCCATGTTGGCACTAATTTACTGATGTCGTACAGATTTGGACGAGTGCCATTATAGTGGTCTTGAACTAGAGGCGCAATATAATCTTAAACTTTTTCAACGATCCTACAAAAATTCTCCACGGTGATGTAAAAACATTTTTTTCAGTCGTAATAATGGTGCAGCACATACCATATCGTAGAGGCTTGGTACTGGTACATTTTGTAAAGGCTAACATAAACCTGTAACAAACGGCCGACACCCTGAACATATACTGTACAAAGTTTTAGTAACATAAGCCAACTTTATATGGTAGCTTCGCACCGGCAGAAATCTCAATTTTAGTTAAAACGGATTTTAGAAAATCAAGATCTCACTTTTTGGTGGTTTGATAATTTAGTTGATGTATGATTTGGTTATCAGCTATACATACAAATTATTACAGCATATTTTGTCACATGTAACTCAGCATTTCGATGTCACCGATCTCCATCAGTAAACTTATAATGTTTAATCAGAGCGCGCGGTCAGGTCAGACCATCATGATGGAATGTATAAAGTCCAACAAAAAATTACGCTCTGTATAGATACACAAAACTTAAGCCGAATATTCGCTAAAAAAATATTTTTTGTGTGTGATTCATATATCTACAAAAAAATATGTATGCGAACGAGAGTGTATTATGTGTGTTGTAATAATGCATTTTGCACATTTGTAAGATTGGTCGAAACGAAAAAAAAAAAAAACTTAAATGAATTAACCGTGGGAACAGAAACCTTTTTTCGTTGTTGTAAATACACTGTACACATTTATGTTTGTGTGTCACAAATAAAATTCGCGAGTTTTTTTTTTTTTTTGTACATTTATGTTACGTTTTTTGTCAATTTTGCGAAATCTAAATTGATTATCGTCATTTTTTGTTTTTGTTTTGTTTTTGTGTATATACACGATTGCAATTTTTTTGGTTGCGCGAATTTTCAGTGGTATACAAAAAGGATTATAAAAATTTGATATCTTTAAGTGATCGATTAAAAAATTAAAATGTATGTGGTTTTGTTTACGATCGATTAAATATCGGTTTGCAGTTGATTGCGCGTATACGAGTCAATGCATATAATACATTATACGAATGTGCATTTCGGAGGGTTTAAATATTTTGTTAACATGTTACGACACTTTCACTCCATGTATGGCAAATTCGAAAGTATAACATTTATATAGAATCCTGTTATAAAAACGATAGATCATTCGCGCGATTAATTAAATTTTGAACTAATTCTAATCACGCGCCCCTTGTGTACCGCAATATATCCATAAATGCAAAATATTTTGCCATTTAATCTAAATAGCATCCAAGCGCACAAAAAAAAAAAAAAAAACTTGCAAACATCATTCTGTACTACACCAGATACACAAATCATTATCGTGTGGCGCCTTGTCATTTACAATAATAATCATCTAAAAATTACTATAAATAGTAATTATCTGTCAGCCAACATTTCATAATCGAATCAAAACATAAAAAAAAAAAACTAAATTTTATATATTTAATTGATAACTTTTATCTACATAATCAATTTGATCGCTAAAAGATCAATCAATTAAAATGAAACAAGTTATCAAAATACAGCAGCGGTATACGCAGCAACAACGATCGCGAGACCGCATATACAAAAACTAATTAATGATTCAATACAGATACTTTATCTCACTATTTTGGAATAATTTTAGCTGTTTTTATTCTCTTATAAATATACGATCTGGTGCATGTTTTTTTTTATATATATATATATTTACCACAATATAGGTTTTTGATTGATCTGAACTGATTTAATTACAAATTGATCTTCTCTCTCTCTAATCAAAATGTAGTGATCGCACAAAAAAAAAAATCGATCGAACTAAATAGTTTCGATTTATGGTGTGTTTCCGTGTTAATTCCACTTTTTTGCTGCTACTTATAGTCAGTCGTCGTATATTGGAAAATCAGAAATGAAATGTCAAGAGAACAGAACAACAACAGCAACTAGTAATCAGATTTAAGTTTTTATAAAATCGATATTGTATCCCCTTTTTTGGGTACCGATCTATATGGATCAGACGTGTGGCGTCTGATGTTTTATAATTTTTTTTTTGTGTTGTTGTTGTGATCGTTTTCGTATAGTAAAATACACTTATGGGATTGTACATAAGGAATGTCAATTTCTTTGAAATTAAAACTAATTAAATTTATTTTAATGGTTGTGGTTGTTTTATAATTTAGAAAGCTTTAGAAAATCTATCAATAAGTATTATGTTTCCATCTCGGTTATTGAAGCTTTAAAAGTTGTCGTTGATATAGTGACTGTTTTTCAGTATTGAGGCGCCAAAATATTGCACCATTTCTAAATTTTTAATCCTTTCTCAGAGATCAATATTTCAATTCGAACTCCTGTGGGTTAAGTTAAAATGGTATTAGGGAACTGTTTTTGCTTAAGTTTTTAACAATCCACTGAATTGAATAATTTTGTTTTCTACTGCACGAATAGCAACAAAAACCTGAGTTATACTTCGGATGAAGAAGATTCCGATATCGGTGGAAAATCGATTAGTATTACTAAACGAACGAACTTAGAAATGGAAGAAACGACATTATCTAGAGATATAGATTTCCAAAATTTTCTATCTAATGAAATGGACACGAGTCAGCCAGAATTAAGAACATGCTCTTCGAAAAGAGACTAACAGAGCTCAGACCTAAAGAGCTATAAATCAGCTAAATTACGGAAAACAAGTTAAATTAGCAAACCAGTTAATTAGATCAAGGCTGCCGAAACAACCAGATGGCAACCTTATGCATAGTGATGATTATTTGTGGACTTGCAAAGTTGAGAAATACCCAATATGTGGGAGGGAGTAAGAGTGGGAATAAAGTTAATCCGACTGAAAAGCAAAACAGTTGGAAATTCACCAATTTTGGTTAAATTTAAATCAGAAGTTAGAAAAATGCAGTTTATATAGTTGAGAAGAAGTCTCATGGTGCTGTTGATCCAAGTTTCTAAAATATAATATTTTGAATGTCAGAAATTCATAGTGGGTAAACTACTCAAGTGCATTTGACTGGGTGGTGATAATTACCACGTGTTTGTTGGTGAAAAGTCATTATCAAAAATAATTCTTCATTTTATCTAATACTTAATTTTGGCTATCTAAGAAACCACGGAGTATACCCATAGAATTATTCAATATAAGTATCAAGATTGGAGTGAAGTTTATGCCTGGTTCTCAAAGAATTTTCTTTCTCGAGAATTTAAGAGTTTCTAAATTTTTTCTCGAGTATCTCGATAATTCTCGAGAATTTTTTAATTTTTTAAATTACTAAAATTTTATCAAAATAACATTTTTATTACATTGGTGGGTCTCGTATAATTTGAAAGTCAAGAAAAACCGTGGAAAGAAGAAACTTATGTTTGTTATTGCTGCCCGGTGCACCTACATAGATAGGTACATTGGAAAATAAATGAAAGGCCCAAGAATCAAGATTGCAATAACTACCGCTTAACAATTGGAATAACTGCGATTACAAATCATCTGTGTAAAAAAGCCATGATATCTTCATAATTGACTTACAATGAACGACTCCATTCATTTTGTCGTTGATTTTTAATCCTAAAAAATTATTGCACTTAGGCCTGTTGATGAAGAAGGCCAGCCCTGTACTCTCTATGTAGGACTAATGGTTCAGCAACAATTAGCGACGTTGTTTAAAAGATACATAGTGGTGCACTTTATATTTTCATTATTTCGACTTTGATGAATAATTTTAAGTATATCGGTTAAACTTAGTGTTGGGCCATGATTCAATTTAGATAAATAAAAAGAGACCACTAGACTAGCCACTCAAAATGCACTACACAGTATTTTTAAGCATTGTACGCAGAAGATTGGTTTCATTCGATGATAACCTGATGATATGTTGGGAAGATTGTAAAGAGAATTCAATCCAGTTTCGAACTGATGAGCTTATGATTATGAAAAAATCAATCTTCTCATCAGGCCGCGGCGACTGGACTGATTATACCACAATAAACGTTCTATATATACAGAATGTGCTGTGCGTTAAGTACTAGCGAATCGTACTAATACAGATGAATTCTCTTACAATTTTTCTTCTTCACCATATTCACACAGCTCTATTTCTGTGTACGATAATTTTTATTTTATTAATTTTTTTTTTGTTGAATATTAATTAATTCATGTTTTATCTAATATGCTACCAGTGATTAGACCATTTTAAGTGTGTTTCGATGATGTAAGACACCTAACAGAATGTAAAGAGGACACATTAGATTTTCCAAATCTGTCAGTGGTATCCCATTACTTATGGTGGGGGATGGTAAATTTTCAAGTGGGCAACTTTTGAACTGTGCCTCTTTCCATAATGAAATGTCAAAGCTTAGAGTTCAAAAACAATGATAACTGTTTCGTTTAGCTCGGTTGTTTCGGCCCAATTCACTGTATAATTTTGAATGAAATTCGCAAACTTCAATATTAAGAACCAACGGGAATAAAAAGAATGCCACAATAGGCTAGAATTTTAAATTTTCGAGTTGGTGAAACAGCCGAGAAGAACCAGATAAAAAATAATCGGAACGGAAAGGAAACGGAAATTTAAATTGCAAAAAATCGGAAAATACGATCTACCAGTATGTATATAACAAAAAATATTAAATAAAAAAATTGAACCATCATAAATATAAAAAACATGAACGCCTTTCAAATATGAAAGGTGATCACGATTAGTGAACTAGCTTCAGAGTTGGAATACCACTATGAATGGCCTTTTCTGGTATTGTCAACCCGTTCTTTACTATGCATGCACAATCCAATCCGCCCATCCGCTTTTTAAATCTGTACGTGGTATTCGAATAATAAGGTTTGATTGTAATCGTAAAACTTTTAAAATTATTTGGTCCATACTACGCGAATAGATGTTCTTGAAAATACTGTAACAGTTTACTATATCGTGTATCGTTAATAATCAATGAGGATTGGTAGGCTATGCTACTAAAATTGAATAAAATTAAAATTGCTAAGTATGTGGTAAAAATATCTGATTAAAATGAAAAATGAGTGGTCAAATTTGAAAAGATACCCAAAACTAGAACTTATCATCTTAAGTATCCTCGTCTTTTCCTGGTTCGCTAATTAAATATTCAAATACTATTAGGGATTTATGCTTAGTTATTAATAAAACTCTTACTTGGGGTGACCATTTAGTTACTATTAGTAAGATGGTCTTTGGCATGCTTAGTTATTTGTATAAAGTGGTTGGATTTTCTGATAGTCAGCTTAGGAAAAAATTATTTTTGTCTTATCTTCTTCCTCATTTTATTTACGGTGATCTAGTTTTATTCGGTATGCTTCAGGAAAATATGAATGTTCTCCAAAGATGTTTCAATGCTTGTACCAGGTTTATTTTTGGTATTAGGAAGTTCGATCATATTTATGCCTACTCTAGCCTTGTTTTAGAATGTAGTTTATCAATTTTTTACGAATTTCGCGTTTGTCTTTTTATTTTTAAACTTCTCAAAGCTAAGGAGCCTTATTATCTATATAGGAAATTAATGTTTATAGGTTTCATTCCTCTAACTTACGCCTAATTCCGGCTAAAAATTGTTGTAGGTCGTTAAACACGTCATTTTATGTTAGGGGAGTTCCCTTTGGATTTCAGTTCCATTGGAAATTAAGAGATTAGGATCGGCAAAATTATTTAGGTCAACATTTTTGGAGTGGCGTGATTGATGGGCAATACGTAGTTTTTTAATTTATTTTTAATAATCATGTTATTTTTGTTAATTTTTAATTTTTAATATTATTTCACCTCGTGCTGTACATTTTATTGTAAATGAGCTACTGCTCAAAATAGAATGTGTAAGCATGAGGTGGAAATTGTTTGAAAAAATTTAAGAGGTTTTTATGCCTAATGGAAGCAACTTCATTAATTTTTTTTTGTGTCGATTGCTTTGTTTCTATGTGTGCTTTTCCTTTTAATACTAAATTATGTATAAAATACTATAAATAAATAAATAAAGTTGGACAAACTAACTCTCCTATATTATGAAATGCTGGAGAGGTAGTCCAAAAATGATTCCATATCTCTAACCACATAAAAATTTGGAGACATAACCGATCCTTACCTCTAAAGAATACCGCGACCGTTGAGACAATTTACGCTATTAAAATAGAGTAGAATTGCATTTGTTTTACGTTTTTATAATTCAATGTAAGGTGTTTGATTCATTTAAATTTCAAAGAGTTTCTTTACATATATAAATTTTCCAAATTTTCGGCTAATCAGAGCGGCTGTTTGTGAATTGGATTGACGTATGATGCCCTATGCTCCAAAAGGCTCTGCTTATACTCATTTTATTTTTATTCAATTGTACAACCTTTCTACATGAAAAGGCTTTAGCTATAAATTGTCTTTTTCGGAAAATTGTCTAGGCTGTTTCCATGAAAAATCGGTTTTAGTAAATGTTTAATTGTTTTATGTGTAATTTTTTTATAAAAGGAACAATTTTGGAAATATCTTTAATTATGCTTTCGACAATGACCCCGAATTAGGCTTGAAAGTTGAAATTTAAATAAGAATTATCTCAATATAAATAAATTATGTTACCTCTTGTACTGAATGGCTATTCCAAGATGATAGTTAAAATTCGGCAATAATGGCAAGTGAACATGCAACAGTTTAAAATCATGCCCTCCATTTTACAACTGAGGAACAACTGCCAAATTATTTAACAAGCCTAAATATAAGATCAAGTACGGGGTATGATAAAATTTCAGTAGAATTTTGCCTAAATAGATTTTGATTCCCAAATCTAGTTTTAATTTTTAATAAAAATGTTTTTATTTATTTGGTTTTAAACTTATTTTTGTTTATTTTTCAAATCTCCAACGTTTCGGCGGTATTTTTCACCATTTTGAAGGAGCAATCAAAAACAATAATAAAAATTCTTTCCAAAAATTTGAAAACTATTGCATAAAAAATTAAATGTGGGTCAGTTTGATTTAAAAATTTTTTTAAATATAAACTAAAGTGAAAAACTTTTGATAATTATATAAAATAAAATGAAATTAAAAAAAATATTTATAAATGACTTTAATCAAATTTTATATGGTCATAATAGTTTAACAAAAATTTGGAAACTTCCTGAACATTATGTGTATACTTTCTAAAATTAGCCATTTTGTATGATTTGGTTCCTTTTCAGTCTAACCATAAACGTCTAATTTCACGTAAATGATTCGATATTACGCTATGTAATAATTTAAAAGCACTTGTAGAATCGTAAACATGTTGATAAACCAGCCGCATTTTTAAATTTCGTTTGGTTTGCCCAACATATTCCTTTCCACAAGAGCATTTTAATTTATAATGTAAATTGGATTGTAACACTTGTAGAATTTGGTCTTTTAATTTTGTAAACAAATAATTATCAAAACCTCGAAATGCTCTGCCTACAACTTGTATATTGTATTTTTTTTAACACAAATTTAATTCTTTCGCCAGGCCTCTGAAAAGCCGGTCTGTTTTGTTTGAAAAAAGATCAGGCCACAAAAACAGTGAATCAATCAACGGAACACCAAGGCCACAGAAAAGCCTGTGTAGCCGTCAACAACAACCAGGCCAACATACTAGCTGATGTACTCATCCAGTAACGTTGGGCGACCAAGAAGCCAACGTAGAGCCACCGATCGACCGCAGTCGGCACGCTTAACAGTCGCTAGCGAGCCAAGAATCACCATCGCCATTTAAAAATTTAAGAATTAAACCGACGATCAATAACGGTACGGGTCACTGCAACCGCAGTCCACCTTATTAACAGCCAGAAGTCCGGAACCAAAACATGACACGCAGGAGCGCATCATTCGGTAAGTGCTATTATTGTCGCTAAATTGTAATTTCCTTTTTGAAAAAAAGACTATTATACCAAATCGATTCGTCATCAAGCAAATCTAAATTCTCTAATAATAAAAATTTTGTAAAAGAAAACCAAGCATATAGAATTATTTGTTCCACGAATCGACACGGGCGGTTTTTCAACAGTCGAAATAGCCGAATTCACGGGCTTAATTTTTTGTTATGCTTCTATCCCTGGATGTGTCAGGTTGTGTATAGCCTCGAACACTGTTTTCCTGTAGCTGGGAGGAATATAAGGGCGAATTTTTCCCGTCGACACGTCGCACAGTATCGATTGATTTGAACCGAACGCTACTGGTATGTCCTCGAATTGTAATTCCGTGACCGCTTCTAGAAATTCTCTGAGTTCGTCGTCTGATTTCTGCGACTCGGAAATCGCCGCATAATTTATTGACTAACTTATTTCTACCGACTCTATCCGTGACAGAGTATCGGCTACCACATTTTCGCTGCCCGCAATGTGCCTGATTATTTAATTGTGCTGTAAAGTCCAAATGTCGAAATTGGCGTGGCGATGCCTTCGCCCGGTTTTGCATGAACGCGTAAATTAACGGTTTGTGGTCAGTATATAGTGTGAATATTCGACGTTCGACCACATGACGGAACCTCTTCACAGCTGAATATGCGGCTAGTAGCTCCCTGTCATTAGCACTGTACCTCTGTTGCGTTGGGCTTAGTTTGGCTTAAAAAAATTGGAGGGGTTCCCAATTAATCTCGTTCTCGCCATGTCGAAAGCGTCGACCATTAAAGCGAGTTTCGCGGATGACGATGGGTGCGTTAACAACGTAGCGTCGCAAAGTTGCTTTTTTGCGAGTTCAAACGCCTATCTTGACTCGTCCGACCATTCCACTATCCGCGTGTCGTTCTTTTTACTGCCCTTCAAATACTCATTTAGTATTGCTTGGTTTTGTGCCGTGTTGGGCAAGATGGGTCTTTAGAAATTTAATATGCCTAAAAATCATCGCAATTGCTTAATCGTTTTCCGCAGAGACTGCGTGTCCTAGGAATTGTACTTCCGTTTTGGCGAAGTGGCATTTATTGGTATTAATAATTGTTCCGGCGTCGCTTAATTTGGAAAAAATAATTTTGTATAAGTTCGAAATGTTCTGCAATGGTTTGTGATTCGACTAAAATGTCGTCGAGGTAGATAAAAAAAAATTAGTCCTTGCAATACCGAATGCATAAATCTTTGGAAGGTACTGCCAGCGTTTCTCAATCCGAAAGTCACACGAGTGAGTTCGTATAGTCAAAACGGCGTGGATATTGCTGTTTTCGGTATGTGGCTGTCTTAGATGGGTATCTGATGATACGTCCTAACCAGATCTATCGTGGTAAAATAGGCTGTTCCCCGTAATTGTTGCGTGAAGTCATGTATTAACGGAATGGGATATCTGTCGGGTACTGCCACGTTATTCAAGCCGCGATAATCCCCGCATGGTCTCCACTCGCCGTTCTTTTTGGGAACCAAGTGCAACGGACTCGCCTACGGACTGTCTGAACACCGACAGATACCTTGCTCCACCATGTACTCGAACTCCTTCTTCACAATAGCCAGCTTTTCAGTACTCAGTTTAAGAGTTTTTGCGAAAACTGGAGGGCCGCGATTCACTATATGGTGTGTCACTTGATGTTTTGTGGTTGGAAACATACTTCGTTCGTGGGTTATTGATTTATATTTTTCTAGGAGTTAAATGACGCGAGGATCAATATTATCCGCGTTGATTACCCGGATGGTTGGTATTGCGATATGGGTTTTATTTGCCATCGAGGAAACGGACGTTAACGGATCGAGTAATCGACTGTGTTGGATATCGACTAAGAGTCATGATTGCTTGAGGAAGTCGGCTCCTATTATATCCATCATGACCACCCATGTAAATTTTTTGCGCAGCCCTAAATCCATATGAATTATTCGTTCGCCGAAAGTTTTCATTGTGGATCCGTTGGCTGCGTGTAACGTAAAATCCGGATTGTGCTTGTTGTGATCGCTTGGGGTATGGGGTAATACCGATATAACCGCTCCCGTGTCTATTAAGTATGTGGTGTTTGACATTCGATCGTAAATTTTGAGGCGACAATTATTTTGTGATCCGTCGCATGCCGCTGCTTGCGCCGGAGAAATTAGTTTATTTAATTTGAAATCCGACCATCGCGGACAAGTTGGCTAGCAGTTCGTGCAGCCTCTTGAAACCTCCGGTGGTAGAAACAGAGTTGTGGACCATCGTTATTGGTGTCCTTATTCCTGGGTCGTGATTGTGTGGTATCACGATTTGTTCTTGTTCTATTTCGTGATTGACTCCTTGACTGATTTCTCATCAATGTTCGGTCCATATTTACCAACCAGCGCATGATTTTGTGAATCTGCGTGGCCATGCTGGGTTCGTCTACTGTATGTCGTATGGACGTGTTTGCTAGTGCTTTTACCGGCGTTATGGCCATCACTTGCGTCTGTGACATTGTCTCTAACACTCTTACAAACAACGGGCCAATTTAACGGATAACGACGCTACGTGAGTGCCAGCTGGGCGAGCACTACCTGAAGATGGTTCGGGACTAGTTTTATTTGTGTACTCCTGCATTGCCCTTTGTATCCCTTTCCTTATTTGCTCGTCCACTGTGTCGGCGTGATTTGTGGTGGATTGGCCTCCGATGGCATCAGCGTCCTAACCGTCGTTGACCCATTCTACGTTGCTGCTGGTTCCGTGGGCCATATTGTGCGAAAATTTTACCTAACGGTTTTTTTTTCACTTCACTTATTTAATTCTCAATTCGTTTTGTGGCGCGTCAGGATTAATGGTAGTAAAATTTTACTTGCAAATACAATAAGGGAACAATATACAAAAAACTAGTGAACAAACAAAAAACGTTATAAATAAATAAAAGAATTTTCACGTAAGGTATGGTTAAAACAATTTTACGATATATTCACCAATTAAATTTTGAGATTCCCGCGGGAAATTTCTAAACCATTGTTTCTTTGTCTATAGATTTTTTTACGTTCCTCATAATAATATTTTTTGGATACCGGTTTTTTCCTAAAATGTTTGTTAACTTCTTAAAATTACCAGAATGATACACGTCATCTGATAATTTCAAAATTTTTTCTGCTAACAAAAATACAGTATTATTTTTGTACGAAGATGGAAGCCAGGAATCATAATTTAGATAATGGCCTGACTATGATTTTTTATGATACCAATCTGTTTTTAAGATTCCATCTTCACCTTGCATTGCTATGACATCGAAAAATGCTAAACGAGCTTGGTTTTCAATTTCACAAAGTAAAATTTTAGAAATATTTAGAAAATTATCCACTTTTGAATTTGGAATAGCCGCAATAATATCATCTGCATACCTACAAAAGAAAATATGTTTAATGGAAGATACTCTCAGAACCTCTGTTTCAACATTCGCCATTAAAAAATTGGTTAATAATAATTTTAGAATTTTCTAAAGTATCCAAGGGGATTTCCAAATTTGTTAAATTGACTATCCATTTTAGTTCAACTCGTTTCCACCCGACTGAAACTTATCTCAAGCGTTTCACTTTGCACGAAATTAGGATGCATAGATGATTTAAAATTTTTCTCCTTATTCGAAAATGGTTTTTCAGTTGCCTATTTTCTCCACTTCTATTCTATTAGTATTTGAGGCAATCCTACGATTTTATTGACGAATAAATTTGTTTCGTTGCTAATCCCTACCTTTGGTGGTGGCCAAATTGTATTTTGGGGTGGTACAAATGATGTTGATGCTCGGCTAGTGATTCATTTACACACCGCTTCGAAGATTCATTTCCACTGTACCGAAGTTATATTTTCATATTCTCCAATCTCCATTGGAGATTTTGTTGTAATCTCCATCGTAAACGTTACTTCATAAAGAAAACTTGTCACAATTGTGTTTGATTCTTAACTGCAATGCACAACATAAAGAAAATGGGACTATTCCCTCAAATTACCATTATCTTTTCCACATAGAATGGAGTGATTTACTACTTTACCAAAGATAATATAGTTTAGAGTGTGCATTATTGCTTAAATATGGTATGTTGTGGTACAAATGAGTAGCAGACGTAACGAAAGGATTAAACGGTATTGATTTGTATATGGGATAAACAAGCAAACCAAGAAACTTTCTGCCTTATCTAATAAAAATAGATAGAAAGATACATCTCTGCCTTATAAGTAAACAATACATCGGTTTTATTCTGAAGTAAAACAAGCTAAAATAATTTGAACTAGAATTTCTACTCAACTTTAAAAAAAAAAATCCCTCTTTCGGTTTTTTTAAATTATGAATGATTTATTAATTGTAAGGCCTCAACCAATTTAAAAAATTTTTCAATTCTCGAGATTAATTTTAACTTGTTAATTTAGTTTCGAGTAAAAGTCATTTGTTTGAGTTTATAAGTTTCCATAAATATATCCTAGAAATGATTCTTATTTTTTTTTTAACTAATTTACAATTCGTTAAAATGCTTCGCAGAATTCCAGAATTTGATGAAATCTTTGACTTGGGCCATTTGACAACAACAACTGTAGAAGAAATATCAAAATTCGATTTTATCGAGGAGTTTGTATTAACTTTTAGGTTCATTTGGATCTAGAATAGAGGGATTTGAAGTGGGGGAGAAAACTGCCAAACAGGTTTTCTCAAAAACAGGACTGACGATTTTTTTGTTGTGATAAATTTGACAATTCATCATCTATCTTGTTTTCCGTGGTAATGTCGAGCTTTTCGATGAAAAACTGTTATACGGTTAACGAACCTTTCAAATTCCAAGAATTGTTCCCGAGGTGTCTTTAAGACAAAATGAATAGATTACCGGGTAATAAGGAATTTAAATTTCTAATTTACCTAAAATACTTTGCTGGTGGCAAATAATATCGTCAACATTTAAAAATGAAATAAAGCTAGTAAGCTTTTAAATATAGCAAGACATTCCAATTGTGACATTTAGCCTGTTCACACCATGTATACAGTACATCGCAACACTTTCTCGTTTCATACCTCTTGGTCTACAAACTTTGATGGAGGTGTAATATTTTTATTGCATTATTTCAACAAAAATTTTGTGTGGTAAACGATTTGCAACTCACTAACACAGAGTATGGCAACATTTTGTTATATTACAAATTATATTGTGAAAATTTAATAAAACTTATTTGTCAAAACTCTGGAATTTGACAAGCTTTTAGTTAACAATTTAAAAAAATTGAAAAGTCATCCAATAGATTAATTTTAAAATTGATGCTTTTCTGTTTATTTTGAGAAAATTTCAGAATTCATGAGTTTTAAATTATTCTAAAATTGCAGAAAACCTATAGGATTATCCATTAGAAAAACCATTAATTTTCTTATAAAATAAACATAAATCACTGTCGTCGAAAAGCTTTCATTTTTTCCACAAAGGGTCCATATACCTCACCAAACCAACGATTTACATTTTACAAAAATGTACCGTTATTTTGTGTAGGGGTCTTTGTCATGGATTTTCTTGAATTTAGAGACCCTGGAGCCACAAAGATGTGTGAACAGCAATCAATATCGAATTCGCCATTTCTTGTCTTCATCTTTGAATTTTAACATTTAGTTCCAGTGTATACATCGCTAAAATTCTGTTGAAACTCCTAAAGAATATAAAATTCTCCGTTCAAAATATGTTTTCTTAAGATTTGAGCCATTTGTCCGGATCACAACATTATGTGAGCGATGTGAGACTTGGCTGATATAATATTTTACTCAGTGCTTCGACCATTCGAGTAATACAAACAAATGAAATACCATATAAACAAGTCAAATCCAATATTTGGCAAAGTTGCTCCACTTTGTAATATGAAAATTATTAACAAGTAGTTCAAACCTTTAAGTTCCACATTGACATTTTATTAAAATTGATTTAATTTCATTCAGATAGCCCCAATTTTATATTTAGATAGCCGTCAAGTTAAAATCTGTCCGTAAACCTATAGATTCGAATTATTTTAAATAATTTTGATATCGTACTGAAGAAACATTTTTGTGAACACACATTTTGAAATGCCGGTTAGGATGGAAGGAAGGACACTACATTTTTATATTCGATGTATTACAAGTCCTGGGGACTTATTCTTGAATTCCACATCCATTTTCCACATGCGGACATCAGTCAAAATTCATAAAAATTGAATATTTTCGGTACTAAGGGAATATTTCCGAATGGGTATAAGCAGGTGGAAAAAATCCCCCATATAGGAAAACGTCCATGCCGTATGTGTTTTATATACGAATTACAATTTTCGAACGTTTTTGTGTGAACTTTGACAGATGTTCACATGTGGAAAATGGATGTGGAGTTCGAGAATAGGCCGGTAACCTATTTCATCGAGAAATGTGAAAATCTGGAACAATTTCTTTTTGCGATTACAATACTTATCCAATACAACTTCGTTATTGTGGAAAAATATAAAGTAAGCCAAATCAACAAATAATGAACAGTTTGATTAATTTAGCCATAGCCGAAAAAGTAACCAAAAACATGTAATGTAATAATAATAATTTGATTGTAATAAATTTTCTTCATGCCTTGAACTGTGTGTAGCAGTTCAATCAGCATAATTCATTCTTTTTTCCTTCTCAATCGGTAAAACTGCAATTCCCTACTTTTCAGTCTTAGTCAGGCTTAAAACCTAAAATTGATCTTTCAGGCAGAACAACTGACGCTCCTCCGTACAAAAAAAGGTCTAAGGTGAAAGGCCCCAAATTATTTGGATCTGCTGACAACGGTGTGATAGGTCGAGAATTGATAATTCTCGTTATCGTATGCAGCTCATCGATAGAAAATTCCATGCTGCGAATAATATTCCTGATCAGTTGCTTCGTAATTTTGACTAGAGCCTTCCATAGTTTATAAATAGCTTAAATTCAGTAACAACTTTCGTATTTCTTTGTTATTCAATTTTGAACAACAATTAATAATAAATCGCATAACACAGGCAAACGTCCGACAGATGACTCTACAATTCTGTGGCTAATGCATCGAACTTGTGACATTTTAAATAAAAATCAAATCTGCAATATCAGATAATTATGCGGTTCTGCTTTTAACATTAATAAAGTGTAATTAGCGATTCGGTCCAATAGAAGTATTTTCTGACTTCGAGCTCCAGCTATTTTTCTCTCTTGGGACGAGATACTAAATTGGTCATCACTTAAGTAGCTTAAAGCTCGAAATGATCAATAATATTCGTTTTTGTTGGATCCTTGAACTTACAGTCAGTCACCTTTGGCCATGACGAAGTATCATGCCGAACTCAATGAGATTAAGGCAGCATTATTAGATTTATATATTTCCTGATACTGCTTTGGCTTGTTAAATTTCACTTCATTTTTTCTAAAGTAGGGGTATATTTCTCTAAAAATGCACAAAACAATAGAAAAATAAAAAATTATAATTGATCCGCCTCCTGCGTGAGTCCGAATGCTTCCAATAAGCGATATTGCACACCTACCTGTGCTGGGATGTTCTAACATCACTATTTTCGATATTCGATACGCTTTATGTCTCTTTTTTCATGAACAAAGTTGCCCATTATTTCGCTTCCTCAATTACGCTCATCTATTGCGATCTCAGCCTATTAGAATAAATTTCTTTCCTATCCTTTTTCAACAAAATCGGCAAAGTATCACAAAAAATTTTTGTAGTGATAAAGTGATGAAGAAATAGCAGGCTGAATCGAAAATACTTAGACAATAATTGTGAAAGATAATGCGATTTTGTTCTTGAAAAAAGAGAAATCGAATATCGAAAATAGTGATGTTAGAACATCCCAGCACTGGTCGACCAATTCCCAAACACTTTTCGAGGACTATTTACCCACGTTATCCATCTCTGTAATTTCATTACTTGACAAACTTCAAAATTACCATGTTGTTCTTATATCGGGTACACAGAACCTGTCATGCACTTTTAAACTTCTCCTGCAGTGCTTCCATCCTTGGAAAAATTTGTAATGCAAAAATTCGGTGCTTTGTCAGAAATAATATATTATCGCCGGCACTTAAATAAATTTCAAACGAATGGAAAACCCTATTATGTCGCAAAGTGAAACAATTGTCTTTCCCCGTTTAAGGTAAATTCACATATACACGGGCGCTGCGTCTCAGCCGTGTGAACTAGGGCAAATGAAATGTACCAAAAAATAGGTTCCTGAAATTGTATATAGCTTTCGCCGGCAACAATATGAAATATCACGATACGGATGTGGAACTGAAACTGACGGCTAAAATAAGCCATTCCACCGAAAGAGTCTTAATGTTTTAATATGAATGCTGAGAGATCTTGGTTTCATGAAATAACTCCCAAATTTTTTTATGTTTTAATTCAAAGAATTTCCATTGTGAAAATAATTTGCACTTTAAAAATGAGATATGTAGGAAGATCTCAGAAGATTTAATTTTCAAATTAGAATGGAAATTTAGATTTTTCCGCTCCAATACCAAAGCCTACCAAAAAAACTTGAAACATCCAATGCTATACTACGTCTTTGAGGTGTTCTCATGCTATGCTTCTTTAAAATGTTTAAATTTCTACGAATGTTAAATTTTTACATATCGTTAAATTGGCTTTTGGGGGTGTAGCCCCATCTTCTGAGGTATAAAACGAATTAAAAGAAATTTTCAAAACAATATTCTAAAGATGATCATGAAATTTTGGAATTTGGATTTTAAACAGAAATGACATAACTCTCAACAATAAATTTTTGGCGCTAATTTCATTTGGTGCTTAATTCATAATGAAATATTTACCAAGTTCAGAACCAAAATATCTCCTAAAAATTTTTTAAGTATTGCGCCCGGAAAGTAATGAAAAATGTATGGAAAAGATCCTTGTGGCTTCACGTGGTAATTATTTCATTAAATATTCTTAAGCGTTTTTATACAACAATAAGATTTCGGTTAATAATTTGAGAACGGATTACGATATCAACTCAATTTCTACACTAAAAGTGTGAGCAATCAAAAGGACTGGTTTGGGCGTTACTCGTTTTGAAGATGGTCGTATGAAGTTTTTTTTTACAACCCACTCCAAAACTGACAGAATGTACCAATTTTATTTGTCAAACATTTTTCTGGGGAAACAGGGTCAAAGCTAACAAACATGGTATGATTAGTATCAAATTAGGTCAATATCAAAAACTGTTAAGCGCGTTAATGGATCAGTTGATTATTATTAGATATAGGAATATAGCCGGGTGTTGCATGTTCCCACTTTCTACCATTGAGTGATACTGTTTAAAATATACATTTATAACAGAATACCTGATTAACAGAAGACTATACGTAAACCTTAATACTATAAGTAAAAAGAAAACAGAATGACTTCGAATTGGAATAGAGCATTAAGCTTTTGCACTGCAGCTATGTGTCTTCAGTTACCTCTATAAGGGATTTCTAGAAACTAGAGTTTTAACAAAATATAGTATGTCATCGTTAACCTTAATTTCATCTCAATTTGAACGCAGATCCGATATGGCAAATTTTTTTCCATTTCGTTGCATTTTAGTGCGAACAGTGTTTAAACTCTTGTATGGAATACGAAATTTGCCTTTCTTTCTATTTGTGATATAGGAAATAAAGACACGGAAATAAAGGAAATTCAACGTAAGAGACTTTTCTTGACATTTGTGTAACGTTTTAGCAGAATACGTCCATTAGTGTGAGTTTGGCAGCAATTTGTTTACGATGCGAAAAGTTTTCCTGGTGATTTTTACTATGGAAAGAAATTAAACAACGAGTTTGCTTGAAATTTTGAGTTCTCATTCCATTAAAAATATTGCAGAAGTGTTTTTGAGAGTCTACTCTATGGAGAACGCAAGGATTTGAGTGGCATAAAGGATTTAGTGAGGGTCGTGAGGTCGTAGAAAACTTGCCTCATACAAGTCGTCCATCCACCTCTGTTAACGAGTTAACTTCGGAAAAGTGAAGAAAAATGTGTTCGAAAATCGTAGTGTTGGCATTAAAGGGATATCAGAAGCTCTCAATATCTCTTATGGATCGAATCAACACATTTTGGTTTATGTTTTATATATGAAACGCGTTGCCGCTAGACTAGTGCCGACAGACCTGAATTTTTTGCAAAAAGAACATCGAGTAGTAGTCACAAAAGAGATGCTTGCCAACGTAGCTGATGACCCTAAATTTATCAAACGAATTATTATTTGTGACGAGACGTGGGTTTATGAATGTGACGTCGAAACTGCCCAACAATCTAGCAAATGACGCGCCAAAAATGAGCCAAAATCGACTTCCTGTGACTTTTCTGTTTACGAAACTCAAATATCCGTTCCGGGAAACGCGCCTTGAGTCGATTAAAGCCAATAAAAAGAAATTCACTGAAGGAACTACAAGCCATCTCGACTGAGGCCTATAAGATGTGTATGGAAAAATGGATTAGTCGTTGGCATGCTTGTGTTGGCTTAAAAGGGGTCTATTTTGAAGGCGAAAATAAAAATTTGTTTTAAAAATACATAAAAATGTTGTTCTTTTTACCAGTCTGAGTCAAATTTGATCAGATGTTAGTTCAATTTAGAATGCGGAGATTTTCAAAAATTTTATAAATATCTAAACAATTTAACATACTATTAAAGTTAGCCGAAAGATCTAAAATGTCGGTAAAGCAGAAAGTGTCTTGGCTAAATCAGCCGAAAGTTACCAGCTGAAACATATTTTAAATAAAATGAAAAAATTACAAAACAACCTAGGAACTGGTATTTTCATGAAGTGAATTTACGGCTGAATAAAGGCTCATTTTGGTTTGTCACTGTTTACCATAGGAATTATACTTAAAATTTCATCAGTAAAGCTAAATATAAAATTAAAAAGTTTGTATAAATTCAACCTTTAAAGTGTCATGTCTGGAAAGTATTTTAATTAGTGTGCCCTAAAAACAATTATCCCTAGAAAAATTATCAGGGCAAGTTTCATGCAACGAGCCCAGAAAAACTCGTTTGAATGAAAACCCCATATAAAATTAAAAAATTTATGTAAATTCAACCTTTAAAGTGTCGTATCTGGAAAGTATTTCAATTAGTGTTCCTTACCAGTTCCTAGAAAAATTATCAGGGCAAGTTTCATGTGGGGAGCTCGGGAAAATTCGTTTGAATGAAAACCCCATATAAAATTTAAAAATTTGTATAAATTCAACCTTTAAAGTGTCATGTCTGGAAATTATTTCAATTATTGTGGCTACACAACAATTTTTAATAGAAAAATTATCAGGGTAAGTTTCAGGGCAAAGATGGTCCCAATATATTGTCCTGAATAAGCGTTAACACGAAGACTCCCTGGGCGAGGTAGGTAGGAGTCGCACTAGCCACACACGATCGCTTTATAAAAATGATTATATTAAGAAGGTGAGACACAACTACTAGAAAACTGCAAATGCAACTTAGTGGCGTCCACAATCTTAGCACGCTCTATTACATTAAGGAAATGCCTTGCAGAGCACTACATGCGTTCTATAATACCAGCAACTCGACAAATGGCAAGGCGTTTTGTTTTTGGACGAATCGAGATTCTCGCGGTATTCTTCAAATTGACAACCATAAGTTTAACGATGGCCTAATAAGCATTACGCGCAGTGAAATATTCGTAAAACAACTATATTTGGTAGTGGATCAGTAATGGTATTGGGTGCAGTTTCATTGATGGCCTCCACGGAGCTTCATATAGTAACTGAAAGCTCTTTAAACAGTACTGCTAATTTGTAGGGATAACTGTTCGCTAGACACAATAATTGAAATACTTTTCAGACATGACACTTTAAAGGTTGAATTTATACCCTGTTAAAGTTAGCCGAAAGATTCCAGACGAAAGTGAAAAGTCGATATTGCAGATTATATTATTGACATTCCAGCCAAAAATAAATCAGCCTCTAGAGTGTTATATCTGGAGATGGATTGCATTGATGTAACTTGTCAATAGCTATCGCAGGAAAAAAATTCAGTTCAAGTTTCCCGTGGGAAATCTCGGAAAATTCGATTTTCCAAAAAATATTAGAAAATTTGTATAAAATCAGGCTCTAGAGTGTTATGTATGAAGATAAATTGCATTGATGTGATTTGTCAAAAGATATCGCAGGAAAAAAATTCAGTATAAATTTCTCGTGGGAAATCTCGGAAAATTCGATTTTCCAAAAAATATTAGAAAATTTGTATAAACTCAGCCTCTAGAGTGTTATGTCTGGCTATCGATTGCATTAATGTAACTTGTCAACAGCTATCGCAGAAAAAAAATTCAGTTGTAGTTTCCCGTGGAAAATTCCAAAAATTATTCGAAAATTTGTATAAAATCAGCCTCTAGAGTGTTATGTCTGAACATGGATTGCATTGATGTGATTTGTCAATAGCTATCGCAGGAAAAAAATTCATTTCAAATTTCTTGTGGGAAATCTTGGAAAATTCAATTTTCCAAAAATCATTAGAAAATTTGTTTGAAATCAGCCTCTAGAGTGTTATGTCTGATGATAGATTGCATTGATGTGATTTGTCAATAGATATCGCAGGAAAAAAATTCAGTTCAAGTTGCCCGCGGGAAAACTCGGAAAATTCGATTTTCCAAAAAAATATTAGAAAATTTGTATAAACTCAGCGTCTAGAGTGTTATGTCTGGAGATCGACTGCATTGATGTGACTTGTCAATAGCTATCGCAGGAAAAAAATTCAGTTCTAGTTTCTTGTGGGAAATTTCGGAAAATTCGATTTTCCAAAAATTATAAGAAAATTTGTATAAAAACAGCCTCTAGAGTGTTATGTCTGGAGATGGAATGCATTGATGTGACTTGTCAACAGCTATCGCAGGAAAAAAAATCAGTTCAAGTTTCCCGTGGGAAATGTCAGAAAATTTGTTTTTCGAAAGTTAATTCGAAAATTTGTATAAAATCAGCCTCTAGACTCAACTTCAGATATATACTCTAGAGGCTGATTTTATTCCGATTTTGTATATTATTTTGATTTTCCGATATTTTCTTCCAAGCAAAGTTTTACACCTAAAACTATTTACAAAATTGTTTATTTAAATCGATGTATCCTCTTTACTTTCGGCTGATAACTACTAAATTTTATTATTTTCGCCTGGAATGCTAATATCATAATCTGCATTAGGGGATTAGACAATCTGCATTACCATTTGTTTTTTTTTACTTTCGGCTGGACTAACCCAATCTGCATTATCGACTTTTGACCTGCGGCTGGCAACTTTCGTCTAACTTTAACAGTATTGAATTTATACAATTTTTTTTAATGTTATATGGACTTTTCATTCAAACGAATTTTCCCGGGCTCCCCACATGAAACTTGCCCTGATAATTTTTCTAGGTCTTATTGTTGGTAAGGTACACTAATTGAAATACTTTCCAGACATGACACTTTAAAGGTTCAATTTATACAAACTTTTTGATTTTATATTTAGCTTTCTGATGAAACTTAAAGTATAATTCATATACTGTTTACCAGCGACAAACCAAAATGAGCCTTTATTCAATAGTAAAATCACTTCATGATATTACCAGTTTCTAGGTTGTTTTCTTATGTTTTCATTTTATTTAAAATATAATTCGGCTGAAATATGTCGGCTGGTAACTTTAGACTGATATAGCCAAAACACTATCCGCATTACCAACATTTTATATCTTTCGGCTGAAAACTTTCTGCTAACTTTAACAAGCTCAATTTAACAAATTTCTTTACTTCTATAACCGTTTAAAAATATTGACGTTTCATAAAACGTATTTTAAATATTTTAGTTCTAATATTAATTCAAAATCTGTACTAACATAAAGAAACCTTGAAGTATTCGAAGACCACTTCGATTCAAGAATAAGTTAACTTTACATAATCAATCGGCTTAAATTTCGGCATCAGATCATGTTAATGCAGTACCGATATTGGAAAAACTGATTTATGAAGTTTTATACCTTTTTTAAATTCCGAAATACCCGAGCAAGGATTTTGGTCGTAAAATGAGACTTGAGAGTTGCGATAAAACTGATTAATATTTATTGTTATACATCTGGTAGATATTTAAAAATAACAAGTTTTGAGCGTCGTTTTACGACCAAAATTTGTACTCTGGTGTTCATCACAGTATATTTAATGGAAAACTTCAGGAATGTTCTTAATAGAAACCCTTTGAATGCACCTTAAGTAGTATAATGAATCCTTTTTTAAAATAAAGAAGTTTATCGAAATTTATTGTCTGCACTGCCTACATTTAGGGGTTAAGAAAATAAGTTCGATTTCTTGATCGGGTATAATGTCAGTTTTTCGGGTTTTTCCGATTTACTAATTTTGTACGATTGGGTTACGTTCTCATGTTTTTACAGCTAATAGTGCAATTGTCTATATACTTATGGTAGGTGATTTGATTTATCTTATCATATAAATTTTTTCTTGGTCGTTTTTGGTTAGGTACTTCTTGGTATTAGGTACTTTTGTTTGTCTTCATCTAGTTTTATCCATGTTTTGCGCATTTTTCCTTGATCACTCATGTAGCATGATGGCTGATTATTAAATAATCTCCCAACAATGGATGTTCTATTCTCAAATTTGACGAGATTGACGATATATGACATATTTTAGAAAAACAAAAAATGCTTTACCCATAAAATAAATTCAAAATAATAAAAATCAAAAATGAATAAATCCATAAATTGTAACTTTAGTTAAACATTTTTGAAAAATCAAAGAAATTCCCTTTAAGTGCACCACTTTCAACAATTTATGTTACAGAATCCATTACAATATGAATTACACTGACCTCCTTGGAATTAATTCGCCCCGATATATTCGCAGGCAAACGTAAATTTATTCTCAAAATAACAATAAGTGTAAGTGAAAAATGTTAAGATACTTATTTCGTCTCCTCGCACACATCACCACAAATCTTGAAAATTGTGTTTAACCAACATAAAATTTATTTAGTATTCACTGCCAACATGAATGTTTTATGATTTTTTGTTTGTTAGTAAAAAAAAGTGCACGATAAAAAAAACTTACTTTTACCTTATTTGTAAGTTATGTGTCACCCACCAAACATAAAAAAAAAAAAAAAATGTGTACCTATATAAGCGACTTGACGCGCGGTTGGTTAGTTATTGTCTCTCAAAGTGATTTTGTTTTCTATAATAATTTATACAGCGAGCCAGATAAATAATTCGTGGAATAAGAATTTAATACCGTGTGTGAATTTTTTTTTTTTTTTTTAACTCGAAATACTCCATTATTCGCCCCGCGCGCACTATTTTGTTATGTAGGAGCAAGATTATTAAATCCACCTGTGTGCGCATCAGCTTCGCTCTCTTATTATAACCGCATTTAATCCCATAATTGAAATGACAAACCGTAAAGTAAATATTTTCTTTTTGGAGAATTTCTTTCCCAATATACATACATACATACATACATACATACAAACATACATACGCACAGATATACAATAAATACATTTCTTAAAGTCTTGTAATCCAATCTCTTTTCTGTCAGTTAAATCGTCTTTAAATTTTTTATTTTTATTATTTTACTTTTTTAAAGTACTTAACTTATATTATTCTTCATCTATTACCAATCTTCTTTATATAAACTTCATGTTTTCTTAATTAAATATTTAATGTTTCGATTAAGTGAACCTTTAACGAAAGCATAACAAAAAGACAAAAAGAACGACGACCAAAGATTATGCTCCTTCTTAAGACTTAAGATGAAACACACACAAAAGTAAAAATGCATCGAGAAAAGTTTGTTGAATTTAAATCAATCTGTTAAATTAAATAATAAATATTTGTGTTATAAGACATATATATATATACATATAAGACAAAATTGAAGTGGGAATATTTTTTTTTTTTTATGTTGTTTGCATGGATTTGGAAAATTGAAAAATCATGTACATATATTCGTTCAAATCTTTCTCAAGGGTTAAGCAAATATTTACGTATTCAGGTGATTCTTATATATATTTAAATATACAGATTTTGTGTCAACTCAAGTCTATTAAACTAATACCGTTATGATCCATTCAGATTTAATTAACCATATCTGGAAATATAAATAAAACTTATTGCTTCTACGAGAGAGTCGATATTTATACAAATGTCCAGACGAAAACATATTTTTTGCACCCATAGTGTCTTACACGATCTGTTTTTTTTTTTTTTTTTTTTTTGTGAAGTTCTCGAATACATTAAAATTCCAACCATAAATGGTTTGACCAAGTTTTTTAATGCGTATATATAAATTTTGGGGACACAGACTGTATATATAAAAAAAAAAAAAAATCCGAATTAAAAATCCAGCCCAAAATGTTAAATTATTAAAAAAAAAATTCTGTCTCACAATATTTTTTGTGCGCTGCGCGAATATTTTCTCGTTGACGGATCAAGAAGGACATTCCAAAATTTCTTCTAAATAAATCTTATTTTTTTTTTTTATTTTTTTTTTTGCGAGTTGCGTTGATCCATTTTAGATATTCAATTTCAAATTTTTTTTTTTTTTTTGTGTTGTGCTCATACAAGAAACGTGGATATAAGAACAAAAATCATCATTCATGTTGATACTTCTGAAGATGAAGATGAACATTTTGTTTTAAAATGAGGATGGTGATCAAATTTTATCTCTTCTATCATTTTTTGTTGTATACACATGATATACAGAGACAACTTATAACATATTTTATGTTGAGAATTAAAAAAAAAAAAAATTCCACATGAAATACATGTAAGCCGTTCAGATACTGGAAGTTTCATGTTTTTTTTGCTTAAATTTTACATTTGGATCCATATACATAGAGGTGAAAGTACGAAGACTTAATGATATCCAGTTCCCAAAATTCTAAAAATTGATAAAATCTTACGAATTGTGATCAATTTCATTTTAGGTCATAGTTGTTTGAAGAAAAGTAAGGGAAAGTCGGCTTGGATTAAATTGGAAATCACTTTATCGTTTGTTGGTCTTTCCGGTCTTTCTGTTGGTCTGTCTGCCGATCTGCCTGTCGAACAGTCGGTCGGTCTCTCTGCCAGTCGGTCTTTCTGCCGGTCTGTCTATCGGTCTTTTAGAAGCAGTCTGCCAGTTTGTCTGTCGGTCTGTCTGTGGGTTTGTTTGCTGGTATATTTGTTGGTTTCTCTGTCAGTCTGCCTGTCGATCTGTCTGTCCGGTCGACCTATCCGTCAGTCTTTCTATCGGCCCAACGTCTTTATTAATTAATACTGGGGTCGCGGGAGTAATAAAATTTTGAAAGTTTTTTACTTACCTCTAATTTAGTTTTCTTTAATTTAATATTTTTAGGCTCAATTGGAGCACCTTCTATAGTGAACTCTCTTAGGCCTGTGTAGCGTATGGTATAACCCAGAATTTACCATCATGCCGATTTATGCAAGATTTAGTTTTACGAGGGAATTAAGAAGAAGAAATTGGAGAGAAGAGTAAGACACGTATTATTCCAATTTCTTGTAAAAATAAGATTTTTTTTGTATTTTTTATTTTTTTCATGTTTTCAATAAATTAAAAATTCACATTTTTGAGATATTTCCAAAATAAAATTTCCGGCCCAAGGAAGTGGCCATTTCCGATTGCCGATTTGAAGTAAAATTCGCTAGGACCTCCCAATTTATGGAAAAAATATAAATCTGAAGCTTCTGCTCGATTGGTTAAACTATTTGGGCTGTAGAGAGAACACAGGCAGAGTGACAGACTGACAGACACACACTAAAAGTAAACACTAAAGAACGTTAACCTAAAGGAAGTAAGAGACAATAATTACTTGAAATGTCATGTCATATTTTTGGAAAACATTGTTAACTATTAATTACCGGCAGTAACACAGGTAAAACACGGTTTTACTACAACACGTGAAATTTCCTTAATTAACACGCTACTGATGGGTTTCAGATCTTCTATATGAATTTTATGGTTTTGCTCTCTGTGGTAGTTAAACAGTAGAGCCGTCGATTTTTGAAGTCTTATAACAGATGAATCATCTGACTATTTTAGAGTAAAGGTTTAAGCTGTTCGAAATTTTTTATGTAAAGAAGATATTTCGCAAGAAAGGGTCTCAACCTGTATAGCAGTGGCTTACCAATGTTACAGTCAAAATACATTTTGTTTTGTTTCAGCTAGCTTTAGCTGCTGATTCCAAATATATGTATAAACGTTATAGAAGCTTTCGACAAAAAATATGCGGCTTTATTAAATTAAATTAAATTTTTATTTTTATTGTAGGAGTTAATACTTTCAAAAAGCCAAAGCCAAGTGATTACTCACCAAAAAGTCTCCTACATGCCACGGAAAGCCCAGAATGGATCCGTTTTTGCATTATTTCGGTCTGGTTCGCGCCGCTACCCATTTTGGGGCCCTCATTTACATTCTACACCTTACTTTGTTAGGGGTTCGCCAGACAACCGTCGCTTCGCTTGTGCCATAGTACTGACACAACGTAGTCTGCGAAAGCTCACCACGCTACATCAGACCGCAGAATCGCTTAAACAATGGTGTCAGGTGTTACTCCGCCCAATACAAAAGCGAGCCGTCTTCTGTCTTACCGCACAAAAATTCAACACCCAAGGGCCAATATAGACCATTGCCAACAATGATGACAAAGGTTTCGCTAGCACATGGAATAGGTCCCTTAATTACCTAGTTAAAAAACCCTAATCCATAGAGATCGTTCGTTTAATAAAAGTTCTGCAAAATTATATTTTGGAAATCGCATTCAACCCCCAAGGGCCAATATCGGCCATTGCCAACAATGATGACAAAGGTTTCGCTAGCACATGGAATAGGTCCCTTAATTACATATTGTTAAAGTTAGCAGAAAGTTGTCAGCCGAAAGTGAATAGTCGATTACGCAGATTGCGTTAGTCCAGCCGAAAGTAAAAAACGGTAATGCAGATTGTATAATCCCAACCGAACGTTTCCAGCCGAAAGTAAAAAGTCGATATTGCAGATTATGATACAACATTCAATCCGAAAATAAAAAATTTAGTAGTTATCAGCCGGAAGTAAATAGGATACATAAATTTAAATAAAAATTTTTGTAAATAAATTTACGTGTAAAACTTTGCTAAGTAGAAAATATCGGAAAATCAGAAGAATATAAAAAATTGGAATAAAATCAGCCTCTAGGGTATATAGTATATCTGAAGCTGAATCGTTTTTATGTGATTTTTCAATAGCTATCGAATTAAAAAATTCTGTTCAAGTTTCCCGTGGGAAATCTCGGAAATTCGATTTTCCAAAAATTATTAGAAAATTTGTATAAAATCAGCCTCTAGAATGTTATGTCTGGAGATAGATTCAATTGATTTGATTACTCATAAGCTATCGCAGGAAAAAAATTCAGTTCATGTTTCCCGTGGGAAATCTCGGAAAATTCGATTTTCCAAAAATTATTTGAAAATTGGTATAAAATCAGCCTCTAGAGTGTTATGTCTGGAGATGGATTCAATTGATGTGATTACTCAATAGCTATCGCAGGAAAAAAATTCAGTTGAAGTTTCCCGTGGGAAATCTCAGAGAATTCGATTTCCCCAAAAATAGTTGAAAATTTGTATAAAATCAGCCTCTAGAGTGTTATGTGTGGAGATGGATTCAATTGAGGTTATTATTCAATAGTTATCGCAGGAAAAAAATTCAGTTCAAGTTTCCCGTGGGAAATCTCGGAAAATTCAAAAAAGTTTCCAGCCGAAAGTAACAACTGGATGAATAAAATCAGCCTCTAGAGTGTTATGTCTGGAGACGGATTGCATTGATGTGACTTGTCAATAGTTATCGCAGGAAAAAAATTCAGTTCAAGTTTCTCGTGGGAAATCTCGAAAAATTCGATTTTCTATTTTGGAAAATTTTCTAATAATTTTTGGAAAATCGAATTTTCCGAGATTTTCCACGGGAAGCTTAAACTGAATTTTTTTCCTGCTATAGCAAATGAGTAATCAAATCAATTGAATCCATCTCCACACATAACATTCTAGAGTCTGATTTTATACAATTTTTCTAATAATTTTTGGAAAATTGAATTTTCCGAGATTTCCCACGGGAAACTTGAACAGATTTTTTTTCTTGCGATAGCAATTGAATAATCACATTAACTAACTCCATCTCCAGACATAACACTCTAGAGGCTGATTTTATAAAAATTTTCTAATAATTTTTGGAAAATCGAATTTTCCGAGATTTCCCATGGGAAACTTGAACTGAATTTTTTTTTGCTATAGCTATTGACAAGTCACATTAATACAATCCATTTCCAGACATAACACTATAGAGGCTGATTTTATTCATCCATTTGTTACTTTCAGCTGGAAACTTTTTTGAATTTTCCGACATTTCCCACGAGAAAATTGAACTGAATTTTTTTTCCTGCGATAGCTATTGACAAGTCACATCAATTGAATTTATCTCCAGACATAACACTCTAGAGGCTGATTTTATTCATCCATTTCTTAATTTCGGCTGGAAACTTTTTTGAATTTTCCGAGATTTCCCACGGGAAAATTGAATTGATTTTTTTCCTTCGATAGCTATTGAATAATCACATCAATTGAATTCATCTCCAGACATAACACTCTAGTGGCTTCTTTTATACAAATTTTCTAATAATTTTTGGAAAATCGAATTTTCTGAGATTTCCCACGGGAAACTTGAACTGAATTTTTTTCCTGCGATAACTATTGAGTAACCACATCAATTGAATCCATCTCCAATCATAACACTCTATAGGCTGATTTTATACAAATTTTCAAATAATTTTTGGAAAATCAAATTTTCCGAGATTTCCCATGAGAAACTTGAACTGAATTTTTGTCCTGCGATAGCTATTGACAAGTCACATCAATCCAATATATCTCCAGACATAACACTTTAGAGGCTTTTTTCATTCATCCATTTGTTACTTCCGGCTGGAAATTTTTTTGAATTTTCCCAAAATTTTTCTTGGGGAAACTTAAGCTAAATATTTTTCCTGCGATAGCTATTGACAAGTCACATGAATCCAATTCATCTCCAGACATAACACTCTAGAGGCTGATTTTATTCATCCATTTCTTACTTTCGGCTAGAAACTTTTTTGAATTTTCCGAGATTTCCCTCAGGAAACTTGAACTGAATTTTTTTCCTGCATTAGCTAATGAATAATTACATCAATTGAATCCATCTCCAGATATAACACTCTAGAGGCTGATTTTATACAAATTTTCTAATAATTTTGGGAACTTCGAATTTTCCGAGATATCCCACGGGAAACTTGAACTAATTTAGTTATTTAGATGTGTAATCACATCAATTAAATCCATCTCCAGCCATAACACACTAGAGGCTGATTTTATACAAATTTTCAAATAATTTTTGGAAAATCGGATTTTCTGAGATTTCCCACGGGAAACTCGAACTGAATTTTTTTCCTGCGATAGCTATTGACAAGTCACATCAATCCAATCCATCTCCAGACATAACACTATAGAGGCTGATTTATTTTCGTCTGGAATGTAAATAACATAATCTGCATTATCGACTTTTCACTTTCGGTTGGAAACTTTCGGCTAACTTTAACAGGGTCTTAATTACCTAGTTAAAAAACCCAATCCATATAGATCGTTCGTTTAATAAAAGTTCTGCAAAATTATATTTTGGAAATCGCATGCAAAACCAATGGCCAATATCGGCCATTGCCAACAATGATGACAAAGGTTTCGCTGGCACATGGGATAGGTCCCTCAATTACCTAGTTAAAAAACCCCAATCCATACAGATCGTTCGTTTAATAAAAGTTCTGCAAAATTATATTTTGGAAATCGCATTCAACAACCAAGGGTCAGTATCGGCCATTGCCAACAATGATGACAAAGGTTTCGCTTGCACATGGGATAGGTCCCTTAATTACCTAGTTAAAAAACCCTAATCCATACAGATCGTTCGTTGAATAAAAGTTCTGCAAAATTATATTTTGGAAATCGCATTCAACACCCAAGGGCCAATATCGGCCATTGCCCACAATGATGACAAAGGTTTCGCTAGCACATCGAATAGGTCCCTTAATTACCTAGTAAAAATCACTAATCCATACAGATCGTTCGTTTAATAAAAGCTCTTCAAAATTATATTTTGGAAATCGCATTCAACCACACAGATAACAATTCATATAGATCGTTCGTTTAATAAAAGTTCTGCAAAATTATATTTTGGAAATCGCACTCAACACCCAAGGGTCAATATCGGCCATTGCCAACAATGATGACGTACGTTTCGCTAGCACATGGAGTAGTTTCCTAAATTGCCTAGTTAAAAACTTTAATCCATACAGATCGTTCGTTTAAAAAAGCTCAGCAAAATTATATTTTGGAAATAGCATTCAGACCCAAGGCCAATATCGGCCATTGCCAACAATGATGACAAAGGTTTCTCTAGCACATGGAATAGGTCCCTTAATTACCTAGTTAAAAAAACCCAATACATAGAGATCGTTCGTTTAATAAAAGTTCTGCAAAATTATATTTTGGAAATCGCATTTAACACCAAGGGTCAGAATCGGCCATTGCCAACAATGATGACAAAGGTTTCTCTAGCACTTGGAATAGGACCCTTAATTACCTAGTTAAAAAACCCCAATCCATACAGATCGTTCGTTTAATAAAAGTTCTGCAAAATTATATTTTGGAAATCGCATTTAACACCAAGGGTCAGAATCGGCCATTGCCAACAATGATGACAAAGGTTTCGCTGGCACATGGGATAGGTCCCTTAATTACCTAGTTAAAAAACCCTAATCCATACAGATCGTTCGTTTAATAAAATGTCTGCAAAATTATATTTTGGAAATCGCATTCATCACCCAAGGGTCAGTATCGGCCATTGCCAACACTGATGACAAAGGTTTCGCTAGCACATGGGATAGGTCCCTTAATTACCTAGTTAAAAAACCCTAATCCATACAGATCGTTCGTTGAATAAAAGTTCTGCAAAATTATATTTTGGAAATCGCATTCAACACCCAAGGGCCAATATCGGCCATTGCCCACAATGATGACAAAGGTTTCGCTAGCACATCGAATAGGTCCCTTAATTACCTAGTAAAAATCAATAATCCATACAGATCGTTCGTTTAATAAAAGCTCTTCAAAATTATATTTTGGAAATCGCATTCAACCACACAGATAACAATTCATATAAATCGTTCGTTTAATAAAAGTTCTGCAAAATTATATTTTGGAAATCGCATTCAACACCCAAGGGTCAATATCGGCCATTGCCAACAATGATGACATACGTTTCGCTAGCACATAGAGTAGTTTCCTAAATTGCCTAGTTAAAAAACCTTAATCCATACAGATCGTTCGTTTAATAAAAGCTCTGCAAAATTATATTTTGGAAATCGCATTCAAACCCAAGGCCAATATCGGCTATTGCCAACAATGATGGCATAGGTTTCGCTAGCACAGGGAATAGGTCCCTTAATTACCTAATTAAAAAACCTTAATCCATACAGATCGTTCGTTTAATAAAAGCTCTGCAAAATTATATTTTGGAAATCGCATTCAAACCCAAGGCTAATATCGGCCATTGCCAACAATGATGACATAGGTTTCGCTAGCACATGGATTAGGTAGTCATCATTGTTGGCAATGGGAAATCTTGGCCTTGGGAGTTGAATGCGATTTCCAAAATATAATTTTGCAGAACTTTTATTAAACGAACCATTATTCATACAGATCGTTCGTTGAATAAAAATTCTGCAAAATTATATTTTGGAAATCGCATTCAACACCAAGGGTCAGTATCGGCCATTGCCAACAATGATGACAAAGGTTTCGCTAGCACATGGGATAGGTCCCCTAATTACCTAGTTAAAAACCCTTATCCATACAGATCGTTCGTTTAATAAAAGTTCTGCAAAATTATATTTTGGAATTCGCATTCAACCACAAGGGTTAGTATCGACCATTGCCAACTTGTAGTTAACCCAAAAGTCAAGTTGAGGATTTATTGAAATTGAGAATATCGTACATTTTGATGTGCTAAAACGAGACACATTGACTCTGTTTGCAAAACCAGTTCATCGTCTCATAGTAAACAGAAAGGTGACAAAGGAAATGGTCAAGGCTGAAGCAAACATTTAGTCAACGTCGAAGTTCATCATTGGAGAACTCATTCAGTATCGATTTGTTTAGGTATCTAGAATCGCCAGTATCGGATGTTGAATATCCATAAGGTTCAATATGCCAAGAATAATCCTTCACAGTAAGAATTGTTAGTAAATTAAGATGCGTGTCTGAAGTCCACAGTTCATACTGTACATCTAAAAGAAAATCTTTTTGTCAATAGAAATTAACAAGAAAATTTTGAAATTTTTAGTCGATACCTGTGCTAGCGTCTCATTAGTGGGTAATGATGGATCTGTTGAGCTGTGACATCCAACCTCAACAATTTTTAAAGCTTATGGTGATGACAAGGTGCCAATACGTGGAAAGTCAATGCCAAATTTCGTGATAGTTGTGTTAATTTGCTATTGCTCGTGACAACCACAAAAGGAGCAAACATTTTTGGCATAAATTGGTTCAATGCGTTCGGATTTCGAATCTCGCATAATTTTAGTAAGTGTCCTAAAACCAGTAAAATTCACCAACTGGTAAAATACGAATTTGTGGAGACTTCAAAGTGACTGTGAATCCTCAATTGAATGTAGATCAGTATCTGATTTACAGAGTGGAAGAACTGTTCCAGCGTATACAAGGTGGTAAATGATTTTCGAAACTTTACTTGCCCTGTCTATAAACGTTTTGTTAAGCATAGTTGTTTGCAGATTTGGATCTTGCTACGAAAGATCAAGACATCATTTTCATTATGGCATGACCAAAGAAGAACACATGGCGATTTTGGAAGTCGTTCTGAAGAGATTAGCTGATTCTACCCTTCGGTGTAACCGCTTGAAATGTGAATTTTTCAGTGTGAAGCCCAGTATCTTTCATATTTTTTGAATGAAAGTGCCATACATCCGTCTGGCTCCCGTACCATAGCCATTAGAGACATGCCACAACCGTATGACCTGGAAGGTTAAGGCGCATTTTTGTTTAAAGTGAATCATGTATAATCGCTTCATTAAAAACTTTTCTCAAGCTGCAACTCCGCTGAAAGAGAAGAGAAATAATGATGCCATCTTTCAGTGGACAAAAACACAAGGGAACGCATTCCAAAATATAAAGAAATATCTGTTGGTTACCGCGATGTCAGTTCACTATCGTCCAGATTATCCATTAGTTCTAGCAAAAACACCAACGCAGATACAGCCAAATCGAGAAGGAAGCCCTGTTAATTTTGCTTGGTTCTCCTAAGTATACCATGTATGGTTGTCAATTTTTTAATGATGGACCATAAGCCTTTGGTTTCACTCTTCAACCCCAAAAAAGGTCTACCAGTAATAAATGTAAATCGACTCCAGAGGTAGGCAATCTTTCTGACGGGTTACACCTACACAATTAAATACAAGCCAACCGAAAAGCATTGCAATGTTAATGCACTCTCAAGTTTGCCAGTATGGCCTGATGAAGAATTTGATCGTGACGAGATTTATGAAGAGAATTTGTCGATACTGTTGGTGGCCGAAAATCGACGATTGAGTCTGCTGCGGGACCGTTTCTTAACTGTTAATTTGGATGCAGAATTTCTCGAGATATCCATACGTAATTAAGATGGCTGATGTTACATTAAAATCAACATTTTCAGCCTTAACATGCATTTTCATAACAGAGGGACTACCAGATTAGGTTGTCAACAATGCACCTGCCTTTACATCACATGAGTTTGCTGAGTTTTTTGAAAAAAATGGTGTTAGCCACCGTACCACCGCACCATTTCATCCAGCGTCAAATTGTGAAGCAGAACGTTTTGTCAGAACGTCCAAAACCATAATGAGAAAAGGAGGAATAACTGATCGTGCTTTGCTGATATTTTTAACAACTTACCGTTCCTCTCCAGTAGCCAACAATAAATCGCCGAGTGAAATTTTGCAAGGCATGCAACCGAAGGGTCAAAATATTTTGTTTGTAAATATTTTAAGTAAGGTTCCCATGTAGTTTTCGTTCAGAAATGATTTAAAGATTGTGCTGAGCATTGACTTTAGATGAGTTTTTGTATGCACGTAGTTTTCCGAACCGAAATTCTGATCACAGTTTTCTGGTCCATTTATTGTACCGTTCATGTTATATATGGTGATGCGTGCTCTTCAAATAATTTACTTTACTTTTATGTAGAGTCATTTCAGTTGAACTGAATACTTATCAGTTAATCATTATGTTTCCGATATTCACACACATTCCATCAGTCATAAAAAAAAAAAATATTTATTAATGATCTCAATAAAAAAATTATGTTACATCGATCTAAACATTTATATTCTTTCAATTCAATATACATATATAAGAACAATTACATATCAAGGTTGTTCCATTTATAATAGTAAGAATAAATAAACAAGAAACGTCGAAAATCGATCTACCTAATAAATTTTGAACTGATACACAAAAAAAAATGTATTTGGTTGAACACATAATGGAATGACTTCCATAAGATCACATTTCATTAATATATAATTAAATTTCAATCTGATCTTTGTATATTTATACCAAAACGAACTAACCTCAGAAACTCTATAATCTACCTACACTATATCGTAATGCTTCTGTTCCAACAACAAATTTTTTTTTTAAAGCTAATCGCATATCAAGACATTGAATATATGTTTATAAAAAATAAATTAATTTCAACTACTTAACTCGAAGATATAATATTAAGAAAGAGGCATACTCGTAATATGATCCATTTCCAAATTTATGATCAATTGACCAATCATTTAAATGACAAATTAAATTTTTTTTTCTTGATATGTATGTTGAGCTTAAGTATAACTGATGAGATGAGTTTTATAAAAAAAAGAAACTAATTGTGATTGTAAGGATGAACGCAAATATGTGGAGTAGATTTAATGTGCGAATTACTGCGGCCCTATAGCCAAAATTGGGTTGCATTTCATAATTTGCAGAAAATCTAACAACAAACAAAATCCATTTATTTTAATAACATAGGTAGCTCATAAGAGTATGTTATTAAGACGATTAAATTAATGTTAAAATTGACCTCTTGATATATAAAAATCGAAATTTAATAATATTTCTTAAATTCCTAAATAAAATCATCATCATCATCGTCATGATCATGATCATGATCTAAAAAATGTATATTATCCTCAATGACATGACAAAAAATTATTAAAATCTTTGTTGGTACTTTAGACTCTCTCTCGGCATCATCTTATAATAGATTGTCTTGAGATGTACTCGTATGGCGTACACATAATTTTGATGGTATCGATATACTTAAAAATTAAACAATTAACCACTTACACTAGATATGTATATGTATATAATTACAGTGGATATATCAGTAATTATTATGTATATCCAACAATGAAATTCATAAATCAAAATGGTCATCAATTAAATTTTTAATGGATATGAGAAATAATTTTGGTTTCGTTTTATTAAATTCTAAATGTAATTTTCTAATTCAATTTTCTAAGACCATCACTTCTCTTGTGGCCGGAGGGTACTTATTGAGATCTCGTATTGTGTTTAGATCTCGTTGAAGCTGTAGTTACAGTTTGCAGTCGGAGTATGAAGTAATTCTCGTGGACGTAGGTTGCGTTGAGCATCATAAATATTACAACGTGAAAGAATATGGCAGTACAGTCTATTTTACCACAAATGATTCCACAAATGACTCCGAATTTGGCGACGTTCGGTTTAAGCCTGTAGCCTTCCCATGATAATGCAGAGCTCTGTCATGGGTGACCGTTACTTCTCGTGCTACTCGTGGGAATAAAAATGATAGGAAATAATAATAACCTAACGAAATTAGAAAACGAGATGGATGTATGTCTAACAGCATCAAATCAATCATCATCGTTGGATGCCGGACCAACTATTGCAAAATGCAAAAGGGAACAACTTTCCTAAAAGCACGAAAATATTGGGATCACTAATTCTAAATGTTCCAAATGTAAGTAGTTTTACTGCGTCCCAAGTAACTAATAATAACCCTCAATCTGAGGAAGTAATCAAAGCTCTAGCCGAGTCTACACAAGAAAATAAAGAATTAAATAAAGCAATTCAATGGATGCAGCACCATATACAGCTTATTGAAGAAGAAGTTATAAACCTTAAACATAATCTAAAGATGGACTACCAAACTGGACATGAAGTTTCGGTTGAAGTAGAAGCCCTAAACCAGGAAAACAACAACAAAGAAACGGAATGTGCTAACTTAATTAAGTACCAAACCGACGAGGAAGATTTAGAAAGAGAGACCAATTGGATAATGATAAAGCCAAAAAGGGCTCTAAACAAGCAAAAAACACAGGAAGTAAATCCTTCCAGTAAAAGGAAAGCTGAGTCGTCCCCAGAAATGAACACTAGTGTGAACATATCGGGAGCAAAGGTAAACCAATTGCCAACTATCAGCAAGACCAAGAAAGAAAAACCACCACTACCAACAATATCACACATGTCGGTAAATTTAGCGTTATTCAAGCGCTAATGAAAGAAGTGACAGAAAAGGAGTATAAGCTTGGGTCGCTAAACAACAACGTCTGGAGGATAAATATGCCTGATCCAGACGCTTATAGAAAACTTTTAACTGTATTGAATGATAAAGGTCTCCAATGGTTTACATATGAAGACAAAAATACCAGACCCATTAGAGTAGTTGCTAGGGGTCTACATCAAACATGCACACTAGAGAGATAATTGAAGACCTCAAAAGAAAATAATTAACGATCTTAGATGCAATTAATATGTGTAAAACTGAAAGGAAGTCTACCGGCAAAGGAGGGAGTATTGTTAATAAAATAAAGTTACCACTATTCACTCTGACCTTTGCAAACTCAGAGAAAATTGAGAACCTATTCAACATTAGGAACATCTTTGGAATGGTTGTCCGAATGGAGCCATTGAAAAAAGCAACAGGGATCATACCACAGTGGAAAAAGTGTCAGGCATACAACCACACAAATGTGCTAACTGCCAAGGAACTCATCTTGCTAGCTATAGAGGGTGTGAAGTAGCCAAAACACTGCAAAACATGCGAAATAGGACAAACAAAAATTAGCCAAAGAGAGCAACGAAATAAAAAGAAATCCCGACAAAATCTGACACTACGTTCCATAGTGCGAAAATGGCAGAGGGATTCTCATACTGACAAGTAGCAAGACAATGACTACCTGGGCCTACAGATCAAAATGTTGGAATTCAACAAGATATGACAATAATGCAAAACACCTTGAATGCTATTGTCAATCGCGTTTCTAAAATAGAAGAAAATATCGAGTTTCTAAACAAGAGACAAGTTAATCTTGAACATCAAGTAGGACATCGAGAAAAAATTAAGAAGATTTCTAGCAAAAAAGTTGCTTTATTTTCTGATCCTTCACTCCAAAAAAAATGAACAAAACACTAAGAATATTAACCTGTAATGCTTAATAGCAGAGAGACATTTCACTAGAAAGTCTCATGCAAAAATAAAAGGTTACTCTTGTTACATTTCTATACATCCAGCAGAAAGAGCTAGGGGTGGAGCAACAATATTCATTAGGAAAAACATCAAACACTTCGAAGATGTCAAACTCGAAACCGAGACAATTCAAATTGTATCACTTAGCGTGCAACCAAACAATTACAAGAAGCTGCGGGTTGCTGCGATATATTGTCCATCAAGGCATCAACTTAAAAAGGATGATTAACTCTCAATGCTCAAAATGATAAGCTCAAATTTAGTCATAGGAGGAAACTTCAATGCCAAACATACGCACTAAGATTCGAGACTAATATCACCTAAAGGTAGAGAACTATTCAGAACTAATCAAATAAACTGCGAATTTCATTCAAGTGTTATTCCTATACTTTCTGGCCAACGGATACAAACAAAATACCATAAACATGATTGACATTTTCATAGCCAAAGTTATTTAAGAAAACTATATCCACATCGAAAATAATGAAGGGTTATCCTCGGATCATTCTCCAATCATACTTACGATCAGTGAAACAATAATTGAAAAAGAAAAACCACGACGGTTAACAAGCAGGAAGACCAATAGGGGAAAATTCGCATTGTAAATTGAGGAAAGTATTGATCTTCAAGTCCCAATCAAAAACCGAACACAACTTGAAAGAGAAGTAGAGCTGCTCATAAACAATATTCAGACCACAGCATGGAAAAGCACTCCCCCTGCCAAAAATAAACCTCACAAGAATGAAACATATACACAGGAAATAAGGAATCTGGGCAGAGTAAAGAGGAAAGCTCGCAAAATCTGGCATAGAAGTCGAGCACCGGAGAGTAAAACTATCTTCAATCAGCTCAAAAACAAGCTGCAGAAGTTAATACAAGAAACCAAAGCGGTAAGCTTTAACAAATATTTAATAAATCTTTCTGGCCACAAAGAAAGCTATTACTCTTTATGGAAAGCTGCAAAGGAACTAAAGAGACCAAAAGAGCAGGTGCCGCCAATTAAAATAACAGATGATACTTGGGCCAAAAGCCCCAAAGATAAAGCTGATCTTTTTGCTGAACATCTGGAAGAGACGTTCCAACCTTTGACTAGACAAACAGCAGATGAAAATACCTTTCTAATGCAAAAAGAAGATGAGTTACAATGAAAGAACTCAAAAATGAAATCAAACATACTCTAAATGCAGAAAAGGCTTCTGGATACGATCTTATTACAGGCAAAGTTATTAAAAATTTGCCAGGAAAATTTGTTAAGAAGTTGCTACACATAATTAACGCAGCTTTTAGAATGAAATATGTTCCTCAGCAGAGGAAAATAGCAGAAGTTATTATGATACCTAAGCCTAATAAGCCACTTAATGAGAAAACCGTCATACAGACCTATGTCTGTATTACCATCATTGTCCAAACTCTTCGAAAAATTACTCCTCAAAAGGATGAGACCTCTGATTAAAGAAAGACACCTGTTACCATCGCATCAATTTGGTTTCAGAGAGAAACACTCCACCATAGAGCAGGTACACAGAGTCACTAAAGTGATTGAGAAGACGCTTGAAAACAGAAAGGTATGTCCAGGCCTTTGGCCGAGTCTGGCATCGAGGACTGGAATATAAAATCATCGCGACCTTCCTAAGCAGTTCTATGAGATATTAAAATCATACAATGAAGGGAGATATTTCAGAGTGAAATATGAAGGAGAGTTCTCATCACTCAAGAGAATTAAAGCAGGCGTACCACAAGGGAGCGTGCTCGGACCAGTCTTGTATTTGCTTTATACGAGAGACATACCTTTGACTAGAGAAACAGATATTGCAACCTTTGCGGATGATACAGCAATCTTGGCGATTGGAAGTATACAATCGAAGAAACAACAAGCAAATTACAGCACACTGTGAATGACATTGTCCGCTGGACAAAAAAATGGAGATTAAAATTGAATGAGCTAAAATCAATGCATACAACATTCACCTATCTAAAAGTTGATCACTTACCTATCTACATAAATAGGAAGGAAATACCACATGCGAACACGGCGAAATACCTAAGTATGACGCTCGACGCCTAGTGAAAATGGCTAGCTAGCTCAGAAAAATGTATTGGCTCATTGGGAGAAATAGTAAGCTTACCATTCACAATAAGCTGCTTTTATACAGGCAAATACTTAAGCCTGTGTGGACCTGTGGCATCCACAAAGCTCTGGGGATGCACAAAGAAAACGAACGTCAAAATTATACAAACGTTCCAGAACAAAGTACTGCGATGCATTCTCAATGCACCTAGGTATATTAGAAACGATAATCTACATAGGGATCTAAAGATGGAAACCGTCAACGAAGAAATCACAAAAACTGCCAAAAAATATTCCCAGCGTTTACAACTCCATGAAAATACGGATATTCAAGATATTGTCAACGATGTCGACAGCGCAGTGACAAGACGAAGACGAGAGAACGAAGCCGCTTTATTTAGTTCCTCAGGACTGAAAGTTGCTGATGTAACCGAACGATCTGGGCCCACTGGGAATAACTACTGTGTTATAGCCCAACTAACAGAGAATTAAAATAAGAAAGAAAAATTGCTAAATGAGTTGTAATAACTTAGTCGTAATAAATTAAATAAAAAAACAAATGACGTCACGCGCAAATGTCGCACTTGTGCATGTACGCCTAGCACTTAACGATTGGAGATCCAGGAAACGACTTCGGTCTACAGTGTACATTGACTTGAAAGTTAATGTGTCGTGAAAATCATTCGAATTTCGTTAATAAATTCCAACAACGAAAGGCTTTGTTAACAACCACATTGACGTGAGAATTAAACGTTAAATCCGAGCTAAAGGTAACGCCCAAATCAGTAACCACATTAACACTTTTCAATCTCACGTCGTTTAGAAATTAGTCAAAAATTTCTGGAGACTTAGACCTAGGGTGCTATCTTTGAACCATTACGAAAATTTTCGTATTGCGAGTTAGTGTAAAAATATTACAAAAATCCTAGTTTTCGTAATACTCTTACGCTTACCCGTAATACGAACATTTTCGTAATGGTTCAAAAATAGCACCCCTGGAATAGGTGATTATGTAACACTTATCGACATTCAGAAACATTAGGTTAGCAACACACCAACCGCAAAAAGTGTTCAGGTTCCGCTAAAATTGATCACGATCCAGTTCATATGAGAAGTTTGCATATATTTTCATGTCGTTAGCAAATAAAAAACAGTCTGTGTGAATAAAACAAAATCAATTTAATTTATCAGCAACGAATTTATTTATTTAGCACCAGAATTATTACAACACAGTTTATTAATAAAAATTCACAAAATCACTTTATATAAATTATTCACACAATTTTACTGATCACTTTTTCCTTTTATTTCGCACAGAGACACTTTTTAAATCACTTTTTGATTCCTTTTTAATCTTTAGCGATAGTCGCTTACCAAATACTAATAATCCAATTCTACTTCGTTCGCCATTTTATATACACAAACCAAACTTCTAGAAAGCTCATGACTTTTCCAGTACTATTATTGTAGAAACATTTAGAACTGTTTTATCATGGAAAATCCCATTTTAGTACAGTAAAACATTGAGCTATTAAATTTAATTTATTTTATCACACCCTAGGTGTCACCGTCACAATAAAATATTATTACGTTTTTACCTTGTCAATCAAGGTTCGTATCACTGGATTGTGAATAATACAAACTCAATTCAGTTTATCACCAACGAATTTATTTATTTCACAAAATTTAGTACATAACAGTTTATCAATAAAAATTTACAAAATCACTTTATATAAATTATTCTTAAATTTTACTGATCACTTTTACTTTATTTATCGCACTACAACACTTTTTAACTCACTTTTTAATTCCTTTTAATCTTTATACTATCGCTTACCAAATATTACTCATAATCTTACAAGTTAACTCTATCGCGTTCCAAATTCGAATAATCCAATTCGATCTTGTTCGCCTTTTTATATACACAAACCAAACTTCTCGAAAGTTCATGTCTTTTCCAGTTAGAATAGCGTAGAAACATTACGTAACAATTTTATAATGGAAAATTCCATTTTAGTACAGTAAACATTGAGCTATTAGTTTAACTTATTCTATTACGCACTAGGTGTCACCGTCACAATATTTTAACGGTGACACCTAGTATGTAATAGAATAAGTTACAATTATTAGCTCAATGTTTAACTATGCTAAAATGGAATTTTCTATGATAAAATTGTTCTAAATATTTCTACGGTATTCTATCTGGAAAAATCATGAACGTTCTAGAAGTTTGGTTTGTGCATATAAAAAGGCGAACGAGATCGAATTGGATTATTAGAATTTGGAATGCGATAGTGTAAACTTGTAAGAATTATTAGTAGTATTTGGTAAGCGATAGTGTAAAGATTAAAAAGGAATTAAAAGGTGAGTTAAAAAGTGTTGTAGTGCGATAAATAAAGTAAAAGTGTTCAGTAAAATTTAAGAATAATTTATATAAAGGGATTTTGTAAATTTTTATTGATAAACTGTGTTGTAATAAATTTTGTGAAATAAATAAATTCGTTGGGATAAATTAAATTCATTTTGTATTATTCACAATCCAGTGATACGAACCTTGAGTGACAAGGCAAAAACGTAACAGTAACAATATTGTTGCGGTGATACCTGTGAATTAATAGCGCAAAGTTTACCGTACTAAAATGGGGAATTTTCATGGTTTAACTGTTCTACTTGTTACTAGACTATTCTTAAATGAAAAATCATGAAATAAATTCTTTTATGAAACATTGAAATGTTTTGATTTTTGCACAATCCAGTGATTCGAAGCTAGATTGACATGGCAAAAACATAACAATATAAAATGAGAAATTGTCAAAATAATCTAAAAACTGGTATTTTTTGGCTGGACACAGTCTGATTTTTGTTGGTCATCGCTTAGAAGTTATACGTTAAGTTTAATGAGAGGGCCTAATATAAAATTTAAAAATTTTTATAGATTCAACCTTTAATGAGTCGTTTGCGGAAAATATTTCGTCAGTGTGCCTAGCCAACAATTATTCTTAGAAGAGCTATCAGCTCCAATTTCATGTGGGAGGAACTCGTTTGAATAAAAGGAAAGTATTTCAATTAGTGTATTTTGCCATCAGTTATCACTAGACAAATTATCAGGTCAAGTTTTTTATGGGGACCCCGAATAAATTCGTTTAAGTCAAGCTCTAACTCATTTATCACTATTTTCCAGAAAAGAGGGGACTAATTATTTGCTTCTTGATGGCGGAGTCTCCCAGCAGTAACAAGTAACCTGAGTTTGAGCATGCCCCATTTCATTCGATAGGGCATGATTTTAATAAACAACAGTAAAATTTCCAAATAATTGCACTACCAGATATTTATGATGGATATCAAATCAAAAAAATCTGTTCCGCAGCCATCATTACAAGGGACTGTTTACAATTACCATCATGATACATTATGTTTTTTATGATCAATCCGATCTATTTGAGATCTCTCGGAAAGGTACGAGCGGAACCACTTCAATGTTACTCCTCGAAATCCAACATGGACTTTTCCAACAACACAGTATGGTTAACAGTATTAAACGTTTTTGTGAAATCCGCCAAAATAGCAGCAACAGAGTTTTTACAATGCAGATTTTTATACAAATAACTGAACTTCCTCTGGACTTCCTGAAGCAATATTAATTGTTGTTTACAAAATCTGGAATTACTACAACCCCTTTCAGTTTAGAAGGATAAGCGCAAGTACAGAGAAACTAAAATGTATGATACATTTCCAGGCGAATGCGTCAGTTTAAAATACGACAGTTTAAAAACATATAATTTCCACCAGCAAAATTAATGGACTGTTTGAAGTTTACGATCAAATTCGATCGTCTCATCATCCATAGTAACTTTCTCGATTGACTCTGTTCTTCTCTCCTTATTTAATATCTCATCCACTAATACCCAACTTTGTTTAATGCTACCTTTCACAGGATTAAATTTATTTTTATAATGATCGGCTTAAGCATGAAATACTTTAAGTTTTACAGTTTTAATTGGGAACTTGACAGGGGTTCTCAACTGCGAGGGAGGAGCTATTTTTTTAGTAAGCTTAGTTTTAAAATTATTTTTGTATAAAAGCTCCGTCGTTATAGTTCTAGCTTTTCCTTTAATTTTAACATAAGAAGTATATCCATAGTTCTAACAACATTAGATTTTAAAATCGAGATAATACTATCAAATACATCGGACGTATTTTTTAATTAAAGGTTGTTAGGGATTTAAGACCATATGACGTCATCATTATTAAGTAACCTGTAGAGATAGGAGGGATTTTAACAGTAATAAAATCTTTAAGTAATGACGTCAGAAAAACGACAACACCACCGGCTCAATACGAGGAGTTGAAATTACCAAAAATTGTATAGCACGAAGATTTATAATTATCGAGCTCATATGGTGCTCAATCAAAACTTCAGACATTAGAATGACTTGTGGTATACAAATTCAAGTGATAAAAACAAATTAAAATTGTTACTTTTACTCTTAATTGATATTTTATATCAAGATACCCTTATTAGTATTTTATGAAGATAATAATCTGTGATACTGGAATTGGACTCGAATTTACGTCTGCGGTCTAAATTCGCATTGCGGTTGAAATTCCGCTCCAATTTAGTCCAAACCACTACAGACATTACTTATGCGACGCAATGAGGCAGGAATATTGATTTTAAAATATGAATAGTTCGTGGTCATGTAGGTTAGATTATGTTGGGTTAGAGTGGCTGCCAAAACGCACACTTAGACCGATGACGATCCGTTGTGATACAAAGAGATCCTACTTCCCTTAAACCTCCATTGGAACCATTTTGGGCTACTTATGTAGCGTACGATATCTCGCACATTGCAGTTCTCGAGATCCATAAGGCCATCCAAACTATACTTGCCCGGATGTTTATGCCTCCTGTAAGCTAGCGCCGGGCAAGAACAGAGGAAGTGGCTCAGAGTCTCTTCTACCTCCTCATCCATACAGCTTCTACAGAAGTCATTTGCTATTGACCCAAGCCTCCTTGCATGCTCCCCAATGAGGCAGTGTCCTGTGACCACCCCCACGACTATACTTAAGTCAGGTCTACGTAGGTATTGTAGTGTTTTGGAGCGCTTCAAGTCCAGTTTCGGCCAAACTTGCCGCGCTACATAACATGTTATTGTGTTAGTCCACCTCTTCTGTGCCGAGGCTATTGCCTCATTTCTAAGTGCCCTATACACCGCTGCTATGGGCCTCCCCAGATTTGCACTTTCCGGTTTTAATTGGAGAGTTGTACCTTGCCTTGCCAGTTCGCCCGCCCTGCAGTTCCCCAGTACGTCCGAGTGACCGGGGACCCAGACTATCTGTATATTGAAATGTTCACCCATCTAGTTAAGAGATGAGCGGCTCTTCAATGCCACCACGGATGTCAGAGAAACTGATTCCAGCGACTTGATTGCCGCCTGACGGCCCCCTTCTTGTGGATATGACATTATGCCTCAACCAAGCCAGCGCTTCCTCAATCGCTACTACCTCCGCCTGGCACACACTGCAGTGATCAGGAAGACGAACGGATATATTCACATTTAATTTGTCACAATAGACTCCTGCTCCGACTTTGCCGTTTAGTTTGGAGCCGTCAGTGTAGTTGTATAACTGTATACTTTCAGTTTCTGTTATTGACCTGTTCCCCCAGGATTCCCTTGAGGGGAGAAGAGTCTGGAAACCTATTTCAAAGCATACAATCGGTATAGTGTAGTTACTATTTTTCACATTTGCCATTAGCGACCTGCCAATCGTCGAGTGGTCCGTCTGAAGACATTTTCACTCAAACACGGCAGAGAGTCGTGCAGCCGCAGTTGCTGCTCTCTGCTTACCAAAGTTGTCGACAGGAAGAAGGTAGAACATAGCCTCCAGAGCACGTGTAGGGGTTGTCCTCAGTGCCCCGCTTATAAGCAAGCAGGCCGTTCTCTGTACCGTCTCTATCTTATTCTTATAAGTTTTCTTGTTTAGTGCTGGCCACCACACACTCACTCCGTACATCAGAAACGGCCTGACTACATCGGTGACGAGCCAGTATACTAGCTCTGGTTTTAGACCCCATCTCCTATCGACGGCGTTTCTACATGAGTACAGAGCCATGGTGGACTTCTTTACTCTCTTTAAAATATTGGGCATCCAATTTAGCTTACTGTCCAAGATTATGACCAGAAATCTTGCCTTATCAGTAAAGGCCAGTGCCGTGCCATTTAAGGTAGGAGGGGCGACTACCGAAATTGTATATTTCTTGGTGAAGAGTACCAGTTCTGTTTTGGATGGATTTATACCCAGCCCACATTTGCTGGCCCACTTTGTAATGATTAGGAGCGCGTGTTTCATGACTTTCTTAATCGTGCCTAGGTACTTCCTCGAGATCGCGATTGCTACGTCATCTGCATACGCTATCACCCATATTACCTACCTCTCCAGTTCCAAAAGTAATCCATTGATAACTATGTTCGAGAGAAGAGGTGATAGGACACCACCTTGCGGAGTTCCTCTATCTACTCGCCTCCTAATGGTGGATTCCCCCATATCCGCGTTAATATTCCTGCGTTCTAGCATCTGATTTATCAACCTCCTTAATGGGTAGTCCACACCTAAGAAAGACAGTCCTTCCCGAACTGCCTCTGTCCTGGCATAGCTAAAGGCGCCCTCTATATCGAGGAAGGTAACCATACAGTACTCTTTCGAGTGGATTGATTTCTCAATTGTTCGCACCAGGGAATGCAGAGCCGTGTCCACAGATCTCCCTTTCCACGACGCATGCTGAGAAGTCCCCCAATTACTGAGTTTTATTTTTGCACGTATGTACACATCGATCAGTCTTTCCAATGTTTTCAACAGAAAGGACGATAGAGTTATAGGTCTTAGGTCCTTTGGATAGGCCTGTGAATTCTTCCCCGTTTTCGGGATGAAAATCACCCTAACCTCCGTCCATTTCTAAGGAATATATTTCAGCATTAGACACCCCCTGAAGATCACTTTCAGCTATGGGAGAATCATCGACGAGTGTTTTTGCAATTTCGCTGGGATGATACTGTCCGGGCCGGCCGATTTATAGGGTTTAAAGCCGTTTAGTGCCCATAGGATCCGGTTTTTGCACACGATTTCCTCCGGGCACCCCAAAGATAATTTTTCCCTATTCCTACCAAGCTCCGTCAACACACCCACACTACCTGGGAAATCGGTATCCAACAGAAGCGCCAATGATTCCCTACTAGAAGTTGTCCACAGCCCATCTGGTTTATTTAAGTAACTAGGGCTCGTTGGACTCTTAGATAAGATTTTCCTAAGGCGCGAAGTCACCGAAACACCTTCCATTTTATCACAGAATAGTCTCCAAGACCTCCTCCGCGCCTTCCTTGTTACCTTTTTATACTTTTTAAGGTGCTCCTAATAGGAGTCTCAGTCCTGAGCTTTTCTAAAGCCCTTTGCTCTATTGAATGCTTTCCTACATCCTGAACGAAGGATTCCCAACTCCCTGGGAAACAATACCGGTTTCTGCTTCCCTTTAGGTATTCTCTTGGAGCAAGCAGTGTCCAAGGACAAGTTGCAGGCGCTTGTGATTTCCCCACCAGGAAATCTAGCTCCTTTTCGGTGGCTGGGGGCTTCGGAGCATCGGTCGGTAAGAGTTCTGGAGGCTTTCCGGGTAACAGGGTGAATGTCAAGAAGGCCGAGAAGGAGTGTTCCTTCGCCACCTTCCATTCTTTGGCCATATGTGTAATGGAGTCTAATGCAAAGGTAACATCTAGTACCTCCTGCCTGTTACTAATAATAAAAGTGGGCTCTTGCCCCAGATTACACACTGCAAGGTTAGTACCCAATAAGTAATCAAATAAGTACTCACCCCTATCATTGATGTCGGTGCTACCCCAGATTGTATGATGCGCATTTGCATCACAACCCAGTAATACTCCGATCTCTTCCCGTTTCGCTTCGCGTATCAGTTCCCCAAGGTTATCCGGCGGAACCTCCTTTTCTCGGTCCATGTAGGCTGAAACCAGCCATAGTAAGCAGCCTTTCTTCTCCAGGCCGACTACCGTTACGTCTCCACTACTGTATTGTGGAAGAAGAAAAATACTCAAGTTATTTTTAGTGAGAATGCAAGATCTGATCTAATCGGACCCTGAAGAGTATAAAATTGTATACCCTTTTAAACCGAGGCCACAGATCTTGTTTTTACTAATCCAGGGTTCTTGAACTAGGATTATGTCCTCATCCGATTTGGTCAGTCTGAGGATCTAGGCTCAAGAAGATTAATCTGAACCGTGCTCAGCATAAAGAGATCAACTTACCTTCCTTCATATACGCTCCGCTGTCTCGGCAGGGTTTAATCTCTCGGCCCTAGGGGGACATCATCAATCCTGACGCTCCCTTCCGGTGCTCCGTGTTGGCTCTTTATGCCACCCTCCTCTCCCATCGACTCGACCCGGTGTTCCTCGTTCGAGCCCAGGGATAGGCGACTACCCATAGCCGTCAATCGCTCCATCGCTGAGCTCCCAACGTCCCGCGTGTTAGCACCTTCTCTCTGCTCTTTCCCTGGTAGGTCTTCCACAATCGCTTCGACCTCATTCTTTTTAAATAATTTTAGGGTAATTGACCCGAAACCGAAGCCTTTTACCCCTTCTTTTTAGCTAGAGGGGCTAGGGACTCTTTGTTCACCACTAAAATGGACAACTTAGATCCTCCCTTCGCCTCCTCTTGTTTAATGATCTTCCAATTGTTCGTCGGAAGATCAACGTTGCTTGCCCGAATTATGCGCATTGTTTCATCCGGACAGAATGGCTTGATTGGCAGCCAGATGCATGCCCTTGGTCTGCTAGGGGTCTCGCCCCTGACAACCACTGCCAGCTTTGCGTCCCGCCACACTCCTCCTACCTTACCTACGGCCAGACGATAAAGGTCCGCCGATCATTGATCTGCGCAAGCCGTTGCCGTTAGCTTAACGCGCCCTTGGTGTCACCCTGCATCCCTACAAGATGGAGGTGGCCCCGGATTTTCTCCTAGGACCGTTAGGAAAACGGAGTTTAGTGCGTTATACACTAGCCTCCATTTATCGAGAGGGATACTCCCATCTTCTTGACTCCTGTCAATGACGGCTAGAATCCCTGGATGCTCTTTAAGGACGTCACTGAACAGTCCCGCTCCGACTCTGCTAGTACCCTCCCCGAATTGTCGCCTAAAAAGGTAACCTTTGCCCATGCCAGAGATTCCTTCTGTTCTTTTAAAGCAGCCCCTCAGGGGTGGCAGCCAGTCCACCGCTTAGCCTCAGGGATAACTTTTGCGCCAGTCACCGGCTTAGGTGCCAAGTCCGCGTTTACCGAACCTACTGTGCAGGTAGCTTGCCCTTTACGGTCCAAGTTCCCTTTTTCTACGGCAGGCCCTCGGCTTCCGCTGGTACTCAGCACCGCAGCCTTCAAGACCCTTATTGTTTCTACAGTGGTGACTCCACCTTTTGAGTTTGAGCCACCATCCGTTGTACCTGTTGACTTTTTGAGAGTGCCTGTCTCTTCTGATTTTATATTATTTTTGTTCATTTGTTCCCACGAGTTTCGAAGAAATAAACGGTCCACCTTCGCAGGAATCCGTATACGAGGGTAAGGCTGATTAAAACTAGAGGTCGCCTGATATTCAGAGTCCGCATATTAGAGATTAGTTTACCCACTAATCATTCATTCCTAGGCATATGCTGTTCCACCGTGACTTAAGGATTTGTGTAAGGTTTACTCCTTCTGCGCTGTACATTAGCCAAGGAAAAATTCCTAGTTACTAATAGCCACTACGTGGAGGTCGTACATGCACTTGCGAGTATCTTCTGGATATATCTAAAATACATCCGTTCGTGACCACCCACCCCCTACCTCTGCCTAAAACATGACCAGCACAGTGGACAGAAAGTGGGTACTGCGGTAGGCTGCGGAGGCGATGAAAATCATTCGACTTATTCCCCCCCCCCCTGGTCATGTATAGTAACCGTTATATTTCTAGTAGTATCTGTTATACAGGGCAAATAATTTTTGGAAAACGAAAAATATCGGATAAGCACTATACAAACTTTAACGTTCAGAATTTAATAAAGTTGCTTCAATATGCCACGGGAAACCCACCAGATTCGTTTTTCTATTTAACTAAATGCTTTAGGTCGCTCCAAGCCATTTAAGATGCAGTGAAAAATGAGTACTAATCCTCCGGATTTTTTTACGGGGTGTTATATGTATCAATGTACTTCCGGTTTTTAACGCAACTAATAGGAAAATGAATGTACATCAATATTCCATGTTTCTAAATTATTTGTGTGATTTTTTAGCATAGGGGCAGCTTTATCATAGTGCTTTATCCTTGCCAAAATTTTAAAATGCTGGGTAGGGCTTTTTTACAGGGTGTTATATTCATTTCTGCATTTATGCTTATCATATTTTCTAAATTCCGTAACTTGATATGTTATCGATAAAAAAATTATTTTGACAGTAATTATGGTGTATATTAGCCCAATTATGCTAATTATTGTTAGTTTATACATTGTTGTGACGTACTTCCGGTTTTTAACGCAAATAATAGCACCGGACCTCTAAATTCGTGTTCTGATAACGGAATCATGGTCCCTTATCCTCGGAGGATAAGTCGATACCTTGACCAACAATAAATTTTTGTTACAGTTTTTTGCATCTTTTTTGGGGACTGTAAAAAATTTTTTGTGATAATGATAATAAAAAGAAAATAAATAACAAAAAAAAAATGAAAAATCCCGTATCAGAGGTAAATCAGTTTTTTTTTGTTGATGAGGAATCAGTTGAGTGGCGTGATTCGAGATCATAAATAATTCATAGTATAAGATAGATCATAGATCATAGTATAATTAAAAAAAAATAAAATGTGCATTTGTGATATATGTATAGATATTAAAGTTAAATTTTTTTTCTTATATATTTTATTAAATTGTAAGTTAGTTAATAAATAAACAACAAAACAAAAAAATGTAATTAATAGTTTTATTAAATAAATTAAGAAAATTTAAATGCATGAATTTGTTTTAAATATATGTATAAACAACAACAAACAGTGATAAAAATTCAGAATTTTCTACCATAAGTGCTAATGAAAATGGGTAAAGTTTTATAAGACTATTAGTTTTGAGTGTATTTTTGTGAGTGTTAAATAAACTATTGGTGAAAAAAAAAAATAAAAGGTAGTTTGATCACTTTCGAGGATCAATAAATTAGTTTAAAGTGCCCCAAACTTTGTGTAGTGCAATAATTTTTATTAAGTAATTTTTGGGGTTTCTTATGAGAAGTTCATTAGACGTCATACAATTTTATGACTTCGGATATTCACGAGCGGGTGTTGAATATCCGTGAAACATCTTTAAATTCCCGCACATCGGCAATACAATGCTCGTTAACGGTGTGGCGAGCCGCGGTAAACCACACCCGTGCACCGTTGGAGGGCAAGTAAGACAAAAAAAAAATCATTTGTTTTTCTTTTCACTATAAATACTAATTATTAATTAAATTAAGTTAATTTGGGTGATGGTTGGAGAAGTGGAAGTGTTGAGTGTATTGTTCGTTTTTTTCAATCGGTTTATAAAACATAGTTTTTTTCAAGAACAAACAGGATGCTGGAGATTTCACCCACCCCATCGCCGTGAGTCTATAGCTGGACATGTGCTGTGTCCAGCAATCTTGTTTGTTAAATTTTTTTTTGTACACGAAATCGTTTAACATTTCGTTACACAGTACACCTTGACCAATCAATCAATCAATCAGTTGTGGTAACTATTTAATCAGCAACTTTGGACTAACTTTATTTATTCTATCCTAAAAAGATTGCGGTAATTTATTAAAATAGTAAAGATTATGAATAAGTGAATTAAATACTCTGCTTGAGTCAGGCTAATTTATTTAGTTGTGCGGCCTAGTTTCCAAAAAGTAAAGATTACATTCGGCACAGCCACATATATTTATATACTTACCGTTTAAAAACGGTTTCATTTAATCTCGTGCGCATCCATCAATTTTAAATTTATCGATATTTTAACAATTTTTAACAACTTCAATATTATTTCGTTATACAACAATGGATAATATCACTTCAAAAAACTACTCGTATATATCTCTAAGTACTTACACTTCAAAACTATACAGCTACTTCTTGCATGTCTCTTCCTATATTATTTTTATAATAAATTCAAGACGAGATATAAAGTACACATAACAAAACAGAAAATAAGACAAAAATAAAAACTTAATCAATAACAATAAACAAGAAGTGATCAAAGTGATTGATTAAACAATAATTTTTCAATTTATCATTTCGCATTTTTTATGTATATCTGTATGTACATAAAAAAAAAAAATAATTTTCCTATTTTGGAATCTCGCGAATAAGATAAAAATAAAAAAAATACAAATAATTTCCTATTCAAAGTAAATAATAATATAAATAAATTAAATATTTATGATTTGCCTCGTTTGACATTTTACCGAGAATTATATATTTTTAAATAAAACAACAACAATTTCAAATTATGAAAATTCGTTTTATTTATAATTTTTTTTTTTTTATTCTTTTTTTTCCTTTTCTTGTTTTTTTCGTTTTTCTCAAAATCTATTTACAATTTATAAAAAAAAATATTATATTATAATTAATAATAAAAAAACAATTTTTATATTAAATTAAGTGAAAAGCGTTAATAAATTAAATTAAATTAAATGTTATTATTAAAAAAATTTTATTAGGTTTTTTTACACAATACACGCTATATTTACATGAATTACTTAGTTTTTATAATTTTTTACTAATTAATTTGGAATATATATATACATATGTATATGTATATTATAGTAAATATATTAGATTTTAAATCCAAACCAGTGGATGAAAGCTAATTTTGTTTATATAAAATTATAAAGTCATGAAACACATATTTATATATACCCCAAACTTAATTAATTTTAATCAGTCTTTATAATAATTTTTTTTAATATTTTTTTTTTGTTTTTGTTGTTTAATTTAAGTATTATTATTATTTTGAAATAACACAAAATTTAAAATATAATTAGTAAACTGGGGGACGTTTATATAATATAATACTGTCATACACATTAATTATAAATAATTTAATAATAAAAAATAAAAAAACAAGAATTATACACGCGCAGTAAAAATTAAAAAAACTATAGAGCTTACAAATTAAATTTAATTAATTAATTAAGATAAATTACTTAAAATATAATATATAATATATGGACAAGATAAATTTTTTTCGATTTTTTTCTTTTTTTTTAATGTTTAGGGAGTATTTTTTTATTAAATTAATTATCTATATCGTGGATGAGACTGTGACAGAGAGAGGAAGAGAGCTTTATTCTTATAGTATAATAATTAATAAATTATAGACAGGTATTAACAATTTTTTTTACTCGACATGTTTCACACTTTACGTCACAACACCAAAGAAATATACACTTACATCGTTCATTAACGTATATCTCCTCGGTGCGATAGCCCCGACCACAGCACATTAAATCACAACCATCAACACCGATTGACGTGTCATTACACTGGCGACCGTGTGTACCTTGAATACCGAGACGTGTATTTTTCTCACAGAAACCAGGCGATGGTTCCAGAAAAACGAGATCCTCGACACCGGGTGGTTTGTGATCCGGATTATAGGGTTTTAAATTGAATTGATAACTATATATAGATAAAATTTTAAATTTAAATATTAAATTTTAATTAATTTTAATTTCAACTTACCGATTATGTTTTCGTTCACGTTGATTTTGCCGCCGATTTATCGAATTGCTCGATATACTGTTTGGCTTTGGTGGCATATTATTCGTCTGTAATTGTATACTAGTGCCGGGCAGATGTTTATTCGCCTGGTTATCACTATTCGGCCGCAAACTATTACTAACCATTACACGGGTGGCACCATCAAAACGATCTTTAATATTATCGCCCACCACTCGGAATGTAGGTAATCGCATCCAACATGTTTTCACTGTACATGATCCAGACATGCCATGGCATTTACATTCTTGTCTCATCTCAGATTGTACATGCTGTAATTGACCAAGAAAAAAAAAATTATAAAACGTTTATAAATTAAAACGACTTGATTCGAATATTTGATTTATATAATTTTTGTTTGTTGTTGTTGTACAGTTAAACGACTTTCATTACCGGTATTTCACTGTATACATATAAAAACATATTTCATATTTTATTCGGTTTCAGCCCATTACGGCACAGTTAGTGGTCTCAATTTTTGTTCGACTTATAAATTATTTCACAAAAAAGATGGATTATTTTTATTAATTGATTTTTGCAATTAATTTTCGTGGGACCACCATGACTCTTGGAGACCCAAATATTTTTTTTTTTTTTTTGTTTGTTAGTGGGTTAATTAAGTTAAACATATGTGTTGTGTCCGGAAGCTAAATAAATAGTTGAGCAGATTTCGCGTACTTTACTATCTAATTTTTTTTTTTTTTTTTGTTTTTTAAATCTCTCAATTAAGTGACATAAACGAATAAATAAATGTCATCTTAATTGCAACATACGAGAATATCAGATACTTAGTTGGAAAACACGCAAAGTTTGTTATTAAAATGCTCTTTTATCAGCTGTCACACAATTTTAATTTATTGATTTTTTTTTGTTTTTGTTTTTATTATAAATAAATAAAAAATTAAGAAATCTTTCTTATATATATATATATATATGTATATATGTACGAAACAAGTTTATAAGAAATATATTTTATACATAAATATAACAGAGAAATACAAAAAAAAAAATCGAAATATTATGAACTTCTTGTGTGGCTGCTTTCGTCGTTGTGCACGTACATAATTGTATAAAAATATTTTGAACTAAATTTAATTTCGAAACTTACCCAACGTCCAACCTCATTATTATGAATATTCATTTTTTCGCGTAAATTACGGCCACGTTCGCCCGCGTCCACAAATTCGCGTGAGAATTTGAATCCAAATCCGATATTATCAGAACATCCGCCCCACTCCCAATCCCGGACCCCAGCTACCGCTCCGACTAATTGATTCGCCTGCGGTGCTCTTGATTGATGGCTATAATCACAGGTACACGTATCGATTGATCCTTCGCTACATGCACGCGCTATAGAATGTGTTACAGCCGCACTTGTTATCGCGTATATGAATGCGGTTTCTCGACATCCTGTAAAAATATAACAAAAAAAAAACAAATAAATAAAAGCAATAAATCACCATGAGAACAAATTCAGGTTTTTTTTTTTTTTTTTTTGTATGATTGATCGTGTAGTCTCAAGTGATCTGTTCACAAAAAAAAAAAAAATTTAAATAATTTGCAACGCCCAAATGCAAATCTTTAGAATTTTAAATTTCATTCATAAAATATTCATTCATGCCAAAATTCTTTGGAGAATACATAAAAGTATTTTATATTATATAGAATAAGTAGCTCTGGGAGACACTTAAAAAAAAAAAAAATTATTCATGTATGATCAATGATCGTATACCATATATACATTATTTTCTGATCTGTTTAATTAATCTGACCACCATGCATGTAATATTATTAATAATAATAATTTAAATTCAATCAATCAATCATTTTTTTAATATTTAGAAAAATTATTGATCAATCAAAACAGTAAACAATAAAAAAAAAAAAAGTTAACTTCCTTGAAAATGATCATTCATGTTTTTATGACAATTATACTTTATGACAAATGATCTGGTTAGAAAGAGAAACCGGACTTTTTTTTTAATGTTTTGTATGTATTTTGTTGGGTGATCAATAAAGAATTGGGGCAATTACACAAAATATATGATCATCTAAATTTCGTGGAATACGATCACCCTTTATATATGCGCGATCAATAGGTAGGTTTGACTAATTGAACACCAACGAATATTTGTAGGTGACAAATAAAGACAAAAAGGTGTTAATTATATCGTTTATCAAATAAAATAATCAATGTGTAAATATTTTTTTTTTTTGTATATAAAGTATCTGGATCAACCGCGATAAGATGGTTCCCACAATAAAAAAAATAAAAAAAACACACACCCGATCGATATTACATAAAGAACGGATTTCCGCTTTATACATTTTAATTACTTAAATGGAATCTTGGGCGTTCCCCCGGCGTATTTATATATGTATACAATTTATAATTTAATTACATTAATGGACTTGCAACTGCGCGGGAGATTTATAACAATACACAAATTTTTATTTTCCGGATCATTATTATTATTAAGAGGGCGGACAAATCTTAAATAATATTGTTGTACAAAAGGATTTGTTTTATATTTTTATTTATACACATATCAATTCACAAAAAAAAAAAAAAAATACAAATAATAATAAAATAAAACGATCGTGAAATCAGATCAGATAACGATCTTTTAAAATACACACATAAATAAAAAAATTAACATAATTTTGTACATGATCATCTCAGGATCGTGTAGTAGCAATAACAATAATAATAAAAAAAAAAAAAAAATAAAAACGACGATCGCGCGATCATTATATATTTTCTAGTTCTTTAGTGTGAACATTTCAATCAATTTAATTAATTAAAACGACATCATGCTGTTGTGAGTAATTGTCATCGATCGATTTGTTGTTAATTAATTAGTATTCATTTTTATGATTATGTTGAAATCATAAAACTAAAAACACACACACATAAAAAATATTCATTTCCCTCCCTCCCTCACTCTCTCTCACTCTCTGGGATGATCAATGAATGAATAAAGACGTTAATTGAGATATTAACATAAAATGTATAAATTCACAGCATGATAAGATGAAATGGATATTCTTCGTTCTATAGCACAGATGTACACCAAAAAAAAAAAAAAGTTTTTTAGTTTTATTTAGTTTCCGTATTCGGAAGGTAACACATACTGTGTTATTGTCATATATATTGATACTAAACTTATAAATGAATAGATGTCCATTATCTATCTATCAAGTGCGGAACAAAATACAAATTTACGATCTAGCCGAGTAATATAACGATAAAATTTATGATCAGCATATATATATTTAGGCTCAACTTACTTGTAGAGAGTGTGAAATCTGGACGCACATTATTTAACATTTTCTTTAAAAAATTTAATGAATATACGCTTGAGATTTGATTTGGTATTCCGTATTTAATAATCGATGAACTGATTTGTCCTTTTTAGTTAAAAAAAAAAACATTGATAATCGATATTATGTATTATATACATATTTATGTTACCTGTTGGACCTCCTAAGGTACATTAAATGCATGTTTATAAAAAAAAAAATAAATCTGTCAACAGGTTTTTTATTTTATTTTATTTATTGAACGATATTTATTACATGAAGACAAGGAAAATGGAAACCCCGTGGCTTAATTAAAACCGTGAACAATTTTTGTCTGATTGGAATATAGATAATATACAATGCTATATATTAGAGAGATATCTTAATTTAGATACAGTGGCACTATGTACATAAAATATAGATAAAACGTTTTATGTTATCGAAGATCAAGTGTTTGTCATCAAACAATTATATTTTATACTAAATGCCTAAAAATTAGTTTCGTATTTTTAATTCGGTAGAATTTGACACGCAGGCTAACCTAGTAATTTGAAAGTTGAGTTCGTTATAAATTTTCTGACAAATAGGTGGCTCACTACAAATTTAAAACAAACATTTCATTTATCAATTATTAAATTTTTTTTTAATTATCATATATCGATAGAAAGGCCAAAGACCACCGGTTCAAATTACCATTTTTTTTTTTATTACCGGCAAACGGACAAATAGAAACTAGATTTACACGTAAAATTCATTAAATATAAGGAAAAGGCCAATTCTTATCTACTGATGATCAATTTTTCTAATTTGCGGATATTTTCGAAATTATTCGAGTTTGGGGGAGCGGGGGTGCGATTCTGGGATGCATTCTGATTCGATGATAATGACATCTGATAAAAGTATCATTGTTATACACTGTATTTTGCGATTTCATGTAAGCGACAAATGAAAAATTTATGATGAATTTGAAATAAATTCAGTAAATTTATCAGACTAGTTTTTGTCGATGATAACGTTGGTCGCCGATTATAAAATTTGTACTACAAGAATGATTACTGAAATATTTAGAATATATCCAATTAGTTTACCAATAGATTAGTTCTCAATGTCTCTCGTCAATGTTAAATTGTCGTAAAGTGGAAGCAAATTCCAAAAATAATTCTATTTGGACACGTAAAATGAATCAGTTGAATATATTCCGATAACCACGTTAAGCCTCCTTTTACAAAAAACCGAGATCCTTTTTTCGAAATTTGCAAATTTTTAATATTACAATTTATTTCAATAAAAAATTCCAAGGTATCGGGTAAACTACATATACAACAAAAAAATATGATTAGCTAAAATTTACGCATAGTTAAGGTGGGTTTACTAACACAACAAGTGGGTATCAGTATAAATAACTCTTTTAAGATTTTATCAACATTTTTACAGATGCTTTGCAAGTATCTATATGTATCGTTATTGGTATAACGTATTAGTAAAGACTATTGAGTGGTATAAATATAGCTAGTGTAGCTTATAGTGTAAAATACTTGAGTGTAAAATACTTGTAGTATCGTGTGTCGTTGTAAACCTAGCATAATGAATAATTATTTTGCCTTTGCTTTACTTCTTGATAAAATTTAAAAAATTAAATTTCAAAGTAGACATAATATGAAAAACAATAAATTCTGATATTTGCTTTGTTTACACCGAATCAAATTTATCATTTCATTTTATCACCGAACCGGAATCGCACCACTGAGTTGCTCGATTTTAGAGACTTACTGATAATTCAGGGAGTGTTTTAAAACAGTTTATTTTTTTACGAAAATATTTGGGATTTCCAATATTGATGTTATTAACTTTCACAAAATTTTCCGAAACTTTCATGAAGGGAGTCTATAGATTTTGGTTATTAGAGTTATCGAAATGTTTAATCCAGATTGTTCGACAATTACGAGATTAGAATTTTACTGCGTGCTTTTCTGCACTCCACACTGAGCTACAGATTTACAGACTTACAGACATAAATCTGAAGTGTGAATTTCGACAATATTCAGATTATTCTAGTTTTACGTTAAATGATTAGCCCTTAAGATTGAGCTTCTTTCGTTTCACAAACTTTAAGGATAATTCGATATTTTTGAGTGTTAAAAAATTTTCCTATCGTTGTGTTATTGGTTGGTTTCTGATTTTTGAAATAAAAAGCAATATTGAAGATCGAAAATAATTTTTGAGATTCCTCTTTGAGATAATCTCATTTTCATCGATAGTCGAAATCATTCGAAATTTACTTCTCGAGAATTTTTAGAGCATCTGCGATTTTCTAGCACATACAAATTATCAATTTTAAATGAAAAAATTTATATTGAGCGGATATTAAGGCCCGGATTAATGCTCTGGCCTGCCGAAATATCAATTTTTACAATATTTAGAATATTGAAACTAAATATTAAATAATTTTAATTACATTAAATATTGCCTTTGAAAAATTAAAATCAAGTTTTTAAAATTTAATTTTTTAGCGGTGAACGATTGCGAAATAATTGCTCCTGAGCCGTACAAACCCTCGTTAAACGCTGCTCGACGACCTGTTTCATCGGAACACCTCGAACAACTTGTAACTGTTTTGTAATATTTGCTTTCTCCATTTTTAATTTTTTTTAATTTAAAAGTTTACAAAATGAAACTACCAAAAATGACAATTTGCACCTCACGAATAATAGTATTACAACTCAAATTGTCATAGTTTAATTTTATTTGACCATCCTTGACTAACTTCTGTCAAAATATCACTTGTGTATCGCCTATAACTTCAGAGTTGTGAAAATTTAAAAATTATTTGTCATATTCTAATTTCGATTAAAATAAAGTTTCAATTTGTACTAAACTATGCCATATGAATTTGTCACAGTTTTTTCCTATAAAAACAATTTTAGAAAAATTGACTTATCATAGTTTTATGAAATTTTACAGACAAACTCAAAATGTTGAATACGATAAGCCAAATTTTAATACGTTTTTACATAATACGGAAATAATATTTGAAAGATAAATCGAATTGGAATACTTTAAAAGGTAAATATAATTGGTTCGAATTAAACTAACATTTTGGTTTTTGTATTTTGTATTTTTCTGAGAGAATTGTTCAGTATGCTTGTGGTTAATGTCAGAGCGCGTTTAATGGTAGAAATCACCGAAAAAAAAGTGTTAAAGCAAGGTAAATATGACATTTATCATTAATTTATAATTAAAATTAATAAACGAAATTAATTTATAACTATAGAAGTAAATTTATTTTTTTTAATTAGTTTACGTTACAAGATCATTTTACGACGTAAATTTATGAGACAGTTTAAGATGAAATAAAACTTGTTGACACAATAAATCATAATGTTGATATTGCAGTAGAAAAAGAAAATGTTGAGTTCCGTATCAAGAAAATTGCAATGACCAAAGCAACTCATCCAGCTGAATTTAATTTATTTTGTACAAATGAGACTCAGTAAATCAACTAACGAGAGAGATACAAATGGCACTCAGCTAACTAATAATTCAAATTTAGGATGAGATAATCAAAACCAGGGCCTAATTATAATGACGCCAAACCTTCTTGTAGGATCAAAATAACATTGAGTTGAAGTATAGGTAATAACAGTTTGATATGTTTTGGTCAATCGGTTGGTCGATTTTAGACCAGTTGCTCGATTTTAGAGACTTACTGATAATTCAGGGAGTGTTTTACAACAGCTTGTTTTATACGAAAATATTTGGGATTTCCAATATTGCTTGATATTACTAACTTTCACAAAATTTTCCGAAACTTCCATGATGTTTTGAGATTTTGGTTACTAGAGTAATAGTTACAGAGTTACAGAACACTGAGTTACAGTATGACAGACTCGCAGACATAAATCTGAATTGTGAATTTAATAAGTTTTAAAGATTTTTCGAGATTATTTCAAATTATTCGAGAATATTCAGATTATTCTAGTTTTACGTTAGGTGATTTTGAGGTTGAGATTTTTTGGTTTCACAAACTTTAAGGATATTTCGATATTTTTGAGTGTTTTAAAATTTTCAAGAACTTGAATATTTTTGAGATTTCTCAAATTATTTTCGATATCTGAGGTAGTTTTTCGAAATATTTAGATATTTTCCTAGCGTGGTGTTATTGGTTGGTTTCTGATTTTTAATGTAAAGATAGAAAATAATTTTTGAGATTCCTCTTTGAAATAATCGCATTGTGATCGATAATCGAAATTATTCGAATTTTACTTCTCGAGAATTTTTAGAGCATCTGCGATTTTCTAGAATATTAAAATTGTCAAATATAAATGAAAAAATGTATATTGGGGGAGTACGATATTAAGGCCCGGTTTAATGATCTGGCCTGCTGAAATATCAATTTTTACCATATTTGGAATATTAAAACTAAAAATTAAATAATTTTGATTATATTAAATATTGCATTTGAAAAATTATAATCAAGTTTCACAATTGCTTCTGAGGAGTACAAACTCTCGTTAAACGCTGCTCGACGATCTGTTTCATGGGAACACATCAAACAGTTTCATGGCAGCGTATATACATCTATGGATCTCAAATTAGTGGTTTTTGTAATATTTGCTTTTTCCATTTTTAATTTTACAAAATGAAACTAAAAAAATGACAATTTGCACCTCCTGAATAACAGTATTACAACTCAAATTGTCATAGTTTAATTTTATGTGACCATCCTTGACTAACTTCTGTCAAAATATCACTTGTGTGTCGCCTAATAACATCAGAGTTATGAAAATTTTAAAATTATTTGTTATACTCTAATTTCGATGAAAACAAAGTTTCAATTTGTACTAAACTATGCCATTTGAATTTGTCATAGTTTTTTCCTATAAAAACAATTTTAGAAAAATTTACTTATCATAGTTTTTAGAAATTTTACAAATAAACTCAAAATGTTGAATGTGATAAGTCAATTTGTAATACGTTTTCACATAATATGGAAATAATATTTGAAAGATAAATCAAATTGGAATACTTTAAAAGGTAAATATAATCATTTTAAAATTAACATTTTAGTTTTTGTATTTTGTATTTTTCTGAGAGAATTGTTCAGCGTGTTTGTGGTAAATGTCAGAGCGCGTTTAATGGTAGAAATCACCGAAAAAAAAATGTTAAAGCAAGGTAACTATGACATTTATCATTAATTTATAATTAAAATTATTATACAAAAATAATTTATAACTATAGATGTCAATTTATTTTTTTTAATTAGTTTACGTTACAAGATCCTTTTACGACGTAATTTAATTTATAAGACAGTTTTAGATGAAATAAAACTTGTTGATACAATAAATCATAATATTGATATTGCAGTAGAAAAAGAAAATGTTGAGTTCCGTATCAAGAAAATTGCAATGACCAAAGCAACTCATCCAGCTGAATTTAATTTATTTTGTACAAATGAGACTCAGTAAATCAACTAACGAGAGAGACACAAATGACACTCAGCTAACTAATAATTCAAATTTAGGATGAGATAATCAAAACCAGGGCCTAATTATAATGACGCCAAACCTTCTTGTAGGATCAAAATAACATTGAGTTAAAGTATAGGCAATAACAGTTTGATATGTTTTGGTCAATCGGTTGGTCGATTTTAGACCAGTTGCTCGATTTTAGAGACTTACTGATAATTCAGGGAGTGTTTTACAACAGCTTGTTTTATACGAAAATATTTGGGATTTCCAATATTGCTTGATATTACTAACTTTCACAAAATTTTCCGAAACTTCCATGATGTTTTGAGATTTTGGTTACTAGAGTAATAGTTACAGAGTTACAGAAAATTTACAGAACACTGAGTTACAGTATGATAGACTCGCAGACATAAATCTGAATTGTGAATTTAATAAGTTTTAAAGATTTTTCGAGATTATTTCAAATTATTCGAGAATATTCAGATTATTCTAGTTTTACGTTAGGTGATTTTAAGGTTGAGATTTTTTGGTTTCACAAACTTTAAGGATATTTCGATATTTTTGAGTGTTTTAAAATTTTCAAGAACTTGAATATTTTTGAGATTTCTCAAATTATTTTCGATAGCTGAGGTAGTTTTTCGAAATATTTAGATATTTTCCTAGCGTGGTGTTATTGGTTGGTTTCTGATTTTTAATGTAAAGATCGAAAATAATTTTTGAGATTTCTCTTTGAAATTATCGCATTGTCATCGATAATCGAAATTATTAGAATTTTACTTCTCGAGAATTTTTAGAGCATCTGCGATTTTCTAGAATATTAAAATTGTCAAATATAAATGAAAAAATGTATATTGGGGAAGTACGATATTAAGGCCCGGTTTAATGATCTGGCCTGCCGAAATATCAATTTTTACCATATTTGGAATATTAAAACTAAAAATTAAATATAAATAGTTTTAGCGGTAAACGATTGCGAAACAGTTGCTTCTGAGCAGAACAAACCCTCGTTAAACGCTGCTCGACGACCCGTTTCATGTATAGTATATACATCTATGGATCTCAAATTGATAGTTAAACGTAAATATATAAAGCAGAATAACTTTATACTTTTTTAACTTTTTGTAATATTGGCTTTCTCCATTTTTAATTTTTTTAATTTAAAAGTTTACAAAATGAAACTACAAAAAAGACAATTTGCACATCACAAATAATAGTATTACAACTCAAATTGTCATAGTTTAATTTTATTTCACCATCCTTGACTAACTTCTGTCAAAATATCACTTGTGTATCGCCTATAACATCAGAGTTATGAAAATTTTAAAATTATTTGTCATACTTTAATTTTCATGAAACAAAGTTTCAATTTGTACTAAACTATGCCACATGAATTTGTCATAGTTTTTCGTATTGTTTATATCAAATGAAAAAACGAAATATGAACGCAATACAGAGTCGTATCAATTGTTGATCGATTTTTGAATCATAATAGGGGTGAATTTTAAGAAAATTGACTTATCATAGTTTTATGAAATTTTACAGACAAACTCAAAATGTTGAATATGATATGTCAATTTGTAATACTTCTTTACATAATACGGAAATAATGTTTGAAAGATAAATTAAATTGGAATACTTTTAAAGGTAAATATAATTGGTTCGAATTAAATTTACATTTTGCTTTTTGTATTATGTAATTTTCTGAGAGAAATGTTCAGTGTGTTTGTGGTAAATATCAGAGCGCGTTTAATGGTAGAAATCACCGAAAAAAGTTAAAGCAAGGTAACTACGAAATTTATTATTAATTTATATATTTATTACGTTACAAGATCATTTTACGACGTAATTTAATTTATAAGACAGTTTAAGATGAAATAAAACTTAAATCATAATGTTGATATTGTAATAGAAAATGAAAATATTTAGTTAGAGGAATTTCCGGGTAAATATTTCCATATTAAGAAAATTGCGATAACCAAAGCAACTCATCTAGCTGAATTTAATTTATTTTGTACAAATAAGACTCAGTAAATACCGAGAAATACCCTAGAAGAAGCCGAACTATCATCAACTAACGAGAAAGACAGAAATGAGACTCAGCTAACTAATAATTCAAATTTAGGATGAGATAATCAAAATTAGAGCTTTATTATAATGACTCTGCCAAAAATCGGCAAGTAACTGAAATTCGGAAGGGATATTGTCGCAAAAAAAGTGAAAGCCAAAGAATGAAAATATCAACAAATTAGGGAAAATTGTTCCAGTGTGTGGAAGATGGGGCCTGGGTGTAAACTATCTTGCATGTTAAATTGTCAGAAGAAGAGTGAATTGGAGTATAAGGAATGACAGTTTGATAGGTTTTGGTCAATCGGTAGCATAAATTTACAAAGGGAATATATTTTAATAAAAATAAATTCAACTGCAAAACGAACAAAAAGTGCGAACGAGTTGAAAATAACCATTAATATCTATCGAAACCAGGCAGCTGTGAAACCGAAAAACCTGTGAAAGATTATATTAACCTCTTTCCGCAAGGATTGAGTCCCACTATTTAAGACAAAACTTTAAAATGAAATATTTGGTGAGTGGCTTGAATATCAGCGCAATGCACAGGTTAAAAAGACAATATACTGATATTTTTAATAACCAATTTAAGGTATCTTCTTTTGTACCGAAACAATTCGATGCAACGATTGCACGTCTTTCGAACAATCAAAATTTAAAGAGAAACGAAACAGCTTTTGCTAAACATTTGAATGAAGCAAAGCTGTCGAGCCAAATTAAAGACGACGACAAAAATGCTGCAATACACTGCGTTGCAGTGTGGTAGTATCCACCTTGAAGAAATAAGATTTTGGTCAGACAACTGTTACCGTTAAAATAAGAATAAAATTCTTATGCGTTTCTGTTCATGGGCTGCGAAAAAATCCAATATTGAAATCTCCCAGAGATACTTTAATTTAACAAAGGGACTTACTTAGAATGAAGGTGATTTAGTTTACTCAACAATCGAGAAAAGGAAAAAATTGTGAGAAGTAATGGTTCCTCAGGAATGGTTTGTAATCATTCATCATTTCTAAGTTAAAGGAATTTAAAATCTCGAACGCTAATCCACTTACAATTTGCTACAAAATGGACTGGAATTTGCCTCAAGAGCTATTAGTATTAATTAACCAACTGAAAAATAGAAGCATAAAAGGAGGAAAAAATGCAGAAACATTCAAAAATGTTATTCCTGTAACTTCAGCGAATTGAACCTTATCTATCAAAAGTACCACAGTTTTTATGCAAACTTACCGGATACAGAAACCATCTCAAACAACGACGATGAGGACGATGAATAATGTGAAGCATTTTATAAAATTTATCAAAAACATTTTTTGTATAGTTGTCGCGTCACCTGAACAACTATTGCTATTTTTAATTTCATTTTAAAGTATGATTTTATGAGATAACATAATTATGATGATTTTCTTAACCATAGAAATTAAACTATGTTAAGTTCAATTGTAATATTTAGGAAATCCCTAGTAAACTAGGATGTTTTCAAATTTTAATGTAAATAATTGAATTCTGATTCATTTTGTAATACAACATTATTTACGACATTAAAATGAACATTTGTACCACAAATACAAATACCTGTATCTAATATTTTTAAACGTGTCATAGTATTATTTGGGAGGTTCGAATTAGTTTTCAAAACACCTGTTTCAGCCGTGTTCGCAATGAGCAGAGAAATGTATGTCATTTATAAACTAAATTAAAATTCAGTTAAAATCATGGTTAAACATGACACATTATTGATCAAAATAATTTTTATATCGTAAGTTTAGTTTTTAGTTGAAGAGAAGTGTAACACCGACGGTTAAATTTAAAGCATATATCTTCTACCTGTAATTTTAAACTCACTGACCTAAATGTTGGTACCTATCTAATCTATCTGTATAAAATAAAAATTTTAGTTCAAGATCTAGGCAGACTATACCAGCTAAATTAAATTAAAATCAATTTAACGTACATTTATAACAAAAAGTTAAATTCTCATTACATTTATCTTGTAAAAATAAAATTTTTTTTTACTTAAATTAAATTTTCATTGACATTACAAAAAATAAAAATAAAAAATTAAATTTCAACTGAAACATTTGAATGGATTCATTGTTCTCAATTTCGCTTGTCGTCTTCACAATTCAGATTCGGATTTTGTACAACGTAAGAAGTGGTATTGTCAAAAAGTTCTGTGTGTTGTACATATATAATATGTTACGTATGTATGTATGTAATTTTAATTCAATTTCAATCGTCTTATGTTTAATTGAAATTCTTATATAAATATATATATATATATAGAATAAAACTAAATAAATAAATAAATATATGTTTGACAATAATTGTCTTGTATTGTCAATTCGTGAAGAAAAGAAAATATATTGTAAGTATAATATATCGAGATCCCACAATGTCTAAGTTATGGAAATCGCGCGATCGTATTATAACATAACAATGAAAATGATTGTTTTCTGTTATTGAAGAGTAATAATGGTAATAATACTTTAAGATGATCAATATTGTTTGTTTATTTTTTTTGTCTTTTTTTTGTGTATAAATGTCATTTTTCTAACTCTGTGTATCGTGTGTATATGTGAAGTGACTGACTCTCTCATATGTACATGCATTTTATACCTCATCCAAAATTCATAAGAAAAACTAAACAATTAACACTTTAATTAAAATAAAAGGTATATTTATTATGTATAAGACGCATGACCTCTTTACATATTTCAATATTTACTTGTTTATTTATTCTTATTAATGTGCTTCAATAAATAGTGTTAATATAAATTATTAACATTTAAGAGATGAAAATTAAATTATCTATAATGTGACTTTATAAATATTTACCAATTGTTAAAAAAATGAAAACGATGGGAAAAAAAAATTATCGAAGAGGGTTTCACCCCTCAACAAAATTCACACCATTTTGATTGGCCTTATATATATACGATTTTATGACAGATGACACAAAATATGTATGTAATTCAACTACTCTGTATACATTTTTTTATCTACTTTGGAAATCTTACGTATATACATACCAACATACAATATACGACTAAAAACGGTTTTTATATTTTTAAGATTTTATCTCGTATATGTCGCTTTAAATATTGTATATTATGCAATTGAAAATGATTTTAATTCAATCATTGTCCAAACATCATTTTTATTTTATAATATGTGAAAGAATTAAAAATTGAAAGTTTTTTTGTATTTTAGTTTTAGTTTTGTTATTCGCGATCAACCGATAAAATAAATAGTTGGATATATGTACATATACATACATATATACATGCAATCATATATAAAATTTTTATGTTGATGATTGATGATGAATTATGAATGAATCATATTACAATTTTATTTGTCATCTGTCCATGTCCGTTTAATCTCTTTATAGATATTATATTATTAAAATATTCTTACCTCGGTCGATAATTTTTCCAAATAAATTTTTACCACGATGAAATGTTCGTGTTGAACAATTCCATCGACGGTTACGAAATTGATGTTGACACTCTGTTATAGCCATATTAGCACCTTTTACAAGGGCCGCTAGCACACCAGGATTTTCGCGTACCAATCGCTGCTGTTTTCGTCGCAGTGTAACATGTACGGCGGGATCCATATACATACTGGTCGATAGTGGTGCAATATTATTTGGTTCACCGATTTTTGCTAAACCCCTAGAAATATACAAACAAAAATACAAACAAATAAGGAAGTTAATAATTGAGAAATAACCTGTCAAAATAACCACCTGAAAATAAAATATTTTGTTTTCAGTCGTCTTAATCATTTCTTTAAATATCGTGTATATTTATGTATGTATATACAAAAAAAAAAATATAACACAACAAAACCCAAAGTTGAATATTTAAATATTTAAACAAACCAACAAAAATCTCTGCTGCACTCTGTTTATATTTTGACAATCAACAAAACCATTTTACAACCCAACATAATATATATAATTTAAGACATTTACACATCAATGTTCATAAGAAGACGAGAAAGGAAATAAGAAAAAATAAAATATTTAAATAAATATGTCATGTCCTTTTTCCTTTTATACACTCACACAGACACATTAACACAAAAAAAAAAACAAACAATTAAATTGTTTCTTATGAAAGGCAATAAATCAAAATCAGGTTCGTCACTTCGTATTCCAATTAATAAAGTCTTTTGATAATTTCGCGTGATAAAATCTTTCTCAACCAAAAAAAAAAAATCCTTTCACTGATCCTCGCGACTGATTTACCCCGGGCGCCTAATTTTTAAACCTCAACACGATATTATTAAACAACCAAAGATCATTTGTCAAAAATGTATCAATCACATTTATAAAACAAAATAAATGTTTCATTGTCTCGTACATATATATTGTATTTAAGATTTCTAATGTTCTTCAGACCATGGGAATTTTAAAATTTTGAGCGATAAGAAGTTTCTAAATATTATATACTATATATATGAAGGAGTTATATATATACAGTTAAAACTAGCAAATCATATTCAAAAATTATATTCTAGTTGACATATAATTTTATGTGGTATCTTCAACTGTCTTCTAACAAACAAACAAAAACTATATAAAATATCAAATAGTAATTCATCAATGTCCCACTTAATCTTAATTTAAAAATCTTTATTTGAGTTTAGAAAAAATAAAAATACATAATAATATTTTTGTTTATAAAAAGTAATTGATTTTAAATTTGACTTAATTATTAAAAAAGCAGCGACGGTAAAATATAACCGTAAAAACAAAAAAAATTTTGTTTTTAAATTAATTACCACACACATTTGCTAATTAAATATTTTTGTATTAGTAACGTTAAAGACACCACTTTATCAATTTATTATGCAAGAAATATAAATTCCCAATTACTTAAAAGTGCTAATGAAATAATTTGTACGTATAAAAACGAAAAATGCTAAAAAGTGTAGGTTTAAAACTTTAATCCGATCAATATAATAAAATAAAATAAAAATGTGCTGAACACTATAATATAGTGTTTTTATTTTACTTTTCAGTACATTATTAAATCACCAAAAAATAAAATAAATAAATAAAACAATATAATAAAAAAAAATAAAAAATTCCAGAAGATGATCATGAAACATACAATATATACAATAAACTAATAAGGTAGGTTGATCCAGCTCTATACTACTCACATAGGTATTATAATAATATGACAAACATTTTTCGTTTTTATTACTGAATTTCACTGATAAAATCTCGATCATGTTTTGCATTTATAATTTCGATAAATTAAAAAGTGAATTAAATTCACAAAGGTCGCATACAAATAAAATTGAGCGAATGCCAAAATTTGTGCGTCGCGTAATTCATAAGCTAAATGTCTAATTTCACCCGAATAAAGTGTCAAATATTATAAATACGATTGTCTAAGTTTATCACAAAAAAGTGTTAAAAAGTGTTGCACTTTAAGTGGGAAAGTGTTAAAAAGTGTAAATGACAAAAAAAATTTTTTTTTTTTTTTTTACTAACAAAATTAACTCACCACCACATCGATCCTCGCCCTCGACCAGGTTTATTATTATTAATATTTTGATTATTATTTTTACTATTCACATTTATCACTGTTAACAATAAAGTTGTTAAAACTATATATAAAATTTTTATAAAATCCATTTTGAATTTATATAAATTCATTTAAGTATAGTATTATAACGAAAAATATCACAACAAATATAAATTTTTAGTTCACACTAATTTTTTTTATTCACCATAATATACAAATAATCGTAATTCACAAAACATATTCATTTAACTTTTTTCTTTTTAATTTTAATCATTATTAATTTATAATTATTTATTAATTATAAGCACAATATATGTATAACACGCACTTTATATTTGGTAAACACTTCATAATTTTTTATTTACTAATACACCGCGTGCTATCATTTCGTACGGTAATCATATTCTAAATGAAGTCTAAATATTCTTATCAGCCCGGTTCGAAATTTTGTGTAGTGTAAAAAAATATTTTTATTTTTTTGAATTCTACACTTTTATTAAAATTATAAAATTAATGAATATTTTTTTTTTTTTTTTTTTTGGAATAATTGTTAACCGTCTCAATGTTAAGGTGAAACTGAAACTGTATTATTTTTCTGTTGTTCTACCTCTTCTGAACAAAAATATATATTTTTGTTGTCTTTAGTTTTTTTTTTTTTTTTTTTTTTAATATTTAGGAAAGAGAAAAAAAATTTTCTTAAAGAAACAACATACTTAATTTAATCTTCTCAGGTATTAAAATAAATACAAAAAATTATTTTTTTGTGTTATTTCATTAAAAAAAAAAAAAAATAAAAAAAACACAAAGCTCGTTGCACACACACAGTAAACAAAATAATAATAGTAGTGTAATAAAAACGATCTTTAATACATATTTTTGTTGTTGATGATGATGATGATCATCATCTCATATTATTATGAATGAAAATCTCAAAACACAATATGTAATGAGAAATATAAAAATAAAAAACTCTACTCTCTCGCACGTTTTGTTTTGAAAAGCTCAATCAATTTCTGTGTACTTTGGATTTTTAAACAAAAACACGAACACGACATTGTGATAGATATATAGGGGCGGGGTTTATTTTTCCAATAAATTCCCAATTTCATATTATTTATTTTTAACACTCTATTCACATATACACGTACAAAATTCTCTTTTTATTATTTTTTTTTCGATCGATCGACACAATGGGAGTAAATATCGTATTTTGTTTTGTTCTCGGGTTTTGTAAAAAAAAAAAAAAAAAAATTGCCAATCCAATTGCATAATTTGATTTTGTTCTCTCTATTTTGTTCATATTTCGACTCTATTATGTTCATCATCTACCCACCTGAAAGAGAAAATATAAGAAAAATTACTTGATATTTTTTTTTGTTGGTTTCTAATGAAATTTATATTTAAGTCACGCCTCTCTCATTGTGTGCGCTCTCTTTCTCTCTCTGAATATATTTGAGACGTATTGAAATATATTCATGATGATCGATGAAGTGAAGAGATAATGGCAATTGAAAGCTCATTAAATTATGGATAATTTGTTGTGAAAACAGGGGACATTGTTGATTGATCGTTATAAAAGCTTAATATTGTTAATTAGGGAAAACCATGTGGATTTATCTATTTTTTGGTTGCGTTTTAATGGTTTGAAAACATTATTAATCAATCGTGAGATTTTATTCATTTTTTAGGTGTGAGTAATGTAATGGAAAGAATGCACTAGGTAAATTAATTTTCGCATAATTATAATTATGATATACATAATTAACGATGCTTCTGATGATTGTAAGGTCTAATTTGTGGTATTATAATCCGTCGGGTATCGTTAAATTAAAATTATAACAGGTTTAGAGTGTATATTTTGCTTTCTTCAGCACAAAACACATTGACGACTATCTATATGCAGGTGAAGTTGCTTTTGGTTAAAGATTATCTTGCTCTTGTATATAATTTTAATCAATGTTACGGGTCTAACTTTTTTAGTTTAGTCATGATTTGAGGTTCTGGACATCCCATTTTATTACCAGTCCAATCTTATTTATTGATTAAATCAAACGAATTCTACGAAATCAATTTGTATTTTGCCGGAGATCTCCGGTGATCTAAATTTTTTAAATTATGATTAAAACTGTTCAAATGAAGCAGAAACTAATTCTATGGACAGTAATATATAATATTGAGTGATTTTTTTGGCAAATACTATTTCATCGAAGGGGCGCCAATAACGAACAATAATGCCATATTGTGTGCTTTAAAAAACAAATTTAGTTTAATAATTGGTCATAATTTAATTCTACTGCTAATACATGGTACGGTATCAAAGACAGATTTACCTAATGATTGAATAAACTAAAGCCTAAGACAGCAAATTTTATGGGGCAAAAAAGTAGCAAACGATTTATTTACCCAAAAATTAATTTATTTTGGAGTAGGACTACTGAGTGCATGTAGAATATTGCCCCCGGAAATATTCTACATGTGCCGATTCCAAAAAGCTGGCCAAAAGTAAAGTACTCAAGTAAATTATGTCAAAATCTGGGCTAAGGGTTTTTTTGGATCGCTGATTACGGAACTAAAAAGATGATGAAATCTTACAAAAAAGCGAAGTCGACATGATGGGGTGCCGCAGGAATTGTCGATGAAAAATTTGATTCACCGAATTACCATCAGCGAATTGCTGCTGAAACGCTACAAAATCGACCCATTTTTGAAACAAATCATTATAGGCGATGATAAATGGGTAAAATACGAGAATATCGTTCGAAGAAGACTATGGTCAAAGAAATATTAACAACCACAAACGACTTCAAACCAGGATTGACGCCCCGCCCCTTAAGGTTATGCTGTATGTATGGTGGAATTAGAAGGGAGTCGTAGATTATGAGGTTCTAGAACCTGGTCAAACGATTTATTCTAATCTCTATGTCAGCAATTAACTAGATTTTAGCAAGCAATTCAGAAAAATCGGCCAGAATTTTGTCAATTTTAATAAGAAAGCTTGTTGTCTTTTAGGACCTTGCACCCTCTGACTACCATTTTTCTCGACCTAGGCAAAACTCGATGTTCAATTTTATTTATTCAAGAGCATTTTATTTGTTTCAATAATACAAATAAATTGAAAAAGCTTGGACTGACCAAAGTTAAATGCAATAAATATTGACATTAAAAATGTCACAGGGAGACGTGCGTTTCAAATGGGAGTTAACCAAGCTTTTTTCTTCCATATTCTGTAAATAGATTCCATGGTAATTGATTTGTTGCCTGTGCCACGTTAAAGCAATTATACCCTCAAGATTCCACTTCGGCTAAAAACGGGTACAGCTTCCACTGTTCCTGGTTCAGTATTTTTGAGGGGATAAACATGAAACGCAAAGTTTCACAAGCTAAATACACATAGATCTACTAGAAACTTTCATTTTCGAGTTTAGAGTTAGCCGAGCGAATTTGTTTAATATTTGTTTTAAATTAAACATGTGAATTGTGCTTAATGGCAAGATGTTCCAAATAGTGGGTACACTATTGGTTAGAGATTGCAATTTCTCGATGCTCAAGAAACCGAGAATTTTGTTTTCCCAAGAATTTTATTTCACTTCTTCATTCGGCTTTCTGAGCTGGGAGGAAAACTTCCATGTAACCAAATAAACGGTTCTCGGTACGTAAGAAGACAATTTAATAATTGTGTTTTTAACGACGCTATAATAAGCTTTTAATCTGCTTGGTAAAATGTCTGTCATGTCTTCAAAATTTGTATCAAAGTGAATGAGTCCATTTACTTTACTTTACTCTCTGTATTATTAGTGAAACAATTAGTACCTAAGCGACCTTGTTTATGAGATAAATATTGGTGAACTTCATTTTTTAATTAGTTAGACTTTGATTTCAATAATTGCTATTTTCGGTCAAATTTAGTATCGACTGAAGATAATTAAAAAAAAATTATTCCTTAATCCAACGGTGTCAGTTTAACGGATTATACAATTGATTTTGTCTGTCACCCTTATCAGCCCTGTCATTAATAACATAAAATATCTTGAGAAACGAGATTTTTTTATTATGCCAATCCTCCACATGCACAATCTGTTGCGAACTGTTGTGAAGGAATATCTATATGATTTAAATAAATAAAATGGAGGTTGGTCGCTAAATTATTTATGTTCTTCAGATTTTTTTTTTCAAATATGCTCCAAAATGAATCTTGCAGGGGGACGCCTTACAACCTCGCACCGACGCTGGGAATCAATTATGAGTATATACTATAATTACTACTTCTTTCTATGTCTCTCCTTATTGACAAAAGTTTGTACTCAAGTCAGATTCAGAGCTTTTGTTGTTTTTTTTTGTTGTTTCCTTTTCTAAGTTTTGCTATAGGTAGTAAAACATCGTCTCTTATTGTCACCACTAAATCTTCTCCAATTAGTCTTTCTTCAAGGATATTTAGCGAAGTGAACTACAAATGCAAATTGGCGTTTTATTTGTTTACTAAAGAGTTTAAATTTTGAAATTATTATAATTTTGTTGTAATATTTGTGAGGAATTTCAAAATATTCTCAAATTATTTAACTTGCGTTATTATGATATACCCAATTTTACACATAACTCGCTCACCTTTAGATAAGTAGTGTTTTAGATTTTAGTAGTGTTATATGGGTCCATCAACAAAATAAACAAAAGTTAATTTAATATCGTTATTCACGAGATATGGATCGTCCCAAAATAGCTAAGGCCCAATATTAAGGTACAGATTTCCTAACCTTTATACGTGGTACCAACTTTGTACTAAATGTATTCAATAGTGGTTCTTCCAACATTTAGAAATATAACAAAAGTATCTTCAAATTTCGAATTCTGCACGAACAATTTACCACTTAATTATTGTTAGGGCGTTTCCCACAGAAAAATCCTAAAGCCTAAATTTTCTGGATAGTTTGAAATAATTTTAATTCTCTAATAAATTCTTCATGAATGAAATAAGTGCTAAAAATTATGAAATATTCCAAAATTTTAATTTTTTTTTATACTCGAAAAACTTATATTTTGGAAAATGAAGTTAATTTTGAAATATTCTGGAAAGGTCAGATTTCCATCCTAGTTTTTAAATGAAATCTCCATTTTCCAAAATTCAAATTTTTCTTTTCCGCCGGGCGCCACAATTAATAAAAACATTTATGCTGGAAAAGTAAGATTAAAATTTAAAATATTGTGGAAAATTTGAATTTCATTTTAAAATTAGAATGGAAATCTCTATTTTCCAAAAGGTTTCATAATTAAATTTTCCAAAAAATTGATGAAAAACTGTTTTTTAAAAACGATGAAATAGCCAAACTTCCCAAATATTTGTTGATTTATTTCATTTTAGTAACTTTCCAATTCCCAGAGTAATGGTGACTAAAAACTTGCCGAAAATATTATTTACTGGTAAATGGTAAAAACTCGATCGATTCATAAATTTACCAGTAATTTATCAGGAAATCACTTTCTAATAAAGGTATATTGAATTTGCATTTAAACGGAACTGATTTATTGGTAAATTACTGGCAGTGTTTTACCGGTAAAGTATTAAGTAATCAACCCCCTCAATTTGAGATGATGTAAACAAACCTGTAAAATTTGAATGTCATTTAATATGTAATCAAAAAATACGCACCAGTAAAATTTTTCTAAAAGTACCCTATTTTCAAACGGACAAATGCAAATCATATCTTTCATAGAAAATATTTTTTTTGTGGTAAAGGAAACGAGTCATCTTCTTTTGTACCCGTTCAATATTATGTGAATGTGTGCTTGTAGTTAGGATTCCAAATGACGGTTAAGTATTCGAGGTTGTTCCGTACAAGCGCATTATACATAAATGCTTATGAAAGTGCTGAAAGATTTAAAATTTGAGCCAGTCCTCATCACGAAGCCAAGCATTTTATAAGCATTGCTGAATTATTGATATATATGAACCTTAAACGAAAAACCCTTATCTATAAAGACCCCTAAATCTTTAACAAATGGAAAATTCACTAAACAATTCTTTACATTTTATTCTGAGCACACAGCATTTATTAATGTTTAGTTCCATGTAATTTCTATTACACCATCGCAATAATTTATCATAACATCTGATTGCAGAACAATGCAATCTTGTAAAGAACAAATTGCGCGAAACAATTTTAAATCATCCGCGAACATTAATACCTCACTATCAATACCAACAACTATATCGTTAATAAAATACAAGAACAATAGTGGGCCAAGGATTGAGAACTGTGGAACCCCCGACGATGGAATGAAAATTTAAGATTTCGAATCTATACTATTTGAACATAATGTGATCTATTGGTTAGATATGACTTGGTCCATTGGATGGTTTTGTTGTCGATTCCAAAGTTAGAAAGTTTCGATAAAAGAATTCTGTGATTAACTTTATCAAAAGCTTTCGCAAAGTCAATGTAAATTACATCAATGCTGTGCCCTGGGTTCATTGAATCATAAACAAATTCTGTAAAGTTCAATAAATTAGTATAGGTAGACCTAGATTTGTCGAAACCATGCTGATGATTAGAAATTAAATGTCCCGTTTTTTCTATTAATGCATTAAACACAAGTCGTTCAAATGTTTTTGCGATAGTCCCTAGCAAGGCAATAGGTCTGTAGTTTGAAACAAGTGATTTATCACCAGATTTGAAAATAGGTACAATAATTGCCCTCTTCCAAACATCGGGGAAATACGCATTCAGCGACTTATTGAACAATAAAGAAAGTGGGAAACTTAATATTTCAGCTGTGTAATATAAGAAATAAGGTGAAATGTCGTCAGGTCCACCACCCTTGCCTAGTTCCAAATGTCTCAACTGGGCAGTAACTGTGGAAGGGGCAATAAAAGAATTATCAAGTGTATCAATCAAAGACAAAGTGTTCAAAGACAAAGTGTTCTCCTCTATAAGTGAATTGGGATTCAAAGGGGTACGGTTATCAAATGTATAAACTGACTTAAAATAAGAGGGGAACATACTTGTGTTTTTTAATGATTTAGTATAAGACCAAAACCGTTTTGGATTAAATTGGATGTTCGATTCGATGGAATAGAAGTAGCTAGCACGATTTTGTTTTCTTACTCACTAGAAGCAGAAAGATGATCAGTTGAAAAAATCGCGGCACCACCATTGCCGTTGCTCAAACCTATGTCAGATGGTGTTATGCTGCGATTTAGTTGAAGTTTTTTAACTTTAAATGCATCAAAATTTTTTAATTTTGTTGAAACTGCATCACATTCAACGATTAAAGGTGGTATATTGGATTCTGAATTTTTTATTCGCATTCTCGAAATTCGTAAAATTTGCTTTTCACATGATGGCACTTCCAAAAATGTCAAAAATTGTTTCAATATAGTTGGTCAAGAAATTCCAGCTAGACCATACCAAATCGGTTGAAGGATTATCGGACACGATCACGTCGACCAATTAGAGTGCCATATCCGACTAATAATGATTAATTCAGAAACTATGGACTCATTGGCAGTGGAAGAACGATTAAAGCCTGATTGCGTGATGCCACTAGTAGCGTTAATTTTAAATTAGATCTAAAATCAAATCTATAAATCTACCTACTTTTCTATGATTGTATCCAACGTTTTTTGTTTTTGATATTCCACGGACAGAATATTTCTTTGTAAGTAACAATTTTCTTAAATCATAACAGATGCAAAATATTCCAAATTGTAACCCACCCATCACTTACTACTGGTTTTGAAATCACAGCAGGAAGCTTACCAACTCCACAAAATAAGGTCGCAGGAATTACACTAGTAAAAAATTGAAATTAAATCGCTAAATTTATATGGCATAGAGTTTCCGTTTTTAATTCGAAGAACAAGCCGATATAATGTCGATAATACACGCAATTGCGATTATGTATACATAAGTGGTACAAAAACTTAAAATGTGTTATATAACCAAATTTCGAAAAAAATGCTCAAAACTCGAATTCAAAAAATTCAAATTTTGTAAATAATGTTATTTGTCGCGTGGCAATCAGGATTCAAAATCAACAACTTTCTACGAAACAAATATTCCCTCTAGCTCCGGAATTTGCGTTTTAGTTTTTATTTGTTACCATCTGCAATCCTATTTGGGGCTTAAGGCACTCCCAACTCTTTCGCAGTTCAGTTTTTACGTTCCTACCTTACGCGGTAGCCAAATCGAGGACGAACGACTATAGTCCCGTTTTGCGTAGACCACATGCACATTGCATTGCTTCTGGATTGCACTGCTTATGGATTCTGATGATGAAAAATCCCTTATTCATCCCGCCCGGGATTCGAACTCGGTATCTCCGGATCCAAACGCCGCAAATCTAATTAGGTATACATAAATCAGTGAGTGAATTGAATAAAGATTTATTTAAAATCAAATTGCTTAAATCATTTTAAATTATAGGATTACAAAATTAAAATTTAGCAAAAAATTTATAAAAATTTTTAATTTTATATTTCTTCATTAATCTCTTTAAGTTTTGAACTTTAAGCGGTCGATATTTCTGAAGGCAACATTTCAAATTTTTATATTTAAAATTCGAAAGAACTTTTTTGACCGATATTTTGTCTAAATCGATGTTTAGGTTATCGAGATTTTAAGACGAGCCCATTTATATATCTGGGTTTGAACAGGGTTGAGTTGCTTGGTATCAATAGATATTCAGAATTATCAACATTAGTCAATATTTTTTGAGACTATGCATTAATATTTTTGGTCTATTGCGGAGTCAGCGCCGGCTCGACTTTGCCTCAACAAAACGAACCGTTTGAACCGTCCCTTTTATTTTTCATTTTTAGCAGGGAGAAGAATAATGAAATTGGCGGACTCTTTCAGTTTGGGTAACATTTTAGACTAGAAGATCTTAACTAGCGGCTTGGTATACTTCCAGGTTTCTTTAAGAGCCAACCATATTTGTTGCTAATTTATGGTTTCCTTCTAGACCACAGCTATCTTAAGGTTCATCTAAACAGGATCTTTGGATTGAGGTCTGGGTTGGGCTGGCCAAGGCTAAAGTTGGATATTTTGTGCCTGAAAAACAGTTCTGTCTTTCTAGAGTTATCACATTTTGGAGGCTATTAGCCTCGTAGACGTTTTGGTCCTTAATCTGTTAACCACTAGCGGGCCCCTTGTACTCGAAATTTGCTAGACATGAGATGCGTGAAGTTACAGAACGGAGATCTATCGATATTTTCCATATTTTCTTTTTAAATCTATTATTCGAAATTTTATGTAGGTTGGAGTTGAAAAACGAGTAAGCATCGAGAGGGCCCAATTAAATTATTTTATAGGGAAAATACTATATTTTCGAATTTAAAATTTGTGGATTTATCTAGATTTCCAGATTTAAATAGCTTTGGAGAGCTGTATAGGTTAACATCGAAGTGGTTCGAACATAACATCTTTGTCATATTTTCAAGATTATTAAAGTTTTTGCAATGCATGATATTTTTCAAATTATTCGAGATTCTTAATGATTTCTTGGTTGTTCAAGACTATTCTATGATTTTATGTTTATTCGAGTTTTTCCCGAATATTCGAAATTTTATAAGAATAAATATCGAGATTACTCGCGTTTCTCGATATTCCTTGGAATTTGCAAGGAGCTTCATTGTAAATAGCTACAGAATTAGTAATTTATTGAGAATTTTGTTTTTAAGCCTCGGTTTGCATAGCGTTGTATTACAAATACTGATACAGTATAGTTAACATTTATTTGTAGGATGTTATAGATGACATTTTTCTACGATATTTTAGATTTTCCGATATCCTCGAAATAATTTCAAATGTGGATATATTGCGAATTCGAACGGGATTTGGCTGTTTCATTTCGAGATTATTCTGATAGTTTGTTATAGTGTTTACTTATTGAGTTAATGCTGTAAGTTCAGTTGCATCATGATCTGTAACAAGATCATTGTTCAGAATTCATGGTTTTTATAGAGAACCGATTTCAAAATAAAGTAAAGTTATGATGTAAAAAATCAAAAAAACTGATTTCTGAACCCTTAGTCTGGCAAAAGGGAGCGTGTTTACAGCAAATAATGCCACAACCAGATTTTTGATCGAAAAGTCACGAAATACGTCATTTTCTCATATGCTTTATTCAATTGAAATTGTTTTTTATTTCTCTATTTAAGCAGCGAATTTAAGTTCTTACATTGGCTAGTATGATATTTGAAATTAAAACGAAAAAAGTGGCCAAAACAACCAGTTGTGCTTTTAATTTGTATTGAAAAAATCTGAACGCCTATAATCCTATTCTTATTTTTAATAAGCCCTCACTTCGCTGAATTTTTGTTTAAATTTTGTTTTTGTATGCATCAAGAGCACAAAGTGGCGATTTGTCCGCTTTATTTCAAGCGCGACAAAGTACTTTTCACATAAAGGGTCTTTTAGGGGAATGGCGCGGAATTTATCACCTTCGTCTGTCAGGGTTAAGGAGTGTATAGAACTTAGGAAACCTGAGTTGAGGCTGCTTACTGGCTTCCTCACAGGTAATGTCCCCTTAAGGTATCACCTTAAGAAGATGGGCCTAAGTACGACAGATGGATGCCGCTTCTGCGATCTGGAAGCAGAATCAGCGGAACATGTTCTGTGCCATTGCCCAGCCATTTTACAGCAAAGACTGCAACATCTAGGAGGCAGAACAATGAGCTCGGATAGTATGTATCTTATGCCGGCCAGTAGTATTATCAGATTCATTAAGAGCCTGAATATTGACTGGACGGATAATTAACTAGGGTCCAGCACAATAGATCTTTTAGGTCGCGGTGCGAGGTGGCTTATCGCCCACATGACCCTTCAATCAATAATAATAATAATATAAATAGGGGAATGGAAGAAAACAGACGTGTTGGACATGGGAAACAAAGAAAAATTTTTTGCTTTGGGAACGAAAGCTTGTCAAGATTTCCCAATTATTTTGAGGGGCCTGGAAATGAAATCTTGCCTAGGGCCCAGATTTTCCTTAATCCGCCACTGCTTTTTGTTTCATCTTATCTCTATTATTTGCATCATATTAAGATGAAAAACTAAAAAATGCATATTCGAACAAACAGACATTTACCAACACCTACAACCATCATGTAGTTTTTAATTCATTGACTCATTTGCGACCAAAATCGATGTCCTGGTAAAAAATTTCTAAAATTTTGATCAACAGTTATAGTGTAAAAGCAATTTTAAGATTTTTATCTTTTTTTATCGATGCCCAATCCCTTTTACCTTAATAACAAAAATTGTTTAGAAAAGCTTAGTTTTGAACCAAACAACCTTTGAATATGACTACTGACTGCGAAAGTGACCTAATCCCCGAAAATAAAAAACAAAGAACGGGAAAGAAAACGAAGTGTTTTAATGTGAAAGACCGAATGCAAGTGGCCAAAATGTACGGGATGGCCCCTGCAGATTCACGCTTGGTTCAGCTAGCACTTACAGTTTTTTTTGTATATAATACAGTTTTCTAGAATATTAACACTTTTTTTTCATTTGGGTAAAGCTACACTTTGTATGGGAACTTCAAACCATGAGAAGTTGATTAATACGTCATATTAAAGCAATGCTGAATAAGCTACCGTCTAAAATTATTTGGAGACGATTTTTTACAATAAAAGCACTTGTTCCAATACATATAAATAAATATCCATCAGTCGTCAGGGAACAGAAAAATCTAGAACATTCAAAATATGACTCCATATTAAATCGTGTTGCGTAAAATATCAATAATTTTTGATTGCCGGAAATTTCAATTACCCTAAACTCGTGTTTATATTAACACTGTTTATTCCAAACCTATAGAGTCTTATGGTCGATTTAAGCAAAACTATGTATCCGTATTCCATCTAGCCAACTATAATTATTATTAATAATTAAAATAAAAGCAGAATACATTTTAATATTATGCTGTTGTAACATCGTATTACTTAACAAATAAAATCCACTACATTATTGTTATTCTATACAGATAGACTCCAGTCTAGAATATTTAAAGCATCTATATAGAAGAACTTGCTCATTCAAATATGTATTTTGTGGTGCATTAAGTAAAATTTTCTTTGTTTTTTAACACCCATTAAAAAATCTTCTCTAATTACATTATTAGTCCAATTAAAAATATTAAACAAAAATTTACGAGTACAGTTATGTCTTAAGAAAAACCAGAACTATTTCAAATTAAATTAATAATCACAATACATAATATAATGTAGTTATAACAGAATATAAAAACACAAAGTTTATGACTAAATTATACGCGCGCGCTTACCCTCTCAATATAAAAAATACTTACTATTACATACACTGTATGTATAAGATTAAAGTGAAACTGAAAACCTTAATCATCGGTTTAATTAAAATATAATTTAATGGCATTTAATTAATTTAAATTTTTTGTTCCTCCTTATAAGTTTATTATTAAATATATAGATAATAGTATTTCGTATGTGCTTATTAAAAACTATTAATCATTTAATAAATTCATTTTGCGTGAGTTTATATATTATACATATTTACATACTCGCGCGTATTTACATGAAAAAGATTAAAAATTTTTTTGTTTTGTTTAATGCATGCAAAAGTCACGCGAATTTATGTGCATATACATAGGATTGACTCATCTCAGATTGATGTCTCAAGATATGAAATAGAGCAGACATTTGAAAACCTTGAAATTGTTTATGAATGTGGTATAACAAAAATGTTGTCTCGCGAGATCTATAGGTCACTGCCAAGTATGCCAATATATATGAATGAAATAATTGTCTTGCGGCATAAACGATTAATTATCGATTATATATATTGACATGAATCATTTATTTACACCTGATCTATTATAATATGTAGATAGGGTTAATAAAAATCGTGTGATTTACTATATAAGTGATAGTCAAATAGTCACGTTTTTAAAACATTTATTTTTACACAGAATCTTTTGTGATGCTGTACTGTGCGCTCACTTAATTGATGAAATAATTTTTTTTGATTTGATTTACTTTGTACACATAATAAATGTATAATGTCGATTTGATCGATTAGTTTTTATTGTACTATAATAATAATCAAATATTTATTATAATCATGACATTAATGGTTCATTGATCTGAAGCGATTAAATTGTCTTGTGTACTTTAGAAAAAAACTATTATGGTATGTTGTTTGATTTATTGCTATTGTTTGTTAATTGAGTGCGCGGCTATAATGTGGAAATATTTTGTGGTTAATTATATTGAAAGGTGTTAAAAGGCTTTTTGTTGTATTATAATTTTATTATACTCGTATTATTGAAAGATGATGATGATGTATGTCTAAGGGGGTAAATTAATAAAAATACAATTTTCTAACTATGTATTGAAGTGCTTTGTAACAAATTTTCTATCAGAAATATGGAAATGTTTCATTTTGAAATTTAATATGGTTGTGCTTTTATAAATCATTACTTAATGGTTTAATAGTTTGCAACTGCAGAAGGCTTTAAAATTCTTAATCTATTACCATAATTAAAAAGTTTTAAGAAAAAAACGACTGTTCAGCTTGAACCTCCACATAGGAGTAAGTACCATTAGGTTTCAGTATAGAAAGCTTTACCTATAAAAAGGAATTACAAATATTTATTTTACCGTCAGTACTCAATTCAATGATTTTTTAATGTTAAAATTGTTGGCATTCTTCATAAAACTTTTTAATGCTTTCTTAAATACATTTACAACCAAAATAATTTTGCAGTAAACTCCTTGATGTCTCGATTTGTTTTCATTCTTGTATTTATAAAAATTCCGTTAGTTTCAAATGTAATATTTTGATTTCGAAAGAACTTGAAACCGAGCAGTACTTAAATACTAAATATGTACTTATGGCTTCAAGAAGGTTAGATTTGGTTTCATGTTTTTTGGTTTCGTTGCATCCCAATCGTAATGTACGCATACAATGTCACCAATAATCATCCTTTTACCAACTTATGAGAAAAGATTGCTTCAAGCATGCAAGTGATTTAAGTTGTTCTTCTTCAGCTTCAAATGTATATGTATATGCAGCCATTTCAGAAGAAATTGATTGTTCTTCAACAGACAGAACTGCAAAAAATAAAAGTTGTGATGATTTAGATTTCACGTTGAACAACAATATAGAAAAGGGTGAAGTGCCTAGTAGTGTGAATCTAACGATTACATTCAAAAAAGCACTTTTCGATGAAAATATCGAAAATGTTCTTGTTGATAGTGATAAATGTTCCTTTGAGGAAGCAAAAAATGTCTCCATTGCTAAAGAACTAAGAAGATGAGCGAACGCAAAAAGCATTAAATGATTTACTGGGGATATTAATTACATTTGAGTTTTCATGATTACCTCGGGATGGCCGAAGTTTATTGAAAATACCTCGATGCAATCAAGTCAAGCCAATGGGTAGCGGTAAATTTTGGTACAATGGCTTGGAAAATCGTCTGCAAAATATATTTGCCAACATTAAAGAACCTAGAAGTATTTCTTTGATGGATAACCGATATATAACAGCTCCAGGTACCAATTTTGGCCAATTTTAGCCATATTATATTTGGAATGAAAGAGATGCATCCTGCGAGTGAACAAAACTAGCATTTGTACTAGAATTAACCTTGTGAGCTTGTTGCGCAATTACATATTCTCCATCATCTTCCACTTCGTAGTCTGTTTCTAATTCTATATTTACTTCACAGTAAACAACACCAACGGTTTCCGTGGAAATTACCCTGTTATAGTTAGCCGAAATTTTCCAACCGTAAGTAAAAAGTCGATAATGCAGATTGTGTTATAAACTTTTCAGCCGAAAATAAACAATTTGGTGGTTATCAGCCGAAAGTAAATAGCATACATGGATTGAAATTAAAAATTTTGTAAATAGTTTTACGTGGAAAATATTGCTTCACCTAGTTATGAAAATATCGGAAAATCAGAATAATTCATAAAACTGGAATAAAATCAGCCTCTAGAGTGTTTATCTGAAGTTGAATCGATTAACTGAAATAGTAATCGCAGAAAAAAATTTTAGATTAATTTTCCTGTGGGGAATCTCGGAAAATTCGATTTTCCAAAAATCATGTGAAAATTTGTATAAAATCAGCCCCTAGAGTGTTATGTTTGGAGATGGATTTTATTGATGGGACTTGTCAATAGTACGAAAAAGTTCAGTCCAAGTTTCCCGTTGGAAATCTCGAAAAATACGATTTTACAAAAATAATTGGGAAAGTTGTATAAAATCAGTATCAAATATGTCTCCAAATATAACACTCTAGAGGCTGATTTTATACAAATTTTCTAATTATTTTTGAAAAGCTGAATTTTCCGAGATTTCCCACGGAAAACTTGCACTGACTATTTTTCCTGCGATAGCTATCGACAAATAAATCCATCTTCAGACATAACACTCTAGAGGCTTGTTTTATTCAAATTTTCAAATGATTTTTGGAAAATCGAATTTTCCGAGATTTCCCACAAGAAACTTGAACTGATTTTCTTTCCTGCGATAACTATTGACAAGTCACATCAATGCAGTCTATCTCCAGACATAACATTCTAGAGGCTGGTTTTATACATTCATTTCTTACTTTTGGCTGCAAACTTTTTCAAATTTTTCGAGATTTCCCACGGGAAACTTGAACAGAATTTTTGCCTGCGATAACTATTAACAAATCACATAAAAACGATTAAACTTCAGATATTCACTCTAGAGGCTGATTTTATTTTAATTTTGTGAATTTATCTGATTTTCGATATTTTCCACGACTAGTTTAAACAAACTTTTCCACGTAAGACTATTTACAAAAATTTTTTGTGTCAAACCATGTATCCTAGTTAATTTCGGCTGATAACTACTAAATTTTTTATTTTCGGCTGGAATGTTAATAACATAATCTGCATTATCGACTTTTCACTTTCGGCTTACTTTATCAGGGTCCGATTGTAACGACTTCATTTTTTATTTTCGACTGCGATAACACAATCTACATTGCCGATTTGTTTTTCTTATTTCCGACTGGGATCACAAATCTGCGATACCATTGTTTTACTTTGTACTGGACTAACTCAATCTGCATTATCGACTTTTCACTTTCGGCTGCCGACTTTCAACTAACTTTAACAGTATGTGGAAATGGTTGTGTTGTTATTGGCGATTGGAAAACTACACTAGGCTCTGCATGAAATTACAGTTCTTTCCATATGAAACATATGGAGAGTGAAACTATCGGCATTAAATTAGGCCCTATGGCATGCAAAATCATGACAGTCCAATCGTCAATCGTCAACTTTGAATTTTTTTCTTTGTTTTTGCACGATGGCCAGCTTGAATTGCACTATATTTCAACATGCTGTAAATAATTTTATTTTCCAGATAAATACAGTTCGGGCTTGCTAAATGCACAACATTGAACAACATTTGTACTATTCGGGAATATTTTAAGAATGGTATACTTTTGTAGGTCCTTTGCCAGATTTCTCAGCGCAGCAGCTGTATTCTGAAAAAAAAGTAAAAAAAACGTGATGGGTAACTTGATGTTCCTTAACGTGAACGTTTCTTTTTTGTCAAATTCCTATTCCGTTGAAAAAAACGTTACGAACATCGAAAAAAACATAGAATACTGGAAAACAGAAAAATGGTCTGTCAATTTATGCCATTTGACACAAGTCTGTTTGCGAATATAACAGCAATAAAATGTATGTTTTGGTGAACAGGCGACAACAAGGAAGCCACCGAACTGAAACGTTTATTAATTTTAAATTATAGACATACATATGCACTATATAATATAGTAATGCTTCCAGTGGATTTATAATATATAATTAATAACATTGTCGGATTGGCCAAACCGTGCTCGAAATTCTTTTGAATCTTTTAAATGAAATCTAACAGAAGGTTAATTAACAAAAAATAAAATAAAAATATTTGGTAATAAGATATGACTGTTAGTTTTGTTTACTTCAAGTCATCTTACCATATCCTCTATCCCGCTGTTTGCTTGTCACTGGAGTGCTCCTCTTATTATCTTGCATGTCCTGTGTACTGAATTATTATTATTGTTAAGCTCCAACACTTAACGCTAACCAAATTATTTTAGTTTCAATGTTACAAAAAACGAAAAATGTTTCAAAAACCCAACCAACAAACGTCGGTTTTTTAAACGTCGGAAACGTGCACGTTTTTCTTCAATCAGAATATTAAATATCGTTAGTTTTGCGATTCACAAATTTTGCGATTATCAAATCTATTAAAAGTTCTTGTTTAAAGAGAGTTTCCACATTTTATTGGCAACTTTTGTAGCGTCGTTGTCGCCTTTTGTTCCTTCGATTGCGGTTAATGTCTTTATCTGAAATAAAATAATTTTGCTTTAATGCCAATATTTAGGTAAGAAGAATAAATAGAGATTATTATAAAGATATCATCACCCAATTTATTTTCAAAGGCGGACTAGATTGACGGTACTAAACGGGGAATTGATAAAGATTGAACAAATTATCTGTTGCAGTCGGAGTTATACATTTGTACACATTTTGTAACAATTATACCGTTTGAATTAATATTTTCCACTTGGACCACTTGTAGTTTACTACCACAACACACATTTATCTGCTCATTAGCTGCTGCTGACTTGTTATTTTCAGAAGTTGTAGTGAACAAATTTACTACATTATTACTGTAAGCCGGAATGTCTTGATCCACTTCTAGTCTCGATTCTACCGATGTTGCAGTTACTGCTTCGGCATTCACCACCAGTGGAATTTTATTTATTGATTTAAAAAAAAATCATTATCAGTTCTTTTTTGTTTGCTGAAGTTTTGTTTGTTTATTTGCTTCACAGTAATATCTGATAAGCCATAACACATTATTAGTTATTAGTTTTTGCTACACAAAATACACTTTGAGGCATAACCATAACCAAAATTTTCTACATACCTTTCTTCTGCTTCGGTATCCGTTAGACGATCACAATAAACTTTCTCGAGATCAATCGCTTCTCTTTCGCAGCCCGCACGGCAAATTTTACAAACCTACCTACAGCCGAGATCTTTAATATTTGTGCCAACGAGCATTATGATTGCTTTATTTCGTAGAAAATTCGATTTTTTTGAAAAACAATACTAAAAATCAGTAAATTCTGAGCCAAAAAACCCAAGATCTGCAATTGTGATCCGATTTCGGATCCTGATACCTCTAAACATAAGTTTCCGGATCTGTAATTGTTGTGCCAACAAGCAGGTAGATTGCTTAATTATTTCCATACCTTACAATAAATTAGGAAATTCTGAGCCAAAAAAAAAAATCCAAAATCTGCAATTCTTCTCCGATTTCGGTTCTTGATATACCTCTAAAGATAGGTTGCGGGGCCTATAATTATTATGCCAACGAGCATTTTGATTGTTTGATTATTTCCATACATTTCGTAGAAAATTCGATGTATGAAAACCACCTTGCCATAAATCAGCAAATTCTGAGCCAAAAAATTCAAAATCTGCAATTGTGCTCCGATTTAGGTTCTTGGTACTGTAACGATTAGCTCGCTACAATGAAGTTCAAGGTGGCCACCCCTGAGTTTGGCTCGACACGAGATTACCAATAATTAAAACAAAAAAAATCGGTAATAGATGATAACAAATCAAATTGGTAAATTGGAAGAGATATAGAAAAAAAGAGAAAAAAGAATTGATTTGGGAAGAGGGTTAACTGATTTTGAAGAGGACGGTTCAACAAATAAATCATAAATAATGTTTCTTCAAATAAAAATATTTTAGATTAATGTTTGATACAAATTTAAATGTGAAAATTTAAAGTTTTGTTAAATTTAAATTCAAATTAATATATTATTCAATAAATAAATAAATAAGTAATAAATAATTTAGTAACATAAAACTTAATAAATATTTAAATGGACAATTATCTAAATAAAAAAAAAAATAAACATTTTTTTTACTAAATTAGTAATTAAATCTAAGCTAGTAATAAAACGTGGTTAAATCTAAAAATAAATTGTGCTATTTGATAGAGGTAAAAACGTTTAATGCTACTGTGCGTAGCTATAAAAAAAAAACCCAACTATGTGGTAAACTGACATTAAGGTCAAAATCAGCGTGGTAGAAGAATCTGTGACAAAATTATTATGAAACACTTGGGAAAATAAAATAAAATAAATAAATGAAATAAATAAAAAGTGTACCACGATCTTGCTAAATGATGCATTGAGCGTTTAATCTATTTAAATAATAAATCTAATTGAATTAATAATAAAGTTACGGGAGTTAAAAGAAATAAATCAATATGCTATGAACAATATATGGACAAATTGTGCAATTATAGTGTGATTCATAAGAAACCAATGAAAAATGACTGGGTTATTAATTGTTAGTTCTGATACCTAAAATAAATTAACATAAATTAAATATTAACTAGAATAATACATAGACATAAAATTATTAATTAAAAGTTCAATTTTCAATCAAAAGTAACTCATAAAAAAATTAAAGCCGAATCGTATAGTGGTACAAAATTTAGAGTCCGTAATATACCAATGACCGTATTTTTGAGTTGAACTGTATTTATAATAATCACGTTATAATGAAATATAGTAAACGAACTGGATGTATCCATTCATAGAATATCAGCTGAGATATTATATTACCATCATCATCAACATTTCATCATTTTCATTCATCATAAACTTCGTTTTTACTGGATATTAATACAACGTTAATGCTACAGACATACCAAATAATTAAGCTAAGAATATTTTTTTAGTAATTTTCTAAATTCTTAATAATTTCATTTATTTATAATTTTTCTAAATTTCTATTCTTTCTAAATTTATAATTATTATTATTTTTTTTTCACATTTATATTAGACTAGTTTGGTGGTGGGTAGTTAAGAATATTTTCTGAGTGCACTGTAAGGCCCTAAATAGTTTTAAGCAATTTATTTAATAAAGCATTTTTATGCTTAAGAATGTATATGAAGAAACATTATACCCAATCATTTACTTTACATTAAACGTTGATGTTTAAAAATTCAATTTTGATATGAATTTATTTATTCATTGTTCTGCTATGTGACTACCGTGATAATAAATTAGAACGTTTGTAAGCTGAAGATGTGACCCTGGTAGGTAGTTGAGTACTTGGTGAGTATGAGTTGATGTGCTGTATCTGTTAGTTTTTTTTCCGCTCGGCGGAAATTCCAGATTTATCCAAGCTTCCTTCAAACTCCCCCCCCCCCCGCAACCACTGAGCATTAGCCGAGCTTATACAGTCCGCCGTGGAAGCCTCTGGATACTTTAGTAGAACTTCACGTTGCCAAAAGGATCGTTACAGTACCTCTAAACATAAGTTTCGGGACCTGTAATTGTTGTGCCAACGAACATTTAGATTGCTTGATTATGGCCATACATTTCGTAGAAAATTCGATTGCGTTGAAAATCACCTTAATATATCAGCAAATTCTGAGCCAAAAAATCCAAAATCTGCAATTGTGCTCCGATTTCGGTTCTTGATACCTCTAAGGATAAGTCTCGGGACCTGTAATTGTGGTGCCAACAAGCATTTAGATTGCTTGATTATGGCCATACATTTCGTAGAAAATTCGATTGCGTTGAAAATCACCTTAATATATCAGTAAATTCTGAACCAAAAAATCCAAACTCTGCAATTGTGCTCCGATTTCGGTTCTTGATACCTCTAAACATAAGTCTCGGGGCCTGTAATTAATTATTGTGCCAACAAGCATTTAGATTGCTTGATTATTTCCATACATTTCGTACAAAATTCGAATGCGTTGAAGAAAATCACCTTATACTATATCAGCAAATTCTGAGCCAAAAATTCCAAAATCTGCAATTGTGCTCCGATTTCGGTTCTTGATACCTCTAAACATAAGTTTCGGGGTCTGCAATTGTTATGCCAACGAGCATTTAGATTGCTTGATTATTTTCATACATTTTGTAGAAAATTCGGTTGCGTTGAAAATCACCTTAATATATCAGCAAATTCTGAGCCAAAAATTCCAAAATCTGCAATTGTGCTCCGATTTAGGTTCTTGATACCTCTAAACATAAGCTTCGGGACCTGTAATTGTTATGCCAACGAACATTTAGATTGCTTGATTATTTCCATACATTTCGTATAAAATTCGATTGCGTTGAAAATCACCTTATTATATCAGCAAATTCTGAACCAAAAAATCCAAAATCTGCAATTGTGCTCCGATTTCGGTTCTTGATACCTCTAAACATAAGTCTCAGGACCTGTAATTGTTGTGTCAACAAGCATTTAGATTGCTTGATTATTTCCATACATTTCGTAGAAAATTCGATTGCGTTGAAAATCACCTTACTATATCAGCAAATTCTGAACCAAAAAATCCAAAATCTGCAATTGTGCTCCGATTTCGGTTCTTGATACTTCTAAACATAAGTTTCGGGGTCTGCAATTGTTGTGCCAACGAGCATTTAGATTGCTTGATTATTTTCATACATTTCGTAGAAAATTAGGTTGCGTTGAAAATCACCTTAATATATCAGCAAATTCTGAGCCAAAAATTCCAAAATCTGGAACTGTGCTCCGATTTCGGTTCTTGATACCTCTAAACATAAGTCTCGGGACCTGTAATTGTTGTGCCAACGAACATTTAGATTGCTTGATTATTTCCATACATTTCGTAGAAAATTCGATTGCGTTGAAAATCACCTTACTATATCAGCAAATTCTGAGCCAAAAAATCCAAAATCTGCAATTGTGCTCCGATTTCGGTTCTTGATACCTCTAAACATAAGTCTCAGGACCTGTATTTGTTGTGCCAACAAGCATTTAGATTGCTTGATTATTTCCATACATTTCGTAGAAAATTCGATTGCGTTGAAAATCACCTTACTATATCAGCAAATTCTGAGCCAAAAAATCCAAAATCTGCAATTGTGCTCCGATTTAGGTTCTTGATACCTCTAAACATAAGTTTCGGGACCTGTAATTGTTGTGCCAACGAACATTTAGATTGCTTGATTATTTTCATACATTTCGTAAAAAATTCGATTGCGTTGAAAATCACCTTACTAAATCAGCAAATTCTAAGCAAAAAAATCCAAAATCTGCAATTGTGCTCCGATTTCGGTTCTTGATACCTCTAAACATAAGTCTCGGGGCATGTAATTAATTATTGTGCCAACAAGCATTTAGGTTGCTTGATTATTTCCATACATTTCGTACAAAATTCGAATGCGTTGAAGAAAATCACCTTATAATATATCAGCAAATTCTGAGCCAAAAATTCCAAAATCTGCAATTCTTCTCCGATTTCGGTTCTTGATACCTGTTGAAGCAACAACGAACGGCAACAGGAAAATCGTCTCATCAAATTTAAACATAACCTGAAAAGTAAAAGAAAAACACACAAAGAATCATTTCTTATTAAATAAATATTATACACTTATCTGATCGTTACTTCAATACAGCTTCACTGGCTTTCTTTATATAATTTATTTGCTACCTAAAAAGAAAAAGATCAGAATTAACAGTTAATTTGCATAACATAATTTTACTTACAACTTTATGTAATGTAATTTTTTACATATAATTTGACAGATGGTTGAAATTCACTAACAACAAAAATAATAAATAATACCCATGGAACCACATAGCTATGTACTAAAATCTACGATAATAGTTCGAATATTCGATTTTAGATGACACTTTGTCATCAGTATTGTTACTGCAAATTTATAGTTAAATATTAAAACGTTAGGTAACACTTCGTCCATCTGTCAATTTTATAATTCCAAAAAGAAAGTTTTTATTGTAAAAATTCAATAAAAATTGTCATTCAAAAACTAACCTCCATTGGTACAAAATCAAACCGTGTGAAAATTTATAGAAAAAATAAAAATAATTTTAATAATAAAAAAAATATAATTTGGAAACAACTTAGTTCACTGTTTCAACTAAAAACATCTTTTACCAACGGCACAAAAAGGCTTGTGTCCCAACAATACCTCTAAACATAAGTTTCGGGGTCTGCAATTGTTAAGCCAACGAGCATTTAGATTGCTTGATTATTTTCATACATTTCGTAGAAAATTCGGTTGCGTTGAAAATCACCTTATAATATATCAGCAAATTCTGAGCCAAAAATTCCAAAATCTGCATATTGTGCTCCGATTTAGGTTCTTGATACCTCTAAACATAAGCTTCGGGACCTGTAATTGTTGTGCCAACGAACATTTAGATTGCTTGATTATTTCCATACATTTCGTAGAAAATTCGATTGCGTTGAAAATCACCTTAATATATCAGCAAATTCTGAGCCAAAAATTCCAAAATCTGGAATTGTGCTCCGATTTCGGTTCTTGATACCTCTAAACATAAGTCTCGGGACCTGTAATTGTTGTGCCAACGAACATTTAGATTGCTTGATTATTTCCATACATTTCGTAGAAAATTCGATTGCGTTGAAAATCACCTTATTATATCAGCAAATTCTGAGCCAAAAAATCCAAAATCTGCAATTGTGCTCCGATTTCGGTTCTTGATACCTCTAAACATAAGTTTCGGGGTCTGCAATTGTTATGCCAACGAGCATTTAGATTGCTTGATTATTTTCATACATTTCGTAAAAAATTCGGTTGCGTTGAAAATCACCTTACTCTATCAGCAAATTCTGAACCAAAAAATCCAAAATCTGCAATTGTGCTCCGATTTCGGTTCTTGATACCTCTAAACATAAGTCTCAGGACCTGTATTTGTTGTGCCAACAAGCATTTAGATTGCTTGATTATTTCCATACATTTCGTAGAAAATTCGATTGCGTTGAAAATCACCTTACTATATCAGCAAATTCTGAGCCAAAAAATCCAAAATCTGCAATTGTGCTCCGATTTAGGTTCTTGATACCTCTAAACATAAGTTTCGGGACCTGTAATTGTTGTGCCAACGAACATTTAGATTGCTTGATTATTTTCATACATTTCGTAAAAAATTCGATTGCGTTGAAAATCACCTTACTAAATCAGCAAATTCTAAGCAAAAAAATCCAAAATCTGCAATTGTGCTCCGATTTCGGTTCTTGATACCTCTAAACATAAGTCTCGGGGCATGTAATTAATTATTGTGCCAACAAGCATTTAGGTTGCTTGATTATTTCCATACATTTCGTACAAAATTCGAATGCGTTGAAGAAAATCACCTTATAATATATCAGCAAATTCTGAGCCAAAAATTCCAAAATCTGCAATTCTTCTCCGATTTCGGTTCTTGATACCTCTAAACATAAGTTTCGGGGTCTGCAATTGTTAAGCCAACGAGCATTTAGATTGCTTGATTATTTTCATACATTTCGTAGAAAATTCGGTTGCGTTGAAAATCACCTTAATATATCAGCAAATTCTGAGCCAAAAATTCCAAAATCTGCATATTGTGCTCCGATTTAGGTTCTTGATACCTCTAAACATAAGCTTCGGGACCTGTAATTGTTGTGCCAACGAACATTTAGATTGCTTGATTATTTTCATACATTTCGTAGAAAATTCGGTTGCGTTGAAAATCACCTTACTATATCAGCAAATTCTGAGCCAAAAAATCCAAAATCTGCAATTGTGCTCCGATTTCGGTTCTTGATACCTCTAAACATAAGTTTCGGGGTCTGCAATTGTTATGCCAACGAACATTTAGATTGCTTGATTATTTCCATACATTTCGTAGAAAATTGGGTTGCGTTAAAAATCACCTTACTATATCAGCAAATTCTGAACCAAAAAATCCAAAATCTGCAATTGTGCTCCAATTTCGGTTCTTGATACCTCTAAACATAAGTCTCAGGACCTGTAATTGTTGTGCCAACAAGCATTTAGGTTGCTTGATTATTTCCATACATTTCGTAGAAAATTAGGTTGCGTTGAAAATCACCTTACTATATCAGCAAATTCTGAGCCAAAAAATCCAAAATCTGCAATTGTGCTCCGATTTAGGTTCTTGACACCTCTAAACATATGTTTCGGGACCTGTAATTGTTGTGCCAACGAACATTTAGATTGCTTGATTATTTCCATACATTTCGTAGAAAATTCGATTGCGTTGAAAATCACCTTACTAAATCAGCAAATTCTGAGCAAAAAAATCCAAAATCTGCAATTGTGCTCCAATTTCGGTTCTTGATACCTCTAAACATAAGTTTTAGGACCTGTAATTGTTGTGCCAACAAGCATTTAGATTGCTTGATTATTTCCATTCATTGCGTAGAAAACTCCAACCAACCCTTTAATAGTCTAGAAACATTTCTGTTATAAATAATCTATGCTAAACCCTTATAAAAGCTGTACAAAAAGTAAACCAGGATTTAGCGAATTTAAGGAAATATTTTATGTTTTACAAAAAATTAGCTTAATGTTTCAAAAACAAACCAAGTACATGGTAATGTTATTAAGTTCAAAAATGACGAAATGAATACAAAATTGGGACAAATTGGTAAAATTAAATTAAATTTCGAAAATTAATTTTTATGTTCTGAAATTTTTGTTCCGCCTTGAATATGAAGAACTTTCAAAATAATTAAATTATTTGTACTAATATTTAAGTTCTCAAATATAATAAAAGAAACACTCGTTACCTAGGTTTCTGCTTTATTAATAAACCGGATTAACCAACCGAAACATAATTTAGTTCCAATGCTTCCTCCGGTTGTACAAACTCGATATACTCGTATGTAATGCCAACCACCAATATTGATCTTCGAACTGAAATGCAATTTTCTATTTCTCTTTATGGGTTACTGTCGATAACCGTTTATTGTTTCAGAGAATAACGCATATTTTACTAATTACGAATTTAAAACCAATGACATGATAACAACAAAAATTATGATATCATCCATAAAACATGTGAATAAGTTCAAATTCACTAAAAATATTTTTTTCATTTTTTTTTTTTATCATGCAACCATAAATAATTGATTCCAATGAAATATGTGTAACGTGAAGTTCCTATATACGATAAAATGCCAATTTAAGATTATTTATTTGTTGTGCGCGCAGACCTATGTGTAAACAAAAAAAATTATATAACGCACTCTTAAAATATTTGTGTTGATGAATTATAATCGAATTTAGTCATGTCGTTTTACGCCATGTTACATATCATGAAATGATGCTCAATTAATTATAAATTCCTAAAGTGAAATCCATTAAGTTTGTTCGTTTGATAAGATTAAATGAATTAAAATAAAAAAAAACACATCCGGAAAGGGACACAATAAACTATACGCTGGATTATATTTGAGACATTCGTAAAATTATCTAATTATTTATGTGAAAAATATTTAAAATTAATGAATTTAATTATAGTCAAAAATTTGAAAAACGGTTTAATTTTATTACATTTAAGACAATAGAATTTTTTGGTGTTACTTTACCGCATAATGTAAGATTATATTCCGTTTCATCTTTAAATATTTTATATTTCACTTTACACATTTGAAATGATTTATTATAGTTAGTTAAACTTCATATATATGAAGTACATCTAGATAAATTAAAGCTTAACAATTAAATTTGTAATCTCTTGTTTTGCATGCGTGTATATTGATGGAATCTTTTAAATTTATTTACGAAATGTAAATCTAAAACTTTATAAATATTTCCTGACCTGTATTAAATTAATTTTAATGCTTTCAAATCTTTTCATCGTAGCAAGTGATTGTACATATTTGCTTCTGATGTATAGAGAGCATGCACCACCGGCTACATTTCCTCGATGGTTTTATACATAGTGTATACGTATAATAACGCAAATTATAAGAACAACCTCTTACTAATAAATTTCGTTTTTTTTTTTTTTTTTTTTGAACAAATAAAAAATGAAAAATGATTTTAATTGGATTAAAAATTAAATAAAAATAAATAAATAATAAAATAAAAAAAAAAGCTTCTTCATTTTTAATTTTTTATTTATTTATTTATTCATGAGAACCAAATGGAAAAGAATTTAACTTATTTTCATTCGAACTGAACAAAACTTTACAGCAACAACAACAACAATGATCACTGTAATAATAATAATAATAATAATAACAGATATATACAGAAAATCGCATATTTTTAATGGAATTTTAAAATAATTAAAGTAATTCTATTCTCACCGTTAAAAAACGTAAAAAAAATAAAAACCAAAACAAAGTTGTATATGAAAACAGAATCTTAAGACGAATAAGACAAATGGAATTTTGATTATTAGCTTTTCTTCTTATTTTAGTATAAATGCTTGCTGGCAGGCAGGCAGGCAGCAAAGTGTTTTCTTTATGATTTGTTAGGATGGATAAAATTCTTAAATCATACATAGGGAATTTATTTAGGGTTTGGTTGTGTCATGGGGAAATAATTAAGAGATTGTAAATTGCAATTAATTTATTCCGATGAATTGATTGTTTTGAACTATTCGTCATAAGTTATTCGTTATTCAGACTTTTGTTTTTTATTTGTTTATTAATCTTGAAACTTATCGTAGTGCTTCCTTACGAAAAACGATTTCTTTCACCTAAAATAAAAGTCAATTTTTAGTTTCATCAAAGATAGAGCCTGTATCTTCAATTCAATCTCGTTTTAGATAAATTAGACAAGAAATCAATTATAATGTGAATATGACGGGGTAAGTGACGTGACTGACCACTCGATTGTCCATTACACCCAACGAAAAAAAAGGAAATTCTTTTACTTAAATTTCTTCAAAAGTTTTCTTGTTAATAATAAACTGACCAATTATGATGTAAAAGCCTTGAACAATTCAACTAAAAGTATTTACATTTTTAACGTAGAACTACAATGTCCTCCTTACATGGTGCTATAATGAGTTGTGATTACTAAATGTTGATGTAACTTTGGGCGAGACCCTACAAATGCGAATGAAGTATTTAATAATTTTTACTAAATATAAATAAATGTATTTGCAACTCAAATTCTTACATTCAGGGGTATTTCATCAATAAAAGGAATTATTAAAATTAATCTTGCAAATTATATTTTGATAATTTAGAAAAACAACTGCACCAATTCCCTGCTTAAAGAATTTATTCGTTGCATAAAAATACATTAAAATAAAAATTTTGTTAACCCAATTTTTATTTGTATTTTGTAAATAAATGTAAGATTTTGGGCCAGTAAATTTTGTTTAATTAAACATTTAATTTCATTTTTCGGCCTTAGTAGTAAATTGAGCTTAGTCCAATAGAACTTCCTAATTTTTTGCATAGATATAGCTGGACCTATAGCTAAACCGATACCCATCATGTAATTTTGGCCCAGTAAAATTTTTTTAATTAAACATTTAATTTTATATTTCGGCCTTAGTAATAAATAGAGATTTTAAGATTTTAATACTAAGGGTTGCAAAGCCCAATAGAACTTCCTAAATTTTTGCACACGTGTTCTTGGGCCAGTAAACAAATTTTAAATAAACCACTAATTTTATATTTTGGTAACAAATCCAGGAAGTAAGTACTTACTTGTTTTCTTTATAAAATATTTAGCACTATGTAAAACGAAATCTTTTATAACAGGAATTTATTCATGAGGTTTTACATGTCGCACAATACATTAAATGTAACAAACAGAAGCCACCCCAGCATGAAAAACTTCTCCGTAATTTTTGCGAACGTCGTCAATGGGATTCAAAAAATCATTCTAGAATCTCATTTCCAACACACATATGAAATTTCATTATAATAAGTTGAGAAATATACAAGTTCCTTAATATTGGCAATATTCCAGAACTTTACCCAAAAATCATTTTAGAATCCCATTTCCATCGCGGAAGTCAAATTTCATTAAAATCAGTTAAGAAATAGATAAGTTCCACCCTAATTGGCCATTCATTTAATTTGTTAAAGGTTTAATTTGAAATGTAAAAGATTCAATTAGAGGTTTGAGATATTAACAGTGACCTTTCTTAAGTCTTAAACAACATTTGTGTAAGGTTGGGTTCAAATCGGTGAAGTCGTGTGGATTTGTTTAAATATCATACACATATGCTGTACATACATACAACTACTCATTTTATATTATAGATTGCTCAACTGCTCACTAATCACTGGTCCAACACCATCTCAACCCCAATTTAACCCGCAAACGGCCACCAACTCTACCCACAATACAACCGCAAGCTTTCTTTCAACTCATTTCTCAAACCAGCATATATAAAAAATTGGTAAATATTTCTATAACCAGGTATTTTGGGTCAATTCTTATGGCAGGTACCCGACCCTCTTGACGCACAGATTCCAAAAGCTTTTCAAATCTCGGCTTTGACCATAGAAAGAGACTGGGAAAAAAATTCTAAATTGAACAAGCCGTTCTCGAGATACCATGGGTACAGACATACTGACATCCAGACATCCAGACATCCAGACATCCAGGTTTCCAGACAGACGGACGGACATTTTTTTTTTTTGCTTTTAAAACTCAAGGACTTTCAAAACGTCGAGAAAAATGGTTTTGGGCCAACCAATTTTTTGTTAATTTTTGACAGGATTTCAATACTTTGGTCTTTTTAGACCGAATTAATTTGTTAAATAAAAAATTCTGCGGATTTGATGATATTCTGCCAATTGGCCAAATATTTAATGAAGTAACTAGAAGCTGTCCCAGCAACCAAAAATACATTCCTTATTTTTGCCGATCGTCAGGGGTTTACATCTTCATATTATACCATATCGCTCCCAACAAAAATTGGTCAAATGTATAATTCTGTGAATTTCATCCTATAGATTTTGCCAATTAGGCGGTAATCAAAATTGGGCTTGACACGTGTCAATGGTGTAAGAGAGCTGGTTAAACTTAAATACTTAAAACGTTATTACCAATTTACCGTGGAAAGTAGTTTACTTTGGCAAAAAATATAAAATTTTGATTAATTTAATTGACAATTTACAATGTAAATACAAAAACCCCAAACAAATTTAACCATAACCTGAAATTAAATGAAAATATTAAATTAAAATAACTTTAGGTGTTAAATTTCAAACTGGATCCAAACATTTGTCGAAGTGGTTAAGAGTTTTGCGAACATTTGAAGTTTGAACTCTTGCCGGTAATGGACCTCCTAAGAATGCTTCTATTGCTAAATGGCACACAAATATTTCATCACTTGAGGATTGTTATCTCACGTTTCAATTTGTGGACGAACAAGCGCTTCAGACAGAAAGAACAAATATTTGCTGCGGACATCTGTAATTTTAAAATTCTCTATTTCTTTACTTAAGACGTAACTAGCCAATTCCAATACAATAAACATATTGTAAAAGAAGGCCAAAGTCCATCGTTTTGTTCGTTTTTGGTAGTATAATGCGTGATGCGGCTATCAGCTGCTTACACCCTTGTAAGGTTGTGAAAACGTTAACCTATCTGTATCTGGAACTTTACCGGTACAAATATTTCCACGCAATGGATAATGAGTTTCAGCTTTCCAAGCCCACCACGCTTATTCCGAACATAGTCCTGCTCTTCTATGCTCATCTATCGTGATAGCACTGTGTGATCGGTAATTTTAGGTCGAATAGGTGCCGCTTTATCAGATTGTGCAGGAAATGCACGGGCGCGGCAATTATCACAGTATATGAATCGTATTAAAGAAACGAGCCGGTGGTGTAAAATTGTAGCTGTAAAAATTGGTAGGCTCACAGTTTTGCAGGAAAAAGTTACGTGTTGTATGTTATTGTGGCTTACTCCAGCTGCTACAACCGGCACCGATTTTTTCTGAACAGGGCCTTTAATAAATCGAATAAGGTTATTGTTTAAACTAATCTATTAACCTCAATTTCTTGTCGCGCAATCCAACTAACATTTTACCTGACCGTCAACGAATTAATTACCACTACTATGTATATCATTATTATTTACCAATTTACCAATTATTATATAACGCGCATAGACGTTTCTAGATAAGCTATTGTATTTGCATTTTTTTTCTCTTCTATATAATATTATTATTATTCTATGTATTGATTCCCTTACTTTTAGAAATTACCTATTAATTTGTATTACTTATTGCATTATATACATTACAATTATATTTCCCTTACCATTATTATATTCAATTATGTACCGCTTATATACCATACTTTCTCTGTTTTTAATATTTTTTAAATAAATTATCAGTTCACGTCCATCCACCAACCAAAAACCTACAACCAACCCAACTTTAAATAAGTACCCATTTAATTAACAAAATCATAGTTGTAATTTTTGTTAAAATAAATAATTGTTTTTGAAGTGCGGGTTTTCATTTTTTCCTCATTATTGTAAGTGGAATGTATAACCATTCCTAGGTTATACAGTTATGAATAGATGAATACCGAGCTGGTCTTTTCCGCATAATTTCAAAGTATGAGCTTCGTCTCACGACTGTAGTTCTACCTCTGCATCATGGCTGTCAAATTATGTTTGTCCGATTTCTGGTGTAGTTCAACGTTTGATGAATCATCTTCAGCAAAAGCGTCAATGTATTCTTCAACTTGTGCTTCTTGTTCTCGATCACGTTGAAGTTCATTCGCCAAAGCTTTCGTAACCCGTTGATTAAACTTGGAGGCAAAACGTGAACGTGCCTAATAGACAACTTCCACCTCATCAATTTCTTCGCCAAATTTTTCTTACCCTATTCATACATCGGCCAATGTATATACAGACACTTTTGGATTTAAACTTTTATGATAATTTCACCCTGTGCTGTCAATAGAAAATAATTCAGAATTTTAGTTGCTTATTTGAAACAACAATTATGATATGTTCAGGCTAGTGATCAGTAATCTCGATTAACTAGCAAATTTAAATATGTTTGGGGTCTGGCTAGTCACATTGTGTCACGAATATGTCTAAAATTTGAAAATACACTAAAACTCAGCTCTCTCTATATTTTTGAATCATTTCTGTTTAGAAACTCATTTCGATAATAGTTACTTGAAGATATCATGGAATCTGATAACCACAGCTGAATAAAATAAGTAAAAATAATGTAAAACATTATAAAAAGGGCTTGGTCAGGCCCATTAGTCTCCATGTGGGTTAAACTTGTATATTTAATTGCGAAAAATTAGTACTGCATGCAACCACAGAAAAAGACAAAAAAATCCTTTTTAGTGACTAGAACCAAGAACTTCTTTATTTTCCCAAAATTGTTGTAAATTGATCGCAAGCAAACCCCTAACCCACACCCCAGAGATTGTGTTCTGGTTCCCGTTGCAAAATAGCGCTGGATTTGGGTAAATGTGTCAAATGGAGGGGGGTAAAATGAAGAAATGAAAGAAAGAAATAGGAATAAATCATTCAATTTACATGTTTCATACCAAAGAATGTGCATCAATCTTATCATTTGAACGGAGGCAGCAGAAGAATAGAACAATAAAAGCCAGCGAACTACTATTTCTACTATACGCCAATTATTCTTGGTATTTGTATAATGCAAATTGAAATAAAGTCTTAATCCAAAAAACATATTCTTTTTATTGATGTATTGTTGGAAATTCTACGGCATTTCTATAAAGGCCAAACTTCTCGATTCGTCCGACTCTTCAAAATGCTCGGAATAAAAAGTACTCACATATTTATAAAGGGTATAGGAGAGAAATTAAGGAGGTGTCCTGGTCCCCATAAATCCAAAACATTTTTTGTGCACTTGTGTAACTCTCAGAAAAAACAGGGAAATTATTTTATCTAGAACAAAAATTATTTAACCAAATGATAAGAAATCTTGTAAAGCGCCTTAGTTCCGAGCTTCAAATCGGCGTGAAGAATCCTGGCCCAATCAGTTTTGGGATATTTGTTACACTTAGGTATCGAACGCAAATTAACTGTATCAAAATACAAAATGGTTTATTTGTTTACGCCAAGTGTATTTATTTCCCTTTCCTGTGAATTTTCGAATAGATCACTGCGGAGTCGTGGATCGTCGAATACGGGATCGAATAAAGGGAAAAGTGTTATCCATGCAGTGGATGGTTCATCACAGTAGCCTAAATCATCTTTTAATGAATTATGCCGCAAGGACGGACAAGTTTATTTTGACAGGTGGTGTACCGTAATGCGGTGCTTAATTTTTATCTTTATGCGGTGTCCCCAATAATTGATTCTCTGAATATTAATTCGTTTAGTGGTTCTCTAATTAAAATTCTCTAATTTCTTCAAGAAGGAAAGTCCATATTGTCTTAATCGAAAAGAATTTGCGAAAGTGAGAGCTCCAGTTTTGAATCTACAAGTGATCGTGGGTACGATTATTTTGTTGTACATAGTGAGAGTAGTTTGGAATGGTATTTTGTTTTTTCGGATGAAGAGCCGCATCTGCTTGAGGAGACCAAGTACGTGCTGACATCTGGCCTTTATTGATGGTTAAGTCGGTTGAAGGTAAATTTATGTGGATTGATTTCTAAGCCGGCGTTATCCAGGTTATCAATTAATCCCTTCAGAATGAGTTCGAGACTATTGATACTATGAGATATAGAACAAACGCCCACTTTAAAAAAGTTTGTAATAACCGGATGGTTTTTATTAACGGGGTTTGTTATAGCTAAATTTCTAAAAATTATATTATCACAGTTCTTCGTTATCGTAAATTAAAGAATTTCACAAATTTCAAAAGAATTAAGAAATGATTTTTCAGATTTTAAAAATTTAGGAGTATGTACAAAGAATTTTAATAATATTAGAATTCAGTGAGTTCACTAATTTCAATTAAAATTAAAGCCAATTACTTGAATTTAAATAATTTTAACAATATCATTTTCAACAAATTACAGAAATTCATAAAGCTCAACTTCAACTATTTAAAACTGAAATTGAAATTAAAATAATTTTCTTTCCATGTTAAATTTAGCGAAATGGTTTTGTAAAACTTAAATTTTCATATGCATATCTTTATGCAAGTTAGATGGGAAAATTACTTCAAAAATCGAATTAGTTATAAATTATTCTTTCATTTGATACCGATGTCAAGAGGTTGGTAAAATAGATTTAGTCCGCGTCACTCAACTTACCGTTTTCTACTCGTCAAGCCATTTCATTTGATGTCCACGTCAAGGCTGCTGCCAAGAAAAAGGTAATCCGCCATCCTGAGGCGGCCATTTTGAATATATTTCAATATTAATAATACTATGCTGTCTGGAATCAAAGGTATGCGGTAAATTTCAGCTCAGTTGGACATTGGGAATTGGAATAAATCACGATTATACAATTTTGCCCATACCAATAACAAACCAATATCAGGTCAAGTGGAAATATGCATGATAAAATATTAAATTTTGGTGTGGAGGGTATAAAACAAAGTGTTACTATTTCTTCATTAAATAGGTACATAATATTGCAATATATTTGATATTCCAGCCAAATTGTACGATGGTTGATTTCAACATTTGTCCATGTTCATATGAAGATACAAAGGCGTGGGTCAATAACTTTTAAGAATTTAGAAATTTATGGATTGAATAAAACATGAAATTGTTGCGTTTCGTTTGCTTAAGGGGAGTTTTTCATGTGAAATAAAATGTTTTAGAGGTATACATTCATATGTACTTCAAAATCAATTTTGGGGTATCGAAATCATATTGAATAATTTTTTATTCTATTTCAATAAAACGATATTCGCCGATAATAATTCTTACAACTATATCGAGGTTCCTAAAATGCTTTGAAATACCTGAAACGCATTTTGAATGATAATAAAAGGGTCAACAAAACTGTGTTTGACAACGACATAGTATACCGAGAATCCCAAAAAAATGCATAATAACGGGCCCATTAAAAAGGAAGACCACCTTAAATTTTTGTTAACTACAACATGAAAACAAAAGGAATCCTTGCGCAGATAGGACAAATGCTGAGCGGCTTTGGGGAGTTTTTTATTTTAGTATGTGGGTAATAACTAAAAAAACTGAATTTTTTTAAAAATGCGCAAATTTCTATGAATGTTAGAATTTGAAAAAAACATCATCTAAGGTATAAAAGGAATCAAATTATTACTTCAAAAATTGGTTATAACTTGATTTTTTGGAATTTGGGGGGGGGGGGGGGTGTTATTTTATTTTGGATAACGATACCAACAAATTCAGAAATTCAAAATTTTTACCCAGAAATTGGGTTTAATCAAGGTTTTCGAATAAGGTTTTATTTTGTTATACAAATTATTTTCGTACAATTCTTGGTTGTCAAAACTTTAAAAATTTCACAAATTTGAAGAATCAATTTTTTGAATTTTTAAAAACTTACTAATTAGTAGGATAATCAGAATTTCAATAATTTTAAGAATATAATTTCCAATAAATTTAAGAAATTCAAGAAATCTCTTAACTTCAAGAATTTGTTCGATGTTCAAAGCCCGAACGCCAAAAGATCGAATGGGTCGGAACGCCGAATGTCTAATGGCCGATTGGATCGAAAGGCCGAAAGTGCTGAAAGGCCGAATGTCTAAAGGCCGGTTGGGTCAAAAGGCCGAATATCGAAAGGCCGAGTGGGTCGAATGCCCAAACGTGTGGTAAGGCCGATTAGGTCGAAAGGGCGAATTCTCATTAAATTTTCATTCACCTAATTGATTGAAATCAATATTTAAAACTATTGATTTTTTTTCGAAAAATTATTTAAATAAATTGAAAATGTATTTATTTTTCTTGTTTTATTATAATTAATTAATTTTTAATTTAATGACAAAAACAAACGTAAAAAGATTTTAATACTTAAGGCGATTGACTATTAAACATTTTTCTGCAAAAATTTTGATAAAAATATAAATTTTAGTTTTCATAAAAATATATATTTTTAAAATTTTCATTCATAAAAAGATGAAAATTTAAGATCAATTTCGACACAAACGGCCTTTCGACATTCGGCCTTTCGACACAATCGGCTTTTCGCTATTCGATCTTTCGCTCTATTCGGCCTTTCAACAGATTCGGCCTTTCAACAGTATTGGCCTTTCAAAATTCGGCTCTTCGGCCTTTCGAGCCCTTCGGCCTTTCGACATTCGGCCTTTCGGCGCTATTCCAAGTATTTAAAGCTTAAGTTGATTATGCTTTTTAATTTTTAAACCCGATTTATTGAGCAGAGAAAAACATGCCGATCTCTGCTTAAATTTAGTAGAACTCAACGGAATCTGTTTACACGAAACAACAACTCTCAAAGCATAACTTCAAATAATTTTTGAACATAATCAAGAAAGGGGTTAAAATAATTTTATAAAATTCTTATAAATTTAAAACATTTCTATTTAATGCTAAATGAAAAATAAGATTTTGTAAATTTCAAGAAATTTTTAATGCTGAATTTATTTTAAAAAATATATATTTTAAAACAGATTTTCTTACTAGTAGAATAAGTATACGTACTTGGCTAATAAGGCTTACACTTAGTATAACCTTATAGCTGTAAATGAGGTTATAGATTGATGAGCATAGAAATAGAGCTAATTGCAATTTTTGCCGCTAGTCTTACGTTGATGTAAGCTTTCTTACGTGATGTAGATTTCATTTTGATGCCCTTCGATTTAAAAGGTTCTTCTTTTCTTTTGTAAGCTGAAACCGCATGCCGTAGGTTTTTTAAATCATTTAAAATTTAGTAATCATGAAGAGATTTATGGAGATTTATCTGTTTTGGGGTCTTCCCTTTTTCCAAATAATTGAAGTGGCTCCTTTTACATAATTTAAATTTTTTTTCCCAAAATTCTATTTTCGGCTAGAGAAAGTCGTTTGTTGGCCACACCTCAATTTTTTATTATGCTATTCGAATAATTTCAGTTTATTTGCAGTAATTTCCAAGAAATTGGTAAATTTTTGAACGGAAATTGTGATGGATAATAAAGAACCCTTGTAAATTTTTTTTATTGGGGCTATTAATAGTTAAATGGGTTGAATAATACCACACTTGTAACTCAAGCGGATTTGAAGAAATTGGTCGGAAACTGTGTGAATTATTTTTAAATGTGTAATGACGCTTTCTAATTTTTCGATTACAGGCTAAGTTTATCAGATAACATTCTGTTCAAAATACACTTACTAAACAATACAACATTTTGAAAAATTGAATTCCCTATCATAATATTATGTTAGGCGATCGTATAAATAACACCTGTCAAAAGTGTGCGGAGTGTGTGGTTTTTTTCAAATAAATTTCAAAAATTTGTCCTAAAAAATATTTTAAAATACTCGGCAATACTGGGATTTACAAGTATGTTTAAAATTAAATTCATGGTGTATCACCTGCATAAGACGTAACGATGAAAAAAAAATTAAACAAATGCATCGGTGTTTAAGGGTGTTAATCTAACAAATTTTGTGCTTAGGTTGTAAGGCTAAGCGTTTGCTTGATTAGCGAAATTATCTAATTAAATTACCGCTGGTGGGGTTTAATTAGATGGAGAATTAGAAACTACACTTTTGGTGATTAAGTTTATTCTGCCGTATTTTTAATAAATTTCGAGTTTAAATACATTTTTAGAAACTGCTTAACAGTATGTTTTTATAATGCGTTTTTTATAATGTTGTGGATATTCTTACATTCTAAACTATTTTGCATAGTTGACAAATTTTATGTAAGCATACTTCCGTTACTAATATTTCGCTTGTTGCAATCTATATGCGATTTTTCTGGAAACAATTTATTTGTTTATTACTTAAAGAAACTACTGTGGGGCCAACAAATTTAGGGACCTTGGCCGTGGAATCGGTCGTTGTGGTGGAGTGATGTCTCTGGATGCATGTTGTTATTTTTTCCTGCGTTGAAAAAGATATACCAGAGTTATGATTATGCCGGCAGCCATTAATGTATATGTTAGCACGTAATGATGAATATGATGTTCGAACTGTGGTATATCGATGACCTCCGGTAGTTTCGCTTCGTTGATTTCTTGTAGAATGATAGATTTTTCTAGTTCTGATTTTTCTAATGTTGTCGCCATACAGATAACTGCACGATCTTCTACGTGCAGTGAATCTTTTATAAGCTGCGATCAATGCTTCGGTAGTTAGATCACTAGCATTGGTTCGATGTGTATGGCTTTAGTTGTCAAGCAAACAAAGATTGCTAAATATCCCTTATGTGCTTTGTGCCCTCTTCTTCTTGTTGTAAAAATCAGAAGTGGTCCCGCATAATCGACTCCGATTCTCAAAAATGGTCTTCCGGGCGTGATGCGTACTGCTGGTAAATTTTCCATGAGCTGCGTTCTTGATTTAGTATTGAACCGATGACACCTTATACACTTTGATATAAAATGTCTTGTTAGATTTCGACCATGTATGATCCATTATCTGGTGCGGAAATGTGCCGGAAAAGTTAATTGTGTTCCTCCATGCAACGTTTGTTCATGTGCTTCTTGAATCAGCAGCTTGGCGATTAGATAGTCTTTTGGGATAATAACTGGATGTTTCTCATTGTAGGTTCATGTTGTTGTATTTTGAACTCGACTAAAAGAGATAAAGATTTAATCTTACTTGTGTTTGCTATTACTTTCTGACTTAGAAGATCTCGAATTTCGTTTTTGAAATGTTGTCTCTGGGCTATTTGGATCAGACTTTGCGTGGCATGTTTTATTTCTTCTGCCGTGGGAGCTTCATGGCTGGTTACAATCTTTCGACATTTATTGATAAATCTCGCCGCATACACCATAACCCTTCTTATGGTATTAACATTTGTCATGGCTCCCAATATGGGTTGTTTTAATTCCAATTGATCTGGTGTGTCTTCCACTATTATTGGCGCTAGCTGGATTGCTTCTTGAAAGATTCTCTGAGGGTCGTTCCACCATAAATTGTGATTGATTAATTGATTTGCTGCGATACTCCAGGATGCACAATCTGCGGGGTTTTCGGATGATTTGACGTTAATGAGACGGAGTAGTTATCTTCTGGATATCCGAGATTCGATTTGCTACTAATATTTTAAATTTATGGGGCTTGTTTTTCACCCATCCTAGCACAATCATTGAGTCCGTCCAATAATATTTCGGTGTTTCATCAAATTTCATATCTTGCTGAACCTTGCTCATTAGGTTCGCAAGTAAACTTGCTCCGCATAACTCTAGCTTTGGCAATGTTAACTTGGTTGATATTGGAGCTACCCGTGTTTTTGCTGTTAACAATGTTGCCTTGTTTAAAGTTCTGTTGTAGAAGTATATCACTGCTGCGTAAGCTACTTCGGAAACATCACAGAATCCATGTAATTATATCCTGGGAGAGTTGAGTTGAAATGGATCCACCTTGGAATCTTTATCTCCTCTAGTTTTGGAAGGGATATATAATACTGTTGACATTTATTTTATATATCTTCTGGCAGGTTTTGATTCTAGCTTACACCGGAGATCCAAAGTGCTTGCATTCAGATTTTGGCTTGTATCATGGTTGGAGATAGCCAGACAGGATTTTTCGTTTGGTCATTTTCCCAATTTTGTTGTTGAGGATCGCCTTAACCTCAAATGTATCAGTGCCTGGATTCCAAATCAATCCTAATGTCTTTACTGCTTCATCGTCAAATGTAATGGGTTCGAATGCTCTTGAGTCTGGATCGACACCTTCTATGAGTTGAGGATGATTAGAAGTCCATTTTCTCAGATTGAACCCTTAGGTTCGTAGCAAGCTGATCAGTTGGTTTTTCCAGATAATAAGTCATCTACGTAAAAAATCGCTCCTAATTATTTTTGCTGCAATTGGGAAGTTTTGCTCCTCATCGCCGCCAACTGTTGCAGTGTCTTGATGGCCAGATATGGGGCATATGCCATCCCAAACGTTACTGTTGTTAGCTGATATGAATTTATCGTTTGGTCGGGAGATGTTCTCCATAATATTTTTTGGTACTGTTGATCATCGGGATGTACTTTTATTTGTCGGTACATTTGTTCTATGTCCGCTGTATATGCTATCTCGTATTTTCTCTATCATAGTAGAATTAACATACGATCGAATACTACTCTTAGTTTGGTTGTAGTACTAGTAGTTTTGACCACTGCATAGTGAGGAATGTAATATTCGTAGTTGTTATGTTCCTTACTATCAATCAAATTCCCCTGATTGTAGTATCCTTGTATGAACACCCGATAATCTTTAGAAAATTCACTGACCAGTGACAATCGCCGTTCTAGTTGAATAAATCTAGCCAAGGCTCTCTGCTTGGATGAACCGAACCATGGTATGCTTTGTTTAAAAGAAAGTCGTACTATGTAACGACCATATGTGCCTCGTCGGTAATTCTGCTGGTAATGTCCTTCACACAGCTTTTCTTCTTCTGTATAAAGTTTTTTGGGTTGCATTTCTTCGATTTCCCAAAATTTCTTTAATTGGTTGTCGATGTCTATCAAAGTGATCAATGCCTCGATCTTGGATGGCTTGTTGGTTGAGGTATTTTTGGATATATTCCAACCTAGCTCTGTCTGTTGTGCGATTGGTTCTCCTTGATTTCCTTTTACAACCTGGTCCATCAAAATACCTGGATAGTAATCGGCAGCCAATAAGATGTCGATTTTGTTCGGTTGATCATAGTTCGGATCGGCCCATATTAGGTTATTTAAATGATTCCAATTTCTACTGTCGAAATATTGTTCAGGCAGAGACCGTGTTATTTTCGGCAATATCAATGCTTCCATTTTCATGGAGAAACTAGACGAAAATCGGGCTGCTACGCGAAAGCTAACTATACTTGTGCCAGTTGTAATTCCGCTCTCGTTTATGCCACCAATCTCGCGGTGAGTTTTCTTGGTAGGTTGCTTTATTTGTTTAGATGTCTCTTCGGTGATAAATGAAATTTGTGACCCGGGATCTATTAGCATTCGTAGCAGGTTTGATTTTTGTTTGCCAGCCTGCACTTGGATCATTGTCGTGGCTAACAATGTCCCAGTTGGTTGCTCATATTTGTTCACTAGATGATTTGTTATTGTATATTTTTCATTCGCCTCATTTTTTGGGGTGAGCATTGCACGTTGATTATTAGTATGTAGTAATGTGTTGTGAGTTCCCTTACATACCAAACATCGGATAGAGTAGGGGCATGGATGGTGTTTCGCCTCAAGACACATGTTGCAAAGTTGATGGTGAGCAATGATTTTAGATTGCTCTAATGGAGACATTCTTTGGAATTTCGTACAGTCCTTTAAATCATGTCCCTGCTTACACAACGCACATGTCTTTTTGTTTGTGTGTGACATATATTGACCCTTGCTTTTTGTGGAGCGGGAGCTCCAAGACTGTGAATTATTGGTTTTGGTTTAGTTGGCTCTATTGCTTGGAATCGGCGTTCTAGAAAACTGAGGAAGTCCTCTATTGTTGGCATTTCTTTAGGATCCACAATAGACATTTGAAATAATCGTAATGTCTCATTGTCTAATTTTTTCATGATTATTGGAATTATGATGTAATTCCAAGATACTGTGAGGATGCCTATATGGTTTTGATGGCATACATGTATTCGGTTAGTAAGTCATGTAACGACTTTATTGCTGTTGCTGATTCGGAGTGAATTACTGGAGAGTTCAGCATCGCATTGACATGATTGGACGCCAGCTGCCTTTTGTTTTGGTATCGGTTTACCAACAGTCTCCAAGCGTCACAAGAATTATCAGCCGTTGCCTCCAAGTGGCTTATTATTTTGCCCGCGCTTCTAAGTACCGTGGTTTTTAATTGGTGCATCTTGACAGTGTCACTTATATCGTCGTTTTCGTGAATGATTATTCTGGAAAGGATGTCCATTGCAGGGGATCACCAAGGAAGTGTGGAATTTCAATACGTCTTACTTTGATCTCGTGTTTTTCTGGACCCCTTGGTTTTGGTTTTTTCAGCACCCCGGTGATTCTGGATCTCAGCGTCTCAAAGTTGTTGACTAAAATTGCATAATAGTCTTCTTTGTAGTAGGGCATAGTAGCTTCTTCTTCAGGCATGGCATCTACTAATAGTTATTCAACCACCTGCTCAATATGTATCATCCTCACATCGAGTTGGTCCAGCTTGTGTTGCAGTTGATCGTGGCTGCTTTAAGCTGCTAAAAGAAGTTCCGCCTCGTCCATTAATCTATAACACAAACGCATTTTCACGTCTTGTGCTTTATATTTTCGTGGTTGAACAGCCGAATTCCCTACAACGTTGTTGTTTATTGCAGTTTCGCTCGTATTGCTTGCCTTCTGAGTATTGGTAATTGGCATAGCAGAAGGAGTTATTGTGTCTTCTAAAGTCAGCGGCACCCCTGAAGATCCGGGCATGTTGGTTGTTGGTTTAATCGATAGATATTCATCGCTTCGTACTTGTACTTCTAATGTTTTTAATTTAGCTTCTAACTCAGCTCGATAGTTAGCGTAAAATTTATTAACGGTATCTCGTTCGTTCCAATAGAAATGAGCTGGATTCTGATCAAAGAGTTCGTCTTTCATCTGTCTATCGGTGTCGAGGAATTCCTCCAAGATTGTTTCGATCCTTGCCAGCCTTTTCTGCAAGTATTCCATCGTCTTCCTACCCTCGCCATCCTTGTTATAATTTGTTTTGCTTTTTTGAATTCGATCAAGAAGAGCATTTTGAGTTTTATAATATTACTCCATTGCCAATATTTAGTGGCGTTAATATGAAGATCTATGGCCCGAAGGACCAATGTTAATCTAACAAATTTTGTGCTAAGGTTGTAAGGCTAAGCGTTTGCCTGATTAGCGAAATTATCTAAACACTCATCTCCTACATTTATGAGGTGTGTAAGAGATATTCTTAGAAAAAATCATCGCCTGGAGATTAAAAGAAGTCATGTTCGGAAACTTTTTAACAAGGTCAAAAAGAATTTATGATTGGACGGGATATTTGAGCGATCTGCTTCCCAAAAATGACAGGTAGGTCTTATAAAATCTATTAGTCTTACTGCGCTAATTGGGCCATGATTCAAACTCATGTGTAAGGTGACTCTAAAAATGAGATTGAAGTTCCCGCCTTCTCTCTTCGATAAATTACTTTATCGTTATAAGATGAACAATCCATGGAGTTTTAAACACAACCACATTGAAAAACATATGTTTAAAGTGGGAAAAAAAATTCTCAAATATTATTGACAGCCCCTCGTGCCTCGAGCGATTAATTAAGACATATTTATTCTAAAATATTATGTAATTACTCCTGTGAATTTATATATCTGAGAACCGAGAAAAGGAAACAAATTTCCCTTATTATACATACTGTACGTTATGGTTTTCAAGTGGAATTTACTTTGCCATTCATTTCTTTATACACCATCTTCATCTTATTCTTATTTTTCCCTTTAACGTTTTTTTTTTTCTTAAAAACTTCTTCAAAATAACACTTTTAAAGTACAATTCATCAGTTAATTTATTTTCAATGTTAATTTGTTTATTTGAAATTCAAGAATAAACACATAAGTATAAATATGAGTATATATTATGAAGATGGAAAAATATTGAGGAAGAACTCGTATAGATGTATAACGTCGAGTGAAGTGGAAATTAAGAAGCCGATAAAGATAAAAACAATTAAGAAATTTAAAATGTTGAGTTGCTGTATATAAGAAATATGTTTTGACTAATAAAATAAATTTTTTTAACTTTCTTATTGATTTAAAAATATTGATTTTGTCAAATCTCTTGTATTGTGTATACATAAATGAATGCGATGTCTCTTAAGTAATTAGTACTGGTTTGGGGCGCGCAGAGGCAAAAAATCGGTAAAATTAGATAAATATTTAGTTCTATTGGTTTTGTGTGTCTTCTGTCATTCATTCAGACATGAAAAATTAATTAAAATATTGTTAATTGCGCACTGATATACGAATAGCTAATATTTAATTAAATAAATTAATCAAAAATTTGTGTGGGAATTGTTTTTATATCAAGTGTCGATTTATTTATTTTTTTTTTTTGGAAAGTACATGCACTCGTATATTGTAAACATCATAAAAATAATATCATAATCTTGCTCATAAAAAAAAAAATCGAGACATAAAATATAACAGACACGATCTATAATTGATTATCATGATATTTATTTAATGTTCGCCAACATCCATAACATTGGTATGTTCTCTGTATGCACAAAATCGAAATGCAGCACAAGAAATTATTCATAAAAAATAAAAAAAAACTACAAAATTGATCTTGAAAATTATGATCATAAAAATTATGAGTTTTTATTGCGCGCATATACATACATATGTACATAAATACAAGATCGCGATTTTACAAAAAAAATAAAAATAAAAAAATCACAATTTAAAATCACATAAAATTACAAGAGAGATTGAAAATAAATTACGATAAACATAAATTTTTGCGATATTTATGATTTATATTTATTTAATTTTTATATTATTAATAATAAAAATATCAAAAAATGTTTTAAAATGAAATAAATAAACATAATTTTTATTTTGTTTTGTTTTTTTTATTTTTTTATTTGTGTTATTTATTTATATTTTTATTATTTATAATATTTTGTGTTCTTCTCTAAAGAAAAAGAAAAAATTTGAAATTTTCCATAAGAAAGTTGAACTGTAACTAAATTTCGCATACAAAACACGCGCCCTAAAAATAGTACGGCATCTTAAGACACCTCACACAATTATGTATATTTCAAACTATTTAATGGGTTTTCACTGGAACTCATTGATATATATTTAACAGTACACCATCATCATATTATAGTATTAACTACTTATGTAATTACTATTACTATATTTAAACAGTAGTGTTTTGTTTTATTTCTTTCTTCTTTATTATTCTTTACAATATTATAGTATACGACCATAAAATATCCACTTTACGATTTAAGAAATATAATACACAAACTTATAAACCAAAAGAAATTAAAAACTAAATTCTCTGAATAACTTAACTCTTTACGTACACATCATGGATTGGTAAATTAAATCACAACAAAACAAATTCTTAAAAATTAAATAATCAAGAGATCATAACTTAAAAAATAGTTTTATCCTCTTCTAAGCTCAAGCCTCTGAGGTGAACAAAAAAAAATTTAAGGATCATGATGATAAAACAAAAGAAAAACATTTAGATTAATCTTTATTTTGATCCTCTTAAAGTAGTCACAACTTACACAAAAAACCAAAAAAAAAAAAGTTTCACCTTTTCATCTCTATTTGGTCTCGAATGTATATGTATGTAAATTTTGACCATCATGTCCGCATATAATCTGATAAGTGTGCCTCTTTGGTTATTTGTTTATCACTCCGTTTGGTCATTTAGAAATTTAATTTAAGTTTTGGTTCTCAAGTCCTTTCTTCAGATTTGTATATAGCTATTTAACCGTAAATATCACGACTACTTCAAATATTTTTTTTTTGCTTTGTTTTTATTGTATAATTCATGGGAACCGATCGTATAAGGAAGATATGAACGTATATAAATATTTTATTGATTTGTATTTGGTGTTCAACTGGCAGTCAAGAAAATTACATCTGGTTATTAATGTCAAATTTTGGAAAAAAAAAATATTTGGGTCAAAGTAAAATAAAACCACTTAACTCACAAATAGCTACTCTACATATTATGTGTCGTGTCACCAAATATGTTTAGCCCAGGAACATTTTTTTGTAAGAGGCAGATGTATTATAATGTATTGTTATAAACTTGGATCTTTCGAAATATGTATTAAGCGCCGCTATTTTTTAATCTTTTTATATTTTTGTTGTTGTTGTTGTTGTTGTTGATATTTTGTTTAAGGAAATACATATTTCAAAACGTCTGTCTGTTATTAAAATTATCTCGCAATATTACAGTTTATTTGGAAAGAAATTTATTTATTTTTATTTTTTTCTTATCTAATTTCTCGGCTATTATTTTAATTGATTTTTAAATTAAAATTAAACATGTGCACTTTTTAATTAATTTAATGATATTTATAAAATTAAAAATTTAATGAGGTTTTTACTTTTTAGTCTATAAAATGTATAATTAAAAATTATTGTATGTACGAATTATAAATGATTACGTCAAATTGGAAAATTATATGTTTTCTGTTTTAAAATAAGTAAAGAGAATAATTTTATTTATGAAACAAATGATTTATTATAGTGCGCACTTTAATTTTTTTTTTTTGGTTTGGAGTAGTTGCACGGCGTATGTTTGTTAGACGATTTTTGGAGAATTTATTTTTAGAAATTTGTGATTAATTTTAAACAATTTTATAACTGGTGATTTTTGAATAAACATAATCCTGCAATAACTTACATACTTATATATTTAATTTTAAAATGTGTAAGACATTGATGTTAACATTGACTTATACAAATATTAACGCTTAATATTCAAAGTTTTTATTTTTAAGGTTCCAATAAAATTTAACGGGAAGAAAAGTACTGTGACCCCCATTTAGTAATAACTGCGATATTTGCCTGTTGAGACTTTGAGCTTCTGAGGTATGTAGACTTATTAACCAAACACCATCAACAGTCCACAATATTCCATTCCACTTAGCCTGCCATTTCTCGTTCTCGTTAAAAGGGCAAAATTCGGAATAATTTTAAAATATTTTTTTTTTGTATTATTGCTAAGCACAGCATTAAAACAAAAATGAGTTCCAAATTTTCTTTCCATTTTATACTATCCATTGCAAAAGTATTTGTGACAGGAAAAATTTGCGTTCCCATTGACAATTCAATTCAAACCAACGAATCCGTCAATCATTAATGGTCATAGTACGAACCTCAATCAGCTTTCATCAATTAATACTACTACTGGTCTATGTACAACCAACAAAACAAATAAAGAACTATAATTATCAGAAACGAAGAACGCGACTTATTATAATAAGACAGAACCTGCAAGAACTTATAACTCCAATTCTTCACAAGCAATTTGTTCAACTATAGCTTATACCTGCGAAGATTGGTCATCTCAAGGGCACTATTGCCCACAATGCTGCTGAATGTCATTGATGAAAATAATTTCATTTAAAGGGCTAGAGCTTTGCTGGATAGCGGATCTAAATCAACATTAATAACGGAATCATTGGCACAGCGGCTTAAATTACTAAGGCCTCCGACATCTTTAATAGTTAGTAAATTAGCAGCGAAATCAGCTGACATCAATTCATTCCAACGAGAAGGTATTATATGTGGACGCATTAATCTTGCCAAGATTAACAACCCAAATCTCAGCCAGTGACAGAGCTAGTCGCAGAGATTTAAAGCTAGCTGATTCTAATTTTGCAAGACCGGGACGTAATGTTGTTTCTGGATGTACTGTTACCCGAAAAATGTGTTATTCAACCGATAAGGTAATAGCGCAAAATACGATATTCTATGATTTTAATACGAGTATGTTCCGAAGATTGTAAGAGAATTCAATCCAGTTTCGAACTGATGAGCTTATGATTATGAAAAAATCAATCTTCTCATCAGGCCGCGGCGACTGGACTGATTATACCACAATTTACATTCTATATATATACAGAATGTGCTGTGCCTTAAGTATTAGCGAATCATAACTAATACAGATGAATTCTCTTACAATTTTTCTTCTTCACAATATTCACACAGCTCTATTTCTGTGTACGCTAAATTTACTTTATTAATTTTTTGTTGAATATTGATGTATTAATACGATATTCGGTTGGGTTATTGGTGGATAGTTTGTAACAAAAGAGCCCACTGAAAATTGACTTGCATTTCACATAACGAAAACAACAAATCAGGATGAACTACATCTTCTAGAAAAATTTTGGCGAATTGAAGGGATTTGTACTGAAAGACAACCTAAATTAGACGATATAAAGTGTAAAGAATAATTTAAAGCTACAACACAGAGGGAAGTGGATGGCCGATTTTTGGTTCGATTGCCTTTCACAGAAATATCTAAAGTATTTGGTGAATACTGAACGACGATTGTTATCTATGGAAGGAAAACTTGTGAAAAGAAAGAACTAGTAATACAATCTCGTCACTTTATGTACGAGTATTTAAATCTTATGCATATGGAACCTATTCTAAGTGGTCACTTAAACTTTGATAAGCCACATTTTTATTTGCCTAGTTTTCGATATGTCATGCAAGTCATCGTCTAGTGTATACTATTACGTTTTTGTATCCATTCCAATGCTATATCGGCGGATATCGAAAAAATATATCGTAAGGTGAAAAAAATAAGCCAATTCAACATTATAGGTTAAATACGATAACTTATGGAATTACTATAGTGTATTTCTAGCAATTCTTACTATGCTTGAATTAGCGAACATTCATGAATCAACTCATCCAAACGCTCCAAACACTATGACATGATGACTGGGTGTGAAGAGTATGCAAAAGCACTAGTAATTTACCACCAAATATCGACAATGTTGCACGAAGGTGGTTCCAATATTCGAAAATGGATGCCGAACAGTCGAGAGTTAATATCAAATATACCAGCCGATCAACGTGGTACAGAAGAATCACTATCGCTCGACAATGATACAACGTATTATAAAAATTACACTGGAATCCAACTCGAGATGTTTTCCGTTAAAAGGTTAATCAAACAGAGAACATTAACTAAACGAAGTTTATTTTCCGAAGCATCCAGGGTGTTTGATCCTCTAGGACTTTTAACACCAATTACCGTCTAATTCAAGATCCTATTTCAAGAGGTTTGGAAAAGGAAGATTGACTGGGATGAAGAGCTTCCTAAATTATTGGAAACTATCCAAGTCGGTCGATGTATTAAAATATCACAATTCACTACGATAGAGATGCATGATTTTTGTGATTCCTCACAACAAGAATATGGAAGAGGTGCCTATTTGAAACCGAAAAATTTAGCTGGCGATTTTGTTGTAAAATTAATAGCAGCAAAAAGCCGAGCTGCACTAATGGGAACGGTTACCCTACCACGCCTTGAATTGTGCGCAACAGTTTTGGGAATCAAACTCTTGAAGTACTTACAACTAGCACTTGGACTATAATACGATAATGTGTATGCTTGGACCGATTCTCAAGTAGTATTGGCTCGGTTACCTGATGTGATCATCCAAGTAGATGGAAGATCTCTGTGGCTAACCGTACATCATTTATTCGAAAATATTGCCAGAAGCCCATTGGAATCTTACTTCAAGAGGCTTGACCCGCAGCAACAATTAGCAAATAATGAGCAATAGTGGTTAGGACCAGCATCTTGGGCAGTTGATTCCAACAAAACGAAGTTTAATCTTCTTGAACAACGCAAGGTGAAAATATTGTCAAACTATGGAACGTGTGAATCAACTATTCATCTTTACAAAATATTCACCGAGTTTTAAGTTATGTCTGTCGGTATCATACCAATTCTTTTCGTAAGAAACTTAACATCAAGGTTTCTCAGAGCGGAATACCCTTAATGTTCAATTCATATTATCGCCAAAGGTGTTGGAATTGGAAATTGCTGAAAATATATATACTAGATGGGCACCGTCCGATGTATTGAAAACCGAACTCAAGGCATTACAGCAACGAAGAAATAACACACAGCACAAATATTGACCGAAATAGCAAATTATTAATGTTGACACAATTCATTGATAAAAATCAAATTATACGAGTTGGCGGTCGCTTGTCGATGTCAGATTGTGATTACGATATAAAATAGGGAAGAAATACGGCGGAATCATATTTATTCATGGAATGTGATTAAGAATCTACATGAGGATCATTTACTTGTTGGATTGTTGGTTGCATGAGCATGGTCCGACAACATATATTGAAATGTATAACATGTTTCAAGCTTCGGAAACACACAAATGAGCAAATTATGGGTCAGCTACTCCAATGTAGAGTCACGACAGGTATACTGTTTTACAGACGGCAGTAGACTATACAGGACCAATACATGGATTCGTGATTGGTCAGGTCATGGTCCTTTTAAACCAATAAAAGGTTACGTGCCGTTGTTTATATGTACCAGAGTGAAGGCAATTCAGATCGAGGTAGTATCAAAATTGACAACCGAGGATTTTATAATGGCGTCAATATGGCTTTGAATATAAATTTGACAGATTAGGTGGAGATACGGAAAAATAGTAATATATATTTCACGGGTATTTACAATGCTACATTAAATAATTGTGTAGGCTTTTGCAATTTATTGTTTAATTAACGTTCGAAGTTTGCGTAATAAACTCGCTGATGTTGAATTTTTGTTAAATAGTCTACCTATTGGCGCAGATGTTGTAATTTTGACTGAGACTTGGCTTAGTTCGTGTGATAAACAATTTTACAATTTAGATGGTTACAAATCTTTTCATTCGATTAGATCTTATGGATACGGAGGATATAGTATTTCCGTTAAAGATAAATGGAACGCAATTTTGGTTTATGAAGAAGAATATTTTAATTGTAATTTTGTTGTGGCCCATATTCGAGATCTCAATATAAATGTTTGTGCGGTATATCGTTTACAAAAATGTAATGTTAAAGTATTTTTACAAAAATTTGAATTCAATCAAAATATACTAAATGTATTGTCATTGGAGATATCAATCTTAACATAATGAACTTGGACAGTGATATTTTAAAATATAATGAGGTTTTTACCTATCATGGATATGTAATACTAAATAAAGCTGAACAAAAATATGCAGCAAGAGCTAGTAATACGGTTAAAACTGTCATAGATCATATTGAGGATACATCTATCTCTGACCACCAATTTATTTATTTAGATTTCAGCGAGGAAAGTTTTTTATGCCAATCCCTACTGTGAAGACTAAACATGTTGTAAATTCTGATTTGGTTGATGGAGATCCTATGAAATTAAAAAATTTGAATCATTGACCAAAGAACTTAGTAATGTAATACAAAAATGTAGTGTTATAAATTCGAGAATAAAAAAAAATTTATAAAATCTTGGATGACTGATGATATATACAGATTCATCAGACTAAGGGAAAAATTACATAAACTACAGTAGATTATGGAAAACCAAAATAAATTCGGCTAAACAAAAATATTTTCTAAGCATATTTGAGAATAATTTTGATAAACCGAAGGTGCTTTGGAACAATTTTAACAAATTTATGTTAAACAGGCAACCTCGTAATAAAATTAAAAATTGCCAGAATCTTCAATAATTATTTCATCAATAGCATGTCTGATTTATTTGTCAATATGCAATCCCCAAATACAACATGTTTTGATTATATTCATTACAGAATAACGCAACCCTTTTCGCTAGAAGATGTACCTGCTGAGGAGATCAAAACAATAATAAAATATTTGAAAATTAGAGTAGCTAATGGATTTGATGGCATATCGAATCCATTTCTAGGTTAATAAACAAATTAGCTCAACTTATAAATGAGAATAAGTTGATTTTTCGGCATTTTTTATAGACAAATATATTAATTGTTCATGGCAATCCCAATATTTTCGATTTGGTAAATCAGAAAAATATAGAGGCCAATCGCTCATAATATATCTACTGAAAAAAAGTAGAAATATCTTCCCCCCTCCCCGTAATTTTGGCTGATGGCCCAGAGTTATACCAATGTACAACTCTGCAAAAATGAGAACCCTCCATGAGTTCTGTTGGTAGTTTGGTTTCGTACTGAAAAGTATGGTCTACTCATCAGGCAGCTACGACCAAACTACAAAAAACTTTGCAGAGTTGTACATTGGTATAACTCTGGGCCTTCAGCCAAAATTACGGGGAGGGGGAAGATATTTCTACTTTTTTTCAGTAGATATATTATGAGCGATTGGCCTCTATATTTTTCTGATTTACCAAATCGAAAATATTGGGATTGCCATGAACAATTAATATATTTGTCTATAAAAAATGCCGAAAAATCAACTTATTACAGACAGACAAATTAAATTCTTAACATAAATGAGAATGTGTGTAAACAAACTTTTCCCGAATGTCAAAAATCCGTTAAAGTGTGTCCAATTTATAAAAGCGGTTCTAATATAGTATTGTCCAACTATAGACCAATATCTATTCCAAATTCGATGAGAAAAATTTTTGAAAACGTTATCAACTCGCAGCTACAGAATTTCTAAGATATTAATAATGTAATATCACCATACCGATTTGGTTTTACTAAGATTTCTAATACAACAGCTTAGAAATTGAAGAAAAACAATTTTGTGTCTGTTTTATTCCTGGATATAAGCAAAGCGTTTGATTCCATAAATCATAAAATTTTATTGTTAAAATTAGCAAAAATGAATATGACAGATAATCAAATAAAATTTGGCGAAAGTTACTTATACAATAGAAAAAAACTTGTAGAAATAAACGGAATTCAAAGTAATTTAGAAACAGTCAGTTTAAGAGTCCCACAAGGCTCCATACTAGGTCCAACTTTGTTTAAAATATTTATAAACGATTTAAATATACAAATGTATGCAGACGATATTGCTATAATATACAAAAATCAAGATTTACAGAATTTATAGATTGACTCTCAGGCAGATCTAAATTTATTAAATTATTGGTTTTAAATAGTTTTGAGAAACAGTAGAACGTGTGAATTCTTATAGACATTTAGGCTTAGTTAAAGACACCAAATTAAAATGGATGTTACATGTGGACGCTATAAAAAAGAAAAGTATTCCATATATTTATATTTTAAAAAAATCAAAAAAACGTTTTACCACGTAAATTGTTAATTAATATATACAATTTTTATACATATACATATGTATGATATGAAGTGGTACAACAAATAGTATCGTAGATGAACTCTTTCTTCTGCAAAAAAGAGCGATAAAATTTGTAATAAATGTTCCGATAAGAACACCATCTTCGATAATATTTACGGATTTTCTGTCACTTCATATCATAATTGAAAAAGAATTGATTATCTTATGCTACAAAGTTATAAATAACCAGATAAAGATAGGTTTTAATTTAGTAGAACTAGTGATGTTCATGAGTATAGGCGTCGTTCTTTTATACGTTGTCCTCAATTAACAACGTCTGCCTCCAATAATAATGTATTATATCGTGGTCTATTAATATATAACCAATTGCCATCAAACGGAAGGTGACTGGACTGGTGTCAATGGATTTAACCATACTCCCCGGGTTGAATCGTCTTCAGATTCAAGATTTGGAAGTTTGCATAATTTTTGTATAGGGCGTTTGAGTGTACCACTTTTTGTTTTAATCTCTGCCACCCGAACATTGCCGTCATTGCCAGGAAATAATTTGGATTTAATTCGGATTTAATTTTTGCTCAGCTGCCGCTTCTGGTAATTGATGTATTGGTCGTCCGATTAAGAAATGAGCAGGTGTGAGGAAATCTAACTCGTCATCGTTACTGGAACAGATTGGCCTTGAATTAAGAACACCTTCTATCTGCGCAGTTAGCGTTGAAAATTCCTCAAGAGTAAGTATCGTGTCGCCTATTGTTCGTGTAATTTGAGTTTTGGTTGACTTTACTGCGCTTTCCCATAATCCACCTTGGTGAGGTGCTGCTGGGGGAATAAATCGCCATGTAATCTTGTCCTTCAAAAGACTGACCTGAATGTTATCGTTATTGTTTTTTATAAAGGTGTAGACTTCGTCGACTTTGTTTTTTGCGCCCACGAAATTTGTAGCGTTGTCGCAGTATATCGTGTGGCATAACCCTCTTCTGCTAATAAATCTGCGCAGTGCTCCTAAAAACGATTCAGTACTTAGATTCATGCATATTTCGATATGTATCGCATGCGTACTAAAGCATACAAAAATGCACAAATATGATTTCGCAGGAGTGGGGCCTCTTCGTCGAATGGCATGAACCTTGAAAGGCCCGCAAAAGTCGACTCCAACTGCGCCGAACGGTGCTGTATGTCGCACCCTGTCTTCCGGGAGCTGTCCCATTAATTGTGTCATCATTTTGGGATTTTGTCGCGCACACTTGATACATTGCCGGAACACCTTTTTCGCAACATCTTTTCCTCGAACAACCCAATAATTTTGACGCACTAAACTCATCAGTAATTGCGGGCCCGGGTGTTGCCTCTGCTGATGAACATCGAGTGTGATGGCTGTTGCTATTGGTGACTTGGATGAAAGTATGATTGGATGCTTGGTACTATACGGTAGTGCTGATTTTTCCAATCTTCCTCCTACTCTCATTACCCCTTCGCTGTCCATGAACGGGTTTAATTGTTTTAGCGCACTTTTCACGGGTATCGCGCGGTTGATTTGAAGATGACGATACTCTTCGGGGAAATGCGTAATTTGTCAATAGATTACTACTTCCCGGTTTGTCATCTCTATTTCTGCTACTGTTAGTACTCCAGTCTGTCGTTTACCAGAATTTTTCTTCGCTTTCAAATTTGTGAGAAATCTACGAACATATGAAAATATTTTAATTAGTTTAAAATAACTGAAATATTTTTGACTTAAGCGAAGAATGATGTCGTCTTGGTGGTTAATATCGATGGTTAAGCAAGTTGTATTGTACACTTCAACCTGCATGTCCTCTTTTGTCTCTGGTATGTGCGGTTGGTCTGGCCAGAGCTGTTCCTCCTTTGATAGCCATTCCGGTCCATTCCACCAAAGTTCGCTTTCAATAGTTTCTGCAGTTGACTTCCCCCGTGTTGCGCAGTCGGCTGGATTTTGTCTGGATGGCACGTGACGCCATTTATCTCGTTTATAACCGCCTATTATCTCTGAGACTCGATTGGCAACAAATGTGGTCCAGCGCCTCGGTGGACTGGCAAGCCAGTCTAAAACTATTTTGGAATCGGTCCACATTGTAACGGATGATATATTGATGGATAGAATGGCTGTTACTTCCTTTACCAATCGACTAAGAAGAACCGCACCCATTAACTCCAGTCTTGGTATACTGACCTGCTTTAATGGTGCCACCTTTGTTTTGGCACATATCAGATGCACTGAATATCCATGCTCACCTTGTGATCGAGCATATATTGCCGCGAAATATGCCCATTTGCTAGCATCACAGAAACCGTGAATGGTTATACTATTTGCGATTGTAATGCATCGAGGAATTTTGATTTCTGGAAGCTGGCAGAGACTTTTCCTAAGCTCCATCCATGATAGTCTGGTTTCTGATGGCAGCTCATCCCACCCAATCTTCTGCAACCACAAGCTTTGAAATAGAATTTTAATTTTTATTAGAATTGGTGATAGTAGCTCCAAAGGATCGAAGATTTTGCTTGCTTCGGAAAGGAAACTTCTTTTGGTATGGACATCTTTGTCTTCCAGATTGACATGAAATATAAGATGGTCTGTGTTGGCGTTCCATGCAATTCCCAATACTTTAACCGACTCTGGATGTTCCGAAAAGATCCTCAGGTTGGTTGAATCGTCATCATTTAGCATGGCCCTCAGTTGTGGATCGTTTGATTGTAGTTTTCTGAGGTTGATCCGCCGCTTTTTAATATCTGGATTACCTCGTCTTTCAGCTTAATCAACTTTGCTAGCATTGGTGCACCAGTCATCAAATCGTCCACATAAATATCTTCTTCAACTGCTCGACTTGCATCTGGAAAGCTTCTCTATGTAATTGACCAAGCTCCTTTAGACATCTGGTGGCCATATATGAAGCTGATGCAGTGCCGTATGTGACCGTATCCAAAGCATAGGGGCAGATTTTTTGCTGCTGGTCTCGCCACAATATTATCTGGTGCCTGGTATCCTCCTGATCTACCCAAACTTGTCGGTACATCTTTTCAATATCACCTACTAAAACAAATGGATGCTGCCGAAATCGGGTAAGTATTTGAAATAGACTTGACTGTACATTGGGCCCTATCATCAAGTTTTGGTTCAATGACAAGCCATTGGTTGACCTTGCCGATGCGTCAAATACTACGCGTAGCTTTGTTGTGCTGCTGTTATCTTTAAGAACTCCATGGTGCGGCAGAACGTATGAATCTTGGAGTTCAACGTTGCTTAGCTCAATTGGATGCATGTGATTTAGACGCTGATATTCCTCTAAAAAACCAGTATAAAGCTTGTGGAACTTGTCATCTCTCTTAAATCGCCTTTCCATCGCCAATAACCTAGATACTGCTTGCTGATATGTGGATCCGAGTGCTTTTGGCGTCTCCTTGAATGGAAGCTTAGTGATGAATCTTCCATCTTGTGCCCGTTTTGTAGTCGCCTTGAACCAATTCTCACAATCTTCCTCCTGCTTAGTCATCGGGATCGTTTCTGGTACCTCTTCAATTGCCCAAAACCTTTGCAGTGTGGTATCAATGTCGACGATGGTTGCGAAAGAGTGCGTTGTTAATGGTTTATCTGCGTCGTGCGTACCTCCTATGATCCAGCCTAGCTTGGTGTTCTGAGCTCTTAAGTTAGTATCGCCTAGTTTGATATTGCCATCTTTTAGTAGCTCAAAAACGATATCTGCGCCAAGTAAAATATCGATATTATCGGGATTCTGAAAGTTCGGATCAGCCAAATTGATGTTCGATAGGTTGCTCAAGCAGGCTAAGTCAACTTCAAATGCCGGGAGCGAAGAACTAATTTTCCGGATGATGATCGCGTCTATCGATGTAATTTCGATGGAATTAAATCTTGAAGTTAGTCGCAAAGATGTAATTCCCCTAGATCTTTCGCTGCTTATTTCTCCAATTCCCGCGATTAGGCTTCTGTAATTCTTCCTTGGCAACCCTAATTTCTGCATCAGTGACTCAGTAATAAAAGACGCTTGTGATGCCGTATCCACCAATGCACGACATGATCTTGGGATGCCTAAGTTATCGAATACATTTATTACTGCAGTAGGTAGCACTGTCTGCACACTTGTTTTTAATGAAATTGTAACATCTTCATGACTACGGTTAAGGGTATGATGATTAAGCGTCGTGTCTTCATTGTTGGTGTCTGCATCTTTCTTTGTAGTGACTACTACTTTTGATTGCGTATCCACATGTAGGAGAGTGTGATGCTTGTAAGAGCATTGACTGCATCTGCCTCGAATTCTACATACGGAAACGGTATGCCCCGGATTGAGGCAATTGAAGCAACGCTTGCTGCTGCCTATTAGGTGTCTCCTCTCTTCAACTGACTGCTCTCTAAATCTCGCACAATCTATCAATCGATGTTACTCCTTGTTGCATGCTATGCATTTGACTTCAGTGGTAGTGGTGGTAAAACTATTTCTCGACTTGCCTGGTGCGTTTGGTTTTGACTGCCGACTGGAATGTGCTTTAACCGACTCGAGTGCATCAGTTTGTTTCACCAAAAAATCAAAAAAGTCGTTTATTACTGGAAATTCGTTTTCAGTGTTCTCTTGGGCCCATAAACTTCGTGTCTCACCATCCAGCTTCTGCAACAGAAGGTATATGATCCAAGGATCTCTAGCTTCGGCTTGCTCACCCAAGGCTTTTAAACCACGGACTACTTCATCCGATGTATCCAGTAACTTTCTAACATTTGAAGCGCTGGCTGTATGGACGTTTGGTTGATCAAGAAAATGACGTATGAAAGCGTTAACGGTATGGCGTTTGCGATCGTACCGTTGCTTGAGTTTTTTCAATGCTTCGATGTAATTGGACTCGGTAACTTTAAAATGTTTGACCAGCGAAAATGCATCACCTCTAAGTAGACCCATCAGATACTGGAATTTTTGCACTGGTGTAAGGTTTTCTCTGCTATGTATACTAGAATGGAATAAATCGAAGAAACTCTGCCATTCTGTATAATCGCCCGAAAACGTCGGAATTTGTAATTTTGCAAGACGCACCTCTGGCGATGTATTTATCGTGGATCCATTTAACACGGTGTCGTTGTTACCATTTGAAGTCTCACTAATGCTACGAATCCTGATCCATTCGTTTAACTTGACCACAATTAAGTAATAAGCTTCTTCTGCTTCGTCCATTTTCGACTCAACCTCACTATTTATTGCAAACATCGATGCTTCTACCGCTTCAATCTTGTCCAAAAGCTCTTTGCTCTCAATGAAATCGCTCGATGTTGGTGTTGTTAAAAGATTTTAGAACCAACGCGATTTATTTCCAATGTATTGGCTCAGCAATATGGTGGATGAATTTGCAAAGTTGTCTCGATTTAACCAATTGCTGATGATTGATTTTTGCGATGAAATATTTGTAGATTCGGCAAACGGATGATAAAGTAAGGTTGCTTATTTAGCCTTACTGGATATTTCACAACGATAAATGCAGGATGGTTCGCTAATTCTAGATATTTCACGGATTTTATTCACTTAATAATTTCTACTCAAAAAAACTGATATTGCTTGTTGAGATTTTTAACATGTAAATGAAAAAGTATGTTTACAAAAATGGTGGTTCCTTTCCTTTACAATATTTAGGAAAGAGACAAATATAATATTTCAATACTCCATCGTAATATGGTATCATGCAAATTAACATCTGACAACACCATCGTACTTGCTATAAATTAGCCTATCTATTACAATCCTTCTATGTAATTTAATTCGCTTAAGTATTATAATTCTACCTTGTTGGCGTTTGTTTACTACTAAACGTCAGTGGATGGTGTTATGCAGAATTTCTGCGAGTGTTATCAAAATGTAAGTAAATTTAAGTTTAAGAAAATGTAGATGATTTGTTATTAGAATAATTCAATTACAAATGATGCAAATCATCTAAATTTTCTATACATTATGGTATGAAGTGTAATATTTGAAAATCTTTTATATAATTCAAGATACAACTACAGTGGAATTTAATTCAGGAGCAATATTAATAAGATAAGTATTTTTACTGATATTTTCTTAACATAAATCTAATATTATTCTATTTATTTTCAGGTGACTGGACTGGTGTCAATGGATTTAACCAGCCAATAACTATAAGACATGAAACCAGTTTACAATTATTCAAACATTCGGTAAGACATATCACACATTTGTTATTTAAAATAATAAAAAAAAGAAAATGTAAAATTATAAAGATTTATCACTTCATTATTTACAATACAAAATCAACTCAATTTATCACCAACGAATTTATTTATTTAGCACAAGAGTTATTACAACACAATTTCAATACAATTTATTAATAAAAATTCACAAAATCACTTTATATAAATTATTCTCAAATTTTACTGTACACTTATAATTTTTATTTCCACTAAAACACTTTTTAAATCACTTTTTAATTCCTTTTTAATCTTCCCACTGTCGCTTACCAAATATTACTAATCCAATTCGGCTTCGTTCGCCTTTTTATATACACAAACCAAACTTTTGGAAAGCTCATGACTTTTCCAGTTAGAATAGCGTAGGAACATTTAGAACAATTTTATCATGGAAAATTCCATTTTAGTACAGTTAAACATTGAGCTATTAATTTAACTTATTCTATTACACAATAGGTGTCACCGTCACAATATCAAAAACAAATTAAATAAAAATAAATTACTAACGTAAACGAAAAAAAAAATTAATTTGGATGGTTCTGACGGGAATCAGTTTCATTTCCATGAGTCCGAAAATGCAACCCGGGGCCCTATTCTCGAATTCCACATCCATTTTCCACATGCCAAAATTCATAAAAATTGAATTTTTTCGGTACTAAGGGAATATTTCCGACTGGGTATAAGCATGTGGAAAAAATTCCCCATATAGGAAAATGTTCATGCCGCATGTGTTTTATATACGAATTACAATTTTCGAACGTTTTTGTGTGAACTTTGACAGATGTCCACATGTGGAAAATGGATGTGGAATTCAAGAATAGGCTCCCCGGTTCCATTATTGCTTCAATGACATTGTTTTTGGCAAATTCCAATCAGTTTGCTTTGCGTGATGTATTCAAAGGAGGTTTCTTTTGAAGTTTTTCAATTTAGGATGCGTAGTTAGTTAATCACATGTCGAACCGTTGATAAGCTGTAGCTTTGACTCCGGCTTTTCCCCTATTTTTTTACGAAATGATGATCGAATGATCGCCCGTTTATCCGTTGGCGTTGTAGCCTCCGCAATGCGTCCTTCTCTATTTGTACCATAATTTTTAATATTATTGATAAAGGATCCAATAACGGTTTTCCCTCTACCAATTTCTCCTCTACTTCTTCCTTCAAAACTCCGATCTGAGCTGCCTGATCTGTAATGAACATTTAAATCCACCTTCACCTAATAGAAAAAAATCCATGAGGTATGTTTGCGATATAATTGACTATTCCGTAGGACCCTTTCGTCATGTACGGAACCCGGGGGTATGTACAACAAATATTAACAAATTTACCAGAATTATCGCATACTGCCAATAAATTAATAATGTAATCAAGTTTACGATTTATATTGTATATTAACAGTGTAACGCAGTCGGTACAACAATTTTTATGTGGCATCCATCGATAGCACCTAACGCTTTCGAATATATTGAAGTGATCGATCGTCGATTAAATTGTTTGCCAATAAGACTATATGAAGCTAAACTTAGTAATTTTATTACCTTTGTTGCAAGCTTCACAAACATATCAAGAATTTGGTGAACAATACTTTTGTGAACAAACTTATACCAGTGAACCTATAGCTCGCTCCACTGGTCAGTCAATATAGAAACATAGCAACACGTAATTTTATTAAAGATTTAAAACATTTAAAAGTTTTATGTTGGACGAATATACAGCATATTTTATTAAGTGGATGAGCAGACAGTCTTAAGTGTTTGCGGGTATAACCATTATCATTAGCAAATATATGCTTGTAAATTTCAGTTTTGTTATAGTTTCGTGATATCTACAAGTAAAATAGAAATGTTACTGTAACATATCCTCACAAATTATATATGTGCATATAAAGGGTGTTCAAATTTGAGGTATCTTTTTACATATTCCGCCATTTATATATTTTATACTAGAGCACCACATGTTATTTGACAGATGACAAGTACAAATATTTTGGTTAGTTAAAATGGATCGCTACACGAGTGAATAACGTATTTTCAATACAAAAATGTATTTTAAATATGTTGAAAGTTATTCAGAAGTTGGAAGAAAATTTAATTCAAAATAAAGTAGAGCAAATGTTCCGATAAACCGTGCTATTATACTTATGATTGATAAATATGAAGAAACTGGTTCAGTTCAAGATCAGAGAAGCAGAATTTATTATCGTACTGGTCGTTCAAGTGAAAACATTGCTGCTGTTAGAAGAAGTGTTGCCGAAGAGCCAAGGACATCAATTCGTCGTCGTTCACAACAATTAAGCCTCAAACCAACAATTTTTGTTGAGTCAATTGGAAGACATTGATGTGCAGAATATGTGGTTTCAACAGGATGGTGCAATAAGCCACACAGCAATGGAATTAATCGATCTTTTGAAAGAGAAATTTAATAATCGAATAATATCTCGAAGAACAAACGTGAATTGGCCACCAAGATCGTGCGATTTAACGCAATTGAACTTCTTCTTATGGGGTTAATCCTGAAACTTTGGATAATCCTCAAACTGTTCAACACCTCAAAGAAGGCATCATCGAGTAAATATCACTAATTGAACTATCATTATGGGAAAAAATTATTAAAAATTTTGGTAAAAAATTGACAGGCTGTCCAGCTAGCAGAGGAAATTACTTGAATGACATTCTTTTTCATTATTAACCGGAATCAGTATACTTTAATTTCCAATAAATATAAATAAAGATTTCACACAATTTACGTCTTCTAATAAAAATTTATAAAGATACCCCAAATTTGAACGCCCTTTATATATATATTACATATATATATATATATATATATATATATATATATATATATATATATATATATATATATATATATATATATATATATATATATATATATATATATATCATATATACATATATATATATATATATATATATATATATATATATATATATATATATATATATATATATATATATTATATATATATATATATATATATATATATATATATATATATATATATATATATATATATATATATATATATATATATATATATATATATATATATATATATATATATATATATATATATATATATATATATGTGTGTGTATATATCTTATTTTGAATTACATACATACTTTTAATAAGCATCAACAACTCGGTTTATTTTTATTAGACGTCATTAATTTAAACAAGACATTAAAAAAGTTTAGTTATTACCTTACAGCGCACAATTGAATACTTTTAACCTAGTGACATCTATTGAAATATTGCATGAATTACTGGGTCTTACAAAAGTTTAGTTTGAAAAGTCTTCTGAGGCACACAGCATTAGTACCATTTTAGAGTTCATCAGAGGTAACGTTAAGTTTTTTCATTGAAAAACTTGAAGCTAAAAAAATTATTTTTACTATGGATGGCGAATCGCGTTCGCCTATGGGGAACAATGAAAAATGATACCACTAAAAACGCTTCTAAAAAATACGTCATGCTGATTATGGCTTTATACTCTATAAATTTTCTGATGGAAGTCGTTGATTTTTGGGTTACCCTCGATTTGACAAATAAAAAAAATCCCAAAATACAATTGTTTAAATTATAACAAATTTTTGGAAAAGTTATTTAAATTCGTTCGTAACCTTAGATGATGCGGGCTCCAAACCACCGCTTTGACGATTTCTTAAAATTACAATATTAACAGAAATTAGAACGTTTTTCAAAAATCTGTGTTTTGTAATAATTATTCACATACTAAAATAGAGAAACACAGCCCCCCCCCCCCCCCTGTTAGAGCCGCTTAACATTGGAAATTGTGTAGCATCATTTTCGTATCAAATGGTAGTAGATCGTATTTTAAAAAAATCTAATGAGCTTTTTTGGGAGGATTTTTGTTGCTGAGAATTCGAGGTGCTCTCTTGATTTTTAAGGAAAATAAACTTTTGGCCTTTTGTATTATGAATTTTGGTGCAAGTTCTTCCCTTTTACATTGCCGGAGACATATTTGTTTTTCCTTCGTCTTTTCAGATTTTCGAGTTTATTCGAGTCTATTCGATATACTATATTTTCTCGATATTACCCTCAATTTGTAAGGTGCCGTAGAGGCGATATGTTACCGAATTATTGTGATAAATCAATATTTTCGCAATATTAAGGGATTTTCGTGGTTTTTAAGCTTAATTCAGATTAGCTTGGTTTTGAATGTATTATGTAACAGAAATTGGTAGAGATTTTATAATTGTTTGATATTATTGGAGATTTTTACTAATATAGATTTTCGTAATTTAACATTGGCATCGTAGTTCTTCTTGTATGAAGTTATTCGAGATATTTATTGATTTCTTAATTTTTCAAGATTATTATAGGGTTTTAAGTTTTTCGAGTATATTCGAAATTTCCAAAAGGTTCTTTCGTCACATCTAAAATTTTGATTTGTTCATCAACTATACCAACTTGATCGACCCTAGGTTTCCCAAAAAACAAACTAAACCACCAAAAAGATAAAGGGGGATGAAAAGCCTCTTTAACAAACGAAAGCTTTTATACTCTAACTATTGCCAAAACAAAGAAATTTTGCTCAAAGGAATATAACCAACATCATTTCCTACCATATAATATTCTCACTTCTATACACAATCCAAAACGTACATAGGTTGCCTAAAAATTATTTGGGATTTTTGTAAATGAAAATAATTTCGAAAGAACATGAAGAGATGCAATGGATGACCGATAATTTTGATTTTCGTGTTTGCAATGCACTTAAGGAACAACCGCCTCTATTTATTATAATTGTTTTGTGCTTAAGTATCCAGCAGAAACAAGAAAAAGTGTTTCTTTTTTCCCTTTAACCGTTTTGATGACATTGAATCATAAAGTTTGAATACTACTACCACTTATTCCATTTGAGATCTAATGTATACACCGGTGAAAGTATAATTAAGTCACCAAATAGCTTCGCAGCGTTTATTTACGTTATTTTAAGATTGGCTTAATCCATTGTGTTATATTCAACACAATATGATGTTAGTTACGATTTGCGACAAATGGTGGGTTGAACTTCCGATTTCATGATATTAGTGAATATGTTAAGAGAATTTAAACAGATGTACTCCCGAACAAATGTCCAACTAAAATTGGAATTTTATGGAATTTTGACAGTAATATGTGTTTTAAACGAATTTAGGAATAGTGGTCTCCTAAATTATCTAAGGTTTAGCAATCAAGTTAACAGATTTTGTAAACTTCTACAATATAAAAATCCTAGAAATCTGAGAAAATTTAAAAATTAACAATATTACACTAGCAATATTGTAGTGTAATATTGTTAATTTTAGTGTACACTTATAATTTTTATTTCGCACAATTTTACTATTCACATTGACTTTTTATTTCCACTAAAACACTTTTTAAATCACTTTTTAATTCCTTTTTAATCTTCACACTGTCGCTTACCAAATACTACTGATTCTCACAGCTTATGACTTTTCCAGTTAGAATAGCGTGGAAACATTAGAACATTTTTATCATGGAAAATTCCATTTTAGTACAGCAAAAACATTAAGCTATGAATTTAACTTATTCTATCACCCCCTAGATGTCACAGTCACAATAATAACTCTAGCAAAGGCATGAACCATAAGTGCTTACAAGTTCTTACGGTGTTCGATTGGAAAGCCAATAATTATGAAGAAAACGAAATTTTGATTTGACATCTGCAGATGCAAAAATATCAATATTAGGATATCGTTGGGATTGAATTTGAGATTGAGCTAGGTTTGAATAAAGGATTACGGGGTTAAGTTAGTTTACACATAAACTCCGAGGCAAAATTCTGAGCACTTCGTGAGGTTTAGTCCTTTATTGAGTTTCACCAGTAAATTATGTTGAATGTGATTAAAATTCGAAAAGTAAAGTGTTTGAAGATCAACTCTGGCCACTTATAACTTAAATAACTTAAATAAAGCAAAAACAAATGTTTGACAAGAAAGCCTTAATCCTAACTAATTTCTTTTGATTTTATTATTTAGGATAATTGACAAAAATCAGTCGATCTAGCAATAAGGTAGTGTAATATTGTTATATTAACAAAATGCGAGTTGTTAAGAATTTTTTTGCTAGAATGTTGATGATCTTATCGTAACTGGGGTGTTTGAATATTAATTCTTCAATTACCTATTGTGATGTATCGGGACAGATAGCGACCATAATCTACAGTTTCTCTCGACATTCTACATTGCTCATTTCTGGGTCCGAAAACCTGACCTGAATTCGGGTTCTACTAACAAAAATTCAGGTCCAGCTTAGTTCCCGTGTTGCACAGTCTGTCGGGTTGAGGTTGGCTGTGACGTGTCCCCATTTGTCTCGTTGTAGTATTTCTAGGGTTTCGCTGGTTCAGTTTACTACATAAGTGTTCCATTTTCGTGGGTAATCTGACAACTAATCCAGCATAATGATAGAATCAGTCCAGCATAATAATTGCATGTCTGTAAAATTGAATACTGAATTGATAAGAGTTTCATTAATCTGAATATTAGCAATGCACCATTTAATTCGAGTCACACCAGTGAAATATTTTTTATGGGTTCAACCTTCGTCTTGGCTGCTATCAATTTGGTGACAATTTGATCATTGTAAATGGTGCGAAGGTAAACTGACGCTGGGAATCCTATTTCACTATCATCGCAAAATCCGTGCAATTGACATTCTGCTTGATTCATAAATAGCCATCGGAGTGTCTTGTGATTTCACAAGACACTCCGTTCACAACATTTGAAAAATCTTTTAATTTACGCAAGGAACGGTGCTAACAGATTGGCGGCGTGGATATATTGGTTTCACAGGTGTTTAGTTTGGAGGGGACATCAGGACAATTGGAAAACCATTTACGGAGGTTAAACCCGGATTGGATCATTACCTGGGTAATCTGTTGAGCCAATTTAATTGCTTCAGGTTCGTCTCTTGCTCCGGTTAGCAAATAATCGATGTAGATGTCCCTAAGTAAAGATTATCGATTAGCATTGTCGTCAGCAATTTGTTTTATAACCCTAGTTGCCAAATATTGTGCCGAGGACATACTTTAAGTTAATGTCTTGAATTCATAATGCTTCATGGTTTCTTCCGTAGTTTTGCGCCAGACTATCCATAGATATCGACAATCGTTTCGACGTTGCAGAAGCGTTGAATATCACGCGTAGCTTTTTTGTGGTCGATGTCTCCTTCAGAACTAAATGGTGCGGCAGATAAACAAATTCAGACGGTTGTTGTGGTGGTTCCACCATAGTAACTCCTTTAACGGAATTTTTTTGGTTTTGAAAAGCAACTTCACCAAGAAATTATTATCTTCTAGTTTCTTGGTGGTGGTTTGGAACAGCTCTTCACAAGGTGATTTTCTAGAGTGTTTTTATCCACCACGGTATTGCATTGACTGGATTCGTTGGTCTGTGTCCAATTCGAAATGAGTGTTGTTAGCGTAAATCTTATTTGTACAATATCTTAATTGATCTGGTTTAAGGACTTTAAAAACAAATCGATTTTAGTTGCCGATTTTATACATGTGTCAGCTAATGGCCATGGTCGAATGCCCTGGTATTTTACAAAACAGATTCCTTAATTGGTTTAACCATGGTAATGAAGGGTAGATTTAAAGTGAGGTGAAACAATAATCTTAATTATTCCATGTGTAGTGATAAGCTTCTGGTTAGCGAGGCGTTGAATGGAGATTCTTCCATGTCTACGGTTTAGACCTAACTTTTGGGCGAGAGCTTCGGGTAAAACTAGACATAATTGAAATCATAATCGTCATTATCTGGTTGTGTTTTATTGGGCGAATAATAATGATGATGAGTAGGCAGCTGAAACAGCGATTATCGGTTTTCATAAAGCCGCGTCCCTCCTCGATTGTCTCATTCTTTAAATTTAGTGCACTGAAATAAAGGGTTGAAATATTCAGACTTTAATTGTTGTGAAATTGTTCAATAACTATAAATGTTTAGTTTTTGATAGAATATCCATGTAAACATTATCTACATCACGGATTTTAGTATGTTTAGGTACAACATCGTAATATTTTAAAGTCTCTCTCAATAAATGCTTTATGGTAGGTATACTATAAATAAAGCAATATTATCAACCCCATTTATTGTAAATAAAAAATAAAAAAATCGAAATACCAATATTTACGACCGCATAAACTAATTATAAACCTGGCGATCAATAAAATTTAATACACGTGATCTTATACGAATATAATATAAATTAAGATAGCGCAAGGCAATAAAACAAATTGAAATCTCCAGACACCATACTATTATTACCAGAGATCAAGCGCACAGACCTAATTAAGTTGTAAAAATATTTTTTTATTTATTATTTTATTACATTTTAATTAATTCAAACTCATATTGGTGCGCTACCCATATACACATATAGTATATAAGATCAACAAACTTGCTCATTTTTTTTTCTTCTGTTAACCATGAAACCATGACCAAATGACTGATTGACTGACATAATAAAGGTGTTAGAGCGCGTGCGATTTAGATGTAACCGCACATACAAGAGTGATATTTGGGATATATCGTATGACATAGTAAACCAAAAAAATTGTATGTATTTATGCGCATGATCAAATTACTAAAATGATTAGTTCTACACAAGAGGCGTCATAAAATGTTTCCAGTGTGTTGTATTACTAGGCATTTTAATAATTTTCACCAGACACAGGGTATGCAACTTATTGTGCAGAAAATAGTCAGATATACAACAGGTAAAATCTGTACACATAATTTGTAACAAAATTTTTTTTTATGATTTGTGTAAATACAATAAACTGTTATAGAATTTGGTGGTCCTTCTGGGTAAAAAATGAACACTTCTCACAGGCATATTGTAACAGTGAGCTCTGAAATTTTATTGCCTTCGACATTATTTACTTTTTGTAGTTCCTTTGTTAATTGATATCCTAATTATCGCACAAAGTATAATGGTTGGATGAGAATGGGTTAAGTAAGCTATGCACATCTCGGAATAAATTTTTTTGGGTTTTAAGGCTTAGAGTTTTTATTGTCGAATTGATTGCATCAGTAAATAGTAGTAAAAATAAAATTAAAAATTTTTAAGATTACCCAAATTATATAATGGTCAAAGTTATTTTTATTACACGGTTTTACAAAAGTATATCAATATGGCGTTGAAGCATAATGAATCATGTCACCACACACACACACACACACCCTTATTCTTTGTTATGTACACGGGATTAGATACTTAACCTGTCAAAATTGTTTCGTTTTGGTTCAGATTATTCAATAATTTTTCAATTAAATTGTCAAAAATTTATCACAAAAATATTTTCTATATATTTGACAAGTTTAATCCTTAAACACCTTTTTGTTGTTGTTATACAAACATACTTACATATCTATATATATATATATGTATATAGGGGCTGCTGTGTTGTGTTGGAGGTTTCCTTCCTTTTCACCTTTCAAAGCGCAAAATTCAAATTTTTCATATCTCAACAACACTGAAGAATATTGGTATTATTTTATTGTATATTGAACGAAAGAACCAAATTTATTATTTATAAAATTAAGGTTAACACCTACCTGAAGACTTGAAGAAAAACCTTTTTTTTATTTCTTAATATAGATGAGAAACAACAAAACACATAACACAAAATAATAAATGAAGAAATTTTGTGGTAACTTAATTACAAAACGTTTACCGTTCAACTGTAACATATTTTGACATAATTTACAGCAAAATTTTCCTTTAAAACTACAAGACGATCGAAACAAAAACAAAAATCAGGTAATAACACCCAAAAAAAAAAAAAACTAATAACTTAGTTATATTCGTGTGTATCTCTTTGAAAACTACAAATAAGATACACAAAAAGTTTTGTATATAACAGCATCTGAGGTGGTCTGTTATTGATTTAAATTAAAAGAAAAGAAAATGATTTTGTGTGGAGTGTATTTGTGTGTATTGGCTGTGCTTGGTGCGATCGATGTTTTTTTTTATAGGCCACACCAGTGACTGTTTTTTCCTCTCACTCACAATCTATTCATCATGTTGTGTTCATTTATCTTATACCATTTTGTTCAACAGATCTACTTGATGCTGATGATCGTCTGCTGAACGAAACATCGTATATAACAAAAATGATGATTTGAAAACAATTAGTTCATGCTGTGCCGATTTTATTGTTTGGGGCAAATGTTGTTTCTGTTATTGTTTCCTCTTGCTACATGCATAATGAATATTGGTGTTAATTTGGGTTATTAGGTTTGAACTATAGGGGAGTTTAGGTGTATGGTGTGTGTCGAATGATGGTGCATTTCGTTTATGAATAATTATTGCTTCTAAGTAAAAGATTCTACTAGATGGGTTCGGTTAATTCGATGAAAAATTAGATATGGAAATGCGAATATTTACTAAATAATAATTTTTATAATTGGTGGCTGGTAATAACCATGAACCAAAACACCAGTTCCGGAGCAAGGGCATCCAATTAGTCACTTTAGGGATTCGATAAGTGGGCGAGAATTAAGACTAGCCTCAATCTGAGCTAGGAGTTAATTATTTTAAAGCTGAATCAATTTCAATCGATGCTAACGACACGTTCGAAGTATTTCATAAAATATAAAGACATAAATAGTAAACTGAAATAGTTTAGGCCAAGGCAAGGAGGACAACTGATCTTCAGCAATAGACCTAGAGTCAAATAATTGCACCCTAACTCCGTTGGAATCAGAACAACTGCACACGTAGTGAATGCAGTCATCATCGTCTTCAAGGCAATCCTCGCATAGAGCATCATGAGTTAGCCCCATGCGCTGAAGATGTACTTTAAAATGACCATAACCATAGTTCTTGTTGAGAGACAAAGCAAACCTAGTGGCCCCCAAGTTAGGTCCACTAATAAAAGTTTTCGCAATGCGGCAGCTACCAGTAGCAAACCATTGCTGTTTTAATTCACTTAAAGCGAAATTTTTGATCGCCCTCTTAACAAAGTTAAATGGTAAGGAAGCAACTGGTTCAGGACCGATAAATTTAAATCCAGCCTCGGCTTTTGCTAGAAAATCAGCAAAATAATTTCCCTCAATGCCACATTGGGCAGGAACCCACATGATTGTCACTCTATTACTTGAACAGAGAAGATGTATAAAATATTCACAGTCCTTAACAAATTTTGACACAGCGTATGTAACAACGAGATTCAATGCCTCAATAACACAGAGCGTAAGAGCAATTGCTTCCGCTTGAAAAACTGTGCAGTATCTACCCAGGCAGCCTGAAAAATTAAGATCAAACATAGAGCATTATGAATTGTCTTCGACTTTGACTATGTTTTTTATGGACTGTATTTCCACTAAAATCCAAAAATCTTTTTTTTTTGTTTTTCTTTTAATAAAAATGCGCCTATTCAGCGTAACTATTGAAACCATAATCCCCAATCAACCGTTTATTTCAACACATACAAGATTGAGATTTGTACATACATAATTTTTAGTACAAAGCATTTTAATATTTACATGCAACACCACTCGACACATTACACTCCATAACCAGAACTATTGACGGTGCGAAAGCCATCAGAAAAGAAGAATCCGGTGATTTTCACTGATCACTCGAAGGTCACACCACCGAATAAAATTTAGTGAAATTGAATTCAGACATCAGTACTAATGATGCGTAATCATTTAAAGTTGTTCTATGGCCCATGACTAAACCAAAAATGTTCCACATCCCTATGCTCCTTAGCCTTAACACAGCAGAACAAGCTGGCTCTAACAATGCCTCTACAAGCGCCAATTTGTAGACCATTAAGTTTAATAATTGTAGCCTTTAATTTAACCAAAGTCAATGGACAAAATTTACTTTATTTATTTATGATTATGATTATTAATTTTGGCATAATGTGCTTTGAGCATGGGCTGATTGACAATACAGTATACATCAAGTGGTGTAATATTTAGGTAAATATAAAAACTGACGGCAAAATTACAGCAAACCCACACCATTCTGGTTCTTCGCCATCCAAAGATTCCATGACCTTGGTTGTTTTATTCGGCATTGCGAACCTATCACCGATGACAACACGAGGCTCCAAGGTTTCACCATTTTGTAATTGCAAATAATTTAAGTAAAATAATTTTTAAAATAATTTTACGAAACAAACAAGAAACACGTCTAATTGATTCGAAAGTCAAAGCCCACACACAGGCCACCAAACTAAGGAAGCATAAGATAACATTGGTAGAACGAACGATTTATAGATGAAACAAAATATTTTGTGGAGTTAAACCCCAGGTTTTCCAAACGCTCGCCTACACTGCCAAAAGATGGCAGTCGATTTTTGAAGTTTGGTGAAAATCCAAGGCAAGATAACTGTCCAAGAATACATCTAAATGCTTAACGTGGTACCGGTGTGAAGTATTCCAAACAAAGTGTAGCTACACAAATTAACGAAAAATGTAAGTGTACTGAAAAAGTGTAGGCCTACATAAAAAGTGTAAATAAGAAGTAGAACCAGGTAAGGGGCGATATTACCATAAAGTGGGCAGGTCAAGCTATCCGAAACAATTTTTCTTATTAAAATAAAAAGGGTTGGGTATGTTCGACGCTATTTTAAAAATTGTAGAAACCAAATAAACTATCGAAACCCGATGCTAAACTATGATCATTTACAAAAATCTCAGAGATGTTACCAATTTTTCTGTTTAAAATAAAAAGGGTTGGGTATGTTCGACGATATTTTGAAAATTGTGAAAATCAAAATAACCGTCGAAATAAAATTTTCTAAGAAATGTTTAGAAATAATCGAGCAATCAAAATGAAAATTGTCACAGCAATTACAGGTCCCGAAACCTATTGATAGAGGTATCAACCATCGTAATCGGACCATTTTAGATTTTTGCCGCCCAAAAACTTGTGGGCTATATATAGCACAGATAATTTTCAATAAAATTGAATTTTCTAAGAAATATTTAGAAATAATCGAGCAATCAAAATGAAAATTGTCACAGCAATTACAGGTCCCGAAACCTATTGATAGAGGTATCAACCATCGTAATCGGACCATTTAGATTTTTGCCGCCAAAAAACTTGTTAGCACAGTTAATTTTCAATAAAATTGAATTTTCTATGAAATGTTTAGAAATAATCGAGCAATCAAGATGAAAATTGTCACAGCAATTACAGGTCCCGAAACCTAATGATAGAGGTATCAACCATCGTAATCGGACCATTTTAGATTTTTGCCGCCCAAAAACTTGTTGGCTATAGCACAGTTAATTTTCAATAAAATTGAATTTTCTAAGAAATGTTTAGAAATAATCGAGCAATCAAAATGAAAATTGTCACAGCAATAACAGGTCCCGAAACCTATTGATAGAGGTATCAACCATCGTAATCGAACCATTTTAGATTTTTGCCGCCCAAAAACTTGTGGGCTATATATAGCACAGTTAATTTTCAATAAAAATGAATTTACTAAGAAATGTTTAGAAATAATCGAGCAATCAAAATGAAAATTGTCACAGCAATTACAGGTCCCGAAACCTATTGATAGAGGTATCAGCCATCGTAATCGGACCATTTTAGATTTTTGCCGCCCAAAAACTTGTTGGCTATAGCACAGTTAATTTTCAATAAAATTAAATTTTCTGAGAAATGTTTAGAAATAATCGAGCAATCAAAATGAAAATTGTCACAGCAATTACAGGTCCCGAAACCTATTGATAGAGGTATCAACCATCGTAATCGGACCATTTTAGATTTTTGCCGCTCAAAAACTTGTGGGCTATAGCACAGTTAATTTTCAATAAAATTGAATTTTCTAAGAAATGTTTAGAAATAATCGAGCAATCAAAATGAAAATTGTCACAGCAATAACAGGTCCCGAAACCTATTGATAGAAGTATCAACCAACGTAATCGGACCATTTTAGATTTTTGGCCGCCCAAAAACTTGTGGGCTATAGCACAGTTAATTTTCAATAAAATTGAATTTTCTAAGAAATGTTTAAAAATTATCGAGCAATCAAAATGAAAATTGTCACAGCAATTACAGGTATCGAAACCTATTGATAGAAGTATCAACCATCGTAATCGGACCATTTTAGATTTTTGCCGCCCAAAAACTTGTGGGCTATAGCACAGTTAATTTTCAATAAAATTGAATTTTCTAAGAAATGTTTAGAAATAATCGAGCAATCAAAATGAAAATTGTCACAGCAATTACAGGTCCCGAAACCTATTGATAGAGGTATCAGCCATCGTAATCGGACCATTTTAGATTTTTGCCGCCCAAAAACTTTTGGACTATATATAGCACAGTTAATTTGCAATAAAATTGAATTTTCTAAGAAATGTTTAGAAATAATCGAGCAATCAAAATGAAAATTGTCACAGCAATTACAGGTCCCGAAATCTATTGATAGAGGTATCAACCATCGTAATCGGACCATTTTAGATTTTTGCCGCTCAAAAACTTGTGGGCTATAGCACAGTTAATTTTCAATAAAATTGAATTTTCTAAGAAATGTTAAGAAATAATCGAGCAATCAAAATGAAAATTGTCACAGCAATTACAGGTCCCGAAACCTATTGATAGAGGTATCAACCATCGTAATCGAACCATTTTAGATTTTTGCCGCCCAAAAACTTGTGGGCTATAGCACAGTTAATTTTCAATAAAATTAAATTTTCTGAGAAATGTTTAGAAATAATCGAGCAATCAAAATAAAAATTGTCACAGCAATTACAGGTCCCGAAACCTATTGATAGAGGTATCAACCATCGTAATCGGACCATTTTAGATTTTTGCCGCCCAAAAGCTTGTGGGCTATATAAAGCACAGTTAATTTTCAATAAAATTGAATTTTCTAAGAAATGTTTAGAAATAATCGAGCAATCAAAATGCAAATTGTCACAGCAATTACAGGTCCCGAAACCTATTGATAGAGGTATCAACCATCGTAATCGGACCATTTTAGATTTTTGCCACTCAAAAACTTGTGGGCTATAGCACAGTTAATTTTCAATAAAATTGAATTTTCTAAGAAATGTTAAGAAATAATCGAGCAATCAAAATGAAAATTGTCACAGCAATTACAGGTCCCGAAACCTATTGATAGAGGTATCAACCATCGTAATCGAACCATTTTAGATTTTTGCCGCCCAAAAACTTGTGGGCTATAGCACAGTTAATTTTCAATAAAATTAAATTTTCTGAGAAATGTTTAGAAATAATCGAGCAATCAAAATAAAAATTGTCACAGCAATTACAGGTCCCGAAACCTATTGATAGAGGTATCAACCATCGTAATCGGACATTATAGATTTTTGCCGCCCAAAAATTTGTGGGCTATAGCACAGTAAATTTTCAATAAAATTGAATTTTCTAAGAAATGTTTAGAAATAATCGAGCAATCAAAATGAAAATTGTCACAGCAATTACAGGTCCCGAAACCTATTGATAGAGGTATCAACCATCGTAATCGGACCATTTTAGATTTTTGCCGCCCAAAAACTTGTGGGCTATAGCACAGTTAATTTTCAATAAAATTGAATTTTCTAAGAAATGTTTAGAAATAATTGAGTAATCAAAATGAAAATTGTCACAGCAATAACAGGTCCCGAAACCTATTGATAGAGGTACCACCCATCGTTATCGGACCATTTTAGATTTTTACCGCCCAAAAACTTGTGGGCTATAGCACAGTTATTTTTTAATTAAATTGAATTTTCTAAGAAATGTTTAGAAATAATCGAGCAATCAAAATGAAAATTGTCACAGCAATTACAGGTCCCGGAACCTATTGATAGAGGTATCAAACATCGTAATCGGACCCTTTTAGATTTTTGCTACCCAAAAATTTGTGGGCAGCACAGTTAATTTTCAATAAAATTGAATTTTCTAAGAAATGTTTAGAAATAATCGAGCAATCAAAATGAAAATTGTCACAGCAATTACAGGTCCCGAAACCTATTGATAGATGTATCAACCATCGTAATCGGACCATTTTAGATTTATGCCGCCCATAAACTTGTGGGCTATAGCACAGTTAATTTTCAATAAAATTGAATTTTCTAAGAAATGTTTAGAAATAATCGAGCAATCAAAATGCAAATTGTCACAGCAATAACAGGTCCCGAAACCTATTGATAGAGGTATCAACCATCGTAATCGGACCATTTTAGATTTTTGCCGCTCAAAAACTTGTGGGCTATAGCACAGTTAATTTTCAATAAAATCGAATTATCTAAGAAATGTTTAGGAACAATCGAGCAATCAAAATATAAATTGACACAGCAATTACAGGTCCCGAAACCTATTGATAGAGGTATCAGCCATCGTAATCGGACCATTTTAGATTTTTGCCGCCCAAAAACTTGTTGGCTATAGCACAGTTAATTTTCAATAAAATTGAATATTCTAAGAAATGTTTAGAAATAATCGAGCAATCAAAATAAAAATTGTCACATCAATTACAGGTCCCGAAACCTATTGATAGAGGTATCAACCATCGTAATCGGACCATTTTAGATTTTTGCCGCCCAAAAACTTGTGGGCTATAGCACAGTTAATTTTCAATAAAATTGAATTTTCTAAGAAATGTTTAGAAATAATCGAGCAATAAAAATGAAAATTGTCACAGCGATTACAGGTCCCGAAACCTATTGATAGAGGTATCAGCCATCGTAATCGGACCATTTTAGATTTTTGCCGCCCAAAAACTTGTGGGCTATAGCACAGTTAATTTTCAATAAAATTGAATTTTCTAAGAAATGTTTAGAAATAATCGAGCAATCAAAATAAAAATTGTCACAGCAATTACAGATCCCGAAACCTATTGATAGAGGTATCAGCCATCGTAATCGGACCATTTTAGATTTTTGCCGCCCAAAAACTTTTGGGATTTATATGGCAAAGTTAATTTTCAATAAAATTGAATTTTCTAAGAAATGTTTAGAAATAATCGAGCAATCAAAATGAAAATTGTCACAGCAATTACAGGTCCCGAAACCTATTGATAGAGGTATCAACCATCGTAATCGAACCATTTTAGATTTTTGCCGCCCAAAAACTTGTGGGCTATAGCACAGTTAATTTTCAATAAAATTAAATTTTCTGAGAAATGTTTAGAAATAATCGAGCAATCAAAATAAAAATTGTCACAGCAATTACAGGTCCCGAAACCTATTGATAGAGGTATCAACCATCGTAATCGGACCATTTTAGATTTTTGCCGCCCAAAAACTTGTGGGCTATATAAAGCACAGTTAATTTTCAATAATAATGAATTTTCTAAGAAATGTTTAGAAATAATCGAGCAATCAAAATGAAAATTGTCACAGCAATTACAGGTCCCGAAACCTATTGATAGAGGTATCAACCATCGTAATCGGACATTTTAGATTTTTGCCGCCCAAAAATTTGTGGGCTATAGCACAGTAAATTTTCAATAAAATTGAATTTTCTAAGAAATGTTTAGAAATAATCGAGCAATCAAAATGAAAATTGTCACAGCAATTACAGGTCCCGAAACCTATTGATAGAGGTATCAACCATCGTAATCGGACCATTTTAGATTTTTGCCGCCCAAAAACTTGTGGGCTATAGCACAGTTAATTTTCAATAAAATTGAATTTTCTAAGAAATGTTTAGAAATAATTGAGTAATCAAAATGAAAATTGTCACAGCAATAACAGGTCCCGAAACCTATAGATAGAGGTACCACCCATCGTTATCGGACCATTTTAGATTTTTACCGCCCAAAAACTTGTGGGCTATAGCACAGTTATTTTTTAATTAAATAGAATTTTCTAAGAAATGTTTAGAAATAATCGAGCAATCAAAATGAAAATTGTCACAGCAATTACAGGTCCCGGAACCTATTGATAGAGGTATCAAACATCGTAATCGGACCCTTTTAGATATTTGCTACCCAAAAATTTGTGGGCAGCACAGTTAATTTTCAATAAAATTGAATTTTCTAAGAAATGTTTAGAAATAATCGAGCAATCAAAATGAAAATTGTCACAGCAATTACAGGTCCCGAAACCTATTGATAGATGTATCAACCATCGTAATCGGACCATTTTAGATTTATGCCGCCCATAAACTTGTGGGCTATAGCACAGTTAATTTTCAATAAAATTGAATTTTCTAAGAAATGTTTAGAAATAATCGAGCAATCAAAATGCAAATTGTCACAGCAATAACAGGTCCCGAAACCTATTGATAGAGGTATCAACCATCGTAATCGGACCATTTTAGATTTTTGCCGCCCAAAAACTTGTGGGCTATAGCACAGTTAATTTTCAATAAAATTGAATTATCTAAGAAATGTTTAGGAACAATCGAGCAATCAAAATATAAATTGACACAGCAATTACAGGTCCCGAAACCTATTGATAGAGGTATCAGCCATCGTAATCGGACCATTTTAGATTTTTGCCGCCCAAAAACTTGTTGGCTATAGCACAGTTAATTTTCAATAAAATTGAATTTTCTAAGAAATGTTTAGAAATAATCGAGCAATCAAAATAAAAATTGTCACAGCAATTACAGGTCCCGAAACCTATTGATAGAGGTATCAACCATCGTAATCGGACCATTTTAGATTTTTGCCGCCCAAAAACTTGTGGGCTATAGCACAGTTAATTTTCAATAAAATTGAATTTTCTAAGAAATGTTTAGAAATAATCGAGCAATGAAAATGAAAATTGTCACAGCGATTACAGGTCCCGAAACCTATTGATAGAGGTATCAGCCATCGTAATCGGACCATTTTAGATTTTTGCCGCCCAAAAACTTGTGGGCTATAGCACAGTTAATTTTCAATAAAATTGAATTTTCTAAAAAATGTTTAGAAATAATCGAGCAATCAAAATGAAAATTGTCACAGCAATTACAGATCCCGAAACCTATTGATAGAGGTATCAGCCATCGTAATCGGACCATTTTAAATTTTTGCCGCCCAAAAACTTTTGGGATTTATATGGCAAAGTTAATTTTCAATAAAATTGAATTTTCTAAGAAATGTTTAGAAATAATCGAACAATCAAAATGAAAATTGTCACAGCAATTACAGGTCCCGAAACCTATTGATAGAGGTATCAACCATCGTAATCGGACCATTTTAGATTTTTGCCGCCCAAAAACTTGTGGGCTATAGCACATTTAATTTTCAATAAAATTGAATTTTCTGAGAAATGTTTAGAAATAAACGAGCAATCAAAATAAAAATTGTCACAGCAATTACAGGTCCCGAAACCTATTGATAGAGGTATCAACCATCGTAATCGGACCATTTTAGATTTTTGCCGCCCAAAAACTTGTGGGCTATAGCACAGTTAATTTTCAATAAAACTGAATTTTATAAGAAATGTTTAGAAATAATCGAGCAATCAAAATGAAAATTGTCACAGCAATTACAGGTCCCGAAACCTATTGATAGAGGTATCAACCATCGTAATCGGACCATTTTAGATTTTTGCCGCCCAAAAACTTGTGGCACACTTAATTTTCAATAAAATTGAATTTTCTAAGAAATGTTTAGAAATAATCGAGCAATCAAAATAAAAATTGTCACAGCAATTACAGGTCCCGAAACCTATTGATAGAGGTATCAACCATCGTAATCGGACCATTTTAGATTTTTGCCGCCCAAAAACTTGTGGGCTACATATAGCACAGTTAATTTTCAATAAAAATGAATTTTCTAAGAAATGTTTAGAAATAATCGAGGAATCAAATTCAAAATTGTCACAGCAATAACAGGTCCCGAAACCTATTGATAGAGGTATCAACCATCGTAATCGGTCCAGTTTAGATTTTTGCCGCCCAAAAACTTGTGGGCTATAGCACAGTTAATTTTCAATAAAATTGAATTTTTTGAGAAATGTTTAGAAATAATCGAGCAATCAAAATGAAAATTGTCACAGCAATAACAGGTCCCGAAACCTATTGATAGAGGTATCAACCATCGTAATCGGACCATTTTAGATTTTTGCCGCCCAAAAACTTGTGGGCTATATATAGCACAGGTAATTTTTAATAAAAATGAATTTTCTAAGAAATGTTTAGAAATAATCGAGGAATCAAAATGAAAATTGTCACAGCAATAACAGGTCCCGAAACCTATTGATAGAGGTATCAACCATCGTAATCGGACCATTTTAGATTTTTGCCGCCCAAAAACTTGTGGGCTATATATAGCACAGGTAATTTTCAATAAAAATGAAACAACAGAGGAGCCTTAGACATTCACGTCGACGAACGTCTGTTTTTTCTTCATGAAAATAGAAAATATAAATTAAATTAAATTAAATTTCGTAATATTTAATACGGAGGGACGAAACACAGAGATTTCCTGCCATAAAGGGGAAAATTTCTTTACCGGAATTAAACTAGATAAAAGAAAAAAGAAGAAAACATTAAAAGAATTGTGCTTACAAAATGTGGACCTGCTGGTGGCGGTGTAACCACAGCGAGGCAGCAAACTTAAATATAAAATGCGGAAAAAAAAAATTGTTGGACAGCCATCTTTGGACGAGAAAACCCTGAGCTTCATTACTAAGCTTATAAGCAAAAATATTAGCAAATCATTGGAAATATTTAAAAGTGACATTCTAAACCAAATCAGTGTCAATAACCCGGCCTTACCCGTAGAATCTACCACCTATAATACACCAGACGGAACCAACAACCCGGCAAATAGCCAAACAAATGCATCATACGAGGCCACTATTAAAAAACGGTCCAACGAAGTGGGCAGCCCCTCAACGTCAAGCGTCGAAAAGACTAAGAGAGTGCGTAAGAACAGCGATACCCCAGAGAATGATGTCTCACATGCCGTCAAAATGATGCTGGACAACAGCTCTGACTTTGAATACACCGATTCGGAAACGGATAACGTAGTCTTCCCAAACAGCCGAATTGGCGGACAATTTAACAGATTAAAGTTTGACGTACCTGCTGATAAGGTCAATATGGACACTGGAAGGAAAGCCGCAACCAGAGTCGCTAAACCACCCCCAATAATTTTAAAAGGGTTCGACTCGTCAAAAATTAACTTAATCAGAGAAATTACAGGAAAACTTACCGGCACCCTGCTCAAGGTGTACTCTAGCAGCACGATAATTTACGCAACCAATCTTGAAAACCACCAACTACTGGTAGCGGAACTCAAAAAAATAAACATGAATTTCTTCACATACATCCAAAAAAACCAAAGACCAAAAGTGATGTTGATGAAGGGTATCCATCAGGATACAGACACGGATGAAATCAAAGCTGAATTAGAAAAAAAAGGGCTAGCGGTGCAAAACGTGTACCCCATAAACAAAATGATTAAGGAGAACGACGGCTCGGAGAAGCAAATTAAATTACCCTGCTTTACGGTGTCCTTTGCGCATGATACCAAATATGCAGACATAAATATGACCAACGGTTGCTGCGGCTACAAAATCAGTTGGAAAAACAAAAGAAAAATCCCCATAGCACAGTGCCGTAAATGCCAAGGATTCGGGCATGTTGCTGCTGGGTGCAGCATGCAATACAAATGTGTGAAGTGCGCCGGATCACACCTACCAGGTGCCTGTCCAAGAAATGAAGATAAATCAGTCCCAGTGAAATGCGGCAACTGTGGCGGAGGACACGTGGCCAGCTTCTTTGAATGCCCAGAGAGGCAAAAAAGACTTGGTAAGCTAACTAAACTTAATCTAGTAAATACAAACAATGTAAACAATGCTCAGCCCAAAACTTTTGAATCTAACTATGTCAAAAAAGGTGTCTCTTATGCCGATTTTCTCAAACCCAAACCGAGCCGGGGGCCTTCAGCTCTTAACGTACCACATTTTTCGGAGCCATCTGGAGCGAGTAGTATTCTTGGAGAGTTCTTTGCAAAGTCACATGAACTCTTCGGCATGAGCTTTACCTCGCTCACAAGCCACGTATCCAAATTTTTAATACAACTAAATAATATCCAGGACGTAGCCAGCCAAAAGACTGCGTACCTCAATTTCGTAGTACAATTCCTGCAATGAAGATTGTCACCTTAAATTGCAATAGCCTAATCAGTAATGCCCGTCGCCAGGAGCTATCGGTATTCCTCAATCAACATAAACCAAGCATAGTGTGCCTAAACGAGACCAGACTAAACGACCGACACTCGCTTTTTTCGAAAATTATATCATACACAGAACAAATTCCAAAATTAAGAGATCCGGAGGTACGGCGATCCTAGTCAGAGACAACATAAAACATTCATCGCCGAGGGCCTATATACGGGACAGTTTAGTTGCTACCACTGTAATTGTGGGGGAAGGAGACGAATCTTTCGTACTAGTCTCTGCCTATTTTTGGAAGGTTGTAACCGAAGACCTACACAGTTTGATTAGCACTCACCCACGCGTCGTCGTCTGTGGCGACTTTAACGCCCACCATCATTCATGGGGCTGCTTGACAACCAACAGCAGCGGCCGGACACTCTCGGAATACTGCCAATTTAGGAATATCAACATTCACTTTCCTCCCGTGGGAACACGCGGGGATGCAGTACTTGACCTGGTCTTGGCAAAGGAAGTAGACATTGATGAAGACGTCACGGTGCTGAATGAGTTCTGCTCTGACCATATGCCAGTAGTCTTTCACACCTTGGATCGGTTCGACCTGTTCCAAAGTCCAGACGGTGTAAGAATACTGGACTACAAAAACGCTGACTGGGCTTGCTATAGGCATTATATTCATCAAAAAGTTGCCCCGCTCAACGAACAGCCAATCGATTCAACGGATGAAATCGACCGAAGAGTTCATAAACTCACAACAATCATGGGAATAGCCACGGATAAATTTGTGCCTCTGATGGAGAATAGGACCAGACCGCTACCTGCTCATATAGTCCAACTGATCAAACTAAGGAACTATTATAGAAACAAACACCGATATTGGCCGGCATTATACACCACGAAACTAATAAATCGAACTACGAGGCTTGTGCACGAAAAAATCAGCCAGTTTCGCCAAGAAAGAATAAACGAGAAACTCAGAAGCGTAAACCCAGACAAGTCAAATATATTTAAATACATAAGAACTCTGAGACCAACAACAAAACTAAACACGGTGCTAGACGGCCCTGACGGCCCGGTCATTGATCCTGCAATAATTGCCAACAAGGTAGCAGACTACTACCAAACGATATTCAGTGAGAGGGCACGTACCGAGGATCAGGGAATAATAGACCAGGCGGACGGATTTATTACAAATCAAAGATTGCCATTTACGGTATATCCTGAAGCGACAAATGCCGCAGAGATGTCAAGCATTGTACGACAGTTAAAGAATAAAAAATCGCCAGGGATAGATGGAATCTCTAACGGGGCAATCAAAAACCTACCAATCTCGGCTATCGTACAGCTGGTACAAATCACAAACGCTATTCTGGTTTATGCCTATTTCCCCAAAAGTTGGAAGCTCTCTAAGGTGGTAGCAATTCCCAAAACCGGCAAACCATGCACCCCGGAAAACACGAGGCCCATAAGTCTGTTGTGCGGACTCAGTAAACTGGTGGAAAGAGTGATCTATCGTAGGCTCTGGTCGGCGGTTCAGCACTTGATCCCGGTGGAGCAGTTCGGCTTTGTTTGCCATAGGTCGACAACGGACGCAATGATGCGTCTCTTGAATGACCTCAAACGAGCCAAGTCACGTCGCAAGATCACGGCGGTAGCATTCTTGGACATCCAGAAAGCATTCGATTCGGTATGGCACAAGGGCCTCATATACAAATTAATTAAATGTGGAGCCAATCCAGCGCTCATCGCACTACTTAACTCATACCTAGGAGAAAGGGAGTTCTTTGTCTGCGTGAATAATAGGCATAACTCGGAAACGAAACAAATATCAGCAGGAGTGCCCCAGGGATCGGTGCTAGGACCATTACTTTACATATTTTTTATGTATGACATACCTGTCCCTAGGCAGCCTTATACCAAGTTCCAAGCATACGCCGACGACACAACAGTATATTCCAGCAGTTACAGTGAGTACCAATGCTCTTCCAGAATTCAAGCATACCTTAATACGCTGGTGGTCTACTTCGACACCTGGAATGTTAGGATCAATGCCACAAAAACACAGCTGGTCTATTTCTATCCCGACCAAAATTATAAAAATAAATTCAACAAAGCAGTGGACGTCTCCATTAATGGCGAAAACATCACGGTGTCAAGGGAGGCAAAGTATCTGGGCGTCAATCTGTCCAGTACCCTCAATTTCAACAGCCACATTAAAGCAATTAGCAAACAATCAGCGAATGCCTTCAGAATCCTGTACCCGTTATTTAACCGTAATAGTGTGCTGGACTACAAAAATAAGTTACTGGTATACAAGCTATACATCAGGCCCATCATCACCTATGCATCACCAGCCTGGTATGACTTAATCACATCAACGCAGAAAACCACGCTACAACGCATACAAAATAAAGCACTACGTCATGTTTTTGATAGCTGGCCACACCCGCCGGATTACAGACAAACCTCGACTGTCTGCCTCCATGACATGGCCCAATTAAACTATATCGGTAACTCCTCGGCTACAATGTTGTCCAATCGGCTAAACAAACTGCTTTCCTTGCCATGCGACTTCCTAAACAACATCGCTCACCAATACTGAACAGCTCGACATGTTCATGTTTATACAAATTATTGCGCTTAGCATTGTAATCTAAGATTAGGGTAGTTAGTATTAAGATAGTTCGTAAGTTGTAAATATTGTAAATAATAGTTTTAAGATAACACGCAAAAAAAAAAAAAAAAAAAAATTATATTCGGGGGAAAACAATCCTCACTGCCAAGTTGCCGCAATGCATTCAAAATAAAACTATTACAATAAACACAAATCTATATAAAACCTAAAGGTTACTGTAGAAAAAAAAATTGTCAAAACAATACTGTACATAATTACATAAAAATATTAATAAAGATTTTTGAAATGATGAAATGAATAAAAATGAATTTTCTAAGAAATGTTTAGAAATAATCGAGGAATCAAAATGAAAATTTTCACAGCAATAACAGGTCCCGAAACCTATTGATAGAGGTATCAACCATCGTAATTGGACCATTTTAGATTTTTGCCGCCCAAAAACTTGTGGGCTATAGCACAGTTAATTTTCAATAAAATTGAATTTTCTAAGAAATGTTTAGAAATAATCGAGCAATCAAAATGAAAATTGTCACAGCAATTACAGGTCCTGAAACCTATTGATAGAGGTATCAACCATCGTAATCGGACCATTTTAGATTTTTGCCGCCCAAAAACTTGTGGGCTATAGCACAATTAATTTTCAATAAAATTAAATTTTCTAAGAAATGTTAAGAAATAATCGAGCAATCAAAATGAAAATTGTCACAGCAATTACAGGTCCCGAAACCTATTGATAGATGTATCAACCATCGTAATCGGACCATTTTAGATTTTTGCCGCCCAAAAACTTGTGGGCTATATATAGCACATTTAATTTTCAATAAAATTGAATTTTCTATGAAATGTTAAGAAATAATCGAGCAATCAAAATGAAAATTGTCACAGCAATTACAGGTCCCGAAACCTATTGATAGATGTATCAACCATCGTAATCGGACCATTTTAGATTTTTGCCGCCCATAAACTTGTGGGCTATAGCACAGTTAATTTTCAATAAAATTGAATTTTCTAAGAAATGTTTAGAAATAATCGAGCAATGAAAATGAAAATTGTCACAGCAATTACAGGTCCCGAAACCTATTGATAGAGGTATCAACCATCGTAATCGGACCATTTTAGATTTTTGCTGCGCGAAAACTTGTGGGCTATAGCACAGTTAATTTTCAATAAAATTGAATTTTCTAAGAAATGTTTAGAAATAATCGAGCAATCAAAATGAAAATTGTCACAGCAATAACAGGTCCCGAAACCTATTGATAGATGTATCAACCATCGTAATCGGACCATTTTAGATTTTTGCCGCCCAAAAACTTGTGGGCTATAGCACAGTTAATTTTCAATAAAATTGAATTTTTTATGAAATGTTAAGAAATAATCGAGCAATCAAAATGAAAATTGTCACAGCAATTACAGGTCCCGAAACCTATTGATAGAGGTATCAGCCATCGTAATCGGACCATTTTAGATTTTTACCGCCCAAAAAATTGTGGGCTATAGCACAGTTAATTTTCAATAAAATTGAATTTTCTATAAAATGTTAAGAAATAATCGAGCAATCAAAATGAAAATTGTCACAGCAATAACAGGTCCCGAAACCTATTGATAGAGGTACCACCCATCGTAATCGGACCATTTTAGATTTTTGCCGCCCAAAAACTTGTGGGCTATATATAGCACAGTTAATTTTCAATAAAATTGAATTTTCTAAGAAATGTTTAGAAATAATCGAGCAATCAAAATCAAAATTGTCACAGCAATTACAGGTCCCGAAACCTATTGATAGAGGTATCAGCCATCGTAATCGGACCATTTTAGATTTTTACCGCCCAAAAACTTGTGGGCTATAGCACAGTTAATTTTCAATAAAAATGAATTTTCTAAGAAATGTTTAGAAATAATCGAGCAATCAAAATGAAAATGGACACAGCAATTACATGTCTCGAAACCTATTGATAGAGGTATCAACCATCGTAATCGGACCATTTTAGATTTTTGCCGCCCAAAAACTTGTGGGCTATAGCACAGTTGATTTTCAATAAAATTGAATTTTTTAAGAAATGTTTAGAAATAATCGAGCAATCAAAATGAAAATTGTCACAGCAATTACAGGTCCCGAAACCTATTGATAGAGGTATCAGCCATCGTAATCGGACCATTTTAGATTTTTACCGCCCAAAAACTTGTGGGCTATAGCACAGTTAATTTTCAATAAAATTGAATTTTCTATGAAATGTTAAGAAATAATCGAGCAATCAAAATGAAAATTGTCACAGCAATTACAGGTCACGAAACCTATTGATAGATGTATCAACCATCGTAATCGGACCATTTTAGATTTTTGCCGCCCAAAAACTTTTGGGATTTATATGGCAAAGTTAATTTTCAATAAAATTGAATTTTCTAAGAAATGTTTAGAAATAATCGAACAATCAAAATGAAAATTGTCACAGCAATTACAGGTCCCGAAACCTATTGATAGAGGTATCAACCATCGTAATCGGACCATTTTAGATTTTTGCTGCGCCAAAACTTGTGGGCTATAGCACAGTTAATTTTCAATAAAATTGAATTTTCTAAGAAATGTTTAGAAATAATCGAGCAATCAAAATGAAAATTGTCACAGCAATAACAGGTCCCGAAACCTATTGATAGATGTATCAACCATCGTAATCGGACCATTTTAGATTTTTGCCGCCCAAAAACTTGTGGGCTATAGCACAGTTAATTTTCAATAAAATTGAATTATCTAAGAAATGTTTAGGAACAATCGAGCAATCAAAATGAAAATTGTCACAGCAATTACAGGTCCCGAAACCTATTGATAGAGGTATCAACCATCGTAATCGGACCATTTTAGATTTTTGCCGCCCAAAAACTTGTGGGCTATAGCACAGTTAATTTTCAATAAAATTGAATTTTCTGAGAAATGTTTAGAAATAATCGAGCAATCAAAATGAAAATTGTCACAGCAATTACAGGTTCCGAAACCTATTGATAGAGGTATCAACCATCGTAATCGGACCATTTTAGATTTTTGCCGCCCAAAAACTTGTGGGCTATAGCACAGTTAATTTTCAATAAAATTGAATTTTCTGAGAAATGTTTAGAAATAATCGAGCAATCAAAATGAAAATTGTCACAGCAATTACAGGTCCCGAAACCTATTGATAGAGGTATCAACCATCGTAATCGGACCATTTTAGATTTTTGCCGCCCAAAAACTTGTGGGCTATAGCACAGTTAATTTTCAATAAAATTAAATTTTCTAAGAAATGTTTAGGAATTATCGAGCAATCAAAATGAAAATTGTCTCAGCAATTACAGGTCCCGAAACCTATTGATAGAGGTATCAACCATCGTAATCGGACCATTTTAGATTTTTACCGCCCAAAAACTTGTGGGCTATAGCACAGTTAATTTTCAATAAAATTGAATTTTCTAAGAAATGTTTAGAAATAATCGAGCAATCAAAATGAAATTTATCACAGCAATTACAGGTCCCGAAACCTATTGATAGAGGTATCAACCATCGTAATCGGACCATTTTAGATTTTTGCCGCCCAAAAACTTGTGGGCTACAGCATAGTTAATTTTCAATAAAATTAAATTTTCTGAGAAATGTTTAGAAATAATCGAGCAATCAAAATGAAAATTGTCACAGCAATTACAGGTCCCGAAACCTATTGATAGAGGTATCAACCATCGTAATCGGACCATTTTAGATTTTTGCTGCCCAAAAACATGTGGGCTATAGCACAGTTAATTTTCAATAAAATTGAATTTTCTAAGAAATGTTTAGAAATAATCGAGCAATCAAAATGAAAATTGTCACAGCAATTACAGGTCCCGAAACCTATTGATAGAGGTATCAACCATCGTAATCGGACCATTTTAGATTTTTACCGCCCAAAAACTTGTGGGCTATAGCACAGTTAATTTTCAATGAAATTGAATTTTCTAAGAAATGTTTAGAAATAATCGAGCAATCAAAATGAAAATTGTCACAGCAATTACAGGTCCCGAAACCTATTGATAGAGGTATCAACCATCGTAATCGGACCATTTTAGGTTTTTGCCGCCCAAAAACTTGTGGGCTATAGCACAGTTAATTTTCAATAAAATTGAATTTTTTGAGAAATGTTTAGGAATAATCGAGCAATCAAAATGAAAATTGTCACAGCAATTACAGGTTCCGAAACCTATTGATAGAGGTATCAACCATCGTAATCGGACCATTTTAGATTTTTGCCGCCCAAAAACTTGTGGGCTATAGCACAGTTAATTTTCAATAAAATTGAATTTTCTGAGAAATGTTTAGAAATAATCGAGCAATCAAAATGAAAATTGTCACAGCAATTACAGGTCCCGAAACCTATTGATAGAGGTATCAACCATCGTAATCGGACCATTTTAGATTTTTACCGCCCAAAAACTTGTGGGCTATAGCACAGTTAATTTTCAATGAAATTGAATTGTCTAAGAAATGTTTAGAAATAATCGAGCAATGAAAATGAAAATTGTCACAGCAATTACAGGTCCCGAAACCTATTGATAGAGGTATCAACCATCGTAATCGGACCATTTTAGATTTTTGCCGCCCAAAAACTTGTGGGCTATAGCACAGTTAATTTTCAATAAAATTGAATTTTCTAAGAAATGTTTAGAAATAATCGAGCAATCAAAATATAAATTGTCACAGCAATTACAGGTCCCGAAACCTATTGATAGAGGTATCAGCCATCGTAATCGGACCATTTTAGATTTTTGCCGCCCAAAAATTTTTTGGGCTATATATAGCACAGTTAATTTTCAATAAAATTGAATTTTCTAAGAAATGTTTAGAAATAATCGAGCAATCAAAATGAAATTTATCACAGCAATTACAGGTCCCGAAACCTATTGATAGAGGTATCAACCATCGTAATCGGACCATTTTAGATTTTTGCCGCCCAAAAACTTGTGGGCTACAGCACAGTTAATTTTCAATAAAATTAAATTTTCTGAGAAATGTTTAGAAATAATCGAGCAATCAAAATAAAAATTGTCACAGCAATAACAGGTCCCGAAACCTATTGATAGAGGTATCAACCATCGTAATCGGAGCATTTTAGATTTTTGCCGCCCAAAAACTTGTGGGCTATATAAAGCAAAGTTAATTTTCAATAAAAATGAATTTTCTAAGAAATGTTTAGAAATAATCGAGAAATCAAAATGAAAATTGCCACAGCAATTACAGGTCCCGAAACCTATTGATAGAGGTATCGACCATCGTAATCGGACCATTTTAGATTTTTGCCGCCCAAAAACTTGTGGGCTATAGCACAGTTAATTTTCAATAAAATTGAATTTTCTAAGAAATGTATAGAAATAATCGAGCAATCAAAATGAAAATTGCCACAGCAATTACAGGTCCCGTAACCTATTGATAGAGGTATCAACCATCGTAATCGGACAATTTTTGATTTTTGCCGCCCAAAAACTTGTGGGCTATAGCACAGTAAATTTTCAATAAAATTAAATTTTTTAAGAAATGTATAGAAATAATCGAGCAATCAAAATGAAAATTGCCACAGCAATTACAGGTCCCGTAACCTATTGATAGAGGTATCAACCATCGTAATCGGACAATTTTTGATTTTTGCCGTCCAAAAACTTGTGGGCTATAGCACAGTAAATTTTCATTAAAATTGAATTTTCTAAGAAATGTTTAGAAATAATCGAGCAATCAAAATGAAAATTGTCACAGCAATAACAGGTCCCGAAACCTATTGATAGAGGTATCAACCAACGTAATCGGACCATTTTAGATTTTTGCTGCCCAAAAACTTGTGGGCTATAGCACAGTTAATTTTCAATAAAATTGAATTTTCTAAGAAATGTTTAGAAATTATCGAGCAATCAAAATGAAAATTGTCACAGCAATTACAGGTCCCGAAACCTATTGATAGAGGTATCAACCATCGTAATCGGACCATTTTAGATTTTTGCCGCCCAAAAACTTGTGGGCTATAGCACAGTTAATTTTCAATAAAATTGAATTTTCTAAGAAATGTTTAGAAATAATCGAGCAATCAAAATGAAAATTGTCACAGCAATTACAGGTCCCGAAACCTATTGATAGAGGTATCAACCATCGTAATCGGACCATTTTAGATTTTTGCCGCCCAAAAACTTGTGGGCTAAGAAATGTTTAGAAATAATCGAGCAATAAAAATGAAAATTGTCACAGCAATTACAGGTCCCGAAACCTATTGATAGAGGTATCAACCATCGTAATCGGACCATTTTAGATTTTTGCCGCCCAAAAACTTGTGGGCTATAGCACAGTTAATTTTCAATAAAATTGAATTTTCTAAGAAATGTTTAGAAATAATCGAGCAATCAAAATGAAAATTGTCACAGCAATTACAGGTCCCGAAACCTATTGATAGAGGTATCAACCATCGTAATCGGACCATTTTAGATTTTTGCCGCCCAAAAACTTGTGGGCTAAGAAATGTTTAGAAATAATCGAGCAATCAAAATGAAAATTGTCACAGCAATTACAGGTCCCGAAACCTATTGATAGAGGTATCAACCATCGTAATCGGACCATTTTAGATTTTTCCCGCCCAAAAACTTGTGGGCTATAGCACAGTTAATTTTCAATAAAATTGAATTTTCTAAGAAATGTTTAGGAATTATCGAGCAATCAAAATGAAAATTGTCACAGCAATTACAGGTCCCGAAACCTATTGATAGAGGTATCAACCATCGTAATCGGACCATTTTAGATTTTTGCCGCCCAAAAACTTGTGGGCTATAGCACACTTAATTTTCAATAAAATTGAATTTTCTAAGAAATGTTTAGAAATAATCGAGCAATCAAAATGAAAATTGTGAGAGCAATTAAAGGTCCCGAAACCTATTGATAGAGGTATCAACCATCGTAATCGGACCATTTTAGATTTTTGCCGCCCAAAAACTTGTGGGCTATAGCACAGTTAATTTTCAATAAAATTGAATTTTCTAAGAAATGTTTAGAAATAATCGAGCAATCAAAATATAAATTGTCACATCAATTACAGGTCCCGAAACCTATTGATAGAGGTATCAACCATCGTAATCGGACCATTTTAGATTTTTGCCGAACAAAAACCTGTGGGCTATAGCACAGTTAATTTTCAATAAAATAGAATTTTCTGAGAAATGTTTAGAAATAATCGAGCAATCAAAATGAAAATTGTCACAGCAATTACAGGTCCCGAAACCTATTGATAGAGGTATCAACCATCGTAATCGGACCATTTTAGATTTTTGTCGCCCAAAAACTTGTGGGCTAAACACAGTTGATTTTCAATAAAATTGAATTTTCTAAGAAGTGTTTAAAAATAATCGAGCAATCAAAATGAAAATTGTCACAGCAATTACAGGTCCCGAAACCTATTGATAGAGGTATCAACCATCGTAATCGGACCATTTTAGATTTTTGCCGCCCAAAAACTTGTGGGCTATATATAGCACATTTAATTTTCAATTAAAATGAATTTTCTAAGAAATGTATAGAAATAATCGAGCAATCAAAATGAAAATTGTCACAGCAATTACAGGTCCCGAAACCTATTGATAGAGGTATCAACCATCGTAATCGGACCATTTTAGATTTTTGCCGCTCAAAAACTTGTGGGCTATATCACAGTTAATTTTCAATAAAATTGAATTTTCTGAGAAATGTTTAGAAATAATCGAGCAATCAAAATAAAAATTGTCACAGCAATTACAGGTTCCGAAACCTATTGATAGAGGTATCGAACATCGTAATCGGACCATTTTAGATTTTTGCCGCCCAAAAACTTGTGGGCTATAGCACAGTTAATTTTCAATAAAATTGAATTTTCTAAGAAATGTTTACAAATTTTTGAGCAATCAAAATGAAAATTGTCACAGCAATTACAGGTCCCGAAACCTATTGATAGAGGTATCAACCATCGTAATCGGACCATTTTAGATTTTTGCCGCCCAAAAACTTGTGGGCTATAGCACAGTTAATTTTCAATAAAATTGAATTTTCTAAGAAATGTTTAGGAATTATCGAGCAATCAAAATGAAAATTGTCACAGCAATTACAGGTCCCGAAACCTATTGATAGAGGTATCAACCATCGTAATCGGACCATTTTAGATTTTTGCCGCCCAAAAACTTGTGGGCTATAGCACAGTTAATTTTCAATAAAATTGAATTTTCTAAGAAATTTTTACAAATTTTTGAGCAATCAAAATGAAAATTGTCACAGCAATTACAGGTCCCGAAACCTATTGATAGAGGTATCAACCATCGTAATCGGACCATTTTAGATTTTTGCCGCCCAAAAACTTGTGGGCTATAGCACAGTTAATTTTCAATAAAATTGAATTTTCTAAGAAATGTTTAGAAATAATCGAGCAATCAAAATATAAATTGTCACAGCAATTACAGGTCCCGAAACCTATTGATAGAGGTATCAACCATCGTAATCGGACCATTTTAGATTTTTGCCGCCCAAAAACCTGTGGGCTATAGCACCGTTAATTTTCAATAAAATTGAATTTTCTGAGAAATGTTTAGAAATAATCGAGCAATCAAAATGAAAATTGTCACAGCAATTACAGGTCCCGAAACCTATTGATAGAGGTATCAACCATCGTAATCGGACCATTTTAGATTTTTGCCGCCCAAAAACTTGTGGGCTAAACACAGTTGATTTTCAATAAAATTGAATTTTCTAAGAAGTGTTTAAAAATAATCGAGCAATCAAAATGAAAATTGTCACAGCAATTACAGGTCCCGAAACCTATTGATAGAGGTATCAACCATCGTAATCGGACCATTTTAGATTTTTGCCGCCCAAAAACTTGTGGGCTATATATAGCACATTTAATTTTCAATTAAAATGAATTTTCTAAGAAATGTATAGAAATAATCGAGCAATCAAAATGAAAATTGTCACAGCAATTACAGGTCCCGAAACCTATTGATAGAGGTATCAACCATCGTAATCGGACAATTTTAGATTTTTGCCGCCCAAAAACTTGTGGGCTATATCACAGTTAATTTTCAATAAAATTGAATTTTCTGAGAAATGTTTAGAAATAATCGAGCAATCAAAATAAAAATTGTCACAGCAATTACAGGTTCCGAAACCTATTGATAGAGGTATCGAACATCGTAATCGGACCATTTTAAATTTTTGCCGCCCAAAAACTTGTGGGCTATAGCACAGTTAATTTTCAATAAAATTGAATTTTCTAAGAAATGTTTACAAATTTTTGAGCAATCAAAATGAAAATTGTCACAGCAATTACAGGTCCCGAAACCTATTGATAGAGGTATCAACCATCGTAATCGGACCATTTTAGATTTTTGCCGCCCAAAAACTTGTGGGCTATAGCACAGTTAATTTTCAATAAAATTGAATTTTCTAAGAAATGTTTAGAAATAATCGAGCAATCAAAATATAAATTGTCACAGCAATTACAGGTCCCGAAACCTATTGATAGAGGTATCAACCATCGTAATCGGACCATTTTAGATTTTTGCCGCCCAAAAACCTGTGGGCTATAGCACAGTTAATTTTCAATAAAATAGAATTTTCTGAGAAATGTTTAGAAATAATCGAGCAATCAAAATGAAAATTGTCACAGCAATTACAGGTCCCGAAACCTATTGATAGAGGTATCGACCATCGTAATCGGACCATTTTAGATTTTTGCCGCCCAAAAACTTGTGGGCTATAGCACAGTTAATTTTCAATCAAATTAAATTTTCTAAGAAATGTTTAGAAATAATCGAGCAATCAAAATGAAAATTGTCACAGCAATTACAGGTCCCGAAACCTATTGATAGAGGTATCAACCATCGTAATCGGACCATTTTAGATTTTTGCCGCCCAAAAACTTGTGGGCTATAGCACAGTTAATTTTCAATAAAATTGAATTTTCTAAGAAGTGTTTAAAAATAATCGAGCAATCAAAATGAAAATTGTCACAGCAATTACAGGTCCCGAAACCTATTGATAGAGGTATCAACCATCGTAATCGGACCATTTTAGATTTTTGTCGCCCAAAAACTTGTGGGCTATAGCACAGTTAATTTTCAATAAAATTGAATTTTCTAAGAAATGTTTAGAAATAATCGAGCAATCAAAATGAAAATTGTCACAGCAATTACAGGTCCCGAAACCTATTGATAGAGGTATCAACCATCGTAATCGGACCATTTTAGATTTTTGCCGCCCAAAAACTTGTGGGCTATAGCACAGTTAATTTTCAATCAAATTAAATTTTTTAAGAAATGTTTAGAAATAATCGAGCAATCAAAATGAAAATTGTCACAGCAATTACAGGTCCCGAAACCTATTGATAGAGGTATCAACCATCGTAATCGGACCATTTTAGATTTTTGCCGCCCAAAAACTTGTGGGCTATAGCACAGTTAATTTTCAATAAAATTAAATTTTCTAAGAAATGTTTAGAAATAATCGAGCAATCAAAATATAAATTGTCACAGCAATTACAGGTCCCGAAACCTATTGATAGAGGTATCAACCATCGTAATCGGACCATTTTAGATTTTTGCCGCCCAAAAACTTGTGGGCTATATCACAGTTAATTTTCAATAAAATTGAATTTTCTAAGAAATGTTTAGAAATAATCGAGCAATCAAAATGAAAATTGTCACAGCAATTACAGGTCCCGAAACCTATTGATAGAGGAATCAACCATCGTAATCGGACCATTTTAGATTTTTGCCGCCCAAAAACTTGTGGGCTATAGCACAGTTAATTTTCAATAAAATTGAATTTTCTAAGAAATGTTTAGAAATAATCGAGCAATCAAAATGAAAATTGTCACAGCAATTACAGGTCCCGAAACCTATTGATAGAGGTATCAACCATCGTAATCGGACCATTTTAGATTTTTGTCGCCCAAAAACTTGTGGGCTATAACACAGTTAATTATCAATAACATTGAATTTTCTAAGAAGTGTTTAAAAATAATCGAGCAATCAAAATGCAAATTGTCACAACAATTACAGGTCCCGAAACCTATTGATAGAGGTATCAATTTAGAAATAATAAACTTGTGGGCTATAGCACAGTTAATTTTCAATAAAATTGAATTTTCTGATAAATGTTTAGAAATAATCGAGCAATCAAGATGAAAATTGTCACAGCAATTACAGGTCCCGAAACCTATTGATAGAGGTATCAACCATCGTAATCGGACCATTTTAGATTTTTGCCGCCCAAAAACTTGTGGGCTATAGCACAGTTAATTTTCAATAAAATTGAATTTTCTGAGAAATGTTTAGAAATAATCGAGCAATCAAAATGAAAATTGTCACAGCAATTACAGGTCCCGAAACCTATTGATAGAGGATCAACCATCGTAATCGGACCATTTTAGATTTTTGCCGCCCAAAAACTTGTGTGCTATAGCACAGTTAATTTTCAATAAAATTGAATTTCTAAGAAATGTTTAGAAATAATCGAGCAATCAAAATGAAAATTGTCACAGCAATTACAGGTCCCGAAACCTATTGATAGAGGTATCAACCATCGTAATCGGACCATTTTAGATTTTTACCGCTTAAAAACTTGTGGGCTATAGCACAGTTAATTTTCAATAAAATTGAATTTTCTGAGAAATGTTTAGAAATAATCGAGCAATCAAAATGAAAATTGTCACAGCAATTACAGGTCCCGAAACCTATTGATAGAGGTATCAACCATCGTAATCGGACCATTTTAGATTTTTGCCGCCCAAAAACTTGTGGGCTATAGCACAGTTAATTTTCAATAAAATTGAATTTTCTAAGAAATGTTTAGAAATAATCGAGCAATCAAAATGAAAATTGTCACAGCAATTACAGGTCCCGAAACCTATTGATAGAGGTATCAACCATCGTAATCGGACCATTTTAGATTTTTGCCGCCCAAAAACTTGTGGGCTATAGCACAGTTAATTTTCAATAAAATTGAATTTTCTAAGAAATGTTTAGAAATAATCGAGCAATCAAAATGAAAATTGCCACAGCAATTACAGGTCCCGAAACCTATTGATAGAGGTATCAACCATCGTAATTGGACCATTTTAGATTTTTACCGCTTAAAAACTGGTGGGCTATAGCACAGTTAATTTTTAATAAAATTGAATTTTCTGAGAAATGTTTAGAAATAATCGAGCAATCAAAATGAAAATTGTCACAGCAATTACAGGTCCCGAAACCTATTGATAGAGGTATCAACCATCGTAATCGGACCATTTTAGATTTTTGCCGCCCAAAAACTTGTGGGCTATAGCACAGTTAATTTTCAATAAAATTGAATTTTCTAAGAAATGTTTAGAAATAATCGAGCAATCAAAATGAAAATTGTCACAGCAATTACAGGTCCCGAAACCTATTGATAGAGGTATCAACCATCGTAATCGGACTATTTTAGATTTTTGCCGCCCAAAAACTTGTGGGCTATACCACAGTTAATTTTCAATAAAATTGAATATTCTGAGAAATGTTTAGAAATAATCGAGCAATCAAAATGAAAATTGTCACAGCAATTACAGGTCCCGAAACCTATTGATAGAGGTATCAACCATCGTAATCAGACCATTTTAGATTTTTGCCGCCCAAAAACTTGTGGGCTATAGCACAGTTAATTTTCAATAAAATTGAAGTTTCTGAGAAATGTTTAGAAATAATCGAGCAATCAAAATGAAAATTGTCACAGCAATTACAGGTCCCGAAACCTATTGATAGAGGTATCAACCATCGTAATCGGACCATTTTAGATTTTTGCCGCTCAAAAACTTGTGGGCTATAGCACAGTTAATTTTCAATAAAATTGAATTTTCTGATAAATGTTTAGAAATAATCGAGCAATCAAAATGAAAATTGTCACAGCAATTACAGGTCCCGAAACCTATTGATAGAGGTATCAACCATCGTAATCGGACCATTTTAGATTTTTGCCGCCCAAAAACTTGTGGGCTATAGCACAGTTAATTTTCAATAAAATTGAATTTTCTAAGAAATGTTTAGAAATAATCGAGCAATCAAAATGAAAATTGTCACAGCAATTACAGGTCCCGAAACCTATTGATAGAGGTATCAACCATCGTAATCAGACCATTTTAGATTTTTGCCGCCCAAAAACTTGTGGGCTATAGCACAGTTAATTTTCAATAAAATTGAATTTTCTGAGAAATGTTTAGAAATAATCGAGCAATCAAAATGAAAATTGTCACAGCAATTACAGGTCCCGAAACCTATTGATAGAGGTATCAACCATCGTAATCGGACCATTTTAGATTTTTGCCGCCCAAAAACTTGTGGGCTATAGCACAGTTAATTTTCAATAAAATTGAATTTTCTAAGAAATGTTTAGAAATTATCGAGCAATCAAAATGAGAATTGTCACAACAATTTCAGGTCCCGAAACCTATTGATAGAGGTATCAACCATCTTAATCGGACCATTTTAGATTTTTGCCGCCCAAAAACTTGTGGGCTATAGCACAGTTAATTTTCAATAAAATTGAATTTTCTAAGAAATGTTTACAAATTTTTGAGCAATCAAAATGAAAATTGTCACAGCAATTACAGGTCCCGAAACCTATTGATAGAGGAATCAACTATCGTAATCGGACCATTTTAGATTTTTGCCGCCCAAAAACTTGTGGGCTATAGCACAGTTAATTTTCAATAAAATTGAATTTTCTAAGAAATGTTTAGAAATAATCGAGCAATCAAAATAAAAATTGTCACAGCAATTACAGGTTCCGAAACCTATTGATAGAGGTATCGACCATCGTAATCGGACAATTTTAGATTTTTGCCGCCCAAAAACTTGTGGGCTATAGCACAGTTAATTTTCAATAAAATTGAATTTTCTAAGAAATGTTTACAAATTTTTGAGCAATCAAAATGAAAATTGTCACAGCAATTACAGGTCCCGAAACCTATTGATAGAGGTATCAACCATCGTAATCGGACCATTTTAGATTTTTGCCGCCCAAAAACTTGTGGGCTATAGCACAGTTAATTTTCAATAAAATTGAATTTTCTAAGAAATGTTTAGAAATAATCGAGCAATCAAAATATAAATTGTCACAGCAATTACAGGTCCCGAAACCTATTGATAGAGGTATCAACCATCGTAATCGGACCATTTTAGATTTTTGCCGCCCAAAAACCTGTGGGCTATAGCACAGTTAATTTTCAATAAAATAGAATTTTCTGAGAAATGTTTAGAAATAATCGAGCAATCAAAATGAAAATTGTCACAGCAATTACAGGTCCCGAAACCTATTGATAGAGGTATCGACCATCGTAATCGGACCATTTTAGATTTTTGCCGCCCAAAAACTTGTGGGCTATATCACAGTTGATTTTCAATAAAATTGAATATTCTAAGAAGTGTTTAAAAATAATCGAGCAATCAAAATGAAAATTGTCACAGCAATTAAAGGTCCCGAAACCTATTGATAGAGGTATCAACCATCGTAATCGGACCATTTTAGATTTTTGCCGCCCAAAAACTTGTGGGCTATAGCACAGTTAATTTTTAATAAAATTCAATTTTCTGAGAAATGTTTAGAAATATTCGAGCAATCAAAATGAAAATTGTCACAGCAATTACAGGTCCCGAAACCTATTGATAGAGGTATCAACCATCGTAATCGGACCATTTTAGATTTTTGCCGCCCAAAAACTTGTGGGCTATAGCACAGTTAATTTTCAATAAAATTGAATTTTCTAAGAAATGTTTAGAAATAATCGAGCAATCAAAATGAAAATTGTCACAGCAATTACAGGTCACGAAACCTATTGATAGAGGTATCAACCATCGTAATCGGACCATTTTAGATTTTTGCCGCCCATAAACTTGTGGGCTATAGCACACTTAATTTTCAATAAAATTGAATATTCTGAGAAATGTTTAGAAATAATCGAGAAATCAAAATGAAAATTGTCACAGCAATTACAGGTCCCGAAACCTATTGATAGAGGTATCAACCTTGGTAATCAGACCATTTTAGATTTTTGCCGCCCAAAAACTTGTGGGCTATAGCACAGTTAATTTTCAATAAAATTCAAGTTTCTGAGAAATGTTTAGAAATAATCGAGCAATTAAAATGAAAATTGTCACAGCAATTACAGGTCACGAAACCTATTGATAGAGGTATCAACCATCGTAATCGGACCATTTTAGATTTTTGCCGCCCAAGAACTTGTGGGCTATAGCACAGTTAATTTTCAATAAAATTGAATTTTCTAAGAAATGTTTAGAAATAATCGAGCAATCAAAATGAAAATTGTCACAGCAATTACAGGTCCCGAAACCTATTGATAGAGGTATCAACCATCGTAATCGGACCATTTTAGATTTTTGCCGCCCAAAAACTTGTGGGCTATAGCACAGTTAATTTTTAATAAAATTCAATTTTCTAAGAAATGTTTAGAAATAATCGAGCAATCGAAATGAAAATTGTCACAGCAATTACAGGTCCCGAAACCTATTGATAGAGGTATCAACCATCGTAATCGGACCATTTTAGATTTTTGCCGCCCAAAAACTTGTGGGCTATAGCACAGTTAATTTTTAATAAAATTCAATTTTCTAAGAAATGTTTAGAAATAATCGAGCAATCAAAATGAAAATTGTCACAGCAACTACAGGTCCCGAAACCTATTGATAGAGGTATCAACCATCGTAATCGGACTATTTTAGATTTTTGCCGCCCAAAAACTTGTGGGATATAGCACAGTTAATTTTCAATAAAATTGAATTTTCTAAGAAATGTTTAGAAATAATCGAGCAATCAAAATGAAAATTGTCACAGCAATTACAGGTCCCGAAACCTATTGATATAGGTATCAACCATCGTAATCGGACCATTTTAGATTTTTGCCGCCCAAAAACTTGTGGGCTATAGCACAGTTAATTTTCAATAAAATTGAATTTTCTAAGAAATGTTTAGAAAAAATCGAGCAATCAAAATGAAAATTGTCACAGCAATTACAGGTCCCGAAACCTATTGATAGAGGTATCAACCATCGTAATCGGACCATTTTAGATTTTTGCCGCCCAAAAACTTGTGGGCTATAGCACACTTAATTTTCAATAAAATTGAATTTTCTAAGAAATGTTTAGAAATAATCGAGCAATCAAAATGAAAATTGTGACAGCAAGTAAAGGTCCCGAAACCTATTGATAGAGGTATCAACCATCGTAATCGGACCATTTTAGATTTTTGCCGCCCAAAAACTTGTGGGCTATAGCACAGTTAATTTTCAATAAAACTGAGTTTTATAAAAATGTTTAGAAATAATCGAGCAATCAAAATGAAAATTGTCACAGCAATTATAGGTCACGAAACCTATTGATAGAGGTATCAACCATCGTAATCGGACCATTTTAGATTTTTGCCGCCCAAAAACTTGTGGGCTATAGCACAGTTAATTTTCAATAAAATTGAATTTTCTAAGAAATGTTTAGAAATAATCGAGCAATCAAAATGAAAATTGTCACAGCAATTACAGGTCCCGAAACCTATTGATAGAGGTATCAACCATCGTAATCGGACCATTTTAGATTTTTGCCGCCCAAAAACTTGTGGGCTAGAGCACAGTTAATTTTCAATTAAATTGAATTTTCTAAGAAATGTTTAGAAATAATCGAGCAATCGAAATGAAAATTGTCACGGCAATTACAGGTCACGAAACCTATTGATAGAGGTATCAACCATCGTAATCGGACCATTTTAGATTTTTGCCGCCCAAAAACTTGTGGGCTATAGCACACTTAATTTTCAATAAAATTGAATTTTCTAAGAAATGTTTAGAAATAATCGAGCAATCAAAATGAAAATTGTGACAGCAATTAAAGGTCCCGAAACCTATTGATAGAGGTATCAACCATCGTAATCGGACCATTTTAGATTTTTGCCGCCCAAAAACTTGTGGGCTATAGCACAGTTAATTTTTAATAAAATTCAATTTTCTGAGAAATGTTTAGAAATATTCGAGCAATCAAAATGAAAATTGTCACAGCAATTACAGGTCCCGAAACCTATTGATAGAGGTATCAACCATCGTAATCGGACCATTTTAGATTTTTGCCGCCCAAAAACTTGTGGGCTATAGCACAGTTAATTTTCAATAAAATTGAATTTTCTAAGAAATGTTTAGAAATAATCGAGCAATTAAAATGAAAATTGTCACAGCAATTACAGGTCACGAAACCTATTGATAGAGGTATCAACCATCGTAATCGGACCATTTTAGATTTTTGCCGCCCATAAACTTGTGGGCTATAGCACACTTAATTTTCAATAAAATTGAATATTCTGAGAAATGTTTAGAAATAATCGAGAAATCAAAATGAAAATTGTCACAGCAATTACAGGTCCCGAAACCTATTGATAGAGGTATCAACCTTGGTAATCAGACCATTTTAGATTTTTGCCGCCCAAAAACTTGTGGGCTATAGCACAGTTAATTTTCAATAAAATTCAAGTTTCTGAGAAATGTTTAGAAATAATCGAGCAATCGAAATGAAAATTGTCACAGCAATTACAGGTCCCGAAACCTATTGATAGAGGTATCAACCATCGTAATCGGACCATTTTAGATTTTTCCCGCCCAAAAACTTGTGGGCTATAGCACAGTTAATTTTCAATAAAATTGAATTTTCTGAGAAATGTTTAGAAATAATCGAGCAATCAAAATGAAAATTGTCACAGCAATTACAGGTCCCGAAACCTATTGATAGAGGTATCAACCATCGTAATCAGACAATTTTAGATTTTTGCCGCCCAAAAACTTGTGGGCTATAGCACAGTTAATTTTTAATAAAATTGAATTTTCTGAGAAATGTTTAGAAATAATCGAGCAATCAAAATAAAAATTGTCACAGCAATTACAGGTCCCGAAACCTATTGATAGAGGTATCGACCATCGTAATCGGACCATTTTAGATTTTTGCCGCCCAAAAACTTGTGGGCTATAGCACAGTTAATTTTCAATAAAATTGAATTTTCTAAGAAATGTTTAGAAATAATCGAGCAATCAAAATGAAAATTGTCACAGCAATTACAGGTCCCGAAACCTATTGATAGAGGTATCAACCATCGTAATCGGACCATTTTAGATTTTTTCCGCCCAAAAACTTGTGGGCTATAGCACAGTTAATTTTCAATTAAATTGAATTTTCTGAGAAATGTTTAGAAATAATCGAGCAATCAAAATAAAAATTGTCACAGCAATTACAGGTCCCGAAACCTATTGATAGAGGTATCGACCATCGTAATCGGACCATTTTAGATTTTTGCCGCCCAAAAACTTGTGGGCTATAGCACAGTTAATTTTCAATAAAATTGAATTTTCTAAGAAATGTTTAGAAATAATCGAGCAATCAAAATGAAAATTGTCACAGCAATTACAGGTCCCGAAACCTATTGATAGAGGTATCAACCATCGTAATCGGACCATTTTAGATTTTTTCCGCCCAAAAACTTGTGGGCTATAGCACAGTTAATTTTCAATAAAATTGAATTTTCTAAGAAATGTTTAGAAATAATCGAGCAATTAAAATATAAAATGTCACAGCAATTACAGGTCCCGAAACCTATTAATAGAGGTATCAACCATCGTAATCGGACCATTTTAGATTTTTGCCGCCCAAAAACTTGTGGGCTAAGAAATGTTTAGAAATAATCGAGCAATCAAAATGAAAATTGCCACAGCAATTACAGGTCCCGAAACCTATTGATAGAGGTATCAACCATCGTAATCGGACCATTTTAGATTTTTGCCGCCCAAAAACTTGTGGGCTAAACACAGTTGATTTTCAATAAAATTGAATTTTCTAAGAAGTGTTTAAAAATAATCGAGCAATCAAAATGAAAATTGTCACAGCAATTACAGGTCCCGAAACCTATTGATAGAGGTATCAACCATCGTAATCGGACCATTTTAGATTTTTGCCGCCCAAAAACTTGTGGGCTATATATAGCACATTTAATTTTTAATAAAAATGAATTTTCTAAGAAATGTATAGAAATAATCGAGCAATCAAAATGAAAATTGTCACAGCAATTACAGGTCCCGAAACCTATTGATAGAGGTATCAACCATCGTAATCGGACCATTTTAGATTTTTGCCGCCCAAAAACTTGTGGGCTATATCACAGTTAATTTTCAATAAAATTGAATTTTCTGAGAAATGTTTAGAAATAATCGAGCAATCAAAATAAAAATTGTCACAGCAATTACAGGTTCCGAAACCTATTGATAGAGGTATCGACCATCGTAATCGGACAATTTTAGATTTTTGCCGCCCAAAAACTTGTGGGCTATAGCACAGTTAATTTTCAATAAAATTGAATTTTCTAAGAAATGTTTACAAATTTTTGAGCAATCAAAATGAAAATTGTCACAGCAATTACAGGTCCCGAAACCTATTGATAGAGGTATCAACCATCGTAATCGGACCATTTTAGATTTTTGCCGCCCAAAAACTTGTGGGCTATAGCACAGTTAATTTTCAATAAAATTGAATTTTCTAAGAAATGTTTAGAAATAATCGAGCAATCAAAATATAAATTGTCACAGCAATTACAGGTCCCGAAACCTATTGATAGAGGTATCAACCATCGTAATCGGACCATTTTAGATTTTTGCCGCCCAAAAACCTGTGGGCTATAGCACAGTTAATTTTCAATAAAATAGAATTTTCTGAGAAATGTTTAGAAATAATCGAGCAATCAAAATGAAAATTGTCACAGCAATTACAGGTCCCGAAACCTATTGATAGAGGTATCGACCATCGTAATCGGACCATTTTAGATTTTTGCCGCCCAAAAACTTGTGGGCTATATCACAGTTAATTTTCAATAAAATTGAATTTTCTAAGAAATGCTTAGAAATAATCGAGCAATCAAAATGAAAATTGTCACAGCAATTACAGGTCCCGAAACCTATTGATAGAGGTATCAACCATCGTAATCGGACCATTTTAGATTTTTGCCGCCCAAAAACTTGTGGGCTAAGAAATGTTTAGAAATAATCGAGCAATCAAAATGAAAATTGTCACAGCAATTACAGGTCCCGAAACCTATTGATAGAGGTATCAACCATCGTAATCGGACCATTTTAGATTTTTGCCGCCCAAAAACTTGTGGGCTATAGCACACTTAATTTTCAATAAAATTGAATTTTCTAAGAAATGTTTAGAAATAATCGAGCAATCAAAATGAAAATTGTGACAGCAAGTAAAGGTCCCGAAACCTATTGATAGAGGTATCAACCATCGTAATCGGACCATTTTAGATTTTTGCCGCCCAAAAACTTGTGGGCTATAGCACAGTTAATTTTCAATAAAACTGAGTTTTATAAAAATGTTTAGAAATAATCGAGCAATCAAAATGAAAATTGTCACAGCAATTACAGGTCACGAAACCTATTGATAGAGGTATCAACCATCGTAATCGGACCATTTTAGATTTTTGCCGCCCAAAAACTTGTGGGCTATAGCACAGTTAATTTTCAATAAAATTGAATTTTCTAAGAAATGTTTAGAAATAATCGAGCAATCAAAATGAAAATTGTCACAGCAATTACAGGTCCCGAAACCTATTGATAGAGGTATCAACCATCGTAATCGGACCATTTTAGATTTTTGCCGCCCAAAAACTTGTGGGCTAGAGCACAGTTAATTTTCAATTAAATTGAATTTTCTAAGAAATGTTTAAAAATAATCGAGCAATCAAAATGAAAATTGTCACGGCAATTACAGGTCACGAAACCTATTGATAGAGGTATCAACCATCGTAATCGGACCATTTTAGATTTTTGCCGCCCAAAAACTTGTGGGCTATAGCACACTTAATTTTCAATAAAATTGAATTTTCTGAGAAATGTTTAGAAATAATCGAGCAATCAAAATGAAAATTGTGACAGCAATTAAAGGTCCCGAAACCTATTGATAGAGGTATCAACCATCGTAATCGGACCATTTTAGATTTTTGCCGCCCAAAAACTTGTGGGCTATAGCACAGTTAATTTTTAATAAAATTCAATTTTCTGAGAAATGTTTAGAAATATTCGAGCAATCAAAATGAAAATTGTCACAGCAATTACAGGTCCCGAAACCTATTGATAGAGGTATCAACCATCGTAATCGGACCATTTTAGATTTTTGCCGCCCAAAAACTTGTGGGCTATAGCACAGTTAATTTTCAATAAAATTGAATTTTCTAAGAAATGTTTAGAAATAATCGAGCAATCAAAATGAAAATTGTCACAGCAATTACAGGTCACGAAACCTATTGATAGAGGTATCAACCATCGTAATCGGACCATTTTAGATTTTTGCCGCCCATAAACTTGTGGGCTATAGCACACTTAATTTTCAATAAAATTGAATATTCTGAGAAATGTTTAGAAATAATCGAGAAATCAAAATGAAAATTGTCACAGCAATTACAGGTCCCGAAACCTATTGATAGAGGTATCAACCTTGGTAATCAGACCATTTTAGATTTTTGCCGCCCAAAAACTTGTGGGCTATAGCACAGTTAATTTTCAATAAAATTCAAGTTTCTGAGAAATGTTTAGAAATAATCGAGCAATCGAAATGAAAATTGTCACAGCAATTACAGGTCCCGAAACCTATTGATAGAGGTATCAACCATCGTAATCGGACCATTTTAGATTTTTGCCGCCCAAAAAATTGTGGGCTATAGCACAGTTAATTTTTAATAAAATTCAATTTTCTAAGAAATGTTAAGAAATAATCGAGCAATTAAAATGAAAATTGTCACAGCAATTACAGGTCACGAAACCTATTGATAGAGGTATCAATCATCGTAATCGGACCATTTTAGATTTTTGCCGCCCAAGAACTTGTGGGCTATAGCACAGTTAATTTTCAATAAAATTGAATTTTCTAAGAAATGTTTAGAAATAATCGAGCAATCAAAATGAAAATTGTCACAGCAATTACAGGTCACGAAACCTATTGATAGAGGTATCAACCATCGTAATCGAGCCATTTTAGATTTTTGCCGCCCAAAAACTTGTGGGCTATAGCACAGTTAATTTTCAATAAAATTGAATTTGCTAAGAAATGTTTAGAAATAATCGAGCAATCAAAATGAAAATTGTCACAGCAATTACAAGTACCGAAACCTATTGATAGAGGTATCAACCATCGTAATCGGACCATTTTAGATTTTTGCCGCCCAAAAACTTGTGGGCTATAGCACAGTTAATTTTCAATAAAATTGAATTTTCTAAAAAATGTTTAGAAATAATCGAGCAATCAAAATGAAAATTGTCACAGCAATTACAGGTCCCGAAACCTATTGATAGAGGTATCAACCATCGTAATCAGACCATTTTAGATTTTCGCCGCCCAAAAACTTGTGGGCTATAGCACAGTTAATTTTCAATAAAATTGAATTTTCTGAGAAATGTTTAGAAATAATCGAGCAATCAAAATGAAAATTGTTACAGCAATTACAGGTCCAGAAACCTATTGATAGAGGTATCAACCATCGTAATCGGACCATTTTAGATTTTTGCCGCCCAAAAACTTGTGGGCTATAGAACACTTAATTTTCAATAAAATTGAATTTTCTAAGAAATGTCTAGAAATAATCGAGCAATCAAAATGAAAATTGTTACAGCAATTACAAGTCCCGAAACCTATTGATAGAGGTATCAACCATCGTAATCGGACCATTTTAGATTTTTGCCGCCCAAAAACTTGTGGGCTATAGCACAGTTAATTTTCAATAAAACTGAATTTTATAAGAAATGTTTAGAAATAATCGAGCAATCAAAATGAAAATTGTCACAGCAATTACAGGTCACGAAACCTATTGATAGAGGTATCAACCATCGTAATCGGACCATTTTAGATTTTTGCCGCCCAAAAACTTGTGGCACACTTAATTTTCAATAAAATTGAATTTTCTAAGAAATGTTTAGAAATAATCGAGCAATCAAAATGAAAATTGTGACAGCAATTACAGGTCCCGAAACCTATTGATAGAGGTATCAACCATCGTAATCGGACCATGTTAGATTTTTGCCGCCCAAAAACTTGTGGGCTATAGAACAGTTAATTTTCAATAAAATTGAATTTTCTGAGAAATGTTTAGAAATAATCGAGCAATCAAAATGAAAATTGTCACAGCAATTACAGGTCCCGAAACCTATTGATAGAGGTATCAACCATCGTAATCGGACCATTTTAGATTTTCGCCGCCCAAAAACTTGTGGGCTATAGCACAGTTAATTTTCAATAAAATTGAATTTTCTGAGAAATGTTTAGAAATAATCGAGCAATCAAAATGAAAATTGTCACAGCAATTACAGGTCCCGAAACCTATTGATAGAGGTATCAACCATCGTAATCGGACCATTTTAGATTTTGGCCGCCCAAAAACTTGTGGGCTATAGAACACTTAATTTTCAATTAAATTGAATTTTCTAAAAAATGTTTAGAAATAATCGAGCAATCAAAATGAAAATTGTCACAGCAATTACAAGTCCCGAAACCTATTGGTAGAGGTATCAACCATCGTAATCGGACCATTTTAGATTTTTGCCGCCCAAAAACTTGTGGGCTATAGCATAGTTAATTTTCAATAAAATTGAATTTTCTATGAAATGTTTAGAAATAATCGAGCAATTAAAATGAAAATTGTCACAGTAATTACAGGTCCCGAAACCTATTGATAGAGGTATCAACCATCGTAATCGGACCATTTTAGATTTTTGCCGCCCAAAAACTTGTGGGCTATAGCACAGTTAATTTTCAATAAAATTGAATATTCTAAGAAATGTTTAGAAATAAACGAGCAATCAAAATGAAAATTGTCACAGCAATTACAGGTCCCGAAACCTATTGATAGAGGTATCAACCATCGTAATCGGACCATGTTAGATTTTTGCCGCCCAAAAACTTGTGGGCTATAGAACAGTTAATTTTCAATAAAATTGAATTTTCTGAGAAATGTTTAGAAATAATCGAGCAATCAAAATGAAAATTGTCACAGCAATTACAGGTCCCGAAACCTATTGATAGAGGTATCAACCATCGTAATCGGACCATTTTAGATTTTTGCCGCCCAAAAACTTGTGGGCTATAGCACAGTTAATTTTCAATAAAACTGAATTTTATAAGAAATGTTTAGAAATTATCGAGCAATCAAAATATAAATTGTCACAGCAATTACAGGTCACGAAACCTATTGATAGAGGTATCAACCATCGTAATCGGACCATTTTAGATTTTTTCCGCCCAAAAACTTGTGGGCTATAGCACAGTTAATTTTCAATAAAATTGAATTTTCTAAAAAATGTTTAGAAATAATCGAGCAATCAAAATGAAAATTGTCACAGCAATTACAGGTCACGAAACCTATTGATAGAGGTATCAACCATCGTAATCGGACCATTTTAGATTTTTTCCGCCCAAAAACTTGTGGGCTATAGCACAGTTAATTTTCAATAAAATTGAATTTTCTAAAAAATGTTTAGAAATAATCGAGCAATCAAAATGAAAATTGTCACAGCAATTACAGGTCCCGAAACCTATTGATAGAGGTATCAACCATCGTAATCAGACCATTTTAGATTTTCGCCGCCCAAAAACTTGTGGGCTATAGCACAGTTAATTTTCAATAAAATTGAATTTTCTAAAAAATGTTTAGAAATAATCGAGCAATCAAAATGAAAATTGTCACAGCAATTACAGGTCCCGAAACCTATTGATAGAGGTATCAACCATCGTAATCAGACCATTTTAGATTTTCGCCGCCCAAAAACTTGTGGGCTATAGCACAGTTAATTTTCAATAAAATTGAATTTTCTGAGAAATGTTTGGAAATAATCGAGCAATCAAAATGAAAATTGTCACAGCAATTACAGGTCCCGAAACCTATTGATAGAGGTATCAACCATCGTAATCGGACCATTTTAGATTTTTGCCGCCCAAAAACTTGTGGGCTATAGAACACTTAATTTTCAATAAAATTGAATTTTCTAAAAAATGTTTAGAAATAATCGAGCAATCAAAATGAAAATTGTCACAGCAATTACAAGTCCCGAAACCTATTGGTAGAGGTATCAACCATCGTAATCGGACCATTTTAGATTTTTGCCGCCCAAAAACTTGTGGGCTATAGCACAGTTAATTTTCAATAAAACTGAATTTTATAAGAAATGTTTAGAAATAATCGAGCAATCAAAATGAAAATTGTCACAGCAATTACAGGTCACGAAACCTATTGATAGAGGTATCAACCATCGGAATCGGACCATTTTAGATTTTTGCCGCCCAAAAACTTGTGGCACACTTAATTTTCAATAAAATTGAATTTTCTAAGAAATGTTTAGAAATAATCGAGCAATCAAAATGAAAATTGTGACAGCAATTACAGGTCCCGAAACCTATTTATAGAGATATCAACCATCGTAATCGGACCATTTTAGATTTTTGCCGCCCAAAAACTTGTGGGCTAGAGCACAGTTAATTTTCAATAAAATTAAATTTTCTATGAAATGTTTAGAAATAATCGAGCAATTAAAATGAAAATTGTCACAGCAATTACAGGTCCCGAAACCTATTGATAGAGGTATCAACCATCGTAATCGGACCATTTTAGATTTTTGCCGCCCAAAAACTTGTGGGCTATAGCACAGTTAATTTTCAATAAAATTGAATATTTTAAGAAATGTTTAGAAATAAACGAGCAATCAAAATGAAAATTGTCACAGCAATTACAGGTCCCGAAACCTATTGATAGAGGTATCAACCATCGTAATCGGACCATTTTAGATTTTTGCCGCCCAAAAACTTGTGGGCTATAGCACAGTTAATTTTCAATAAAATTGAATTTTCTGAGAAATGTTTAGAAATAATCGAGCAATCAAAATGAAAATTGTCACAGCAATTACAGGTCCCGAAACCTATTGATAGAGGTATCAACCATCGTAATCGGACCATTTTAGATTTTTGCCGCCCAAAAACTTGTGGGCTATAACACAGTTAATTATCAATAACATTGAATTTTCTAAGAAGTGTTTAAAAATAATCGAGCAATCAAAATGCAAATTGTCACAACAATTACAGGTCCCGAAACCTTGTTACGGTGCGAGGCACCTTCCGTCTGAATAACATCACTTTACACCCCTTTCTTTAAAAAAAAAAAAAAAAAAAAAAAAAAAACAAACCTTAAAATTCAATATATTTTCTTTCCATTTTTAGTTACAGTTTTTTTTTCGTTCTCTTATCTTTCGCCTCCTATAATTTAATTTCGCGCACCGTAAGATTCATTAAAGAAAAAAATACAAAACCAAAACGAAACTTTTTTTTTTATTCATTTTTTTTGTTTCCCCTTTTTTTTTCATTCACACTCAATTACATATTCGTCTACCGTAGATAGGGCTACGAACCCTAACCGGCGGTGGTTTTTTTTTTCTGTGTATGTTTTGTTGCCATTTTTGGTAGATGGCATTACGTCCATTATCCTACTTTTGGTCACGGCCCTTATTTTAGTGTGGGGTGGTTGCATGTAGGGGCATGTTGGTCGCGAAATCATAGACAACTTGTTGTTGTAGAAATCCAAAACAAAAAAAAATGTGTATATAAAGGATGACAATTGTCATTCGCGCGCTCTTATATTTTGCACCATTTTGGATACGACACGGACAAGAAATCGGAAACCACATGGTAATATGAAATTAAATAAATTAATGGTGATAATAAATTAATAATACTGAGAATACATTAATGATAAAAGTAAATTAATAGTGATGATAAATTAATAATGATAATAATACATTAATGATAATAGTAAATTAATAGTAATACTAAATTAATAATAATAAGAATACCTTAATAATAATAGTAAATTAATAGTAACCATAAATTAATAATACTAAGAATCCATTAATAATAATAGTAAATTAATAATAATAATAAATTATTAATAATAATAAACTAATGATAATAATAAATAAATAATAATAATAAACTAATGATAATAATAAATTCTTAATAATAATAAAATAATGATAATAATAAATTACTAATAATAGTGAATCAATGATAATAATGAATTACGAATACTAGTAAATTAATGATAACCATAAATTAATAATAACCATAAATTAATAATAATAGTAAAATAATAATAATAATAAATTAATAATAATAATAAGTAACACGAAACAAAAGCGCTGACAATTACACGACGAGAGCAAGAGGAAGACAGCAGCCAGACCACTCGGACGGCACCGGCACAAATAGCGGCAACTACAAGCAAGTTTTTTTTTGTGCGTAAGTATATCGCGTGGACCACGGGAAGGTAGTGACTGAGCGGCGAGCTCCGCGGGGGGGGGTATATCGCGTTTTTGAACCGGGCAAGGCTTTGTTTTTGGGTTTTTTTTCCATTACAGGGATCTTCGGCAGGTGAGCTCATCGTCCGCTGATCTCCAGACGAGTACGGGGGGGAATATATCTCAGCTCCAGCGCACAGTCCAGTCCCGAAGTGGATCTCCGATCAACATCTTGTAAATCAGTCGTTTTGATTTTTTTTTATAAATAAAAATTTGTTCCCAACTGGGAAGATTATAACGTGTACAAATTAAAAGAAATTATGTGTTGTTAATTTAAAAATTAGGTGAGAATCATCGTGGCGTAATGTGTGTGTGATGGGGTAAGTAGAGTGTTGTGGTAGTCATCGAGTAGCAGCAATTTAATCCCCGAATGGGCCTTCATCACTTCACCCACCCCTCTGGACTGAGTGTGGCCGGACTTGACGCTGCAGGTGAAGGACTCCGGGGACAAAACATTCTGTTTGCGTGATGGGGGCGAGGCGCGCGGCTGATGGGCCGGTTATCCATCATCCCTTGTCAGGTTGTCATTCACGGTAACGTGTGGCACACAGGGGATGATCGGAACGGGGTACAGCGATGACCAGGTGCGGACTCGTCTTTGATCCCGATGCAGTTCGAGGAGTAGCTAAGGCAACTTGGTTACTGAATTGTATCGGTGTGTTAGAGTTCGAGTCCAATAGCTTTGGTTCCCCACGCGGGCTCTTTAGTCGTGTTGCTCATCGCTTTTTCCGTTACGTAACAACCTATTGATAGAGGTATCAACCATCGTAATCGGACCATTTTTGATTTTTGCCGCCCAAAAACTTGTGGGCTATATCACAGTTAATTTTCAATAAAATTGAATTTTCTAAGAAATGTTTAGAAATAATCGAGCAATCAAAATGAGAATTGTCACAGCAATTTCAGGTCCCGAAACCTATTGACAGAGGTATCAACCATCTTAATCGGACCATTTTAGATTTTTGCCGCCCAAAAACTTGTGGGCTATAGCACAGTTAATTTTCAATAAAACTGAATTTTATAAGAAATGTTTAGAAATTACTGAGCAATCAAAATGAAAATTGTCACAGCAATTACAGGTCACGAAACCTATTGATAGAGGTATCAACCATCGTAATCGGACCATTTTAGATTTTTGCCGCCCAAAAACTTGTGGGCTATAGCACAGTTAATTTTCAATAAAATTGAATTTTCTAAAAAATGTTTAGAAATAATCGAGCAATCAAAATGAAAATTGTCACAGCAATTACAGGTCCCGAAACCTATTAATAGAGGTATCAACCATCGTAATCAGACCATTTTAGATTTTTGCCGCCCAAAAACTTGTGGGCTATAGCACAGTTAATTTTCAATAAAATTGAATTTTCTGAGAAATGCTTAGAAATAATCGAGCAATCAAAATGAAAATTGTCACAGAAATTACAGGTCCCGAAACCTATTGATAGAGGTATCAACCATTGTAATCGGACCATTTTAGATTTTTGCCGCCCAAAAACTTGTGGGCAATAGCACAGTTAATTTTCAATAAAATTGAATTTTCTAAGAAATGTTTAGAAATAATCGAGCAATCAAAATGAAAATTGTCACAGCAATTACAGGTCCCGAAACCTATTGATAGATGTATCAACCATCGTAATCGGACCATTTTAGATTTTTGCCGCCCAAAAACTTGTGGGCTATAGCATAGTTATTTTTCAATAAAATTGAATTTTCTAAGAAATGTTTAGAAATAATCGAGCAATCAAAATGAAAATTGTTACAGCAATTACAGGTCCCGAAACCTATTGATAGAGGTATCAACCATCGTAATCGGACCATTTTAGATTTTTGCCGCCCAAAAACTTGTGGGCTATAGCACAGTTAATTTTCAATAACATTGAATTTTCTAAGAAATCTTTAGAAATAATCGAGCAATCAAAATGAAAATTGTCACACCAGTTACAGTTCCCGAAACCTATTGATAGAGGTATCAACCATCGTAATCGGACCATTTTAGATTTTTGCCGCCCAAAAACTTGTGGGCTATAGCACAGTTAATTTTCAATAAAATTGAATTTTCTAAGAAATATTTAGAAATAATCGAGCAATCAAAATGAAAATTGTCACAGCAATTACAGGTCCCGAAACCTATTGATAGAGGTATCAACCATCGTAATCGGACCATTTTAGATTTTTGCCGCCCAAAAACTTGTGGGCTATAGCACAGTTAATTTTCAATAAAATTGAATTTTCTGAGAAATGTTTAGAAATAATCCAGCAATCAAAATGAAAATTGTCACAGCAATTACAGGTCCCGAAACCTATTGATAGAGGTATCAACCATCGTAACCAAAACTTGTGGGCTATAGCACAGTTAATTTTCAATAAAATTGCATTTTCTGAGATATGTTTAGAAATAATCGAGCAATCAAAATGAAAATTGTCACAGCAATTACAAGTCCCGAAACCTATTGATAGAGGTATCAACCATCGTAATCGGACCATTTTAGATTTTTGCCGCCCAAAAACTTGTGGGCTATAGCACAGTTAATTTTCAATAAAATTTAATTTTTTGAGAAATGTTTAGAAATAATCGAGCAATCAAAATGAAAATTGTCACAGCAATTACAGGTCCCGAAACCTATTGATAGAGGTATCAACCATCGTAATCGGACCATTTTAGATTTTTGCCGCCCAAAAACTTGTGGGATATAGCACAGTTAATTTTCAATAAAATTGAATTTTCTAAGAAATGGATAGAAATAATCGAGCAATCAAAATGAAAATTGTCACAGCAATTACAGGTCCCGAAACCTATTGATAGAGGTATCAACCATCGTAATCGGACCATTTTAGATTTTTGCCGCCCAAAAACTTGTGGGCTATAGCATAGTTAATTTTAAATAAAATTGAATTTTCTAAGAAATGTTTAGAAATAATCGAGCAATCAAAATGCAAATTGTCACAGCAATTACAGGTCCCGAAACCTATTGATAGAGGTATCAACCATCGTAATCGGACCATTTTAGATTTTTGCCGCCCAAAAACTTGTGGGCTATAGCACAGTTAATTTTCAATAAAATTGAATTTTCTAAGAAATGTTTAGAAATAATCCAGCAATCAAAATGAAAATTGTCACAGCAATTACAGGTCCCGAAACCTATTGATAGAGATATCAACCATCGTAATCGGACCATTTTAGATTTTTGCCGCCCAAAAACTTGTGAGCTATAGCACAGTTAATTTTCAATAAAATTGAATTTTCTAAGAAATGTTTAGAAATAATCGAGCAATCAAAATGAAAATTGTCACACCAGTTACAGGTCCCGAAACCTATTGATAGAGGTATCAACCATCGTAATAGGACCATTTTAGATTGTTGCCGCCCAAAAACTTGTGGGCTATAGCACAGTTAATTTTCAATAAAATTGAATTTTCTGAGAAATGCTTAGAAATAATCGAGCAATCAAAATGAATATTGTCACAGCAATTACAGGTCCCGAAACCTATTGATAGTGGTATCAACCATCGTAATCGGACCATTTTAGATTTTTGCCGCCCAAAAACTTGTGGGCTATAGCACAGTTAATTTTCAATAAAATTGAATTTTCTAAGAAATGTTTAGAAATAATCGAGCAATCAAAATGAAAATTGTCACAGCAATTACAGGTATCGAAGCCTATTGATAGAGGTATAAACCATCGTAATCGGACCATTTTAGATTTTTGCCGCCCAAAAACCTGTGGGCTATAGCACAGTTAATTTTCAATAAAATTGAATTTTTTAAGAAATGTTTAGAAATAATCCAGCAATCAAAATGAAAATTGTCACAGCAATTACAGGTCCCGAAACCTATTGATAGAGGTATCAACTATCGTAATCGGACCCTTTTAGATTTTTGCCGCCCAAAAACATGTGGGCTATAGCACAGCTAATTTTCAATAAAATTGAATTTTCTGAGAAATTTTTAGAAATAATCGAGCAATCAAAATGAAAATTATCACAGCAATTACAGGTCCCGAAACCTATTGATAGAGGTATCAACCATCGTAAACGGACCATTTTAGATTTTTGCCGCCCAAAAACTTGTAGCCTATAGCACAGTTATTTTCAATAAAATTGAATTTTCTAAGAAATGTTTAGAAATAATCGAGCAATCAAAATGAAAATTGTCACAGCAATTACAGGTCCCGAAACCTATTGATAGAGGTATCAACCATCGTAATCGGATAATTTTAGATTTTTGCCGCCCAAAAACTTGTGTGCTATAGCACAGTTAATTTTCAATAAAATTGAATTTCTAAGAAATGTTTAGAAATAATCGAGCAATCAAAATGAAAATTGTCAAAGCAACTACAGGTCCCGAAACCTATTGATAGAGGTATCAACCATCGTAATCGAACCATTTTAGATTTTTGCCGCCCAAAAATTGTGGGATATAGCACAGTTAATTTTCAATAAAATTGAATTTTCTAAGAAATGTTTAGAAATAATCGAGCAATCAAAATGAAAATTGTCACAGCAATTACAGGTCCCGAAACCTATTGATAGAGGTATCAACCATCGTAATCGGACCATTTTAGATTTTTGCCGCCCAAAAACTTGTGGGCTATAGCACAGTTAATTTTCAATAAAATTGAATTTTCTAAGAAATGTTTAGAAATAATCGAGCAATCAAAATGAAAATTGTCACAGCAATTACAGGTCCCGAAACCTATTGATAGAGGTATCAACCATCGTAATCGGACCATTTTAGATTTTTGCCGCCCAAAAACTTGTGGGCTATAGCATAGTTAATTTTCAATAAAATTGAATTTTCTAAGAAATGTTTAGAAATAATCGAGCAATCAAAATGAAAATTGTCACAGCAATTACAGGTCCCGAAACCTATTGATAGAGGTATCAACCATCGTAATCGGACCATTTTAAATTTTTGCCGCCCAAAAACTTGTGGGCTATAGCACAGTTAATTTTCAATAAAATTGAATTTTCTAAGAAATGTTTAGAAATAAACGAGCAATCAAAATGAAAATTGTCACAGCAATTACAGGTCCCGAAACCTATTGATAGAGGTATCAACCATCGTAATCGGACCATTTTAGATTTTTGCCGCCCAAAAACTTGTGGGCTATTATAGCACAGTTAATTTTCAATAATATTGAATTTTCTAAGAAATGTTTAGAAATAACCGAGCAATCAAAATGAAAATTGTCACAGCAATTACAGGTCCCGAAACCTATTGATAGAGGTATCAACCATCGTAATCGGACCATTTTAGATTTTTGCCGCCCAAAAACTTGTGGGCTATAGCACAGTTAATTTTCAATAAAATTGAATTTTCTGATAAATGTTTAGAAATAATCGAGCAATCAAAATGAAAATTGTCACAGCAATTACAGGTCCCGAAACCTATTGATAGAGGTATCAACCATCGTAATCGGACCATTTTAGATTTTTGCCTCCCAAAAACTTGTGTGCTATAGCACAGTTAATTTTCTATAAAATTGAATTTCTAAGAAATGTTTAGAAATAATCGAGCAATCAAAATGAAAATTGTCACAGCAACTACAGGTCCCGAAACCTATTGATAGAGGTATCAACCATCGTAATCGGACCATTTTAGATTTTTGCCTCCCAAAAACTTGTGTGCTATAGCACAGTTAATTTTCAATAAAATTGAATTTCTAAGAAATGTTTAGAAATAATCGAGCAATCAAAATGAAAATTGTCAAAGCAACTACAGGTCCCGAAACCTATTGATAGAGGTATCAACCATCGTAATCGAACCATTTTAGATTTTTGCCGCCCAAAAATTGTGGGATATAGCACAGTTAATTTTCAATAAAATTGAATTTTCTAAGAAATGTTTAGAAATAATCGAGCAATCAAAATGAAAATTGTCACAGCAATTACAGGTCCCGAAACCTATTGATAGAGGTATCAACCATCGTAATCGGACCATTTTAGATTTTTGCCGCCCAAAAACTTGTGGGCTATAGCACAGTTAATTTTCAATAAAATTGAATTTTCTAAGAAATGTTTAGAAATAATCGAGCAATCAAAATGAAAATTGTCACAGCAATTACAGGTCCCGAAACCTATTGATAGAGGTATCAACCATCGTAATCGGACCATTTTAGATTTTTGCCGCCCAAAAACTTGTGGGCTATAGCATAGTTAATTTTCAATAAAATTGAATTTTCTAAGAAATGTTTAGAAATAATCGAGCAATCAAAATGAAAATTGTCACAGCAATTACAGGTCCCGAAACCTATTGATAGAGGTATCAACCATCGTAATCGGACCATTTTAAATTTTTGCCGCCCAAAAACTTGTGGGCTATAGCACAGTTAATTTTCAATAAAATTGAATTTTCTAAGAAATGTTTAGAAATAATCGAGCAATCAAAATGAAAATTGTCACAGCAATTACAGGTCCCGAAACCTATTGATAGAGGTATCAACCATCGTAATCGGACCATTTTAGATTTTTGCCGCCCAAAAACTTGTGGGCTATAGCACAGTTAATTTTCAATAAAATTGAATTTTCTAAGAAATGTTTAGAAATAATCGAGCAATCAAAATGAAAATTGTCACAGCAATTACAGGTCCCGAAACCTATTGATAGAGGTATCAACCATCGTAATCGGACCATTTTAGATTTTTGCCGCCCAAAAACTTGTGGGCTATATCACAGTTAATTTTCAATAAAATTGAATTTTCTGAGAAATGTTTAGAAATAATCGAGCAATCAAAATGGAAATTGTCACAGCAATTACAGGTTCCGAAACCTATTGATAGAGGTATCAACCATCGTAATCGGACCATTTTAGATTTTTGCCGCCCAAAAACTTGTGGGATATAGCACAGTTAATTTTCAATAAAATTGAATTTTCTGAGAAATGTTTAGAAATAATCGAGCAATCAAAATGAAAATTGTCACAGCAATTACAGGTCCCGAAACCTATTGAGAGAGGTATCAACCATCGTAATCGGACCATTTTAGATTTTTGCCGCCCAAAAACTTGTGGGCTATAGCACAGTTAATTTTCAATAAAATTGAATTTTCTAAGAAATGTTTAGAAATAATCGAGCAATCAAAATGAAAATTGTCACAGCAATTACAGGTCCCGAAACCTATTGATAGAGATATCAACCATCGTAATCGGACCATTTTAGATTTTTACCGCTTAAAAACTTGTGGGCTAATAGCACAGTTAATTTTTAATAAAATTGAATTTTCTGAGAAATGTTTAGAAATAATCGAGCAATAAAAATGAAAATTGTCACAGCAATTACAGGTCCCGAAACCTATTGATAGAGGTATCAAACATCGTAATCGGACCATTTTAGATTTTTGCCGCCCAAAAACTTGTGGGCTATAGCACAGTTAATTTTCAATAAAATTGAATTTTCTGAGAAATGTTTAGAAATAATCGAGCAATCAAAATGAAAATTGTCACAGCAATTACAGGTCCCGAAACCTATTGATAGGGGTATGAACCATCGTAATCGGACCATTTTAGATTTTTGCCGCCCAAAAACTTGTGGGCTATAGCACAGTTAATTTTCAATAAAATTGAATTTTCTAAGAAATGTTTAGAAATAATCGAGCAATCAAAATGGAAATTGTCACAGCAATTACAGGTCCCGAAACCTATTGATAGAGGTATCAACCATCGTAATCGGACCATTTTAGATTTTTGCCGCCCAAAAACTTGTGGGCTATAGCACAGTAAATTTTCAATAAAATTCAATTTTCTAATAAATGTTTAGAAATAATCGAGCAATTAAAATGAAAATTGTCACAGCAATTACAGGTCACGAAACCTATTGATAGAGGTATCAACCATCGTAATCGGACCATTTTAGATTTTTGCCGCCCAAAAACTTGTGGGCTATAGCACAGTTAATTTTCAATAAAATTGAATTTTCTGAGAAATGTTTAGAAATAATTGAGCAATCAAAATGAAAATTGTCACAGCAATTACAGGTCCCGAAACCTATTGATAGGGGTATCAACCATCGTAATCGGATCATTTTAGATTTTTGCCGCCCAAAAACTTGTGGGATATAGCACAGTTAATTTTCAATAAAATTGAATTTTCTAAGAAAAGTTTAGAAATAATAGAGCAATCAAAATGAAAATTGTCACAGCAATTACAGGTCACGAAACCTATTGATAGAGGTATCAACCATCGTAATCGGACCATTTTAGATTTTTGCCGCCCAAAAACTTGTGGGCTATAGCACAGTTAATTTTCAATAAAGTTGATTTTTCGGCATTTTTATAGACAAATATATTAATTGTTCATGGCAATCCCAATATTTTCGATTTGGTAAATCAGAAAAATATAGAGGCCAATCGCTCTCAATATATCTACTGAAAAAAGTAGAAATATCTTCCCCCCTCATCGTAATTTTAGTTTTGGCTGAAGGCCCAGAGTTATACCAATGTATAACTCTGCAAAAATGAGAACCCTCCATGAGTTCTCCATGGCCTTCAGCCAAAACTAAAATTACGGGGAGGGGGGAAGATATTTCTACTTTTTTCAGTAGATATATTGAGAGCGATTGGCCTCTATATTTTTCTGATTTACCAAATCGAAAATATTGGGATTGCCATGAACAATTAATATATTTGTCTATAAAAATGCCGAAAAATCAACTTTATTACAGACAGACAAATTAAATTCTTAACAAATATACGTGTGGGCATAATACACACACAAATGAGGTTTCTCCATGGGTTTTGAAATTTGATGTAGTTGAATTATAATTCGCTATGTCAGTACGTTCTGGCCAGATACTTAATGTATGTGGTTAGAGTGGAAATTTTTGTAGTTTGGTCGTAGCTGCCTGATGAGTAGACCATTCTTTTCAGTACGAAACCAAACTACCAACAGAACTCATGGAGGGTTCTCATTTTTGCAGAGTTATACATTGGTATAACTCTGGGCCTTCAGCCAAAACTAAAATTACGGGGAGGGGGGAAGATATTTCTACTTTTTTCAGTAGATATATTGAGAGCGATTGGCCTCTATATTTTTCTGATTTACCAAATCGAAAATATTGGGATTGCCATGAACAATTAATATATTTGTCTATAAAAATGCCGAAAAATCAACTTTATTACAGACAGACAAATTAAATTCTTAACAGTTAATTTTCAATAAAATTGAAGTTTCTGAGAAATGTTTAGAAATAATCGAGCAATCAAAATGAAAATTGTCACAGCAATTACAGGTCCCGAAACCTATTGATAGAGGTATCAACCATCGTAATCGGACCATTTTAGATTTTTGCCGCCCAAAAACTTGTGTGCTATAGCACAGTTAATTTTCAATAAAATTGAATTTCTAAGAAATGTTTAGAAATAATCGAGCAATCAAAATGAAAATTGTCACAGCAACTACAGGTCCCGAAACCTACTGATAGAGGTATCAACCATCGTAATCGAACCATTTTAGATTTTTGCCGCCCAAAAACTTGTGGGATATAGCACAGTTAATTTTCAATAAAATTGAATTTTCTAAGAAATGTTTAGAAATAATCGAGCAATCAAAATGAAAATTGTCACAGCAATTACAGGTCCCGAAACCTATTGATAGAGGTATCAACCATCGTAATCGGACCATTTTAGATTTTTGTCGCCCAAAAACTTGTGGGCTATAGCACAGTTAATTTTCAATAAAATTGAATTTTCTGAGAAATGTTTAGAAATAATCGAGCAATCAAAATGAAAATTGTCACAGCAATTACAGGTTCCGAAACCTATTGATAGAGGTATCAACCATCGTAATCGGACCATTTTAGATTTTTACCGCTTAAAAACTTGTGGGCTATAGCACAGTTAATTTTTAATAAAATTGAATTTCTGAGAAATGTTTAGAAATAATCGAGCAATCAAAATGAAAATTGTCACAGCAATTACAGGTCCCGAAACCTATTGATAGAGGTATCAACCATCGTAATCGGACCATTTTAGATTTTTGCCGCCCAAAAACTTGTGGGCTATAGCACAGTTAATTTTCAATAAAATTGAATTTTCTAAGAAATGTTTAGAAATAATCGAGCAATCAAAATGAAAATTGTCACAGCAATTACAGGTCCCGAAACCTATTGATAGAGGTATCAACCATCGTAATCGGACCATTTTAGATTTTTGCCGCCCAAAAACTTGTGGGCTATAGCACAGTTAATTTTCAATGAAATTGAATTTTCTAAGTAATGTTTAGAAATAATCGAGCAATCAAAATGAAAATTGTCACAGCAATTACAGGTCCCGAAACCTATTGATAGAGGTATCAACCATCGTAATCGGACCATTTTAGATTTTTGCCGCTTAAAAACTTGTGGGCTATACCACAGTTAATTTTTAATAAAATTGAATTTTCTGAGAAATGTTTAGAAATAATCGAGCAATAAAAATGAAAATTGTCACAGCAATTACAGGTCCCGAAACCTATTGATAGAGGTATCAACCATCGTAATCGGACCATTTTAGATTTTTGCCGCCCAAAAACTTGTGGGCTATAGCACAGTTAATTTTCAATAAAATTGAATTTTCTGAGAAATGTTTAGAAATAATCGAGCAATCAAAATGAAAATTGTCACAGCAATTACAGGTCCCGAAACCTATTGATAGAGGTATCAACCATCGTAATCGGACCATTTTAGATTTTTGCCGCCCAAAAACTTGTGGGCTATAGCACAGTTAATTTTCAATAAAATTGAATTTTCTGAGAAATGTTTAGAAATAATCGAGCAATCAAAATTAAAATTGTCACAGCAATTACAGGTCCCGAAACCTATTGATAGAGGTATCAACCATCGTAATCGGACCATTTTAGATTTTTGCCGCCCAAAAACTTGTGGGCTATAGCACAGTTAATTTTCAATAAAATTGAATTTTCTAAGAAATGTTTAGAAATAATCGAGCAATCAAAATGAAAATTGTCACAGCAATTACAGGTCCCGAAACCTATTGATAGAGGTATCAACCATCGTAATCGGACCATTTTAGATTTTTGCCGCCCAAAAACTTGTGGGCTATAGCACAGTTAATTTTCAATAAAATTGAATTTTCTGAGAAATGTTTAGAAATAATCGAGCAATCAAAATGAAAATTGTCACAGCAATTACAGGTTCCGAAACCTATTGATAGAGGTATCAACCATCGTAATCGGACCATTTTAGATTTTTACCGCTTAAAAACTTGTGGGCTATAGCACAGTTAATTTTCAATTAAATTGAATTTTCTAAGAAATGTTTAGAAATAATCGAGCAATTAAAATGAAAATTGTCACAGCAATTACAGGTCCCGAAACCTATTGATAGAGGTATCAACCATCGTAATCGGACCATTTTAAATTTTTGCCGCCCAAAAACTTGTGGGCTATAGCACAGTTAATTTTCAATAAAATTGAATTTTCTAAGAAATGTTTAGAAATAATCGAGCAATCAAAATGAAAATTGTCACAGCAATTACAGGTCCCGAAACCTATTGATAGAGGTATCAACCATCGTAATCGGACCATTTTAGATTTTTGCCGCCAAAAACTTGTGGGCTATAGCACAGTTAATTTTCAATAAAATTGAATTTTCTAAGAAATGTTTAGAAATAATCGAGCAATCAAAATGAAAATTGTCACAGCAATTACAGGTCCCGAAACCTATTGATAGAGGTATCAACCATCGTAATCGGACCATTTTAGATTTTTGCCGCCCAAAAACTTTTGTGCTTTAGCACAGTTAATTTTCAATAAAATTGAATTTCTAAGAAATGTTTAGAAATAATCGAGCAATCAAAATGAAAATTGGCACAGCAATTACAGGTCCCGAAACCTATTGATAGAGGTATCAACCATCGTAATCGAACCATTTTAGATTTTTGCCTCCCAAAAACTTGTGGGCTATAGCACAGTTAATTTTCAATAAAATTGAATTTTCTAAGAAATATTTAGAAATAATCGAGCAATCAAAGTGAAAATTGTCACAGCAATTACAGGTCCCGAAACCTATTGATAGAGGTATCAACCATCGTAATCGGACCATTTTAGATTTTTGCCGCCCAAAAACTTGTGGGCTATAGCACAGTTAATTTTCAATAAAATTGAATTTTCTAAGAAATGTTTAGAAATAATCGAGCAATCAAAATGAAAATTGTCACAGCAATTACAGGTCCCGAAACCTATTGATAGAGTTATCAACCATCGTAATCGGACCATTTTAGATTTTTGCCGCCCAAAAACTTGTGGGCTATAGCACAGTTAATTTTCAATAAAATTGAATTTTCTGAGAAATGTTTAGAAATAATCGAGCAATCAAAATAAAAATTGTCACAGCAATTACAGGTTCCGAAACCTATTGATAGAGGTATCAACCATCGTAATCGGACCATTTTAGATTTTTACCGCTTAAAAACTTGTGGGCTATAGCACAGTTAATTTTCAATAAAATTGAATTTTCTAAGAAATGTTTAGAAATAATCGAGCAATTAAAATGAAAATTTTCACAGCAATTACAGGTCCCGAAACCTATTGATAGAGGTATCAACCATCGTAATCGGACCATTTTAGATTTTTGTCGCCCAAAAACTTGTGGGCTATAGCACAGTTAATTTTCAATAAAATTGAATTTTCTAAGAAATGTTTAGAAATAATCGAGCAATCAAAATGGAAATTGTCACAGCAATTACAGGTCCCGAAACCTATTGATAGAGGTATCAACCATCGTAATCGGACCATTTTAGATTTTTGCCGCCCAAAAACTTGTGGGCTATAGCACAGTTAATTTTCAATAAAATTGAATTTTCTGATAAATGTTTAGAAATAATCGAGCAATCAAAATAAAAATTGTCACAGCAATTACAGGTCCCGAAACCTATTGATAGAGGTATCAACCATCGTAATCGGACCATTTTAGATTTTTGCCTCCCAAAAACTTGTGTGCTAACACAGTTAATTTTCTATAAAATTGAATTTCTAAGAAATGTTTAGAAATAATCGAGCAATCAAAATGAAAATTGTCACAGCAACTACAGGTCCCGAAACCTATTGATAGAGGTATCAACCATCGTAATCGAACCATTTTAGATTTTTGCCGCCCAAAAACTTGTGGGATATATAGCACAGTTAATTTTCAATAAAATTGAATCTTCTAAGAAATGTTTAGAAATAATCGAGCAATCAAAATGAAAATTGGCACAGCAATTACAGGTCCCGAAACCTATTGATAGAGGTATCAACCATCGTAATCGGACCATTTTAGATTTTTGCCGATCAAAAACTTGTGGGCTATAGCACAGTTAATTTTCAATAAAATTGAATTTTCTAAGAAATGTTTAGAAATAATCGAGCAATCAAAATGAAAATTGTCACAGCAATTACAGGTCCCGAAACCTATTGATAGAGGTATCAACCATCGTAATCGGACCATTTTAGATTTTTGCCGCCCAAAAACTTGTGGGCTATAGCACAGTTAATTTTCAATAAAATTGAATTTTCTGAGAAATGTTTAGAAATAATCGAGCAATCAAAATGAAAATTGTCACAGCAATTACAGGTCCCAAAACCTATTGATAGAGGTATCAACCATCGTAATCGGACCATTTTAGATTTTTACCGCTTAAAAACTTGTGGGCTATAGCACAGTTAATTTTTAATAAAATTGAATTTTCTGAGAAATGTTTAGAAATAATCGAGCAATCAAAATGAAAATTGGCACAGCAATTACAGGTCCCGAAACCTATTGATAGAGGTATCAACCATCGTAATCGGACCATTTTAGATTTTTGCCGCCCAAAAACTTGTGGGCTATAGCACAGTAAATTTTCAATAAAATTCAATTTTCTAAGAAATGTTTAGAAATAATCGAGCAATCAAAATGAAAATTGTCACAGCAATTACAGGTCACGAAACCTATTGATAGAGGTATCAACCATCGTAATCGGACCATTTTAGATTTTTGTCGCCCAAAAACTTGTGGGCTATAGCACAGTTAATTTTCAATAAAATTGAATTTTCTAAGAAATGTTTAGAAATAATCGAGCAATCAAAATGGAAATTGTCACAGCAATTACAGGTCCCGAAACCTATTGATAGAGGTATCAACCATCGTAATCGGACCATTTTAGATTTTTGCCGCCCAAAAACTTGTGGGCTATAGCACAGTTAATTTTTAATAAAATTGAATTTTCTAAGAAATGTTTAGAAATATTCGAGCAATTAAAATAAAAATTTTCACAGCAATTACAGGTCCCGAAACCTATTGATAGAGGTATCAACCATCGTAATCGGACCATTTTAGATTTTTGTCGCCCAAAAACTTGTGGGCTATAGCACAGTTAATTTTCAATAAAATTGAATTTTCTAAGAAATGTTTAGAAATAATCGAGCAATCAAAATGGAAATTGTCACAGCAATTACAGGTCCCGAAACCTATTGATAGAGGTATCAACCATCGTAATCGGACCATTTTAGATTTTTGCCGCCCAAAAACTTGTGGGCTATAGCACAGTTAATTTTCAATAAAATTGAATTTTCTGATAAATGTTTAGAAATAATCGAGCAATCAAAATGAAAATTGTCACAGCAATTACAGGTCCCGAAACCTATTGATAGAGGTATCAACCATCGTAATCGGACCATTTTAGATTTTTGCCGCCCAAAAACTTGTGGGCTATAGCACAGTTAATTTTCAATAAAATTGAATTTTCTGATAAATGTTTAGAAATAATCGAGCAATCAAAATGGAAATTGTCACAGCAATTACAGGTCCCGAAACCTATTGATAGAGGTATCAACCATTGTAATCGGACCATTTTAGATTTTTGCCGCCCAAAAACTTGTGGGCTATAGCACAGTTAATTTTCATTAAAATTGAATTTTCTAAGAAATGTTTAGAAATAATCGAGCAATCAAAATGAAAATTGTCACAGCAATTACAGGTCCCGAAACCTATTGATAGAGGTATCAACCATCGTAATCGGACCATTTTAGATTTTTGCCGCCCAAAAACTTGTGGGCTATAGCACAGTTAATTTTCAATAAAATTGAATTTTCTAAGAAATGTTTAGAAATAATCGAGCAATCAAAATGAAAATTGTCACAGCAATTACAGGTCCCGAAACCTATTGATAGAGGTATCAACCATCGTAATCGGACCATTTTAGATTTTTGCCGCCCAAAAACTTGTGGGCTATATCACAGTTAATTTTCAATAAAATTGAATTTTCTGAGAAATGTTTAGAAATAATCGAGCAATCAAAATGAAAATTGTCACAGCAATTACAGGTTCCGAAACCTATTGATAGAGGTATCAACCATCGTAATCCGACCATTTTAGATTTTTGCCGCCCAAAAACTTGTGGGCTATAGCACAGTTAATTTTCAATAAAATTGAATTTTCTGAGAAATGTTTAGAAATAATCGAGCAGTCAAAATGAAAATTGTCACAGCAATTACAGGTCCCGAAACCTATTGATAGAGGTATCAACCATCGTAATCGGACCATTTTAGATTTTTGCCGCCCAAAAACTTGTGTGCTATAGCACAGTTAATTTTCAATAAAATTGAATTTCTAAGAAATGTTTAGAAATAATCGAGCAATCAAAATGAAAATTGTCACAGCAACTACAGGTCCCGAAACCTATTGATAGAGGTATCAACCATCGTAATCGAACCATTTTAGATTTTTGCCGCCCAAAAACTTGTGGGATATAGCACAGTTAATTTTCAATAAAATTGAATTTTCTAAGAAATGTTTAGAAATAATCGAGCAATCAAAATGAAAATTGTCACAGCAATTACAGGTCCCGAAACCTATTGATAGAGGTATCAACCATCGTAATCGGACCATTTTTGGTTTTTGCCGCCCAAAAACTTGTGGGCTATAGCACAGTTAATTTTCAATAAAATTGACTTTTCTAAGTAATGTTTAGAAATAATCGAGCAATCAAAATGGAAATTGTCACAGCAATTACAGGTCCCGAAACCTATTGATAGAGGTATCAACCATCGTAATCGGACCATTTTAGATTTTTACCGCTTAAAAACTTGTGGGCTATAGCACAGTTAATTTTTAATAAAATTGAATTTTCTGAGAAATGTTTAGAAATAATCGAGCAATCAAAATGAAAATTGGCACAGCAATTACAGGTCCCGAAACCTATTGATAGAGGTATCAACCATCGTAATCGGACCATTTTAGATTTTTGCCGCCCAAAAACTTGTGGGCTATAGCACAGTAAATTTTCAATAAAATTGAATTTTCTAAGAAATGTTTAGAAATAATCGATCAGTCAAAATGAAAATTGTCACAGCAATTACAGGTCACGAAACCTATTGATAGAGGTATCAACCACCGTAATCGGACCATTTTAGATTTTTGTCGCCCAAAAACTTGTGGGCTATAGCACAGTTAATTTTCAATAAAATTGAATTTTCTAAGAAATGTTTAGAAATAATCGAGCAATCAAAATGGAAATTGTCACAGCAATTACAGGTCCCGAAACCTATTGATAGAGGTATCAACCATCGTAATCGGACCATTTTAGATTTTTGCCGCCCAAAAACTTGTGGGCTATAGCACAGTTAATTTTCAATAAAATTGAATTTTCTAAGAAATGTTTAGAAATAATCGAGCAATTAAAATGAAAATTTTCACAGCAATTACAGGTCCCGAAACCTATTGATAGAGGTATCAACCATCGTAATCGAACCATTTTAGATTTTTGCCGCCCAAAAACTTGTGGGATATATAGCACAGTTAATTTTCAATAAAATTGAATTTTCTAAGAAATGTTTAGAAATAATCGAGCAATCAAAATGAAAATTGTCACAGCAATTACAGGTCCCGAAACCTATTGATAGAGGTATCAACCATCGTAATCGGACCATTTTAGATTTTTGCCGCCCAAAAACTTGTGGGCTATAGCACAGTTAATTTTCAATAAAATTGAATTTTCTAATAAATGTTTAGAAATAATCGAGCAATCAAAATGAAAATTGTCACAGCAATTACAGGTCCCGAAACCTATTGATAGAGGTATCAACCATCGTAATCGGACCATTTTAGATTTTTGCCGCCCAAAAACTTGTGGGCTATATCACAGTTAATTTTCAATAAAATTGAATTTTCTGAGAAATGTTTAGAAATAATCGAGCAATCAAAATGAAAATTGTCACAGCAATTACAGGTCCCGAAACCTATTGATAGAGGTATCAACCATCGTAATCGGACCATTTTAGATTTTTGCCGCCCAAAAACTTGTGTGCTATAGCACAGTTAATTTTCAATAAAATTGAATTTCTAAGAAATGTTTAGAAATAATCGAGCAATCAAAATGAAAATTGTCACAGCAACTACAGGTCCCGAAACCTATTGATAGAGGTATGAACCATCGTAATCGAACCATTTTAGATTTTTGCCGCCCAAAAACTTGTGGGATATAGCACAGTTAATTTTCAATAAAATTGAATTTTCTAAGAAATGTTTAGAAATAATCGAGCAATCAAAATGAAAATTGTCACAGCAATTACAGGTCCCGAAACCTATTGATAGAGGTATCAACCATCGTAATCGGACCATTTTAGATTTTTGCCGCCCAAAAACTTGTGGGCTATAGCACAGTTAATTTTCAATAAAATTGAATTTTCTAAGTAATGTTTAGAAATAATCGAGCAATCAAAATGAAAATTGTCACAGCAATTACAGGTCCCGAAACCTATTGATAGAGGTATCAACCATCGTAATCGGACCATTTTAGATTTTTGCCGCCCAAAAACTTGTGTGCTATAGCACAGTTAATTTTCAATAAAATTGAATTTCTAAGAAATGTTTAGAAATAATCGAGCAATCAAAATGAAAATTGTCACAGCAACTACAGGTCCCGAAACCTATTGATAGAGGTATCAACCATCGTAATCGAACCATTTTAGATTTTTGCCGCCCAAAAACTTGTGGGATATAGCACAGTTAATTTTCAATAAAATTGAATTTTCTAAGAAATGTTTAGAAATAATCAAGCAATCAAAATGAAAATTGTCACAGCAATTACAGGTCCCGAAACCTATTGATAGAGGTATCAACCATCGTAATCGGACCATTTTAGATTTTTGCCGCCCAAAAACTTGTGGGCTATAGCACAGTTAATTTTCAATAAAATTGAATTTTCTGAGAAATGTTTAGAAATAATCGAGCAATCAAAATAAATATTGTCACAGCAATTACAGGTCCCGAAACCTATTGATAGAGGTATCAACCATAGATTTTTGCCGCCCAAAAACTTGTGGGCTATAGCACAGTTAATTTTCAATAAAATTGAATTTTCTAAGAAATGTTTAGAAATAATCGAGCAATCAAAATGAAAATTGTCACAGCAATTACAGGTCCCGAAACCTATTGATAGAGGTATCAACCATCGTAATCGGACCATTTTAGATTTTTGCCGCCCAAAAACTTGTGGGCTATAGCACAGTTAATTTTCAATAAAATTGAATTTTCTAAGTAATGTTTAGAAATAATCGAGCAATCAAAATGAAAATTGTCACAGCAATTACAGGTCCCGAAACCTATTGATAGAGGTATCAACCATCGTAATCGGACCATTTTAGATTTTTACTGCTTAAAAACTTGTGGGCTATAGCACAGTTAATTTTTAATAAAATTGAATTTTCTGAGAAATGTTTAGAAATAATCTAGCAATCAAAATGAAAATTGTCACAGCAATTACAGGTCCCGAAACCTATTGATTGAGGTATCAACCATCGTAATCGGACCATTTTAGATTTTTGCCGCCCAAAAACTTGTGGGCTATAGCACAGTTAATTTTCAATAAAATTCAATTTTCTAAGAAATGTTTAGAAATAATCGAGCAATCAAAATGAAAATTGTCACAGCAATTACAGGTCACGAAACCTATTGATAGAGGTATCAACCATCGTAATCGGACCATTTTAGATTTTTTCCGCCCAAAAACTTGTGGGCTATAGCACAGTTAATTTTCAATAAAACAGAATTTTATAAGAAATGTTTAGAAATAATCGAGCAATCAAAATGAAAATTGTCACAGCAATTACAGGTCACGAAACCTATTGATAGAGGTATCAACCATCGTAATCGGACCATTTTAGATTTTTGCCGCCCAAAAACTTGTGGGCTATAGCACACTTATATTTTCAATAAAATTGAATTTTCTAAGAAATGTTTAGAAATAATCGAGCAATCAAAATGAAAATTGTCACAGCAATTACAGGTCCCGAAACCTATTGATAGAGGTATCAACCATCGTAATCGGACCATTTTAGATTTTTGCCGCCCAAAAACTTGTGGGCTATAGCACAGTTAATTTTCAATAAAATTGAATTTTCTGAGAAATGTTTAGAAATAATCGAGCAATCAAAATGAAAATTGTCACAGCAATTACAGGTCCCGAAACCTATTGATAGAGGTATCAACCATCGTAATCGGACCATTTTAGGTTTTGGCCGCCCAAAAACTTGTGGGCTATAGCACAGTTAATTTTCAATAAAATTTAATTTTCTAAGAAATGTTTAGAAATAATCGAGCAATCAAAATGAAAATTGTCACAGCAATTACAGGTCCCGAAACCTATTGATAGAGGTATCAACCATCGTAATCGGACCATTTTAGATTTTTGCCGCCCAAAAACTTGTGGGCTATAGCACAGTTAATTTTCAATAAAATTGAATTTTCTAAGTAATGTTTAGAAATAATCGAGCAATCAAAATGAAAATTGTCACAGCAATAACAGGTCCCGAAACCTATTGATAGAGGTATCAACCATCGTAATCGGACCATTTTAGATTTTTCCCGCCCAAAAACTTGTGGGCTATAGCACAGTTAATTTTCAATAAAATTGAATTTTCTGAGAAATGTTTAGAAATAATCGAGCAATCAAAATGAAAATTGTCACAGCAATTACAGGTCCCGAAACCTATTGATAGAGGTATCAACCATCGTAATCAGACCATTTTAGATTTTTGCCGCCCAAAAACTTGTGGGCTATAGCACAGTTAATTTTCAATAAAATTGCATTTTCTGAGAAATGTTTAGAAATAATCGAGCAATCAAAATGAAAATTGTCACAGCAATTACAGGTCACATAACCTATTGATAGAGGTATCAACCATCGTAATCGGACCATTTTAGATTTTTGCCGCCCAAAAACTTGTGGGCTATAGCACAGTTAATTTTCAATAAAATTCAATTTTCTAAGAAATGTTTAGAAATAATCGAGCAATCAAAATGAAAATTGTCACAGCAATTACAGGTCACGAAACCTATTGATAGAGGTATCATCCATCGTAATCGGACCATTTTAGATTTTTACCGCCCAAAAACTTGTGCACAGTTAATTTTCAATAAAATTGAATTTTCTAAGTAATGTTTAGAAATAATCGAGCAATCAAAATGAAAATTGTCACAGCAACTACAGGTCCCGAAACCTATTGATAGAGGTATCAACCATCGTAATCGAACCATTTTAGATTTTTGCCGCCCAAAAACTTGTGGGATATAGCACAGTTAATTTTCAATAAAATTGAATTTTCTAAGAAATGTTTAGAAATAATCGAGCAATCAAAATGAAAATTGTCACAGCAATTACAGGTTCCGAAACCTATTGATAGAGGTATCAACCATCGTAATCGGACCATTTTAGATTTTTGCCGCCCAAAAACTTGTGGGCTATAGCACAGTTAATTTTCAATAAAATTGAATTTTCTAAGAAATGTTTAGAAATAATCGAGCAATCAAAATGAAAATTGTCACAGCAATTACAGGTCCCGAAACCTATTGATAGAGGTATCAACCATCGTAATCGGACCATTTTTGATTTTTGCCGCCCAAAAACTTGTGGGCTATAGCACAGTTAATTTTCAATAAAATTGAATTTTCTAAGTAATGTTTAGAAATAATCGAGCAATCAAAATGAAAATTGTCACAGCAATAACAGGTCCCGAAACCTATTGATAGAGGTATCAACCATCGTAATCGGACCATTTTAGATTTTTGCCGCCCAAAAACTTGTGGGCTATAGCACAGTTAATTTTCAATAAAATTGAATTTTCTGAGAAATGTTTAGAAATAATCGAGCAATCAAAATGAAAATTGTCACAGCAATTACAGGTCCCGAAACCTATTGATAGAGGTATCAACCATCGTAATCAGACCATTTTAGATTTTTGCCGCCCAAAAACTTGTGGGCTATAGCACAGTTAATTTTCAATAAAATTGAATTTTCTGAGAAATGTTTAGAAATAATCGAGCAATCAAAATGAAAATTGTCACAGCAATTACAGGTCCCGAAACCTATTGATAGAGGTATCAACCATCGTAATCAGACCATTTTAGATTTTTGCCGCCCAAAAACTTGTGGGCTATAGCACAGTTAATTTTCAATAAAATTGAAGTTTCTGAGAAATGTTTAGAAATAATCGAGCAATCAAAATGAAAATTGTCACAGCAATTACAGGTCCCGAAACCTATTGATAGAGGTATCAACCATCGTAATCGGACCATTTTAGATTTTTGCCGCCCAAAAACTTGTGGGCTATAGCACAGTTAATTTTCAATAAAATAGAATTTTCTAAGAAATGTTTAGAAATAATCGAGCAATCAAAATGAAAATTGTCACAGCAATTACAGGTCCCGAAACCTATTGATAGAGGTATCAACCATCGTAATCGGACCATTTTAGGTTTTTGCCGCCCAAAAACTTGTGGGCTATAGCACAGTTAATTTTCAATAAAATTTAATTTTCTAAGAAATGTTTAGAAATAATCTAGCAATCAAAATGAAAATTGTCACAGCAATTACAGGTCCCGAAACCTATTGATAGAGGTATCAACCATCGTAATCGGACCATTTTAGATTTTTGCCGCCCAAAAACTTGTGGGCTATAGCACAGTTAATTTTCAATAAAATTGAATTTTCTAAGAAATGTTTAGAAATAATCGAGCAATCAAAATGAAAATTGTCACAGCAATTACAGGTCCCGAAACCTATTGATAGAGGTATCAACCATCGTAATCGGACCATTTTAGATTTTTGCCGCCCAAAAACTTGTGGGCTATAGCACAGTTAATTTTCAATAAAATTGAATTTTCTGAGAAATGTTTAGAAATAATCGAGCAATCAAAATGAAAATTGTCACAGCAATTACAGGTCCCGAAACCTATTGATAGAGGTATCAACCATCGTAATCGAACCATTTTAGATTTTTGCCGCCCAAAAACTTGTGTGCTATAGCACAGTTAATTTTCAATAAAATTGAATTTCTAAGAAATGTTTAGAAATAATCGAGCAATTAAAATGAAAATTGTCACAGCAACTACAGGTCCCGAAACCTATTGATAGAGGTATCAACCATCGTAATCGGACCATTTTAGATTTTTGCCGCCCAAAAACTTGTGGGCTATAGCACAGTTAATTTTCAATAAAATTGAATTTTCTGAGAAATGTTTAGAAATAATCGAGCAATCAAAATGAAAATTGTCACAGCAATTACAGGTCCCGAAACCTATTGATAGAGGTATCAACCATCGTAATCGGACCATTTTAGATTTTTGCCGCCCAAAAACTTGTGGGCTATAGCACAGTTAATTTTCAATAAAATTGAATTTTCTGAGAAATGTTTAGAAATAATCGAGCAATCAAAATGAAAATTGTCACAGCAATTACAGGTCCCGAAACCTATTGATAGAGGTATCAACCATCGTAATCTGACCATTTTAGATTTTTGCCGCCCAAAAACTTGTGTGCTGCACAGTTAATTTTCAATAAAATTGAATTTCTAAGAAATGTTTAGAAATAATCGAGCAATTAAAATGAAAATTGTCACAGCAACTACAGGTCCCGAAACCTATTGATAGAGGTATCAACCATCGTAATCGAACCATTTTAGATTTTTGCCGCCCAAAAACTTGTGGGATATAGCACAGTTAATTTTTAATAAAATTGAATTTTCTGAGAAATGTTTAGAAATAATCGAGCAATCAAAATGGAAATTGTCACAGCAATTACAGGTCACGAAACCTATTGATAGAGGTATCAACCATCGTAATCGGACCATTTTAGATTTTTGCCGCCCAAAAACTTGTGGGCTATAGCACAGTTAATTTTCAATAAAATTGAATTTTCTGAGAAATGTTTAGAAATAATCGAGCAATCAAAATGAAAATTGTCACAGCAATTACAGGTCACGAAACCTATTGATAGAGGTATCAACCATCGTAATCGGACCATTTTAGATTTTTGCCGCCCAAAAACTTGTGGGCTATAGCACAGTTAATTTTCAATAAAATTGAATTTTCTAAGAAATGTTTAGAAATAATCGAGCAATCAAAATGAAAATTGTCACAGCAATTACAAGTCCCGAAACCTATTGATAGAGGTATCAACCATCGTAATCGGACCATTTTAGATTTTTGCCGCCCAAAAACTTGTGGGCTATAGCACAGTTAATTTTCAATAAAATTGAATTTTCTAAGAAATGTTTAGAAATAATGGAGCAATCAAAATGAAAATTGTCACAGCAATTACAGGTCCCGAAACCTATTGATAGAGGTATCAACCATCGTTATCGAACCATTTTAGATTTTTACCGCTTAAAAACTTGTGGGCTATAGCACAGTTAATTTTCAATAAAATTGAATTTTCTAAGAAATGTTTAGAAATAATCGAGCAATCAAAATAAAAATTATCACAGCAATTACAGGTCCCGAAACCTATTGATAGAGGTATCAACCATCGTAATCGGACCATTTTAGATTTTTGCCGCCCAAAAACTTGTGGGCTATAGCACAGTTAAATTTCAATAAAATTGAACTTTCTGAGAAATGTTTAGAAATAATCGAGCAATCAAAATGAAAATTGTCACAGCAATTACAGGTCCCGAAACCTATTGATAGAGGTATCAACCATCGTAATCGGACCATTTTAGATTTTTGCCGCCCAAAAACTTGTGTGCTATGCTACTTGTGTGCACAGTTAATTTTCAATAAAATTGAATTTCTAAGAAATGTTTAGAAATAATCGAGCAATTAAAATGAAAATTGTCACAGCAACTACATGTCCCGAAACCTATTGATAGAGGTATCAACCATCGTAATCGGACCATTTTAGATTTTTTCCGCCCAAAAACTTGTGGGATATAGCACAGTTAATTTTCAATAAAATTGAATTTTCTAAGAAATGTTTAGAAATAATCGAGCAATCAAAATGAAAATTGTCACAGCAATTACAGGTCCCGAAACCTATTGATAGAGGTATCAACCATCGTAATCGGGCCATTTTAGAATTTTGCCGCCCAAAAACTTGTGGGCTATAGCACAGTTAATTTTCAATAAAATTGAATTTTCTGAGAAATGTTTAGAAATAATCGAGCAATCAAAATGAAAATTGTCACAGCAATTACAGGTTCCGAAACCTACTGATAGAGGTATCAACCATCGTAATCGGACCATTTTAGATTTTTACCGCTTAAAAACTTGTGGGCTATAGCACAGTTAATTTTTAATAAAATTGAATTTTCTGAGAAATGTTTAGAAATAATCGAGCAATCAAAATCAAAATTGTCACAGCAATTACAGGTCACGAAACCTATTGATAGAGGTATCAACCATCGTAATCGGACCATTTTAGATTTTTGCCGCCCAAAAACTTGTGGGCTATAGCACAGTTAATTTTCAATAAAATTGAATTTTCTAAGAAATGTTTAGAAATAATCGAGCAATCAAAATGAAAATTGTCAGAGCAATTACAAGTCCCGAAACCTATTGATAGAGGTATCAACCATCGTAATCGGACCATTTTAGATTTTTGCCGCCCAAAAACTTGTGGGCTATAGCACAGTTAATTTTCAATAAAATTGAATTTTCTAAGAAATGTTTAGAAATAATGGAGCAATCAAAATGAAAATTGTCACAGCAATTACAGGTCCCGAAACCTATTGATAGAGGTATCAACCATCGTAATCGGACCATTTTAGATTTTTGCCGCCCAAAAATTGTGGGCTATAGCACAGTTAATTTTCAATAAAATAGAATTTTCTGAGAAATGTTTAGAAATAATCGAGCAATCAAAATGATAATTGTCACAGCAAATACAGGTCCCGAAACCTATTGATAGAGGTATCAACCATCGTAATCGGACCATTTTAGATTTTTGCCGCCCAAAAACTTGTGGGCTATAGCACAGTTAATTTTCAATAAAACTGAATTTTATAAGAAATGTTTAGAAATAATCGAGCAATCAAAATCAAAATTGTCACAGCAATTACAGGTCACGAAACCGATTGATAGAGGTATCAACCATCGTAATCAGACCATTTTAGATTTTTGCCGCCCAAAAACTTGTGGGCTATAGCACACTTAATTTTCAATAAAATTGAATTTTCTAAGAAATGTTTAGAAATAATCGAGCAATCAAAATGAAAATTGTCACAGCAATTACAAGTCCCGAAACCTATTGATAGAGGTATCAACCATCGTAATCGGACCATTTTAGATTTTTGCCGCCCAAAAACTTGTGGGCTATAGCACAGTTAATTTTCAATAAAACTGAATTTTATAAGAAATGTTTAGAAATAATCGAGCAATCAAAATAAAAATTGTCACAGCAATTACAGGTCACGAAACCGATTGATAGAGGTATCAACCATCGTAATCGGACCATTTTAGATTTTTGCCGCCCAAAAACTTGTGGGCTATAGCACACTTAATTTTCAATAAAATTGAATTTTCTAAGAAATGTTTAGAAATAATCGAGCAATCAAAATGAAAATTGTGAGAGCAATTAAAGGTCCCGAAACCTATTGATAGAGGTATCAACCATCGTAATCGGACCATTTTAGATTTTTGCCGCCCAAAAACTTGTGGGCTATAGCACAGTTAATTTTCAATAAAACTGAATTTTATAAGAAATGTTTAGAAATAATCGAGCAATCAAAATGAAAATTGTCACAGCAATTACAGGTCACGAAACCTATTGATAGAGGTATCAACCATCGTAATCGGACCATTTTAGATTTTTGCCGCCCAAAAACTTGTGGGCTATAGCACAGTTAATTTTCAATAAAATTGAATATTCTAAGAAATGTTTAGAAATAATCGAGCAATCAAAATGAAAATTGTCACAGCAATTACAGGTCCCGAAACCTATTGATAGAGGTATCAACCATCGTAATCGGACCATTTTAGATTTTTGCCGCCCAAAAACTTGTGGGCTATAGCACAGTTAATTTTCAATAAAATTGAATTTTCTGAGAAATGTTTAGAAATAATCGAGCAATCAAAATGAAAATTGTCACAGCAATTACAGGTCCCGAAACCTATTGATAGAGATATCAACCATCGTAATCGGACCATTTTAGATTTTTGCCGCCCAAAAACTTGTGGGCTATAGCACAGTTAATTTTCAATAAAACTGAATTTTCTAAGAAATGTTTAGAAATAATCGAGCAATCAAAATGAAAATTGTCACAGCAATTACAGGTCACGAAACCTATTGATAGAGGTATCAACCATCGTAATCGGGCCATTTTAGATTTTTGCCGCCCAAAAACTTGTGGGCTATAGCACAGTTAATTTTCAATAAAATTGAATTTTCTGAGAAATGTTTAGAAATAATCGAGCAATCAAAATCAAAATTGTCACAGCAATTACAGGTCACGAAACCTATTGATAGAGGTATCAACCATCGTAATCGGACCATTTTAGATTTTTGCCGCCCAAAAACTTGTGGGCTATAGCACAGTTAATTTTCAATAAAACTGAATTTTATAAGAAATGTTTAGAAATAATCGAGCAATCAAAATCAAAATTGTCACAGCAATTACAGATCACGAAACCTATTGATAGAGGTGTCAACCATCGTAATCGGACCATTTTAGATTTTTGCCGCCCAAAAACTTGTGGGCTATAGCACAGTTAATTTTCAATAAAACTGAATTTTATAAGAAATGTTTAGAAATAATCGAGCAATCAAAATCAAAATTGTCACAGCAATTACAGGTCACGAAACCTATTGATAGAGGTATCAACCATCGTAATCGGACCATTTTAGATTTTCGCCGCCCAAAAACTTGTGGGCTATAGCACAGTTAATTTTCAATAAAATTGAATTTTCTAAGAAATGTTTAGAAATAATCGAGCAATCAAAATGCAAATTGTCACAGCAATTACAAGTGCCGAAACCTATTGATAGAGATATCAACCATCGTAATCGCACCATTTTAGATTTTTGCCGCCCAAAAACTTGTGGGCTATAGCACAGTTAATTTTCAATAAAATTGAATTTTCTAAGAAATGTTTAGAAATTATCGAACAATCAAAATCAAAATTGTCACAGCAATTACAGGTCCCGAAACCTATTGATAGAGGTATCAACCATCGTAATCGGACCATTTTAGATTTTTGCCGCCCAAAAACTTGTGGGCTATAGCTTAAGGCACAGTTAATTTTCAATAAAATTGAATTTGCTGAGAAATGTTTAGAAATAATCGAGCAATCAAAATGAAAATTGTCACAGCAATTACAGGTCCCGAAACCTATTGATAGAGGTATCAACCATCGTAATCGGACCATTTTAGATTTTTGCCGCCCAAATACTTGTGGGCTATAGCACAGTTAATTTTCAATAAAATTGAATATTCTTAGAAATGTTTAGAAATAATCGAGCAATCAAAATAAAAATTGTCACAGCAATTACAGGTCCCGAAACCTATTGATAGAGGTATCAACCATCGTAATCGGACCATTTTAGATTTTTGCCGCCCAAAAACTTGTGGGCTATAGCACACTTAATTTTCAATAAAATTGAATTTTCTGATAAATGTTTAGAAATAATCGAGCAATCAAAATGAAAATTGTCACAGCAATTACATGTCCCGAAACCTATTGATAGAGGTATCAACCATCGTAATCGGACCATTTTAGATTTTTGCCGCCCAAAAACGTGTGGGATTTAGCACAGTTAATTTGCAATAAAATTAAATTTTCTGAGAAATGTTTAGAAATAATCGAGCAATCAAAATGAAAATTGTCACGGCAATTACAGGTGCCGAAACCTATTGATAGAGGTATCAACCATCGTAATCGGACCATTTTAGATTTTTGCCACCCAAAAACTTGTGGGCTATAGCACAGTTAATTTTCAATAAAATTGAATTTTCTGATAAATGTTTAGAAATAATCGAGCAATCAAAATGAAAATTAACACAGCAATTACAGGTACCGAAACCTATTGATAGAGGTATCAACCATCGTAACCGGACCATTTTAGATTTTTGCCGCCCAAAAACTTGTGGGCTATAGCACAGTTAATTTTCAATAAAATTGAATTTTCTAAGAAATGTATAGGAATAATCGAGCAATCAAAATGAAAATTGTTACAGCAATTACAAGTCCCGAAACCTATTGATAGAGGTATTAATTATCGTAATCGGACCATATTAGATTTTTGCCGCCCAAAAACTTGTGGACTATTAGCACAGTTAATTTTCAATAAAATAGAATTTTCTAAGTAATGTTTAGAAATAATCGAGCAATCAAAATGAAAATTGTCACAGCAAATACAGGTCCCGAAACCCATTGATAGAGGTATTAACCATCGTAATCGGACCATTTTAGATTTTTGCCGCCCAAAAACTTGTGGGCTATAACACAGTAAATTTTCAATAAAATTGAATTTTCTAAGAAATGTTTAAAAATAATCGAGCAATCAAAATGAAAATTGTCACAGCAAATACAGGTCCCGAAACCTATTGATAGAGGTATTAACCATCGTAATCGGACCATTTTAGATTTTTGCCACCCAAAAACTTGTGGGCTATAGCACAGTAAATTTTCAATAAAATTGAATTTTCTTAGAAATATATAGGAATAATCGAGCAATCAAAATGAAAATTGTAACAGCAATTACAGGTCCCGAAACATATTGATAGAGGTATCAACTATCGTAATCGGACCATTTTAGATTTTTGCCGCCCAAAAACTTGTGGGCTATTAGCACAGTTATATTTCAATAAAATTGAATTTTCTAAGAAATGTTTAGAAATAATCGAGCAATCAAAATGAAAATTGTCACAGCAATTACAGGTCCCGAAACCTATTGATAGAGGGTATTAAATATCGTAATCGGATCATTTTAGATTTTTGCCGCCCAAAAACTTGTGAGCTATAGCACAGTAAATTTTCAATAAAATTGAATATTGTAAGAAATGTTTAGAAATAATCGAGCAATCAAAATGAAAATTGTCACAGCAATTACAGGTCCCGAAACCTATTGATAGAGGTATCAACCATCGTAATCGGACCATTTTAGATTTTTGCCGCCCAAAAACTTGTGGGCTATAGCACAGTTAATTTTCAATAAAATTGAATTTTCTAAGAAATGTTTAGAAATAATCGAGCAATCAAAATCAAAATTGTCACAGCAATTACAGGTCCCGAAACCTATTGATAGAGGTATTAACCATCGTAATCGGACCATTTTAGATTTTTGCCGCCCAAAAACTTGTGGGCTATAGCACAGTTAATTTTCAATAAAATTGAATTTTCTAAGAAATGTTTAGAAATAATTGAGCAATCAAAATCAAAATTGTCACAGCAATTACAGGTCCCGAAACCTATTGATAGAGGTATCAACCATCGTAATCGGACCATTTTAGATTTTTGCCGCCCAAAAACTTGTGGGCTATAGCACAGTTAATTTTCAATAAAATTGAATTTTCTAAGAAATGTTTAGAAATAATCGAGCAATCAAAATGAAAATTATCACAGCAATTACAGGTTCCGAAACCTATTGATAGAGGTATCAACCATCGTAATCGGACCATTTTAGATTTTTGCCGCCAAAAACTTGTGGGCTATAGCACAGTTAATTTTCAATAAAATTGAATTTTCTAAGAAATGTTTAGAAATAATCGAGCAATCAAAATGAAAATTGTCACACCAATTACAGGTCCCGAAACCTATTGATAGAGGTATCAACCATCGTAATCGGACCATTTTAGATTTTTGCCGCCCAAAAACTTGTGGGCTATAGCACAGTTAATTTTCAATAAAATTGAATTTTCTGAGAAATGTTTAGAAATAATCGAGCAATCAAAATGAAAATTGTCACAGCAATTACAGGTCCCGAAACCTATTGATAGAGGTATTAACCATCGTAATCGGACCATTTTAGATTTTTGCCGCCCAAAAACTTGTGGGCTTTAACACAGTTAATTTTCAATAAAATTGAATTTTCTAAGAAATGTTTAGAAATAATCGAGCAATCAAAATGAAAATTGTCACAGCAATTACAGGTCCCGAAACCTATTGATAGAGGTATCAACCATCGTAATCGGACCATTTTAGATTTTTGCCGCCCAAAAACTTGTGGGCTATAGCACAGTTAATTTTCAATAAAATTGAATTTTCTAAGAAATGTTTAGAAATAATCGAGCAATCAAAATCAAAATTGTCACAGCAATTACAGGTCCCGAAACCTATTGATAGAGGTATCAGCCATCGTAATCGGACCATTTTAGATTTTTGCCGCCCAAAAACTTGTGGGCTATAGCACACTTAATTTTCAATAAAATTGAATTTTCTAAGAAATGTTTAGAAATAATCGAGCAATCAAAATGAAAATTGTCACAGCAATTACAGGTCCCGAAACCTATTGATAGAGGTATCAACCATCGTAATCGGACCATTTTAGATTTTTGCCGCCCAAAAACTTGTGGGCTATAGCACAGTTAATTTTCAATAAAATTGAATTTTCTAAGAAATGTTTAGAAATAATCGAGCAATCAAAATGAAAATTATCACAGCAATTACAGGTTCCGAAACCTATTGATAGAGGTATCAACCATCGTAATCGGACCATTTTAGATTTTTGCCGCCAAAAACTTGTGGGCTATAGCACAGTTAATTTTCAATAAAATTGAATTTTCTAAGAAATGTTTAGAAATAATCGAGCAATCAAAATGAAAATTGTCACACCAATTACAGGTCCCGAAACCTATTGATAGAGGTATCAACCATCGTAATCGGACCATTTTAGATTTTTGCCGCCCAAAAACTTGTGGGCTATAGCACAGTTAATTTTCAATAAAATTGAATTTTCTGAGAAATGTTTAGAAATAATCGAGCAATCAAAATGAAAATTGTCACAGCAATTACAGGTCCCGAAACCTATTGATAGAGGTATTAACCATCGTAATCGGACCATTTTAGATTTTTGCCGCCCAAAAACTTGTGGGCTTTAACACAGTTAATTTTCAATAAAATTGAATTTTCTAAGAAATGTTTAGAAATAATCGAGCAATCAAAATGAAAATTGTCACAGCAATTACAGGTCACGAAACCTATTGATAGAGGTATCAACCATCGTAACCGGACCATTTTAGATTTTTGCCGCCCAAAAACTTGTGGGCTATAGAACAGTTCAAAATTTAATAGTCAGAAAAGATATGTTCACGTATTTACATTCCAATAAACTAATTTCTTATATGTACATCTAAAAACAAAATATTTTTGAATATTATTATTTATGAATGAAAAATATTTCAAAATTAAAATTTCTCACCGAAATTCCATTTAATGGTCTAATTTCATCCTTTCCTCCATAAAATAACAACAACAACAAAAAAACGTGAAAGAAAGAATAAAAAATTACATTGTACGACTAATAAACAATCGAGATGATCGCGCTAAGAAAAGAAAAACCAGAAGAAGAAAAAGACGTGAATTAATAGACACCCAGGGTAAAAAAAAAGGACCACGATGAGATCGAACTAGAAGAATCTAAAAATTTGTTATAATTTTTTTTTTTTTTTAGTTCTGTTTAGAATTAGATTGAAGAATTTTGTATTTTATTTGATTCAAAAGGTAAAAACAAAAAAGAGAAAATACCGACACTACTGACTGCGCTGTGGCAGCACCCTTTGTCGGTTCCTTTATTATTGAATTTTTTTTTTCTGTATGTTTTAAACGGTGTGTTGTTGTATCAATATATATTTCATGAGGGTGGGCCTCACTATAATATAGAGATATTATTATGATTATATTGTTATATTAGAAAATTATATTTACTGTATATTGAAGAAGAAGGTATATTATATTTCAAGACGCTTGCGATAACAGAATGCTCTACACAATAAAATAAAATAAAATTTGTTCGATGTAGGTTTATTGAGATGTGAAATAAGATTTCTAATTAATTATTCTAATTTTGAAAATCTTTTAATTTATTAGGTCAATAGGTATGTTGTAAATACAAAATCATCATGTTTGTTTAGTACCAATTTTTCTCACCGAGCCTTCTGAAAATTATTATTTTTTTTTTCTTTTTAAATCGCACTCGTAAAAATTTAGCAGCTCAATACATAAACAGACACGATTTATGATAATTATTTACCAAACTTTCACAAATCGCGATTTTATTGCGAACGGCGACGACAACGATAAAATAATTGATCTCTATAAAATCAGCATGTTGTCATATTAATGTTCGTGCATATATACTAAATACAGTATATTTTATATAGGGAATAAACTACTGTGTGTTGGGCACATAAAAAAAAATTGTTATTTATGATCTCTGATCTTTATAGAGTTCGAGAAATTTTTATTTAATTATAAATGAAATAAAATGTATCGCAGTGTTTACAAGGTGATTAAAAATTAATAGCTACACAAGGTTATTTATTACATCAATATAATTCCAGAAAATTGTTGTATAGCATATGTAGAGATGATTATAACGGTGGCCAGGTTAAGTGAGATTTTTATCGAAATATTTTGGTAACAAATAAACAAACTTAAACGTTAAACTACATTGTATATAAGTAAATGCAGTGTCTAAATCGCACGATGATCAAATTCATTAACAATATAAACGAGCGATTTTTAATTATCTTATTTTATTTGAGATATATGCGGCAAGACAATGAACCAACCAAAATATTTATCTAAACTATCAATATAACTTTTGGGTTAATGTGCTTACAATATCAGATCAAAAGCAACCACCTACTATAGGTGGGTATATACAAATTTATACAGCGCCACAGTAACGAATGTTATCTGCTATTTAGTTAATTACCAAAATATTTATAGATGACACATATGTTTATGTTAAATCCACCCCTGTACAGCTCATTAGCTCCGAATAATATTAAGACAAAAAATTAACAATTAATAAATTTAGTTAGTTATGATTATGAAAATAAATTAAGATAAGAAAGTTGATTCCAGAAACAAGTTAAATTTTAATCTTAAAAAGATTTTTTTTTTGTTTTTTTGTTTATTGATCTCATCACAATTTATTTGGATTAATATCGTATTTATAAATTTATAGAGAGCGAGAGAGGAATATTTTCAAATATTTTTCAAAATTAATTAAAATTCAAAAACCAAAGATGGAGCATCAATAAATCGATGTTCTACAGAAACGAATCTTTTGTGTTAAAATTTTAGCTTAAGATACTGGGAATCATTATAAATATGCGTGTGGTAGCCTAGCCTGCAGTAACGATGAAATTCTTTTCGGTGATTACGATTAGAGAAAGATGATTTTTTATTAATTTAATTTAGATTTTAGTTTTTTGTTTTTTGTTTTTTTGAATTCTTAATGTCTTGATCATTTAAGATCGTTGACATCTTATTGATATCGATATATGTACATACATATATGCGTGGTTGCATAAATTTGTATATACATATATTGTAACGATGCAATAGATTCTGAGTATACAGCAGATAATTTGTACATCTATCTAATCAATCAAAGAGATTTTTATCTTATCCTTTTTTAAACTTAAGGGGGAACAAACAAACAAAAAAAAATCTCTTATGTATTATTTTAAACTAATCAAGAATAGGATTAGGAAACATAAATTTCATAGGCCATATCATAAGAAGCTTTATTTTATCCTCTATTGAAAAACTTTTTTGTCGAATATTTCTACAATATAGCGCAAAGTGATCTTTATTATTAGACCATTATTGTTATGTTTTGGTTATCTTTTTACGGAAAATTATTTAAAAACATCTTTTGTAACAAAATGAGAATACAAGATAAAACATGAATAGACAGGAACATGGTATTATAGCAAGGGATTAAAATGTATTGCTGATTTTTTGCGAAACTCCTTAAATTGGATAGTTAAGTATCAACACATATAGATAGGCAAGTATGTTGAAATGGGATCTATTGTCAATAGATTTGTAGTACAAAACAAGTGAATCTTACTGTATTGAAAGTAACAGGAAATAAGCGTTTTGAGTATGGATACACTTGGGCTAGGGAACTAACTTTATCAACTAAGAATGTGAAGACAACTATCTATAAGTGTGTTCATGCCTTCAGAAACTTCAGAATTTGACTTAATTTCTACATTTTTTTCTTTTGTTTTTCCAATGATTAACCAAAATATTACAGTCAAACAACAAATTTTCTTTCTAAATATAGAATTTAATCATCTATAGGAATTTGATAAACGTGAACAATGAATTAAATTTCACACTTTATAAAACACTACAAAGTTGCTTTAGAATTTTAAAAAAATAATCAAAATTTTAAAAGTCAAAAGTCAATCCCTAAAAGTTGTTTACTTAGGATGCAATCCCATGTTATATCTAGTATGTTCCATTGATTCTAATATAATAAGAATAAACAAATAAACAAGGAAATATGAATGGAATCCAGTTCATAAACAGACTTGACTAACATTTGGGTGCTTAACAAAAGCTTTTTTGCTAGACATTTGCCAGTTTAAAGCTAACTCGTATTTTGTTCATATGCATCAAATGTTATGTTGTTCTTCGTTTAATTCCAAACTACATTTCCCCTACTTTCGCTTCACGATAATCGGCCGATTGATCTTTTACTATAGTATGATTTAATGGTGTTCATTCTGTTGCTCGTGATTTATCATATTTCTGAAAACTATTCTGAAACAGTGGCGTAACTAAGTACCGCAGCATCCACAGCCGCGTGGGGGCCCATGGTTATTGGGGCCCACGAGATTTATCAGGCGTTTGAATATTAGTTCAAAGTCAAGATTAGATAGATGGTAGCTCAAATTAAGCTTAAAATAGACCATCCTTTCAAATTTGTAGAACAGAACATTTCTAGAAAATTTTTAAGAAAATGCGGTGGTATTTAGTTTTTAGAGAAAGAAGAAATTGTTCCTGTTGCTATTAGATATGTTCTTAAGACAGGCCCAACAATACCTTGTTAAAGGTAGCCGAAAGATATAAAATGTCGGTAATGCAGATAGTGTCTTGGCTATATCAGCCGAAAGTTACCAGCCGACAAATATTTCAGCCGAAACATATTTTAAATAAAATGAAGACATAACAAAACAACCTAGAAACTGATATTTTCATGAAGTGATTTTATGGCTGAATAAAGGCTCATTTTGGTTTGCAACTGTTTACCATGGGAATTATACTTTAAGTTTCATCAGAAAAGCTAAACAAAAAATGTAAAAATTTGTGTAAATTCAACATTGAAAGTGTCATGCCTGGAAAGTATTTCAATTAGTGTACGTTACCAACAATTATCCCTAGAAAAATTACCATGGAAAATTTCATGTGTGGAGCCCGGAAAATTTCGTTTGTATGAAAAGCTCATATAAAATTAAAAAATTTGTATAAATTCAACCTTTAAAGTGTCATGAAAACTTTGGACCCCTTATGTTTTTGTTTATTTTTTTTTGTTTTTATTTTCAGTATGTTTTCCCGTGTTTATTATTTTCCCGAGCTCCCCACATGAAACTTGTCCTGATAATTTTTCTAGGGATAATTGTTGGCTAGGTACCCTAATTTAAATACTTTCCTGACATGACACTTTAAAGGTTGAATTTATACAAATTTTTAAATTGTATATGGGCTTTTAATTCAAACGAATTTTCCCGGGCTCCCCACATGAAATTTGCCATTATAATTTTTCTAGGGATAATTGTTGGTAACGTACACTAATTTAAATACTTTCCAGACATGATACTTTAAAGGTTGAAATTATACACATTTTTCAATTATATATGGGCTTTTCATTCAAACGAATTTTCCCGAGCTCCCCACATGTAACTTGCCCTGCTAATTTTTCTAGTGATAATTGTTGGTGAGGGACACTAGTTGAAATACTTTCTAGACATGACACTTTTAAGGTTGAATTTATAGAAATTTTTACATTTTATGTTTAGCTTTTCTGATCAAAGTTAAAGTATAATTCCTATGGTAAAGTTTCAAACCAAAAAGAGCCTTTAATCAGCCGTAAAATCACTTCATGAAAATACCAGTTTCTAGGTTGTTTTGTTAATTTTTCATTTTATTTAAAATATGTTTCGGCTGAAATATGTCGGTTTGTATCTTTCGGCTGAGATAGCCAAGACACAATCTGCATTACCGACATTTAATAACTTTCTGCTGAAAACTTTCGGCTAACTTTAATAGTATCTCAACAATTTGAAAAAGGATGATCTGTTTTATTAAAAGGAGCCAATACAAATCTGAAAAATAAGAAATTGTTGAAACTATCTTCCTGAAAAAATACCTAACCGCGAACAATTTCTTGTTTTCCTCGTTAAGATCGCCTTTGTCTTTAGAAAGGGGATTCAACGGATACTTGAGCTAAACCAGTCAGTCTCTACAATGAATTCGTTAGGTTTAAAAATTTTCATTTACCGACTATTTTTTATTACCGGTAAACGGTTCATAAAAACGTAATTTACTGGTAAACCAGGTAAAAGCGGTTTATTTTGAAAAACTATTTCAAATATAAGGAAATTGCAAATTCCAAATTAATTTTGCAATTAGTGATGGTGTTATTTTTTGCTTCTTTTTGGGGGGTTTTCCTGTTTCATATCCCCTTGTTTCCGATTTCATGTTTTAATCACTTTTTAAAATTTCTCGAGATTATTGCAGTGTAGCAAGGAAATGTGGTACATGATGTTCGAGAATTAATTGGTGTTTCGGAAGAGTCAGGTTATTGAGATTTTCGAGGTTATTCGAGTACATTTGAGATTGTAGGGTGTATTTGACAGTTCGATGGTACTCGAGAATCTTAGAGCCTATATTGGAAGAAAATTATTGTTCTATATTTACGATATTATCCGGTACTATTTGAGGGTTCCATTCTAATTGCTAATCATTTTGTTGACATTAGTCTCAGCTAGCTTAGTAGTATTAGTAACATTAAATTACTTGACAAATGATTCGATATTTAAACGAATTTTCGAAATTTTTACAGGCTTTCCAAAATTACTCATTAATAGGCTTAGGATTCTTAGGTAAAAAATATTTTTTTTGGGAAATCCAAATCAAAAATTTTTGAATAATTATTCTTTTTAGAACAAATAAAAACGAATGAACTATACATACATATGTATATTATGTTACCACATATTTTTAAATATTTTTGCATAATCACAGACATATTTTTATATATTTCCATTTATTTTACGATTTAAGGCGAAATTGTATTCTTTGTATTGTATTTGGGAAACACATTTCGAAAACAATTTTAGCAAAATATTTAATGCACTTTATGTGGCTGAGTTTAAATTCTAAACACGATTTCAACAAATTTTTTAGTTCAACTAGAAAATCAGGAATCGAAAAAAATCGTAATGCTTTTTGTTTTATAATAGAAGCATTTCAATTTTAAACCGTAATTGAATAAAATCTTAAGTAGGAACTTACATTACCAACAGAGTTTAAATTACAATATGATTTAAGCAAATACATAAGTTCAAATTAGCTTAAAACTTAAGTTTGGAATCCGGACTGCCTTTAATAACAGTCTAAGTGAATTTTAAAAATTTAGTTATTTGAGCAAAATTTTTAGTTAGAACGGGGTAAAACAAGATTTGAACAAAGTTTGGATTAAAAATTCAATTTAAAATCATAAAATAATAAAAAATGTTTAAAAATTGAGTTTGAATTCCAAATTTAATTAACACAAAATTCTGTTTGCAATTATAATATTTTAATTACAAATTTGGAAGACAACTTAAGCTTTAGTTGCAAGTGCATTTAAGAAAAATTCGAGTGTTATTAGAAATGCTGAGTTAGAGTAGAATTTAAAACTCTAGTTTGCGTCAAAAGGTTTGATAAATTTGTATCAGAATTTTGAGCGGAAATCTGAGTAAATTTCGAAGTATTGGAATTTTAAGCAGTAATTGAGTAAAATGTTGAGTAGAAATTGAATTTGAATAGTAATTTGGACTTGAGCAAAAACATAACTGTAATATAGTTTTTAGTTTATAAGTTGAGTTTCCAAACTCGATTTGACAAAATTGAAGGAGGAATTGAGTTATAATTTTGAGTAAAATTTAAAATGCAAAATTAACAGTTCAATTAAAATGATGCAAGAAGTGTAAGTTTGATATTCCAAACTAAATATTAACTAAAATTAGTAAAAATTGCTGTTACAATAGCAACTCCTCACAGGGTTAACGTCTCCCCTAATTAACTCAAAATTCTGTTTCGTCAATTTTTCATTTTTGTTTTTATGCTTAAGGACATTTTTGTATTTTGTAGCTTTTTGTTGTACCTATTACTTAAAAAACATAGTGTCCACATTTATAAGGTAAAAATTTCCCCCGGAAGAGGGTCAACATTTTAAAATAATAATTAAATCGGCTATTTTTAAGGCAAAATTAGGGTTAAGTATGAAATAATTGAATGGAAAATAAATGTTTATCCTTTCTGCACCAACATGAAACCCTATAAGGGATTAAATTTAAAACAAAAAAATGGATGCTGTCCTGAAGCAAAAGTAAAAATAAATAATGAACATATACTCGATGCTTTAGCAAGCAGATAAGCAAGGAATACTAAATTATGTAAAATTTAAAATTTTCAGAAACTTTCAATATTTATGTTTTGCGGTTATGCTTTTTATTTCGCAAAATTGCACTTGAGTGCTGGGTTAAACAACTATTTTGCATTGCTAAAACCATGAAGTATGAGGTTTCACGCAAGCAATTTCGACATTTGCAATTTGCAATATTTATTAAAATAAATTTGATCCATTTATAGGTAATTTTCACCACCTGGGGGGGGGGCGTGATATTGTTAGCAGAAAGCGTGAATATTTATTTTCCCTGCAACTATTTTTCACCCTACCTCAGAGTGATTTTCACCTTATAAAGGTGGATACTATTGTGTTTACGGTTTGAGTGCTGATTATTCTTACAAATAGCTATTAAAATGGCCTAGAGAAAAAAAAAGGGAAAATGTTGTGCTGTTTAGGAGTAACTTTAACCATAAGGTTATGTACTCGTAATATATGAATTATTACTTAAATTTAACATATAATAACAAAGTGAATGCTGGTTTGAAAAGCTTAAATATTTTTCACTTAAATATTAAGTCGCTAAGAAATAAGGTAGATAATCTGGAAGCTGAATTACTGAGTTTAAAATATACAATTCATCTTGTTGTCATACCAGAAACTTGGATATATTATCTAATTATCGACCTATTTCTATTATTCCGATATTGGCCAAAACTACTGAATAAGTTTTATGTTCAAGAATAAATAAATTTTCCAATAAGTTTAAGTTAATTAATAGAAACGGCTTTCAAGATCATTCTAACACCCAAGCAGTGGTGTCTCTTGCCTTAGTTGGTATCTAACATTAATTCATCAATAAATAATTGTTATTTTTCTGCGGGAATATTCATTGATGTGGCTAAAGCGTTTGATTGTATTGATCGTTCTATCCTTATTCCGAATCTAACCTTATTTTTAATTTTATTTTTCAAGCAGTTCACAATAAATAAAATTGGTGGCAGCGGAGTAATTTGCTCTAATAATTAAAACTAAAACTAAAATAATTTGACTACACAAATTTAAAAGACAGTCTCTTATAATAATAGTGATACTAAAATTATGATAGTGGTAAAGTGAATCTATATAAAATAGTTAAAAAAACAAAATTTATGGTATCAGTCAAAATTTATGACAAAGTTACGTATCAGTGATAAAAAAGTTAGTAAAAAAAAATTAGAAAATGTGCTTTATAAAACCATCAAATTGATAGTGGTACGTAAAAATCTATAAAAACTTAAAACCTAAACTGTAAAATGTTATTCAGTAATAAAAAGTATCTTTATAAGTACAGATAAAATGGTTGATGTAAGTTATGAATAAAATTCAACCAAAATATTGTAAATCATGCTATGTGTACGTAATTAAATATCAGTTAATCAACTGTTGTTGGATAAAATTCGCAACAACCACGAACAATATCAACGGAAAATTAATAAAAACATTGGAGATGGCAACGTGTTAGATATCTGGTCAATAAATAAAATATTATTATTTCATCGCAATCATCTACTAATACAATTTTACACCGGTCTTTAAATAATAATTATCCAACGTTCATCATAAACCATTTGGTCGATCATCATCATTATGTGGAATATTTCATCGTCATCAATACGACCAAACTCCAATATTATCAATTCTCTGGGCTATCAGTTCAACTATTATTCAACACATTCCAACAAATACATCTTCATCAATGCAACACCACCTAAAGGGAAACATAGTAGTCTGTTATAAAATGGATTATACGCCGCAATTATGCAACCAATATAACAATCTGGAATAAAGGTCACAAGGTTAGTGTTCAAACTGTTTAAGTCTCCAATTTTAATAATTATAGTAAGAAAGCGCGAAAATTAACAAAATATTTACTAAAATGTATAAACAAATATCGTGTCATTACTAAACTAAGACGGTCGTTATCCTTGGATTCTGTTAATCAGTCAGATTCTGATATTAAAACGGTAGATGTTAAATCGATTCTGAATAATCCCATAAATATTATGCCTAAATATCGAAACAACACTAAAACTAATTCCGGATTTTGACGGAAATTCGGATAATTTGTATAAATTTTTGGAATGCTGTGATGAAGTAGTTGATAGTTTAGCAAATTCCTGAAAATGAAAAATTTATTAAATTTGTTAAAAACCAAATTAGTATCAGGTAAAGCTTACGACGTAATAAAGTATACACAGTTCGATTCTTTGGGATGATTTGAAAAATGAGTTAAAACAATAATTTCAATATTCTCTAACTAATTAATAAGTGTCATCACATACGCAGGTCGAGTAGAGAAAATATTTTCTGAGTTAAAAGAAGTGTGTATTGATGGCGAAGAAGGTCTTCATGATTCTATTAAAACAATCGTTAAAGCATGTAGATTTTCTAAGCTACAAGATGCTGTAAACCAAGCATGTGAGGAGAACTTATCATTAGCAGTCGAAATCATTTAAATTTGGCTCCAATTCATAACCGATTAAAATTTCAACTCTGTACTACTTTAATTCTGCTAGTAAAACAATTCCATCGTCTAACAAATCCGCTAACAATTTAAATAATAAAAGGCCATTTCTAAACATAGGCATTGCTCAAATATTTTTATTAATCAGCCAAACGTTTCTTTTGATTTTAATTTAGATCCTATTTCTAATTCTTTTACTAAATCTTGTCAATCTTCTTTGGAATCAAATAAATCATCAAATTATTCAATCTCAAATCATTATACTCCATTCATTTAACAACCGAAAATCATGATAGAAAAATTATTCAACTGGAACTAGACATTTTAAAATCTAAAGCAGCATACTTAAACGAAATTTTATCAAAAACGATACCTTCTATTATCCTGACAGAAGTATGCTGTAAAGGATATTACGACAGAAACAATCAAAATCTTAGCAGGTTGTGATGCTATTATCAAAATGCCAGATTCTATAAATATTCAACATACATTTCAAATCGTTCCCAGTTCCTTTCCTATCTGGTGTGCTGGTATTATTGGAAAAGATTTTTTGTCCAAGCATCAATGTAAAATAGATTTTTCTAATTATAGTTTTGAAATTCCATTTAACAATCAGTCAACTGAATTGAAGTTGTGACACAAATTCTTGCGTTTCTATTCCTGCGCGAACAGAAAACACATTTTCACTTTATCTACATATTCCAATCACACGAAATCCAGGGTGAAGTATATACTGCTAATTCACTTGTGAGGTCTCAAAACAATTTAACGACTATAAGTCTTGTAAATTCAAACGACTAGTTCTGCATTTACAAAGTTTAGACGAATTTAAAGTCCTGCAGTTAAACTCGTAGTCCAATAACGTAATTAATCGGCTAGATACTATTCAAACTTCCCTTAAACTAGATCATCTTAATTTCGAAAAGAAACATTCCATTCTTAATATACCTATGCAAGAAATATAATGATATATTTTATTTAACTGTAGATAAACTTAGTCCAACAGAGTCACACAGCATAAAATTAGGACTGAACCTAATTCCAATAATCCAATATATATTAAACAATATCGATTGCCAGAGTCTACGAAACTGGAAATTGACAGACAAATTTCCCAAATATTAGAGGGCGAAATTATCGAGCCTAGCAAAACTCTATGGAATTGTCGTAGATTCTCGCAAACTAAACAATATCACTAATTACGATATATTCCCGTTGCCGAATATATCTGATATATTGGATCATCTCGGCGAGTCAAAGTACTTTACTACTAAGACCTCGCAAACGGAAATCATCACATTCGTTTAGACAATTCCGATAAAGATAAGACGGATTTTAGCACATCCCTTGGACATTTTCTGGACAAGTGGACTAAATGGAATTCAATGTTTGGTATACTTAGATGATATTATAGTCACCGGGCATAATCTAAAAGATCACACTTTAAATTTAGAGTCCGTTTTTGATTGCTTTAGACATTATAATTTAAAAGTAAATTTAGGGAAATGACAATTCTTATCGAAAGAAATTGTATATCTGGGACACATAGTAGCCGAAGGTGGTGTCAAACCTGATCGTTCAAAAATAAGTGTCATCCAAAATTATCCCCAGCCAACAAACCAAAACCAAGTCAAATCATTCTTGGGATTATCTGGATACTACAAACGTTTTATAAACACATATTCGAAAATCGCGAAGCCCTTAACAAATTTATTAAAGAAAGGGCAACCTTTTATATGGCACGCTTTTTGCGATTCACTATTTTTAAAATTAAAAAAAATTTTAGTTAATCCACCCATTGTACAGTATCCAGATTTTTCAGAACCCGTGACATTGCCATTGGTGTAGTTTTATCTCAGCCTAAAAATAATTTCCATTTACCAATAGCTTATGCAAGTCGTGCGTTGAATAAGGCAGAAATAAACTATCCCACAATTGAGAAGGAATTGCTGGCAATGGTATGGGCTGTGGACCATTTCCGCCCTTACGTCTATGGTCGACATTTTACAATTGTGACGGATCATATGCAATTGATGAGGCTCTGTAATTTAAAAAATCCATAGTCCCACTTAATGCAAGCAATCGTAAGCCTGGAAACAAAAATCTTAACGCAGATTCCTTGAGCAGAATTAAGTTAGAGACAAGCAAGCCTTTGGAAGCAGAAATAAACGTTGTGATACGATCTCAGACCAAGCAATACATATAGCAATAAAATAATTTAGTCAAACAATCAAGTTCCGAATATCCTAATATTCCCAATTCTAACTCGAAAATCATTCAATTAACCGATGATACGGAAATCGCTAAAATTATTCAAAGTGTATTCCGAACAGGAATACACTATATTCTCGAATTAAAAAATTTATTTATTCATGTGAACAATGCCAAAAAAATAAATGTGGGAAACTAACTAAGATGCCGATGCAAATAACATCTACGGCATCGCAACCATTTGAAAAAATATTTTTGGATATAGTTTGTCCCCTTCCTATATTTTACCTTAACAAAATTTTCTTTAGAATTCCTAACCAATAATCAAGAAGCCGGTACAATAGCTCGCATATTTGTCGAGGAATTAATTTGGGTCTTGGGAGTTCCGCAACAAATATTGTCAGACCAGCATACCATCCGGAAACAAACAGAGCCTTGAAGCGTTCTCATCGGACTTGGTCAGAATATTTAAGAATTTACATTCAGTCAGACGAACAAAATTGGGATACGTGGTTACCCAATCAACAAAATAAAACTACAGTTCCAAAAAAACTATGGTAGTGGTGTCAAGTCAGTTTTATTAGAACTATGTTATTTGAAACGCTTCTGACTTGGTTCAGATTATGTATTTTTCAAATTGTTTTTAATGGCTTTCAAAAAACCTTCATGAATCTATTTCGTTTTTCTAAAACTGGTTCACAACAGATTTTTTGGAACGCAGCAAAAACGATTCATTGAAACAATTTGGCTTTTAAGAAATAGTGTAAAATCCTGTTTCGAAATACTCGATCGAAACCAAACACATTTGGCAACCTACTTAAAACCCTGTTTGTTACGAATATAATTTGTTTATTTCATTTATAATATATGTGTATTTGTAATACAGAAATATGTATTTGAGCAACATTATAATTATTTATTAGAATTATCATAAAAAAATATTGAAGTACGACAAAACAAAGTTTATAGCTATTCGAATTTTTTTGGTTATACCGAAGGCTATAATCGCAAATTCAAGGTTATTCAGTTAATTTTGCCTATGTTTTATATTTCCTCGAAACGTGAAACATACAAAAACGCAATAATGGCAACCGAGATCATATAGGCCTTCGTGAAAATTGGTGTGCTTCACTATGCACATATTACATTTTCTTTAATAACGGATCGAATAAAAAATAATGTCCCTTTATTTTCTCTTTTGAGCGAAATAAGAGAGCTATAGCACCACCACAAAACAAAATAAAAAAACACAAAAAGGAATTATTATTAAAAGTGCGTTACATTAGAAAGCTCTCATCTTATGGCTGCATTACGCACAAACAAACTTTTAGCAATAAGCAAACGAGATTAAAAAGGGAGCAAGGTTTAGCATATACAGGTGTAATTAATGTAATAGTAATCGTCGTACGCTTAACATTCAATGACGATCAATACTCATAAGTGTATTATTTTAACGTTACTAAAACGATTAGTTGAATATAATTTATTAATTAATTATTCTGACGAGTGTGAGAAAGGTTTTATCATTTTTATTAGTGCAATAAGAAAAATATTGTGGGTTAAATCAAAGCACGTTGATTCGGATGTTCCTAGCCTTAGTTTTGAAATATCAGGTATGGCAAATTGTAATCTCTAACTAATATAGTTATTTTTAATTAAGCTTTTTTAATTTAATAAACATTTGGTGCGGGTTTTGTTAAAGAAAATTAATTATTTTACTAATATTCAACTCCCACGCTTCGCTGGTGTATTCTTAAAAAAAATTGTTAATCTTCCTGAGGATGTTGAAATATAGCACCGAAACGCAGCGTGTTTTTGTTACTCTACATTAAATAGCATATGACTACCTAATTGAATAAGGAACTAATTCGTTAAAGGTATTTTATTATTTAATATGTTCAATTATACCCGTAAAATGATAAATCCACAATGTGCTATAAAATTTAGGATTGGATTTTTGTGAACGGCATAAATGTGAGTAAATTTGTCCACTTTTCAGTTTTTCAACTATAACTCAAAAACTACTATAACTATTACTTTCACAATAATTACGCCTGTATACGCTAAACCTTGCTCCCTTTTTAAAATCTTTTACAAAACAACAAAATGTTTAACCTTTACTCACATGCACTTACATTAAAAGATTTAATATTCTATTAAACCAGTATTACTATTTGCGAGATTTTCCAACTTTTAATTTTTGTATAGTCTACAAGAACAGCCTTAGCAGAAAGTTTTGCCATAGGTAGTCCATTTTCCTTAACATTTTTGTGCGGAGTTCTTTACGACGAAAGGAATATAAGGACTTGTTAACAGAAACATTTATCATTCAATAATTAATAACAGTGATGAATTTAACAAACAAGGTAGTGCAGTTACGGTAAATGGTGATAGTTGGTAGTCCCATATAAAGAACAACTGTCGTCTATACGATAGGTCGGGTAATTCGGTCGGGGACTACCCTATTATGTCATTGCTAACTAACAACGTAATTAATACCATACGTTTACATTATACGTACCTAAAAAGTATGTACTTTTTTGCTATTTAATTATTTTCCCGCTGCAGTTCACACTAGCTTTGCGATTTGAAGTGTGAACGCATACTATAAAAGTTTGATGTTTTCACAGATAGGCTTTTGTATTCAATTCAGTATACGTGTTGTTAATTTCTTCTCAAATTCTATCAGATTTGTCAGCAAATTATTTGATTAACACCCAAAATTGTATTGTAACAACAAAACGTAATAAATTTTTGTTTTGACAACAAATATACGAATGACATTAACATATAGTTATTAGTTAGAGTTCACATTATAACGTAATATACTAATACTTTTTTGATACATACTTTACCGAAATATCAAAAAAGTATGTGATAAAATATTTAAATATTTAAATTTGAGTTCACATGACGATACTTTTTTGCTTCATACTTTTATTCTACTAATGTAAACGTGGTATAAAGCTTTATTAATGTCAGTGGATATTATCCTGAAAATTATATCCGATCTATCCTCCATTCATTAATTGATAGGTTGAAAATTAGTTTAAACATTTTTAGCTACTCGCGTGAGTGAAGCTAAAATTTTCATTTTTAGGAGTAGCTAAAAATACTGAAATTTACTATTAAAAGATCAACCAATTAGTGATTACTTAGTTCGAATAATAATTTTAGTGTGTATGTGTGTGTGTGTGTGTGTGTGTGAATGCGTGTGTATGTGTCTGCGTATTTGTGTAGTTGTAGGTGTTTGTCACAAATTTTTTTTTTTTCTAAACATAGATAACCAAGGTCTTGATAGTCCTACAACATACAACGAAAATGCTGCTATATATCGTTCTGTTCGTGTTCCATCTCGATGTACTCCAAATGTTGTGTTAGCCATCCCTCCTAACGACTGATATAATACCGAAATAACAGAAGAACGTGTGGATATTTTAGAAATGAGTAGTTCGACAAATGCCCGTTGTTATTCTGATTCAGCGCAATTTACTAATGGCAAGTATTTCTTTTATTCTATGATATATTTCTTTATATTAATATTTTCATTTCGAATTTATTTGTAAGGGTTCGTATGAGGGATATTATTCTCTACATCACAAAATTGAACGAATGCAGGAGCTATTCTTGGATAAAACAAACCAACTATTCAAAAATAAAGCAGATTTAAAGGACATCCTTAATGTTATTTTAGAGAAAATTCCATCCATTCAACCAAAGTTCGTGTATCACGATAAACCAACTGAAGCGGAGCTACCTATCAGCACCGTAAGCCAGCTAGGGAATATCGAGTGGAAACTCAAAGTAAATCTTGAGTTTAAGAATCAAATGGTTATTATTAAATAGATGAAAATCAGAAGTTGATGAATAATTATCTAATTTTTATATTTCTGCCACCAGATTGCTTATATTTCAATGTTCGGTGGACCAAATGGTAACGGGTGCGCTCGTAACATAATAAAAAAATGGTGTCAGATTCAGTGCTTGTATTGTACTCTTGGGGTGGCACAAACGTAAAAAAGTCGTTTCTTCCATTTTGTGAAGTTCGGAACTTAATACTGATGGCCGTGAAAAAAAAAAATTTAACGATTTTACGTAGCACGATAAAAAGAATTCATAAAATCTGCACGCACGAGATTAAAACTAGAGTTGCAGAAAAATCTTCACGCTAAATTATCAACAAAATCTAATCAACAAACTCGATTGCATTTAAATATATACCATATTTATAATGCCCGATTTCAGAACAAATCAGCAATTCTTCAGTTAAACAATATTTCCTCTCTTCCTTCTTTTATGAAATTGCAATTTGTCTCATAATTCAAAATCTATGCTACCTGATTATATTTCTTTTTACATGAGCATTTTAACGGGAGCATTTAATATTTATTTAAGCGATTAAATGTTCATGTAAAAAGAAATATAATAAGGTAGCATTGATTTTGAATTATGAAACAAATTGCAATTTCATAAAAGAAGGAAGAGAGGAAATATTGTTTAACTGAAGAATTGCTGATTTGTTCTGAAATCGGGCATAAGTAAAATAAATTTAATTATTATTTGTTAAAGGTATTTCTTATACAATAACAATAAAAAACGAATTTAAACAACAAAATTTTCCGTCATTGAAAATGTTTCGAAAAAGCAAGGAAAACAATTCATTTGCATCCTTGGTGTACTTGAATTTAATATTTTCTACGAAACTGCTGATTTTCAAAATAAACATACAATATGAAATACCGAATTTTAGGCCATATAGATTTTTGGATTTGTAATGAAAATGCCATCGAACATAATTTTTTATAACACTGATATGATTTTCTTGTAGCCTGTTACTATATGCTTTACAGTTAACTGCATTCTTCAATAACCATATGTGACACGCTCCTTTAAATAATTCGATTATTTAAAGAAGCTTGTCACATATGGTTATCGAAGAATCAAGTTAACTATAAAGTAGGTAGTAACAGGTTATAAGGAAATTATAAAAATATATAAAAACTTATGTTCGACGACATTTTCATTAGGTTTGGGTGGCGGTCCACTAGGACCAGGTGTTGTAGAGCAAACGCAAGGGTAAGAAAAAAAAAATATGATCACCAATTTGCACAACACTTTTTTTAATAAATTGAGAAGATGAATAAAGTTCTCGGTAAAATCACTTTCACTTAAAACAAATTAGTTTTTTTATTTTAAACCAAGTAAATTTATATTTATTGATAATCAAAAAATGTTTTTTATTTTAATTAAGAAAATAATTAAAGTTATTGATTGATTGATGATTGATTGATTGTGAGTGTACGGCCAAGCATTATAGCAAGTCTCCCGGACTCCCGGGCACACACCGTACACCCGTTTACACACAACAAAACCGAAGGATTGGATAGGATTATTAGTAGGGACAGACTCGACCCGGTTACAGACACCAATGCGATCGATAGTTAGTAAATTAACGGCACAAAAGACAACACAATCTAACTACATTTTTAGATGATCATTTCTCTGGACTCCAGGGCCGGATACTCAGGTCTCCCTAAACCTAAATTAAAAATTATTAATGTTGTAATTTCCCTCTGTTCGCCTTTCAATAATTTACCTGATACAATATTTAAGAAAATCTAAAATTACTAAGCTAAAATTATAATTATAATTATAATTACAGTAGAATTCGCTTATAGCAAACACTCAAGGGACCTTATTTTGTTCACTATAGCCGGCTGTTCATTTTAATCAAATATTCGTTTAAGTTTATAAACGTAGTTCTTTGTTTGTAGTGTATAAGAAAAAATAAGTGTTCGTGAAAATTCAAGGCATACAACTATATGACAAAACCATATGATCATTATAAGCGTTTGTTCGTTATATACATGGTTTGGTATAAACGGATTCTACTGTATTATAAAAAACATCATTATAACAAAAATAAAGATAAAATTAAATAAAATAAAGTTGAAATTAAACTTTTATGATTGATTAAGAGTGTACGACCAAGCATAATAGCAGGTCCTCCCGGACTCCCGGGCCCATGCCGTACACCCGTTCACATATAACAAAACCGAAGGATTGGATAAGATTATTAGTTGGGACAGGCTCGACCCGGTTACAGGCACCAATGCGATTGATAGTTAGTAAATTATTAGTACAATATATAATAAATAGGTTAGTACAAGACAGCACAATCTAACTACATTATTAGATGATCATTTCTCTGGAATCCAGGGCCGAATACTCAGGACTCCCTAAATCCTAAATCTAAAACAGGGCTTAAAAAATTATTAATGTTGTAATTTCACCCTTGTCCGTCTTTTATTAAATTACCTGATAAAATAATTAATAAAAATTTAAAATAACAGCGCTTATTTCCTTATTAATGGTCCTTTTATATCCAATTAAAAATTATTACTTACTGCAACAAGAATTAACATAAACATTAAACCGTTTAAACATAAAATTTTACTTAAAACTAATCATCAATTTCTTACCGATCCAGAAAAGAAAATATATAATTATGAATTCAATTATTTTATAAAATTTATATAAAATGATTTAAATGATAATATTACAACACCATAATACCAAGATTTATTAATAATTCAATAATTCAATTAGGTACTATAAGTACATATATTAAGAATCAACAAATAAAATTAAATACAAATTCCCAGACAACTCTGAAAACTAAATTTAATTAATAAACATCATAATAACAAATTTTATTACTTAAATGAATAATTATTATAACAGGATCCATCCCCAGCCGAAGGATAAGAGTAAATTATTAGTAATTATATACTAAAAATAGTTAGCACAGGACAACACAATTTCTAAACTACAGCTTATTCACTACTTGTTAATCCTGGAGGGTTGATTCAAACTAAAATTTAAATTTGAAATTCGGGATTAATTTTGATCCCTATAATAATGATTAATTCTAGAACTATGTTTATTCTGAAAATTGGATTATTTATTAGTAAATTAATTTAAAAAAAAAAAAATTAAAGAAATCCCTTTAAGTATTTTAAAACTAAATTAATTAAAATATATTAATGGATAAAACAGAATATATTACACATTACAAAAAAAAAATCAACATTTTATGAAAACAAATATGGAGCCTTCCCAATTCAAGACTAAAAATTCTAGAGGAATTGATTTGCCACAGCAACTTTATGACACAGGTGAATGCTTTCCATTGAGGACATCGAAGCACCATTACAACAAAGAAAGCACAACCACCTCCGACACTACATAAATGTGACAGCTCCATGTCCAACCCTGGCCGGGTAACACCATGTTCCTTTCACACACAGCAAAATCTAAGGATAGGATAGGATAATTAGTAGTGATAGAAACAGCCCGGTAATAAACAACCAGGTATAGCCGACAGTTAGTATGATTATTCAGTAAAATTTATAAAAATTGATAAAAATTATCAGCACAAGACAACACAAAAATTCTCTGAAATAAATTATAAATTAATTCCCATATAACAAATAAATAATTTTTTAAAAGTATTAATAATATTAATACAGTAATATAATAAAACTAATAATTCCAAACAGAAAACAGCACAACGGTAAACCAATGGTTCTCATCGTCTTTATCCTACATCTTAAAAATAAAAGTTAAAAATATATATTTAACCATAAAATTAAACTTAAACTAATCAGCAATTTCCTACAGATCTAGAAAAAAAGGAAATTAATAATAAGGTTGAAGTTAATTATTTATAAAATTATATAATATCATTTAAAAAATTGATTATGTTACGCCGCAAAATGTCTAGAATACCAATAATTTAGTTAAGCTCTACATGTATACAGGGCACTTACGAATAAAGCTCAAATAGAATTTCCCAGGTATCTCCAGAACCTAAATTAAATTATCACCGTTATACCATATCCCTACAACTTAATTAATCGAATTTAACTTAAATGAATTAGTTATCACCAGACAATAGAATTTCTACGCTACATAACAGCTGGAAACTTGGAGTTTCTGGATGCTGAGCGAGAATTCACCAGTATTTCTGTAGCACGAAGACGATCTAACAATTATATATAATTAAGTATAATTTATAATAGCTACATAATCTTGTTGACATAATTAAGATAAACAAAAATCAATATATACGAAATTTATTACTTATCTACTCCACAAAACTTCAACTCCGTTTATAGACATATTACCCTGCAAAATCAAGCATGCAAAGTAAGTAAAATAATAAAACAGTGGAAGCCTTAAACATTATTCTCTTATAAATTTTATCTGTGTACCATCATATCAGTAAAATTGACGTTTGTATGTGAAAACTGCAACCTAAACTCAAATAAATCCATTAATTTAACTAATCAATTAAGTTCAAAACATTTAGCATCACAATTTGCCTTTATCTAGTTCCACGTTGTTCACATTTGTTTAATCCAAATTTGTCATGCATAAATAAATATGTCATTATGTGTTGCAAACCAAATCACAACTCAACTTAAAATTAATACATATTTCAAAATTAGTATTTAATTATCTAACTTAGTTAATTTATAAACTTATAATATTAATAAAATCAATTAAATATAATTTAATGTAGTTTATAATACCCTGTAAAAAATAAATCATACCTAAATATACTCTTAAATAAATCTAAATATATCCATAAAATTTTATCTCATTTCTCGTACGAGTACATATTACCCTGCCACTAAATTATGCACACATAAATGAATACGTCATTATGTGTTGAAAACCAAATCTTAACTCAACTCAAATCATCATTTCCAAATTAGCATTTTATTTAAATATTTAGTTAATTTATAATTTTATAATATTAAATTAAATTAATTTAAAATCAATATGATGCAGTTTGTAATACCCTGTAAAAAAAAATTATTAATCATAAATAAATAAACTATTTTCAATGAATTGTATAAGACGGATTCCAATTCGACTCAACCCCATTCGATTATACGAAGTATAAGAATCCTAATTGAGTCGAATACACTTAAACTTCATTGAACCTGTATATTCATGTTTTATCAAGCCCACCATCTTTGTTCCATGAATACTAAAACTCACAGAGCGAAAAAATAACACCAGCATACAAATACAAAACCAACATTAATACACCACAAGCCCGATTATCAGCAATATTTTAAATTTATTTTGCGCTAATACATGAAAGTATCGGTGATCGACAGATTATATAAATGAGTGAGAAAAACATACAAATTGTAGATAAAACAAAACAAACGAATTGTGGAGGGAAAATTGGGTATGTTAATAATGAAAAACTCTAATTGGGATTGGTTAGTTGAGAGTATTTGTATTCTATTTTCGCACCAACACTTTCAACCACAAGCGATTAAATGTCTCTTACATTCTGTGTGCTTCATCACTGAATCAGGCCCATAGTATTACATCAGTGCTGGCCCTGTACAAATAATATAATCTTATATACTAAACCACCAACACACATTGAAGGTAAATATTTCTACCATTGTTCATGTGCGTATTTAGCAGGATACTTATCATGATTTCAGTGTTTTCCTAATATTATTCCTAATATCCAAATACTACTAAACAGGAAAATATTTGTGACGACTATAACAAAACCAACAAAAAATTTCTTTATTCTATTGTTGTTCGCATATTACAAGACAAAAACCAACAACAATATAAACATAGTACATTTCTTGCGAGAATCTATACGAAGAGCGAACGAGACGGATGCACAAAACCTGTTGTTGGCTTTGTTATATATCATGTTTCAAGTCAAAACCAACAAAAATGTTTATACAAGCCGTCTCGTTCGCTCCTTACACAGATCCTATCAAAAAAAAATGTACACTAAATTTATTTATGTATTGGTATTTATATATCGTAAAATACATTAGTTTCGATGAATCTATCACCTATACTTATTTGTTTTGTGTATATATACTTTCTGATTTATTTTATACGCATCACTAATATACACCTTAACGTACTTTTTTATATCTCAAGTGTTTGTACTGTTTGGCTTGTATAAACATTTTTGTTGGTTTTGTTCAAGTATATATTTTTGTCGATTGTATATAAACTATATACACAAGAACGCATATAAGTATGCGTAAAAATAAACTCAAATATGAAATTAACTACGACGTATGTCTATTTAAGTTAAAATTTATTTTAATTCTATTCGATAATTAGATTTTAGTAATTAAAATTGAAATTGAATTTCTTGTACAATCTCACTAAAGTTAAAATCATGCACTTAAACAAGAAATCAATAATTTTGATTTCTTTATCTATAAATATAAAACATTGCCTGATAAATCCATCCCGGTGGATTGCATTTTCCAAAAATTCACTTCAATTATTATTACACTTACACTTTAATTATTATTAGACTAAAATTGAATTCAATTAGCATTAAAATGTATATACATATGTATATAAAGTATATACATAACACTACATAAATAAAACAAAAATAAAGACAAAAATAAAATTAAATTAAATTTTTGAAGAGGATAGAAAAAACACGTCTATCCTCTTTGAATGTTCGAACTCACCCAATTAAGAAAATAATTAAAGTTATGATTATAAATTTATTTAATAATAGAATATAATTATTGTAATATATTAGATTTTACCAAAAAATTATGTTTCCAAAATTGTTGTTATCCATTCGGCTGTCTCGATCAGAAGAGAGATTTTATTTCTTGATTACCATGCAAATTAATTCAACAAAGTCATTACTCAGAAAAATATAATTCCTAACGCGCGAAATTCAAAATAGTGGTGAATAAACAAAACATCGAATGCATATTTCTACGAAATTCAACGTTATAATTCCCTGACGTCGATAATGTAGATCGATATGCATTTGACAAACAAATAATAACAATATAGCGGATTTATTGATGATGTACGTATACGATTGTTGTACACAATATTTTGGTAAAATTATTTAATTTATATTTCCTTTCTTTTTAGATATTTCAGCATTTTAAGCGTAAACATACTGCCCCCAAAAAGAAGGAAAGATAAATCGACTTCTATCCAAAAAAAGAAAACGTGATCATCGGCGAAAATTTGTACGGTAAGAACAATTTTGGACACTAATGATTTTTTTTTCTTTTTTAATTTCAGAATTCTGAATGTTAAATGATAATTAATTAATTATAAAAATAGTGTATAAACAATGTAAATAGTTATATAAGTCAATGTGATACAAATAATGTAAAAGTAAAACAAAATTAAATATGTTACATGATTGTGTTTTACTTGTTGTTACGTGGTGTGAAATTAATTTCATCTGAGCATTTTTCATTGTTATCATCGATGGGTAGTGGAATCAGCTTAGCTATCGGTCGTTTAATCTGACCGTTTGCGGTACGTACAGTGGCGACGCGAACTAAGCCATCTTTGCCATGATGTAATTGTTGAATTCGTCCGGTTAACCAATATGATTGTGGAATGTTCGCATCTTGAATCAGTACTAACTGATCCAATTCTACATTTTTTGTCTTCGCTCTCCATTTGTGTCGCTGGTTGAGCGTAGTGAGGTAGTCTCGATGCCATGCTTTCCAAAAACCTTGAATTCTGTTTTGAATATTTTGCCACCTTGAGAGGCGCGATGCGTTTATGTGGCTTAAATCAGGCTCAGGAATTGCCTTCATTGATTCTCCAATCAAAAAATGAGCTGATGTTAGAACGTCATATGATGACACATCTTCGGAGAGGCTACATAATGGCCTGGAATTTAAAACAGCTTCAATTTGGGTTAACAGCGTAGTCATCTCTTCATATGTTAACGGTGAATTTCCAGCGACTCGTTTTAAGTGATATTTCACTGATTTTATGTTGGCCTCCCACAGACCGCCAAAGTGGGGAGCATGTGCTGGGTTGAAAACAAAATTGATTTTCTGTGGGGTAAGAAAGTTAGATATTAGTTTGAAGTGGTTTTCATTTTTAAAATGTTCGTAGAGTTCGTTTAATTCTCTGTGGCTGCCAATAAAATTGCTGCCATTGTCCGAGTAGATTTGGGTCGGTATACCTCAACGAGATATGAATCGCTTAAGTGCGGCTATAAAACATTCAGTACTCATATTACTCACAAGCTCGATGTGGATCGCCTTTATGGACATACATACAAATAAAGCGATGTAGCCTTTAGTTACTCTACACTGTCCACGTCCAGACCGTTCCCGTAAATATAACGGTCCAGCATAATCGACGCCTGTGTGAATAAATGGTCGTCCAGCAATAACCCTAACTTTAGGTAAGTTGCCCATCAGCTGCTCGTTATGTAACCTTTTTTGTTTGAAACAAGTTATACATTTCGCTACATAATGTCTGGCCATGTTCCTGCAACCAATAATCCAAAATCGTTGGCGAAGTAGACTACTTAGTAATGCATATCCGGCATGAAGATTTTGTTTGTGAACCGCATCGATGATTAACTTGCTTAATATATGGCCCTTTGGAAGTATAATGGGATGCTTAGTGTCGAATGAGCATGTTGAATTTTCGATTCTCCCTCCAACTCTTAATATGCCGGTAGCATCTAAGAAAGGCGTTAGTGATAGAAGTTTACTACGCTTGAATACACCTTCTTTGGAATTAATTGATTTTAATTCATTTGGAAATTCCTGATTTTGCGCCCATTTTATGCAAATAATCTCTGCGCGATTAATTTCTTCGACTGTTGGTGGATGTATGTCTCGATGATGTGTTAGAATTCCTTTGTTCCTGGTAATTTTCATCTTGGCGTTAGTGGTAAATCTATAAATGTAACCGATGATTCTGTAAATTTTATTAAGTGAAGAGAAACGGGTAAACAGCTCTGAGACTATGTCTAAATTGCATAGTTCAATGTGAAGATTTTTGAAGCTGTTCCTTTCTTCTAAATCAGTATGATCATGACTTTTGGCTGAGATGTTGACGGAACTGATTAGAGAGTTATCTTTACTATTTGCTAGAAAATCCGGACCATTCCACCACAATTGATTTTTTACTAATTCAGCAGAATTTAGACCACGAGTTGCCAGATCGGCCGGATTTTGTTTAGACGGAATGTGTAGCCAATGTTTTCTAGGAATATATTCAAGAATTTCTGACGTGCGATTGGCTACGAAATTCTTCCACCTACGGGGATGATCATCTAGCCAAGCTAAAACAATTGATGAATCGGAATAGGCGTGAATTGAAGCGACTTCGATCCCTAAGTATTGAGTGATATACTTTACTAGACGACACAATAGTAACGCTACGCACAACTCCAGTCTCGGCAAAGATACTTGCTTGATAGGCGCGACTTTAGTTTTTGCTGCTAGTAGGCGAATGTGCACAGTGCCATTTTTATCCTTGACACTCGAATAGACCACTGCTCCATAAGCTAGTTCCGAAGCATCTGAGAATGCGTGTAATTCCAAGTTATTCGAGTTTGTGGATATCATCAGGTATCGTGGAAGTTCAATGGATTCGATATCTTTCATGCCGGTTTGTATTTTTTCCCACTTTTGTGCAATTTTTACAGGTAGTTCATCATCCCATGCTAATCCTTGTAACCATAGACTTTGAAACATTATTTTAATCGAGATGGTAAGTGGAGAAAGCCATCCCAATGGATCAAAAATTCTAGCTGCCTGCGACAACAACGTTCGCTTGGTGATTTTTTCAATAACAGGCAAATTAACGCGAAAGGAAAACATGTCACGAAGCGGATTCCAGTGGCAGCCCAGTGTTTTTATGGTAGAATTAGGTTCTAGCTCTAACATCTATGGTTCATGGTCTTCTTGTGGGATTTTGATTTTAAATCCACCTTCAGCCAATAGAGCGGACATGCTTTTATAAATGTTGACTGCTTGTTGAGTGCTTTCACAGCCTGTCAGCATATCGTCTACATAAAAATCTTCCAAGAGAATAGAGGCAGCTTGTGGGTAACTTGACTGGTAGTCCATGGCTATTTGGTGTAGTGTTCTAACGGCTAGAAACGCTGCGCTTGAAGTTCCGTAGGTTACAGTATTTAGTTTAAAATGTTGTATTTCTTCGGCGACATTAGTTCTCCACACAATTCGCTGAAAATCGCAATCGTCAGGATGGACTCTCACCTGACGATACATTTTTTCTATGTCAGCAGACACTGCCACTGCACGAGTTCTGTAACGAAGAAGGATTGCCATTAAATCATTTTGTATTGTTGGTCCTATAAGTAATGTGTCATTTAGCGACACACCGGACGTGCGTTTACAGGACCCATCAAATACGACTCGGAGTTTAGTCGTGGAGCTAGATTCTTTTAACACGGCGTGATGTGGCAGATAGAAATGATTTTGACCTGATACGGATTTTATGTCAGCAATCGCAGTCATGTGATTCAGTGAATTGTATTCTTCCATGAACTTGATATAATTTTCTCGTAGGTGATAGTTTTTATCAAATCGTCTTTCCATCGCGAGTTGTCGTTTTACTGCCATGTTAATTGATTTTCCAAGTGCTGTTGTTCCTGTGGCATCTTTGAAAGGAAGGCGAACGACATATCGTCCATTCTCGTCCCGTGTTGTGGTTTGTTTGTAATGGGTTTCACAGTAATCTTCTTCGGCCGAGTATTTGTGTTCCGATTTTAATTCCTCTAATTCCCAGAACCGTTGTAGTATGTTAAGTTCGACATCGTTGTTGATGATACTAGTGTGGAACATTGATAATGATGAAATTTGTGGAGAATAGTTGTATTTACCTCCAACCACCCAGCCGAAAGTAGTTTGATGGGCAAACAGGCCTTCTTCAATTTTCAGCTGTTCCGGCAGGATTATTTCAAAGAATACGTCGTTTCCCAAAATTAGGTCTACTTCACCTATTGTATTGAATGATGGATCTGCCAATTGCAAATTCTTTAGTTTAGTCCAGTGTGTGACATCTATATTGTGTGATGGCAATTGCGACGTCAGTTGCGCTAGAATAAAAGCATTTACGAAAACACATACGCTTTTATTATGTCTTGAGCGTAACTCGAGTTCGACCAAGCCTCTTGTAGCTCCAGCTTTCTTAGACCCAAGTCCATTAACAGTAAAGCGAGCATGCTTTCGAGGAATTCCAATTCTTTGAACGCATCTTTCACTGATGAATGTGGACTGTGACCCAGAATCGAGCAGGGCTCTAATAGTGTGGAGCTTACCGAAGGAATCGGAGATGTTGACTAAAATGGTGGACAATAACGTTTTTTGCAGATTCACTAAATTAGATGAACTAGCGGAATTTATATGATTTTTATTGTTTCGGAAATGTGGTTGTAAATTAAAATTTTGCAATAAGGAAACCGTTGCATTTGATTTATCTTCTCTGTTGATTGCAGACATTTCAGTTTTAGCTGAATCAGAGTTACTGTTGATTGAAGATACGTTATTCTTGTTGATTGAAGAGTCGTTACTCTTGTTGATTGAGGATTCGTCATTCTTGTTGATTGGAGATTCGTTAGCCTTGTTGATTGATGATTCGTTATTCATGGATGATCGAGGAGGTTGCAATGCATTTGTACCAAGTGCATTGACTAAATTATTAGATGTTTTGGATTCGTTGTTTACCTCTGTGCCTTTATGATGTATAAGTGTATGATGTTTTTTATGACAAATAAAACATCTTTTGTTATTTTGACATGCTTTTATATCGTGACCTGGCTGCAGACAATTAATACACAGCTTGTTTTCTTCTAAAAATCGCAATCGATCTGTAGTTTTTAAGCGTTAATTGAAACACTGATAGAGCAAATGATCCGTTTTGCACATTGAACATCCAACGCGATCCACGGTAGCGCTGTGTGCTTTTGATTCTGCATTCTGGCGGAAATAGGTATTTGGCTTTGCCGATGAGCAGGACTCCAAAGCGTCACATTTGTCGGTCAAGAAATCCAGCAATTGATTGATATTTGGAGCATCGATATCATTTATGTGCTGTGCCCATAATTGTTGGGTTTCCAAATCTAGCTTCTTCACGATAATGTGAACTAACCAATTATCACGGCGTTCCCATTCGGTTCCTAAAGCTGCTAAGCCTCTTAGCACTTCGTCGGAAGTATCACATATTGCTCGTAATTGTTTATGTGAACTCTGCTTCATTGCTGATTGCCCTAGGAATAAATCGATTAGATCCTTCACGATCGGTTTTTTCTTGTCGTATCGCTTCTGCAAATTTTTCCCACGCCTGTTCATAATTGGCATCGGTAATTGGCAAATGGCGAATTAGATTGGCAGCATCACCTCTCAACAATCCTTTCAGGTATTGAAACTTGTGGATTTTGCTAAGCGATTCGTTTTCATGTATGGTTCTAAATTGATCTGAAAATGATGGCCACTTCGTGTAATCTCCGCTAAATGATTCGATCGAAACACGCGGCAAGCGTATTTCGTTCGCTTGTTGGAATAAACGATCTGCGAAAATACTTGTATTTTTATCACCGGAAATATTATTTGGATTAGGTGTGATGCTTGGATTTTTTATGTTAAAAATACGTCTGAGGGTTGATTTCGTCTCGAAGTATTTTTCTTCAAATTCTTCTGCTTCTGATGTTTGACCAGGGATAAGGAGTATTTGATTTTCGATATCATGGAATTCGTTCCATGCTTCATTAAGTTTTTCTGCACGTGTTTCGAGCTGTTCACGGTTTATGGCTTGACCAGTTTCTAATTCACTATTGATTTTATCCACAATTTTTTTTATATTGGTCACCGTTGATTTAATTATGCCGCGCCGCTTTACCAATGATGCTAACTCAGCCATTTTGATTTATTCGTATCCAGTAAACTTGTTAGTGAAGTGTAAGAAATAAAAGCACTTTGTTAAATGAATTCACTGAATTTAACGCACTGATTGAATGCACAAGCCTTGATTGCTACGCGGTAATGCTAAGCACGGAACACGATATTAGAGTAGATATCTAGTTGATATACAACGTGAGAACAAAAAATGATTAGAAATCGACACGTTTTTAGTTTGCGGTGAAAGAATAAACAAAACGCACGATTCCCGGGTTTCGGCACCATAAAATGTTGTAGAGCAAACGCAAGGGTAAGAAAAAAAAATATGATCACCAATTTGCACAACACTTTTTTTAATAAATTGAGAAGATGAATAAAGTTCTCGGTAAAATCACTTTCACTTAAAACAAATTAGTTTTTTTATTTTAAACCAAGTAAATTTATATTTATTGATAATCAAAAAATGTTTTTTATTTTAATTAAGAAAATAATTAAAGTTATGATTATAAATTTATTTAATAATAGAATATAATTATTGTAATATATTAGATTTTACCAAAAAATTATGTTTCCAAAATTGTTGTTATCCATTCGGCTGTCTCGATCAGAAGAGAGATTTTATTTCTTGATTACCATGCAAATTAATTCAACAAAGTCATTACTCAGAAAAATATAATTCCTAACGCGCGAAATTCAAAATAGTGATGAATAAACAAAACATCGAATGCATATTTCTACGAAATTCAACGTGATAATTCCCTGACGTCGATAATGTAGATCGATATGCATTTGACAAACACATAATAACAATATAGCGGATTTATTGATGATGTACGTATACGATTGTTGTACACAATATTTTGGTAAAATTATTTGATTTATATTTCCTTTCTTTTTAGATATTTCAGCATTTTAAGCGTAAACACCAGGCATATACACAAAAATGGTCTGTAGCCATAGACATTTTCATTACAAATCCAAAAATCAATATAGCCTAAAATTTTGTACATTCGTATTGTATGTTTATTTTGAAAATCAGCTGTTTCGTAGAAAATATTAAATTCAAGTACACCAAGGACGGTAAAATTAGATGAATAATTTTTATATTAAATTAAATTGAAATAAACTTTTAATTAATTTTCAATTTTAAATAAGGCATATAATTAGCCATAACATTTTCATTGTAAAATAAATTAAATGAGTATGAATTATATATTAATTAAACGAATAATTTTTGTTTATAAATAAATGCTCGTACATATGTATTTCATTTAACTTATGATATAAGGTTTCATATTTGCAGACAAATATTATTATATGTAAAATAAATTGGAAGTGAATTCAAAACAATGAATGAATTAAATAAATTATCATTTATAAAACATTATATAATAAATTTAAAAGTTTCTAATTTTGGTGATTATTGAAATTCAGTCAAAGTTTCAATGATACGTAACATTACTATAGATCCTGAGTTGATTTCGTAGCAACATCCACAGCAGAATAAAATAGAAGTTCTGGTTTCCATAAAGCAATTCTTCTTTAGCATAGAGTTTTAAGCTCATGTCTTGTGTAATGTAATCTTAATATTTCTCTGGAAATCAAAGGAAGAAAAACTTTTTTTTAAATAAATTCGAAAAAACAGGAAGCTGTTTAAAGACTGGGCAGTATTGGCATTAATAAATTCATTTTTAGCCCGTTTTAAAACGATTTAATAAAGATAAAGTGTTTTTTTATAAACCGTTCGGAAAAAGATATTAAACGGTTTCATAAAATCTATCTTATTTCTATTTAACTGATTAAAATGAGCGCCGTTAGAGTTTTTATAAAACTTTGCGGTTACTTTGAATCCTATTTAAAATTGTTCCCAAACCATTTTAAAAAAAATTATCGGTTTCGAAAAAATATACAAAACTTGGATACCAGTAGGATTTCGTGAGGTACGAGTATCTGTATAGTTTTTGAAACAATTTTTGAAATTATTTGGTTGTGACACTTTGGATTTTTTGTGGTGTTGCACTAGATTTGAACCTATAAATTACTACTTGGGTACCTTTGGCAATTTTTACTTTGAACACTACACCGCAACCGGTTATACCAAATTCTTTAATCCGTGAACCAGAAATAGTCTACAATTATGACGATTATCTATTCGAATTAAAATCTCGCATGCAAAATTCTTTCAAAGTAGCCAGAAATAATCTGATTACACAGAAACAAAAATCGAAAGATTGTTACGACATCAATACACAAGCAAAAAAATTTAATGTTGGAGATCTTGTTTTATTAAAAAATGAAGTGCGCAAAAACTAATTTTGCACCACTATGGCTCGGGCCTTTTGAAATCATAGAAATTCCTTCTACTGTCAATATAACATTACGCGTAAATAACAAGTTAAAAACAGTTCACAATAATCGGATCAAATTATTTTAGCAATAAAATTTAATTGAAGATGGGTACTCGAACAGATTGAGCATTAATTAGATATAATTATTATTGTAATTTATTATGTTTCGATTATTATTTAGTCATATTTATGTTTTTGTATATATATTATTTCTATTAAGATTAGAATTAAGAAATTATAAGAAATTACAAATTCTTATTTATAATTAAATTAAATAAAAAAAAAAATAAAATTAGGAAAAAAAAATTTAAACTTAATTATGGGGAGGGTTATGAATTAAATATTATCTATGCTAAAAGAGAAATTCGCATTGTTTTAATTAATCTAAAATTTTTCAAGCAATTCACAACACCCCATCCACTTTGTGAGCTTCCCCACCCAGTAAGGGTGTTTTATCCGTTTTAGGTGAAAGCTCCCAACGCTTAGTTGCAAATCCTATTGTTTTTGAAATCTACGTCCCAAAAAACATTTAGTCAAAATACTTTAAAACGGAAACCGAAATTCCGTTTGACTTTTTTGAAATTTTCTTCAATCTCATTGACTTTTAATTTTCGGTCTGTTTTAAAAAAAAGTGTAGGCGTCGTGAGAAGTCAATCATCTTTTATGAACTCCCAGAACTGTTTGAACAAAGAAGCCTAATTTTTTTTTTAGTCGGAAATAACTTTTATGGTCTAAGGAGTTTTTCGTTTTTGCTGGAGGTGGTTAATTTAATTACCTGAAATTCAGAAAAATCATGTTAATGTTGGTTTATTGAAACAAGGAGTCTAAAATAAGGAAATCAAATGTCAATTTTTGACTCTATATGCCAAGTATTTAATGAATACCTTTCTTATGTAGTTTGTTAATACAAGCAGATTTATTCTAATCACAATCATGCACAATTAAAAACTTTCTATATAACCAGCAATATATGTATGTATATAAAAATTGCAAGCCACTTAAAATAAAATATTTTTAAAACATTATCTAAAGTATTTATTGGGAAAATAACTATTCCAAATGGACAACGCAAAACTAAACAGAATGACAATTTTATCTATTAAAAATTCTACGATTTAAATTAATTTTTTAAATACTCGTATAATTTAACAAAAGATAAGACAAAAACAAAATTTTTTTAGAGAAATTGTAATTATAGAGAAAATATTTTATCTTATGTATATACGAATACGATATACTGTTTTACGATCCGCAGACAGATGGTTAAAAGAATGCATGCACCATTGTGGTATAGCAAGCCAACCATATCAAAACACTACATTATATAATTTTATGTACATATATACGGTTGTGTTTGGTTTAATTGAATATTTGGGTTATGCGTCAAAATGATTCGGTTGGCGATGTTGTTTACATTGAGTTTATACTCCATTTTGAATTTTTTTTTTTATTTTTCAAATTTAAGTTCCCCAAAAGAAATGCGGGTCTTTCAAATGGCAATCGTTCCCATAACATTAAATCATAATGAAATATTATGAAATTCATGTTTGGATGGTGTTGTGAAACAATATTAGGCTTAAAACGATCTTAACTCGCGCACAGACACTGATAATTTAAAAATTCCAGACGAAAGTAAAATTATTTTTATTACTGCGCGATGTTGAAATATTTTCATTATTACAAACCGTGATAATCTTCACCTTTTTATTTTTTTTTTTTTTTTTTTTTTTGTGTTGTTTTCGTTTTTTAATCCATAATTTTTGGTTTTTAGTTGGTCATCGCATATTCATCATCATCATCATCTTCATGATGGATATATGTATGTGCAATATACATGAAAAAGTAATCAACCTACACACAAAAAGTGTTTGGTTGATCGCCCAAAAATATCAAGCGAACAGAAGAATCTCAAGCTTTGTTTTGGTTTTTTTTTTTTTACAACATAACACTTGGGCGTATACCAAAAGGTGCCATTATAATGACTTTTTTTTGTGATACAGCTCTTATGTTCATCTCAACATTTTTTTTTTTTTTTTTTTTTGTTGAAATTCTCGATTTATGATGAAGATGGTTAATTACAAGAAGCACCGTAATATGTCAGTGATATTGAGAGATATATAGACTAATAATAATATTGATGATGATGATCATCATCATCGAAATGATCATGATGGTGAAAATATTTTTTTCTGTTTTGGTTTTTAAACAAAAACGAAACGAAACCAAAAAAATAATTGGTATGGTATTAAGACCACACAATATGGAATTTTTAAGATTATAATTTAATTTTAGTGCGTGTGAGTTTTCATTTATGTATATATAAACACAAAATAAATTTTCATTATTTATATAGTGAATGAGTATTAATTGAAAATTGTTATTACAAATTTAGGTAGATGATTCCTAGAAATCTGATTCACATTTTTATAACAATATATTAGATTTGTAATTCACAATATTTTTTTGCTCCCGGATATATCACAACAAATATCTTAATAATTAAGAATTAGACATCTAAATCAAAAATTTATGAATCACAATAAACAAATTAATGAAAATGTGCGATTTTAACACGAACAACTGGATTAATCAGGTTATAGAAAATGATGGTCGCATCAATTTTTTTTTTTTTTTTTGATAAATTACAGTGATTCGCAGAATTTTTCCACAATTTTGTGTTAAATTTCACGGTTCTTTTCGTACCCCCCGAACCAACAACAGCAGCACAAAAAAAAAGGTATTTTCCTTCCATCGACCACACGTAATATACTTGCAAAACGTATATGTACATATATGTATACATATTTTTGTTTAGTAATCAAACCATGTTTCCAGAGTTGGTTTTGTTATGCAGACATAAAATATTTATGTCATCACCCAGGATCATCAGTACAAATAATATTGTCAAATATATTGAATGGGTATTGATTTTGTTTTTTTTTTTTTTGTTTTCTTAATTTGATTTTGTTCGAAGAAGTTCCATATATCGTAAAAAAGGTCAGCGCAACTAATTTAATTTGTATATGTACATTTTGTATCAGACAATTGTCATACCGTAACATGAAGAGGCAATTTTTATTGTTTTTATTTCAATTATCGAAATATTTTATTTTATTGAATAATAAACAAATATTTTTTTTGTGAATAGAGAGATAATTTAGTTGTTAATGGGTGTACAGATGTTTCCCATCGTTGACACAATTGTTTAAATATATACATAATGGGAAATGCCCACCTGGATTTTAGGTCAAGATATCTGATTCCGGCGATAAGTCCCACGTTGGGCGCCCATATATATATATACGATTTTTATTTTAACCAATCACGTATACAAAAACCAAAACTATATCACCACAACAACCATCATTAGTTAAACAATGAACATATTTTCTTAATTGTTGAACATAAAAAACAATCAAATTAACATAAAAATATACATCAACATATTATTTTTGTGGAGTTGCCTCTCTCTCTGTATTATGGCATCGCTTCTGGTCATTAAAAGTTGTTTGACAATTTAATTACGAGTTTGTTGTTTTCTTCATCATTCTTAAGATGACCACTGCCTACCTATATACGAGTATTTAGGGTTTTGAAAACATTTTTTTTTTAATGTTTTATGTTCAAAAACAAAAAAAAACATCGTTTTAAGTTGTTTCATTATGCATCATGTTAATTTAAAGTACTTGAGAAATTATAACGCATATTACGTACCTATGTGAGGTAAGTAAATTGGTGACAATTATTGACAGAAAACGTGTATAATTGCGCGCTGTCATAGAGAATAGTGGTCGTCCCCGCAGTGTAGATTTATTATTTATACAAGGTTATGAGTTTTTTATTCTTAATTTTTTTTTCTTTTTGTTTTGTTTTATGTAATACCTCCACGGAAGCGTAACTAATTATATGGAATGGAAACTTTAAAATTAAAACAAATTAAATTGTTCGAACTAGTCTAAAAACTATTTGGTTTTAAATACAAATAAAATTAAAAAATGTATCCATGCATTGTGTGTGTTTCGAGCGAGAGCAAACTGCAGATGTGGAATGTTAATGACCACCTCGAGATAACACCATAAAATCAACTTTTAATATTTTTGTTGGTGTGGTACGCACGCAACAACACAACTCAATAGTTCTGAATATTAACATAATTTTTTTTTAATTAGGCTATCAAACTTTTGTGTGTAGAAACTGACCTTATCCAAGAATACGTTGAACTTGATGCATATTTAACATTTTTCATATCATCGTCGTGTCTTTTATCTAATTAGCTAATCAATTCCGGGAGTATGAGAGGATTAACATTTTTATGTCTCTGTATATATACGTGCGCAGCTAAAGAATTTTAATACCATGAGCATGGGTTTTTCTACTCCTCTGGGGCGGTATAATCGAAAACCAAAAAATAATAATAATAAATTTTATTTTGTACCACCCAAATCTAATGGTGTTGATTTTCTATTTACATATCGAATTGTAAATGAATTGATCATGAAATTGCTATTTTAGTTTATGTACTACAACAAAAAGAAAAAAAAAATTGTTTGATGAAGTGCAAAAAAAATGTATTCTAGAACCCCGCCTGGTGAGAATTCTATTTTAATTTTGTTTATTTATAAGAAGATTAACTTTCTGACGTACGTAATATGTGTATTATGATTCGAACAATTCTTATAAAATCTTACTTTTTTTTTCTATTGGAATGTAATTGATTTAGACCACCTAAATTTTATAACTTAATGTGTAAAAATTACAAATCATATTTGTTAGACATAAAATGAATTAAAATCTGTGTTTAACTCTTTTATATTTCTTCTTGTTCTATTTATTTATGTGTATGTATGTACCTAAAATATTGTTTAGTCATGGGAAGTTTAATCAAAAAAGCTTAGATTTAGATATAGAGTAAGCACGCAGTGACATTCACTTTTTTAAATGAAATGTATACAATACTTCCTTTTACATTGCCTGATTCAGATTTGTTTAGAAATTAGTTTGAATTTACTTAATTAGCTGTTGTGGCTCATAGCTAATTAGAGTCTAAAACAGTTCAGAATCACTGATAGCATTATGGCTAATAAAATGAACTATATTTTATAATACTAATTACGACTAATTAAAAGAATAATCAGAGAATATTGGGTTTGAACTGAGCATTATGCCCTTGAAAATGATTAACTACTTTTGTGCATTTTTGAAGGGTGGGCCATATTTAAATGACTGATTTTTCTTTATGAAAAATGTCCGAGAAAATGTTTCGAGAAGAAAATACCTTCGCTACTATATCTTCAAAAAAGTGCGATCTAATTATTTGTTCTGAGCAAATTCCACACTAATGATTTGAACTTTCTCGTGAAAGATTTGTGGGTTTTCGATTCGCCAGTAATGACTGTTTTGCTTCTTGACACATATTTACTCTATACAATGATTATTCATCAATTACTATATTTTATTCCTATATCATTCATTACTCAACATTCTCTTTTAGTAAACAAATCAGTGAATAATGAATGAACCATCTATGAATAGAGAGTGAATAATGAGAGAATATTGTGCGAATATTATGAACAAAGAACGAATAATGACGAATATTTGGTGAATAATGTGTAAAAAATGAGTGAGTAATGAGGGAATAAGGAATGAATTATTATAGAATAATAACTGAACGATAATATAAGCCACAATTATGAGTATTAAATGAACTAGTTGGGGTACCGGGTATTTACCTAGAAGATATTTACAATGAAGAAAATGTGAGAAGAATGTTAGATTGCTCATAAAAAAAATGTAACTGCTGCGATTGTTCAACAAATTAATTGTAATTCATTATTTTTATTGCATTTTGGTAAGCAACATATTTGTTTTTTTAATTCATGAAGTTCATCTAAAAATCTTTATAGAATACCATTTCAATCGCACTTGTTGGATTTCATTAAAATCGGTTAAAAATTAGCATTCTAAATTTCATCCTAATTGGTCAAATTCCAGAACTTCATCTTAAAATATTTTTAGAATTTAATTTCCAGTACGAAAAAATTTTAATTGAATTCAATTCTGCTTAGAAATAACCAAGTGTCCTTCTAATTGGCCAAATTCACGTTTTAGCATCCCATTTTCCATCGAATATATTGGATTTTATTAAATCGATAACCAAATATTTTCATTCATGTTGCATCGTAATTGGCCATATACCAGGAATTCACCAAAAATTTATTTTATAATCCCATTTCCATCGTACAGCGCGATATTTTGCCAGCAAGTTTATGTCTTTTGCTCCAAGAATAAATATATTCTGTTTTAATTATGCATTTCTTCCCTGTTTTATACAGCAGTGATTTCAGCCAGTTTGTATTAATCATAAACTCTCTCCCTTTTCCTCCATTTTGACCATGTAAAGTGACTGGTGAGTGACACAGGCGTTTGCTAATTGATATCGGATTAGAAAATCGATTTCTATTAAGCAGAATAGTGTAGATTTAAATCCTAAGATTTCACAACTATTTGTTGTAAACAAATCAACTCATCCAAATACCAAAAAGAACCTCCCTTTATTTATTAATGAGTTTAAATATTTGTAACTTTCAAAAATTTAAAAGCTTTAAAGAGACAAAACTGGCCCCACGTTGAATTTCATCAAAATCGGTTAAGCACGCTTCGCCCTTCTGGACCTTAATCGAATCATTCAATTTCTATCCTACATAAGTTGTTTATCAGTGTTACATTTTGCATGTAGTTTTTTTAAACCAAGTGTTGATTTGTGTTAGGGCGGATCGACGCGCTGGGGAAATCGACTGATATATCTTTGCGGTTATGCTAAGCGTCAGCAGTCGAAAAATTTTATTTGAGAAGGCACGTTAAAAACAAGAAGCAGAAGTATAAAGTAAAAAATGAAATCTTCGGCTCTTTAAATAAGTGTTTAATGTCATTGATTAGGAAATGCAAAATAGGTATAGAATAAAACCCCAAATAGTCGAATAATTATTTGGTTTATGATTGCTACTCGTGAATAATGCTGAAGGTCTCGAAAATGTCGATTTAATTCGAAAAAATTTAACTGGTTTCCGTAACTCAATGGTGATGTCGAAACATCTCGAATAAAACTTGAAATCTGATCTCGACAATCTCAAATATCTGAAAGCCTCATATATGTATGTAATACAAAGCAAATATACGCACAACATCACTATATAGTTGTGAATAATCTCAAATATAATCAGGAATAATCTCGAAAATTTCAATAATCGCAAAATAATCTTTAACGACGGTAAATTTCGAATAATGTGTAAGCCAAGCAATCGAACGCCAAGTAAACTTGAAAAACTCTACAGTCGCGGATTACCCCAAATTTCTCTATACTACAAAATACATAGAAAATTCGAAAATATCGGATTACCTTGACCATTCCAGAAATATTTTTTTTAAAATTTTTGATTTATCAAGTTAAGTAAAAGCATATTTCTTTGACTCACTTACACCAATAATTGCATTGGGTAAACCGTATATTAATTAAATTAATCAAAAAACATTTGATTTCCTTAATCTTATTCGAATTATTTATAATAATACAAGACACTAGATGTTTTTTCATATAAAATTTATTTTAAATCGTTGGCTACTTTTTAAAATGAATTAAATCTAACTTGTTTGAAAGCAGCCAAAGTACGAATTTTTATTGACTTTTGAATGATAAAGATTTATAGAAACAAAAGATAAACTCGAAAAGAAATTTGGTGCCACTACTCTGAAATTGTCTTTGAATGTTGATTCTCAATGAATCGGTTGATTTTCGTATACAACAATTGCGTCGTTTTATTCGTAGCCTGTTGCATCATAGTAAAATACTGAGTTAATATTCAGCGAATAATGAATGAATACTAATAATCAGTAGAAAAGGGTAAACGAATAATAAGTGAATACTGAGAGAATAATAAGTGAATAATGTAAGAATAATGGGTGAATAACGAATGAAATCATTGTAAGAAATACTGATGAGTAACGCTTAAATAATGGATGAATAATGAGCGAACAAACAGTGAATAAAGAGGGAATAATAAGAGAATATCGTGTGAGTAACAAGTGAATAATAAGAGAATACGGAATTAATTATAAGTGAGTAATGAACGAATGTTCTGTGAATAATAGATATACTGTTTTCGTAAAAATTGCTTAAGTTTTATTATTCTATTTTTGATTTATTATTTCCAAAGCAACAAGTCAATATTTTTGAAATTAATTTTTGTTTGAAGCAATTTTTAGGAGTGGTAGGTATTAAAACCAAAAAACGGTTGATTGACGTAAATCTATTTTTCTGGGGTTAGCTAAATATTTTTTGAAATTATCCAATGCAATTGTTATTGTAATTTCTGTTAAAAGCGCCAAAATAATACAACTAAGACTGAATAATGAATGAATATGAATAATTAGTTAAAAGGAGTGAATAATCACTCATTATTTACATTTTATACACTGATGAATGATGAATTTATTCAATATTCACTAATTATTTACACATTAATTACTATTTTAGTGAATAATGAGAGATTAGTACCTAGGTTATATTGGTATTAAATAAATATTAATTGTAGAAATATTAAAATTAAATTAGTTCTAAAATATATTTTTCGAATTTTCATTTTGAAAAATACATCAAAGTTGGCTCTGACGAATTAAAATAATACTTGCTAAATTTATGTTTAGTTTTACTAGTGTACGTAAGATGTATAAAATTTTAACAGAAAAATACTGTTACGTTTTTGCCTTGTCAATTAAGGTTCGTATCACTGGATTGTGAATAATACAAAATCAATTTAATTTATCATCAACGAATTTATTTATTTCACAAAATATATTACAACACAGTTTATCAATAAAAATTCACAAAATCACTTTATATAAATTATTCTCAAATTTTACTGTACACTTATAATTTTTATTTTACACAAAAACACTTTTTAAATCACTTTTTAATTCCTTTTTAATCTTTACTCTATCGCTTTCCAAATACTACTAATAATCTTACAAGTTCACTCTATCGCGTTCCAAATACTAATCATGCAATTCGATCTTGTTCGCCTTTTTATATACACAAGCCAAACTTCTTGAAAGCTCATGATTTTTCTAGTTAGAATAGCGTAGAAACATTACGTAACAATTGTTATCATGGAAAATTCCATTTTAGTACAGTTAAACATTGAGCTATTCACTTAGCTTCTTTTATTACACACTAGGTGTCACCGTCACAATACGAAAAAAGTTATTTAATCACAAAATTATCACGCGTTCTTATATTTTGTGAATTTGTTTTGCTTTTTCTACAATTTTTGAACTTTAAATTTCCCCAGGTGGTAATTTTTGGTACAATTTTACCAAATTTTTACGGCCATCACTGCCATCCATGTAATGTATATTGACTTAATGACCAAACGAATTGTAGTAAGCTTTTATTTCAATTTGACCAGAATGCTGTTATTATGAATTTTTTGTTATATTTTGGTTTAATTAAATCAATTATTACAAGAAAATGAAACCAATTTACCTAAACGACATTTATATGTGTTGAAATTCAAAGATTTATGAAAGTATTTCAGAAATCATAGTTCAGAATTTGTAACGTTTTCATTTAAAAATTTGTCTTAGCAAAAAAGCGATTTCCCATATGTTTTGTGTGTTTTACTATGAAAAGTTTCGTTTTTTCCTCGTTTCTAATTCCCTTACAAAAGCTTCATGTTTTAGACTATGGCTTTCTATAATCAAGGTTGCTTTGGTTCGAGTCCGAAACTTTTCGATCTTTTTTTTTTTTGTTTTCGTTTGGTATGCTTTCTTATTTTTTTGTTGTTACAGTAAAACTTAAAACTTAACAATCCGGAAATTTTTTAAAACCCCGAAACTCTGAAAATGTGCCAATTCTAACTTATTTCGATGTTTTTTAACTTTTGGATTTCTTATTTACATAAACGAATTAATTCCTTATTTAAGTTTAGGTTGAAAAAAATCAGGATTACGATTCTGGCTTTGAAGAGGTTTACTGTTATTTATTACTAAAGAAACTTCCGTTTAGGTAGTGTTATTTGAATGGATGATTTACGCACGGAGTTTTATATGTTTATATTATATGAAAATTATGTCATCAATCACCAAATCTAGACCATTTACTAAAATAAGAATTACTAAAATTCCTCAAGTGAACTCTTTCTTATAAAATGTATCGCCTAAAAACTTATTCAAGATTACCAAATATCCACCTTCACCCCAGACTAGACCCTAGGTGACAGAAAAACTTGGGGAAATACATTATAATGACGTTCATATGTTGAGAAGAAAATTCCTGATGGATAACTATTTTGCTCTCTCGATGTTTCTAATCGACAATTTTCTAAAATCGAAAATCTATGATCACTTTAAACTGATCGAAGTAATTTCCTTCGTTTTAATTCAACCTATCAACGTATAGTTTAAGGTTCCTTAAAACTCAAAACTGTTGTGACTTTCATATACAATTCATTTTCTATAGTTCATTTTGAATAATTCTCTTAATTCTTAAAACGCTGAGCATATTTACCTCTCAAAGAATCCTTAAACTTAAAAATGTAAATTTTTAAATTTTTTATATTCTAATTTACAATACTTAAATTATAAATATTGCGGGCGGTGATAACCTTTGAAACTTAAAATTCTTAAATTATTTCCAATTTTCTAAATTTTTACAAACAAAATGCTTATCAAATATTCTGCAGAGCTTAAGAAAATTATATTTAAATTCCATAATTTCTTGAAATCTTTAAATATCTTTAAAAACTACTCGTATCTCTAATCTTTGAATTGAAAAATTTTCATTAATTGAGTACCTAATCTTTAAATTTGAGATCATAAAATATTTTGAGATTCTTGATTTTTCTTGAAATTCTGTAAATTCGTTTTTTGAAATTTTAGAATTCTGTAATATGGAAATGCATTCCGGGGATTATCATGATTCCGATTTCAAGGTAATCCGATATTTTCGGAATTTTTCTATATTTTGTAGTATTGAGAAATTGAGATAATTCGCGACTTTACATAGTTTTCAAAATTTATTTAACGTTGGATTGCTCGGCTTCCAGATTATTCGAGATTTTTCACAGACAGGTTATGCTGGTTTCAAGATATTGCATGTTCAACATTTTTAAGGCATTTATTGAATATTATTTGCCATTGTTAAAGATCGTTTCGCCATTATTGAAGATTTTCAAGATTACTCATGACATGATTATTTGAGTTTATTCCAAACTGTATAGTGACATTGAGCATTAATTTCATCGATAGTACAGATTTACAGGTAATGCATGTGCATCTGCATAACAGCTCGATATATATGATGGAAATAGACTTCGAATAAGGCCTATTAACATGGAACTTGCTAATTTTTAACCGATTTTGATTAAATTTAAACTGATGGAAATCAGATTCTAAAATGATTTTTAAATGATGCTCTTGAGAAAATAATTTGGTTGGAATATAAACTCATAATGGAAATAAGATGGCAACACGATTTTCTTATCAAACCCTTGAATTTGCTCAGTTAGTTGGGTTTTTAAATTCCTTCGTTCCGGAAATGGGATTCTAAAATGCTTTTAGTTTGAAGTTCTGGAAAATGGCCAAGTAGCATGGAACCATAAGATTTACAAACCGGTTATGATGAAAGTTCTAAAATATGGCCAATTAGGATGAAACTTGGCTATTTCTTAGGCGATTTTAACGAAATCTAGCATGTGTATCGGGAACGGGTTTCTAAAAAGTTTCTTGGATGAAATTGAATCGTAGGGGTATTTTTTAATGCATTTACTCATAGTAAATATCAGGCACCCTTACTATTATTCACTCTACTTTATTTCATTTATTCTGCGGTTGTTGTTGTTATTTTTATGGTAGACTTCCCAATACCCACTCCAGCCTGCCAAGCTGGTCTGATTTATCAGTACTACTGTTATAAAACTATTGTTTAAAAATCGCTAAAACTAAAAAGTCGGCGAATTACATAAGCCAAATGGCGGCCTTAAAAATTCATAATAGTCAAACGGTGTTATAAATCCCATATTTTTGACACGGTATCCCGCTACAGCAGCATGAAACCATATTATCTAGACCAAAAATTTACAAAAATCTTTGCTCTTTGAAGTAAGTCGATCGTGGTAGCGAGTACCTTTGTTTTACCGCAGCCTCATTTTGTTTCCTAAAATCAACGTATAATCATTTGAAGCCATCCTTTTTCTAGCTAATGCTGGTTGTTCATGCTTCAAAATAATTTTCATCTCAGTGTCTGAATCTTGGCATCTGGTTTTGGGTTTGGTCAATCATGCTCTGAATGCTTACCTCTAGTTCCTTATCAGTAATGTTGAACAGCTCGGGAATCCCATTGGCGTGTTAAATGACTGTTGAACTGTTTTGCGGTAAAACATTATTGTTACGGTGACACCTAGGATGTAATAGAATAAGTTAAATTAATAGCTCAATGTTTTACTGTGCTAAAAGGGAATTTTCCATGATAAAATTGTTCTAAATGTTTCTAGACTTTTCTTAGTCGAAAAGTCATGAACTTTCTAGAAGTTTGCTTTGTGTATATAAAAAGGTGAACGAAGTCGAATTGGATTCATTAGTTTTTGGTAAGCGAAAGTATAATATATATAATTTTTGACATTTGACTTAAAAACAAAATAACTTAACCACAAAATACAACAGTTCCAAGAAATATTAAAGAGAACGAGTGAATAATTTTTATAAAAATGAGTACTAAAAAAAAGAAATCCAATTTCAGTGACGGTGACCTATTAAAGTGTTTTAAAAATATTAGAAACTAAGAAATAAGAGGCGCAGCCGCGAGCAATAACCAAAAAGCATTAAGGATCAGCAATTGGAGGAGGCAAAATTTATGAACGTTTTGCAGGAACATAGTTTAGAGGAAGCAAAGTTAGCAAACAATTTAAAAAAAATACGAATAGAAGAATTAAAAGCGACAAACGAGATACTTCGCAACAATGGCGAGAGAATACCGCTTTATTTTAGAGATAATTAATTATTTTAAGTACATTTATTGGATTTATTTAGTTTTACTTTATTTTGGAGTAATCAATGTTTGCCTTGTTATATTACCTCGGATTCGAAAAGACAAACTCTCGTCAAATTCAATTAAGTTTTCCATTTCGGAGTCTAATGATTCGAAATCTTCCAGTTTTGCAAACAACACGAAATCGGCTTTTCAATATACTGAACGCCGGTTCTATAATTTTCCGAGTTCCATTATGTTGGTTGTTGTACCGAATTTCACTGAACATCGTTGAATGAATAATGGAAGTGATAAGACCGAAGAGATAATGAATATCCGTTATCACCCAGAAGATAGGAATCGCCCGGAAGTCTGCTTGATAATAGGAAATAATAGAGGGAAGTGTATTTGACTATATGGGAATCGTGTGTGGATCCTGGCCGACGGGCGACAACATCAGTGAAAAAGTATTCAGCATTGCAAACATTATAAGATAAACAAAATTAAATTTTCTTTTTTCTGGTATTTGAATAACAAACTTACCGCTTGTACATTTATAGGAAAAAAATTATTTTCTGTTGAAAAAAGCACTGCGGCTTATTTATGGAACATGAGTTCCGTCAATACCAGTGATTCGCAGCGGAGTGGATTGGAGCGAGGGGCGGAGTGGAGCGAGGAGCGGAGTTGGAGCGATTAATGTAAGAGTGGAAATGAGCGAAGAGCGTTTAAAAAATTAAATATATTTTCGCTCTCCTACAAAAAAAAAAAAAAAAAAAAAATTATCTTACTTCCTATATTTCCCTAACTAACTGTCCAGAAAATTTGGATTTTAAACTTAATAGAAAAACCCAATTGTGGCTTTTAAGTTAATTCTTTAATGTAGACGTCTAGTGATGGTGTTTTATGAAAACAATCATTACTTACTTCATTTTATATGAAAAAGTAGTAAAAAATACGAATTTGACGTTTATAGCAGTTTATTCTTTGTTCTAGTATTTAGCTAGGTAAGTACAATTTATGAATTTACCGTTTCAATAATCAAATTATTTAACTGATCATTCGGATTTCGAATTATTTTAACTTTTAAGTAATTTTAGTCGCGTTTGTAACAATGGGTCGCGTTAGAAATCCCGTCGTGGAGCATTTCGTACGTAATGATAGTAAATTTATTTGCCAAATTGAATCGTGTGGTACCGAAATGGCAATTAACACTAATAGCACGTATAATTCAGAAAGGCACGTACAAAGATATCACGAGAAGGAGGCGTACTTGTTCTTACAGAAAATAAATTGTCTCAAGCGCAGGGTCAGCGAAGAGCAGCCAAAAATCGATGAAGTTGTATGTTGTCTGAAGACAATTAAAATACAGTTAAGTGAAAAAGACATTATTGACGATATTGGCAGGCCATTTTCTTTAATAGAGGATTCCGGATTCCGTAAAATTCTCGATCCTGCTTTGAAGGCAATAAAATGTCACACTGCTGTAACTTCTGAATCAATACGAAATAAAGTAAGCCAAGTTGCTAAAGATTTGCGGTTAAAAGTTGCAAATTAAGTTAAAGGCAAAATGATTTCGTTAAAGGTGGACTCAGCGACCCTGTTTGACCGAAGTATTAACGGTATCAACATCCAATACGTTATAAATGGGGAAATTGTGCTGCGAACTCTTGCGATGCATGGATTGAACCAGAAACATACAGGCGATTATTTGAAGAGTGTAATAATCACAACTCTAACTGAATTTGGTATCGACGTAGACCAATTGTATACAATAACATCAGATAATGCTGCCAATATGTTAAAGGCGGTAAAACTGCTACAAGACGATATGATTATTATTGACACCGAGCTTGGCGATAATGAATGGAATTCGACGATGTACCATACCAGAGATCGTAATTGATCAAAAAAATGCAATTCTTAAATCGGTGCGATGTGCGGCACATACGATGTAATCGGCGGTATTTAAAATTCTTAAAGAGCGTACTACTTCCCATAAAATCAGCAACAGCCGTGAACTCTCTAAGAAGCTGCGAACAACAACGATCATGCTATTGATAAAAACATTGAAGTTAAAGCGGCCTATTATAGATTGCCCCACCCGTTGGAATTCAACATATGATATGCTGTTGCGGTTGCTAGAATTTCGTGAGTTTTGTGCAGAATCTTGCAGTACCTACGTATTCTTTCCTAAAAGTGCCAATGTCAATGTGGGAATTTATGGAAGCTTTTACTAGAGTTTTTGAACCAATCAAACGTGCTACGCTGCAACTTCAAACCGATCAGCTTACCATTGGAGATTTTTTTGGTATTTGGCCAAACAGCTTCATACAGCATTGCTAGAAAGAGAAGCAGCTCTTTTCGACAATGTGGCAGTGAGTGTAGCGTTATATTTGGAGCCCCGGTTTAAGTCGCTATTGCCATTGCCTAAAGTTCAATGTGGTAGGAATCACTTATTGGAAACTTGGAAGCTGATTAAAACTCTTCAACCAGTTATAGAAGACATATGCACTGAAGCTCCAGAATCGGTTGATATTCACTCTCAGTCTCAGGTAAAACAACATTCGTCCCACAATCTTGATTAATACATATTTTGAATTTGTTATCCTAAATGTTTCAGGCAAGCACAAACTCACAGGATGAAATAGATATAGACGCATATTTAAACCGATGTGACGAGCTATCTATGTTTACACAACGAATTCCAGATAACTACGAACAGCATATGAAGTCCTTAATAAATTATTTCATAATGAAGCCGAGATTGATGTCATCAACAAACATATTGACGTTTTGGGAAGATCGGAAAAAAGATCCACTGTTCCAGCTTGCCAAGTAAGCGTCGAGCGAAATTTTTCAATGTTAAAATTTATTTTAACACATTTACGCGGTCGGTTAAATCCATCTGTCCTTGAGGACATCCTTTTTATAAAGCTTAATAACTTTAATTAATGTGAATAAAACAATTTCTTATTGGCTTTGGGTTGGCTTTATTTTTTTGAAAATGGACTTGAATTAAGTCCGAAAGCTCAAGCAAAAAATAAAAAAAGAAATAAAGCGAGCCCAAAACTAATAAAAAATTGTTTTAATCAAATACAATTATTGGCTAAATATTTATCTAAATAAACCTTTAAAAATTTATTTTAATCTTAACAATATTAAATAACGGAGATTTATATTATTGATATAATTAATTTTGTATTTTTATTTTTTATTTTCTATGATTTACAGTATTACGAATTATTATAAAGTTATTTTTAATTAATATATATATTGTTATATTTCAAAAAATGATGTTTTATTAATTTTCGCATAGTCTCCAGTGACATTGGAGCGGAGCGGATTGAAAGAGCAGAGCGGAGTGAAGAAGCGGAGCGGAATGAAGGAGCGGAGCGGAGCGGAGTGATGGAGCGGAGTGAATCGGACAAATTTTACCCGGAGCGGAGCAGAGTGGAGCGAATTTATATCCATGCGGAGTGAGAGCGGAGCTGATGGAGCGGTATTTCCTTCGCTCCGAATCCCTGGTCATTACACCCTATTACATTTGGGAATCCATATTTTCTAAAAATCTTTGTTTTGGTTTTATTTACATCAGCTTGTGTCGTTGGATATTTCATTAATTCTTTTAAGTGTCCCTATATTGAATTTACAAATTCCTTCAATAGCCTGCTAACAGTTGGCTGTGGCAGTTGATGATAATTCATCTCACCAGTTATGAACTGGAAACTTCCAGATCCCAACACATTTAAATTAGTAAGTACCTAAAATAACAATATTTTGTAGTATGTTGTAAGTTAAAAGTAAGTAAATAAGTTAAATGTCTTTCTGGTTAAATAATTAGGAATTGCTTTACTCCTGCCAGTAACCCTTCGAAGCTGATCGCTTAATTTATCAATGATAAATTGAGCGGCCGGTTTTGTGAATCGATATCGTCTGAAAATGTTTCGTCTTCGCATTAAAATGGATTTTCCTTGTCTAGAAATATTTTTCGAGGAACCCGATCTCTTTCTTCCTCGTCTTAAAATAATTAAACCATTAAATAATTAGGCGAAAATGACATTTCTGCAATACGTTTACCTTTTAACCGGATTCCGTTAGTGCTGCGTCGTTTATATCCCAAATACCCAAAATTATGGGTGAGATGGGATTTTCAACTCTTCTGAATATTGAAACCAAATCCAGATAAAAGTTCCCAGGATTGATGGAACTCCCAGGATTGTTAGCCCATTTTGTGTGTTTAATATTAAATTCATTACGTATGTCTATCAATGTATTAATAGCTAAATATTAAGGGTTTTCATTTTAAGGTTAAACGTATTAAATCCGAAATAATATATATATTCTAAGTTGTTATATAGATAATAGCTATTGGCCCAAATCAGAACATATTAAATAAATCGTTAATTTGATCATAAATATGTATACATATTTATGAGCATTCCACATCAAAAATTTAGTACTTACAACCAAAAGATGCAACACAAGAACAATAAAAATGTCAACATAATTTAATGGATTACAACAATTTCACCTGTTACCACTCATATATGTATATGTACATAAAAAGTTGTACAAGTCAATTTCGTTTCCAACTTCTTCCAGTGTAAAACGTCCTCAATTCGTTTTTAATGGTTGTTATTTTGGTTGTCATCTTACATATATACATGTATAGCTTCCTATATAGAATACAACTGTACAAAAAGGATAAAAGGTATTCGTTGGTGGTAAGTAAGTTTAACTTTGATATGTCTTTATGACTATAATTTAAATTTTTTCAACTTCTTATCTATTAAATTATTAAGTTAATTTAATTTGTGTTAGTTTGGCCAGAAATTTTATTGTATTATATACTTACATACATATATCTACGTATCGACGAAGACCTATTCTTCCCAACTTACAAGTTTACTGAAACGGAAAAAAAAATGTTAGATAACAGACAAATTTATAGTTTAATTTTAGAGTAGCAATTCAAATTTGATTATTATCTGTTGTGGAAAGTCAGTGTGTCGAGTTAAGGAAAATTTTTATTTTAAATTGCGAGTGGTTCTGAAAATTTGTAGAATTAATAATTAGTCACTGTGATATTCCGGATCTGCATGTAAATAAATCACTTACATTTCAATAAATCATTAAGCAATTTATATTATTGTACGTCGTATATATATGTATACGATATACAAAATGTAAATTGAACTGTCAATCACAAGATATTATAAACTAATTAAGCTTTTAAGATAATTTGAACAAAAAAAAACCACAAGTCCATTAATTTAATAATAAATATAAATTCTAAGAAATTCAATAAAACACACACGTACATATACAGCACAAAAGCATGATATTCTCACTAAAACGTATTGATTTCCAAATAATTACCGTGACTTTCACAATAATCACTTAGAGACGAGAAGAATTCCATTCATAAAGCGATTCAAAAAGTTCACGAGAATTTAAAAAAAAAAAGAAAAAAAAAATGAAATCATTAATTAAGAAGATAATGTTACACATCTGAATATAATATATTCAGATGGTGGGGATCTATTAGGCGCCAGGTCAATTATCTATATATATATATGTTTATATTACGAATATATAAACATGGTGAGATGCAGTGGGATTTTTTATTGTTTTGATTGACAATTAAAACCTTTTAATATAATTATATAGACAATATATGAGAGTCCAGTACAACACTTCAAAGGACTTTATATCCTAAAATTACATATCATTAATTTCTTAATACCGCGTATTAGTTTATAAATATCATGACGATGCGATCATACGATCTCATATTTTTATTTTTTAAAAGGTGAGATACTTTTTAAAATTTTGTAGAAGAGAAATTTTATATACGAGTGTATTGATTCAGATCAGACCAGGAGATAACATAAAAATTAAATTTAAAAAAAAAAAAAAACCAAACACATTATTATGTGAAAGAAAAGGAAAATAACTTTTAAGATTCTTATCGCGCGCACAAGATTTGGTTATGTTTTATTAATTCGGTGCAAGGTGTTTGTTCGGGGTTTTTAAATTTTATTTGGTTTTAATTTAATTATACGGTTCACATCATATCGGTTGAGGAATTACAGAACAAAAAAAAACAAATTATAAGGTACGGAAGGATAATGTGTTGAATATGGCCCAGGTAACACAATGATAGTATTTTATTATTTGGCGCCCAAAATGACAGCTTTTTGTTTTACAATGCACAGCTCTAATGGTTTTAGGAAGTTTATGTTTTTAAATGTTTTGGACATGGATATATAATACGGTTATTGGTTTGGGAAACTTGATTCATTGTCGTTTAATAATATATTGTGCCCCCTTATAGAATGGTTTCCAAATGCTCAATTTGTTAACCAATTTATTAAAACCACTTTAATAAGTATAGGAAAAATCTTTTCATCGCAGGGTTAATCGAAAGTTCAAGATTGTTCGATTAAATCTTTATTTTACAGCATTACATTCAATAGAATCCTTTCACTAAAATGAAAATCGATCAACAAATTTTTTTGTAAAACAAACCGGTGAAAAGTACTAATGAAAGTTAATCAGCTCCTATACATTATTATAGATTCTTATTAAAATGGAACTCACAGTTTGCTGGTTGAAGAATCCACTGAAAAACCAGTTAGCTAAAAAATAATTGAATTAAAAACTATAAAGTTTTGTAAATAAAACTATAACTCGCTCTCTTAGGCTCGCAGACAAACAATAAGACTAAGTGCCCACATTTACTTAGAAGTCTGAATGACTGCCACAAGTCAATGTAAGCCTATCACTTTTTAAAGAGAATAAAATTGATTGATTGATTTTTCCGTAAATAGGGAAGTTCGTTGTATAATGGTGAAAATGTAAATTTCTGGTATTATCACTAAAAACTATTTGAGATCCGCATTTTATGAGTGTGTAATATTTGCTTTTACACATTTTGCTGTTGTAAGGTTTTTTGGGAGTTTTTTTTTTGTCAATTTGTCTCAAACTTACTTTAACTTATATTTTAGATATTTTATGGAATTTTTAAGCTTATTTGAGATTTTTCTGATGTTTATTATTTACTTGATATTACTCCAGTTTATCTAGGAGTTGAATTAAGCATAGTACTAATTGTGAGTTAAATGATCTTTCAGAGATGAGTTTATCAAAATTCAGGATTTTGAGATTACTCCAGGAACTGAGATTACCGTCCAAATGAACTCCAAGATATTTGAACTCGTTGACTAATTCAATATTAATACACTCAGAATGGCACCCAGTAGATGCACAGTTGGAAATATTATGATAAATTACCTGATTAACATTTGCTGCTGATGTTGTGCCAGTCAATTTGAGCAACATATATTTTGTTTTATCACTTAGAATTAAACAATGCTTATCAAACCATACATGTAAGACTTTAAGGTCAGAAATAATCATGGAAATGACATCATTAGGAGATTTGCCAGTGTAAGCTAAAGCTATGTCATCGGCAAACCCAGTATAAAGACCATGCAATTTAAGTTTAAAAACCGAATAATTATAAATCAGAAATAGCAGAGGGCCCAATACTGAGCCTTGCGGAACACCAACGTCCACAATTTTTGGTTCATTTAAAGTGTTATTAATTTTAACACGAACCGATCTGTTGGCAAGGTAAGACGCGCACCACTTGTTAGCAAAACCAATATCAGCCTTTAGCAGCATCAATAAATAAACCAGCATAAGCTTTACCAATGTTCAGTCTGCTGTGAATTGTATTCGAAAATTCCAACAAGGTCGATTCGGTACTCCTGCCTTGACGGAATCCATGTTGATGGTTACTTAATAAATTATTTTGATCTAAACAAAAACTGACTCTGTTTTTCAGTGCCTTCTCTAAAATTTTCAAAATTACTGGCTGCAAGGCTATAGGTCTATGATTGCCTTTATTATTACGATTGCCTTTTTTAAACAACGGAAAAATAGTAGCAGTTTTCAGTCTTTCAGGGACAATTCCTTGTACAAAGGAAAGAATGAAAATATGGGTAAGAACAGGGCTGACATAATTAACAATAGCTTTCAATATATAATTACTTAGACCATCATTGTCTACTGACTGCTTCGGTTCCAACGAGTTAATGATAGATATAATTTCATAATTGGATACGGGAGTCATAAAAAAAGTAGTAGGTACAACAGTAATCATAAGGCAAATCGTAATTAACAGACGAATTATACGATTTAAACTTTGCTCTTAATTTATTAGCAACACTCGTAAAATAATGATTAAACTCATTGGAAATTTCTAAATCACTAGTAATAAGCTCACCGTTTTCAGATAGAATGCTTTTAATCGAAGAAATCTTAGGCTTCCTTGCTAGAATTTCATTCACGAGATTCCAGTTTTTTTTAACATCTCCATGATTGACAAGGAAACGATTGGAATAATACATTTCTTTTTCCTTGTTAATGTCAGCATTAATTTGGTTACAATTACTAACATAGAAATCCCGAAGAACTGAATCACCAGGACATTTTTTCAACTTATTGCGCAATTTGTTTCTCTTGTTAATACGACTGGCAAGGTTAAAAGAAATCCAAGGTTGTAAACGTTTATTTTTTGCCCGACTAAAAGTGTAACAATGGTCTAGTATATCAGAAATAATGGTCAAAAATTGATTAAGAGCTAAAGATGGATCATCAAGGTTAAGAACATAATTCCAATCCAATTTTTCAAGAATATCTGTTAACAATGCCAAATTGAGCTTCTTCGTATGACCAACATGGACATTATTGGGTGCTAACGAAACTTGAGATACATATCTTGAATATTATTTCAATGAAAATGTCGAAGAATGCACCAATAATACGAAATGTTGACAAACATTGTAGCTAGCGTTGTAAATGTTTTATTGATGACATCAATTGTATACAATAATAATGAATGAAAATGGCACAGTTATATTTATATCACTAGCGTTCAAAACTTGTCATATTGATGACATGGAAATATAGATATTGGAAATATAAAGACAACATATTACTCGAAACAAAAAAAATACGCCAGCGACCTTTGAGTGAAATTTCACCCATTATGTACATATATTTGGTATTGCACGTACAAGATTCAGGTACATAAAGAGCCTTATTGAGCCTGTTTTCATTTGTATTCTTGCATCGGTTTTCCTTGTTTCTTACATCTGTACCCAAAACCAAGTTTTTAGTTTATTGGTAAAGAGGTAAGGAACTAGGAAAAAATTGATGCACGAATTCGAGTGTAAACAGAATCATTAGTAGTGCTTAAATACTCAGGTGTTTATTCTCTTTGACAATACTATATAAATTCGTGTATTTCATTTCTTCGATTTTATAGGAAATTTTAGTTTTTGTTGCGATATGTAATTCGCTAAATGTAGTCGTTAGTATTGACATAGACCTTTATGATTCTCTATGGTATTCTATTATTTTTTGTTTTGTCTAAAACTATAAAAAACAAAATATTGTACATTTTGGTAGAGAACTGTTGTTGAGGATTGGAATGATCTTGACAATATCACGAATCAGACATACATAGGAACCCTAATTTTGGCAGGGGTTTACAAGTTTAACATGTTAATTGATTTGAAGGTTTGATGATAGGAGCGATCGACGAGAGCGCTGGGCTTGCGATAAATTGGCGCCTATTCGTAACCTGTGGGATAAATGGGTTGGCAATATGCCACTACTTTATATTCCTTATTATGAAAACGTGACTATTGACGAGCAATTGTCGGCTTTCCGTGGGCGTTGTCCTTTCATCTAAGCCAGCAAAATATGGTATTAAAATATGACTTTTATGTGATAGAACCTCGAAATTTACTTGGAAAAGAACCAAATTCAGCACCTGTAACAAATCAGGGTCAGAAGGTGGTGTTAGACCTAGTAAAAGACTTAAAGGGTCGTAATATCACGGGCGATAAAGTTTTACAACTCTCAACTTGGCTAAAGAACTATTCAAACATAAAAATACAACTGTTGGAACAGTACGCTCAAATAAAACATTTTTACCAGCCGTCACGAAACAGGATGTACTTCGGCATCCCGTATTTTCCAGCAACTTTTATTTTTACGAAAATATATCGTTGGTGCAATATATTCCAAAAAAATATAAAAATGTCACAGTTTTGAGCCCATTTGATCACACAACTACTTCCACGGATGCAAAATGTTTACCTGAAACTATCAACTATTACAATAAAAGCAATGGTGTCGATACCTTAGATCAAATGGTTGGGACCTACCCAACAAAACGAAAAACCAATCGCTGGCGTTTTGCCATATTTTGTAACGTGATAGACGTTTCAAGTGTCAATGCATATGTTTTGTGGGTGGAAGTCGACCCCGACTTAAATAAAAACAAACTATACAAACGACGTATTTTCTAGAACAACTTGGAGCTGACCTTGTCTATCAAGAAATAATACAATAAGAGGACCCAGATTACCAAGAGGAAATTCTTCAATAGACCTTGTCAAACATTTATGGCACAATGCTACCCCATCTAAAATAACAAAAACATCTAGTATAATGGAAGCGTCTGGTGTCACCAGACCAGTGTTAAAAAAAGGAAAATCTCGGGGTTTCGTTGTGAGTTTTGCTCCAAAAAAGATAGAAAAGCTTATTCAGTTTGCCATACCTGCCAAAGATCTGTCTGTGGTGAACATAAAACCGTTGTTTTCTATTGTCCGAATTGCAATAAAACATAACATAAAAAATAAATAAAATTAACTGTGTTAATTTTTCAAAGGGTCGTATGAGGGTTAAAAACAAGTAATGTTGTTGGAACAAAAATTTAAAAAAAAAAATTTAAAAATTTTGGTTTTTGATCATTTGATTATTTTTAACCTCGATCATTGGTTTATTCAATAATTTTTTGTTAAAGTCACAAAACAAAAGGGAGCCTAGTTTGGTCGTATGCAGTATTGTTTTCTCTGCATGCACCACTCTGTATGAAAATGCGAAAAAATTAGCTGCAGAGAAAGAGATAAGAACAATGAAGTTGATTGCTGACTGGTTATGTTTCGAAAGCTCGTAAAAAACGCATTTTTCTACGCATATACATTTTGTATTCTAAAGTCGGAATTTCTAGACGCATGCAATGCATTCCAGTCCTCTCTGTGTTAATACAGTCCATATTCCCTGGTTGTATTTAGAAATTGTGGGTTCCATGTTTTGTCCTCCAAAGCTTTCAAATAGGATTGGATTTTTGTATTTTTAGATTAGTTTCTTCAAATACTGTTATAACGGTAGGTATTATGCTTCGGGTGTATATCTAATAACAAAAAAAAAAAAAAAAAATCACATCACATGTATATTTCTTTAGTGCTTTTTGGTATTCGGCGTGTTGCTGTCAGACGTAGTTTCCGGTGGTGTTAAAAAATTAAAAAAGAAATGTAATACAAAATATATGAAATAAAATAGGTCATCGTGTTTGTTTATTTTAATATTATTCAATAATCCAACAAATTAGTAGCAGAGCTTGGTTCAAAATACTAATAAGTGTAAATAATAAGTGTATAATAATAAAATTGAGTTATATAATAAAATAGAAATGTTACAGCAGCGTGAATTTCGCAATATGGAACATAAAAATGGAGGCATTGCTGGATGCGAAATTATTGTTTGAAGATATAATAATCAACGGTGGATTAAGACAAATAAAGAAACTTTAAGTTTAATTTTATTAAGTTTATCATCGCCGGATCATGCACCTGCGTTTAGCGGCACTCAAAACGCTAAACTCTTGTGGCAAACTGTAAAGGAAAGATTTGAAGGTGGAAAAGAGGACAAATTAATGCAATTGACGATTAGATTAACACGCAAATGAAACCGAGTGAAAGCATAGAAAATTACGTAACACGTGCTCAGGACATTTCAAACCAAATAAAAGGATTAGGAAAGCCAGTTAGCGACACGGAGCTCGCCCGATATATTTTAGAAGGACTATCTTCTCTAGAAAAATTTAATGCAATAACAATACCTCTAATAGTGAATAGAGGAATAATATTTAGTGGTATGCGAGAAGCATTAAAAATTAATTTGGTGCGAAACAATCATACAGGAATAATAGTAATTAAAAACCATTTAAAAGGTAACAAGCAAATATTATCGTAAGATAATAAAGGGTAAAACCATAGAGCCAATTTCATCAATGCAATAGAAGCATCACCTTAAAATAAAGTAAAATTAGACAACGTGTTACATTTTCAGAAATTGAGAGGAAATGTGTTGTCAATACTAAGTTTAGTCAAACAAGGAAATACAGTTAAATAGATTAACCGAAGAAGGGGAAAAATCAAGAAACTTGTTTCAAAATTGGCGACGCTTTGAATAATTTGTGGAACAAAAGAAAGGAATTGGAATCCAAAAATATGTTAAGGGTTACCCAAGCTCTGCATTATGCTTAAAGTTCTGGCATTATGCTCAATTTCAAATAAAAGTAAAAATCACATTAAGAAAGTTACAAAACTAAAATATTGTGTTTTGTTATATAAAATGTAGATATTTGTTACTAGACGGAAATTTGCCAGTGTAAAATTCTGGGGCGAAGCAGTTGCAAGAGCGTATTATACCCATAACGTAACACCAGAATTACGGAGTACTAAAAAACCTTCTGTAAGACACCTATGAACTTATGGATGTCTAGTTTCCCATAAAATCAATAAACCAAACGTTTCAAAACTGCAACTAAGAGCAAGAAAGGGGATTCTTGTAGGTTACTCTAGAAAAAGAAGAGCTTATCGAATATACACCGAAGAAGAAAAAAAAGGTGCATGAGACAGTAGATGTAAAATTCGATGGGACGAGTCCCATGATAACATCTACAAACAACAACTGATGATATGAACATACAATATATGAATATAAGTTCAAGCCAATTGGATTCATCGGAAAATCATATTATAAATAACGAACAAAATCAACCTGAAGTATATGTTGAGAGTCAGGCAGATGAACAAGTAACAGAAAGGGGGGGGCCAAGTGCAGTGAATGCTGAAATGGAAAACATGAAAAAACTAAAAATTTTGGAGGAAGTGGAACGAACACAAAACACTAAAGTAATAAAAAGTAGATCGATTTTCAAAGGTAAACAAGAAAAACAACACCAAGATATATATAAAACAAGATTATAGCAGCGGCTGGATGCGGTCAAAAATTAGGACACGATTACGAAGAATCATTAAGTCCAGTAATTAGATATGAAACAATAAAAACATTATTAACAGTATTTTTAATGATGACGGAGTTAGAAAGTAAGGATTACGCAGCTAGAATTTACGGATTACCACAATCGGGACGATGTTGGTATTTAGAGTTGAATAAAATAATGACGGAAAATGGATTAAAGAGGGTTAATGCTGATACATGTTGCAGTTATGTTAAAAAAATATTACGGAAACATAAAATGAGAGATTCAAATAAAGTCAAAACACCAGGATTGAGAGAAGTCAATTTGGATGATTAACAAGATTCAAGAAATGTGACGAGAATTATCAAGAAATTTGACGAGAACAGTATCAGGAAGCTATCGGATCCATAGTGTATTTAGCAAGAGTAACACGCCCGGATTTAGCACATACGATAGGAAAATTATCACAATATAACACTGATCCAAGAGAAATTCATTAGCAGGCAGTAAAGAGAGTATTAAGTCAGCCAGTTACGGTAGTGATGGCAGTAAAAATTTGATAAAATCGTAACAAAAATTACCACCTGGGGAATTTTCAAGCTCAAAAATTGTAGGAAAAGCAAAACAAATTCATAAATATTAAGAACGTGGGATAATTTTGTGAATAAATAATTTTTTTCGTATTTATACGTTTTTGCCTTGTCAATTAAGGTTCGTATCACTGGATTGTGAATAATACAAAATCAATTTAATTTATCACCAATGAATTTATTTATTTCACACAAAAATTATTACAACACAGTTTATTAATAAAAATTCACAAAATCACTTTATATAAATTATTCTCAAATTTTACTGTACACTTAAAATTTTTGTTTCGCACAAAAATACTTTTTATATCACTTTTTAAATCCTTTTTAATCTTTACTCTATCGCTTTCCAAATAATGCTAATCTAATTCGACTTCGTTCGTCGTTTATATACACAAACCAAACTTCTAGAAAGCTCATGACTTTTCCAGTTAGAATAGCGTAGAAACGCTAATCAAAACGGAACTCGCATACATGATGGTTGAAGAATTCACTGAAGAAGCAGTTAGCAATTTAACACAAATTCTTAATCTGCCTTGTTCTGAAAAATGTAGAGCAGGAAAATAATTAAATTCGAAACTATAAATGTTTGTAAATAAAACTAAAACGAAATCAGTCGTGGCCAAAATTATACAAAATTACATTGATTCAAAGAAGGGGTTAAAATAAGTATGAGACAGAAAGAAGATAGGTCAACATATTTTTTATCAGTATTAGTTATATAGGAAATTTTTTAAATTACATAGACTTTGTAGGCTAAACGAGGAGGAAGAATGGAATTTTCCTAAATAAAAAGCAGTTTCCTTGCTACAATTTCCGATTCTGAAAGCTTGCAATTCAGTCTACCAGTTGTGATTGGCGCTATATGCCGATAAAGGTATCGCCCGTTTTAGTCGATACAGATGTTAATTAGTGGTTCTCAAGAACCGTATGTGCTTGGTCTTAATTACCGTAGAATAAAATTGGTACAAAACCACGATCTATGATATAAATTTTAAGTTATTCCGTATATTAGAATTGGCGCTAATAGCGCTTAAGATATTCCTAATTTATTTAAGGCAGATATTTTTCATCCTGAGGAACATTAGGCTATCCACTATTTGTGACAAACAATTTAAGACCAACCGTATGTTGTAATTTGGCGCTAAAGGCGCATGGGTTTTGGAACCATCTTAGATAAAATCAATTTTAGTTAGGTTTTCTCTTTCCTCAAGAACCGTGTTTGCTTGGTTTAAATTCTCGTAGAATTAAATAGGCATGATATTCTCTAGGTACGATAATAATTTCAGTTAGTTAGTATATCTAGATCCGTCTCCCCTTCCTTGATTACTTACTTGTTTTTAAGGCCATCCGTATGTGTGCGAGATCACAGTACTTGAGAGCCGTTTACCACACACAGTTTATAAGAACCGTCAATTACAACATGATATACAAATATGTGCCTATAGTAGCAAACACAATACACAGACTTGTTAATTACATAAGAACTCATTTTATTCATTTAAACGCCATCAACTTTAGCGCCAATCCCAATGTACGAATTGATTAAAAATTGTTTATCACACATAGAAGGCATCATGTTAAATTAAATTAATGGAAATTTAGACCAAGCACACATAATGGCGGACTGACTTGAAAAGTAGGCACTTGCCAAAGAAAAGAAAAAGTTACTCGTGTAAATGGCAACAAGGACGTAGCAAAAAAAAAGTGAGACAAATAGAGAGAAATTCGTAAAATAATCATCATTAAATTGTAATCCAAAATGTCACACATCCTTAAAATTTGGAAAATTAGGAAAATCTCGAAGTAATCGATAATTTCAATATCAATTCATCACTCACTTCTCTTGGCCAAAAACTGGTTTAAATATATGCTAAAATAGTTTATAAAATGACATTTATTTATGGATAAATTCTTTAAAAATATTCCGAAAAAGAGGTTTAATATTTTGGACAATGGGACATATTCTGATATAGAGGAAATTTCATTAATAAATCGTTCGGAAAATAGATATTTTATAGTTATTTAAGTGTCCGTCATATACAAGAAAAAGTTCTACAGTCAAGTAAGTGGTGAAGCCAGCATCATTGCCGGATACCATGATATCCCATCCAGATAACACATATTCTCAACAATAAAAATCCCCAAAAATATCCCAAACAATGCAAAATAAGTGCCGCACTAAGACCCCATTAATTTTTGTTAACTACAAGATGAAATCAAAAGGTAGCTACATAATTTCTCGTCATCCTTGCGCAAAATTAACCAATGCTTAGCGGCTCTGGGGAGTTTTTAATTTTAATAGGTGAGTAATTATTAAAAAACACAAAGTTTTTAAAAATGCTTCAATTTCTATGAAAGTTTGAATTTTACTTAATCGTCAAAACGGGGGTTTGGGGGCGGTAAAAAACGAATTAAAAAGATATTTCAAAAATTTTTTATTTTTAAAAAACTTGATGTTTTGCGATTTTTCATTTTTTTGGGAATGTTTTATTTTCGATAACAACACCAATCCTAGTTCGCCTGTGTATATTTGTTTCGTGGGTTGGTGACAATATCCCAAAATTCAAAATCCCGAGGGACAAAATCTCGAGAGTATAAAATCCCGTAATTGGAAGGAAATTCAAAATCTAATTGAATTGACAGAAATTATGTAGCTTCCTTTTGTTTCCATTTTTAATGGGCACATCATTTTGAATGAGATTTTTTTGGAAATTTTTATTTTCGAGAATATGTTGGTGTTCTATTTAAAATACGTTTGATACATCCGATTTTTTTTACCAATAGAATTCGATACTCAACCCCGTAAGTAGTACAATTTATTAAAAATTACAATGAAATAATTAATTATATGATGTGGTTGGGTTGATTATACTGCTCTATATATACAGAATGTACTATGCCGGTTGTATTAGCGAATTATACTATAACAGCCAAATTCTCTTACAAATTTTCTTCTTCACGTTCACAATGCTCTATTCCTGTGCAAGCTGTGCAATTTCTAAGATGGACCTTTCCCTGGGCCTTTCTTTCGTTGGGGCATTGAATAGTTGTTCGTAAATACTAATATACTTATACGTGTTATTTAGAGGATACATTAAAAATAGTCTTAGGCCCCGTTGTTTAATAGAATTTGAACGAGTTAATTAATTAAATTCAAATTAAATTAAATATTAAAATTAAAACAAACGAAACTTTATTACTTCAATAAAACGAAAGTAAAACAACAAAAAATATTATTAACGGGATCCGACATATCATACTCAATTTCAATTTTATAAGGTTAACAACGAATCATATAATAATATTGTGAACCCTCAAATGGAGTTCACTCAATCATCAAATAGCACAACGCAAAAAGCACATGATTCGGACCAACAAATGAAACAAGATGTATCATCGTAAAGCCCAACCCAAACACCTTATAAACTGAGCCAAAAAATTAATTTTATTCAATCGGATACAGTAAATTCTAAGAATAATAAGAACAGAATACAACAAACGAATAGAGAGAGAGAGAGAACTCCTGCCAAAAGAATGTGGCAAAATAGAAGAAGAAATGAGACAAGAGGGAAATTCAAGACGGTCACGGAGCAAACAGATTGGCGACTTCAAGTGCACCGTGGCGTAACTTGTAGTAACTACAGTTCAAAATTAAGATCTGATGGATTGTAGCTCAGGTTAAGGTTAAGCAGGCCACTCTTTCAAATTTGCAAAAACGGAATATTTCTAGGAAATTTTTAAAAGAAGGCGGTGACCTAGTTTTTAGAGAGAGAGAAGAAATCGGTCCTGTTGCTATTAATTATTTTCTTAAGACACATCCAACAATTTCTTCTCTATTTCGTAATCTGACTCCATAGAAATAAAAATGGCTTTAGCTTCAGATTTAGAAGAAAATTAGCTAGAAATCAAAAAACGTTAACGATTTTAGTGTTTGCTGTGTTGATTTATTTATAATATAAGTTTTACACTTCAAATTCAACCTTTTACAAATCAAGTTTTGATTAGAAAAGGTTAAATTTGTTTTGCAAAAGATTGAATAAGATTGATTTAGTATTTCATGTACCGATTTTTTTATTACCGCTTAACGGTAAATCAAAACTTTACACCCATCCCTCGATTTACGGAATCTCTTTTGGTGAATTTTCGAAAAATTGACTTGATAAATAATTCTATATCTACACGAATTTCTGAAATTTTCGTGGGTTTTCAAGACTATTCAAGGTACTTTGAAAATTGGACATTTCTGAGATTATTTCGCAATTCTTCCTATTTTTCATATTATCTTATCGATATATTTAGAAACGGTCACAGCATTGAGTTGATTTCACGAAGTTTCATTTTGTTTGAGACCATTGAACAGAATTACGTGCTGTTTCGAACTCTTGAAATGCGAGGATTGACAATAAGAAGAAATAAGTTTTTAACTAAAAGATTTACTTATTCATTGGTACCGAAAACCGAAGACAAGGAACACACCGATTTCACAATAAAGCACGTGAGTGCAACCCAACTGTAAAAAAGACACGATCGATATTTGGGAAAATTGGATAAAAGATGTACGCATTGCGATACATTATTTCTCGGAAAAGAGAATCGTTGCAACGCGGGGAAAAACGAATACTTCCTCAGTTCCCACCCATTTCTGATGAATTAACACAATTATTGACCCGAAATAACTTTAACGCTACAGATTTCAAAATGCATCATCTCATTGGATCAATGCTTGAACATGCATTTATGCAATTATATTTATTTGATACTGACGGCTAAGTGCGAGCAAGTAAATCTAAAGTTCAGCAGATTTAATCAAATTAAAAAAAAAGAATTGTTAGTTATGAGCCGAAAGTACAATGGAATAATAAAGCAATAAACAGGGGAATCCTATTAAATGAAATTGGAAACGCTTTATTCTTCCGAGTACATTCACAGGATCTTCTTGTTCGGAATTATGGTAAGCCAGATCTATTCATTATATTAACCTACAATCCGATTATTTATGTACATGAATTTAGGTATCTGGAATATTATGATAAAAATAATCAAATTGTTGGAAAACAACAACCATACGAAAGACCAGATTTGGTAAACAGAGCTTTTACAGGAAAACTTGAACTTTTTAAAGGAGATATAAAAAAGAGGATTACCTGTCAGCCAAACGTTGTATTGATTATTTGTCGGTATCGATCATTTGTTGTTGCTGGATAAGCCATGTTCAGCAGACAAATTGGATCAAATTGTTACAGCATAAGACTTATATTTAAGACTTGTATTAATATGCAACATATAAATAAGCTGTTAACTTGAATTACTTTTAAAAGATGCCTCGATGAACAAAATGTCAAAAGAACTCCACAAAGTGATTTAAGATCACTCTGGATTGAGTTTAAAAACATGCTTTGCAAAAAGCCGTAGAGAAAATTAAAATTAATATAAAAGAACAAAATAACAACATGACTTTGGAGACATTAGGGATTCTACAAGAAGGCAATGAAAGTATTAGAATACGAGAAATCATTATTTAAATAAAAATCTTAGCAAAAATTCATTACCAAAATTGTATTGCTCTGGCAGTCGCTCCTTCAGAAAGGGCATGATATATTTTGTTAAGAAACTGTAAATCATGATAACATGTAATACTTCAAAGCAAACAGAAAAGCCAAACTAATAAGGGAGTCCAAAATTATAGTTTAGGGCGAAACTCTAATGATCCGTCAGAGGAAAAACAATTGTACCATATTTGGAGGGGACTTTAAACAAATATTGCCTGTCACTATACACGGACCAAAATATGAAATTGTAAACGAGATTGTAACTCTATTTCTGTAGCAAACAATGAGAATTTTGAAACTCAAAGTCAACCAATGGTTAACACGTAGACATTGTTATAAAGATTTTCAAGAATTGTTACTTAAAATTGGCCAAGGAAGGCTTAACACTGAAGATGATTACTTATAGAACTCGATCCAACGATTTGTGAACATTTTATTTTGGAAAATTAATTCCAAGCAACACTTGGACTATTTTAACCAACAAGAAAAATTTAATGAATAAAACTAATACAAAAATTATGAATAAAATTCAAGGCAAATAAGTATTATTCAACGAAAGACTTCAGTATTCAGAAAATCAAATTTCACTAGAGCTGAATTAATAAAAGAAAGCTACAGCGGAAAGTAAGTATTTGTTTCACAGAAGAAAACAATCCCCAATTCGTTTGGCGTTTGCAATGACCATCAATAAAAATCAAAGACAAACAAACACTCAATAAAGTTGCCGTTTATCTTCAAGATAATGTTTTTCACACGACCATGTCACGTGTCACATCAAAAGATAATTTGAAGTTATATTTGTTAACTAGGTTTAGGATTTTAAGATTCTAAAAAATCAAAAATATGTTCCTAAAATATGTAACTAAAATTGCAAAATATGTGGTCAAATTTTGAAAAGAAAAAATAAACTATAGACCTTATTTGAAAGGGATTTCAATTCACTCATTAACAATAAATTATCAAGGTTTTGGTTTAAAGTTGGATAAACTAACTTTCCTGAGTTACAAAGTGTTGGAGAAGTAGCCAAAAATGGTTCCACATCCAAACACTTAAAACTTTGTACCGGTAAGCGATACTTACTTCAAAAGAATACCGTAACGTTTGAGACTAAAATATTCACACTATTAAAGCAAGTTTAAAACTAAAAAAACTAAATACCGCTCATATTTTTGCTCAACTCAAATTGTAATTCAAACTCAATTTTTAATTTAAGTTGCCGTCAAGATCACAAATATTCTTTTATGTTCATATTTTGTATTGCAATATTTACTAATTTCAATCAAACTTACACTTCTCGTATCATTTTAAAATGAAAACCGAAATTGAACTATAAATTTGTATTTTAAATTTCACTCAAACTTATAACTCAATTTCTCCAATTTCTATCTAATTGCAACCAAAAATTTTGTAATTCAAAAATCACTTTTTCTCCGAATTTTTCCCTCACTAAACATAAAATTTTGCTCAAATCTATTTTATAATTGTAACTTAAACTTTAATTTTTCTCTTGCCAGTCAAATTCGAAATACAAACTCAACTTTTAAACTAAAAACATTGTTCAAATCTTGTTTTACCCTGTCCTAAATAAAAATTTTACTCGAATAATTTTAACTAAATTTTTAAAATTCACTCAAACTGTTATTAAAGGCAGTCCGGATTCCCAATTCAAGTTTAAAGCTAATTTGCCAAATCAAATTGTAATTTAAACTTTATTGCTAATGTAAGTTCTTACTTAAAATTATTTTATTCAATTACGGTTTAAAATTGAAATGCTTTTATTATAAAACCTGCTTCTATTATCCTGATTTTCCAGTTGATCTAAAAAATTCAATGAAATCGAGTTTAGAATTTAAACTAAGTTACATAAAGTGCATTAAATATTTTGCTGAAATGGTTTTCAAAATGTGTTTCTCAAATGGAATATAAAAAAGGCAATTTCTACTTAAAATTGTACTCACACTTATTGAATTTAGAATTCAAGCTAATTTTCTCGCTTTAAAATGTCTTTATCTTAATCAATTTCCTCTTTGTCAAATACAATTGATCAATTTAGACTAGATTTATGTTCAAAATTCAATTTATCTCACCATTATTTTGTTTAACTTCGAAAACGGCTTGGAATTCATTTTGATTTTAAATTAAGGTACTAGTCTAAATATTACTCACATGTTAAAAGCAAAATCACAATAATCAATTAGTAGAATATCTAAATATTTGTTAAAATTTCGTTGAAACTTTAAATTTCACTCAAGTTTTTATTTCAAGTACAGTTTGTAAGTTTAACTTAATTTGGATTAAAATATAACTCAAAGATTGTATTCCAATTTTATTCTGGATGCATCTAAGGTTTTATTCGAATCCATTAAAACTATTTTCTTTTGTATGTATTTTGGTTTTCCCTTGACATATGTATCTATTCTTTGCTAAACGCTATAGTTTTTTTTTTTCTAACTGAAAATCAACTCAGTACATCTATTGTGCAATGTAAACTTATATTTCACTCAAAATTTTGTGAAATCAAAATTCGAGTTGTAACTCAATTCCTATATATAATTTATACGAAAGCTTTTATTTGGTTTAGAATGCCAAAACGTTTTGTTCAAATTTAAATTCCTAATTCAAACTTCACTCAAAATTTCCGTTTCAAATTTCTAAACTAAATTCAAAGGAAATTTTGTTGGTTGTTTAATTGCAATTAAAATTATGTTTAGATCTAGTTTGGAACAACAAACTTACACTCAAATTTTTGCTCAAAAACTAAACGTATAGTTTAATCCAGAAATATTTTGTTACTTTCTATTCTAAATTTCACTCAAAATGTTGTTGACGTAGTAGTTCGGATTGTAACTCAATTAAAATTGTATCTGTTTAATTTGAAACTGAAAATTTATGGATTTAAAACCGGTGATTTTTATTAAATCCACTCAATATTTAGTCAAGCCGTTGGAATTTTTATTCAAAGATTGGAATTCAAACTTTATTTATAACTAAATTTCTGCTGAAAACTATGATTAGCTTTTGATTCATATTAAACACAAGATATTGTTTAAATCTAGTTTGTAATTCTATTCTATTCATGTTTTCATGTTTTCATTTCCAAATTAAATTTAAAATTTTGCCTAATTATTCTAACTTAAGTTTCATTCACAATAATTAATTTTGTTAATTTTAGATTTCTCTCTAAATTTGGTCAAATCCATCGTGTTTCAATTGTAATTTGAAATCGATTTCTAATCTACCATTTTGGTCAAATAATGCAGTTAGTAATTCAAACTTAATAATCAAACTTACATTCTACATTTCCCTCAAACATATAATAACTTGGAACTTTTCGGATTAAAAATTGGTTTTCGTTCGAGCCCATTTTGAATATGAATAGCATTAAGACTGTTGCTCAAGTGCGTAGAATTGCATTTGCTACGATTTTTTAGTTGAGGAATTTTAACGCTTGTTTGATTCATTTAAATTCCGATGAATTCCAAATCTTAATCAGATAAATGTCACAACGTGGATTATTTCATTTTTGATAAAGGCACATACGTTAACGAATAAAAACAATAATCGCAAAATTTTTTGTTCTATAAAAACCCGGATCGTCTTAATTTATTGATCTAACTTAGCGGAGTTTATGCCAAAGTAACGTATGGGCAAGAAAATTTAGACAAATTTAAACTGTATAAGTTCAATATTTCAAATTTAGGAAACTGTCTTTCAATTCATTTTAAAAAGTTGGTTACATTTATACATTAATGTAAAAATTGATTTACGTTGGTTCGTTGAGCCTTTCGTACGTTTAAAGGGACTCTCTTCATTGCCGATTTAAATATCGATGTACCGAGTTCCCTGAGAATCGCTTTAATTTTAGTGATAAGGCAATTTATGTTTTTTGGTTGATATCCTTTGCTAAACACTTTCCGCTTTAGATTTGTCCAAAAATCCTCTATTGGACGCAACTGAGGCACATTTGGTGGATTTTCCTCTATTGATACAAAACGAATAACCAATCGCTGCATTGCATCTGTGCTTACTTTGGAGTAATGGGCCGATGCTAAATCCGGCCAAAACAGCGTCTATTTTTGGTTTGCATGGTGGTTTCTTATAAATTTTTTAACTTTCGGTAAACATTCGAACTTATATCTTTCACTCCGACATTCCGTTTTGACTTATTGCCAACCACAGTAAAACTTTGTCTGGAAACTTATCTTTGGGTATGAACTTCACCTTCTCGTCAATATTACATGTGCCATCGTCAAAGTAGGCTTTGGGGTGCCATTCGTTGCCATTTAAAGTAAAATAGGTCTCGTCATCTTGAATCAATAATCACATTATCTTTTGCTCGTATAAAGAATTTTGTACAACTTTTTTTAAACGTTGTTTCTGGACCTTTATTTGTTTTTCGGACATTTTAGGAACAATTTTTTTTTTATTAGCTTAATGTTAATCTCGTTTAAGCATTTTTTAACAGTATTTTTGTGGTACCGGAATTTAATTCCTAAAGAACGATATGATTTTGCCACTTGGCCAACTGTAATTCGCTTCAATGCCCTTCGTGCTTTGTTTAATGATAACGATGACTTCGGATCGCTTCCCACTTTTCTTTGAACTGGATTTTTATTCTTAAATCTTCTAATTAAATTAAAAATTGTGGATCTTTTATAATTTAATTTTAAAAAATATTTTACAACTTCAGAAGTGGCTACCTCTGGATTTTTTCCTAATAAATTGCACACGACTTTTCGCAGCTCAAATTCGTTTTGAGACATACTTTCGTGGCGTTTCGATCCGACTAATTTTTTCATAGCTTGTTATATGCATATAAAACAAAATAAAATTATTGGGAATCCCCTAAATAAATAAAATGCGTTTTGTTTTTACTATCGCATTTTGTCCAAATTTTCTTGCCCATACGTTAAAACTTTTTTAACTTCTAAGTAAAAAAAAGATTTATTAAATTTCAAGCTATGAAAGTCGAATTAAGTTATTTTTGAAGAAAAATTAAAAATATTTGAATTAAACCATAAAATATGTGGTAAAACGTAGAATAAATGGAAATATTTAAAAATATGTGGTAACATATAGGGTAATTCTAGGAGAGATGGAACACGAGGTGAGATGGAACATTGCTGTATTTCGAAATCTATAACTAGTTCAAACAGGATTGTCTATATGTTATAAAACCATATATATAACGCATATAATGCCAGTTTATTTTAGAATTTTGTGATGAAAGGTTCTTCAATATTTAATTTATAAACAATTTTGTGAGTAAAAAGTAAAAAGTAAAATTTTTGTTTCTTTAAAAAGTAGTGTTCAAAGAACAGTTTTTATTATCAAAACCGTTAGAGCATTTGAAGTGAGTATTTTTTTATATTATTAAGTTGTATCCATATCTAAAATTAAAACAAAAAAAAAAAATACAAATAAAAAACCATGATGGAGTCAAAAAGGAGAAACGGAACATTTTCGAGGAGAGATGGAACATGAAATTATGTTCCATTTTTTGTTTTTGTTTTATAGATAATTTACAAAAATGCCAACAACATACACAAGAATATCAAAAACCAGAGCTAACTGGACTGAAAACAATTTAAGTGCAGCAATATCAGATGTTCGCGAAGGTAAAAAATCTCTTAGAGAATCTGCACAATATTATAAAATTCCAGCCAGTACATTGTGCAGACGCATGAAATATAATGATTTAAAAAAACGTTCCCTTGGATCAAGCTGTAGCTTAGGAGAGGCAAATGAGGCTAAAATTGTTTTACACATAAAAAAATTACAAAAGCACGGATTTGCTCCTACAAAAAACACCGTCAAAGCTATGGCATATAATTTGGCTGAACAACTCCAAATTAAACACAAGTTTAATAAAGAAACAGAAATGACTGGATATCCATGCATCCAATCATTTTTAAGGCGTAAGGTAATCCAAAATCTCTAGCAGAAAATCTGAAGGAGTTTCAATTAATCGAGCTGCAGGGATGAATCGAAGTGATGTAAAGAGTTATTTTGATGTCTTGAAAAATATTTTTACAGAACATGAGTTGTTTGATAAACTAGGCCACATTTTTAATGTGGATGAAAGTGGCCTGCAGTTAAATAATAGGCCAGGACATGTTTTGGCAGAAAAGGGTTCAACAAATATAGCGGCAATTACATCGGGTGAAAAAAGAGAAACAAATTCTGTCATAGCCTGTTGCAACGCTGAAGGAGCTTTTATTCCACCTACCTGTATTTTTAAAGGAAAACAAAAGAAGCCTAAATTTGAAGATGGAATGCCTCCGGGTGCCTCAGTAGTCATGTTTCAAAAATCAGCATATGTAACCTCCGAAATTTTTTATCAATGGCTTAAAACTCAATTTGTGCCCAGATAGCCTGCAGGCACTGTAGCTATTATTCTTGATGGCCATTTATCTCATAGCAATTTAGAAATGCTTGAGTATGCAGTAGAGCAAAACGTTATTCTTATTTGTCTTCCAAGTCATACAACGTAATTCCTGCAACCTCTTGATCGATGCTTTTTTAAATCTTTAAAAATCAATTATTATGAGGAATGCAATAAATATGTCCGTGCTAATCCAGGTAGAAAAATTCGTAGACTCGTATTTGGATCCATTTTTTCAAAGGCTTGGAGTAAATCAGCGACAGTAGGAAATGTCATTTCCGCATTTACGACAACTGGAATCGTACCATTTGATTCTGATGCTATACCAAGTTAGGCATTTTTGACAACTTTGGATAATTCTGATCTGACAGCTTCCTCCAGGTAATAAATAAAAACCACTTATTTAAATTAAATTTAATTTTTACAGCAGAAATGCATTATCATGAACCAATATAAATCTTTTAAATTACAGTTCCGCTAGTGTTGCAGTTATGCCGGATACCATACCCGGAACTTCAGTTAGGTAGGTAGGTATATCTACATAAAACGATATCTATGAGATATTCCAATACATGCATAGGTACCTATACATTTTTTTATAAATTCAATTTCACCTTTTTCCAGTACTGAAATATCATCACCATTAAATGAAGACAATCCGAATTTCAGTGCCCAAAACACAACAGATGTATCAGTCGCTGTACCCGGAACATCTTTAAAATTAATTAACGTTCCAAGTAGCACCAATTCATACGCATTACCAGCTTCTGAAATCGTTTCGATAACGCCAGGAAAAATTCTTGATCAGATTTCTCCTGTGCCTAATGTACAGGTTAAAACTACTAGAAGGCAATTGGTTTCCATTCTTACGTCTCCAGAAACAATTGCAAATAAAAAATGCAGAATTTTGCAAAAGTCGGAAAAGAATAAAAATAAAATCCGTTCCAATAAAAAAAATTGGAAGCGGCTCGTACGAAAAAACCAAAACGTCAAACAGGCTCATAGGAGAGTTATGATGAATTCCTACAGTTAACTGATGGTACCGATTCAGAAGAAGAATTTTCTGAAAATAAATGCGTCGCTTGTGGCGAAGACTACCGCCAAACAACAAAAATCAAGATTGTATCCAATGCATCCATTGTAAATTTTGGCTTCATGAGTTTTGCTCATCTTTTGAAAACATCTGCGACAAATGTGGGTCAAATTTTCAAAAGAAAAAAAGTCGACCTTAAACGTTCCATCTGTCCTTTTGGACTGTGCCATCTCACCTCTCTGTTTTAGTTAGGTGAGATGGAACGTTAGCATTTTTTTACTTTATTTTTTAGCTATCTTGAAGTAAACTATAGATGTATTTATGTTTTAAAATAAAGTTGGAATTTATGTTTAGTTTCTAAAACAAGTTTTGTTTTATTTTTAATATTAAATTTACAAAAGTTACAGCCATTATAAAAAGTGTGTACCATCTCTCCTCGACTTACCCTAGAGCTCATTCACTTTTATTTGTTCTAAAAGAATAAATATCCAACAAATTTTTGGTTTGGATTTCCCACAAAAAATTTTTTTGACCTAAGAATCCTAAGCCTCATCACCAAGAATGTAGGAAATATACTATAAAATTCAAATTTAATTTAAATTTAACAAAATATTCATTAAGTTTCCGTCTAAGGTTATATCTCAGAAGTGCTAGCGGGATTAGTAAGTCCTTCCAAGGGCTTAAAGAGATGGTCTAGTTCATTCATAAAGCTTCTGCATGTTTATAGTTTTGTTTGTGAAACAACTGGCATCTGTCTTTTTTTTTTATTGGAGGGCCATGTGTACTAAGGAGGGTTGTCCCACTCCCGTATATTCCTACTCTTGCCCCGTATTCGGTTTGATTTTACTCTTACGAGTTGCTGGGAATTCCAAATCGCCTGTAGGTAACCCAGCTTTACTAAAGGAAGGCTAAATAAAACTGGAGGGTGCCTGGTATCCAGAGTCCGCATATTTTGGACTGATTAACCTATTAGCCATTCATCCATCGGCATATGCTATTCCACCCTTGATTCCACCTTAGATTAGGGTTTTTTTTCAAAGTTTGGCCAAAAATGTGCCAAATGGCCTTAGTTACCAGTGGCTGCCACGAGGAGGCAGCACGTACACTTGCGAATTGTGAACAGGTTACCCCTTACACAATTGTACCCGTCACGCAGCTGCCTAATACATGACCAGAACAGCTTATGTGGTGCGCACCCTACTGGAAGGTTACGGAGCTGTTAGATTAATCTACTCAACTTTGGTCCCCTCTCCAATAGACGCCAAGCCACCGGCATCTGTCATACTTTTATTTGTAAAACCAAATTTGTTACGGAATAAGGTAGTTGCTGCTTCAGATGTCTTTGTGTATCTTTAATTTGTTTACTTTCGTTTTAAGATAAACACGTTTCATAATAATAATCAAAAAGCGAAATGACCCTATAGACACTTACCACTTTTCGCTTTACGTTTCTACTCGTCTACAATAAAAGTACAAAGAAATCTCTTAATTTATTATTATCTCAAATTATTACTTAAGATACCACCCAGAGCATTACAAACAGCTGCATGATAATCACTTTGCTTAGCAAAATGTAATTGAACATGACTAGTTCTTCCATGTTAACTACAATTTTATATAATCTTAAGTGAACCACTTGCAATTGTCTCTATTTATAACTACATACAAGCATGCAAACGAGGATTGAATATAACATTATTAAGAAAAAACTTCTTTTTAATTTTTTTTTTCTTCTTAATTCAATTTGATTAAGAAGTAGCGAATATAATCGCAATGTGAAATAATAAAAAATAATGTAATTCCCGGTTTTAAATGAGGTGGTCTATATAGGTAGGTTTTTATCACCACTTAAAAGCCCATCTTATAGATAGTTTTTCTCTTGTACTTGTTTAATCAGCACTTAGGATTTTATTTTTGTATGTACATAATCATAAATAGTTTTGGCGCAACATTTATTTTTATCTCATTTAATGGATGAATGCCCATCTTCTTGTCCGTACACATATCCATCAATTTACATTAGAATTCATTTTTAATTTACGGTTGTTTGCATCTTATTTGTGCGCCAAATAAACAAATTTGCATTTAGCACAAAACCAAATCACCGTAAATGAAAATTAATTTGCAAACGTACGATATAATACCTATGCTCCTTTTGTATTATTTACAATGTCCATCTTACAAAATAGCTAATATTATTACATTTTTAAATGTAAGTTAAGTTGAACTATTGATAAATAAGTAGTAAGTATTAAGATGAGATTAGACAAAAAAAAAAATGTAAAAATTCTTTGAAATTTATATTCAACAATGCTTAGAGATTAAGAACTACAAAAATTAATGAATGGGAAATTGTAATTAAGATGCTATTTTAGGACTTGATTGATACTTCTATTGTATATATGGTATGTATGTATGTATGTATGTATATTTGTCGGAAGGATACAAAAAGCTTTTGTTACCATATATTTACTGAATCCTAGTGACATCTTCAAAAAATTGAACGAACTAATTTTCATTTCCATGTGCTTTTTCCTTATACATATAATTGTACAAATAGCAAAGACGCAGATTAAAATAAATTTTCTTCTAATTTCATTGTACGCGCCAAAAACTAAAAATAGTTTATCTTCAAACATACTTAGCACAATAAATTATCTTATTAATTGATTTTCTTTGACTTTAATGTGGTTGCGATTTGCGCGAAATTAAAGAATGTTGAATTGTTATTGCTTATTTAACTAATCCAAAACAAAAAAAAAAAACAAAAAATAAAAATTCAAACTAAAAATAAAAAAGATTAACTGAAGGCCGTGGATTAAAAACGATTATCGGTTTTTATTGTATAATCTTAATTCCTCTCCTCTTAATAGTGATAATCTTCGACAGGAAATTATAAGAAAATTTTTAAAAATGAGTCAAATTTTGTTTGGTGCTTGTGTTTTTTTTTTTTTTTTGTCAGGTGGATTTTAAGAATGTCAAAATAGAAGATTAGCACGAGTTTATTGCTTTGGATATTTTGGATAGTAAATTATATATTTTTTTAATATACTCGTACATACAATATACATTCAAGTTTATTGAAGTTTACGGTGAAGGAAATATAAATATCTGAAAAGGAATATGACTGGGATTCTCATAATAAATTCTAGTTCTTAGGGTTAAACAACATGATACGTTCTTGACGGCACAAACTTGAAGTTTGCCCTAATCTCAAATAAATATCGATGTAATAGTAAGAATAATATACGTGAAATTCAGATGAACGGTGAAATATTTAAGCTGCTAAATCAACCGCGCTCTCTGAGCTTTAGCCGGCAAAATCGGACCGCTCTGAAGTGCCTTAGTATTTTTCTGTTAACGTATTGTTTGCGGCACTTTTGGTGTGATCTTTGGCCCAGATTGACAATTTCTTTAATATCAGATGCCGTAAATAGTTACGTAGACGAATCACAGAGCAAAGTTCCGGTCGCGTTGGTGTCAATTTTTTGACAGCCAATCATTTTGCTTCAGCTTTACTCTGTCGAGCAGTCCACTCGGTTTAAGTTGGATAAATCATCCACCAAGCACGGAACTTTGGTACTCGCAATGGATAAAAACACGTGCCGATGGTTGCTTCACTTTTATCCACGATGAATGATCAGAATTCGATCAGCTGTACTAGGTGCCTGTACCAGGTTAACGAGCAACTTGTTTTGTGTCACACTAAGACATATACAATACAACATACATTTTTCTCTTCAGAACATGAATAAATTCTCTTAGATGAATAAATTCATTTATTATTGATTTTTCTCGGCCATCGTTGCCACCATCAGCCTCATGTGCCCTTATTTAGCTAAAAACTTCACGGTGCAGTTGGGCAACGAAACAATTTTACTAATGAATTTACAAAACATTTTTTTATTGTAGACCTGCGTGAGACGAAAATTATACATTCAGGTGTTTACTTAAGAGATTTTAGATGTTATTTTAGATACATAAAATGGCATAAACAAAAGCTATCCCAGCATCAATACCACCTCGCTAATTTTGCGGATCATCAGGGCTTAAAATTTCGTTTGAAGCCATATCGTTCCCAACCAAACTAAGTTTAATTCAAAATTCTGTGGGTCTGATACTTGAGAGTTGGCCAATTGGCCACATAAATACATAATGAAGTAACTAGAAGCACAGATAACCCAGATGAATCAATAGGAACAAAATTTTGAAAAAAAACAATGGCTCCATTTTACGGTGTGAATTATTTTGAGTAAGCTTCAACCGTAACCCCAATCGCAGAAAAAAACCAACCTTTACAAATTATTTTCATACAGTTTACACAAATTCCATCTAACGTAAAATAAAACAACCATAAAAATTCGATCAGCACAGTGAAGGAAATAAATGCATTTAGCTACGAAACGAAACGCAATATTTAAAATAGATTATTTATTTCCTTCATTTGACGAATACAAAATATGTATATACACTAACACATTATTATACATATAAATCCATACATATTTTTTCCTTTTTTAATTTATTTATTCAATTCTACTGTTTCCACATTTAGCTATGCATGTGCATTGTATTGTGGGATTCCCAAAATTTGTATAATTGCATTTTTGTAAAATGTAGTAAATGCAATAGAAACAGAAAAATACTCCTTTTGTGTGAATACAAAACGTGTAATAACCAAAACAATATTCATGGTTATAGTAAAATCGAATAAAATAAAATCTTAAATTTGATCGGAAAAGTGATAAACAATATTAGTGAATAACTGAAAATTAGTTTATTGTATTACGTATTTGGTTAAATATAAATATTTATTATTAGTTATTAGTTTCTGTTTATTATTGAATTTGTTTAAATATTTTAAAAGAAATGATCTTAAAATAATGGAGATCAGTCTTGATAGGAGAAAAAGTGGAATTAGGTGTGCTGTAGATAATTGTGATTCGTCTAAACGTAAAAATATTCGACTTTTTAAATTAAACAAGTGTAATAAAAAATATAATGAGTGGATTAAATATTGTAATGTGAATATTAAAAATATCAGGGTTTGTGAGAAACATTTTGAAAAGAAATATTTCACTAAAACGGGGTTAAGAAGAAATGCTGTCCCTACTAAAAATTTGGGCGATAAGCCAGTAGGTAACACAACCGAAAATTTACAAGATGATTTCGACGCTTTTTCCGATGATGATAACGTGTCAATGATAACGATGTTATCAGTTGATAATATTTCAGAAATTGACGAAACTTGTTACAGTGACACCGATATGTGCACACGCTTCTCTGGAAAAACCTATAGTTTACCATTCACGAATGAGAATGGTAAGGAAAATATCCAAAGTGACATTTCGGTCTTCGAAGAACCACCGTACTACTCTAAAGTCGAAATTAATCCTCCTAACTGCAAAAATTGTTTACGGAACATAAAAAACGAAAATTATTACAGATTAAAATTTTATGAATCGTTACGAATTATAAATTTAAAGGACAAGCAATAGCCGATTTAAACCGGAATCGTAATAATTACAAACAACAAATAAATAGATATAGACGAAAGAAATCACTCGTACATGTAGGCAAACCGAAATATGTGAAACAGCAAATGACCAAAATTATTGACCAGTTGACCATTCACGAAAATTCCAAAACCTTCTGTAAAATATTAACAAGTTACAGATCGAAAAACGAGAAATGGCCCAGCAACCAAAAGCTTCTGGCTCAAAACATTTATTATAGATCGTCCGCTACTTATAAATATTTACGAGAAAATCTAAACTTAAACCTACCGTCGAAAGCATCATTAGTGAGGTGGCAACCTATTAAACATTTAAGTCCTGGGTTCAATGTAAATATTTTCTCAAGTATTAAAGAAAAAATCAGCAGTATGAGCGAAAATTTAAAACAGGTTGTATTAATATTTGATGAAGTCTACATCAAAAGCGACCTGATATATAACATTTATTCTGATCAAATTGATGGTTTCGTTGATTTTGGTACCGAGAGACACGACAAGATTGGAAAAATATTTTGTTGTTTTATGATTAGAAGTATTATTTCGAACTGGAAATTTGTCCTCAGTTATTTTGTATCCAATCAATCCATAACATCAGACAAACTTTATTTATTAATTATGGAAAATTTGGATAAATGTAAGGAACTAGGTGTCAAAGTAAAAGCTGTAACGTGTGACCAGGGATCCAGCAATCGGAAAGCATTCAAAATGTGTGGAATGACAGTAACTAGACCATTTTTACAATCTGGCGACCAACAAATAATTGGTATTTACGATCCGCCACATCTAATCAAATCAGTAAGGAATACCTTAATGAAGTCCGATTTAAAATGCCCTGATGGAATAGTCAGTTGGAATATTGTAAAAGAATTATATAATTTAGAAAAAGATTCAGTAACCAAATGTTGCCCAAAAATTTCGAAGAAGCACATTTATCCTAACACGTTTTAGAAAATGAGGGTTAAGCTAGCTGTACAGGTATTAAGCAGAAGTGTAGCAGCTGGAATTAAAACTGCGGTTCAACTCGGAAAGATCGGTAATGACAATGCATCAGTCGCTATTGCTACTTTTAAGTTTATCGAAAAATTCGACAAACTCTTCGATTGCTTAAATTCGAAATCAAAATTTAGCAAAAATGAATTCGCGAGTGCTTTGATGTTAGACAACGAAATAACAGAATTTTTAAAGTATATGGTTGATTACATATCAAAGATTAAAATCGTAAAAAAAACAACGGTCTACTGTTTTGATGGATTAATTCAAACAATTAATGGGATTAACGAATTAGTGCTGCAAATTAAGTCAGAAAACTCTGGGATTGAATATTTACTAACTGCAAGATTAAATCAGGATCCTATCGAAAACTTGTTTTCGCAGATTAGGGCAGCTAATGGACATAACAAGAACCCTTCAGTATACGAATTCAATCATAATATAGCAAAGCTAACCACCATCAAAATTCTAACCCCATTTTCTAATTGTGCCAATTGCGAGGAAGATTCAGACGAATCTTTAAAACTCCCAACTGACGGTGCGGAACTGATTGAGGAGGAAATAAATTGTGTCCCCATTGGCATTTCAGAGGTACCTGGAACCAATGAATACGTGTTTGACATGGAAGATGTCTCCGATATAAGTGACAATTTTATAAATTTAGATATGGATGATATACCCACCAATTTCACAGATGCTTCAATAAGATATTTTATTGGATATGTGGCGTGTAAAATTATTAAAAAGTTAAAATGCGTTGGATGTGAGCATAATTATTTAAAACCTAATGATGTAATGGAAGTACCATCGGAATATCTTATTCACCACAAAAATTATTACAAAGATGAAAGTGACCTAGGAAGGCTTAAGGCACCAACGGATTGCTTTTTTGAAATATGTAAAGCCCACATCTAAATGTTTGGTAGAATTTTCTATGAAAAACCTCAAATTAAAAATTTAAAAGAGCATATTGTTAAATTATGCATACATAACACACGCATTAAATTTCCAGATTTTTACAATGATCAAAACCCTTTTAATAAGAAAACATTGCAGTTGGTTGACCGAAAAATATATTAAGGGAAATTATCAAAATACTAGAAATCCCAATTGGCGAATAGTTTTGCAGGGAAAATGAAATCTTCAAACTTATATAATTAAATTTCATGAATTATATTTATTTTTTTGTTTATTATCTTTATTTTTTCAAATTAAAAAATTAATAAAACTATGAACTATCAGAGAACAAACTCTAGCTTCATCGAGTTTGTGTTTTAAATTCTTCTTCAACTCTAACTTGTAACTTCAATTTATTTGAAATTTAGTAAATTTATTGTCGCAAGCGCAACAATTATAATCGCAATCGATTACGATACCGCACTTAAAATTTCCGAAAACCAGTTCCATATCATCCCATTTCAAATTTCATAGTGATCAGTTAAGCATTAGACCAGAAGAAAGGACTTCTGCATGTCTTGTTTTCAATACAATACGAATTCAAAAGTCTCGTATTTGACTTGAATAAGAAACGAACGAATCTGATTACTCAAATCAAACAAGAATCTTACACTTACGAATTAGTATATCTTATTCAGAAATAGCTCCAATTTTCTTTTTATGGTTAGAATATTTAGTTAAACATTTAAAATGAGGTTTGGTGTATTACAATTCAACTTTTTTTAACGAGGTTTTCGTTTTTTGTCAAATTAGTATATTTTTTTTCTTCAATGGATCATCTGGCGCAGGGGTGCTTGGTAAGGTAATGGATTAAATTTTTAAGCAATAGCGGTCATGTTATACACAAATCAAAGATATTTTATTACAACAACAATGGTGTAAACTGTTTTCTCTTACAACAATTATTTTTTTTGTCATACGTTGAAAAATCCAAAATATTAAATACCTAAATATATTAGCTCCTGAATACATCATCTGTATCTGACGAACTGAAGCGGGAAGATAAAATCGTGCATTTCATTAGTTCGCAGAGATTTGAAGTTATTATAATAAAACAAAAATTTAATCAGATTTAAAGCTTTCACTATTATAGTGAAAGCTTTGACTGACATTTTAGAGATGTATCCCATTTTTTTTGTTAACAATAGTTAAAACCTTCCTGATTGGTTTTACAATAAAAATACCTTTCATTTGATGTATCATAAGACCCAAATTGCAATTAAAAATTTGAACCATTATCCAGCGTCTCTGATCAGTAGTCGATCCGTTAAAGAAAAAATATCTTAAATTCTCCGTCTCAGCCCAAACAAAACTGTCATTATATACCATTTACGTAACTCTTCTACTTTCTGAGAAAATTCGTAAATTAACTAAATTATGTAGGTAATAGATTTTCCAAAATTGTATTTTCTGCATTTAATTATCAAATAGCTTTTTCAAGTAATTTTAATTCAAAAACGAAACATTTTATAAATTTTTTTAGTCTGAATATATGTACTCGTACATGTATGTAATCAACTCAAAATCGTAAATTTCAATAAAAATACAAACAAAAAGAGAAGAAAAAAGACATCCTATCCATACTTAAGAGCCAACTAGCGAACATTTAAGACATTTAACAGAAATTAACGAAAGTTTTTTCTTACGGAAAATTTGACAGATTGGCTAGCGAAACTGTAACACAACTTGTCAATTGCTTTGATGGTGACGGTAGCTCGTATTAATATTTTTAAAAATTTGTGTAGAATTTTGAAGTGGCGATGGAATTGGAGGAACTCCGAAAGTTATTTCAATTATTAAAAAACCTTAAATTCTTAAAGGACATAAACATAAATAATAAAAGACACAGATCTTGTGGCGTAAGAAAAAAAACGAAAATAAATAAATTTGAAATCAAATAATTTGATGTTACAATTTATAAAGTCTTTAATAATTCGGTTTTCAATTTACCTACATGAACATAAATAAATAATTTTGAATTTATGCTTAAAATGTACAATGAGCTCCCACAAGAAGATTTGCACAAAGGGCAATTTGGATTTTTGACATTTCCTTCAGTTTTGCGCGATAATTTTCGCTCTGTTAAGTTGACACTTCAATTTAACGAAACTGAACGAACATTTCTTAAAGGTTCGCTGGACAGTAACATGTAAACTCCATATACCGCACTGTTACGTTAAATTTCATAAATGTTTGCTGGTTCTCTCTTTAGTATACATACATACATACATAATATGTACACAAGTATACGATAAATATTTTTTAAATGTTTACAATATTCATACAATAGATGGATTTATATGAAATGTGTACGTGGTACGAAACGTTTTGCGCTGTTGATATAAGAGCATAGACACATTCATGGGGTACCGGTTTGCGCTTATTTATTATGCCACTTGCTAAATGGCGCTTTTATCAGTCGATTTTGAAAAAATCAATAAATTCGTTTTATTAATTCATCTGGTTATTATTTATCTGTGCTAGAAGCTATCTGATTATCAAAAACTACCTTCCTTATTTTTGCGGATCGTCAAGGGCTTATAACTTAATTAAGTATCATAGGGTTCAAAACAAAAATTGGTTAAACAAAAAATTGTATGGATCTGATGCTAGAAATTCTGCAAGTTGGCCATATACATAATGAAGTAACCAAAAGCTATTCGAATATCAAAAAATATCTCCCTTATTTTTGCCGATAGTCAGGGCTTACAACTCCATTCGGGACCACATCGTCCTACAGAATTTTTAGTTTAACCATTTGCTTATTAGAACAATATGGTAACAAACGATGTTGTGAGCCCCTGACAATCCGCAAAAATAAGGTATTGGTATTTTTTGATATTGGGATAACTTCTGGTTACTTCATTATGTACATGACGAATTGGCAAAATGTATAAGTTCAGATCCACAGAATTTTTGTTTAACCATTTGTTGTTTAGAACGATGTGGTACCAAACGAAGTTGTAAGGTCAATTAGCAAAATTTCTAAGATCAGATCCACAGAATTTTTGTTTAACCATTTGTTGTTTCGAACGATGTGGTACCAAATGGAGTTGAAAGCCCCTGACGATTCGCAAAAATAAAGGAGGTATTTTTTGATATTGGGATAGCTTCTAGTTACTTCATTATGTACTTATGTGGCCAATTGGCAAAATCTTCGTGATCAGATCGATAGAATTTTGAGTTTAACCAAATTTTTGTTTAGAACGATATGTTACCAAACGGAGTTGAAGACCCCTGACAATCCGCAAAAATAAGGAAGGTATTTTTATAACCTTAGAATCGTATACCCTTCTTCCAGCTTAATCCCGTGTTCGGGGAATAGAATTCTCCCAGTATTAAGAAAAGACATTGATTTGAGGAGTCCAATCAATCGTCGAACCGATTGATTTGCTCGAATCTCTCTAATGACATTATTCCTCTGTGAAATGACATATGAGAATTGTGGAATAAATCTTTGGCTGTCACTAAATTTGATTTCTCCTCACCAGCGTAAAGATGAACGCGTACATCTTCAACTCGCCAAGGTCTCAATTTTTTCGGATTTTGTGCACTTTTATTCGCTGATACGTCCTTTTGGCTTGGCAAGACGCTTGAAGGCATCGTGCTTTTCAGTAAATGTCTCATTACTACAGGGAATGGAGTCCGATCTCTTCCTTTTCAAATCTTCAGGTCTCGCTTTCTCCGCAGCAAATGGCATCGACCACTAAATAGTTTTATCGTTTTTGCCTTGACCCGTGTTTTTCTGGCCACGATTTGCCTCGATTGCTGCTTGCGGCTCTGATTCTTCTCCGTTAACGCTACCACCATTATTTTCCATATCCTCAACGAGTTCTACAAAATGAATATCTTGAACAGTCTCATCATTTGTATATGGGCCATCCAAATCGGAATCGTCGGAATCTCTAGAATAGTCTACATCAACCGATAACAAAGCAGATGTAGGATGATCTCTCCCACCAATCGGTTCAATCATATTTTCCCCATCATCGTTGGTGTCTCTATCAAAATAATTAGGTAGCTCTTGTTCTTCCTCTTTAGTCAATTCACGATGAATATTTGCTAAACAAACAATTCTATCCATGTTTTACTTTGAAAAAATTAACGGACAAAATAACACTAAACCACTTCACATAATAGCTCGACTGAATTGAAACAAGAAATGTGCACGTTCAAGTCTATCCAAAATAACAGAAAACAAAACCTAAAAAACGTGGGAATAAAAAAGAGCATATCAGATAGCGGATTCTATACAAAATCTACTGACATAAATGCAGAAGAATGCAGCTCCCCAAACACGTTTAGAGGATGTGTGTAGATCGACCCTCTCTTAACAAAACAACAACAAAATAAAATTGGAATTCATTTCGATTACGAAGCTAAAGGTATAATACTTCGAAAAATATACAGAAATTATGGTGGTGTGTAACAAGTAGTTTATTTTTTTCTAAGTCAAGAAACACTTGGGTAACCCAGCACCCCATTCACGAGTCTAAGGTTAATATTGGGGTAGCTTCTAGTTACTTCATTATGTATGTGGCCAACTGGCAAAATCTCTATGATCAGATTCACGGAATTTTTGATTTAACCAATTTTTGTTTAGAAAAATATGGTACCAAATGGAGTTTTAAACCCCTGACGATCCGCAATTATTAGGGAGGTATTTTTTTGATATTGGGATAGAGAACGATGTGGTATCAGCATATTGGGATCTAGATAATTCATTATGTATGTGACCAGTTCGCAAAATCTCTAGGATTAGATCCACAGAATATTTGGTTTAACCTTTAGTTGTTGGCAATGAATTATGGCAAATAATTTTCAAGTAAGCTTGTAATTTCACTTTTATGTACGTTACGTCATTTAGTATCTTTAGTATTTACTTTGTAGATGTATTCTTATTTGCGAATTGTGTCGAAAACAAATATTAACCATTTGATATTAGATTGGCGTAACAATTTGGCAAACAAATAAATCAGTTTGCTATTTATTGATTAATTTATTTTAAATTTTTGTTGAGCTAAAATAATTAATTATGGTTAGTAAACTTTTTATATGAATAAACAGTTAATTTTTCGTTTAACACAGGAGTTAATTTTTACTAGTCATAGACAGTTGAAAAAATTAGTAAACATTTTTAAAAAACTTCACTTTCGTTAAAACAAAGTATACACAAGTGCACAAACTCTAACATTTTGTTCTAGCCGAAACGTCACTGTGTTGCACATTTATTCTCTAGATTTTTGAAAGATGCTATTTGTTTTTTCGTTAGAAGCGAAACTTAACTTCTCAAGAAAATATCTGGTAACTTGGGTACGACCTACTGGCCACATGGAAAATTTTTTTAAAATCAAATTTCGTATAAACTTACACATAGGGACACAACACGCCTGTCCTAATTCACTTAGGTTTTCGGGAGTTATTTCTCTGCAGAATGTAAATAAAATTTATTAAAATGTTATTTCTAAATTTAAATTATACAGGATTCAAATTTACTTATAGTAAATTTACCTATAATAACGAGAGATTTATTTTTATCGCGTATATTCTCTAGGAATCGCCATCATTTGACGTTTGGGAATTTTATTTATTTACTATAATTTCACCAACTTATACATAAAAATTCTGGCCGCAACTACATAAATAAAATTTAACACAAAGAAAGATAATTAAAATTACCTATTATGAAACTAACAACATCAGTATTCGTATTAAAAGGTGTTAAATAACGTCCACATATTTCCAATTAACGTTTGCTAAATTAAAATCTCCGGTACAACTAAACGATCGCAGGCTATGGAATCGGCACAATCCCTTCGTTTTAAAAATGTTAAAACTTTGTTGTGGACTTGGCATTTGAGAATTTCGCATGAACTGGAATATTTATATATTTATTTATTTCATCATTAATATATTTAATAAATAGTATGATTACTGTAATCCAAATAAAAGAAACAAGTGAAACTATAAGTAACAATAGCATAGATAAATATTAAAAATAATTAAAGTACATTATACAATCCAAATAAATTAATTCAAATTTGTTTTAAATAATTCTCTTGATCTATGAAAATCAAACTGGTCGTAGTATACATTAAAAGAATTTAGAACGTTAAAAACAGGACAAAAACCTTTAAAATTTGTTCTCCTGAAAGGCAAACGAAGCAAGGTATTTCTTGGACGCAAAAACCTAATAGGGACACTAAAATAAAATAATGATAAAAGTTCTGGGCAATTAACTCGAGAGCAAATGATATCACTAGCGAAAACGGCATTAGATTTATCACGCCTAACAGCTAAGGTGCATTAATTGATTAATTTCAGTCAATTTTCATATGGCTCTCGTTTAAAACTATCTTCAGAATGATATCTAGGAAGTCTTCTAAGTGCACAAATTAAAAACTGCTTCTGTACACTCTCAATTCTATCCGAATGAAACTTATAAAACGGTTGCCAAATTATCGATGCATATTCCAGAGTGAATCTTACATAAGTAACAAATAATGTTTTCAATGTGCAAGGATCATGAAATTCTTTGCTATACCTTTTAATAAACCCCAATATTGAATTAGCTTTGTTAATTATTAAATCTATATGCTTGTTAAAACTCAAGTTGTTCGAAAATAAAACTACTAAGTCACGAATTATTAATACTCTACTCACAACTTTATCATACAGTATATACGGTACTTCAACAATAGATGTACGAGATTTACAGAAAGACATTACTTTACATTTGGAGATGTTTAACCTTAGTTTATTACGGACAGTCCAGTCACAAAATAAATTTAATTCATTTTGAACACGCATAGTGCCAGAAGCAGATTTTATCTTTGCGTATATCTTTATATCGTCCGCATACATCAAACATTTACAAAAATTAAAACAGTCAATAATATCATTGAAGAAAAGTATAAATATAAACGGGCCAAGATGACTGCCCTGAGTGATACCAGAGGACGCTACATATGAATCCGATACAGTATCCATAATTTTAACACATTGCATGCGATTCGTTAAATATCAACTTGAAACTCTCTGGCTTAAAACATCGTGTAAGTAATTAGAAAATACCATCAAATTAGTTACGGTAGATCTACCCTGCACAAATCCGTGCTGTAAAGGGCTAACATAATTCATAAAAATAAACTCAAGTCTTTGCTTTAGTAACATTTCAAACAATTTAGGAATGACGGAAAGAATGTTGATTGGTCTATAACATGTAATAACACACTTAGAACCAGACTTAAACACTGGCCGAACAAATGCGGTTTTCCATATATCAGGAAAAATACCAGTTTGAAGACTAATGTTAAACATATAATATAACGGTTCAGCTAAAGAATGAGCACAATTTTTTAAAATAATCGATGGAATCCCATCCGGACCGGTGCCTTTAAACGTATCTAGATGTATAATAAACCAACCGAAATTTCCTGTTTCGTAAGTTGAAGGACATTCAACTTATCGCTTGATGGACAATTACCGAAACTATAGAATCATTCTTCTTCTCAAAAACACCCTTGAAAAAATGTACAAAAGCATTAATATACATAAACGACACAAATAACTATTGAATATGTTTGAGTAATAGATGACTCGCATAGCAGCCATTTCAAGATCACTCTTTAATTTAATTGAGAAAGCAACCATAATTCAACCACCCACATCATATGTGTGTTCAAACAGTTCCCTATCTACATTGAGAGCCATCAAAAAAGACTCATAACCTTGTAGATGACGAATCAGGCTTCATAACACAATGTTGAGACAAAAATCAACACGAATTTTCGCTATTTTCAACGAATTCCGTAAGGTGTAATTGTTAAGGTTAGTTATCATACATAGAAGCCGTTTTTCCAATGCATCGCCGAATCCCCTATCAATGACAGAGTACTGAAGAAAGGTAGTCTGAAACTTTCTCCAATAGCTCGTTTAATTGACCAGATCCGGTATCGCTTGTTGCCAGGTTACAGTAATCATGAGAGCAAAACTCGTTGTTGTCTTCACCGTTTTAACTTCGATTATGGCTGAAAAGTGGCCTTTGCACGATTAAATATTTAGTAGAGCGCTTCGGGATGATTTTGTAGGAGTACCGTCTATATCACTAATGTTATGATTCAGTTATAAAATTCAGTTGTGAGCCTAAGTCTAGTAGTAAAACGTCAACCAACGCTGTTGCCAAACATATAAATTTGGATTTATTTCAAGAAGAAACTTGCGCTGAATTGTATACTAGAACTGAATTCCTTGTGGCGCTAGTAGGTTGGGGTGTCGTAGCATGAGATTGATTCGAATGATTGAAGCGTATGATTTTCCTTATTACATAACCGACAAAGCTCTCGAATGCTACATTGCGCCAAGGTGTGCGATAATTTCAGACAATTCATACAGAGTTTAAGATTCCTAAAATTTCGCAATGAAAGGCGTTCACAACAGCGAATGAAATTACGTTGAAGTCAGTGTGTGTTTGCGAGGTTTGATTTTACCGTTTTGAAGAGTTTGTAGAAGGTAACGATTTGAATTTAATCTATGAATTAATTATTTGCAAATTGCGGAGCTTGATCTCTTCATTTTGCCCTAGCATGTTTATAGACCTAATGTGCAGTTGAATTCGTCTACCAGATCCAATATTTTATGATACATATATTGCTTTATCATCCGCTCCAATGCCGAATCATACATTCTAAAAAATAACGTAAAAGCGGAAAACGCGTTTAAAATAGTGGCAATGAGGGTGTTCAGTATGATTATACTTTCTTCAACTTAAAAATTTATTTTTTCGATTATTCAGTTCTAAGAAATATCTTTAATTCGTATATTCGAAATTCGTTTAACGCTTTTATCGAAACGATTAAATTTTCGTACATTCAAAGAATTATTTTCATTAAAAAATTCATTGATTTGAAGGCAACTTTGCTAAATTAATTAAGAAACTGAATAGATTTTAGGAAAATACCGCTAAATTAAATAGTAAGTCGTCGATTTGATGTAGGTGAGTTCATCAGATTATTTAATAAATGGATTAATAATAAAACAAAGTCCTTAATTTGTGAATTTTAATACATTTATTTAAAAAATATTTGATTTGCTTAATTACCATGTACTCGTAAGTATTATAACTTAACCAGAACTAATGCTCGCTTTCACGAAATAATGGGTAAATATGGTTAAATAATATTTCCTCTCTTCTTTTATGAAATAACGGTCTGTATCTTTACATAAATTCGATGCAAGCTAATTTTATTTCATTTTATATAAGCATTTTAAGTAGAGAGTTAAATCAGAGCCTTCTATAGAGTATAGAGCCAAAAACCATGCGTTATAATGTTTTAGAAGCTTTTTTTAGTGGTATAGCTTTTCATTGTTCACTGTAGTGTTATTAAATAAATATTAATTGCAAAAATATTAAAATTAAATTATATCTAAAATATTGATAAGTTTTTGCCTTGTCAAATAAGGTTCGTATCACTGGATTGTGAATAATACAAAATCAATTTAATTTATCTCCAACGAATTTATTTATTTGACAAAATTTATTACAACACAGTTTATCAATAAAAATTCACAAAATCACTTTATATAAATTATTCTTAAATTTTACTGTTCACTTATAATTTTTATTTCCACAAAAACACTTTTTTAATTCACTTTTTAATTCCTTTTTAATCTTTACTCTATCGCTTACCAAATATTACTAATAATCTTACAAGTTTACTCTATCGCGTTCCAAATACTAATAATCCAATTCGATCTTGTTCGCCTTTTTATATACACAAACCAAGCTTCTCGAAAGTTCATGACTTTTCCAGTTAGAATAGAGTAGAACAATTTTATCATGGAAAATTCCATTTTAGTACAGTTTAACATTGAGCTATTAATTTTACTAATTCTATCACACGCTAGGTGTCACCGTCACAATACCAAAAAAAAAAAAAATATTTTATCACAAAATTTTCTGCAATTTTTGAACGCTGGAAATTTTCCCAGGTGGTACATTTGGTTCGATTTTACCAAATTTGTACTGCCATCACTGCCACCTATGTAATGTTTATTGACTTAGTGACAACACGACTCGTAGTAAGCTTTAATTTGATAATAGTGTTGTTAAGAAAAGTTTATAATTTTTGGTCTAAATAAATTAATTATTATAAGAAAATGAAATGATTTTCTTAAACGATGTTCATATGTTTTGAAATTCATCATTTATGTAATTTTCTCAGAGATAATTAAGAATTTATTTTCGGACCGATTATTTTCTAAACGTATAAATTGATGTTTTTAAAAAAAGGAACGTAAAATATAATATGAACTACAGACCAATTTCCTTGCTTCCGGTTTTCATTAAGATATTTGAGAAGCTGGTAAGCACGAGGTCATTAGTTTCTTGAATTAGACAGATTTTATATACAACAATCAATATTGCTTCAGGAAGTCCAGAGGAAGTCCAATTATTTGTATAAAGGTCTGGATATCTATTTCGAGAAGTTTGGTTTGTATATATAAAAAGGCGAACATGTTCGAATTGGATTATTAGAATTTGGAACGCGAGAGATTAAACTTGGAAGATTATTAGTAGTATTTGGTAAGCGATAATGTGAAGATTAAAAAGGAATTAAAAAGTGTTTTAGTGGAAATAAAAATTTTAAGTGTACAGTAAAATTTGAGAATAATTTATATAAAGTAATTTTTTGAATTTTTATTAATAAACTGTGTTGCAATAATTTTTGTGTAACATAAATAAATTCGTTGGTGATAAATTAAATTGATTTTGAATTATTCACAATCCAGTGATACGAGACGAACCTTAATTGACAAGGCAAAAACATAACATTATTGTTACGTTTTTGCCTTGTGAATTAAGGTTCGAATCACTGGATTGTGAATAATACAAAATCAATTTAATTTATCACCAACGAATTTATTTATTTCACACAAAAATTATTACAACACAGTTTATCAATAAAAATTCACAAAATCACTTTAAATAATTTTTACACAATTTTACTATTCACTTATAATTTTTATTTCGCACTACAACACTTTTTAAATGACTTTTAATCTTCACAATGTCGCTTTCAAAATACTACTCATCAAGTTTACTCTATCGCGTTCCAAAAACTAATAATCCAATTCGATCTTGTTCGCCTTTTTATGTACACAAACCTAGCTTCTCGAAAGTTCATGACTTTTCCAGTTAGAATAGTGTAGAACAGTTTTATCATGGAAAATTCCATTTTAGTACAGTAAAACATTGAGCTATTCATTTAACTTATTCTATTACACCCTAGATGTCACCGTTACAAGTTTATATTGTGGCAGTGGCACCTAGTGTGTAATATAAGAAGTTAATTATTAATAGCTCAATGTTTAACTATACTAAACTGGAATTTTCCACGATAAAAATTGTTGCGTAATGTTTCTACGATATCCTAACTGGAAAAGTCATGAGCTTTCTAGAAGTTTGTTTTGTGTATATATAAAGGCGAACGAAGTCGAATTGGATTAGTAATATTTGGTAAGCGATAGTGTAAAGATAAATTGGAATTAAAAAGTGATTAAAAAGTGTTTTAGTGTAAAATAAAAAGTAAAAGTGATCAGTAAAATTTGAGAATAATTTATATAAAGTGATTTTGTAAATTTTTATTGATAAACTGTGTTGTAGTAATTCTTGTGTGAAATAAATAAATTCGTTGGAGATAAATTAAATTGATTTTGTATTATTCACAATCCAGTGATACGAACCTTGAGTGACAAGGCAAAAACGTAACAATATATAAAAAACCTGACTCATCACGATTAAGAAAAATGACACACAAATTACAAACATATCTTTAGATTTAATTTGGTTGGCTGGATTTAATAACTTGGAAAATTTACCAAGTTGGAATGGATACATGCAAGCAGTAAATAATTCTGGTAAGATTTATAATTTATCTCATAATTGTTTTAATTTTAAGAAACTTTTTAATTTTCCAAGGATCGTTTGAAGTTTCACAAATAGTACCAGTGCCGTTCATCAATTTAATAAGTGCAAGTGACTTGACGACGTTAGACTCAACTTTAATTTATGCATCCTGCGAAAGCAAGAAACATGGGAAGATGTGCATAGTTACTTTTAATCAACCACTTTTTATGAAATCAATTGAAATGGTTAAGTCTGCGCAGCAAAACAGTGATATATCTGAAATAATTGTACGCCTTGAAGGATTTCATCTACTCATGTCATATCTTGGCACAATTGGATACATCATGAAATGAAGCAGACTAGAAGAATTATGAGAAACAGTTTATGAGAATACAACAGTCAAACACATGCTTACCGGACAGACTTTTTCGCGTGCTTTGCGAGTACATATAAAGCTTTAAAAACTTAAACAGAACATGCAAACTTTGGCTCCAATATTTTGAGCAAGTTATGATTGTGCTGCAGTATATCCGAGCTGAGAGGACTGGCAACTGGCAGATGCATATTAAATCTGTTCGAAAAATGTTGCCAAATTTCCATTCTGCTGGTAATAACTTATATGCAAAATCTGCTCATTTATATTTACAGGAAATGAAGGAGTTGCGAGCTAAGCTGACCGATGAAGAGTACAAAAAATTTCCAGAGAAATACTTTTCGATAAGAAGAAAAAGTGTGCAATGGAGCTAACGATCACTTATACGATCAATGAAGACGAGGCATTACCGATGACACCATTCTAAAATGGATTGTTTCTACGCCCGTTGTGATATCCGCAATGGAAACTTTTACAGGACAATCATCAATTACTACCGAACAACATGTTAAACTTCGAGGTAGTAGGAAAGCAAGAGACAATCTGTACAAAAACCAATTTTTCTCATGGATTCAACAACATAACCTATTTTGTCATAGTGCATAGTCATTTGTGATAGTGCTTTGGATAAAGGTGGAATGCTGCTGCATAATACATTGGGTAAGGGTTTTCCGGACGTCGTTTACGCAAGAAAACACAAAGTTATTCCAATTGCAGCTCAGGTTCAGGGAATGAAAATAAATAACGAAACTTTTGTTATAAACTCGCTGCAATTATTTCATCGAATTGTTTGTGTCATCAAAAGTCCGAAAGAGTTGCAGTCCTATTTTAAATATGAATTGGCTTCAGCTCCACCTTCCCTTTTCAACGACGGTCTCCTACGAAAGGGAATAAAATCGAGCATCAAAACCATATTTAAAAGAGCTGACATTGGTAGGGACAATTTTCCAACAAATTGCAAATAGGTTGTAAATGGAGGCCATCTGCTTCACTCGGTGGTATCATGGCCAAAGCAAGCGACATATAGCACGATTCTAAAAATGTATGCTGATTATGTTTTAAAACATTATGGCAGAAACACAACGGTAGTGTCTGATGGTTATCCGGATTACGCCACCACGAAAGGAGAAGAACAATAGAGAAGAGCCATTGCCAAAATTTCAGCAAACATCGAAGTAGAGAGCAATATGACGTGCAAAATTTCTCAAAGCGAATTCCTCAAACACCCATAATAAATCGAAATTTATCGGCAATAAAATATTGACATTTAATTAATTTTTTAATTTTTTTATCATGGATTTTATGAAGGTTGGTTTCTTAGTAAAATTAAGCTATTTCGTAAACGGTATATCGCACAAGCCTGCAAATTATCTCAAACCATGACAAATTCCATCTCGCATAACGTTATGGTATACTGTTTTTTAAATAAGACCTGCTAACTGTTCTATTTTTACAGTTAAACTACAAAAATTTACTTGCCTTTAATATTTAGCTCAAATTTGACCAACTTAACAGCCATAAGTTTGTGCTGTATACCATTCAGAAGTTATTTTCATTTTTCTGAACACCTAAAATTGGTATCATGTTTGCAGGGTTGGGTCAGCCTTTAGAGGTGGAGATTTTTTCTAAAATATTGTCCAAGTAGTACTACAACCCTGTCAAATTTCGTTTCTATTGGAATTATTTACTACTTTTAGGTACCGCAGGTAAGATAAATTTCGATATAATAAGTGGAAGTTGGCTTTCAGTCAGAGCTGCTGATTTTACAAAGCTCGAGCTTCTTAACAATACTTTCTAATAGTAACTTGGGTATGAGGAATCCGAATCTGAAATATATCAATTTTCGAAATTCGATAAAAATGCTACACACATTTCGAATTCATAGACCTACTTTTTCAAAGTTCGTCGAAAATAAAAATATTGAGTATTTCAAGAAAAATTATCGAGCTTCTAACTCTGCAATTACCCCAAAAGGTGGATCTTGCTGGATCTTTTCTGGAACTATAGTTTGTACAATGGGTTCCACTTCGCTTTAAGGGTAAAATGTATGTACCAATATTGTTTGTTGGCTGCGCACGAACAACATTTAATCCCATTTTTATTAATCCAGTTATGTGTTAATGATAACCGTCCGTTATTATATACTAATTCAAATAAAATTTAGTTGGGTCTTTTGTCATTTGATGCTATGTCATAATTAGTTGTAATTTAGTTGTTGTTTGGATTTCACACCAAAAGAAAATTTTAAAAAAATTCGCATAACTACTGAATAAAGATCGGGGGTGTAATTATTGATCAGTATATAGGTTTTTAGTTAAATAATTGTTTCCCAAATTTACAAATCTGTTAAAAGACAGAGAGTTATACGTAAAATAACAACTCAAAGTTCATGGACTTACCAATTTACTACTTTATATAGATCATTACGTTAAAACTGTAAAGTAATTAATTAATTTAGCTGCCACTGGATAAAATAAAAAATATTTGGCAAAAGAATATATAAAACTAAATTAACCGGTCAAATTCCTTTCTTCTGATTCTACCACCACATGAACAAATCAAATAACTTAGCGCTTAAACTCGCGTGCATACCATGACCGCAGATATCTTTTTTAGTTTTTTTAGTACCCATTTTTGGTATGAATATTCAAATTAAATATTAATATTATTGGAATGCAATATATTTACGTAAATATACAAAAAAAAAAAAATGGTTTTTGTCCAGCTGATTATATGGTGTGGTCCTACGAATTTATTTTGTCTTATCTTATTTTGGAATAAATTATATAAAACTATTTATAATTTTGATGATTTAATTTTTTTGTGTTATAACATTCCCGAAGAAATTAGTAAGAATTTAGAGTAATAAAAGTGTGACAAAATTAACAAATTTTTAATTTATTTCTTATTAACATTAAGATTTCTAGGAAACAAATGTTGTTTTGAAGTTTTTTTTTTTTTTTTGTGTAATCCAGCTTAATGAACTACAAACTGATAATAATAATTCATATTTCACACAAATCCCAGTCAGCCCCGGTTATACGGTAAATAAACTTTGTTCACAACACAAATCTCAACCAATTTTTTTTTTTTTAAACAAATAAAATATTAAATAAAACAAAAAACAATAAATAAAGGTATTTATTAAGCAAATATAATTAAATTTATTATTAAGATTTTTATTTTAATCATGAATGAAGTTCGGTTGGATTCATAAAACCCGCAACTGCACATAAAATAAGAAAAATTTGAGATTCTGTCATTTTCCCACAGAAAAATAAATTTTATTTGTTTTTGAATAATAAACATTTATGAATCATAATTCAACTATTAATATTAATATTTTATTTGTTTAAAAATATTTTTTTTTTTTTGGTTTTATTGTCTTTATACAGTCTGTAAAACATTTTTTTGTTTTTTTTTTCAATGGAATTATGTCGGTTAATTTTAATTGAAATGATGGAAGGCTTATTAATTAATGTAAATGGGAATTAGATGCACATGGTAAATATGGTTTTTGGTTGGTAATCCAACCAAATAAACACTAATCAACGAAAAATAACGGTTTCTTTTAATAAACCAAACACAAAAATATTTTTTGCCAAAATTCATAATAATTTATTTAAATTAAATAATTGTTATCGCATTTATATTTTAGACTGTTTGGCAACTTACCATATTTTTTTTTTTTTGGCGACATACTGACTGTGTTGAATTTCTTCTTGGTTCTCTTCGTTCGATTATAAATTAATTCACGATTTAATTTTATTTTTATTTATTTATTAAACAAAAAAAAAATCTGCACAATATTATTAGCTAACCGATCGGTAAAAATTTTATTGAGAAATTATACGATCTCGGACAATATTTGTGTTTGGATCATCCCATGCGGCTTAATGATAATCCAATGTGTTGTGTATAGCTCTGTTCATAATTTATTATGTCGGTTTACAGTTTGTTTTTATTGAATTTTAGGTGGTCTGCTATTTATTTTTTTGTATATATATATTTAGGAAATAATTAAGACGTTACTCAAATAAGTCTTTTTGTGTATAAGAACGGTACTCGAATCGCGCATAATTTCAAACCATATAATTATACATATATATGTTTGATTTCACAATTGTACAATCAAACATATAATTTCTATATCTTTCCTATTTACAAGAGTACATAAATCCACAAAATTGATTGTTCGAAACAATTTATTTAAATTTTTGATTATGCATGAAAATGGAAAATCGTTTTATTAGCATACCAATCTCACGTCCATATAAAAACAAAGTTTTTTTTTTCTTTTCTCTGGTGTAATAATTTATCGTCTAACGTTTAAAGTTAGGTTATATAACGATATAAACATTTTTTGTATTGTTTATGTATGTGCACGCGGGGGATTTGTTTTTTTTTTGGGAGTTGGAAAATTGTTTTTTTTAAAAATGGAAAACAATAAATTTGTACAACAAGTGTATTACCTACGTATATTTGAAATGTTCACCTTTTAATGTAATCGAATTAAAATTAAACGTATGTTAATTAGTACCTATTTAAATGTATGTATATGCATGGAGAGAAAGTTCGACTCTGTTTAATACTATACCGATTTGTATTTCGAAATCACTGGAAAAACAATAATTATTGATTCTTATCTTACGAATACACGATGTCATTTTATAAAATAATTAGTTGTCTTTGATATACAATATGAGTGAGATAATTTTAATGAGTAATAAAATTTTATGATTTTTATAATAAATAAAAATTCGTTTGTCGCACCCACTATTTATAGTTGTATGTATATATGTATGTAGTATGATGTGGTTAGAGTTAACGAGAAAACTATGTATTTACAATAAAATTCGTTGAACTTTGAATCGTTATAAATAAGAATGTTTCGACACTATTATTATACAAATAGGTGGAAAATTGTTTTGTCACTTTGTCATTAAAATTGTAACATTCTTTTTAGAATCGAATTTTTAATCGTTTTTATATCAATACTGGATAAGTGATGTTCATTTAAGGATTACTTTATAAAACAGTCAGATTTCAATAATCTTTAACGATCTTTATTTTCTTAATTTCTTAATTTTACACTTCACTTTTTAATTACTTGTGTTTTTCACAGTTCTCTTCCACCAGATAGAATCAATCTCTTCTTTTGTTTCATTTTTGACATTTTCCTTTTCTACTTCATTCAGAAAAGGTTCATTCTATTTCGAAACGAGTTCAACATTATTAATAAAATATTATTTATACACTTATTCTAAGTTTCGGAAAGTATTCTATTTGGTATAGAAGCAGTGACGCCATCTCTCTACAATTTCATATGTCTGGCTTCCACTATCCCATCGTAAGGCAACTGTGTAATCTGACAATCTTCAATATCCCTTATTACATAACGATCATTAGGTAAATTCTTATGAACGACATAGGAACCACGGAAAAGGGGAATACATTTCTTATTAGCACCAGGATTGGTATCCACATGACGAATTACTACAAAATCTTCTGGTTCGTAACTCGATTTACAATAGACTGGGCGTAGTCCCCACGGAACGTTGCATTGTATTATTCAATGTGTATTCAACATGCTTAAGTTTCTTAGTCCAATCGGAATGTTGCAATGGTTCAGTTAATTTTCCTAACATGGTCTTAAGGACACGATTGACACGTTCCACCTGCCCATTAGCCTGAGGAGATGCTACTGCCACCTTAACATGCTGAATATTATGTTTCTCCACATAAGTGGCAAATTCGGAAGACGTAAAACACGTACCTCTGTCGGTAATTATACGAACAGGCCTACTGTAATAATCAAAATATTTATCAAGCGAACAACACACTTCTTTAGTACTCGTAGAATTAACTGGATACAATGGAACATATTTTGTAAACGAGTCAATAATAACTACGGACCAAAATGGTCAAAATAAATTGTATCAAACGGTATAGGTTTCTCAGGTATACGGGAAGATGCAGAATGCATAATACACTTAATACAATTTTTGACAAAGCTATCAATGTTAGCCTTCATATTTGCAAACCAATAATGCTCTCTTATTATCTCATAGCATTTTGCACTTCCATAATGACCAATTCTTTCATGCACTTGACTTATAAGTTGCTGTTCATTTCTCGTGGAACATAAAATAACAATCGATCGTTTTTATTTTTTTTATAAACAATACCGTCATGCATTTCGTAAACAGAAGATTCACTAGTCTCTAACAATTCTTTGAGTTTCATAATCACTGGCTCACGGTTTTGCGTAAGTCGTAACTGAAAATCAACATCGGAAGTATCAACAAAAGCAACTATAGGACTTCGACTGAGGGTATCCACATGACCCATCTGGGTACCATGTCGATGTTTAATTTAATGTTTAGCAATAGTCTTAGAGAAATAGGCCACTGGATGAAATTTCGAATCATTCTATTTCTGCATGAGAGCAGCACCAAAACCAATCTTACTAGCATCTGTGTGCAACTCAGTTTCCCGCGTTGAGTCATACACAGGTGTCAGAAACTCTAACCTGATGAAATCCACTCTTCAAATCCAATAGACTGAACACTTTCTTATTACTCAAATACTCCAAGCAATCATCCATAAGAGGCAGAGGATAGTTGTCTCGGACAGTGATCTTATTTAAGATACGAGAATCTACGCACATACGTGTCTCACCATTTTTCTTCTTAACTAATACAATGGGTGATGCATAAGGAGACTCACTCGGTCTAATGGTTTCACTATGCAATAAATCACGGATAATTATTCTTACGTCTTGTTTTTCTTTAACCGAAAGGTGTCGCGGATGGGTATAAAATGGTACGTCATTTTCCAGACGGATACACATTTCATAATCTGGTACATTAATTTCTGAAGAATCAACACCCAAATATTTAGTATTAATACATTCCTCAACACTTTTAATCATATTAAGTCCTAATTTTGGATTGTATATCATATTGAACACTAGGAGCACTATTCACAGAAGCGGCGAGTAAACGGAAATCGGAACAGAAGGGATTAAGATTAGAACAGGAGGAAACCTTAAGCAAAGCTGTACTAGGATTATCAATGGACAATTCACCATTTAACGACTCAGATCAGAATACCGTAGCCAAATGGGTATTCAGGACATGATCATTGATCATCACGACCACAATCAGAAACAGAGGGAGATACATTTACTGTATCGTATGCCAATTTATTAACACCTTGATTTAATGATAACGAATTCACTTTATTTATTCTCATAAAACATAATCCAATATTAAAAATATGTAGTATATCTCGGTCCACTAGCAAATCAACGGGAAGTATGCGATCTGGAACAATGAAAACAAAAACTAATTTAATCTGTTGACGGATACGCAAATAACACTGAACCTTACCATATAGGTTGATTACCAATACAACTGAAGATGGATTTAACTAAGGGGCCAATAAATACATTATTAGGAAGCAAACTCCTACGCAGAAAACTGGTCGGACTACCGGTATCCAAGAGAGAATTAATTAAATTAAATTGCGTACACTGCTTAAGATTTTTACCAAATGCAACACTTACCTGTGGCATACTGTTCATGGTCTGAGACAGCTCCTCAACCTCATTATACTCTCCCGGAATAAACTGTGCGTTGGCTTGTTTCCAGAATGAGACTCATAATTAAGTGATCTTCCTAATTTAAATAGCTCTTTTCCTATAGTGGTTGTAAGTCTGGATCCCCAATTGGTATTTTTCGCGTTGAAATCACCTTCAATGATGAAATTTGGTCCCAACGATTTTAACAAGGTAGTTTAGTCTTCCTTATTTATGTCGTGGAAGACAGTAAATTGAAGAGACTTCCAAGAGAGTTCCACTTGCTTTATGGTTGATGTTACACAATTTTGTGAAACTTGGTGGGCTTTGTTTCTTAATTGTTTTAAAGTTTTACCTACTTCACAACATCTATGGTTGGCAGGATGTTGCCCTTTGCAGTTTAGGCATTTTGCAGATACATTTTTACTCTCCGTACAGTATTTCTGCGTACGGTTATAACTTTGACATTTCTTGCATTGCGGTATTAAACCGGTGGTGTTTCTTAGTGATTCAATCTTAACTCTCATGTTAAGGATAGCTTTTATATTGAAAATATCTTCAATTTTCTATTTATTATTAAAGGTGAGCATGAACAATAAAAATCCCCCTTTGCTTACTTTGCTCCCGTGAGCATTTTCTTTCGGTTCTTTTTTTAAAAATATTAACTGCATTTTCTATTAGCAGCCCTCTTTGATTTAGATCCACCACTATGTCTTCTTCAATTAGGCAAGTTGGACGAAGCCATTACTTTGATTTTGCGGTCATTCTTATTTTCGTAAGTGTACCATTCGTTTCCTTGTTCATTGAGCTTGTTTGCCAATGCTCTATAGGTGTCGGAGTCTGGAGTATTAATCTTCCATACGTTGTTGTTAGGAGACACCACGCAATACTCTTTATCTGTCACGATTTTAGTATTTTATTTGGGCATAACCCGTACCAGGTTATGTGCGGTGTTTTTTCTTTATTACTAATGGTCCTACTAGTTGATGGTTGCCCATAATCAACTTCAGGCGTGGATTCGGCTTTTTTTTTATTTGATTTTTATTAGTTTTTAACGTCCAGGCGTATTGTAGCCAGAGGCTTCTCCGGAACCTTTGTATGAGGAGCCTTTTTCAGCTCCTCGTTTTCTATCTTGAGCTTCATAACCTCGCCGCGTAACTGGGTAGTAAGACTCTGAATTTCGTTCAATTTCTTTCTTAGATCATGAATTTCTTTTTCTTTATCTGCTTAGTAGGAGTAGCCAACTATGGGTGGTGGTGAGTTATCAAGTTTAGGTCTCCTTCCAAACACGTTTCCAGGTAGCAATGAGTGGCCCATCCCAGAATCCATTAGCCTACCTTGGGTATTATTCCCATATTGTTGTGCTGCATTGCTAGTTGTTTGGTCTTGTTAAATCTACCACTCCGACCAGAATGAGTGGATAGTGGGTCCTGGATGAGAACATCATTTGTTAAGTTCTCGGTAGTCGGTTATCCCGCCGTTATACGTTCCTCGTTTCTTAAATTGTAGGGAGCACCACGAGCAGGTGAGGTTGACATTTTCGCTGGCATAGAGTGACCTATTTTCCCGTTCTAATTCGCTGTAATTTTTTTTTATAGAAAATAAAATTCCACCCCACCTTTAAATGTTCTATTTAATAAAATATTGGATAAAGGTTCAATCAATTTTAATTGCTGGAAGAGTGCCAAAATATGATAAAAACGCTTTAAATTTCGGTTATATTTTGCGTTCATGGAAAATTAAAACTATGATATTTGGGCTGATAAATTTTTAAGTGAAGAGTGAACACCTAAACCACTTCAGTAGTTCGATCATGTGAATAGTAACTCAATTATCTGAAGAGTAACTGCGGTGTGAAATTTCTAACGATTTTTTTTTAACATAGTTAATATGTGAGGAAAAAGATCCTACCATTAACTAAATAACACGAGTTTCAGAGATTGGCTTGCATAGGTACTACATGGAACTTAAAGAGGACACATTAGGATTTCCAAATCTGTACGTGGTTTTCCATAATTTAGGGTTAAGCTCTGATGAACAATTTTCAAATATTAACAAAACCATTAAATGTGCTGAAATGCATGATTCTACATTTTGCTAAATAACACCAATCTCAGGGATTGGCTTGCATAGGTACAATAAATTGAATATAGGAATGACGACAAGTTGCAATTTACAATAGAAATTTCACCCGCTTCGCTTATTTTTATTACTTATCATAATGAGAAAACACACTTATGGTATACAACAAAAATATTTGGCGGCACAAAATAGCAAATTGTATATTATATACCGTGTACATATACAAAATTCTCAATCCTCAATCCTCATTTGCCGACCAAAATCGCGCTCCTGTTGTTACATAAATATGCAGCAAAGGTTCAAACACAATGATGTCCGATTCCGTTCCGATCCGTTCGCATTTTACCTACTACCCATCGCCTGGTCGGCCAACTCGAAAATTTAAAATTTGATCCTAATGTGGCATTTGTTTTATTCCTCTTCGTTCTTAGTTTTGAAGTTTATATCTTTCATTCACAATTATAAAGCAAATTGGGATGACAAAATCGACCGGAACGGATATCATTGTATTTTAACCTTAATCTTCGACATTTAATCATCAGAGGCCAACCCTAAACAATGTGATACTACGATCAGATTTGAAAACCCTAATGTTTCGTTCTATATGGTGTCTATATGAGAGCCAATCTTTGAGATTCGTGTTATTTACCATAGAGTAGAATCTTGTTCCCCATATAATGAGATTTTCTTCAATTGCAATGCTAAACCAATGTATACTCGCATAAAATATGATAACAAATCAGTTAAAAACTTTAAACCGGTCCTTAAACAGCCTTCTAAGAAAGACCAATTTGCTAAAATTTGCTCAACAAAATGACCATGTAGTGTTTATGATACGGATTTTCCACCGTCAGGCATTATCGTCTAAAATTCAAAAAACCACCCCTGAATGAAAAATAATAATTCGATATTTTTAAATTCGTTATCCTTTCATCGACCAACATCTAAATAAATAAAAATTAGATTAAATCATAATCTGACATTCGTTGGCTTTAGAAATAATTTCTGTTTTAATTTGTCGATATTAAATTTGACAGTTATACTCAAAATTATTGATCAAAGTCGAAGCAATGAAACATGAAGTACATCGTTATTTATCTCATAAATACCGTCGCTTGTATAGTTGCTGATTTTTTCACTAATTCTTTATAGAGAATACAGGACCTTCTCCATCAAGAGACATAATATTTTGGGTTACAATTCAATGATAAAATGAATAGAGTCAATTTACAAATCTGATTTGTGATCGCAGTTATCCCAACGGTAACCAAAAACTCAAATATTAAATGATGATTTTACCTGTCGAGAAACACTTCCATATTTATACTACAGACCTTCCATTTGTTTTCCAATCTATCTCTTTACCTGGCGGACCTAGGCAGTAACAACAAGTCAAATTTTTCTCTTTCCACGGTTTTCCTTGATTTGTTAAATTTTTTGAGGCTCCACCAATCTGGGACTCCGGTGTCTCCGAAATTTCTCGGTTTTTCAAGAAATAAAATTTCTCGGGAAATCGCAATCCCTATTTACGACGAAGGGAAACTTATTAAGAGTTTGCAAGTTCAGTTTCGATCTGATGATGACGATTAAGAAATATTTTTTTTCCGTAATGTCATCACACCGTAACGACTGAATTGCCAATTATACCATGATTACTTTCGGGATTACTTCTTTTTCTATCTTTACAATATACATTTTGTCAAAATCCATCTCTTTTTATTAAAAAATCACTTTTTGTTGAATGTTGAAATTCATCTTTGATTTTAGAATGACACTAGTATTTCTTTAAACATATCTAACCAAAATATCATTAAATTTTATGGCGTTACCGTCAACAACTGTAAAACAATGTAACAACTATAAAAACGTTAAATTTGTGTGCGATACTTGTATCGAAAATTCTACGCAATCGAATGTTGGGAATTTAACCGAATTAATCGCTACACTTAGTGGACTAGCGGACACCTTTCATCAATTCATGAATGTCATAATGACTAACTTTGCGAACGGTATTACCAAACACAGTGGCGTAAATAGAAATTTCGGGCCCCACCCCGCAAAATTTTTCTTGAACCCCCAAAATGCTTCTTATAACTAGGTTAGGTTAGTTTTAGGTGGCGGTCCACTAGGACCAGGCATAGGCACAAAAATGGTCCGTAGCCATACCACAATAATTATTTCCCCCAACTCATTGGAACCGTTTTGAGCTGTTAACAAAGCGCTGGATATTCCTGACGTCCATCCTACAGAGGTCCGTCAGGTCTTTGAACAGGGGTGCCCCTAGAAACATTAATCTGTTTCGTGCCAGACGAGGGGAGGTGCAAAGAAGAAGTACTGTATCTTCCTCCTCTTCGTCCTAGCTGGCGGGACACAAGCCAATAAGTATTGATAATGACGACTTTTGTTGTAAAATGTCGTATGCTTGTGCAATGTTTCTGCGAATGGAAATGTAATGGACTGTATATTTCTCTTCACTATTATGAATTTTATTCAACCAAAAAAAAAACACAAGATTTCTTTTAAATTCTTTTAATCGTATATCGATATTATACTATATGTTAATTTTAATTTTAATGTAGACACTTCGGCTTATAACTTCACAATGCCGTATATTCCTCTGAAACTATCAATTGTAATATTTGGTTTTCATAGTGTTATACAATGTTATGGAAAGAGCGGTTCATTTAAATTAATTATAACAAAAAATGTCTTAATTATAACAGATCAGTAATGATCACACTCTCTGTGGTACTTAAATTATTGGTATAATCTATTACAATCATTTCTATTGTTATTAATTTGACAGAACAATTAGTGCAGTGTTTGTTATTTACAAAATAAAAATAATTAAATGTATCTTTAAAATTGAAGGATAATAAAATGGTAAGTATATAATAAACTATACAGTAATAACAACTAGCTATATTTCTCTTTTAGGTAAGATAAATCCTGGCATGCTGATGTACTTCATTTTGAGAATAAACTTGCTGGAACATGGTTGTTTTATTTTAATTTTTTGACGTGCTGGAGGTAGATTGTTTAAACTACGCAACTACGACAGTAGTCATGTGAGAAGGCACCAAGCCTACTCGCATGCCATGAGACAGTGCCCCGTAATCACTCCAACAACCACACTGATCTGACTTCGCTGAAGTGAGATCAGCTGTTTGGATCTCGCCAAGTCCGACTTTGGCCAGACCTGTTGAGTTATTACGCAAGAAGTGATATTTGACTATATGTCATTCGTCAGCTTGCTAGCTTCTTCCTGAAGCAGCAGTTTGCATACCGTAAGAGGCATTTCAATATCCTTGCTGCTTTCTGAGAAGTGGTACATTGTACTACGTCGAGCCAATCTCGTTAAGAGATGAGAGACAGTTCTGGACTACTTTCGACATGAGGAGGTGTGATTGAAGCGCTTTAATGGCAGCCTGACTGTCCGTATGTATGCGAATATCATATACTGATATTACATTATACCTCAACCAGTCTACGACTTCCTTTATGGCAGTTACTTCAGCTTGAAAAATGCTACAGTAGTCGGGGAAACGGAAGGAGAGATTTAACAGAAGTTCCTCGCAGAACACTCCAGCCCCGACATTCCCGTCCCATTTTGAACCATCAGTGAAGAAGCTTATAACTCCTGGATCCAAAACTGCACCCATCATCCAGTCCTCCCTGGATGGGATCCTAGTCCGGAACTTTGTGTCAAAAGATAGTGACGGGACAGTATGGCCGGTGGTCTTGGGAATTTGTTTGTTGCACAAAATAAATGAGTGCCCTGTATTGTTGCAGGTCCACATTAAGATGGATTGCAGCCGTATGACAGTACAAGCTGCAAACTGTTTCCCCAAGATATCTAGAGCAGTCAAAAATAGGACAGTCTCTAGTGTCTGAATGGATGTGCTCCTCAGTGCACCACTGATCCACAGAGAGATTGTTCTCTGAACTTTTGTCAACAGCTTTTGGATGACAGTTTTGTCCAGAGCAGGCTTCCAGACTATTACCCAATACAAGAGAATGGCTGACTAGTGCAGTATAAAGCCAATGTGTGATGTGGGGCTCCAGCCCCATCCTTTCCCAATGGCATTTTTGCAAGAGTATAGCGCTAACGAAGCTTTCTTTACCCTTTCCAGAATACAATTCCGTTTACAATATAATTTGCTATCCAAAATGAGACCCAGAAACTTCGCTTCAACTGAAAAAGTCAAGCTGAACCCATTTAAAGTGGGAGGATCGATGTGAGGAAGTTTATATTTTCTAGAGAAGAGAATCAATTCGGTTTTGTGTGGGTTCACATTCAACCCACAGCCATTGGCCCATAATGAAAGAGTCCCCAGGGCATTTTGCATAAGCTCACTAAGGGTGCCGGGATATTTACCACAGACACCAATAGCAACATCATCCGCTAAGGCAACCACCTTGAAGCCACCGTCCTCCAGTCTCAGCAACAGGTCATTTATGATCGAGTTCCAAAGTAGGGGGGACAATACGCGACCCTGTGGCGTACCTTTGCTTGCAAATCTTCGGACGGAGGATTCCCCAAATCTGGCATTTATGATCCTGCCTCTAAGCATTTGATCTATCCAGTCCTTGAGTGATTCATCCACTCCCAGTTCTGAAAGTGTCCGATTTGTAGCCCCTGGAAGCATATTGTTAAATGCCCCCTAAAAATCCAAGAAAGTTACAATTGCATAGTCTCTATATTCGAAAGATTTTTCAATGAAAAATACAAGAGAAAAAAGTGAAGAGCAGTCTCTACAGATCTATTTACTAGGAATGTGATATAGTTCTAGGCTACCTTTGAAAACTACCTCTAACCAGGAAATTGTTAGATCCGTAGTTTGTTGAATATCCGCAGGGATAATACCATCGAATCCAGGCGACTTATATGGTTTAAAACTGTTCATCGCCCACAGGATCTTTTTTCTGCTAATAATTTGGCCTATGAGGCCACTTGCCCTTTTACCTACTGATGTGCTAGGTACAGATTCGGAACAACCAGGAAAATGAGTCTCCATCAGAAGTTCCAGCGATTCCGCACTATTAGTGGTCCATAACCCATCCGGCCGTTGAAGATAACTTGAGATGGAAGGACCAGTTGCTAGTACTTTGCGTAGCCTAGACATCTCCGAAGACTCCTGAATTTTGCCACAGTATAGTCTCCAAGAGCTGTTCTTGGCACTTCTCAATTGATATTTGTAAATTTTGAGGACTTCCTTATAGGAGTTCCAGTCTACAGCAGATTTTGTTCTCCGTACTGTTTTGAAGAGTCTTTTGCATTTTCGACGTGTTTGTTGAATCTCCTTGGACCACCAGGATGGCCGAGATTTACCTGTAGGCCTTTTAAGAGGACTAGAGCCCAATATCGCTTCATTAAAAGCGCTGGACAACTCATTCACCAAGCCATAGAGCTCTTGCGCAGTTTTTGGAGGTTTTGGCACCGGAACTGGTAGTGGTTTACCCAGAATAGTTCTAAAGGTATCCCAGCTGGTTTTCCTCCTATTTTTGTAGATTGGACTTTTTGGAGAAGTCAAGTCCATTTCAAATTGAAGATAACAATGATCAGAAAAGAAGTGGTCCTCCGACATCTCCCTTATTTTGATTTATTTATTTATTACCTACAGGGGAACAATGCTGGCAGGTTCAACTCACCAATCGTAGACGAAGTTACTCTTATTATGGTCGGTGATCCAGTTGAGAGCCGAGCCATCAAAATCACACGTCGAAACAGCACTAAGTGAGTACGATTGCGGCAATACACCGTTCGTATGACGCACTCCGCAAATATTTTTGGAAGGACATGATGGATATCGAAACAATATCAAAGAGCGAGATCCAGTTAGAAGTACAATCTTAAATTTAATGAACTCACCAGCTGTACCGTCAATATGTTGTGGATTCAATTCAACCAGGCTAAATTGTGATCAGAGGAATACATCCACTTACGAGATGACAGTATCGGAAACGTCGATGGAAATTTAGATATTAACAACATCGCTAATGTTTTTCATGTTAAAATTCGCCAAGAACTGTTCGATATTGTTACCGCAAACATGATCCATGGTTGAATATGGTCAACATGTATATTTCACTAAAGAAAATGTTCTCCAACGAGCATTCGAGCCACCAAAAACGACACTTAACGAATTTTTTATACTGCGCTGAAAACCTGATGTTTTCGGACAATTCGCAAAAACATTATTTATACCGACGTTCCACACTATTTTACATGGAACAAGCGAGGTAGAAAATGGGACCCACATAGACCAGGAACCATATAAAACAATCGCAGGCGTATTCAAAGCCAAGATATTGGGACGACTTTACACAGTACATCCAAAACCAACAGACCAACGTCTTTCGAATTTTTGCAAACAGTCAATGGATAAGTGTTCAATACAATCATTGGGATCTGACACTTGCAGATGCAGCATTTACATTCACGCCGAATAACATTCGTCAACTGTACGCAATTTTATTGACGACATATTATCCAACACAATCAGCGGCTTTGTGGGGAAAATTCAAGAACTACATCACTGAAGACATATTGCACCGAATTAGATACAAAAACAAAGATCCCAACATTGATTACACACCAGAAACGTACAATAAAGCTTTAGTGTTGATCGAGGCCAATTAATCATTATGGTACACCATCGCCTGATCGCCCGGCGGCCGACTTAGTTAATAGTGACATGCAGCAAGAAGAACAGTAAAACAACATTGACTTAGCTACATTTATTGCGAATAAATGATCGAATTATGCTGACTGTTGCTACTAAACAAGGCGGCTTTTTCTTCATGGATGCACCAGGTGGAACCGGCAAGACGTTTTGAATATCACCCGTCCCTGTAAAGATACGTTCGCCGCAGCAAATTGCTTTGGCAATTGCATCGTCAGGCATTACTGCCACTTTGTTAAATGGTGGACGAACGGCACATTCTACACTCAAACTGCTATTAGACGTTCATAATAAACCGAACGCAATATGTAGCATTAAAAAACAAAGCGGAATAGTTACAATGTTGCAACAGAGTTCAATCACTACCTGGGATGAATGTAGTATGACTCATAAACTATGCAAGATTTAAACAGCAATTACTTGAACCATAATTGGCTCAGTGAACGTGCCATGTGTTTGGAACCTGTACGTCAAGAGGGTCGGGCACCTGCCATACGAATTACCAATTTTTTATATAATGCTGGTTTGAATATTGAATTGGGGTTGAGTTGAAGGTTCAGTTAGGGGTCAATTTGCGAGTTAAGTTGAAGTTGAATTGGAGCTGAGTTGGAGTTATTTTGGGGTTGGATTAAGATACAGTGGTATAGTACTTGGTTGGACAATTGAATCGAATGAGAGTTTGTGGTTATGTTGAAGGTTGAACTGGGGGCCGTTTGCGGGTTGAATTGGGGTTGAGTTGGGGTTGCAACACTAGTTGTGTTTCGTAAGCAGTTCAGCAATCTATATAAGTGAAAATATTTTAACAAATTCAGACGCCTTGACCGATTTGAACCAAACTGTACACAAACATTGTTTAAGACTTATAAAAGATCACAGTTAATATCTCAAAACTCAAATTGAACCTTTTACACGTCAAATTGAACCATGGAAATAGGATTATAAAATTATTTTTGGATGAAGTTCTGGAATATGCCCAATTATGATGGAACTTGCCTAATTCTCAACCGATTGTGATAAAATTCGTCATGTGCATTTGAAATGAGATCCTAAAATGATTTTTAAATGAAATTCTAGAATATGGCCAAGTATGATAGAACTTGCCTATGTTTCAATCGATTATGATGAAATTTGATTTTTTGACTACTTAGTATGGAGATTCTAAAATTAGTTTTAGATGAAATTCTGTTGTATGGGCAGTTAGGATAGATAGAACTTGTTCATTTTTTAACGGATTTTAATGGAATTAATTTTACATGTGCGATGGAAAAAGGATTTTAAAATGATTTTTAGATAAAGTTCTGCAATATGGCCAAGTATAAGATGGAATTTTGATATTCCTTAACCGATTATAATGAAATTCGAGATTGGGAAAGAGGATTTAAAATAATATTTCTATAGCTAAACTTACCGCTTTGACAGCAAATACTCAGAAAATATAACCCACAGTTTAAAACGAATTATTGGCAAGAAAAGTTTCTAATTGAACTTGAATATTATTACGCAGATAATCTTGATCGTTAAGCAATTGAAATAGACAACATTATAGAAGCCATGAAATATTTCTCACAATCTCGTCTAAAAATAATTTTTGCTCACATTTCCTTTTATTCGTTGGCGTCAAAATTCATCACAATCGGCTAAAGCTAGCTAAGTTATATTCTTATTGACCATATTACAGAAATGTATTCAAAAATTAACCATTTTAGAATCCCGTTTCCAACGCACATGTCAAATTTGATCATAATCGGTTACGGAATAGCCATAAGCTCTGTCCTAATTGGCCATTCATATAATTTGCTAAAGATTCAATTTGAAATGTAAAAGGTTCAATTTGGAATGTAAAAGGTCCAATTTGAAATGTTAAAGGAACAATTTGATGTGTAAAACCTGTATGACTGTGTAATGGTAAGATGATATGTTGGTATTGAAGTATGATCGTATAATGGTATGATGGTACGACGGTATGATGATTTGATGGTATGATGGTATGATAGTATGAGGGTATAGTGGTATGGTGATACGATGGTTTGATGGTAAGATTTATGATGGTATGATGGTATGATCATATACATATGATACAACGTACGATGGTATGACGGTATTTCTTCTAGAATGATGGTGTGATAGTATTGAGGTTATAATGGTATAATGGTATGACGGTTGGATGGTACGATGATATCATGGCCTGACAGTATGATGGTATGATTATATCATGGTATAATGGTACAATGGTATGATAGTATGATTATAGGACAGTATGATGTATGATGGTGTGATGGTATCATGTTATGATGGTATGTTGGTATGATTATATGATTGTATGATGGTACGATGGTACGATGTTATGATGATATGGTGGTATGATGTTATGAAGGTGTAGTGGATTGACGGTAAGATATACATCATGGTACGAAGGCAAGATATACATCATGATGGTGGGATGGTGCGACGTTACTGTGTTATGATTTTATGTTTTTATGATTGTTTAATGGTTTAGTGTCTTGATGATACGTATAATGGAAATGATTGTTTAAAGTTGTGCTAAGATTAAACTGTGTACATTGTACTCAAGTCGTGACGTTTTACTTTTCTTCTTTTGCCAATTCAGTTACACAAGTTCAGTTACTTTATCGGTTAGGGCTCTATAAAAACAAAGGTTGCTCCTTTATAAACCATATGAACCATTATAAACATCGCTCCATACTTTGATATCTCCAGTTGTTTTACTGATAAACAAATAAAAAAAAATACGTCTCTAATATCGACTTAACATTTCTTAACTTCCTTCAAAGACAACATTTTTAGTCAATTTAATTTTTTTTTTGTATCCAAGTCATCCAAACAACTTTATTTTTACAAAAGCTAAACAATTTTTAAACGTGAGAACGGATGCATGTTTACACAAACTTTCACAAAAAGCTCCCGCAATTTACAGATACATCCAAATATACGAGTAGTTTATCAACATAACCACGTAAAACAAAAACTGTTTAAACAAACGAAAATGTATCACCGGTGGTACAAACAACACGGGTTATATGGCATTTAACGACGTACATACTCGTAATAATATTTTCTGAAAAGGTAAATACTATAAAATATAATAATTGGGTGGAGTTTAAAGCTTTCCAAATATACACGATTTTTTTTTTTTTTTTTTTTTTGGTTTACATATTATTTGTCTTTACAATTCTTGGTCTTTATACAAAATTAATTATAATTTTCATAAATTATTTTATGACATTTTGTATTTTCAATTCAACCAAAGCAGTATTTTATTTAAGTTTTAAATTTTTTTTTCATTTTTTTTTGTTTAATTTAATCCGTTCTATAATTATTTTTAATTTGTTTTGGCAAAATGAGTTTTTGGAAATTGTTTTTAATTATTTTAATTTTATCATCAACATTATGTAAGGAAAATCGTAGTATCAATAACACAAATGGGAATAATTTGGAGTCCGAAAAAAGGTAAGTAATTATGACGCATATTGAATTAAGAATTTTAATTAAGTGAAAGTGGTTAAAGTGCCAAATTATTAATTATCTAAGTGAATATTTATTTATTGTTTGAAACAATAATGCCAAATTTAATGTTTAAAGGTGATAAGAAAAATTTACTTTGCAATTTTTTTATTTTAAAATGTTTCAATATTTGTACAACCTTGAGACATTGACGTGGTATTTTTGTGGTGTGGGCCGGAAGTTTTACTTTCAATTCAATTTTAATATATTTTTGTAAATATAATAAAAATCGATAATTTTACCTGCAAATAAGAATACGAATATATTCGTCTCCATAGCTACAGGTTATCCTTTTGAGAGTACAACAATTCCAAACTTTTTTTATGCTTGCTTAAAAAAATATTTCTTGCTGCTTCAAGCGGTCTATCTTGAGAATATAGACCTTATTTTAAAATAAAGAATGAAAAGAAAATGGAAAATTATGCAAAATGAATACAAACACTAATTCATGCGTCTTCTAGGATTTAAGATTTATTTTTACTTTTTATCTCAATGACAATGAAAATGGATTCATTAACCTTATGTGTGTCAACAGTTTTTCTGTTCTACTTGACACAGAAAATATTTTTCAAAACGTTTTTCAATAGCATAATTTAGACTCATTATCCTGTTTGTGCTGATGAAGAAATATATTCCCTTCTATAGTGGGTGCTGTATGTACAGAAGTTCCAATGTACGTCTAACTTGGCATATGCTAATTACAGCGTTTGATACGGCAAAATCACGAAACACATACCTCCTGCATTGGTCCTTTAAATATTGCCATCTGTTCTGGTGCATTTATTAATTTTTAAAATTCTTCATTATATGTCTGGAATTACAATCAGATATAAGCAGATTGGTCAATGCTTTTCCTGATTGCTTTTGCTTATTCTGTAATTAGGAGACATGGTCATTTTGTAATAGACCTCTACAATGGGATCAGGAATCCATTTTCCACCACCTGGAACTATATACTTGTCTGATTTTACAGAACTGTGTTGTATTTTTCTTTGATGAACACATTTTTGACCATTCTTTCCAGAAATCGCATTATTAATTAACTTCTACTTGGTCTGAAGTTGTATCATAAAATAAATGGAGCCCCCAATTAGAGAATGATTGATACGGAGAAATTGGATGATCTAGATGATTGGTAATGTTATCGATTAATTAAGACAGGTTCCAAAAGACAAGAGTGACTCTTCAGGAGAATTATTCCTGATAAGTTTCTTATGCCAAACTGTACATCTATGGGTTCCATCTTATCCCAATGACCTTCAACATTGGTTTTATTTTATCTGAAGAAGGTGATGATTACGAAGCTAGTTATAACTTCTTGATTGATCATTTGCTGACTTATTGGGAAACATTTTCAAGTGACTGATATTCCTTTATTGATCAATTTATATTCTTTCGCATTAGCAGTGGCCACAGTTCATACCTGTACTCGAATTTTGACCAATTTGAATATTTAACACTTCTTCAAGAGGAATCTATTTCTTCTTTCTATCCTGATCTCTTGTTTTTTCGTCTGTCCCAAAAAGATCAGTAATTGGTAACCCGATAAATGAAGCTTTGACTCTACAAAAATTTGTGCCGTAAAACAAGGGGCAAGGCATTAATGCCTCTTTTATTTACCATTTAAGAGCATTAATGACCGGCCATAATTATTTATGCGGTCAAATTAGTCTTTCAAACTGCAAATATGCCAAAAAAAAAAAATAATAAGCTTTCAAAGCAACAAAGCTGTGCGAATGCAGCCTGTATACAGTATATTCTGTCTAGGTAGGAAGTAAATTTTGATGAGTGGAGGCTTATCTGATGAGTGTAGGCTTATTAGTTAATTTGAATTCAAGAGTTTTCGGTCATATATATTCAAGTTAATTTAATAAAACTTAAAGTCAAGTAAAATTACACGTTCGTATTGGTCATGTAGGTTCAAGTTACTTGAATTCAAGTAATTGACTAATGAGAACAAGGCTTTCTGCTCAATTTTTGGTAGTTGAAATATAAAATATTTTGTTTCGAATGCAGTGTACATTTAAAAAAGCAAAAGTGGTGTAGTTTTGAAACTTGACACACATCTTTTTCAATCGCCAATAAAACACAAAACAAAAGTTTAGCACCCAATCTTTGGCCAGGCAACTCCGGGAGGGTGTTAAATGTTGTAAAAAATGTGTTCCATAATCTGAAGAAACTATCAACAAAGCCCTTAAACAGCTATGGAAATTACAAATAAATTAAGAGAGTTATTTTTTGAATTTTTTGGGCGCACTCATATGCTAGCAAGTTCATTTTTTATTTATACGCTAAAAACTACTACGTACTTGCAGTGAAATGAATTTTTTGTTATAAAACACTCTGATGATGATGGAATAAAGCCATCGAAACGTCGGAATATAATTAAAAGATCGTAAGTAAAATAAATTATATTGAGTGTTTCTTCGTATTCCTGAGAAACGACTTCACATATTGGGTTTGATTTATTTCGTTTGTTAACTGCAAACGTAACATATCTTTGATTTCGTGCTTTATGTTATCGATTCTGGTTTTATGGATAATTTCGGAACTTCAAACACGAGTCTAATATTTTTCCCTTCATCTACGAATTATCTACGAATTTTCTACATTACTACGTCGATTATCTACGTCGAAAACTATTGTCTACGCTATTGTTGACATTTGGGTGTATACAATTTCCAAATAGGTGTAGACGCACAACACTGCTCTTATGTAAATTTTCTGCTATCCAATTTAAGGGATCGGCGCGAAACGAGATAAAGTACAAAAAGCGATATTTCAAAACGAGATATGGTACAAAATGCCATATTTCAAAACGTGATATTTCAAAATGCGATGTGGTACAAAACGCGATATTTTAAAATTATTAATCTTTCTTCATTTCAGATATAAAATTTTCCTTTACCTTTATGATGAAATTGAACATTGACAATACGATGGAACTAGGATACCTATGCGTTTTGAAATGTCGCTTTTGGTACCATGTAGATGTATATCGCGTTTTGTACCATATCGCTTTTTGAAACATCGCGTTTTGTCAAATCGACTTTTACAATATCGCGTTTCAAATGGGAACCCCCAATTTAAGATTATTCTTTCTAGCTAAATTATAACGAGAATGTTAAACTGAATTTCTTTTCCCAAAGTTTTGGCCAACGGTTTTGGAACCGATTTTTTTTTAATTTAATCAGTTTCGAACTTGAATTCAAGTACTTGAAATCAAGTATCTTGACTAATGAGATCGAGGCTTAATTTAATCTAGAAGAATGCCGTGTAACAAAAATTTAGAAACTTCTTGAAGATTTAATAAATTTGTGTTTTAAATCCTTGTTATTTTTATATAAATATGTTCTAAAATTAAACGTTTATCAAGATATTTTTCTTGGTGTTAAAACTGTAGCATCCCTAAAGATCAATGATTTGTAATAGCACTAGCAGAATTTTGAAAAGGCAAAATTTGAATCGTGAACATGCTGGTACACTCGTTTTTTAAAAAAACTATTTCGTCTGCCCTACATATCCTCTATCACAAGAATATTTCAACATTTTTGCAATCAAAAACTTGTGTAACAATTTGAATATCATAATTTTGAACCACACATTTAATTTTTTCGGAAAGGATTTTTTTATCCAGCTCTTGGATATTGCATTTTGTGGATAACTGTTTTTATCAGTAAACTTATTAATTTAAAACTTTCCCGAATGAAAACATTCACCTGATAATTTAAAAATTTTTTCAGCTAATAAAAATACCGAATTGTTTTTATATGGCGATGAAGCTAAGAATCACAATTAATATAACGAGGTCAGTCACTGATCTGGCAATGCTCTTTTATGATATCAATCAGTGGTCAAACCATCTTCATTTTGTATGCCATGTAAATTTTATTCGCGATGTAAATTAACATTAATAAAAATATTAACTTAAGAGTTTGGACTGTCCACGTTTCTAAAAAAAAGAACATATAGGTTTAAGCGAAAATGCGTTCAAAATTTTAGTCTCAATTAATTCCGTGAGTAAATTAGATACTGTGGGGCTAACCAAAATCTTGCTTAAATAATTTCTCCGTTAAAACTAAATACAGTATGATCAACGACTAATTTATTAAATTTTAATTTTATATCATTCCATGATATGTTAATCAACTTTAAAGTTAAATTGGAATCCACACCTAACGAAACTTTATATAATTTGGTGGCAAACTAATATTTTTTGATTTTATCTTTGAATTCTCCCGCAATTTTTATTGCCGAAAAATTATGACACACATAACAATTTAACCATCATAGTTAACAATTGGCCTCAAAGGATTGCCGTCTTTATGCACTTTAAGAAGACCATACCAACATCAAATAATTGGATTTAAATTTGTTTGTACTGAAGAAATGCCAACTTTTCCTATATCCGTTCATATTGTCTGATAAGACCAAAAGTCCATAGGCTGTTAGTGAATGTGTTAAAAATTAAAATTTTGAGAGTAGATTTAAAATATTGTTTCGTTTTTGCCTTGTCAATCAAGATTCGAATCGCTGGATTGTGAATAAAAACCAAACAATTCAATTTATTACCAATGAATTTATTTATGTCACACAAAAATTATTACAACACAATTAACTAACGATAATTCTCAAAATCACTTTGCTCTAATATTCGCACAAATTTACTGATCAATTTTACTTTTTATTTTGCACTAAAACACTTTTTAAAGCACTTTTTAATACTTATACATTCGCTTACCAAAAACAAATGAATCCAATTCGACTTCGTTCGCCTTTTTATAAACACAAACCAAATTTCTAGAAATTTCATGAATTTTCCAGTCAGAATAGTCTAGAAACATTTAGAACAGTTTTATCAAGGAAAATTCCATTTTAGTACAGTAAAACATTCAGCTATTAATTTACCTTATTCTATTACATTCTAGGTGTCACCGTTACAATATTTTTTATCCACCGCAATAAAAATGTAACGCGATACTGACCGTACATAAATTTTACAGATACGAGTATTGTTAAAAAAACATAACCTAATATCACAGATAAGATTCTCAGATTAACCAAGCCCGAATAATTTTGCTATTTTTTGAACTGGAACCCAATATTAAATGAGTCTGTAATATTTTATCATGGACTCAAAATAATACAAAAATGATTCAAGTAACACCATCTATCGTAAAGAAATATAAATATTTTTGAACAAATATTTACTTTTATTGAACATTTTTATTTGTTAAATTATATTGCAACGGTGACACCTAGTGTGTAATATAATAACTTAATTTAATAGGTCAATGTTTAACTGTACTAAAACGGAATTTTCCATGGTAAAATTGTTCTAAATGTTTCTACCTTATTCTTACTGAAAAAGTCATGACATTTCTACAAGTTTAGTTTGCGTATATAAAAGGCGAGCGAAGTCGAATTGGATTATTAGTATTTGGTAAGCGTTATTTTGAAGAATAAAAAGAAATTAAAAAGTGATTTAAAAAGTGTTTTAGTGCGAAATAAAAATTACAAGCGATCAATAAAATTGTGAGAATAATTTAAATAAAGTCGTTTTGTGAATTATTGTTAAAAAAATTGTGTAGTAATAATTCTTGTGTTAAATAAATAAATTCGTTGCAGATAAATTGAATTGATTTTGTATTATTCACAATCCAGTGATACGAACCTTAATTCACAAGGCAAAAATGTAACAATATTGTTACGTTTTTGCCTTGTAAATCAAGGTTCGTATCACTAGATTGTGAATAAAACAAAATTAATTCAATTTATTACCAACGAATTTATTTATTTCACAGAAGAATTATTAAAACACAATTCTTTTTAACAATAATTCACAAAATCACTTTATTTAATTTTTACACAATTTCACTGTTCGCACTCTTCACACTATCGCTTACCAAATACTAATAATCCAATTCGACTTCGTTCGCCTTTTTATATACACAAACCAAACTTCTAGCTCATTTCTGCTGACTTTTCCAGTTAGAATAGTGTAGAAACATTTAGAACTGTTTTATCATGGAAAATTCCATTTTAGTACAGTAAAACATTCAGCTATTAATTTAACTTGTTCTACTACACACTAGGTGTCACCGTTACAATGTTTTAAATGCGCTTATTAAAATGTGTCTCTACTAACTGTATATCTTTTATTAAAAGTTAGATGGAACCACGAGTGGAGAACGAGTGGTCTACATGAAGTAATTAATCAATTATCTTCCCGTGTAGACAATGTATGTAGACAATTCAAAAAATGACGTCGACAATGCAGAAAATGTCGACAATATAGATATTGCACGTCGACAATTCCTAGCAGTTTAATTAGTCAAAGTTTTGATTTATTACGTATACGATTTTCATGACGCATTCAAAGTCGTTTTACGTTAATATGATGCTCGTTTTAGTTTAGTAAGAAGGACGATACTTTGGAACAAAGTCAACATTTTAACTGCATACACTTAGTATGGTTTCCTTTGTAATATGTTAATGAAACAGAAAGTTATGGCAGTACTTTGATAGAAGATGATGGAAAACTACCTAGCGGTTAATATCCATGTGGTTCGGTTAAGTTATAAAACATTATTGATAAAAAATAATTGATTCAATGAAGGATTCATAATAAAGTTTATCCTGCTTCAAAAACTGAAAAAATAAAGATTAGATTGTTATGCATTGCAAATACATAGGTTCATAGGTAGGTAATTCTCTTCTCATTGTAGAATCAAAATTCATGTTCTGGAGTTGCTATAAAAATGAAAGATACAGTCGCAAGCTGCAAAAATGTTAAATTTTGTTATGTGTAATGCACTAAATTCGAGATTGTTTTTAATTTTATGCGAATAAAGGCTGACTAATTTCGAAAGTGGCCCACTTTAGTCCAGATTAAAATCTAATCGCACTAAATTCGCTTTCAATAACTAATTAACAAACTCGCTTATAGCGGCGGTGTCACTTTTACAATAAATATTGTCTCAAGAATTAAAGTTCCAATTTTTCAATTTTTTTTGCCCATTGTTTTGCCAAAAACAATTAAAAATTCGTAAGATCAAATTGTATTACCGGGATTTGGGACATTGGCTACTTAAGTATAGCAACATTTTCATCTAGGTTTTTACCTACTGAAATAATTCGAAAGTAATTAAAAAAATATTGAAAGTGGCGGCTGTTATTAACGCCTAATTCTAAAATTTTCTAATATAAAGGGTGGTCCATCTAACGTTTCCAATTTAATTTGGCTCTAAATTTAAAGACGAATGAATATTTTTCAAAGCTGTTTGTTTTATTAGAGCACAATTCCATTCAAATGACCTCCATGGCTGACTTTACAGTCCACAATTTTTGAAAATATTTTCGATTGTATGGGCTCCTGTCTCATCAATGGCAACTTCGATTTGATCTTTCAAGTCTTGGATAGTCTCTGGATGGTTAGCGTAACACTTATCCTTAACGGCCCCCACAAAAAAAAAAAATTCAAGCTCGGTTAGTATGATCAAATCACTCATTACTAGCCCAGAATAAACCACTTCTGTGGCCATGAGACATATTGTACCTTATGGATAAATGTTGATTCTATGTGCATACGGCTCAACTTAATCACCAATTCAACCCCAGATCAACTTTCAAATCATCACTTAACTTAACCCTAATTGAACTCCCATATATTTCCCCAAACGCAAGCTAACTCAACCCCAACTCAGTTTCAACTTAGCTCCAACCAGATCTCAACCCTCTACTTAAATTCAGACTTAACGGCCAATTGAATCCCGAAATCAACTCGATGCGATAGATAAAAAAGTGTATCAACTCAACTCATATCAACTCAACGTAACCCCCACTAATTCCTCAACTCGACCCCAAATTAATCATCAACCGAACTCTCACTCAAATCCAAATCAACTCAAAGCCTATTCAATCTAAACTCGACCTACACTGAACCATAACTAAACTCCAACTCAACCTTCAACCCAACCCCAACCAACCGTCAATTCAACCGCGAACTTAACGTTCAACTCAAGCACTAAATCAACACGGTTCAAAAACTAATATCCACTTCAACTCCGACTCAACTCGCAAATAAATCCCCAACTGAACGCCAAAGCTCAACTACAACTTAAAGCGCTAGTCTACAACAACTCAATCCTCAACCCAAATCTCAACTAAACGACCAACTCAGTTCTCAAATCAACGTTGTCCGAGAAAAAGAAGAACTAGTCAAGGTAACTTCCAAGTCAATTCCGAACTAGACCCCAACTCAACTCCAACCAAACCCTAATCAACCCCAACTCAACCATAGACTCAGCCCTCAATTCTACCCTAAACTTAATGCCTTACTCAATCCCCTGTTCAATATGGGCCGAATGGATTTCATGCGTACATGAACATAAATCATGCTAACTTCTCCAAATCAACCCCACCAGTCTCCTCAAATAAATCCACAACTGAACCCCTCAATAAACCTCAACTCAACCCCATCTCAACTCCCAACTCAACCCTCAACTCAACGCCAAACTTTAAACCGATAATGTCCGAAAATTATATATGTCTTTGAACTTAACCCAAACCTAACTTAACCTCTAACTCGATCCCTTACTCAACCCTCAACTAAACCCCAGTATCAACGTCCAACTCAATACTCAATTCAATGCTACTCGAAAAACTACATTAGTACAAGAACACAACTCAAAACAACTCAAGCTAACTTCTAACTTAGAATAAAATTATTAAAATTTTGAATTTTTTTTTTGTATTTTGGACGGTTATGATTAGATTTTGCGAACGAATCATGTACTCATCACATTAATATCGAAAATGTCAAATTCGAAGCTTCTTAAATATACAGCCGATCTTTCGATGGGATCAGTTAATAACCGCTGCTTCCACCGTCTGATGTACCTTGATTGTAGATGAAGTTCCCTGTTCCAAGGTTGCGAGTCCACACATTTCTAGAAGTTGTCTATTGGGCTGAGAAGTTCTTCGTTACCAACAATGTAGTTGGGGTTTTCAGTCCATTGGTCTCGAGCCTAGGAACTAAATAGATATCTTGGATTCCCATTAAATTGGTTTGATTCCTCAGGGGAGGTTTGTGTTGATATTCTGGCAAAGTGGGTACTAAATAATTTACGTTTCTGCAGTATTTCCTTGTTATGCCAACGATACGGCAAAGCTAACGATTTTCATTATAGCATCAAGTCTCACCTTCCTTAGCATTCAACTTGTGTTGACCATATTTTGAAGTGTGAATATTTGCGATTGTTGTTTTCGTGTCGTAAGTTTAATAATTATATGGCTCCGGTAATACAAAGATATTGTTTGTAGGCCAACGAACTCATCATTTGTGACAAGTAGTTTCTGCAATTAAGGAAATTAATAAAGAGCAATGCTCCTGAAGTCAGCCAGATACTTATTATGACGAAATGGTTTCTCGATTATTGGTTGCTGGAAGTCTAAGAAGAATTCGGCTTCGAAAACCGTCAAGGTAACGCTGAGATAATGTTAACGTCTTGCGTCAGATTTACGTCCGGGGAAATCCAGCTGCATGAAGTGGTGGCAGCTGTTGGTGATGAACAGGGAGGGGTCCGATTGTAAGAGATCCGAGTCAGAGGAACAGTAAAATACCCATAGACCATAGGGGTTTTTGAAGGCTCTAAGGAAGAAAGAACTAAAGGAACCACTGGCGACAACATTGCCACAGAGGGAACCACTTATGAGATTTAATAGGGAAATATATCGAATTCGCGTGCTACCATCAAATTTTCAGTCAAATCCGGTCAAATGACATCTCTTCGTCCCAAACACAGTGTGGAGGGCCTTCATCTGGAAGAATTTTCCCAGCGCAACAGCATCGTTATCCTCATATGGTCCGGGCCGAAGGAAATCTGGTATCGTATCAGTAGATCGCTCATCTCAAGAACCTGATATCAATTACCATCCTATGTCCCTAGCGGATTCAACTAACATCATAAGTCCTAATGAAGCTATTCAGGAGGATAACTTTGGGAAAGACGGTTTCCCTCCCAGCACTCACAAACTTATGTAAATAATACTCATGCAATGAATTTGCGACCCATCTCTAGGAGTGGTATTCCCTACAATTTATCTCCCACCTGTATAACAGTGGATAAGTTTCTTTTTCAGTTAAATACTATCGCTTCGTCAATGAAACTTTCCCCGGAGAAATTGTTGTATGAAGTGCATACTGTTGTATAGAAGACATTCAGCGGGATTGTGTAGACCGCTTCAAGAATTGTAAACTAATTATGAAATACGGCGAATACTTGAAGCTAGAAATCAACAGCCGGGCCCCCTACAGTGACGAGGAGTTTATTCAAATATTGACAAGAAATTTGAAACCATCTTTGCAGTACCATCTGACGGATCGACCATTCCAGAATGATTTGATAAAGAGCTGCAACGCAACTTGCTGTCTCCCTTTTACAGACGTGGTATCAATTAGATATCAATAAGTGACCAGGAGGATAGATAGGATTTAGGTTAAAGTACAAATATTCCTCCGCCAGGAAGGGTAAATGAGAGATCGGTTTGAGTTCCGGTGTCAGGTCAAATGCGAGGAAAAAAATTGGTTCATACCAGCAATCTGCAGTCAGCTACAGTGAATTAAATCATTTGGTTCAACTGTTCGAACATGGGACATCTATTCAAAAATTGTCAGATACCACGGGTTTATTTTGTTACAGTTGTGGAGAAAAGCGTACAATTTACGTCCAGAATGCCCATCACTGTTGGAGAGAACACACATCTAGGTATTAATTATTTAAAAAACTTACCGAATTCGTCGCATTCCTTTTCGGATACGTTAGAGCACACATACGAACCTATTAACCACGTTTCGATACGGGAACCGTTATGCTCCGTTGGTTACGAGAATTTCGATTCGGTGACACCCGATATTTTCGTCCCAATGGATTGCCCGCATAACGAACTCTCCAAGTCGACCAGATACCACAGGCCTCTTCGAATAACACGATCTAAAGTATATTGGGAGAGGCGAAAAATAATGAGAGACTCTTTTATCTCGTCCTTGATTTCCTCTGAAATTGGATATACTAGCCCTTATGCCTTAGGCTGGGCGTCTAAAATATTTCTGATTTTTTCACCAAATTTTACAAATTTCCGTGCCATATAAATATTTCTAGCGAACAATAACAACGGGTTTTTTGCATACATTATCGCCCTAGTTACATATAAGGAGGTCTCGCATACAGAGCGGACCCTTTACCTATAGGTATTGATTTTTGGAATCGCTTTGGAATGAGCATATATCGAGTGAATTGTCAGACAATCGTACCACTCATAAAAGAACTTTTTCCGATGTCGTCCAAATTTTTTTTTTCCTTTATCTCCAATTTAGGAGCATAGGGCGTCTACTCGGTTGTACCATATTTTACTCTGTTTGGGGCTACTGCTTTTACCTCTACCCATGATTTTCCGACTTGTTTCGTTTCAGCTAGCAGTGTTCTCTTTCATGTCATTGCTGTCCTTCCTTTTCCCCTGCGGGTTCCAGTCCAAAGACATCTTCGTTATATCACTTGGTGATTTTCGCAGTGTGTGGCCAATCCATCTCCATTTTCATATCTTTATTTCGGTCTCAATGTCTGACTGATTAGTTTTCCTATGCAGTTCGATATTCGTTATGGTGTTAGGCCAGTAGAATTTCAGTATTCGTCGAAGGCATTTGTTCACGAACATTTGTAACTTCATTTTGATTTTCCCTGTTTGCTTCCATGTCTCGCATCCATATAGTAGTACCGATTTCAAACATGAGTTGAACATTCATAGCTTGGTCTTGCGTGACAGGACGGAAGTATTCCAGACTTTGCGTAACATGTTGAATTTATGTCTGGCTTTATTAATTCGTTTGCTTATATCTTCCTCTGGCCCACCTGTTTTTGGTATTGTGCAACCAAGGTATACGAAATTGTCTACATCTTCTATTAATACATTGTTGATGTGTATTGGTGTGGTTATTCTCGAGTTGAGTCTCATTGCCTTTGTTTTCCTAATGTTTATCTTGAGACCAACTTCGTTAGGTAGGTATGTTAGCTGTTGTACTTTCTGCTGCATGTCTGAATGTTTGTGTGTGAGCAGGCATATATCATCTGCATAGTCCAGATCATAGAGTTTACCTGTTAATCCCCATTGGGTACCGTTAGGGGACGTGATATCTAGTTTTCGCATCACACTATCCAGCACGATCAGAAACAGCATTGGTGAGTGTTATAGTATGTTTCACTTTGTTTGCCTTTATATTGAACTCGATTTCCAGCATCCCGATACATTTCTTGTATGACTTCGATTAATTTCTTTGGGATGCCCATTTCACAAAGTGTCTGCCATATTGCATTTCTATCAATCGTGTCAAATGCGCGTTCATTGGATTGTTCAGTGATGATACGGATTGTGTTGATGTGATCAGTGCAACTTTTTTCTGGTCTAAAACCAGCTTGCTCGTTCCTTAATTTTCCATTGATCGTAGGTGAGATTCTATCAAGGATGATCATTGCGAGTATCTTTATGGTTGTATTGAGTAAAGAGATACCTCGCCAATTCTTGCATTCTCTTAGGTCACCTTTCTTGGGGATTGTGACTGTCAAGCCTTCCTTCCATTTTTGTGGTATTTCACTAGAATTCAACACGTCTTGGATTATTGATGTTAATGCGTCTGCAGCTGTAGATGAGTTTCCTTTGAATATTTCGGCGGTAATAATATCTGTTCCAGCAGCCTTATTGTTCTTTAGCCTCTCAATGACACTTTTTACTTCCCGTTTCGTTGGAATTTGGATGTTGCTAGTTACGTTATTGTGTTCAATTGATGATGGGAAATTTCTGGTGCTGGTGGTTAACTGTTCTTCGTCCGTTGCTAAGATTTGACCATTTGCATCCCTTATAGGTGGTATGTTTGTAATTTTTCCCGTGACTTTTCTTACACTTTCTTTGCTGCTGCCATCTCGGCAGCTTTGAATTGGGTCTAGGCAAAACTCAATGGGCAAAAGCAATGTTGGAAAGCTATTGAAACAAAGGTTCTACTCTGTTTCACCTGATATTCAAGTTGGACTGGACGTCGCCCTTCGGGTTGATCGAGGAGATACAAAGTTCCTGGTGCTCTCTGCTTACCTTGATGCGTAAGAGCAATGACAAAGTCCGGTTGTGTTTGATTACAAGGGAACTCAACAAGGATACCTTGAAGGATGCGTACCAATTGCCTCTTATCAATGGATTGTTGAATCGTTTGGATCAGACCAGATCTATTTCTACGATCAATTTAAAAGATGCCTCTTTGGCAGATACCTCTCGACCCACAATCAAGAGATGAGACAACGTTTACGTCGATTTTTTGTCGTCTTTTACACCTAGTGATACCGCACCAATTGCAAGATAATGTCTTTGTGTACCTCGATGACTTCCTGATCCCATCTTCCACCCTGGCTGAACATTCGGAGTTGTTGAGGGAAGTCGCTCTTCGGTTAAAGAATTCTGGGTTAAGAGCAAGTTCATATTGAATAAAGTAAGTTACTTGGGTAGGTTGTCAGTGATGGTTGCTTCCACACTAAAACAGAAAAGTGTAAAGCGATCATGGAATTCCCTGTTCCTAAAACTACAAAACAGATTAGACGCTGATCCTTCTTTTACCGCCCTAAAAGCAGCTTTGTATTCTGCGTCCGTGCTGGCCAACCCTGATTTTAGCAAACCCTTATATATATACAGTGCGATGCCAGTACCGTTGGAGTGTATCGTTCTATTCCAGCCATAATAAGCTCATCGCGGGGAGTGGGGAAGACGCACTTCACTGTGGCGGGTGAAACACGCTGGTATCAGATTTGAAAATGTTCCGGTTAGCTCTATCATACCTGAGCAGCGTGTCGATCCTTTAATTATACATATCTCAAGCCTGACCTCTTCAGCGGTATCCATTCCAAGACAAGGAATATGTTGTCCAGGTTAACACTGTGGACCAAATGGAGAATTGGGATCATACCTACAGGGCCCTTGTAGTAGTTAAGCTCTTACGAGAAGCTTTAGCGGCTTTGTTGTACACATTTTTAGAAATTGAGGTCTAATTACTTTTTTCCGTACAGACAATGGGAAACAATTTATCTCCAATCTATTCAAAGAACTAATATCTAAGTATGTAATTTGTAAGGTACGAACTCCTCAGAGAAATGCGTCTGATCGAGTGAACAGCACTTTACTTTCGGCAATTAGAGCATATGTGAACGATCACGAGCATAGGGAGTAAATAGGACAAATATAAGTTGCTCTTCAAGTTGGATCTAAATGAGTCGCAAGTTTTTCCTAAGGTCGACCGACTGAATTTGGTAAAAACTCAAAAAATTGTCAGATGTGTTTGTCAGATCGTTTGCCCTGAGTAATACCGATCAACAAGGTGGTAGTCACCCTAAAAGTTGGATGGCTGGCGTATAGTCTGTGGGACCTGAAAGGCAAGCAATTTGGGTATCTTTCATGTTACGGATATTCGCCCATGAGACAGTAGTAGGTTACATAGGTAGCTACATATTTTTTTCGATAGTTTGTATACCTGGAATTAGATGGCGGTGTGTGCTTTGCATTAGTAAAGAGAACCACGCTTGATGGATGTATTTCTCAGAAAGTTGGCGGCCTTGCATTTACTCACTCTGTCTTCTTTTGCCTTAACAGGTCAATCTCCTATTCAGTCTTTAGTTTCCCACTTTTTCATGTACGCGGTTTACTCAAGCATTAGCCATGTCTGATATCTTCTCCCCATCCCACCCGATCCCTGCAGCCTAACTGGCTATTATAATCACGTCAGACCCTGGCTAATTATCTTGTCGGTGGGACGCGGAATTCGTGGGTGCAATTTGATATCAAAACTTAGCTAGAGTGTTTGGAAGCGATAACAGCCATCAAAAAATTCAGAACTTATGTGGAAGTTTGAAACGGCCTCTGATACATCATGATCTGAGTGCTTAATCGAACGTTGGAGTTTGAAACTAATAGGCAAAGGCAATGCCCTTCTCGATATGTTGTCACGAATTTCTCTTCCTGATATATCGAATTCGAAGACGAAGGAAGAGTATAAGGAATTGAGAGAGAAATTAAAGCTGTTCCAAATAGCTTTACAGTTTTTGTTTGTGCCAATAATGAGCGCATATTTATCCGATTGGAACCAAAATAAAAAAACGATTTGTCCGAACTGATCGAAAAAGATCGAACTGTAAAGGCAGCTCGCAACAAATCGTAGATTTCCTACAAAATAAAATATTTTTGGCACTCGGAGTACCGAAGACCATTCACTCGGATAACGGATCCCAATTCAAAAGTGCTGCGTCTGCCTTGTGTTCTACGTAAATGCTTAGACGTAAAACCAATTATGTTTTAATGACAATTTCCTATCCAACCACCGATTAATTCACATTTATATATTTATGTTGTGGCGCCAATGTCGGTAACCAGAGACAAATGATGCATATTTTGAAATGTAGGCACAATGATGAAATCAAATGGCCGACCTCAGACAATGCGTAACACTTAGTTATGTATTTACAAAATCAAAATGCAGATAATTGCTACTATTGCTGTACACACATGTTTGGTTAAATATTTACAAAACTAAACATATGTACCCATATTTAACTCTTTAAAAATTTTCTATTTGACAACCTGAATCCGCGCACGGTCCATCATTTACCATCACAAATTGAAACATCATATTTTGCTGCGTACGCTTCACAACATCAACAAAACCTTCTTATATTTGGATTTCTACTTCTTCTCGTAGCTTTGTTTTTTTTTTGTATATTTATTTATTAAATTCGAATTGTAAATTAAGATGAAAATTACAAAAATAAACAGAAAATAAAAATGAAATCTTTCACCCATAACCTAAAAAAAAAAAATCTCGAAAAATTTGTCTAATAAATTAGATGGTTGCACAGAAGACACAAGAAGTAAGAACCCACAACTTACGGTACTAACAAAAGACAAAACGAAATAAAATTAGAGCGTGTGAAATTGTTTGGCTCTATACTCAATAATCGATCCAATTTGTGTTTACATTACAGAGTACGCCAAAATAAAAATGTTGTCATGAATATATTCAGCCATGTGGTACGATCGCCGGGACCATGCCGTACACTGCCCACAAATCAAAAACAAAATCGTATGTGTCGACGCGATGCAGGATTACCGGACGCCATTCTCGAGGCGAAACGGATTGCAACGAAATATTGTGAGGATCAATTTCGTTTCGATCGATGGAATTGTTCGATTGAAACGCGTGGCAAAGGAAATATTTTCAAAAAAGTTTATCGTGAAACTGCATTCGTACACGCTTTAACGGCGGCCGCAATAACGTATACCGTATCACGAGCATGCTCCGAAGGTAAAATGACACGGTGTCAGTGTGCAACGGAAAATAGACCACAAGATACACGTATGGCATGGAGATGGGGTGGTTGTAGCGATAATGTAAAGCATGGGAAACGGATAGCGCGTAATTTTCTTGATTTACAACCAAAAGATGGTGATGAAATTGCTGAATTATTGCGACATGACAGTGAGGTAAGTGAAAATACGATAATTTACGAGTATGCAATATATACAAACGTACTAAATCATATTATTTTAGGTCGGAATCCAAGCTGTAATTTCAACAATGGCGGATAAATGTAAATGTCACGGCGTTTCTGGATCATGTTCAATGAAGACGTGCTACAAAAAATTGGGTGAATTTAATGATACGACCGCATTGCTACGACAAAAATATCATCAAGCTGTACGTAAAATGTCAAGTAATAAACCGGCACGTCGTGCAGCACCAAAACGTCGTCGACTTACACCATACAATTCACTTTACTATTTGGAGACATCGCCCACCTTTTGTTCGGTTACACGAGGTCGTCGCTGTTATAATTCACAAAATTGTGCTACGCTGTGTTGCGGACGCGGATATGTCACCAAAGTGTTTCGTGTCATTGAAAAGTGTCGCTGTCGTTTTCACAATAATCGATGTTGTATACTCATCTGTGATCACTGTGAACGACTTGAGGATCGATATTTTTGTAAATAGTAGCTTAATAAAAATGTAACGAAAAAAAAAAAAAAGTGCTGATAATTTAATTCATCACGAAAACTAGTATTGTGTGTTGTACATAGTCGCAATTCAGGGGTATTTTTTTACAGAGTATAACTTGAGGCGAATTATTTTATTTTTATTTTTTGTTCTGTGTAGACATTATACATTACGTACTTTAACTTCCAAGATCAAGGATAAAAAAAGAATGATAAGAGATGTTGTACACATGTATAAGAAAGTTCTCGCTATTGCTCTCATTTGGAGACACACAGTCTAGTTATTAAGTAAATGATGTACAAAAAATGTCCCCTTCTATGTGTACGGTTGTTATATACACGGGCACACACAAAAATTATTGATAAACATTGCTTATGTTTTATGTACAAACAAGCATAAAGATAAAAGCGAGACATGCGTACTACACAATGTTTTGATCAAAAAACTTTTTGGTGTATACAAAATCATGACTCCTAAAAATGTTTACGACTAAAGAACTCTTATGTTACACAACATATGAAAGCGGATAACACCCGGAAACAAAAACAAGTTTTTTTTGCACAAATTGGCAGACAATCAAAAGTCGTTGAACTTTGTACATAACGGCGAGGAACAAAGAATTTTCCGATTTCCTTATTATGTATACCTTCTCACGCCAGACAAAGTTTTCGGTTGCTATAGTAATCAAAGCGTTCGTTTATTTTATTATAATTTATTTAATCCGCACACACCCACACACACACCCACACACAAACACACCCACCCACACAAAATTACAATCGTTCTGAGGTACGTGCAAATTGCTTGCCAATTTTCAACACAGCAAAATATTAAACAAAAAAAAAAATTTCCCAATAATACAAATATTACAAATCGAATTTTCATTTTCTAAAAATAATTTTTATTTTTAGCGTCTAGAATTTTAGTAAAGTGATAAGAAGAACAAAAACTCTGTGTAACACAAATCAATAGGCGAAATATATTTTCGCAATTTTTATATCGTTGCGCCATAAATTGGCCATATGCACGTACATATAATTAGACCGTGTCTAAATTATTTAGTTATGTCTGTGTTATATTCCCGTAATGTATGTATGTATGTGTTATATTCCCGTAAAAGGAAGCGAAAACGATACGATGGACTGAATAAAAACTAAAAATAACCCGACAGTATACACCACAAACTGGTATTTCCAAAATGACGAAAAATATATTTCGCTATTTTCTGGTAAAAACTCGCCTCAAACCAGACCGAGTTTTAATTTGGTTACGCGCAAATTTGTTTGAAATGCACAAATATTTTCCATGAACTTTTTAATATTTTTGTGAAAATTCAAAATAGCCAATAAAATCTTAAATTTTCAATTATATCTCGACTCTGTGTACGTACTATGAGTTCATCTTTTCAACCTTAATGTGAAATTTGCCCACTCTAAAAATTTCAAAAACCTTTTTTTTTTTACAAACCACCCGATTATGGAGCGGTTTGGAAGAGAGGGCCTTTTCTTTGGCTTTTAATTATTAAATATAAAACGACGAATCAGTGAGACGAATTGTTGATTGAATTGGTACCAGCTACTTACTACCTAAGGATAAACATGAAAGCAGCACAGGTAAGTAGAAAAAGAAGTTGGAGCACGTTAATAAGCAAATTGCGATGCTAAATCCGTGACGCATTTTAACAATTTCGGTTCCCATTTATAGAAAAGTAGCTGCCTGTGGCCACTATGCGTGTCCAATCTACATATCAGTAACTGTATAAAAAAAAAAAGAATTATCTAGATAGACAGCCAGAACAAATATTCAGACCAACTTAAATATACATCTATGATCTATTTGATTGCATGTAGTTAATTATAATAAATTATTTTTCTATCGCCAGGATAAATGTTTAATATCAACTCATTAAGAGTTGTTACAGTTTTTCCTAACTCGCTGCCAATTTTAATTAGTCCATTTTGTTCAGGTGATTTGCCATCGCCTAATTTTAATAATTGACCCGAAAAATTATAGACACCACCTCCCAAATGAGCATTCATATTTGTCTTTAATGTAACGGTTTGAATTAAACTCCACAGAGGTGAGGATTTTAAACACGCTTTAATAAGCGTCCGCTCGCGCTTCTTTGAGGATTACAGGCAATGTTTGGCGAAAGTCTTCAGCAAAGACCAAGGTGACACCCCCCATTGCTTTTTCTGAATTCCTAATGTCCTTCAGAGTTCTGTTTACAGCTTCAATGTGCGATCGATGTCTCATTGTACACTCATCCCACATAATTAGAGCAACTTCTTGGAGGACTTTTCCTAGTGGCCCGTTTTTGCGAATTGCACATACTGTTTCTTGGTGGAAAGAAACATTTAGAGGCAATTTAAAAGTAGTGCTATTCCAGCTGAGCAACTGCGACAGCGATTTTTTACCTGTTTTCCCTGTTCCACCAGGAACGTCGATCAACAATATTTTGCCTTCGTTATTTCTCACGCTATTTATTATTTTATCATATGCATGTCAGTGGTCAAGTCCAAATTTTGTAACATTAATTGATATGAAGTCATTCAATTGGTTGACATCGTATGGGCGTCTCAGTGTCGCTTCTAAAGGATCAATTGATTGACCCTCCCGATTCGACGAGGGAACACCAAAATCTGCCAGATTTTTCCCACTTAGCTGAAATAATAAATTTTCAATTTTTATGAGGCCCTCATTCAAAACACTGTCTGAGCAAAGTAAAGTGATATCATTACTTTGTTGCCGCTCCCTATGACGAATGTCATCACAAAGATCTTCTCGAAAAATTTGCCATAGTTGAAGATAATAATTCACTTAATTTTAAAGTTGATTTGGAAACGACTGCATCTGCTAACGTATGGTTCCATTGTTCGTCATCTTCAAGTAGACCAAGTTCTTTACAAGCTGCTTGATAAGTAGACATTACTTGTCCATTGACGGTCTGTAAGCTTTCAAAAGAAGTTGGCCCACGGAAATATTGCAACAGCATCCTTCGGTGAAAACATTCCGATTGGTTAGGATGGATACTGTACATACTGCCAAGCGCAGAGTCTTTTTTAATGCCGAGGTGTCCTTCGACGTCTTATCCACGTTTCCTTCGCGAGAACTTATTATTAGACCAGGTGTTGTTGAGGGTGGATAGGTAAGTGTTGTTGAGGGTGGATTTTCGAATCTTTGTTGGAGATTGCGTGCCGTAAAATACACCCTTTGTCCGTTTTCTAAATGGATTGCCAAATGTATAACCGTTAGATATCTTTGGTGGATATGAAATTCTTGAAGTCTCCAAACAGTCTCTGATGTACTTATATACCGGCCGTTCAAATAATTTTCGATCCCACTGTGATTGTTTTCTACTGAAACAGTGGCTTAGTCCGATCCTTTATTTATATATTTACATATATATTTTATTGCCTGAACCGAATGACAATACTCCACATTGATATGGGCATTAAAGCTCCTACACAATACAGGAGAATAAGGAACAATCCATCTGTTATCTATTACGGTTTGATGACCTCGGATAGTCAAAGTTGCAGTCACTCCACTATTATTAGGGTTTCTACGACGGTATGCTGGATAACCATCGCCTCCAGTTGGTGTTTCTGCAATTAAATTGCGACGATACTTTTTACAGCAAACGCCGTTGACCATGCAAGGAGCAGCCATGTTATGTTCTCCACACGGACCGTGTACCATATTTTTAAGAACTATGTCATGGAGAATAGGATCCACATCTCGGTTTGGTAGCTCAACTGATATTAGAGAGTCTACTTCTTCTGGTTGTATTTTTGTTTGCAACCATAGGAGAATATGTGCATGAGGTAAACTGCCGTGATAAGCATGTTTAACTTAACTACAAAAAACGCATTTTGAGAAAATTGATGTTATAGTTTTGAAATCAGTCAATTTTGCATTAAAAATGAAAACTATTTTTCTTCTCACGTGTTTCTCAATTTAGTTTTAATTATTTTTTTCAATTTTAATGATAAAGTTTGTTATTAGCTATCGATTGGCATCAATAACTCAATTTGGCCAAAAATGTAGTTAAGGTAGATATACCTAGGCACGGCAGTAAACCTCTTTTTTGCCACTCAATGCTGTATATAAAAGCCTTTGTGTCACCGAATATAGCATTTTGGGTATACTGTTAAAGTTAGCCGAAAGTTGTCAACCGAAAGTGTAAACTCGATAATGCAGATTGTATTAGCCCAGCCGAAAGTATAAAAATGGTAGTGCAGATTGTATAATCCCAGACGACAGTGAAAAGTCGATAATGCAGATTATGATATCGGAAAATCAGAAGAATATAAAAAATTAGAATTATTAGAAAATTTGTATAAAATCAGCCTCTAGAGTGTTATGTCTGGAGATGGATTGCATTGATGTGACTTGTCAATAGCTATCGCAGGAAAAAAATTTAGTTCAAGTTTCCCGTGGGAAATCTCGGAAAATTCAAAAAACTTTCCAGCCGAAAGTAAGAAATGAATGAATAAAATCAGCCTCTAGAGTGTTATATCTGGAGATGGATTGCATTGATGTGACTTATCAATACCTATCGCAGGAAACAAATTCAGTTCAAGTTTCCCGTGGGAAATCTCGGAAATTTCGATTTTCCAAAAATCATTAGAAAATTTGTATAAAATCAGCCTCTAGAATGTTATGTTTGGAGATGGATTGCTTTGATGTGACTTGTCAATAGCTATCGCAGGAAAAAACTCAGTTCATCTGCAATTCATCTCCAGACATAACACTCTAGAGACTGATTTATTTTTGGCTGGAATGTCAATAACATAATCTGCATTATCGACTTTTCACTTTCGGCTGAAAACTTTCGGCTAACTTTAACAGGGTATTTTGGGTTAACAATTTCATTAATTTTTTCATTTTTAAATTGAACACTCGTGCTATGATATCATGCCTATCAAAAGATCTTTGATTAGGAAATAGCTCCTCCTTGACCTCAGTCCATTCGGGGTTGCACGTAAAGGTAATGAATAAATTTGGTCTGTCAAAATTTCTGACATAGGTCATTGCATCTTGGGTTTTCTCGTGCATGTATCTTGGTGATCCGGTGAATGTTGAGGGCAGTTTGACATATTGCCTCATATTTCTGGCGTCAATGTTTTGATCTTCATTCACTGCATCTCTCAAATGAACATAATTTTCAGCTCTTAATTTTGCTTGATTTGTGCGGATGTAATGTAACCTTTCCGAAATCATTTTTGCCATCATATCGACACAATATTGGTTAAATAAATTCTTGTAATAATGGAGCGTATTAAAGCTACCGTTTTTCACCATTAGCCTAAACGATGAGGAAGCAGAACAGGCAAACTTCAAGGTCAAATGGCGTTCCGTGATAGTATGTCTGGTGAATCGAAACAATAAAATTATGTACGAGTGTTATCAATTAGAGGCGCGATATATAACTGGAAGTTGCCAACCACATGTGTTGTGGAATAAATTAGGACGTCAACGGGTTTTAAAGTATTTAAAAAGAATATAGCTTACTTGTATGATTTTTATAACTCCAATTAATTAATTTATTCAGGTCAATTAAGTCAATGTTAATTTAAAATTACGCCTACCGTTCTTGGCCTTCATTAGGGTGCAGATGTTTTATTGCCTGTAATTGATTTTTTGAGTATAAATAGTGCATATTTTGTAAGATTAAGTTATTCTGTAAGTGATCCTAGACAAATAAAGAATAAAGTGCAATTTTAGTTCAAAAAATGGGACAAGTTAGTGAAAATTTAACCACGCGTAAAATAGGTGAAAGATCAAACATTCCTAAAAGTACTGTCGCGTGGAATATTAAAAAAATCGAGAGATGGGCGGTACACAAAGAAAGAAAGGCTCTGGAATGCCCAGAAAGACAACGCCAGTGGAAGATCGTTTTATACTATTACAAAGTCGTCGGAACCGTTTTAAAACTTCATCGGACATAAGACAGGATCTTGAGCGAGCAACGGGAAAAAAAATTTCAGCCGGCTTAGTGAGAAAAAGACTTGTTAAAGCTATTTTGAGAGCACTTAAACCAGTCCAGAAGCCTGAGTTCATATTACTACTGAAAAAAAACGTTTGCTATGGGCCCAGGAGCATGTTAATTGAACTCCAGAGATGTCGAATGATGTGATTTTCTCCGATGAATCCAAATTCAAGCTGCATGTTGGAGATGGAAGAATTCTCGTAAGGAGAAAACCTGGCGAGATACTTAGCAACGAATGTCTCTTAAGACTTCCACCGAAAAAAGAAGGAGTTATAGTCTGGGGATGCTTTTCTGGAAATGAAACCGGTCGATTGTGCTTCCTTAGTTCCAGCGTTACAGCAGCTGTTTATCTGCAGGTCCTTCAGAACGAATTTGAGCCTTCTGCGTTAAAGCTTTTTCGCGAGACTTGCAAATTTATTTTTCAACAGGACAACGCTCCGTGCCATACCGCCAAAATTGTGAGTTATTAATTTTGAATTGTAGATAGACAAATTGGCTTTCAGATAAACATAAATAATTTGTTAAAAACTTGCTTTTATTCTTATCTCTTCAAAGTGTTGAGCTGGCCCCCGTATAGTCCAGACTTAAATCCAATTGAAAATATTTGATCTTTAATGAAGCTAGAAATAGCAAGGAAGCGCCCAGAATCGATTGAAGCTTTAAAAAGTTTGTTGATGATGATTTGGGAATCCATATCTCCTGTGACTTTGAAAAATTTATCAAATTCAATGAATCGGAGGTGTAACGCTGTAATAAAAGCAAAAGGCGGTCCAACAAAATATTAATATTAAAGATTGAACTTCTATAAATCAATAAAAAACAAAAAAAAAAAATAAAAAATTACTGTTTAATTTATTACATTACTTTAACTCCAATCAAACGTATTTTGAATATTTTGGCATTTTTCGGTGTTTTGCCCCTAAATTGCAGGTCAATTTTTTTTTCAAAAAATTACGTAATACATGTATTTAAAATGAAACAATAAACCAATTGCTTTCAAAAGTTTTGTAATTTTAGCAAAAAAAGACTCCAATTTGCAATAAATTTGTTTGCCCAATTTTTTTTTACCAGCACTGCAGATTGATGCAAAAATTCAGGACCAGACCACCATAACAAAGTACTTAAAAATTCCGACGGCATAAGACCTCTGGACACGTAGTCTGCAGGATTTAATGATGATTTAACGGAACTCCAATTAGACGGAGAAGTGTGTTCCTGAATTTTCGCGACTCGGTTTGTCACGAATATGGTATATTTGTGTGGTTTCGATTTAATTCGAAATAGGGTGATTTCCGAATCTGACCATAAAAAAATGGCATCGAATTGTATCTCGAAAATCTCCAGGAGTTTGGTTAAGGTTTCAGCGACCAACAGCGCTGCACAAAGCTCAAGGCGAGGAATGCTTTGTTTTTTAAGTGGTGCTACTCGTGATTTTGCACACACTAAATTTACATGTTGACGATCTGATGAATCAGTCACTCGCACATAAAATACACATCCGAATGCCCTTTCTGATGCGTCACCGAAGCCATGCAACGCCACTCGTTTAACATCTCGAGTCAAAATACATCTGGGTACTACGATTCTTTTCAGCTCCATTAACTCAGTCTTAAATTGGATTCAATCATTTGCAATCTTAGTTGGTAGAGGATCATCCCAACCGATATTTTGAATAGACCATAATGTCTGCATAAATAGTTTTGCAATAATGATAATGGGAGCACAAAAACCCAATGAGACCCAAAAACCCACACGATGATTCGAAACCTGAAGATCCAAGCAAATGGATGTGTGTCTTGTTCATCGATAGATAGTTATTTTAGAGTGGGCGTGGCTAAAAAAGGCGCACTCGCCATACCGTACGTCACAGTACATAGGTTGAATGATTCCATCTCGTTGGAATGATGATCACGCCACCAAATTCTATGAAGGTCTGCGCTGGCGATACATTTTAGTAATGTCACCACAAAAAGCATAGATGTGTTTACGAAATCGAAGGCTAATAGCAAAAAGGGTCTGCTGAATGGTCGGACCAACCATCAGACAGTCATTCAGCGACAATTGCGACGAAGTTTTTGCTGAGGCATTGAAGACCACCCGAAGCTTGGTGGTGGTGCTACTATCTTTTACCACATAATAGTGAGGTAAGTAGCAGATTTTCAACTCGCTATTATTTGACACTGGACTCATATGACCTAAGGCAACATATTCCCACATGAATTCTTTGTATTGGTCATACATATCTAAGTCGTTTTTCTAGTCAAATAAACTGACAACGGGCAGATTGCTGAGAGGTTCCTAATTCCTCGATGCTCGATTTAACGGGAAGTGAAACAGAATATCTTCCACAAGCTAATCTTCTAAAGTTTCGACTATAATGCTCTTCACATAATTTCTCCTCCGATGAATATGTATTTTTAATATTAATAGTTTCCAATTCCCTGAATTGTTTTAGCTCTGATTCAAGTGTTTCGATGCTACATAGCGCAAGATTACTTGAGTGTTGTGATTGCCAAATAGTTGAAGCAAACTCGGCCTTCCAGCAAACCACATATCCTAACTCTGTGTTATCGAATAGAGGTAGCTCTTTGAATGGTTTTATGGAATCTCCCTTAAACAATTGACTATAGACTTCAACACCCAATAGTAAATCCATGCGATCAGGCACATTGAAGTATGGATCGGCTAACTCTACCCCGACAGGCACTGATTCTAGCTCGATTTTAAATGGTGTTGAAGGCAAGTCGTTTATTATTTTAGAAAGCACATACAATTTTAACTGTATACTATATGTAGATATTCGCGATGCTATAGTAAGATACATTTTTTGTCTCATAGCACATTCTTTACCACCAATCCCTGATATGGTTTTGCACGTTGGATATTTTCTAACCATTAAGAAATTGTATGCGTCTTTTGTAATAAAATTCAAGTGAGACCCACTATCAAGTAGAGCCCTGCATAGCAATTGGTTACTACTTGACGTGTTGGCGTTCACCAGTTCTGTACCAATCATAACTACCCCGTTTGATTTTAACATTTTCGAAGAATTGAATGGGGCAGATTGAAGTGTGCTGGCCGATATATGCGAGGTTGATTGGTAATTTATGGTCGAATCATTCTGATGTTCTGAATTTGATAATGATAGTTTAGGTGTGATCGACGGTATCTCAATACTCGACTCGTTCACCTTTGACGATGATGAGAATATTTGATCCCTGGGTCTTTGATAGTTTTTGTAGTGTAAAATATCATTGTGCTTTAAATTGCAAATTGAGCATGGAGGCTTCAAACAATCACGAATAACATATCTTTCTATAAGATAATTGGTACACAATTGTTTGTCTCTAATAAATCGAAAACGCATCTGAGGCGTCAGTTTTTTATCCTTTATCTAAGTATTTGAATTTGACACTAATGCAGGTGCCTGATTATAGTTTGAACTAACTCGTCTTGCATGGAGGCTATGTTGCCGTGAAGGCTGCTGTTGAGTATTATTATTTTGCAGTGCATTGAGTAAATGTATTCGAGTTCTCATTATTTCAATCAAGTCTGCGAAGAAAAGAATTTTGTTTGATTTAGAGTTCTTAATGACTTCTGTTCGTGACATAGGATCTAGCTTTTGGGTAATGTGATGTGTTAACATGAGATCCCATTCATCGATTTTTACCTTAAGGGATTTTAGCGCATTATAGTTTTTTACGATGTGATCTATAAATGCTTGTAATGCTTTGGCCGAATTTTCTTGAGGGGTCTTGAGGTCGTAAATTGCCTTCATATGTACCCTTTGAATTGATACCTCATTATTGTACCTGTCGCAAATTGTTTTCCAGTCTACTTTGTAATTCTCTGCTGTTACGGGCAAATTTTCGAATAAATGATAGGCTGAACCGGACCGTATATGGGAAAGTAAATAAACGAATTTGACAGTTGAGCCAATATTTTTAGTGTGGATAAAATCTACGAAGATATCCCTAAATGCTAGCCATTCCGACTCAGCACTAGTGAACGAAGGAAGCTTCAATTCGGGCAAGCGAATTCCCACTGAATTAGTTGAGACCATTTCATGTATCGACTCGTTATGAAAAGAAATTGTCGCATTTGTATCATCTACCATTTTTAGCTCATGTATTTTATTTATAATAATGGCCTATATCTTCCCATATTCATCCTCAAAACTGTCACGATCACTTATAGCTGCCGCGGAATCATCAACAAATTCGATTTTTGATTGTACGGAACTTTACTTGTTTACATACGAGCCCAACGAGGAAGCTAAACTGCTCTGATTCTTGAAGTAAGTGAATTGACCCTTAAAGGCTGCCCGGCTTCTTCAGCCGACATTTTGTAAAAGCGTTCTTAAGTTTCGAAGACAAAATACCGTATCAACCTTGAGTCTAATCGAACAGTTCAATTCTTACAATTTACTCACAAATAAATCTTAATACTAAAATTCTTATATAATGTATGCTACAATAAACACTTACTCGTATGTAAATAACTTTGAAGAGCCTCAGATTGATGGCACCACTGCTGATAATTCGAATATTATTGTTATTGTAACATTCGCGATCGACGAATGATGATCACTGGTTATCAGAATACCAACCGTAATGCGATGACGAAGACGATGAGTTGATCCTCGAACACAATAATGGCTTTGCTTAATATATTTTGGTTTGAACCACGACAACGAATTATTTTAATCAGCTGATAAATTACAGCTTGGCTTGGTACTCAACCTTGATGATGCTGAGTCAGCCTATTCTCGAACATAAATGTAACTTCTATAACTGTGCGTTAATGATTAACACGCACTCGACGGTTAATGTTGTAATCAACCCTCCACTATTTCGATGACTATGCTGAAGACTGATTACAATTTCACAGCGAATATCATTGAAATATGATGCGGATGCTTTAATTTCCGTGCGAAGTGCTGATTTGATTTGAGGTTATGCTTTGATGAATTCCTTTCAAAGTGAAGACCTTGGTTAGGATTTCCCCATGCGGCACAATTGCCTTCACTTTAATTATCTGTGACGGTACACGACGATTTACGTAATAATATCAAATAAACGGCGACTATTGGCTGTATGACGATGGTGATGCCAATTGACTTTCGTAAATTATGCCAATGTTGGTTGTAAAATCTTAACCGGTAATTTGGTTTGCAATTAATGTTTCTCGAGCAATGGCGATGGTAAACCAAATAATTATTGTTGAATTGATAGTTGACGGTAAATTACTGGCGGACGTACATATACAGCACTCATACATTAATTTCAATATTCCAATTCGGCACTGATGTAATTAATAGTGACTGACCATCATCTTGCGATGGTATCCAATGGACGACGATGAACGATGATGCAGTCCGCAATTGAGTGCAATGAATGTCGAAGAATGCGATGATCGTACGATGAATGAGAATATTGATAATGCCGAAATATTGATACTGTTTAAATTCACGTGCATAAATGTTCTTCGACAACACTGGCGGTTATGCCCACAAATGTTCCGTTATAACGGAACGTAATTTGTGTTGGTCGAGAGAACTGGTTGTTTTATAACGTTTTGTGGACTGTATAATTATACGCTACACGACGTGCTGTAAAGCAATTGCTGTGATTTTTCACCATAAATAATGAATACAATCCAGTATCACAGTTAATATGTAGCTACCGATGATGCCAATCCGGCTCGAAGGACCAATAATGATGATGGGGAAGTTCCGTCTCATATAATAAAAACAATTTTAATCAAACACTTATTTGTTTCTATTTTACAAGTTTATTATTGAATGATGATTTAATTATTATTCATTCCTTTTAATATTAATTCACTTTATATTTTATTTTTATTCGTATTATTATTATTATTACCTTATTTTTTAATAAACTTAAGAACACAACCAGTTGTCTCTATAAATCTCGAAAAAGAAGTGACCTAAAAAGACCATTTTATTTTAGTTAGTCATTTTCGTGTTTAAAGCTGCGTTCGCGCAACCATTATAAGATGGGTTCATGAAATTATTCGAACGATAATGCGTAAACAAATACGAAAATACCTTCTTTCAGGCCTAGTGCAAGTTTCGACAATAATGTAATTCTTCAATTAGAAAACAAAAACATGAGAACAAATTAGGTGGAGCAAAGAATAGATATACATATATATGTGTGTATGTCAAGGGAAAACCAAAGTACATATTTTGAAACCAATTTGAATTGGATCAAATAATTACAGTGGAAAAGAAAATAGTTTTAGTGGATTCGAATAAAACCTTGGATGCATCCAGAATAAATTAGACTACAATTCCATCTGGATTTCAATAAACTTCGAATGATATTTTATTCCGAAACTAAGTTAAACATCCAAACTATACTTGAGTGAAATTTAAAGTTTTGAGTGGTATTCAGACTAGTAACTTAGTTTAAAATCAAAATGGATTCGAAAAAATTTAAGATTTTTAGTCAGAAATTTAGTTCCAAGCTGTTTTCGAAATTGAACAAAATGATAAATGGAATTTTGAATATAAATCTAGTCTAAATTGGTCCACTGTATTCGACAAAGAGAAAATTGATTATGACAACGAAATTTTAATGAGAGAAAATTAGCTTGAATTTTAAACTCGATATAATGGGCTTGAGTAAAATTTTAAGAAGAAATTGTCTTCTTTGTATTGCATTTGAGAAACACATTTTGAAAACTGTAGCAAAAATATTTACTGCACTTTATGTGACTGAGTTTAAATTCTAAACACGATTTGCACTTGCACATTTAAGAAAAATTCGAGTGTTGTTAGAAATGCTGAGTTAGAGTAGAATTTTAATCTCTAGTTTGCGTCAAAAGGTTTGTTAAATTTGTATCAGAATTTCGAGCAGAAAAATTGAATTTGAAGTTGAGTTTGTATTTCGAATTGGACTGGCAAGAGCAAAATTAAAGATTAAGTTACAATTATAAAATAGATTTGAGCAAAATTATATGTTTAGTGAGGGCAAAATTCTGAGAAAAAATTCTTTTTGAATTCGAAAATTTTTGTTGCAATTAGAAAGAAATTTTGTAATATTTTGAATATAAATAGGCTAAGTTGCAAACTCGATTTGACAATATTGAAGGAGGGATTGAATTATAGTTTTGAGTGAAATTTAAAATACAATATTTACAATTCAATTTCAGTTTTCATTTTAAAATGATACGAGAAGTGTAAGTTCCATATTTCAAATTAAATGTTAACTGAAATTAGTAAAAATTGCAATACGAAACATGGTTTCAATAAAATAATAAAATTCTTTAGTATCCAAACTGTAATTGAATATAATCTTGATGGCAACATAAATTAAAAATTGAGTTTGAATTACAATTTGAGTTGTGCAAAAACTATAAGCGTTATTTGGTTTTGCTTAGTTAAAACTTGCATAATGGCGTGAATATTTTAGTCTCAACCGCTACGGTGTCCTTTTGAAGTAAGTATCGTTTACCAGTCCAAATTTGTATGTGTATGGATGTGGATCCATTTTTAGCTACTTCTCCAACACTTTGTAATCCAGGAAAGTTAGTTTATCCAACATTATAGTCAAAAACTTGAGTTTTGGTTTTCTTTTCAAAATTTGACCACATATTGTTCATTTTAATCACAACTCTTACCACATATTTTGCAATTTTAGTTACATATTTTTGATTTTTTAGAACCTAAAAGTCCTAAGCCTACAAATAACAGATTATAAAACTAGAAGTATTAGAGAAGAGCGAGTTTGGAGAATAGCACTAAGCTAGATACCGATTGAATAATCATCATTGACAGAACAAATCATTGCAGCCAACGGATAGAAAAAATGTTCCGGCTGATTTGGGTAAACAGTAGTGACATCAATTATCAGTGAAATGGTACGGAGAAATCACCCCTCCGAACTATTTCACCGTTACAAACTACTAGCTGCGACATCTGGGACATCATCCATTTCTGAGATATTGGTCAACAACTTCCTAATAGCAACCCAATTGTGGGAAGTGCTATACTTAACAGCCTCTATGTACATTTTACACAGAGTTACCGCAATAAATTGCTACTATCCTGCAGGAGCAGGGTTTTAATTTGAGGAAGTGGACGCAAGAAGAAACGCAACGTCCATTCTGTTATCAGTAAGGCAGATTGTGCCTCTCGTAGTTTATGACCAAATAGTTTAAAAGACTTCGATCTTTGGTGGAGAGGCCCAAATTGGATGATTTTGGAAAGGGAGAAATGGCTGTCACAAGAATTACGTGGTCCAGCACCGCTACTAGAATTACGAAGAAGTTGCTGAAAAGCACTCATCATACAAAAATAATTCAAAATAATTTTCGGGGTTTGTAATTAATTATTGTGCGCGTAATTATTTCCATAAATTTCTTAGAAAATTACATTTGTTTGAAAATCACCTAACGATAAATTAGCAAATTCTCAGCCATAAAAGCCCAAAATCTAAGCGGCCTTAAAACTCCTAAATCCTATACCATTAAATTGAGATTGGTATGGGACTATCTAAACACTTTTCAACAATTGGCAGCCACAAAAAGGGTAACACTTATGCACACTGAAATCGAGGAAATGAAGCTGGTGGTGGCGTTACCCGGTATCAGACCCCTTCAACGACTGCAACACTTAGGAGGGAGAACATTGAGCCCAGGGCTAGGGGTGGTATTTATGAATTCAACTCGAACGTGTCACAATCCAACCCTTAAACTACAAGATCTACAAAGTACTCCAGCCACCCCAGCACCCCAGAAAGGCAGCTACTGGAAGTCATAAGGTGCCACATCTGGTAAATAAGTTGGATGTAATAATAATCTTCGGTTATTGTTTTACTGGATTGAAGTTAATCAATTAACAAAATTCTTTTTCCATCCAAAAAAAAACAACTGATGCCATAACCTTCTTTGCTGATTTTGACCAATTTGGCTGTTTCGAAGCAGAAGCGCCGGACTCTTCTCAATCTGCAGTTTATTTCCCAATTTATAGAAATCGTCGCTTGAGATCAGTATTATGCTTTCGAAAACGATCCAAATGATGTTGAAACAGTCGGACTCGAAGCAGTTTTTTAACCGAATTTAAGAAATACGGCGCCCATCCTGTTAAGTTGAGATATTAATTTCCGTAGCCTTTAAACCTCTTTTCCCAAAGAATTTAAGAAGAATTAAACATTTTCAACATACGACTGAAATTTGCTTGAACACAATCACGGTCCGATTTCACAACTAAAATATTGTTTTGGACAACGATCTAAGACCTCGAAGAATTCAAGTTCTTCGCAGAAAAAATTATTATAATCAAAAATGTCTTTTACTTAAAAGATCTGAAGACTAAGTTAGTGAACTGAAAAGTCGAAACTTGGTAGTCCCTGGAACAAAATCTTCAATTCATCGAGAAAGAGAAAAGGAATTTCGGAAGCACTTTACCAAAGATAAAAAAACTTCATTGGTGTATTGCACAAATATACCAGCACTGATGAATGATTTAAAACCTAATATTTACAAACCTAGCGAGTGGAGACTATTCATTGACTCCTCAAAAATCAGTCTAAACGCGGTACTACTGCACAATAGAAATAAATGTGCCACTGTCCGAATAGTCCACTCAGCCTCTATGAAGATATATAGGATATATTTTGAAAAAAATCAATTCAGGAAAACCTAATTTAATTTCCAAAACTGACGGTATTTTTAACGGACCTCAAATACGAAAACTATTTTAAGACAAAAATTTCGTTAAAACCATGCAAATAAATGAGAAAGCTGCCTGCCTAAGTTTTATAAAAGTTTGTGAAAACTTTTTAGGAAACACCAGAAGTGAGCATTATAAAGACATTGTTACAAAGTTGATAGAAAATTACAGGCATTTGGGATGTCTTATGAACTTAAAGCTCTCCTTGGATTCCCATAACGATTACTTTCCTAACAAATTAGGCGACTATAGTGAAGGGCAATAGGAGCGCTTCCACCAGGATGTAAGGGAAATGGTAAGGTGATATCAGGGAAGGTGGGATGTTAACATATTAGCGGACTATTGTTGGATGCTCAAGAGTGATGAAGAAACAAATCTGAGAAAAAGTCGTAGAAATCCAATTTATAGGTCATTCGATGACAAGATAGTATGCTATAAACGCAATAAATGCCATCAATAAAGCTTTACTTGAACACTCGTGATAGATCAACAAAAAAAAAGTTGACGAAAATCAACAAACTGTAACTCAATCTTGAGCAGACAAACTCAAAATACAGCAAGGTCAGGGGAACTCGTTTCAGCTAAACTTTCTTAGATAAGTTTCACTTTCCTATTGCATGTATTATTATTATTATTATTATTATTATTATTATTATTATTATTATTATTATTATTATTGGAGTACCATGCGGGCGATCGGCCACCTAAAAGATCTATTGTGCTGGACCCTGCTTAATTATCCGTCCAGTCAATATTCATGTTCTAAATGAACCTGACAATATTGCCTCCTGGGCCATAATACATTCTATCTGGGCTTATTGGTCTTCCTCCTAGATGTTTACTACAGCATGTAGTTCCGCTTGAAATTTGGTAGCATTGGAGCCCAAGGACCTTGAGAGGGCTTTCCCACTCCCTTATATTCCTACTCGCGCTCCGTATTCCGTTTGATTTTACTCTCACGAGTTGCTGGGAATTGCAAATCGCCTGTAGGTCACCCAGCTTTACTACAGGAAGGCTAAATAAAACTGGAGGGTGCCTATGGTATCCAGAGTCCGCATATTTGGACTGATTAAACTATCAGCCATTCATCCATCGGCATATGCTGTTCCACCTTAGATTAGGGTTTTTTTGTCAAGGTTTTCTCCTTTAGCGCCGTACGTTGGCCTGTGCCAAATGGCCAAAAATGTGCCAAATGGCCTTAGTTACCAGTGGTTGACACGAGGAGGCAGCACGTACACTTGCGAATTGTGAACAGGTGTGACCCACTTACACAATTGTACGCATCACTTAGCTGCCTAATGGCATGACCAGAACAGCTCACGTGATGCGCACCCTACTGGAAGGTTACGGAACTGGTAGATTAATCTACTCAACTTTTGTCCCCCCCCCATCTCCAATAGACGCCAAACCACCCAATATCAACCATAAAACTTTGGATATTGTATTTGGCCAGTAACTTTGTTTCAGTCACACAAGCTGCGAATTTGTCTTATTTGTCTTCTATTTGTAACTTAGACTCTCTGAACTTCAGTTTGCTTGTCATAGTTCAAGTGTGAGTTTTGCGTCTCGGCTTGAGTAGCAGTTCATTGTCTAGTAACCAAAATAGAAACTAAACTTGGGCTTTTTTTTGGTATACCGAAGTGTCACAAATAAATTTGGACTATGGAAACCTTTTTTCCTTTTTTTCGGTTAAAAATATTCCGGAAACGTTATATTTGGAGTAAACGGTACAAAAAATAGACATTGGTATTTTCTTGGGCAATTTTGACCCAAAATTGTTCGTATTCAGCGCATCAAAATACATAAGAATTGACATGTCAGTCCTCGGGTTCAGATTTTTTTTTTTTTTTTTGTCTGCCGGTGTAATTAAAACAAAAGCCAAAAAATCTAAAATTTCAGCACGTATTTACTGTTGAAACTAATTTTTCCATTTAACATGTGCCTTATAGAGATATAACCCCCCAGCCAATTATTATAACACTCATTTTAACAAAAGCACACCATTACACATACACAACTCTACCTTATTATTACATGCATGTGTGAGAGAGGTAGTAGATACTGTAAAAAGTTTTGTAAAACAAAATTTGGCGCTCATAATCAACACAAGCATTGAACTTTTGCTTCACCCCCAAATCAATTCTTTTCAGTATTATAATATATAATAATCAAGCTGGCAACCATCGAACGATTAAATGTACATACAATGGTTTGCTCACACAAACATTTATATAGACATACATACACAAACACAAGATACTTTTACATTTGGATGATGAACATTTCAAAAATCATGTTTTGTTTGCGCGCCTTTACAAAAATGTTGCAAAGTAGAAAAATTTTGTCTTAAGATTTTGTCAGTCTTAAACGAAATTTTCATTATTCGGTTGATTGATACATACTACGTATTTACTGAAATCGAAAATAGTGTGAAATTATTTCAAAATGTATCATGAAGTAGAACATTTTTGCTTTTCTTTTCACCTTATGTGAGAATGTATGCGACGGTGCTGTTATAATATATGTACATTGTACATGGTATATAAAAAATATAAAAATTGCACAAAAAAAAAGAAAAAAAAGAAAATTCAAAGGGGGGAAATGTTTTCTATATATACTTCAAAAACGTTATGTACATTTTCTCTTCTAGAGAATCCAATATTTACTTTTAATTTTTTTTTTTTTTTTTAATAAATTCTCACAGTTCTGTGTATTAAATTTTCTGTTCTGTGCTGTCGAGTGCTCCAGAAATCTAGTTTGATAATTACGCCAAGAGGATACAACATTATTGTTATAAAATAAAAACATAAAAAAATGTTCTATAAATAAGAATAATAAATAATTAATTAAAATTAAAATTAAAAATTATATGTTTGTGTGTGGGTGTGCGTGTAGTCAAATTTAATATTTATTTACCAAGTTGAGCGGTGTGTCTATTAGTTGTCATTTGTTGAGTTTGTTTTTAAAAGAAAATTTTTTTCGGTTTAGTTCTAATGTTGTGGTGAGTGTGTAACAAAGTGAATGGATTTTCCTCGCAAAGTGTTTTTAGTTTAAATTTTGCAACCAAAATTAAAAAGTGGTTCATGTTATTGTTAAATAATTAATCGATTTTCTTATATACATACTATATGTATGTGCGTGCAAAAATTTATTTTCGCCTATTTTCTGTTTCTATTTCAGCTTGGCTTTTAAAAATAAATTATATTACAGTAAAATAAATATTTTTTAATAATATTTGTGTTGTTCACGTAATTAAAAAAAAATTAAATTAAATTAATTTATTGTTATACAAAAATAAAATATCAAGAATATTTTATGTTTAGTTTTATAGTTATGGTTACAAAAATTAGTGCAGTTATTTTAAATTAATTTTTAATTCGTAATATTGTTAAGTTTATTATTTGTTTTTAATATAAATAACGGTTAATTAATTAATGGGTGCAACAAAAACTAATAATCAGTTTATTAATAAAATAAACATTTAATTAATTACGCGTCTATATAAATAATCTGTTTCAATTTACATTTGAAATTTAAAATTTGGTAAGTTAATTAATAAAAATCTCTTTAATTATTGTGCATCGTACAAAAAAAAATTTTAAACCACACCCGGCCCATTTTATGTACACAAATTGGAAAATTTTATTCACCCAACCCCAATACATAAACATATAAACAGAACTACTTTGTAGGAGTGTGCTTTTCCATGAAAACTCCCGGTACAATTGAAGGTCAATTTATTTTCTCCGGTTAACGTCATGAAATTACTGTCAAGTACCTGTAAAGCTTATTCAAGCGAAATAATTGTATTTTATTGCTTTTGATGTTTTATAATGTATACTGTTGCCAATTCCTATTTCAAAGATACAATTAAGACGTAGATAGACGTCTCTGTTTTATTTGTTTTAGAAAAATTGCAATTTTTTTATACAGTAATTGGTTATAACTTCAGTTCATAGATCAAATAAAAGTAGCATAAATGTTTAAATTAAAAATGAAATTTTTACAATACACTCTTCAATGTTACCTCATTCGCAACACTATATTTGACTTCTTCACTTATTATTACTCACTGATTTAATTAAACTGTGAACTAAGTTGGGCCTGATCTTCCAATTACTACATTGGTACACTACACTACTGGTTGATCTTCCAATTACTACATCTTCCATTTACTTCCATTACTCGACATTGTTGAAATATTTCGATTTTGGCCTACAAAATGGTATACACGAGGCCACGAGGTGGGCTTAAGGGGTAATTGCAGAGCGGGGTATTTGATCTGCCTTTTCATCTTTTCCTCCTTAGTTACAGCCGTTCTCATATAAATTTGTAGCGGATCATCTGTAATGGCGTTGACAAAAGCACGTAATATCATTCGAGATAATACTATTCAATTAAACCGTCCATTGGCAACTTCTCGGTTGTGGGTTTCGCCATCGAATGATGGACGTCTTCAAAATTACAGCCTGTCCTTTGGTGTCTGTTAACCGGTTCCTTGGGCAAGGTCTTTATACTACTTCGTGGGGGTTGGGGGTTCTAAGCTTTATGTGAAACACTGTTAATAGGTGGTTTTTAGCAGCTTCAATGTATGTCATTCCTCTGCATGCTTTGGGTGGTTTGATTCATTTTCTCATTTTGTTTGCTCATTTCTTGTTGAGCTTTAGAATTCAGTTGATCAATTACAGAGTTTTGTTGCTCCATTTTTTATTAAACTTCAGAGTGTTTTAACTGCTTCATTTGTTACAGTAGGACACTAACAGCTATCGCGATATTTGGCATTTCGCTGTTGGTTCTGGTTTGGTTTTCCAACGCTGGAACCCCACCCTCTCCATATGGAGCTTTTAGGAAATTCATCAAAACTAGTAATTTGACCATTACTCGTTATCGTGCGGATGAAGTGACGAAAGTCAGTGTTAGTTGATATTGGCACTGCCGTAGGAGTAGCCAATCCGTTTGATATTTGTACTGTGTCGCCGATATAATATTTGTTCACTCGATGTTTGCGGCCATATGAGCTGGCTTAAGGCGATCGAAAATAATTTGATATTCGTTCGAGCACTTCGAAAGGTCCATTGTTTGGACGCATTAGGCTTGGGCGAGAAGAGTCGACCTGAAGAACTATATAGGTTGCTGATAACTGTTTGCGGTGCTGTCTTTTTTTATGGCTGCTCATCGAAAAATACGCCAGGTATGCGAAACGCTGTACCGAAAACAAACTCAGCCGATGATGCTTTTAAATTTTATTTGTAAGTTGAACGAAGGCCAAGAACAATTGTTGGTAAATGCGTAGTCCAGTTTTTCCAATTTGACACACTATATTTTGCTATCCAGCGAGAGATGAATTCACTTGCAACATTTGGTGCTAACCTTTCGGAAATCGGTATTGCTTCTGGCCAATGTGCGAAACGGTCGATTATCGTTAGATGGCCGCGATTTCCTTCGGGTGGTGGAAAACTTTCGACGAGATCCGTCAATTTTCTGTAACTGTAAACTTTCGACTCGATACGTCAATTTTCTGTAACGGCGAAGGTGTATGATGTTAAATTTTCGTACTTTTGATGTTCAAGCTTCGAACATATTTCGTGATGTTGGACTGAATGCCAGGCAAAGCAAATCGCTTGGTCATCAATTTAGCAATGGCACGAACTTTAGAGTGCGAGATGTCGAGAATTGCCTGCAATGATTTTAATTCATCATTGTTTCTTTGTTCGTCCGCCAATGTTTCGTAATCGACCTCTGCGGTTGAATGAATGCTTAAGACACGTGACAACGAGATCTGCAGTCAGATTTCCAGCTTCTTTGACATTTCTTATATCGGTGGTTAGTTATCCGATGTAAAGGAATGGTCGCGCTGGACGATCTTTGGTTTTTTTAAGCTTTTGTGCGAAGGCAAAGGAAGCGGTTTATGATCGGAATAGATGTGGCACCTTCTTCATTGCAACATGCTTTTGAAATATATAACGGCCAAATATATTGCTGTGAGCTCGCGATCATAGTTGCTGTAGCGAAGTGGCGCTTTGTCCTATATTTTTGAGAAAAACCAAGTGGTTATAGCGTGTTGTTGATGATTTGATGTAGAACATTTTGATGAGTAAGTGAGCGAGGCAGCGCTGGAGAAATCTACTTTGCACTTTTCAAATGCATTTTTCGCTTCTTTCACCCATTTCCCCGCGTTCGATCTTTTTGCCCGGAATCATCCCGAGTGATATGGCTTGCATTTCGATGGTGTTTGGCATGAACAGTGACAAAACTCCTCGAAATGACACGCATTATCAAAGGAATTGGATCTCTTGCTTACCAAATTCGCACTTTTCAATATTCATTGCCAAACTATATCGTTTAGGTCGTTCAAACAGGATTCGCCGATGTCCTTGATGCTCTTCTATACGTATGCGAACAGAAAATCGAGGACGCGGCAAACTTCGTGAATTAAACGTTGAAATGTCTGCGCGGCATTGCAATGTCTAATCGTTATGAATTTGAACTCAAAACAATCGATAGAGCATGGTAATAGCCGTTTTTTAATAACTTCTTCTGTGACTGGAACTTAATGGAAGGCCTTTTGCAAGTCGTTCTTACAAAAATCGGCATATCTTGCAAAATGCCGACGAAGTCGTTTAAATATGGTATGGGATAGCGATCCGGAATCGTGATGGCGTTTAAAGCGCGATAATCGCCGCACGGGCGCCAAGGTCCGTCGGGATTCCTCACAAATACCGCATTTTGGCCAATATAACAAAAATAAACTTTACAATACATTTTCTAAGGTCTTTTGTGCTAAATACGAAACGCCTCGCCTCTAAATTTTTAGTTACCACAAATGTGAAGCATAGATGCTTGCATACGTTGATCGTTGGTGTCGACTTTGAACATTCGATTGCTATGAAATATTTTAATCATTTTGCACAGTTGAATGAATTTGTAATATCATATCAATACCCAAGTATTTTTATATCCGAAAGTTTTTGTATTTTTCTGACATTTCGCTGATTTCATCTCCGATTCTTTTCCGAATTAATGTCCGACTTATTATAAGATTTCCTATGAAAGTTGGCCAAAAAACTCGGAAAATGATGACAAAAAAAGTTAGGTTATGGTACGACAAATTTGTGGGCGGGGCTTATAATATAAATTTTGGCGCCAAAATTTCACTTTTGAATTTAAATCTAGCTTTAATTAAAAATATATTTTTTTTAAGAATATTTTTTATTTTTATTACATGTATAAATTACAATATTACATTTATTATAATACATAAATTTTAACTCCACCTGAGTAAATACATTTTTCTATCTTCATTTACTGCGTGCATCGCATGTTCAACTTCCTGAGGTGTTTCACGTTGGAGAGCTGCAGTAATTTTAAACTTAGTCCTTTTGTTTGAATAGTCAATAATTTCGGTTGAATCTTCTAATTTCTGTAAAGAAAAAAAGCGTTACAATATTATATTGTATTCAAGGTACAAGACCTAGTAAAACAAAAAAACTAACCTATGTCCCACACAGCAACAATTTTGATTCAATTAAACTTTGAATATGCTTTTGTAACATTTCATTATTTAACTGTAGCGTTTCTTGTATATCCTTACGTCATCACATCACATGTCTCAAACAACAATAGGACAGCCATTTGAAAAGTTTGCAACAAAATGATACAGGGTTTCTTGAGGTATGAGACTTTTAGTTCATCATGACAAAAACGGTGTAGCCACGTAAGTTTTCGTCCACAAAAATTTATATGATATGAGGTATCGGAAATGTAATTGGTATCGTTGTCGAACCAAGTAGTGGCCAGGCGTCTGCTTGTAACACTTTTATTGATAAATTTATTCCTATTTCATAATTATTATCTTTTACACACTATCAGTTTCAGTCGATTTCGATTTTTTTAATAAACAAACACATAAACTATTTACGTATAACGCAATCGTAATGGCGTCTACAGAAACCCAAAAATACATTTGTACTTCAACGCTACATGTGTTGAAAGTTGGAAACCAAATTTCATCATTTTCCAATTTTTTCGTCTGAAAACCGGACAAAAATTGATAACCGGTTGAAGTTTTCAGTTTTGTTATACTTGGGTAAGAGGTATATCCTTCGGTAAATTTGGAACAATTGTATCAAATAAGTGATTGTTAGGTTAGGTTACCAAACAAATACTTCGCTTTATACTACTTTAAAAAGATGCCGTCGCCTCTGGAACGCATTGCCTTGGCTTCATAGATAACCTCATTGCAATATATGTATTTTGATTTTTTTTAATTGTCACTTCAAAATAATTATTTAAAGTAAAATTAAACATTATCAATCAAATAAAGTAATTTGCATAATTCAAAAAAAATAATAATTGGAAATAAATTTTATCAAAGTCGATTTTCTCAAAGCCGAGGCGTCTGAAAGCACAGGTAAAATATACCGTTTTTTTTGTGTTTTGAGCAAAGGTGAGTGAAACGCGACTTTTCGACAATTTTGTTAAATAAACAAATCAAAAACTTTAAATTATGGTCAAAACCTATCGAAAAATGACAAAATCTGTAGGAAAGTGATAAAAGCTGTCCGTGTGATATTGGGAAAAAGAGGAACCAAAATATTTTTGAGTGAGCAAATTTTTGAAATATACCACTAAATTTTGAAACTTTTGAAACAGTTCTGTTATTTTGAAAGACTGTGAAGAACTCGTGTCAAAAAGTGTCGAAGACTGAGTCATAAATACTAGATTTCGGCACTACCCATCTCTGGGTAAAACGCTAAAAATTCTGACTTTTTGACAGTTTTATTAAAAAAACACGTCAAAAACCTTAAATTATGTTCAAAAACTGTCGAAAAGTGTCAAAAAACATGGTATTAAAACAAAATGGAAATCTAATATTCTTATTGTTGATGACCAAGTTTTTGAAATATTCCGGTAAATTTTGAAACTGTTCTAAACGTAAATGAAGCTAATATTATGCGTTTTTTAAATTTTTTTACTGTCAAAAAATCTATTCAAAAAATGTCGAAAACACAGGTTTTGAAAGACTGTCTTAAACTATCGAAACCTGTGTTATAAATAGCATGGTTTTAAAAAAATTTAACACTGTCCACTATCAATCCAACACTATTATGACGTCAATCTGGTACCCAGCAAATATAATAGTTGGCAACACTGATAAAACACATCAGTATAGTTTGCTTGACGTGATTGGACGTATATTTTTTAGTAATGTGGAGTCGGTCATTTTTGTTTGTCAATAATTTATACTTGTATGATTAGCGCGATTCAAATTATAATTCCAAATCCGATTTGTCGATGTTAGGCATCATTTTTGTGATCAAACTTTATATAAATTAGCAACTCTGCGCCTAGAGTTCTCCCAGTTCCAACCCCGCAGTTTTATCTAAGCCATCTTATCATCGACTATTGTTTACCTAGCATTGGTTTATTTAGGTATTCGTTGCGCCAAAATATAAGCAAGCACTTCTACAAATTATATAGAAAAAAAAAAATTGTAGAAGTTGTTGAAGGTATGCCATGAGAAAATTATCAATGTCGGAGTTGGAGCCGAAGCCGGAGCTAGAGCTGGAGTCGCATGTTTTCTCGAACTCCACATCCCTGGTATTTTTTATTTTTATTTTTATTTTTTTTTCTATTAACCCAAAAAAAGCAATTCATTGGCAAAAAATGATTTTTGCGCTGTCTAGTTGTTCGATTCGTAGTTTTCGTAGTAAATACAAAAAGAGCGTCCGCGACAGATGACAAAATTAAATAACATAACAAACAACATAACCTTAAATATCGTCTCACTAGCTTAATTAATTTTTTTTTCCAACGATATTATGTTTACTGAATTAAAAAATAATAATTTAAATTAAATTTGGATAATAAATTTACGTTGTTTGTTGTTAAGGGAGCGGAAAACTTTGAATTTGAAAAATTGACAACCAAAAATTTGCAACTACCAACATAACGACCCAAAAATTAGTCGATAACATTAAAACGCTGGTGACAAAATTAGAAATAAGATAGTAATAAAAGTTCGGCGATATTGTCGTCGGCGCCAGCGACATTGGTTCTTTAGCATCATACCTGTTTTCGCTTGTCGTCGTCGCTCTTCGATTCGTCGCAACATTCGATTTTTACTTTGCATTGGTTGGAACTTAATATCTTTGTGCTTCCTTAGTCCAAAATCTCAAGAAATTTAGAAGAGTTTATACAAACTTTATTTGTGACACTCACGATAGGAAAACACGGCGACGGAATAAAGCATGTAAACATTTTACCATGTGATTTGTAAATTCTGTAATGACAAAAGAGATATGTGGTATTCTCAAAATTGCCTTTAGGAATATTATTGTGGTTTAGCCTATGAACTAATAACGACTTAAATTCAGACTGAACATTATCCAGAAGTTTGTATTTTTGTTGGTCGTTGCTTCGGGAGGGTTTTCTCGGTTCAGCATAACATTCGCGAACTTCGAACCAATTTTGCTGCCAAGAAGTGGTTCTTCTCTTAACGAGACCAATATTTAGTAAAGATATAACTTAATCTATTCCAGACTATTTAGGCCAAAGTACGTATAATGATTTGAACCTTCGACATATTGAAACCCGAATATTTCTTAAAACGAGCTGCGTTGCGGGTTCAATATTCTTTCTGACTACAATAATGAAGAGTTCGTAATGAAAAGTGGTTTCCACACTCTTCTTTCCTTACGCCGGCCGGTCGGCCGAAATGTTTGTGTACTAAATCAATGACTCAGCATATAGCACCTTTTATAACAATACTTGATCGAGTGAACGGCAGAATTCATATGTGTGTCGATTAACACACTTTCTAAACACAGAAAGTTACAGAAAAATCATTTGTTCAACAATACATAAAATTTGTCGCGAATTCTAATCTCCCTGGCTCTTTACTGATATCGCCAAGGTTCCAGTAACAATCGGTAAGGGTTTCAAATTGATTATTGGCAAGGCGTCTATCTTATTTGGCACAAGCGCATATTGAGCGTGTTGGGAGCAGTAACTTTAGAGCCCAGTTTCCTCTTCTTGTTCTTGGGATAGAAACCGTGTTGAATTTGGAAAAGTTTCATTCGCGTGTTTTCACCCGTAGGAATGATAAATGGTTGGCATCGTTACCCTATAAAAATATTTTCCCCGAATATAGAAATAAAATAGAGGATTAAAAAATTTTTTAGGTAGTACGTAAAATAATTAGTAAAATTTATAAAATTAATCGATTTTAAAAATTGGGCAAAATAATGCTTAGAATGGAATTTAAAGAATTGTTATGGGGGTTTCAGCATTTTATAAACATTGTAGATGTTATAAAAAGTTAAAAAATTTCAAAAATATACCGCATTTATAGAATTTGGAAAGTTTAGACAATTAATAGAGGTTATAGAATTTACAAAAGGTAGTGTTGATGTAGTTTACAGAATGCTTAAAATTTATAGAGTTAAAGGGATTTATAGAATTTATAGATCTATAATTATCATTGAAATTTAAGAATTGACAGTTTAAGTAATTTATTTAATCTAAGAATTTGAAAATTTTATTACCTTGCCAATTATTGATGTTCATAGAACATTTGGTCTATATATTAGCAAACAATTTTATTTAATAAAAGATATATTTAATTAAAATTAGATTTACATACAAATTTATTTCCGTTAGAAGAATAATTTAAATTGTTTAAGTGAAGGGAAATTCTCATAAGTGAAAGAAACTTCCGATAACTGGAGAAAAATTCCAATAGGTGAAGGAAAATTTAAGTAAATTAAAGATAGTTCTACTAATTGGAGTAAAATTCTGTTAAGTGAAGGTTTAAAGGAAAATCCGTTAAGTGAAGGAAAATTATATTAAGAGAATGGATTTCGGCATAATCGTTTAAGAAATAGCCAAGTTCCAGATTAGTTTAACTTATTGCAGGACTTAATCTACAAATCATTTTAAGTTTCCATCCAATTTGATAACAATCGGTTAAGAAACAGCCAAATTCCATTCTAACTCACCATACTCTAGAATTTTATCCGAAAACCATTTAAGAACCCTACTTTCGTCGAATATGTTGAATTTCACCGTAATCGGTTAGGATTTTTTTTTTCAATACTTATAAAGGGGTTCATTACTAGTGATTCGAAAAAAATCCTTACTAAAATAATAAAATATTCTTGAATAAATACGCGATTAGCCAATTATTTTGCAAAATTTTAATGTTGGTAGAAAATTGGTTGCTACTTTAAAAATAATTCCAATGAATAAAAATAATCCTGAAGGGCTAATATACATATTTCTACTTTAAAAATTAGATTACTAGATTATATCTTCATTACCAATATTGTAATTCCCTTTGGAAGAGTAAATTAAATTTTATTAAGTGAAGGAAAATTATATTAAGCGAAATAAAATTCCAATAGGTTAAGGGCAATTTTAGTAAGTATAGGGTAACTTTATAGTTGATGATAAAAACCATTTCAGAATATCATTTCCATCGCACATGTTAAATTTCATCATAATAGGTTACGAAATAGCAAATTTCAATACTTATTGGCCATATTACAAAACTTCATCTAAAACTTATTTTAGAATCCCATTTCCATTACATTTGTCGAATTTCACCATAATCGCTTAAGAAATAGCCAAATTCCATCAAAAGCGGGCAATATCCCGAAACTTCAACAAAAAACTTCTTTAAGATCACATTTCCATCGCACTTGTCGAATTTCATCATAATCAGTTAATAAATGGCATAATTCCGTCAAGATATTGCAGAACTTCATATAAAATCCGGTTTAGAATCCCATTTCCATCGAATACGTCGAATTTCATCAATCGGTTAAGAAACAGTCAAGTTCCATCAAAATTGGCCATATTGAAGAACTTCAAAGTTTTAGAATCCCATTTCCATCGTATATGTTGAATTTCATCATATTCGGTTAATAAATAGCCAAGTTCCACTCTAATTGGCCATATCTCAGAACTTTGTCTAAAATCCATTTAAGTATTCCATTTTCATTGCACTTGTCAAATTTCATCATAATCGGCTAAGAAATAGCCAAGTTTTAGAATATGCCATATAATGACATTATGTCATAGTACCATATGCCGTACTGAAATATGCCATTTTGAAATATTCCGTAATGTACTATATGTCAATGTGTACCATAAGCCGTTTTGAAATATGCCATACTGTACCATATGCCTTAGTGTAGCACATGTCGTTATGTAATTTCCTGTACTATAATTTAACGGTACCATATGCCATAGTGTAGCACATGTCCTTATGTGATTTCTTCATATTCCCGTTTTAGGCATCTCAACTCAAGCAAAGCGCTAGAGCGAAAGAGATGCCTAATATCCTCGCTGTTGATATCTGTTAACAAATAGTAATTCGAAAAGTACTCATCCGATTTTCATGAAAAAGAGACAGACTAATAGACCTTGATCAAATAAGAAAAACAAGGTATGGCTAAGATCTCTAGGTGGTCGGATTCCAAAGTTATAGATGCGTAAAGATTCCCTTCATACCTGTTGAAATTATTCGGATGATTCCAGATAAAAGTTAGGATAAACTTAGACCAAACCCTACTCAAGTGAAAAATAAAACACGTCTTTTCGTTTGTTAGCCAGTACACACCCTTAACTACCATTTATTTTTCATTTCATTGTCCTACTCAGTTTGACAACTGAACGAAATACACAACTAATCGAAATACACTCAACACTCCAACTTTTTGATACAGTTGCCTATTTTTGTTTCGCGTTACAATATTTTTTCGTTTAAATATTTTTGAGTCTTTCGACCTTTTTTATTGCAATCATATTGCAAATATTCTCGAAACGATCTTTGTTCAATCCTTTGGTAAAGATGTCTGCCAATTGCTCGTCCGTTGGCACATAATTGAGATCAAACAACCCCTTTTGATATCTTTCACGTATGAAATGATATCTCACGTCAATATGTTTGGTCCTTTTGTGAAATTCTGGTTTTTTCGCCAACCGTATTGCGCTCTGGTTGTCCATGTTAAGCACTGGCTTATCTCTCATGCCCACCAGTTCAGTAATTAACCCGTAAAGCCAGATCAGTTCTTTCACAGCCGTTGATGCCGCCATGTACTCGGATTCCGTTGTTGATAACGCAACAGACTTTTGTATTGTTGATTCCCAGCTGATCGGCCCACCATTCAACAAAAAGATAACTCCAGAAGTTGATCGTCTTGTTGCAGTGTCTCCCGCATAATCTGCGTCACTGTAACCAACCAAATCACACTGTCCACCTCCTTCAAAGTAGATTCCATAATCAGCTGTTCCCTTTATATACTTGAAAATTCTTTTCACTGCATTTACGTGTGCATTCGTCGGTTTTTCAAGGTTACGGCTTGCAACTCCCACTGCATATTGTATGTCTGGTCTTGTTGCAACGCATAGATACATTAAGCTTCCAATAGCCTCCCTGTATTGAAAATCTTTATTTAATTCAGAGTTTTCGAACTTACTTGATGTTTGATTTATATCGACCGGAGTCGATACGCTTTTGCATTCTTCCATGCCAAATTTAACCAAGATTTTTTGTGTATATGCCGCTTGACTTAGATAAATGTCACCATTTACCATTTTTCTTATCTCCATTCCAAGGAATGTATTCACGTCAAGCGTTATTATATCGAATCTTGCTTTTAGATGTGCAATCACCGGAATGATATCGTCTTCATCATTCGCCACAATCAATCCGTCGTCCACATAGATTGCCAAGAAAATTTTCCTGTCGTTCTGCTTTCGTATGAACAGGCATGGATCAGCCTTTGATGCGCTGAAACCAAATTTTTCAATGAATCCCGTGAAACATTTATTCCAGCATCTCGATGCCTGTTTCAAGCCGTACAAACTCTTCACAAGCTGGCACACCCTTCCACTTCCATCGTCGTATGCAACTGGCTGATTCATGTATACTTTCTCATTCAGCTCACCATATAAAAATGCCGTTTTCACATCGAATTGACAAAGTTTCATCTTATCTGCCGCTGCAAGTGATAATATAGCACGAATTGAAGTGTATCTTACCACTGCACTGAACGTCTCTTGGTAGTCAATTCCATATTCCTGAGTGAACCCTCTAGCAATCAGCCTGGCCTTGTAACGCTCAATGTTGCCATCAGTGTCGTACTTGATCTTATATACCCACTTGTTGTCAATGACCTTTTGAACCAATGAAGTTTTTGTCTTTGTTGCTTCGGAATGTGTGCATACACTTCCGAACCAAAAACCTTCAAATGATTAAAAACGGTTCGCTTGCTGTACCATAATTCAAATGGTGTTTTCCAGTAATACTGCTCGTGCCCGTTCTGTTTAATACAAAAACCGCCGTGTTAACCGCCTCCGCCCAGAATTTTTTTTCCGTCTGCTTCACATGTATCATCGACCGTGCAGCCTCAACCACCGTTCGATTCTCTCTTTCAGCTGATCCGTTTTGCTCCGGCGTGTATGGTACCGTCCGCTGATGCTTGATACCATTTGCTTCAAAAAAACTCTTTACATTAGAATTTACAAATTCGGTGCCGTTGTCAGTTCGGATGATCTTTACACTGTGACCATGTTGCTTCTCCGCAGACTTCACAAAGTTTTTTATTTTCTCAAAAACTTGTGTCTTATTTTTCATACAATAAATAAATCGGAAATGTGAGTAATCATCCTTAATTAAAAGAAAATACCTGGAGCGACCGAGCAATTCTATTTGAAAAGGTCCACACACGTCCGCGTGAACAATTTCGCCACATTTGTTCGATTTCGTCTGACTGCTTTTGAAGCTGTCACGATGCTGCTTCCCCATCAGACATCCTTCACAGAGAAATTGTTCGTCGATGTATTCAATGTCGGTTTTCTTTAGAAACTTTCGCAGATAGTTCACGTTCTGATGTCCCAATCTTTCATGCCAGCTTCTTAATCCATTCTGCTTTATCGCCACGTTTGCCGTGCCTTCTGTTGCCAATGCCTTGAACTGCATTCTAAATAGATTTGCATCACGAACTCCCACTGCCACGACATCTCCATTTCGCTTTAATTCACATCTATCTTTGTTCGATTCCAATGTGAATCCTTTATCCATTGCGTGCGTACCAGAAAACAAATTGCTGTGCAATTTCGGAACGTACAAAACATCTGATAACTGTTTCTTGTTCCATCGTTTTCCGTCGAATGACAAGATTTCAATCATGCCACAGCCCGGTGCTTCGAGTTTTCCACCGTCTGCAATTTTGATTATTCGTTCTGGCTTCAGTTCCCGAAAAGTTCTGAACCAAGCCCTGTTGTGACACATGTGATCACTCGCACCTGTATCCAAAAGCCAACTATCTGATCGTATGCCCTCTGACGTACACACAAAAGCTTCACCTTCTTTGCCTGAAGTATTTGCTGAAGAGAAAAAACTTTTATTTCCTTTCTCGGGACAAAACCGACGAAAATGTCCAATTTTGTGGCACTTAAAACATTTCAATGTTTTCGCTTTGTCAGTTACCTGCTTATTCTTTTCTTGACTTTTGCCTTGTTTGTGTTTTTGAGTTCTGTGCTTTATTTTTTGTTAAACAAAGCCTCATTCGATTCTGTCACACCTTTTGCTATCCTGCGATTTTCTTCCATGACTAAGCGTGCACGCAATGTGTCTAATGTTCGATCCGCTTTGCTTGTCGATTCCCAAGCGCTGCTAAAAGAATTGTATTCATCCGGTAATGCCATGATAATACGCGCAATTATCATTTCATCAGAAATATTTTGACCCAAATCGTTCAATTGTTGCACCATGTCTTCCACCTTTGCTATGAATGTCACCATATTTTCTGTTGCATCCTTTATAATTGAGAAAAATTTCTGATTAAGCATTAACATGCTGGTTTCATTCATTTGCTCGAGCACTGAATTTAATTTGTCCCACATTGCCTTCGCACTTGTACAATTTCTGAAGTGTGTAACAATGTTACTCGCCACGGTTGTTCACAACATCATAAATTTCCGAAGCAATCAAACCAAGTTTCACTTGAAATTTCCATGTCAAAAATTGCTTCGCCTCTTGCAATTTTTCAATTTTAATTGTGTCTGTTTCCATTGTGTTCAATATTTTTCCACAATTTGTCCCGTTAATACATACGTGCATGCACAAGATTCTATCTTTTTTTCATCCAAAGATATCCTTCTCATAAATTGTCTGATCCAATTCGCACTTTTTGTATTCACGTTATCAATCGATTCTGATCACCGATGATGAATTATATTTCAATATGTTTATGTCTTTATTACTTATTTTTCACTTTCAATATGTCCATGTGATAAATTTTCTATCACCACAATGCATGTAATTTTTCAAAAAATGTTTTAACCTCTTTTTTCAAAATAACACCACTATTGTGTTCAGCAATTTTTGTTTAACAATTTAGCTATGGCCTGGGCCCTTAACCTGTTGAAATTATTCGGATGATTCCAGATAAAAGTTAGGATAAACTTAGACCAAACCCTACTCAAGTGAAAAATAAAACACGTCTTTTCGTTTGTTAGCCAGTACACACACTTAACTACCATTTATTTTTCATTTCATTGTCCTACTCAGTTTGACAACTGAACGAAATACACTCAACAATAACACATTCACGTAAAAAACTAAAACAATAAAAATCATAGAATACTAGATACTTTCAAAATTTTAGTTTTGCTTATGAAATGAATGAATGAAAATAGTTTTGTTTGTATAGTATACATACATATTGAAAGACGGCATTGTTGAGATGTCGGTAATGCGATTACATCCTGTAATGGGTTTTCCTTCTTTTTTTAAATGTGTCTTCGCTTAAATGCATATTTTTCATTTCGGACGCATCCATTAACTACCGCTTATGTTGCAAATACAGAATCTTGTTCAGACGAGAAATTGGGAATCCAGATTTGCTTAATCAAATTTATTTGTACTCTGGATTAGTTTTTCTGGCGTTCAGACAAGAGAAAATCGCGGTTAAAAATTGCTGAAAATTGTTCAAAATCCTAGATTTTATATGAAAACCTTCGATTTTATATGAATTAGTACTTTTTTGAAAATTCTAGAATTAGTGCTAAATTTATCGAAGTATATTACCAAATTGCACTAAGGTGCTAAACTGGTTTTTAGGGTGCTAAAATAAAAAAATTGTGCTAAATCTGGCACCGAAAGTGCTAACAGGACAACCCTGGTTTTTGTTTCTCGCCTATTCAAATTTAAAAACTATAATCGAGCGCCAAAATTTGAGGAACGATAAGAGTATGGGTAGTTTAAAGAGGGCCACCATTTGAAACTGCCAGTAAAACACATTTATGTTACTTCGGTCTAACAAGGCCAAACTATTGAAATCCTGTCAAAAATGACATAAAATTTGGTTGCTCCAAAGCCAATTTTCTCGACGTTTTGAAAGCCCTTGAGTCTGAAAAAACAAAAAAAAATATCCGTCCGTCTGTCTGGACGTGTGGATGTCTGGATGTCTGGATGTCAGTATCAATGATATCTCCAGAACGGCTTGTCCGATTTGGAATTTTTTTCGCCAATTTCTTTCTATGGTCAAGGCCGAGATTTACAAAGCTTTTGGAAACTGTACGTTAAGTGGGTGGGTGAGGTACCTGCCATACGAATTGAACCAAAACACCTTTTAAACACCTTATATACAAATATTTACGAATTTTTTATTTATGCTGGTTTGATTATTTTATTTGGCATTAAATTTGGGGTCGATTAAGGTTAAGTTATGGGTCAATTTGCGGTTTGAGTTAAACTTACGCTGGACTTGAGTTAGAGTTGGATAGGATATAATTAGTTGTTGACCAATTTTGTATATGTACTGGTATGAGGATTGAGTTTGGCATAGAGTTTGCGGTGGCGATGAGGGTTAGGTTGGGTTTCGTTTGCGAGTTGAATTAGGGTTGAGTTGAGGTTTAGTTGAGGTTGGATAAGGGTTTAGCGAGCAGTTGAGCAATCTATTACGAGGGGAGCAAAAAAGTTGTCCGTTATAGTGAGGTTTACGTTAAATTGAGGATTTGTGATTTTTTTTTTTGTAAAAATGTTATTGGGATTCTATATCTTATCCGATTTTGATGAAATCCAGAATTTCCTATGGAAATGGGATTCTCAAATGATTTTTAGATGAAGTTCTGGAAAATGGCCAATTAGGACGGAATTTGGCCATTTCTTAACGGATTTCAGTGAAATTTGACGTCTGTCATGGAACTGAGATTCTAATGTGATTTTTGGATAAAATTCTGGAATTGGAATATGGCCAAGTAAGATGGAAGTTGGATATTTCATAAGCGATTATTATGAAATTTGACACGTGCGATGGAAAAGGAATTCTAAAATGAGTTTTAGATAAAGTTGTTGCCAGATTCCATAACTTCATCTAAAAATAATTTTATAATTCCATTTACAAAGCACACGTCAATATCATTAATTTATTTTTTTTTTTACCACATTCCATAATTTTATCCAAAAATCATTTAAGAATCCAATTTCGATTATGAATATCAAATTTCACTAAAACCGGCTAAGAAATAGCCAAGTTACATTCTAATTGGCCATACAAATAATTTGCTAAGGTTCAATTTGAAGTGTACTCGTAAAAAAAAAGTTGGTTGATAGTGAAACTGAGTCTTTGGGGTTACTCCCTTCGGATATTCTATCTGCAAATGATGCAGCGGTGGTGGATGCACTGTTCAGTTTCAATCTCAAACAAGTTAATTTATTTTTTAATGATAACAATTCGTTTTTAGATTTAAATTTTGTTAATAATACGGAATATTTGTCAGTTCATGAGTCTTTGACATCTTTCAAGGAAAATGATATTCATCATAATTCACTCGAGATTATATTTCATGTTGGTAATCGAGATGATAAATGTCGGGTTTTTTCTTTTGATGATTCGTTTTATGATTTTAAAGAATGCGACACACCTGGTCTCTCTGAATATCTCCGTGGCGTTTGTTGGGATGATTTTTTTCGAGCCAATGATGTTAATGAAAATGTAAAAAATTTTAATGACTTACTATTTGTTGCTTTTGATAAATTCGTACCTTTGAGGAAAAAGCGTAACTATAATTACCCACCATGGTTTGATTCTGATTTGATCAACTTACGTAACCGTAAAAATAAAGCTTACTATAGATTCAGATCCAATAATTGTCAACTGAATAAATCCAAATTTGTTGATCTACGTGAACAATTTAAATCTGTATTTCATTCTAAATATTGTCAGTATATAAGTGTGATTGAAACTAATATCAAACAAAACCCTAAAACATTTTGGAAGTTTGTTAACGAAAAACGTAACACAACTGGCTATCCATCGGTAATGATTTTTAATGGAGGTAAACTGAGCACGGTTCCTGAAATCTGCGAGGGTTTTGCTAGTTTCTTTCAATCGGTATATAAAGTTAATTACGGATCCTTTGAAAGCGACCCTACTGTTAGTAATTGCCAATTTAACATTCCGTACCTATCAATAACTGAAGATGACATTTATGAATATCTGTCAGATTTTAATGATGGATGTGGGCCTGATGGTATACCTTCGTCAATACTTAAATGTGTGAGCTCATATATTGTAACTCCATTATGTTATCTTTTCAACCAATCATTAATTTCTGGACAATTTCCTTCAGCTTGGAAAATTTCTCACATTGTTCCAATTTACAAAAAGGGCAACCGTTCTGATATATCAAATTATCGTGGTATTTCAATTCTTTCGTCTATACCAAAACTTTTCGAATTAATTGTGTCGAAACATTTGTTATTCCATACTAAAGCGATAATTTCTTGTTTCCAGCATGGTTTCACCAGTGGTAAATCTACGACTACCAATCTGTTGCAATTTACTAAATTCACTATTGAGTCACTTGAATCTAAAGGCGCCCAAGTTGATTCAATTTACTTTGATTTTGCTAAAGCTTTTGATTCAATCGACCATAAAATTATTATTGAAAAACTTTCGGTTATTGGTCTTGATCCAAATTTTCTTAAATGGATTTCTTCTTATCTAGTTGGTAGGAAGCAGTATGTTCTATTGAATGATGTTAAGTCAGATTATATCTATTATCATTCAGGAGTCCCTCAGGGGTCCCATTTAGGCCCAATTATATTTCTTTTATTCGTGAATGATATTCCTAATATTTTTAAATTCTGTAAATGTTTATTATTTTCTGATGATTTGAAGATTTTCATGCATGTTCAATCTGTAAGTGATGCTGAGGTTTTGCAATCCGAAATTAATATATTGTCTAGTTGGTGCTCTAAGAATAAATTGTTCATCAATGTACAGAAGTGTAAGGTGATGTCGTTTTTCAGAACACTCAATCCAAATATTGTCAATTATTATTTTGATGGAGATCTACTTTGTAGAGTAACTTCAACTGTTGATTTAGGAGTTCTGTTTGATCAGAAATTAACTTTTGCTTTACACATAGATAAAATAATATTAAAGGCCAATTCTATGTTAGGTTTTATTTTTAGAATGACAAAGGATTTTATGGATGCATTTTCGTGTGTTAGTCTATATACTTCTTTAGTAAGATCTCACCTTGAATATGCTGTAGTGGTTTGGTATCCTCATCAGAATGTGCATATTGCAAGATTGGAATCTATTCAGAAACGTTTTACTATCTATATGGCCAGGAAGCTTGGTCATTTATCTGATCGTCATCTACCTATGTGGGAACAGGTGCGAAGTCTCCCATCGTATGTGATTCGGTGTGAGTGCCTTCATATTGATACGTTGGTTAAACGCCGAAAAATTGCATCTGCCTTGTTTGTTAGTGATTCCCTTAGTGGCCGCATCAAGTGTCCTGAACTCATTTCTGCTTGGAGCATTTATGTACCTACCAGAAGCTTGCATCCAAGGGAATTTTTGTTTGTTGACTTTCATAGAACAAATTATGGTTCCAATGAGCCAACCAAGTCAATGGCTAGAATTTTTAATGAGTTTTACCATTTATTTAATTTTGAGAGATCCAGAGTGTATTTACGTAAGGCAATCAGAAATTGCAATTTTTAATCTCATTTTACGTTTTTAAAGTTTTCGTTTTTTCATGTTCCGTATTGTTAGTATTCCTTTTATTTTTTTTTAATCTATAATAATTCTTTTTTTACTATTCATTAAGTTTTTAACTGTAGAATAGATTTAAAAAAAAAAAAAAAAAAAAAAAAAACCTATATCATCGCAGAAATATCTATCCGTGTCCGCTCTAATACAGTATCAGCTTATATAAGGGACGTTTTCATTGAAAAACTTCAGTTGAATGGGACTTAAAAGTATGTCCGTTGAAGTGAGGATTCCGCTAAATTGAGTGTCCGTTGAAATGAGGTTAATATAATGTAATATGTACAGTATATGTCTGTGGTATTTAAACAAATGTACACGAATTGAACTTAAGAAAAGTCAGTGTTATTATTTCAAAGAGATGATAATCAGGTCTAAAGTTACTACAGTGGAATTTCTAAAACTTCAAAAAATTAGTTGATTTTTGATGACGGTACGATGGTATGAAGGTGTGGTGGTATGATGGTAATATGGTGATGGTATGAGTTGTTCGGTTGGGGAATTATTTAAGTGTTGATGTGGGGTTAGATTAAGGATTGATTTAAAGGTTTGGTTGGCGGTTAAATTGGTGATTGCGTATAGAATTATGTTGCGATTGAGATGGAGGTTGATTTGTATATTGAGTTGGAGGTTGAGCTGAAGATTGACTTAAAAGATTCATTTCAGGATTGATTTTGGAGTTGAATTAATCAAGACCGAAGTTCTGACCACCTAATGAATTGTCAGCCCTTTATATTTTTATATTAAATTAGTACCTTTTTTAAATTTATTGATACAAATTAATTTTTGTAGTAAAAATGTAATTCCACTTCGTTTGATTTATATACATATAAAGTAGGTAGCTAATTGGAATTAATTAAACAAAAAATAAAAACTTGGAATCGTTTCAACAGAAAATGAAATATTATGCGTACATTAATCATGCTGGTTTTAAATTGAATTTTTTTGTCATATACGTACATAAATTCAAAAATCTTCAATTATTCTCGGTACAATTAGTTAAACCTATATCGTGTGTGTACAATTAGTTAAACCTATATGTATATTATAGAACAATTTACATTTTAAATGAAATAGTGCATAGGTCATTTCCTTTTCGAACGAATCGGACATGTAAGTCAATTTTCTATAGTTTTTGAATCATTCAATTTAAAGTCATAATTTCATATAATAAAAAACGTAAGTTTTTTTTTTGTTTGCTACTAAATCGAACTAAATCGATCATGAAATGATAAACATACTTAAACTGGCTGATTGTATAAAGTGATTATTATGATAATAGTGATTGATAAAAATTAACATCTCCTACTGTTATCAATCGAAAACATTGTATTTAATTATAAATTATATTGTTAACACGTTAATGTGGCATTAAACAACGTGTTAATATGTAGTCTGAATAATTTTGAACTAACTACGTGTTAGTAAGTAAATTAGCAACATAAATTAGTTCAATCTAATTATAGCCATCAACCATTTACGTACATCCATAGACGTAGACGTTGTTTACCCTTTTTGTTAACACGGGGAAGGTAACCTAAATTTCAACTATGATCACTTGTGGGAGCCTAACATTCTTAGCCCGACGCACCTTTAAAGCACTAAGTCCTCGATTTAATGTGTAAGATAGAAAGAAATAAACCAACAAACTGTTTTCTTTTGTAATAAAGCATAACTCTTCATCTTACTAAATATACATCAAAAATGAGTTTATCGTTCCATAAACTATAAAACAACAACCAGAAGGGATCAACTATTTTAAACTACTTGTGGTAAATGTTGTTATACGTATATTTTAGTAATCTACAATAATCTTAGTCCGTAATCTACAATATCTATCATAAATAAAGGCCTGCAGCAAAAAAGTGTTAAAATTTTAATTGATTGCTTACACATTATGTACTTAAACCATATAATTAAAAAAACATTTACATCGAGTTAAATTCTGTAATACCTAATTAAATGAATAATTAATTTCATATTTATGCATATCTTAAAAAATAAATATTTACTTTATCCAATAATCTAATTAAAAACAAAAAATTAGAATTAAGCGTACGTGTACGAGTATTGAAATGTTAAATACCATTGCGAATTTTTTTTTTTTTCATTTTGCAACCTTGTACCACAAAATAATTTGTCTATAACGCATAAGTTTTTACTTTTCACTTTTTTTTTTTTGTTACCATTTATAGGCTAGATGACTTTAGTTTGACATTTTTATGTCTTGCAAATTGTAATTTCAAACGTATAATTTTCGTATAAAAGTAAAAGAAAAACTTGTCAATGCCAAATATTTTTGTGCCGGTGTGCGGTTAATTCACTTTTACGAATTATATTTTATGAGTTTTTCACGCAACAAGGACGACAGGTCAAATCATTGGCATTATACGAATGTTGGTCTAAATCCTTTTTTAGTATGAGTAAAAAATTAATTAAATTGTATATGTATTTTGGTGAGGTCATTAACAAAGTTAAGTTGAAAACTTTTTTTTTCGTATTTATAGAGATGGCAGTTAAATAAACGGCAATTAAATAAAGAGTATCGTAACAACTGTGATACAAATGATGTAATATATAATAGAATTAATTACCCCAAATTATTATTCAAAATAAAAAAATTAAATATGGTTTTCAGGATTTAATTATCCATTATCAATGTCAACCAACGAAATTTGAGGAACTTATTTATAAAAGCGTACATAACAGAACTTGTATCTTAAAAACTGTCTCGAACCTTCAAATTCGAAAATTTGCCCTACATCCCATGAAGAGAATTGCACTATAGCTTTTTCAACTCTATAGGATTCTTTTATTTCTGTGTAAAGCTTAAAAGGCCTACAAATAATCCGACTCCGTTGTTTATTATTTATCTTACCACACCTTACACTAGCCTTTATTATAAATATGACAAGTAACAACTCGATCGGTTCGATAACAATGCATACTAACCGATTTCATCGGATGGCCGGATGGAATTTCCATCCGACATCATCGAAAAATTTGTTTGGACGATAGTCTGCACAGTTCTCATGGGCAACGCACAAAGGGATGAAAACTAAAGTAGAAAGATGGATTTATCATACCGCAGTGTCATCTGCTAGAATTTTAGCGTATTACTATTGCTTATAGCTGTAAGTTAGTTATATTTAAGCTATAATTAGATTATGTTGTAGCTACACCTTTCCCCTTAGAGTTCGGTTCGTTTACGAGCCCAAATCTAGTTCCAGGAAATATGTGAACCATTGTGTGAGGTTCTGGTTGAAGCTAGAAGTGATTTGGTCTTGTTTTGAATATTGGTTAGTGTAGGGAAAATGTCATTGAAATATGAACTCTAATGCTTAAGGAGCATAAGGAGTTTGAAAAAGTACAAGAATTGCGAACATGTCGTAAGTCCCTTGAAGAAGGAAATGTCATATTCTTTATTCCGTGCATGAGGTATTGGAGCAATTCTTTTCTTACTCTGAATAATTTGCCAACTCCGATTTAGTATGTAATGTTTCAGGCGGCTGTAGAAACTCGCTAGATAATCATAAATTCTCTCAATAGTTGAAAAATGCTCAGGTAGTGCCAAAATTTTCTCGGAAGGCTGTATGCAAGCCAAACAAAATCGATTGAAGTGGCATTGTTCATTGTAGACTTGTCATACACATAATTGAAGTTTTAAGGCTGCGATGCCACCTTTCGATGAATCCATTACAAGCTGCTACTTCATTTTCAGTTGAATCCAAGCAACTTTGAATTTTCATTGGATAGGTATAATGTATGTGCCAGAGCTGTAGTTAAAGTTTCTAGATGATATTTCATTAAAGCGGTTACCAGTTGGCTAAATGTTCAATTGGGCTTTTTATAAATTGTGTTACACCTCAGGCAACATTGTGCCCATTTTCGACAACCTTTCTTTAATTCTTCTTCTTTAAGATACCCAGGGGGTAAAGATATTTTTGTGCGACCATGGTAGCTCAAGCTTTGATATCAGGATGTCAAAGGTTGGGCACACACTCAACCAAAATTGAGTGCCGAGTGTCTCGATAAAGCCTTTTCAGAATTTTTCTACAACGCATAATTTAAAAGCTTATAGGTCAGTAAATAATGTAAATGTTCAACGAGATGAGGTTGCAAATCGAGATGAGGTTGCAATCTTCGATTTCATCTTGCCGCCTGGGAGAAATTTTCAATAGAAGTTAACCATATCGAGAAAGTTACATAATTCACAGTTTTTGACTTTGGAATTTGATTGGTAAGGTCTACTTTATTTTTTAGCCGTTTAATTAATTCAGTGTAATGTAATTTTTTCCACCCCAAACGTGCATTTGCCATAGCTTTCAAAAGAATTCCAGCATTTTTTGGCCTTTGAAACACTATTCACAGGTGTTGTATACGAGTATGTTTCTCTTCCGGGTTTTGAGGCCAGAAGCTTATCGAAACAAAAACCTCATCCTCTAAAAATCGAATCCATTAGATTTTAAAAAAACAACAGAGTCAACTCGAATATCCCAAATGCTGCTCGAATTGCAGATATTGGAATATCATGGTTGACATAATAAGCGCATGAACTAGGTCGATTGCAGAAAAATATTTTCATACATTCAGTTGGCGAATGAAATCGGATTAATATGGAATACTTCACATACCCATCTGGCTTGGTTTCATCATTAAGAGCCATGTAGTCACTGCATAACCAGACTCGCCATTACCTTACGTACTAATTGACTGGACCGATTTTTATTGCTTGATTTGTACGCTCAGGTTTCATAAACGTCATTTCAAAATCACATTTGTGAACGTTTTAAAACCGTTTTGGGCGGCAACGCTCAAATTGGCATTTTGCAAGAGCCCAACAGGAAGACCAAATACATGGTAACCGTGGGAAGGCATACACATTGAGATATCGTTTCAGGAGACCTCCAGTTTGAGAAGGTAAAGGAGTTAAGATATCTAGGATCACTGATCGCAGAAGAAAATTCGGTCTGCTTTTTTATCGAAGGTCGCAGCGAGCTACCAAGCATTTTATGCTTACAAACAATTTTCAAATCTGCTCATGTACCGCGCAAAATAACAATAAACATCTAAAAAGAGCTTGAGAAGACCCGATATAAAATTTGGTTGCGAGTCTTGGGACACTAACAAGGTGTAACTGGGTGTAAGACTATTAGAATAATTTTCAGCCCATGCAAGCAGGGAGCTACGTACAAAATGCAAATGTATCACAAGATCAGGAAGGATTTTGACAAGGTTAAATTCATTGGATTCATAAAATCAACAAGAGCCTTGAAGTCGGTACCAACGAAAGTGGGTCCTACGGAGCTAAACACACTTGATTACGGTATCTGGCATGGGAAAGAAATGCACAATCCGCTCCAGATTGATAACAATGATGTGATTAAGTTGGTTAAAACCTTAAAAACGTATGCTCAACTTTGTTGAATAGAAGTAGATGCAAAAGCCATCTCCACACGTGTTTTCGTTTTAGCTAACGTAAGCATCCTAGTCTCTACATTATACCATAGAAGGTTCGTATCTCATTGATTTTATTTCCGCTTGCCTTTCTGAACGCCCTTATGCGGGATTGTCAGACAGCAGCCAGCAAATTAAAGGATATCTCTTTCTAATTGGTACAAGAGTAGCACAGAATTTAGAAAATAAAGAGATTCTAGGATAGAGGAGGATTTTAGTCGGTTCGATTGCCTGAACTGAATATTCAGGAACAGTGTAGTCCACGTCGAAACCTCTGCAGCATAAACAATATTCGCAGCAAGCGGCCCTCGGGATATCTATCCAAGGAATTATTTCCTACCAAGCCACAAAGGCATCAATGATGAGAACAGAGAAGTGAGAATAGATGGAGTATTCCTTAATCATAATACCGAGTAGGAATTGTCTATTCACGCTGTCGCTTTAATTCTTTGACTCCTGTCTCACAACAGAAATTTCTACAAAGTTCAAATCATCTAGTATTCTTCCATTGTTTCACTGTGTGTAGAATTATAGTTGAAGGAAAAGTCATATTGAGGCACCCAACTGTGTTTTAGCACCTCCAACAAAATCTTTGCTTTTAATTAGTTCAATGATTTGTTTGATATCAAGAATAGTATCATACCGCTGGACCGGAACGTTACTCAGTCTTCAAACTAATAACTGAAGAAAGGCACCCAAATAAATTTCATCAGACCGGTATTTAAGGCTATTATATTTGATATTACCAACCGATAAAAATCTACTTATTTGAAAAAGGTATCGCCTATACATACTAGCTACTGCGTAACCAAAAGCGGGCCATGTTTCATAAATTTCAAAATTTATCTATGTTGCAAAATTTCTAAAATTAAAGCTTTTTAATTTCCTTTCCTTAATTCGTCAGATTTCTAAACTACATTTAAGGGGATAAAATGTAAGTGTCTAAATTTCTAAGTTTTCTAATTTCCAGACATATTCCAAAATTTTTGATCGCGATCTAGGTATCACGTGATAACAGCTTTTCTAGAAATTACGCTGTATGACCCCAAAGGCTTTGTGCTACAAAAAGTTAAATGTCCAAAATTTTGGTCTTGGCATTTATCGGATTTGAAGTGTTTTTGAATCAAGCCATAAATTCTAGTGAATCGAAAATCATCGAATTTTTAAAAATTCTGTAATTTTGAATTTTCAAAAAAAAAAAAAAAGTTCGAATCCGCCTTTCGAATCTATTTCCGAATTTGAAGAGACACTATCAAAATTCAAATTGTTTATTAAATAACTTGAATTTTGAAATTTCGATTTTTGGATAATCGAAATTTAAACATTTAGAACACAGTTTTTGGGAGTTTCAGCAAATTTCCTAAATTATTATTTTTTGGACATTCAACATTTATAAAATTGGTTTGGAGGTGGATTCAAAAATTTTCGAGGTTAAAAACAAAAAACGAAACAAATAATTTTGTTTGTTATGGAAATATCGAAATTATAGAATTGTGATTAAAAATTTGGCTGCCATGTCGAACTTATGTACATCGTATAATAAACAACTAAATCACAAAATCCCATTCAATGAACAAACGAATAAATAATACAAACATTTTTCTTCAAAAGCTTTAAATCAGTAATGTGTTAAACCTCCTGTCTGTGTATTCAATAAGTATTTTTTTTTTATCACCGAACGAAAACACAATTTATAGAAAGATAAAATATTTTCTTTTGCCAGAGAACGAAGATAAGTTTCTGCTTGTAGCAGAAAAACAGAAAAGTTTTTTTTTATTTTTTTGATTTTGACATCAAAATAATTAAAAATATAAATAATGAAAAATTAACAAAAACAACAATTAAAATCAATTTAAATTTTTTTTTTTTAATTAAGTCTTTGTTTATCGTTCCTTAAAAATAGAAAATTAAATTCAGTTTTTTTTGGGGTTTTCATAACTTTTTCATTGGTTTCGGTTGGTATGAGTTTTATACATTGATGTTTACCGGATAAATTAGTGAGAAATGAAAATCCGAGAATAATGGATAAATTTAATTAGAGCAGGAGAAAATATTTTTAGTTTACAAATGTTATTTGTAATAATTTTTAATTGGATTATTACAGAATCATATAATGTTGATGCGTGGTATAGCAAATGCATAAACTCGACCATTATTTTACTTGGAATTGAAGAGTATAAATCTGTTAGCAAATATAAATGGAACGTGCTTGGTTTTAGTATACATACCTTGAATTGTATAATAAGGTCATGTTGGTACAGCTTCCATATTATCTAAGCAAATGTATTTTATTGATTTTCCTAAAATATTGTTGGTATATACTGGTACCTAAGTGGCATTGGAATAATTACCAATGTTCTTCTTTTAGACCGCCTACTGTTATACTAAATTACATAAAATCGTCTATCCATGAATGTATCTAATATCCTTTAATTACTCCACATGATGTGACCTTTTGTATATTATGCCTAAAAAAATCTAACATAATTATCCATTAAGCCAATACACGTACTGAATAGTATCAACCTCGATTTCAACTTTTGAAAACAATTCTTTCGACACTCTTGCTATATTGCCAATTTGCGCATTCTCCCTTTCTTATATGGTAATTTAGTTGCTCATATATTCTCGTTACCAGATTCGATTATGTTGGTTATTTTCAATAAAATGAAATGTTGCTATCTGAAATTATTATACAAAGTATTTATATGGTATAAATCTTGTAAAGTTCCTTCGTATAATTAATTTAAGGAAATCAAAATTGAATTAGCTGTGGTGTGTTTGGATTTCGAAAATTTGACATATTTAATGTGAAAGGAAATAAAAACAAAGTTTGTTGAAGTTTCAATGTTAGAATAAATGCCAATCAGACTGTCACTTATATGGAAGTCGATGACCATCTAGAATCGTTGTAGTTATCTTGAACCACGCATTGCCTAATTTCGACAACGTGTAAAATGAGCTTTTTCTTAGTAACAGAGCAGATTAGCCCGGCCAAGGTTTTGGATCTGCACAGTTTCTCAACAATGTTTATTTATTCGTATATTCACCGTGAAGCATACTAACTAAAATCTTGCTATTAGTTGGCGAGTGACTGATAAACACCTTGTGCCGATTTATTGCGCGAATAAGTGCGCAAGGCATATTTTAGACCTACAAAAATTCTAAACCCTCTATAATTTTGTAGAGATATTGAGGCGACACTAAGAATTTTTTTAAATCCAAAAAATTTTAGGAATTCTACAAATTTTAATAAAATTAATTTTAAAATATAAAAATTAAAAAATTCTGAAATTTTATAATTTCTTAATTTTAGAGTTAACAATAAATTTTGACAATCCTAAAAGGTACAAAAATTCTAGAAAATATTATAGAAGTTAGGGCAAATACTAAGGGATTTTTTAAAATAATGAAATTGGTCGAAATTCTAAAACTGCAAATATAAATGATTTTCACAGAATTAATTTCACTAGAACATCCGGTAGGTGCTAGAGTAAAAGTGTGTTAACAATTTGAAAATTTCCTAACCTAAAATAATCGTTAATTTTCGGACTATTAGATATTTTAAAAATTCTGAAAATTCCACAAATTTTTTTAATATAAATTCATGCAATCCTAAACACAAATTTAACATTGTAAAATTTGTAGAAATTCTAAAAATTGTAATACATATAATTAATATCTAAAATCAAACAATTATAAAAAACTTGAATCGGAGTACACTTATAAATAATTTGAACCCAATATAATTTTTTATTCAGACAATACTAAAGGCTTTTACTAATACAAATTCTAAAAATTTCTGAAAATTTTTGTAATAAAAAAATTATTAAATTTTGGATAGTTTTAGATATTAGGACCACTCTAAAGATTCTAGAAATTTTATAGCAATTCAGAGCATATTAAAGAGACTTTTAACATCCTAAAATTTGTAGAAATTCCACAAATTTTAATTTAATTAATTTTTAAAACATTGAAAATTCTGAATTTTTAAAAATTATTGATTTTTGAGTTAATAAGAAATTTTAACAGTCCTAAACGTTACAAAAATTCTAGAAAATATTGTAAAAATCAAGGCAAATTCTAAAGCATTTTTCAAAATGATGAAATTGATTAAAATTTTAAAAGTTTGAAAATACATGATTTCTGCAGAATTAGTTTCAGTAGAACATCCGGTGGGGACTAGATGGAAATTCTTAAATTTAAAAATCATTAAATTTCGAACAATTATGAAGACCTTTCGAAGATTCAAAACTCAAAAATTTGTTTTATAAAAATTCAAGCATTCAAAAACAAAATTAAAACTTTAAAATTTGTAGAAATTTCAAAAATTATAAATATAATTTATTTTTTAAATATAACAATTTTAAACTTATAAAAAATTTGAATAAATTGTAAGTTTTTCTTGAAATTCAGGTGGTACTAAAAGATTTTTTAAAATTCAAATTTCTAAAAATTGTAAAAATTCTGAACATTCTTAAATTAAAAAATATTAAATTTTGAACAATTTTAGATATTATAACATTTCGGGAAAGCCAGCAAAAATCTGGGCACGCTGTTTTATATTGAAATTCAGACATTCAAATAATTATTAAATTTTGGATAATTTCAGAACTTAGAAACATTCTGAAAATTTTAGACATTTTATAGAAATTCAAGGAATATTAAAGAATTCATTAAAATCCTGAAAATTATAGAAATTCTACAAAATCTAATATAATTAATTTCTAAAATATAAAAATTATAAAAAATTTTGTCTTAAACTCAAAAATGATTAAATATTGGACAATCATAGATGTTACAAAAATTTCAAAAGTTTTAGATGTTTTTGTAGAAACTCAGAGAGGATTTCTAAAAGTGATGATATTTATTGAAATTCTAAAAGTGTGAAAATACAATAAATGATTTTTACTGAATTAATTTCAGTAGAACTTCCTGTAGATACTAGAGTAAAAGTGTTTCAACATTCAAAAAAATTCTTAAACACAACCAATTATTAAATTTCGGACAATAAGATATTTTAAAATTTTTGAAAATTCCAAAATTTTTGTAGAAGTTCAAGCATAAAATTTGTATAAATTCTAAAAATTTTAAATATTAAATTTCTAAAATAAAACATTTATAAAAAA